>OX244259.1:30555000-31862500 GCA_945867215.1 Epinotia demarniana | reverse complement strand
CACATTCTCCCTTGATAGAAGTCGATAGTCACGCATGTATTCCATTATCTGTGAAAGGAATCTGTGAGTAGATTGTTGTCAATCGAACTCTTGATGTCGTCAAATAAATAGAGTCAGGCAGATTAGGCGTTACATGTATTTCAATATTATGAAGTTTATAGATAAGATTAGATTAAGATTTTGATCTCTCTATTTCAGATAATTACAGTATACCTAAGCTAATTTAAACGAATTTACATCATGTTCATCGAATAATGAATACAATCGTGGGAACCACAGGTGTCTGATGTCTATCGCAGCGAGACCAACACACTAATAATGGGTTGTAAATAATGCAGCTTCTTGAAATTGTCATTTCTGCCTTGCTAGGTCAGCGACAAATTTTAAGCGTCTAATGTATGTTGTATGAGTATTGTAGATTGGATGGACAAACTATATGTAATTCTTACTCGCTTTTCTTATCTTACCGTTTTAGGAAATTTAGCAAAAAATTTGTAATGCGTGCGTAGTGACGTTAATCATTTTAATAATTTTGTGCTCTAAATATTCATGAACATAACATTACAACCTAGTGGCTATGTGAGAATCACACCTCGGGAATCGGATTAAAAAAAAAACTATAACGGTTGGACACGAAAATCTGATTTTTACGAGAATTGGTTGAGAAATGCGACCTGTAGGGGAGAATAGCAATACAGCCGGACATACGAAATATTTGTATGTCCGGCTGTCCCGCTGTTCTCCTCTACAGGTAGTACTTCTCAGCAAAACAACGAGGGACAGCCGTAGGTTGGAATTTCCAGTTTCTATCTATGGAAATTTGAAACCTAAGATGGTTGTGTAAATTTAAAGCTTTGTAAGTTTGTATGTAGGGGGTAGTCTCCGAAACTTTTTGCCATTCAGGTAGATCGAAATGTCAGTTTTTGCATGGGAAGTTGAGTGATCACCCCTCACCACAGGTAATGAAGACAAGCTTTATTTCATCCCGCGGTTCCGATTGGATTATTCACATTGTTTAAGCAGAACTTACTTGTCACTAATGTAGTATGTAGATATTGTAGATATGTAATAAGTTCCCTTCGGCCGCTTTAGAAACCAGTTTAGATAACAGATTTTTTTCCTTCTGGTTTCGAATGAAGAAAAATAATTCTTCTATCTTGTTTTGAAACTCATGCACAAATTGTAATTTCGTAAGTATACAAACTACATCATCAGAAATATTTTACTGGCCACTTAGAAATATTTAACAACAATGACAAAATGTCATTTCACTATCAATAGGTGTGTTATATTATAGAACTGATAGATTTCAAGAGCAGATTAATTTTAAGTAATTTCTGTATTGCGAACAGCTTAAACTAATGTAATTGTTTTACAATGACATCGACAAAAATTTAGTTTATCTCTACAAAAAGAAATTATAGCGTTATACGGGGGCCGCAAATATCACAGGAAGAAAAAGTATGTATCGGGTGATACATTTTGGTACTTTGATAAAAGAGATTGTAAGAGAAATTTTACCCTGAATAATAAGAATGTGATAACCAAAAAAGCCTCCACAACATTCTCTTTGTAGCGAATACTACAAATACTGAGTTTCTGTAGTATGGACAAGCTCAAAGACAGAGTTAGTCCTAACTCTGGCTCAGTCAAAAAACAATGTTCTAAAAATGCTCGACAGAAGATTTCCGACTTTAAACCAGGGACTGAATGTGGTATCGAAATTCGGGGTTTTAACGGTATTTAATAAAGGTATTGCAAGGTATACCGTTTTCAACCATACCTGTACTTATGATCTTGAAGATCAGTTCCGATTAAAGGTACTAAATCAAAACGATTCTCGCAAAATTACACTGCCTAACCTACCTATCCAAAGGATACAGTCATCATTTAAAAAGAAAGGTATTTTAAAAAACGATATTTTGACTATTTTGCTACAGCTTCAAAGTCTATTGTTATAATTTTAAAATAAAAACAAAACGATATTGCGATTATTTTGTTACTGCTTCAAAATATACCGTTATCATTTTAAAATAAAGCTACCCGAACAAAACGATATTGAAGTATTTTGCTACTGCCCCAAAGTATACCGTTATCATTTTAAAATAAAGATACTGTAACAAAACGATACCCTAACTTTTACGTTACCGATTCAAAGTATACCGTAATTATTTCGATATCGGATAACGGTACCATAATTTAAGGATATAGGAGGTTCAGCCGAGTTCATACATATATGTACGTTTCCAGAGCTTCAAATATATTTGTACTATCAAGTAGCCAAAAATATCCGTGAGCAAATTCGATCAGAAATATGTGCACATTTTAATCTCATTAAAATGTGCACGCCTGCCTCCGGTTTTCATAAACAAAGGGTTTGCCTACGTAATGAAACAAAGCAAAACAAATTAAGCAATGGTCGATCTGACTGAGTATGACGTCCAGACACTATGACATAACCTCTTTTTTTTCAAGGTATTTTCGAAGTGTCGTGCAATTGTTTTAAATGTTCATAAATTCCTCGTGGTTCAAAAATTCAAATTCAAAAGTATGATTTTATAGTTCATTAATTTTAGATTCTATAGTTTGAACGAAATTTCATGGTCTAGTCGTTTGTAACCCTGTATTAAAATAATACTTTACCGCTTTTTCCAAAAGGAACGCTTTACCCATGGCCTAAATAAGAATATGTGTATTTTATAGAACATTCTGTCATTTAACCCGTTATCCCCGGATGGTAAATACACTTTTGTGCGTTAAAAATCATGGTTATTAAAATCCGTTGCATGCACTGGCTAGCCGCACTACTTTGGCGCTTGTGGCCATGTGGTAAAAATAACTGGAAACGACGAAATAAGGAACCGAAAAGTAAAGATTTAAGGGTAAAAAAGACGGGTAATTACGATTGAGTACACAACCATCATCGCGTGGACAATATATTTTAAACAAATGGCAATTAAATTGGACGTAGTGTGGATACCAAATCTATATTAAACACAATTCAGCAAGCTATTCAGTAGTCAATAAAAGTTTGTCGCGTGGAACACGCTTAAGTCTTTCTCATGCATCTGTCTATAGGTTCGAATTATAATCGGCGTTAGGCACGGCTATTACAAGACGGCGCGCGAGCTCTCTCGATCTTTCTCGCACTATACTTCTCTTTCTAAATTTTTCAATAAGATAGCGACGGATAGTGCGAGAGTTCTACAATAGTAACTTAATCGATAAGAGAAACTTTAACAATGATAATACGAATGTAGCCTCAAAAATTTGGACACGCGGAAGCGTGTCCAGCCAAGTCCAATATTATTACTCCAATCGAAAGAAGGCAAGAAAATATGACTAGTGACGAACATCGCATTCAGATATCCCAAAGAATTACAAAGCTACCACCCTTTTAATATTGCTTGTTAGAGAGAGAAAATGCTCGCAGATAATGACAATCGTTTCACATGAAGGTGCGTTTTGCGGAAAAGGCACAGAACATACCCCCTTTTAAAACTTTGGACACTTATAACTTATGATATTTATCCCCTTGCGTTACTTTTTATTCCATGTGACTATATTTTTAATCGTTTTTCGAGAAAATACAACATTTTATTTTTATTTATTGCAGTGTCTTTTGCCAACAGAGGAGTTCCGTATTTGAATTTGAATTGGGTTAAATAAGCATAATTGAAGACAGGCATTACATTTTGGAAGGCCGACAGGTGTTGGTTTGTTATTTGTAATGGTTATAATATGTGGTGCTGGCCATTAGCTGATGAATAAGATAAGATCGAATGTGGTTAAAATTGAAACTAGAAAAATCCCCTCCAGCTAACCTTATAACAATTTAATCTTGTAAAATGAACTGTACTGGCTGACTGAACTAGGAGTTACATCCTACGAATATTATAAATGCGAAAGTTTGGATGTTTAGATGTTTGGATGTTTAGATGTTTGGATGTATAGATGTTTGGACGTTTAGATCTTTGAATGTTTAGATGTTTGGATGTGTGTTACTCAATCACACTTAAACGGCTCAACCGATTTCGATGAATTTTTGCACTAAGATAGATTATAGCTCGGATTAAAATATAGGATAGTTTTCATTCCGGGTCGAAGCAGACGAAGACGCGGGCGGAAGCTAGTACAATTGATATCTATCAATTCACATTACCGAATAGTTGAGAACCCTACTTTGAACGATATTCAGATAGGGTACATCGTATTGGTATCTTTCAGCGGACCCCAAATAGCCTATGCCTACGTTAAATATAATCAAGTTGTTCAACTTGAACGGAGTAAAGGAGTTGTTTTATATCTTTCCTATTTTCACCAATTCGGGAACATAAAACCGACATAATCTAGAGAAAATAATGGTCTGCATGATACTATTATTATTGACCAATTAATAAATAAGACAGTATCCGATAAAATTTCACAAAAGTAAATCAAAACCTGTCGGTCTAAGTAAATTTTACCAGAACGAACCCTATAGAGCTTGGTTTCCTCGAGGGAAATTAATGTCTATGCGATTTTCCTGACACGATTTACATCCACCAATATTATTTTTTCTTTGTCACATGAAAAATAGCGACTTCAGCAATAATCCGTTATGTTAATGAGATTGATGCGATGCATACAGATGCTATGATGCCTAATTAGTGCGAGTAATATATAGGAAGGTAACTGGCTGAAATACAGAAGGTAAGTACCTACTTTTTATTGTTTTTCTTGTTTTCCCGTAGTATAACTCTAAAATTGTATTTATATTATTTTACCCTGCGTTTTTGTGTAAAAATACCGCCGTTTGTTATTGTTGCTTTTAGTGTTCCTTAATAAAATAAATCATGGAATGCGGAGTTATTTTGTACTTTATTTAAGTAAGTGGATTTCAGTATAAACGGGAAAACTCTCATTATCACAGTTCGCAATGGTGTTTTAATTGTAAGCTTCTTTTGTTTCACAGACAAAAGCTTTGAATTAAGGAACTGTGGTCCAAATCACGCTCAAAACGACTCGTCCGTGGATTTGCGTACTTAGATATATTTGGGCATTTTCGGGAGAAGATATGCATCTTTAGTGACGAGTAAAAGTTAAACTATCCATTTTGTAACGTTTAGTAGTCATACAAATAGTAAATAATAGTAAATAAATATAGTAAATATAGTGAATAAAAATAACGATGCGTCCCTTCTCGCGAAAATAAAAGCTCATTCACTCGTATTTACGATTATGTAAAAGATAGAATTGATAATAATAATAATAATAATAATCTTTATTAATAAAAACATAATTATAACAATTTGCATTAAAAGTCTTACATCTACATGGTGCATACATAATACTTGAGCCTGAACTAGGAAAATCCTGTATCTCAGGCTTTGAGTGAGTTCGTGTTATTGCCTAAATACTTACTTATTTAACAAATCATACAATCAGAGGAATAGATAAAAACGTGCATAATTAATATTCTAAGTTACAAAGTAAATGTTTACAATTAATTCACTGCTACGAATTACTATTACAATAATAAAATAATACTACGTATAATTAATTTTATTCCTTGATATTATATACATAGGTATTTGATATGTTCAACTAGGCACGACATTGCATTGTCAGCGTCAGCACAAACTTGGAAACTCGGTCATAGTCACTATTGCATAAATCATCACTTAGTTTACTATATCAACAACCAGAACAATGTTTAAAAAGCTACAAGGTTATGAAATAATGGATTTAATAGGTAGATAAAACTAACTAATTTTGTTATGCTAGGCGATCTATAGACTAGTATGGCTATAATTTTAATGAGTAGACTGTTGCAATCCTGTAGGTTAGGTTCTTATAAAAAACTTAATATACACTTCCAAATAGATTAAAACACCCACCAATGAACGACGCCCTTAGACGCCTTCATAGTCAATCGAATTTATGTATCTTTGCTCGGCGATTTTTTTAGCAGGGCATTCTGCGTCACCTGTTTGGTGATTATTTGGCTTGTTGAACAGCCTGCATGTCGCACATTTCGGAGACTCCGCCTTCTTTCTACACTCTTTGATCGAGTGACCTAAATCACCGCAATACCCGCACGTGTAGTCTGCCTGCTTGCATGATTTAGCGGCGTGACCATATTGTTGGCACTTGAAGCACCTGGTGACTATCGTGAAATCTTTCACTGGGCATGAGGACCAATTTACATTTACGCGATTTTGGCATATTAAAGCTTTTCGTATAACAGCAGGTACTTCTAGGATGAAATTACAGGTCTCGGCCTCTTTTTTGCCCGATTTATGGCTGAGTTTAATAGAGGACAAGAAATTATCCCTTGTTAGGTCCTGAAGTTTGTCCGCTAGATTTTGTTCATAGATGCATTTGTAAACATCTTGTTCAGGCATGGTTGAAGGTACGCCAACAATAACAATTCTGGGCTTGCGTTTATGGGGCTCGTCAATTGTGAGTTCTGAGGTAGTATTTTGAAAAGTTTGCTTGACTTTTTCAATGTCGCTCGTCTTCAGTTTATCTGGAGGATAATATTACAAGACGATGACAAAATGAAAAAAGAAAATAGATTTTATTGATAACTATTGTTAAAGGTAATTTTACAGTATGCTCTAATTATAAATAATCAGGTTTAGGTTAGGTTAGGTTAGGTTAGGTTCCCCTCCCATAACCTGGACGCACTGAACGCAGAAAACAAGGCCCTTCTGCGACGGCCGCAAAGGGTCATGGCCATCAGGGTGGTGCGAGGCTACCGGACCGTCTCCTTCGAGGCGTCCTGTGCACTGGCCGGGACCCCACCTTGGGACCTAGATGCCGAGATGCTAGCTAGTGTCTACAGACGCATAGCAGCGGCAAGAGCCGGAGGGCAGGAGCCAATGCCGGAAGAGACAAAGCGCTGGAGAGACGATGCCCGCGCAATACTCCTCAACAAGTGGAGTGAACGGTTGGAGGCCCCCAGTGCGGGCCACTGGACAGTAGGTGCCATACAGCCGGTCGTAAGGGACTGGGTCGGCAGAGGACACGGCATTGTGTCTTTTCGCCTTGCACAGGTCTTAACGGGCCACGAATGTTTTAGTACCTGTGCAAGGTCGGGAGAGAGCCCACGCCAGCTTGTCATCACTGCGGTGCGGCAGAGGATACGGCGTTGCACACGCTGGCCGAGTGCCCTGCGTGGGCGGAACCACGCGGCAATTTGATCGCGATAGCAGGGGCAGATCTGTCACTGCCAACAATAATGGCGGCAATGACGAGGGAAAAAAGGAGTTGGCAAGCAGTAGCCTCTTTCTGCGAAGAGGTTATGGCGGAAAAGGAGTCAGCCGAGCGCGCACGGGAGGAAGACGTAGACGCCCACCCGATGCGGCGCAAGAAAGTTGGGCGCAGGCGATTGGCCCACGATCGCCGATTGCCGCCCTAGCGAGGTCCTCCAGGTGATAGGCGTGAGGACGCTTATCACCCAAATGGAAGATGTCCTCGGGTTGGAGAGCGTGCCGAGTGTTCAGGTACGCTCCTAGCGACGTGTCTGGGGCTGGAACAACATCCCCCCCTGTGACGGGTCCAATTTAAGGACTGCTGGCGGAGTCGCGGATGTGTGCGCAAGCGTTCCCGTGGCTCCGCCACAAGCAGCGAGAAGGAACACCGTGGGGTTTTAGTCGGTAGTCCGGGCGGTTCCCGGGAGTCCGACATACCTGTTCTGGCTTCCCCGGCCAGGCAGGATGCATAAAGGCATTTCCCCACGTAAAAAAAAAAAAAAAAAAAAAGGTTCCCCTCCCATGGCCACCTACTTCTCCCCCAACCGGCCGCTCAGGGAGTTCGAGGGTCACCTTGAGAACCTGGCAAGGGCAGTAAGGAGGGTCGCACCAAGGCCGGTGCTTTTAATGGGGGACCTCAACGCCAAGAGCGCGGCTTGGGGGTCCCCCGTCACATGCGTGAGGGGAGATGCGTTGAGGGACTGGGCAGTGGCGATAGGGCTGGCCATCGTCAACCAGGGGCACGCCTACACCTGTGTGCGATGGCAGGGGGGGTCCATTGTCGACGTAACGTTGGCAACCCCCGCCATCGCCGACAGAATTGGTGACTGGCGCGTCCTAGAGGAGGTCGAGACCCTTTCCGACCACCTGTACATACGAATGAGGGTCTCCCCGACCAGAGTAACTCCGTCGCCTATCCCAATTAGGCGCCGAGCGGAGGGAGGATTCCCGCGGTGGGTGCTGGCTAGTCTGGACAGGGAGGCGGCGGAGGAGGCAGCCATAGCTGAGGCCTGGTGCGTGATCCCTCCACAACTGGGTACGGAAGACCGGGCGGTCCAATTCCGCGCGTCGCTCACAAGCGTGTGCGACGCAGCGATGAAGAGGGCGAGGCGACTGCGCGGCAGGCAGCAGGTCTATTGGTGGTCGAACGAAATTGCCACCCTCCGCTTAACCGCCAACGCCGCCAGGCGCAGTTACCAGCACTGCAGGCGCCGGCGACACACGGCCGAGGAGGAGGAGGAGCTGAGGGCCGCACTCATTGCTGCCAAGGAGGCCCTCACGGCCGCAATTGCAAAAAGGAAGGACGAGGCTCGTGAGGAGTTCATTTGCACGCTGGACAGGGATCCGTGGGGGCGGCCCTATAAAATAGTGCGGAATAAGACCAGGCACGCCCCCCCGGAATCCTTGGAGCCGGAGCTCCTCGCGAGAGTAGTAGAGGGACTCTTTCCAGAGGCCCCGGCGTTCGAGCCGCCGAGAATGGCTTTGCCCACCGAGGAGAGAGAGGATCTCGGCGAGGTCCCAGAGGTGACAGATGGCGAGATGCATGGGGCGGTCGTCCGCCTAAGAGCGTGCAAAAAGGCCCCGGGTCCGGATGGAGTGCCCGGAAGGGTTATCCCGATCGCCCTCAAGCATCTGGGCCTGCGCCTGAGGGGTCTGCTCGACGACTGCCTCAAGGAGGGGGTCTTCCCTCAAAAGTGGAAGGAGGGAAGGCTGTGCCTACTGCGGAAGGAGGGTCGACCGGCTGACTCCCCTTCGGGGTACCGCCCCATTGTCCTTCTGGATGAGGTGGCGAAAATGTTATAGAGAATCATCGCTCAACGTATCCTCGCCCATCTGGAGGACACGGGCCCGAACATCAGCGAGAGGCAGTTCGGGTTCCGGGAGGGGCGGTCAACAATCGACGCAGTGGGTGCCCTCAGGGACTTTGCTGACGTCGCAAAGGTGAGAAGGGAGGGAGTCGTCGCGGTGTCGTTGGACATTTCTAACGCTTTCGGCTCCCTGCCTTACGAAGTGATTAGGGAGGCACTCTGCTTCCACCAGGTGCCCCCCTATCTGAGAGCGGTTGTGGGGAGCTACCTACAAGGAAGGGTAGTGCTATATGAGGGAGCGGCGGGTCGCCAAGAAAGAAGGATGGAGTGCGGTGTTCCCCAGGGGTCGGTGCTTGGACCCCTGTTGTGGAATATCGGGTTTGACTGGGCGATCCGCGGGGCGCAACTCCCCCAAATGGTCACCATCTGTTATGCGGACGACACAATGGTGGCCGTGAGGGGGACAGAATATAGGGAGACCCTAAGAAGAGCAGCCGTGGCGACGGAGCTGACGGTGGGGAGGATCGCCCTCCTCGGGCTGCGGGTAGCTCTAGATAAGACGGAAGCGGTGGTCTTCGGAGGGTGGGGATGGAGACTGTGCGCCGACGAGTCCATCCGCGTGGGTGCTGAGGCGGTCCAGGTCAAGGCCCATATTAAATACCTGGGCCTGATTCTGGACCGCAGATGGAACTTCAGGGAGCATTTTAAACAACTAGCTCCCCGACTCGTTGGCGCAGCAGCCGCGCTGGGCCGCCTGCTCCCCAATGTGGGCGGCCCTAAGGCCCCATGTCGGCGCCTCTTCGCCGGCGTAGTCAGGAGCATGGCGATGTATGGGGCGCCGATATGGGCAGAGAGGCTCTCACAAAAAACGAGGGCCCTCCTCCGAAGACCACAGCGAGTGATCGCGCAGAGGATAGGGCGGTGCTACCGGTCGGTATCGTTCGCGGCTGCCTGCGCTCTCGCCGGCACCCTGCCGTGGGAGATCGACGCAAGGCTGCTGGCGGAGAGGCACAGGTGGAGAGTGGCGGCCAGGACAGACGCAGACGAGCGCCTGGCCCCACAGGAGGTGGCCGCGAGGAGGAGGATGGCGGTTGAGCGGGAGAGGGACCGTTGGAAAAGGGCCCTGGAGGAGTCCCCCTATGGCACCAGGACCATAGGGGCACTCCTCCCTAATTTTGAGGGCTGGCTTGAAAACCGCAGAGGGAGCCTGGAATACAGGCTGGTGCAGGTAATGACCGGGCATGGATGCTTCGGTCATTACCTGCACCAAATTGGGAGGGAGGTGACACCGGGGTGCCACCACTGTGACGAGGAGGATGATACGGCCCAGCACACCCTAGAGGACTGTGTGAGCTGGGCCGCAGAGCGCCGCAACCTACAGGCGGCGCTCGGAACGGACGATCTCTCGCTGCGCAACGTGGTGACGAAAATGTTGAGCAGCGAGAGATCATGGCAGGCGGTTGTGACATATTGTGAGGAGGTCATGTCACAAAAAGAGGAAGCGGAGCGGGAGCGTGAGAAGAGAGCCGACGCGCACCCGCTCCGGCGCAGACGGGTGGGGAGGAGGCGGCTGCAATATATCAACCGCCTACTCCCACAGTAGGGCCTGTGGGTTGGGAACCCACACTTAAGGCCCAACACGTCTGGGGGAGGGGTTGTTGCGTTGCCAACCCTTCCCTCCCTCGGCGCGAGGGTGCACCGGTGTAATACCGGGGCAGCCGGGGGGACGTCGTGGTAGAATGCTTGCGACCCCATGGCGTCCCCCTACAACGGCAGTGAGGGTAACGCCGCTGGGTTTTTAGTGGGTAGTTCTCCTCCCCTCCCTCCGACTAGCTCGGAGGGGGTTGCGGGAGGAGAGAGCCCCACATAACCCCCCACCTAGGCCTCTCCCGGGCCCGGGGGGTATGCGCCTCTCCAGACTCCTGAGGCTAGGGGGGATAAACGCATTTTCCCAGCGAAAAAAAAAAAAAAAAAAAAAGTTTCCCCTCCTTCGGGGTGCTAGGTCGGGTAACCTCCACGAATGTCTGGGCTCTTCCAGTTCTTGTGGACCCTCGCGGGTCTGCGGGAAGGGGAAGGTTTCAGGCTGGTGCACCCTGGAGGCAACGGTAAGTGATTCCTCTACGGGGGAATCGCTTACCGGTGCCACCAATAACCCGACACAGGAAAGAGGGGGCTTGCGTGGTCTAGTGATCACCGAGGCTGTACCGGACAGGGCACCCATACCGGGGAGGCGAAAGGTGAGGATCCGGGAGCGGCGAGGGAGGGCGCCTAGTGGCGCGGGGGGCCCTTTTGGGTCCCGGAACGGCTCTCTCCGCGTCCATCTGACCAGCAGATGGCGCTGGAGACGAGCGATGGCCGTAAAGGCAAGGAGACGGGGTGGTTCAACCCAACCACCGATAGGGGAGCCTACGCCAGCTCCCCTTGAATCCCGGAACCCGCAGCACTCTCCCAAAGACCCCCATCTACGGCGGCATGGGGTACGGGAGGTGCCAGCTTTCGAGCGCGCGGACCGGAGGGCTTGCCTTAACCGGCCGGCCCGCGGGAAGGAAATCCCTTTAAAAACCCGACAGTGAAGTCGCTAAAACATCTTGATACCGCCCGACCTCAAGATTAAATAGGGTTATCCAGGTACAGGGGGCACTGCCTGGATGGACGCATTTTCCCCCACACTCGTGGGAACAATAATGAATGAAACAAAAAACAAAAAAGACGATGACGACAGCGGGAAGCAGAGGAGGGAAACGGGATCAGAGACCGTCCGCAGCGGGGCAAGCTCACCAGTGAGTTATGAGACCGGCAGCCCTCACATTAACCCAGACGCGGATCTTTTTAAGATCAAGATCACGCCAAAGGAGCGCCCGGCGGAGATGGCCCCGCGCTCAGTGCGTCTGGTGGCTGCGAGTGCGGCGCAAACAGCAGAAAGTCTGGAGCCGGCACTGGAGGGTGGGCGAGAGGTCAGGTTCCAGTTAATGCCGAGGGTGCTGCTGACGCGGATAGAAGACGAGAGGATGCCCTCTGGAGCGGAGGAGCCTCCGGACACCACTGAGGCTGCTCCGCGGCAGACCATACCGGCCCCGCAGAGGGTACATAAAACCGGGGTCAGGAGGCGGATGCCCCCATGCCCGCTGACTCCCTACAGGCCCGGGAACTTGGCAGGGACGCTGGAGCCACCCGCGGAGGACTCCGAGTCGGACGTGGAGTTGGGGGCAGCCGGAGGCAAAAATAAGAGGGCCCGCGCCGTGGAACGTGCCTCGCCAACTCTGGCGCCGAGCGATGATATACTTGAGACCATCCGCAGTGAGGCCCACACGATAATAGAGGAGGTGCGGAAGTGCGGCAACCTCAGTGGAAAAGTCCATGGTCGCATCAACCGAGCGTGCCGGGAGATCCTGCTCGGTGCGGGAAATCTCCAGACACGCGAGGTTGAGGATGAAATCCGGGTCCTGAAAGCGGATAACAAGCGAATGAGGGAGCAGTTGGCCCAGCTAACGGAGGAGACGAAGGCCCTCCGAACCGCGTCCTCGGAGAGGGCTAACCGGCCCCCAGCGGCCAAACGCGCCGAAAACCCGGCCTTGGCGGCGACGGATCTCCTGGCGGAGCTCAAGGAGGACCTTAAAAGGGACCTCCTAGTCTCGCTAGGAGAAATCATCAACGTGAGAATCGGGGAGGTCAAGAGTCTCCTCCCACCTGCCCCGATCCTGCGTCCGCCTTTGGCAGCGAACCGTAGTAGGGAGGGGACCTCGGAAGCAGCGGAAACGCAACGGGGCCCGTCTCTGGTGCAGCCAGCGTCGGCAGCAGCAGTGCCGGCACAGGCTGCGACAGGGGCCACACTGATGCCCCCTGCCAACGCTGGCGCGTCCGCAGCGGGCAGCAGCCAGAAGAGGACGAAGGGTAGGAAGGGGAAAGCGCCGAAGGAGGTCCCACAAATGGTGGCCCCGCCGCCGCCGCCGGCTCAGCAGCACACCGAGGAGCTGTGGACTGATGCCGTAGGCCGCAAGGCTAAAAATAAGGCCAAAAAGGCGGCAACGGCGGCATCTCAGCCGCCTACTAACGAAGCCACGCCGACGCAGAAGGCACAGAACCGCGGGCTGAAGCTCCCGTCCACGGCGGGCATAGTGGTGGCGCTGAAGCCGGGATCGGAGGCGTCATATGCCACAATCCTGACGAAGGCCACCGCTTCGTTTAAGCTGGCGGAAGTCGGTCTGGACTACCTCAGGATACGGAAGACGGCTGACGGAGCCCGGATCCTGGAGTGTTCGAGAGCGGACGGGGGTAAAGCGGCTGAACGCCTTCGTGAGAAGTTGGAGGGGATAATTGGGGATGATGCCAGAGTATACCAGCCGGTGAAGGTGGCCGGCCTCAGAATCTCGGGCCTGATGGAGACAGAGACATCGGAGGGGGTGGCGGCGGCAGTTGCCGCAAAAGGGGGATGCGCCGTGGAAGACGTGAGGGTCGGTGCAATCCGTGAGGGATACGGCGGCTCCGGGTCGACCCTTATGAAATGCCCCGTTACGGCGGCAAGAAAGGTGTGTGAGGGAGGCCGAATAGTTATAGGGTGGTCCAGTGCCCTGGTGGAGGCCCTGGACCCGACCCCCCTCCGATGCTATAAGTGTATGGGGGTGGGGCACACTAGAGCCACGTGCTCATCGGAAGTAGAGAGGGGCGATCTCTGCTTCCGATGCAGTAAGCTGGGGCACAGGGCAACATGCTGCCGGGAGGCGATATTTTGTGCCGTATGCCACCATGGCGGACGCCCATCTGGGCACATGATGGGGGTCAGGCGTGTAACCCCCCACAGACGCGCAACAGAGTCACCGCCCGGACCACGGGGCTCAACAACAATGCAGAGGGGAACAATAGCATGGATCTCTAATGCCAGCACGCCCATTAGAGATCCTGCAGGCGAATCTGAACCACTCCGCTCGCGCACAAGACCTGCTCATGCAGGGGATGGCGGAGTGGGGCATATGTGTTGCTGCGGTGGCTGAACCCTGGTGCATCCCTCCTCAGCCCAACTGGTTGGGAGCCTCTGACGGGAGCGCGGCCCTCATTGTCCCAGCCATTGGAGACTTCTCCCCCCTGGTGGGGGTCGATAGGGGACCCGGATATGTTGCGGCCAAGTGGGAGGGTATGGTGGTAATGGCCACCTACTTCTCCCCCAACCGGCCGCTCAGGGAGTTCGAGGGTCACCTCGACAACCTGGGAAGGGCAGTTAGGAGGGTCGCACCAAGGCCGGTGCTTTTAATGGGGGATCTCAACGCCAAGAGCGCGGCTTGGGGGTCCCCCGTCACATGCGTGAGGGGGGATGCGCTGAGGGACTGGGCGGTGGCGATGGGGCTGGCCATCGTCAACCAGGGGCGCGCCTACACCTGTGTGCGATGGCAGGGGGGGTCCATTGTCGACGTAACGTTGGCAACCCCCGCCATCGCCGACAGAATTGGTGACTGGCGTGTCCTAGAGGAGGTCGAGACCCTCTCCGACCACCTATACATACGGATGAGGGTCTCCCCGATGAGATTGGCCCCGCCGCCTACCCCAATTAGGCGCCGAGCGGAGGGAGGATTCCCGCGGTGGGTGCTGGCGAGCCTGGATAGGGAGGCGGCTGAGGAGGCGGCCATAGTTGAGGCTTGGTGCGTGGTCCCGCCACACCTGGGTATGGAGGACCGGGCGGCCCAATTCCGCGCGTCGCTCACAAGCGTGTGCGATGCCGCGATGAGGAGGGCGAAGCGGCTGCGCGGCAGGCAGCAGGTCTACTGGTGGTCGGACGAAATTGCCGCCCTCCGCTTAGCCGCCAACGCCGCCCGGCGCCGGTATCAGCACTGCAGGCGCCGGCGACACACGGCCGAGGAGGAGGAGGAGCTGAGGGCCACACTTATTGCTGCCAAGGAGGCCCTCACGGCTGCAATTGCAAAAAGGAAGGACGAGGCTCGTGAGGAGTTCATTTGCACGCTGGACAGGGATCCGTGGGGGCGGCCCTATAAAATAGTGCGGAATAAGACCAGGCACGCCCCCCCTATGGAATCCTTGGAGCCGGAGCTCCTCGCGAGAGTAGTGGAGGGACTCTTTCCAGAGGCCCCGGCGTTCGAGCCGCCGAGAATGGCTTTGCCCACCGAGGAGAGGGAGGATCTCGGCGAGGTCCCAGAGGTGACGGATGGCGAGATGCATGTGGCGGTCGTCCGCCTAAGAGCGTGCAAAAAGGCCCCGGGTCCGGATGGAGTGCCCGGAAGGGTTATCCCGATCGCCCTCAAGCATCTGGGCCTGCGCCTGAGGGGTCTGCTCGACGACTGCCTCAAGGAGGGGGTCTTCCCTCAAAAGTGGAAGGAGGGAAGGCTGTGCCTACTGCGGAAGGAGGGTCGACCGGCTGACTCCCCTTCGGGGTACCGCCCCATTGTCCTTCTGGATGAGGTGGCGAAAATGTTATAGAGAATCATCGCTCAACGTATCCTCGCCCATCTGGAGGACACGGGCCCGAACATCAGCGAGAGGCAGTTCGGGTTCCGGGAGGGGCGGTCAACAATCGACGCAGTGGGTGCCCTCAGGGACTTTGCCGACGTCGCAAAGGGGAGAAGGGAGGGAGTCGTCGCGGTGTCGTTGGACATTTCTAACGCTTTCGGCTCCCTGCCTTACGAAGTGATCAGGGAGGCACTCTGCTTCCACCAGGTGCCCCCCTATCTGAGAGCGGTTGTGGGGAGCTACCTACAAGGAAGGGTAGTGCTATATGAGGGAGCGGCGGGTCGCCAAGAAAGAAGGATGGAGTGCGGTGTTCCCCAGGGGTCGGTGCTTGGACCCCTGTTGTGGAATATCGGGTTTGACTGGGCGATCCGCGGGGCGCAACTCCCCCAAATGGTCACCATCTGTTATGCGGACGACACAATGGTGGCCGTGAGGGGGACAGAATATAGGGAGACCCTAAGAAGAGCAGCCGTGGCGACGGAGCTGACGGTGGGGAGGATCGCCCTCCTCGGGCTGCGGGTAGCTCTAGATAAGACGGAAGCGGTGGTCTTCGGAGGGTGGGGATGGAGACTGTGCGCCGACGAGTCCATCCGCGTGGGTGCTGAGGCGGTCCAGGTCAAGACCCATATTAAATACCTGGGCCTGATTCTGGACCGCAGATGGAACTTCAGGGAGCATTTTAAACAACTAGCTCCCCGACTCGTTGGCGCAGCAGCCGCGCTGGGCCGCCTGCTCCCCAATGTGGGCGGCCCTAAGGCCCCATGTCGGCGCCTCTTCGCCGGCGTCGTCAGGAGCATGGCTATGTATGGGGCGCCGATATGGGCAGAGAGGCTCTCACAAAAAACGAGGGCCCTCCTCCGAAGACCACAGCGAGTGATCGCGCAGAGGATAGGGCGGTGCTACCGGTCGGTATCGTTCGCGGCTGCCTGCGCTCTCGCCGGCACCCTGCCGTGGGAGATCGACGCAAGGCTGCTGGCGGAGAGGCACAGGTGGAGAGTGGCGGCCAGGACAGACGCAGACGAGCGCCTGGCCCCACAGGAGGTGGCCGCGAGGAGGAGGATGGCGGTTGAGCGGGAGAGGGACCGTTGGAAAAGGGCCCTGGAGGAGTCCCCCTATGGCACCAGGACCATAGGGGCACTCCTCCCTAATTTTGAGGGCTGGCTTGAAAACCGCAGAGGGAGCCTGGAATACAGGCTGGTGCAGGTAATGACCGGGCATGGATGCTTCGGTCATTACCTGCACCAAATTGGGAGGGAGGTGACACCGGGGTGCCACCACTGTGACGAGGAGGATGATACGGCCCAGCACACCCTAGAGGACTGTGTGAGCTGGGCCGCAGAGCGCCGCAACCTACAGGCGGCGCTCGGAACGGACGATCTCTCGCTGCGCAACGTGGTGACGAAAATGTTGAGCAGCGAGAGATCATGGCAGGCGGTTGTGACATATTGTGAGGAGGTCATGTCACAAAAAGAGGAAGCGGAGCGGGAGCGTGAGAAGAGAGCCGACGCGCACCCGCTCCGGCGCAGACGGGTGGGGAGGAGGCGGCTGCAATATATCAACCGCCTACTCCCACAGTAGGGCCTGTGGGTTGGGGACCCACACTTAAGGCCCAACACGTCTGGGGGAGGGGTTGTTGCGTTGCCAACCCTTCCCTCCCTCGGCGCGAGGGTGCACCGGTGTAATACCGGGGCAGCCGGGGGGACGTCGTGGTAGAATGCTTGCGACCCCATGGCTTCCCCCCACAACGGCAGTGAGGGTAACGCCGCTGGGTTTTTAGTGGGTAGTTCTCCTCCCCTCCCTCCGACTAGCTCGGAGGGGGTTGCGGGAGGAGAGAGCCCCACATAACCCCCCACCTTGGCCTCCCCCGGGCCCGGGGGGTATGCGCCTCCCCAGACTCTTGAGGCTAGGGGGGATAAACGCATTTTCCCAGCGAAAAAAAAAAAAAAAAAAAAGGTTCCCCTCCCTCAGGGGAGTCTACGCCAGCTCCCCTTGAATCCCGGAACCCGCAGCACTCTCCCAACGACCCCCATCTGTGGCGGTATGGGGTACGGGAGGTGCCAGCTGTAAGCGCGCGGACCGGAGGGCTTGCCTTAATTGGCCGGCCCGCGGGAAGGAAAACCCTATAAAACCAGACAGTGAAGTCGTTAAAACCTCTGGATACCGCCCGACCTCCAGAGTAAATAGGGTTACCCAGGTACAGGGGGCACTGCCTGGGTGGACTCCCTTCCCCCATTCTCGTGGGAACAAAATATGGACGGTAACATCAAAAACAAAAACAAACACAAACTCGAGATGGCCCCAAAAAACGACGACAACGGCACACACACGATGGACTAGGATACGGAGGCCTTCCGCCCCCACCGCAGCCTTGCACGCTCACCAGTGCAATGGAGAGGCGGCAGCCCACGTATCGATTTGAACGCGGCTTCAATCCAGATCGCGCAGAAGAGTGCAGACGGCCCAGCGCGCGATGCCTCTGGCCGCTTCTTGCCGCGAGAGGGGGGTGGGGAGCGCCCCGTCACGATCACACAGCTGCGGGAACTGCGGGTGACCCTCGAAAGAGTGGATACCCCCAGACCAACGAGGAGGAAGACTACAGTGGAAAGCAGTGGATCCGTGTCCGACTACAGCCTGGAGACCGTTAAATCACGGTCCAGGTCGAACTCGGGCTCATCGGACCATGAAGGACAAAGGGAGTGTGCTCCAGCAGCGAGCTCTCAACTAAAGGATCTCACGGCGTCGTTGGAATGCGAAGACACCCCTGTCTTGAGAAGGAAAACGGGTGCCGAAGGCAGCGGAACCGTGTCCGACGGCAGCCTGGAGACGGTAAAGTCACGATCCAGGTCCAATTCGGGCTCTGGGTCCCCACATGGAGGGAAATCTCGCTTCTGGCGGGATAATGGGCCTAAACGCGTTTGCCTGGAGCTGGAGGTGTCCGAGGATGAGGACCCGCAATGGCAATCCCAAACGCCAACAGAGTGCAAGAAGCAAAGGGGCCGCCCGCTGACAATTGGCCAGTACGTGGGCTTAGCGGCAGCCAAACGGGCTCTTATCGAAGCCAAAAGGGAGGAACTTCGCCTGGATGCAGAGAAAGCAAAATAGCCAAAAGCATAGCGCAAGTGCAGCGAACCCGGAGTTTCCGCTTGTCCGAATCGTCGTCGGCAAGCGAAACCACGGTCAACACCGTTCAAGAGATGAGAAGGACCGTGATGGACCAAATGGGCATCATCACCAAAGTGGCAACGAAATCGGGGCACTTACAAGGAACATACGTGCGGGCGCTCAAAAATGTAGCAGCGGCCATTCCGGAAGTGTTTGACAGCCTTTGTGCACGCACCGTTTCGGAGGAGACGAAGCTGCTTCAAGCGGCCAACAAAAAACTCCAGGAGGAAGTAGCCAGCCTACGCCAAGAGCTGGCTCAAATAAAAAATACTCTCGATAGGGCCAAGGTAATTCCCGCACCCTCCCAAAAGGAGGTCAGAACGCAGCCTCACCGCGATGAGAACTTCGAACAAAGCATCATGGCTCAAATTGGCAGCATGGTGAATGCACGCTTTGAGGCACTGGAGAAGGAGGAAAGGCTCCTCCCAGCGAAAACTCTACGGCCACCACTGGCCAGTGATGGTAAAGCTTCGAAAGTGGTCCTCAAGAACGCCACTGCTGTCCAGCAACCGAAGCCAGCCGAGAAGGAGGCTGTACCTGGGCCTGCCCAGGCTACAAAGAAAAAGAAAAAGAAGGGCAAGAAGAAGAAAGCTGCTTCACAGCCAGCCCCTGAGCCAACGGAACCTCACCCACTCCCACCAGCGCCGAAGTCTGTGAATAGGGAATGGTCTGCCGTGGTCGGGGGGCGCAAACAGAGAAGGAAGGCCGCGGCGTGCGAAGCACAGGCTCAAGCCAAATCGCTGCCAGTGGCTACCCAGGTGGCCCAGAAGCTACGGCCTCCCCGCTCGGCGGCCATAGTTTTGTCAATTTTGCCGGAGCCAGAGAAGAATGGCATCACCTATAAGAGTGTTATAGAGGAAGCCAAGAAGAAAGTGAATCTGTCTGAGCTAGACATTGAGTCAGTCAGATTGAAAGTCGTAGCCACAGGGGCTCGAATGCTGGAGTTACCAGGAGCCACCAGCGCCTCGAAAGCCGACAAATTAGCGGAAAAACTGAGAGAACTATTTAGTTCGGAGGAGGTTCGGGTATATAGACCTATGAAATGCACAGAAATGCGGTTGTCTGGCCTAGACGACTCAGTGACCGTGACCGAGGTCGCCGATGCTGTAGCCCGCATGGGTGGATGCACGGTCCAGGAGGTGAAGATTGGTGACATCAAATCGGACCCTAGGGGCCTAGGGTCTGTATGGCTCCGTTGCCCAGTCGCTGCCGCCAAAAAAGTAGCCGAAAAGGGCCGTCTGCTGGTCGGTTGGGTGTCGGCGCAAGTGAAAGTGCTCGAAGCCCGACCACAAAGGTGTTACCGCTGCCTGGAGACGGGGCACGTCTACGCAAAGTGCACCTCGGAAGTTGACAGATCTAATCTGTGTTACCGATGCAGCCAACCTGGCCACAAGGCAAAAGAGTGCTCGGCCGAACCGAACTGCTGCCTCTGTGCAGCGGCAGGCAAGACCGCAGGTCATAGGACAGGGAGCAAGAGCTGCACTGCTCCGCGTACCAAAAGATCGAGGACGAAGGCTGGCGATGGGCCACGGGCCCCTGCAGCCGAGGAGGTTACGAGAATGGCCACCGATTAAATATGGCCCTAAAGTTTCTCCAGGCGAACCTCAACCATTGCGCCAGAGCTCAGGACCTCTTGTTCCAGAGTATGGCGGAATGGTCGATTCACGTGGGTGTAGTCTCCGAGCCCTACTACATCCCTCAAAGGGACAACTGGGTTGGGGACCATAATGGTTTGGTGGCGATAGTCACGCAGGCGGCTGCTGGCTCGCCGACTTTCTCCAGAGTGGAAAAAGGCCGAGGATACGTTGCTGGGCTCCTTGGCGGCATCCTTGTCATCGGGGTCTATTTTTCGCCTAACAGGAGCCTGGCCGAATTCGAATCTTTCCTTACGGAGGTGGGAGCGCTAGTCAGTCGTAGCCGTCCGGTCCCCGTGCTTTTTG
Source organism: Epinotia demarniana (assembly GCA_945867215.1). NCBI lineage: Eukaryota > Metazoa > Arthropoda > Insecta > Lepidoptera > Tortricidae > Epinotia > Epinotia demarniana. Next base: position 31,841,899 of record OX244259.1, on the reverse strand, counting down.
CCGGGGATCTTAATGCCAAATCCGCGGCGTGGGGGTCTCCATCAACGGACGTGCGTGGCCACGAATTAGAGGAGTGGGTCATTACAGCCGGCTTAGCGGTGATCAACAGGGGGTCGATTGACACATGCGTGCGACAAAATGGCGGTTCCATTGTCGATGTGACGTTTGCAGACGTTGCCGTTGCTCGCAGGATCCAAGACTGGGAAGTACTGGAAGGTGTCGAAACCCTGTCGGACCACCGCTATATTCGGTTTAGTGTCTCGGCGTTCTTAGATCCAAGAGTGCCCCAAAACCGGTCGTTAAGAGGAGACGGCCCTCGATGGGCGCTAAAACGCTTAGACCGGGAAGTGCTAGAAGAAGCGGCTCTGGTAAAGGCATGGTTGCCAGTACCCGAAGGCCCCATAAATATAGAAACGGAGGTACAATGGCTCGGGGAGGCAATGACCGAAAATTGCGACGCAGCTATGCCTAGAGTCAGGCCGCACCCCCCACAGCGCAAAGTGTACTGGTGGTCCGCTGAACTCGCACAGCTGCGGGAATCGTGCATAGCAGCACGACGCCGGTATATCCACTACCGAAGACGACGGATTCGCGACACTGAAGAGGAGGCGCAGCTCTACGCAGGCTACAGAGAGATCGTAGTCTCTCTACAGGTCGCCATCGGCAGTGCGAAAGACGTCGCCGAACAGGAAATGCTGGAGAGTCTCAATAGAGACCCTTGGGGACGGCCGTACAAAATGGTGAGGTGTAAACTTCGGCCGTGGGCACCCCCACTGACGCAGACTCTCCAACCAGAGACCCTGAGACGAGTCGTCGACACCCTCTTTCCAGAGAGGATAGAGCACGTGCCGCCGCCGATGGCACCTCCTGATGTCGCAAGCAGCGATGGTGCGGACTCTGCGCGGGTGCCTGAGATCACGGAAGGTGAACTGAGAGCGGTGTTGCTCCGTTTAAAACTTAAGAACACCGCCCCGGGTCCCGACGGAATACCAGGTCGGGCTTGGATAGTGGCGCTGGGTCCTCTTGAACCACGCGTAAGGGCGCTATTTAGCGCGTGCTTGGAGCAGGGCCAGTTCCCGCGTGTGTGGAAGACGGGGAAACTGGTCCTTATCCGAAAAGAAGGACGTCCGGCCGACTCACCATCGGCTTACCGGCCAATCGTCCTACTTGACGAGGTGAGCAAGCTCTTTGAGCGCGTCATCTCAGCCCGCCTCGTCAAGCATCTCGAGAATGTGGGGCCAAATCTGAGTGACAGGCAATACGGCTTTCGGCGATGCCGATCCACCATCGACGCGATCGGTCGCGTCCGGAGCCTAGTCGATCAGACAGTCTCAGGTGGGGGTGTAGTTTTGGCCATTTCACTTGACATCTCCAATGCGTTCAACACCTTGCCTTGGGGATGTATCAAAGAGGCAATGAAATTCCATGGCGTGCCTAAGTACCTGTGCGACATAATTAACACCTACCTATCGCTCAGGGCTGTAAAGTACCCAGCGCGGAACGGGTGGATCTCGAAAGATATGTCGTGCGGTGTTCCACAGGGGTCTGTCCTCGGCCCACTCCTGTGGAACATCGGCTACGACTGGGTTCTGCGTGGGAGAAACCTACACGGCGTAGATCTGACGTGCTACGCCGACGATACGCTCGTTAGCGTAAAGGCTAGCACGTTCAGAGATGCGTCCATCCTCGCCACAGCAGGAGTGGCACATGTGGTGGGCAAAATCAGGAGATTGGGTCTGGAGGTCACCCTCCATAAGTCGGAGGCCATTTGTTTCCATGGGCCCCGGCGAGCACCCCCATCTGGCGCTCAACTGGTGGTGGGCGGAGTTTCGATCGGCGTCGGGTCGACGATGAAGTACCTGGGACTCGTCCTCGACAGCCGGTGGAACTTTAAGGAGCATTTTAGGCGACTGGCTCCAAAGCTAGTCAAAGCTACCGGAGCACTGAGCCGGCTCCTGCCCAATGTAGGAGGACCGAACGTTGGCTGCCGACGGCTCTTCATAATGGTGGTAAGGTCAATGGCCCTTTACGGCGCCCCCATCTGGGTGGACGCACTGAACGCAGAAAACAAGGCCCTTCTGCGACGGCCGCAAAGGGTCATGGCCATCAGGGTGGTGCGAGGCTACCGGACCGTCTCCTTCGAGGCGTCCTGTGCACTGGCCGGGACCCCACCTTGGGACCTAGATGCCGAGATGCTCGCTAGTGTCTACAGACGCATAGCAGCGGCAAGAGCCGGAGGGCAGGAGCCAATGCCGGAAGAGACAAAGCGCTGGAGAGACGATGCCCGCGCAATACTCCTCAACAAGTGGAGTGAACGGTTGGAGGCCCCCAGTGCGGGCCACTGGACAGTAGGTGCCATACAGCCGGTTGTAAGGGACTGGGTCGGCAGAGGACACGGCATTGTGTCTTTTCGCCTTGCACAGGTCTTAACGGGCCACGGATGTTTTAGTACCTGTGCAAGGTCGGGAGAGAGCCCACGCCAGCTTGTCATCACTGCGGTGCGGCAGAGGATACGGCGTTGCACACGCTGGCCGAGTGCCCTGCGTGGGCGGAACCACGCGGCAATTTGATCGCGATAGCAGGGGCAGATCTGTCACTGCCAACAATAATGGCGGCAATGACGAGGGAAAAAAGGAGTTGGCAAGCAGTAGCCTCTTTCTGCGAAGAGGTTATGGCGGAAAAGGAGTCAGCCGAGCGCGCACGGGAGGAAGACGTAGACGCCCACCCGATGCGGCGCAAGAAAGTTGGGCGCAGGCGATTGGCCCACGATCGCCGATTGCCGCCCTAGCGAGGTCCTCCGGGTGATAGGCGTGAGGACGCTTATCACCCAAATGGAAGAGGTCCTCGGGTTGGAGAGCGTGCCGAGTGTTCAGGTACGCTCCTAGCGACGTGTCTGGGGCTGGAACAACATCCCCCCTGTGACGGGTCCAATTTAAGGACAGCTGCTGGCGGAGTCGCGGATGTGTGCGCAAGCGTTCCCGTGGCTCCGCCACAAGCAGCGAGAAGGAACACCGTGGGGTTTAAGTCGGTAGTCCGGGCGGTTCCCGGGAGTCCGACATACCTGTTCTGGCTTCCCCGGCCAGGCGGGATGCGTAAAAGCATTTCCCCACGTAAAAAAAAAAAAAAAAAGTTCCCCTCCCTCCCCCCTCCCCCTCGACGGTGCCCGCCTTGTCGGGGCGGGGGGGCTTAGTAACCGTGGACTGGTCACCCACGGCGAAGCTAAGAGGCACCCAGGGCCGGCCTGTTTGGGCTGCCGGCTGGCCCGAGGAGGGCGCTCCAAGCGGGCTTGGCTTAGCCCGCTTAGGATGCGTAGGGGAGGGACCGTAGAAGAAGAGGAGTACCGGTATTGCGGTTCGCCGTTCTCCCTATCTTCTGCGGCCGAGGCGGGATCGCAGGGGGAGAGGTGTGTTGGTATAACGGTGCGCCACTCTCCCTACCCCCTGCGAACTTGGCAGGGTCGTTCCGCGGAAACGACGCTGGTGGGACCGCAGAGGAAGAGGAATGCCGGTATCACGGTGCGCCGCTTTCCCTATCCTCTGCGGCCGAGACGTGGTCGGTGGCGGAACCACAGACCTGATCCGCCACCGGGTGCTGGATTTTCCGCACCCATGATCTCCTTGTAGCGGACTCAGGGGGGTCCGCTACTCGCCACATGGCGGCGAGGCGGCAAGTGGGGGGGTTTTTAGTGGGTACACCGTGGGTCTCATCAGCTCATACGGGAGTCCCACATAACCACTCGGGTCACCCCCTGCGCCCGGGTGGTATGCGTAACGCATTTTCCCCCCCTTAACAAAAAAAAAAAAAAGGTTCCCCTCCCTCGCCGGCGGGGTCGCGGATGTGTGCGCAAGCGTTCCCGTAACCTCGCCACATGGCGGCGAGGCGGCAAGTGGGGCGGTTTTTAGTGGGTACACCGTGGGTCTCATCAGCTCATACGGGAGTCCCACATAACCACTCGGGTCACCCCCTGCGCCCGGGTGGTATGCGTAACGCATTTTCCCCCCCTTAACAAAAAAAAAAAAAGGTTCCCCTCCCTCGCCGGCGGGGTCGCGGATGTGTGCGCAAGCGTTCCCGTAACCTCGCCACATGGCGGCGAGGCGGCAAGTGGGGGGGTTTTTAGTGGGTACACCGTGGGTCTCATCAGCTCATACGGGAGTCCCACATAACCACTCGGGTCACCCCCTGCGCCCGGATGGTATGCGTAACGCATTTTCCCCCCCTAAACAAAAAAAAAAAAAAAGGTTCCCCTCCCTCCGACTAGCTCGGAGGGGGTTGCGGGAGGAGAGAGCCCCTCATAACCCCCAACCTTGGCCTTCCCCGGGCCCGGGGGGTATGCGCCCCCCTAGACTCTTGAGGCTAGGGGGGATAAACGCATTTTCCCAGCGATAAAAAAAAAAGGTTAGGTTAGGCTACGTTAGGTTTTTTGGGAGATAGCCGCTGGCGCTCTAGGGCGCATACTCCCAAACACGGGGGGGCCCAAAGCGTCGTGTCGGCTACTATATATGGGGGTCGTGAAATCTATGGCCCTCTATGGAGCTCCCGTATGGGCGGACACTCTGCGGGGAAAGGAAATCACTCTGCTGCGAGGGCCACAACAGGTGATGGCCACTAGGATGATACGAGCATATCGCACAATATCCTACGCGGCAGCATGCGTGCTGGCTGGGTCGCTTTCCTGGGACCTGGACGCGAGGGCCCTTGCTACGGTCTACCGCTGGCGCAAGGAGGTGCTTGGTAGAGGTGGCTCGCCAGCACCGAGAGAAGTGGAGGCGCGGCGCGATGCTGCTTGCCTGGAGATGGTGGCAATATAGAAAGAGAGGCTGGCGCAACCAACTGCAGGCTTTAAGACCATCCGGGCAGTTCGTCCGGTTCTCGAGCAGTGGTTGGGCCAGCTGACGCAGGTCCTCTCGGATCACGGGTGTTTCGGGAGGTACCTGCATCGCATAGGCCGAGAGCCAAATGCTAAGTGTCACCACTGCGACAACTGCCCGGAGGAGACGGCCCAGCACGCGCTGGAGGTGTGCCCAGCCTGGGATGATGAGCGCAGGACGCTGTGCGCAACAGTAGGGCATGACCTCTCGCTGCCCACGGTAGTACGCAATATCGTGGACAGCGACAGGGCATGGAAAGCGGTTCTTGCCTTCTGCGAGACCGTTATAGAACAGAAGGAGGCGGCCGAGAGACAGAGGGAAGCAACCTCGGAAGATCCCGGTCGCCAACGGCGAGCAGGGCGGAGGCGGCGAGCCTATGCCCGTCACTTCCCACCCTAACCGTGGTCAGGGCCGGCTAGCTTGGGGAAGTCTGCCGGCTGTATCACAAACTGACCCGAGATGGCGTTGCGCGTGTTCCCGCGCGCCACGCGCCGGCGCAGGGCGGGTCCACATCCACAAACACCAAAGTTCGGGGCCCCCAATGAGGCCAGTCACCGCCGGGTCGCGGAAGAGTGCTTCGGCGTGCCCGTAACCCGGCACCGTGGTGACGAGAAGGAACACCGTGGGGTTTTAGTCGGTAGTCCGGGCGGTTCCCGGGAGTCCGACATACCTGCCCTGGCTTCCCCAGCCGGGCAGGATGCACAAAGGCATTTCCCCAAGTAAAAAAAAGGTTTTTTTGGAGATACCTGCACAAAGTTGCCGGCAGAGAGCCGACGGAGGAATGTTACGAGTGCGGTGCGGCGGTCGACATGGCGCAGCACACGCTTGAGACGTCTCCAGCGTGGGGGCCGGAGCGCAGTGACCTCATGGCCGTAGTGGGGCCGGACCTATCGCTCCCAGCCGTGGTCAAATCCATGGTTGACAGCGACAGGTCTTGGCAAGCAGTTAAGGCCTTCTGCGAGACAGTTGTCCAGCAGAAGGAAACGGCGGAACGGGCCAGGGAGGCTGACCCAGTGGCCGACCCACGGCGCCGCAGGCGTGCAGGACGAAGGCGAGCTGCACAAGATCGCCGCCTGATTCCGTAGACCAACAGCGGGGTGACAGGCTTGAGGACGCCTGTCATCCCTCACGTCTCGAGCGGGTGCCGGTAGACTCCGGCACAAAACGACCGAGGTTAAAAAGGACCTCCAGAGGAGGCGGTGCTCCTACGAATCGGAGCGGTGCTGGTGGTGTTGAAGAAGTAAAGCGCAAGCGTTCCTTCAGCCCACCGATAAAGCACGAAGTCGGCAGACGGAGAGGTTTTTTAGTGGGTAAACTCGGGGTCTCATTTACCCAGAACGAGGAGTCCCACATATCCACCCGGGTCCGTCCCCCCACCCTGGTGGAATGCGTAACGCATATTTCCTCTCCTAAAAAAAAAAAGGTTAGGTTAGGTTAATGGAATATTGTGAATTATAACATAGGTAATTTGAAAATGTCACCACAAATTGATAAGATCTCATTTAATGCTATTTTAATTATCACTGGAACTGACATTGCCAATGCATTCAATAATTATTTCATAAATTTAACAAATAACATCCAATGGGAAATTGTAACAATGACCCGAATCGAAATGTATGTAAGCTGAAAATAATAATGTCGTTATGCAACACCAGTTCCGTTGATTATGATAAAGTAAATATAGTAATTTTATAAAATTGCTATTCAATTGATGGAGGTACCGTTATGTCACAATAAATTAATCTTTGGAGCTAGGCGTATTTCTAAACAAAGTAAAATTCTCTGTTGTCAGACAACTTCTTAAAAAAGCAACAAAAACGGATATGGGTAATTATAGACCTTTCACATTAATACCGGTCGTATCCAAGATATGGGTCATTCTACTTTTTACTGCAGGTTTTTGGCACTAGTGGTAACAGGTTTCAAAAATATATTGGTTAAAGATAAATGAAGTTATTTCATTGTACGTATGCGTAATTATACCTAAACAATTGCAATAGCCAAGCAATTGCCAGCAGTAAAATTTACACATATTTGTTTCTGAAAATAAAGGTTTTGTCGACCAAGGTAGAAAAATCATACCAGTTTGTTACCAATCAAAATATTTTTATTTTAACAGCTTTAGTTACTTATTACAACAGAAAAAAATACAAAACGTATTTTAAGAACGTATATCTTTCTTTCTCATAACTTTAATTGTAAATTATTATTTATTAAGTCTTATAAATCACATTTAAACACAACTGTGTTATTGTTGTGCACTTTTATTTCAAAATGCATACGTGTAAAAATACTTTAGCAACTATTTAACATTGATTAAAATATATATTATCTTGCATCCGATATACGGTACTGGTTGTATCCTGTTATGTTATTTATAAAACAATAGTACAACAGACATAACGCTAACACAGTTGTTCAACAGTTAACAAAGTTGTTTCCATAGAAAATTCTCTTTAGTTGTTTCCATAGAAATTTCATTAATATTATTTATTACTAAATTATCCTTTTTCGGCTGGAGTTAGCGGCATTACGATGATGATCTGTAAAAAGGTAAAAACGTCGTATTATTATACAAATTTTACCTTCAGTTATTATAGTAAGCCAGTAAGTAAATAAATATTACATTGATAAACTAAAAAGAAACATAGGTAGATACGATTAGTATTGAATATATTTATAATATGATATTCTGTCCACATTATACAAACCTACTTATAGGTATGTGCTTAAGTACTAGTATAGAAGAAGTGTGTCAAATTTGTATTTGACTAGCAACCGTTCCATGGTTTGTTTGTTTACCTTTTACTAGTGTCAGTTGGTCAACAACCGTTCATATGTTAACAGTCTAATAAACTCCTTATACACATTGTCCTGGACTATTGCGTTAATCTACTGCTAAATAATATCCCCAATAGTGGTAATTTATTGTAGGGTAGTGGTAATTTATTATTAATCAAGCAAGGGACCAGCGCTACAGTGACATCTAAAAGTTAAATGAAAAAATACCAGTAACATACAGGTACCGTTTTGAAATTGTTCATTAGGGACAAAAATATTTTATTTTTTTGAAAAAACTTAACATTTCAAAAATATTCAATGAAAACATAAAAAACGATAAACGACACGACAATATATATAGTTTTTTTTAGATAGGGCAGCATTGAAAGAAAAACACTTTTTTTGGTAAGTTTGTCTGCGCATTAGGCCGGGGACATGTTGCTTTACTATGAAAAACAACTGTTACCATGAAGCTCCACTTTGTGACCTTACGTACATATCTTAAAATATACAAAAGATTCAACTTTCATTGTTTATAGAAGTTGAATAAATATGCGGCGGTTTAACATATTGCGTACGTAATTTTTTATTTTATTAAGGAAACGGCAGTTTCAGATTTTCTTTAACGGGGGACATAAAAACCTGCAGTAAAAAGTAGAACGACCCATATTTGTAAAAGTATTCTATGCCCGATCACAAAAAAATCTAGATAAGAATAAGACATAACATAAGCAATAGAACAGAATGGTTTTAGGAAAAAAAACAGATCTCGTGCCTTTCATGACCTTCTGATACATTGAAAATGAATTTACTGAATTCAACAAAACAAAATTTACTCACTGTCGATTGAGTTATGAAGAAAATATTAGCCTCTTTGCACCCTTTTAATAGATCATTATTTATTTTGTAATATTGTTCGTAAGCGACCCTATGAACAATAAAGTCCCATCTTTTTCATGGTCTCAACTTATTTTAACAATATGCTTACTACTGATTTTTGACTTATAACCTTTTGAGACCTTAACAATTATTATGCAATATACGAGTTTCTACCGCTCGCTTAATAATCGTATCAAGTGTATCCGTCGCCATAAACAACCACTTGACACAAACTATTTGTCCAAAACACCACACATATGATGGTCTCTAACATTCCTTTAGTTTTTTGCCAAAGTATAATAACAACGTACCTATAGATAACATATATTACAGTATAATACGTACTTCAGTATTTGTTTTAAATACCTATTGTTCGCGCGTCGACATATTATTAATATTATTATATTATAATCACAAATAAAAACTGAAACCTCAAATACCAGTAAGTCGAACATACCGTAAACTTATTAGTCCAGTGTCCAGTAAAATACAAGATTTTAAACTTGGAATCAATATTTGTCCAGTTGTAAGTTTGTAATTACCTACGTATATTGTTGATATTCTGGTGTTTTAATGTGTTGTTTATAAAAAACGTCCGAGTCCAAATTAAAAGTATGAACATTAGTTACTCGTATGTTATAAAACAGATATCAATAAATACATTTTACCATTGAACAATTTGATTGGTGTCTTACCAAAACAGTCAGCCATGCAAAAAAGTCAGTGCAAATTATTAAACGCAGTATTTATAACAAAAAAAACTCAATGATATTAAAAGGGGAAAGGCTTCAATTTGTTTGTGATATTTATGAATAAATATATTATGATTTACATTTTCAGATATTAAAAAATTACGAGTTATTCATTAAGTGGAAGGAAAAAAATTAAGCTAATAATTGAGAATTAGATGGTAGCGTCACTAAGAGACACGCCAACCAATTGAGAAAGTGTCCCCAATTGTTATAAGGGAAACCTTTGTTTTGCATAGTCTTAAGAGAGTGGTTACTCCGTTGACTAAGATATATGTTATCCGTGGGCAGTCAGTTTGAGGCTCTCTGTGTAAAGTTACTTGGATTTTAATAAAAACAAATGATTAAGAATCGTGGTGTTAGGTATTTAATAAATATATCATTACTACACAGCGTTCCAGGAAATCCCACCCCTAAGGGGTGCAAGGTTGGTATGAGGAACACTTTTATCTGAGCTACAGACTTGAAACGTAAAAAGATTACTTTAGAATACAAATTATGTCCTCTGTGTTATGTCCATTTAGTTTTAATTATTACTTTACTGCTTTGATGCTTGCTTTGTTATTGTACTGCTTTCACCCTGGCTTTGTTGTACCAATTTGCTTGAATATTTGTTTTGTTTCTTCTTAATTATATGGTCTGTCCTGTCAAATTGGCATTGCGCCCGCGTCACATGTCTTGTCACGTTTTAGTTACCGCGAGCATCCAGCTGTCATAATGGCGCTAGTTAGTCGGTTGACGCGGTTATGTTGCGTTCGGAAATTTTGTTATTTGTCTTGCTGTATTGTTTTTAATTCTATATTACTATTATTATTTTGTGCGAGTGTAAAATATGTGTTACGCCGTGGAATCACTGGATGGTTCCATCGGAAGACCAGCGCTGGCCACCAGGCCAGCACAACGCTGAGATTTTATTAACTTCTGGAGTGATTATCTCCGAAAATATTAACATTATAAAATAAATATTTTCAGTATGCCCCGATTCATTTTTAAATACCTATCCAACAATATATCACACATCATCATCATCAGCCTATATAACGTCCCACTGCTGGGCACAGGCCTCCTCTCATGTATATATCACACGTTAGGGTTAAAATGAAAAAAAAACACTCCCCACTTTACGTATAGGGGAGGTAACCTAATAAAACATTTTTTTCCACTCTTTATTTTACCACTTTGTCGGCGTAATTGATATAGATATTAGTACCAAATTTCAACTTTCTAGTGCTAACGGTTACTGAGATTATCCGCGGACGGACGGACAGACATGGCGAAACTATAGGGGTTCCTAGTCGACTACGGAACCCTAAAAATACCAAAATCACTACCTACACGCGTGCCTAATATAATTGAGGAGTTCCCTCAATTCCTCATGGATCCCCTCATCCAACGGAATTTTTGAAAAAACTGGGACCCACCTGGAAGCATATACTTACAAACAAAAAAAATAATTACGAATCGGCTTAATAATGACGGAGTTCTGAGATAACAAACATTGAATAATTTTTAAAAAAAAAATACAACCGAATTGAGAACCCCCTCCTTTTTTTAAAGTCGGTTAAAAATACTCAGGACGTCCACACTCAACCGTGGTTGATCGTGCACTTCGGAATGGGCCACGTGTAGATGCGTACCGCCATCGCTGGCCCACTCCCTTTGATGTGCGGCCGAAAAACCGACACCGCGGCCATCCCATCGCCATCCCGCCGCGCCATAAGCCATCCGACACGCTGCACCATCCTAGTGGGCCAGCAGGATGGCCCATCGTGTGGAGCGGCCATTAGGCTCATTACTTAATAGCGTAAAAGCCTGAATGCTCACGTTTCATAACGGCAAAAAACCCACAATGTTCAAAATATCAAATCAAGCAATTCAATACACCACGCATTAAAAAAACTATTCTCCCTAAAAACATAAATCTGCCACCGGACAATCTGTATACTTACCTATAGATAGCATCACTGAGGTATCTTAATTTTTTTAACATGAAGTTTATGATAAAACTACCAAATTGCCCTTCTGTATCAGGTGTCACAATATATTCCCACTTCTGTTTTCAATCCTAAGCTTTCAATTTGGGTGATTTATATACCTACGTCAAATCCCCGAATGCAACATTCCATTAAACAAGTCTGGAGACATTGATTTTCGGAAACGTAGTTTAGCTTGGGATATTCGTGAACTACGACTAAACAAGTTTGGTGTAAGGTAGGAAAAGTGGTCCTATTAGGTAAGTTTCGTCTTTCCGTCCCATTGAAAGCCTTGCCGACGCGTGCCTGTTACGAACACACGTAAACTGTGCCATTGCCTACGGTGACATATTATAAATAACGCTAAATTAGGTTGTAATGCTTTCAGATAGTGTTTTCCCCTTTATAAAATAAGTAAGTACGTTCAAAGACCTTTATATAATAGGGATAAGGCGTTTTACCTTTCTTTAATATCACCATTCGCAGGCAGGGCTTAACTACGAGCTCGATCTTCTTCTGAATTTAGTTTAAATCTCTGTCATTTGATTGTGATAAATACGCGTATTTTTAACATTCTCTTGAAAACCGAGTATTTTAATAAAGAAGTGGTATAGTTAGAACAAAAATTATGAGCATGCAGGGCTCGAACTTTTGGTGCCGAAGACATAAAGTCACACATAGGATGATTACACAGAGCTGCAGGGGCGGCTTTAGCTTTAAGGCAGGGCGTGCGTTGCACACTGGCACATCGGTCCTATGTAGGGGACGCCGAGTGCCACTCGTCGGGCGCGCTAACACGCGCTATGTGCTAGAGGGCCCACTTGACTTCATCAAAAAGTGGACCTTTAAAACGCAATATCACGGAAACGGATTTCTGGGTAGAAAAATAGTTTTTGAAAACCCGCAATATTTTTAAACAAGCTATCCAACTACTTCCTCTCCTGCAGCGGCCGCGGCACGCGCACCACAAACGAGTTGAAGTGCACGTAGTGGCGCGAACGCAGCTGAAAAGCCCTCAGCGTGTATCCAGTCTTCTGGTGAATGCACCATGTCATCAGGCGAGACTTATATGGTGCGTTAGGGCACAGCGAAATGTCATCCCGCTCGAATGTGGAGCAGAAGACCACAGTCATAATAACACAAGATACTACTTGCTCTGTAGTAGAGTTGTGTTCCTGGAGGTGAGCAAGGTCGCCAGAGCTCCCGAGGGTGCGTTGTGTTGAGAGCTAGGGAATTTGTTCCTTCAGCTGTCAACACGGCGAATCCTCAAACATGTCAAGGGTCGGCAACGCCAATGCTACTCCTTTGGAGTTGCATGCGTCTATGCTGCGGTGTCCGCTTACCATCAGGCGGGACGTACGCTTGTTTGCCACCGTCTTTGTATATAAAAAGAAACTAGTTGCACTCCGGGAGTACCGGCAGAAATGAAAACTTCAATAATTTTAATTTTGCAAACGCCAAAAAATCCGCGTTTTGAAGCGCAACTCTCGCTTTTTGTATTCAGGCAATAGGGAATATGCATGTGATTCAGAAATGGACAAAAAAAATCATGAGTAATCTTTATTGCTTAGTAAATATACACACATGATTATTTTTACAAATAATAATGTTTCTATTAACAAATATAATTATTTAAAAGTAGTAATTTTCAAATTCTCTCGCAAATTTCCAAAACGCAACGCTATTGGCGGAGCGAATCGTGACGTCACCGTACGTACACTCGGTGTCTACTGTCAACAGGTCGTTTGTATGATTATTGAAAGTTATTCGCAATGTTTAGCCGTTGTTTATGATAAATAATCAGTGTTTTTTGGGAATTATTAACTGAAAGCAGTGACTCCTTGTGAAAAAAGACTCGCCACAATGACTGGAAGCGGTTTTGTCAAGGCACAGTCGGATAATCTGCCTAAAATTAATGCGTTCATGATGACTAAGTACGTAGGTACCTCGTAGAGGTGTTTTTCTTAAATAAGTGTAATAACAAACTAGTGCATATCTATATTATTTAATCAAATATATGTAGGTATTAGGTATGTTACATGTTGTGAACATCTTTATGAACATAACAAACTTGTTATTCGTCAAGAGTTATAAATAAAACAAATTTGTGTAGGGCACTCAGTTAAAACAAAGAAACTTAGCTAAAACGTTTCGTGATAAAAATCAACACCCGTAGTCAACTGTTGATCAACAACAATCATAATATTTGTAACATTAATAACTAAAAAATTGGGAAGCAGAATAGTTTTATGAATAAGTACCTATATAATTAAATTTTTAGGTTTGGTTATTGTTTATATTGTTCGCGAGTCGTAATAAAAAAGATTTTAGGTACAAACATATTTAATACTCACTTCGAAATGATCTTCACAACAATATAAACTACTCAAACACGATACATTATCTGTCCTCATCGCCTTACACCACTTTTTTCTTATATTTGCATCTTTGGGCATATGAAAATATATCACGTCAGGTGCAGTTTTAATGTTATTTTCACACATAGGGGCAATACAATATTTATAATAAGCTTTTGTGTGCTCTTCCGTTACAATAAGTTGATCTTACAAGCTTTATTAAAACTGTGAATCAAACACTTCGTTGTTAATTTATTCTAAGTGCACGGTGACGTCACAAAATGAGCGCGCCAAAATGGCGGCGTTTCAATCGTCCGAAAATGATAGTAGTTTTAATTAATTTTTTTAGCTCATTTAATGATAGTGAGAAATGTTGTATTTTTTTCCGGTTTTATAATTACTTATAGAATTGTTTAAAAATATAAAAAAATACATGAATATAACCTATTGGCAACACTAAATACTACAGTCACGTGATGTCCTACACCTGTCGCGAGTTTAACAATTTTCTCCCATCCCAAAAAGTGCACAGCGCCGCTAAAGAAGTTTTCTCTTCAAAAAATATCCCACAACATGGGTTTACCGAGACAAAAAATTATATCCTCCCAACTTTAGGCTAGGATTATTCTTCAAAATTTTATTCCACCATTTTGGGGGAGTGATAGATTTATATACCTATACTCACGCTAAATTACAGCTTTCTAGTAGGGGTCACTGAGCTAAGCCGCAGACGGACGAACAGACAGATGGACGAACAGACGGACATGAATAAATTATAAGGGTTTTTGTTGACTACGGAAACCTAAAAATAGTGGCCCGTCCTTATTTTCAACGCTTGAAGAAAGAAGTATCCATTATTGGATTTATTGGTGCTATTCCTAATATAAGTTTATTAGGAATAGCACCAATAATGGATACTTCTCATGATTTTAATGTAATGAAATGAATGACTTAATACTAAATAAATTAATATGAATATCACGTTATATAGCCGTATTTCAAATGCATTCAGTTTCTTACCTATGGATATATTTAAATTCTAAGCTTCCGTAGCACACATAAGGATTCACAACACATTACATTAAACAAATGTTGTAAGTATCTCGATTTTAGATCTACAAGTATATATCCTTGTGTGCATATCCTGCTTTACGTTTAAGTAGAGGTCTTTAATTTCGGATCGGTCTTGCTTAAGAGGTCGTTCTGAAATTCGTCAGGGATTACGGATTATTGACGTTCTAGTTCTAAGAAACAGTGTAGTATGCGTAGTCTTGAGGATGCGCTGAGAGGGGTCTAGAAGGATACACTCAGTAGCAATTTAACATTTTACAGTTTATTTCTCACTCAAGTACACTCTCTTCTGATCTCGCCATTACACAATGAGTTAGTCTATTTATATTAAAATTAATCTACGTGCTTTGGTAGGAAATCCCTTATCTAGTGGACGGCATTTATCTATATTAATATTCTACTCGCATGATCTACACATACATGTAGATGAGCGTTTGCCTACCACACAGAAAGGTTTTTATATATTATATTATATATAAAGGTTTTTATTTGCATAGCAGTCAACTCCTTATACTCGTATTGTGCTTAGCGGCCTGATATTTAAGATGAACTGAATATGTTAACCGAGTATACCCGATTACCGACAGTAGTTTTCGGAAGGAAGCGCAGAGCCATAAGTTTAAACCGTTAAACCGTTAATGCTGTATGATGTTACATGAAAACCGAATTGGTTTTTTTTCTTTTCACTATCGTAATAATTTTCACTAACTTTTCACTATACTAATACCTTGAAAAATATACACATAAAACCAAACGTTAGGTTTTATGTGTATACCACAAGTGCAGCGAAATCGTAATCCTGTAACAAGGAGTATTTGCGGCGCTTGTTCACTTGGGCCTGGTCAGCAGCAGCGCCGGCCTGTGAACGGGTGCCCTGGATGTGGGACTGGGCGAAGGTGTCAACGCAAGTTACATCCGACACCAGGGCTTTGCCTAGTTTCCACGGAACCAATGTCGTCTGGACGCTTGCTATTGTCACGCGCCAAACCAACAGATTTACGGAGGCGGTGGCAAGCGAACGACGGATCAAATCATTTAACGTGATATGGCGGTACAGGCGGCCCGCGCTTCTATGGGAAGAAAGACCATGTCTTCCCAGCTGGTTCACGGCCCTCCCACAGTTACACGTATGAACGACACAAATTCTGGCTACAAGTCTCAGGCATATCGATATTCTCAGGCAGCTTGGATCCAGAACTGTGCCTATTTTCCGCGACGGGAGGGCATGCAGCCAGTGGCCTGACTCGCTCGCCGAAACGACCAAAATACGAGCACAATATGCGTCGTCCGGACTATTGGCAATAAGTGAAGAATGGATTAGCTTGAGACGTGGAGAATCCTAAGCTTTCTGAACATGCATTGAGTCGGGGACGTTCCAGATTGGGCAGCTGCGAAGTAAATACATGAATTTCGGGGTGAAAAGGCATAACTGAATAATAAAAAGTCATGTGGAGGTTGTTTGGAATAGTAATTCGGAAGTACTGCTAAAGAGGTTTAATTTACAAGTGATGATGGGGTTTATAGCATCGTCAGAAATGGGTAAACCTAAGAGAGATAGCAATGGGTTTGTACGAACTGAAATGTTGGGCAAAACTGTGTTAAAATTTGTCAGTATCTCAATTTTTATTCAGGTGGAAGGTGACTAGGTAAAAAAATCTCGCATTTAGTAAAATTGAGAGGGAGGCCACTGTCTGAAAAACGGTCTATTATTAGATGCAGGTCATGTAGAACTGTTTCAGCGTCTCCACCAAGGGAGCCGTCATCCAGGTACCAATGATTGAAAGATGAGTTAAGTAAGAAATTATGGGATGTAATGCCAAACTAAAAATAGTGGGCCCAAGCGGATCTCCTTGTTTTCAACCTGATAAGTCGATGGGCATGGACACAAGTGAAACAACCGGTAGCTAGTAATGCACAAACATGCATACATACGCTAGTCGCATACCTAACATTCCCTCCACCTATTAAACTATAATACAATAATACCTAATAGAATTGTTTGAAGTCTATTTTGGGACGGGGACGCATCACTCTCCGTGGTTCGGTTGTGTCAGACGTATTTCCCGACTCGGCCTCCTGGAACTCTTCCCTACCCTCGGGGTTGTCTTCCTCATCCTCGGGGTCAGTAGTCTCTGTACTCTGTTGCGGCGATGGGCAAATAGGCAACTCCGACGATAGAGGAGGCGGGGGTGGCACCAGCTGTGGTGGCGGTGGTGGCGATGGTGTCGGCGGCGGCGGCGGTGGCGGCGGTGGCGGCGGCGGCGATGGCGGTAGTGGCGATGACGGTAAGTGTATATTGATATCGTCTGCGTCACAGTTCCATACGTTACAACTTTGAATGTTACCTTTATACAAAGCTAATTGATTTTCGTGTTTACGATACATACTTGAGAACCATATTCTTTAATTAAATATAGAACTTTTCCCAATCGTTTCTGTACTGTTCCCTTACCCCACATTAACTTATTATTACAAATTTTGTGTACAGCACAAGAGTGCCTGTTGCAAATTGTTTTGTAGTGTCTTTGTTGTTACCTTGTGAGCACTGATCATCGCGGTCATCACTGACTGGATTCGGAGACGAGGGCAGCGGTGACGGCGGGGTTAAAAGGTCAATTCGAGACCTTAATTTGCGCCCATATACTAATTCTGCGGGGGAGAACCCTGTGGTAGTATGTTTCGAGTTTCGGTAGTCAAACAAATATTGCTAAACAAATAATGAGCCCCGTAGCATTGCCATAAATATTTGGTCTGGTAATTCTTTTTTCAGCACTGATAAGAGGGGCCCCTCGATCAACCAAGTTAAATGCATTTTGCACATCAATTTTTATGAATACCTCGTAGTCCGGACGACTGAGGAAGGTGCGCGCGGCATGAACCTCTGCCTCGCAGCCGCCTCTAACTCAGAAACCCAGCAGACGGGGCTTGAAAATATTGGTCTGTGTTTGGTGGCATTGCCACCGTCTTTCTTGGCAAGGGAGGTTGATACCATAAAGTAGCCGTACGACTTACGGTCTTATTCATAAAAAAACCTTAAAACACCGTTGATCAACGTTTTAGTTAAAACGTTCGCTAAGCTTAATTGACGTTTGTAAAAAAAAGTATGATTTATAAACCTCCACTAAGCCTTCGCTAACTAGTGGGCCGTTATTTGACAGAATAGAAATGTTATGTTGCCGTTCTGGGAAATCATAGACCAAAATATGTGATTTTCGATTTAAAAAAAGGTTGACAGCTTTGATACCGCGAAATTGTAGGTAGGTACCTAACTAATTCCATGAAATTTTGTTTTGTGCACACAAATTCAAATATGAATAAGAACAATAATAAAAAACGATGTGAAAACTGGGCGTTGGAGGACAAGGTAAGAAAGGAAACGTATTTATTAAAATTTGGCTTTAAATATAAAGTTAATTGTTGCTTATTTTATCCTACTTCCTCAGATGTTACAGGAGTTAGTAAAAGAGAGGGTCAAAGTTCTTGAAAACAAAAATACTGACACCAACTCCAACGCCCGCAAGGTAGCTGCCTGGGCAGACCTCCACAACAGGTAGGTGGTCGACTAGATAAAGACTTAAGATAGGAACAGTTTTCCATTGGGTATATTTACCGTGATCAAAACTCAAAATATAATCCTTATATTTAGTTTTTTAATGCTTTCAGCTTCAATATTATGCGAACTGGGGCGCCCCGGAGTATACCTTAGCTAAAAAACCAGTGGGACTCCCTAAAAATTGCAGAAAAAAGAAAGAAACGCGTTGTTAATAAATTAAGGCTGAAAACTGGAGGTGGGCCGCCTCCGCCACAAGACCCCACAGACGCCAACGAAATCAGTGCCTGGTTGCCGGACGAGTTCGTCGTTGATACCAACGAATTCGATTCGGATTCCGTCAATCAGGTAAATATATACCTAATTTATAGATATTTATGTACATAACTACGTTTCTATTTCTTTCATTACGAATCAAAACGAAAATTTACTTCTGTTCCGTTCTAATACCAGTCACCACATGGAAAGCGATTTTGTAAGGCCCAGATGTATGAATTACACAAAAGTGAAACTGGTATTGTTACAATATTAATACCTAATCAATGAATAATAGGTAATAAATGCTAAACTGTTACACACAATGGACGACATGCAAATTTTGCAGTATTAGAACGTGCTAAGGCACCGCTCGCTCTCAGCTTATCAGCTTATCTGTGCTTCCTTTCAACTTTCAAATGTATAATTATAACCTCAACCAAGAATAAATATGAATCGTTCTTATTGTTAAAATAAACCTTCATGTCGATGTTATTATTTGTAGTGTAGTGCTTATTACAATTGACATAATAATGTATTTTGTGATTCAATGGGTTTCAATAAAACCAAAGTCCTGTCAAAACCCAATCAATTTAATCTTAAGTACCTACTTATATAGAAAAGTACTATGTGATTGAAACAATACGCTGTTTAGGAGGTAACGTGTTTATAATGTAAATAAGACTGTTTGTTGTTGTTGGACGGAAACTAGTACCTACCTAGTTCGATATAAGTACTGTTGTGCAAAACAAATATACCTGCATATCCCTCATATACACTTGACCATAACAATACAATACATTAGAATAATACTCTTTATTGTTCACCTCACATTAAGAAAGCAGTTACAAAATACAAAGCAGTACATAAATAAAGCAGGTATTTAAAGCAGACTTTCAATTTCAATTATCCAAGCCAGTAGTGCTTGGTTAACATTGCCCAGGGCACATGTCAAGCTCAACTTTATGGTAGGTATTCATAGTTTTATCATTTTTAGGCATTGGTTTATGTGCAAGAAACTGAAGCCGCTGCTGCCTTGCCAGTCACGTCACCAGGACCAGCTGGTGCTGGCCCTAGCTCAACCCCACCATTTCAAACAAATGAAGTAAGTAATAGGTAACAGACAGAGTGGAGTATGATAACAGAAATATGAAAATATACCCTGAAACTTCTATTTTTTCTATCTATCTATTTGGAAAGAGTGAGTAACAAGTATTTATGGGCAGCCAGTCTTATAATCTACTGATTGGAATTGACATAGGCTATTTTTTATCCCCAAACTCTACTCAAATAAAACAAAATGAAATGAATATCAAACTGTAATTTAAAATCATATTTATCTTTTCAGAACATAATAGCTCCTGATTTAGTGGAAGTGCCGGAAGTCCCAGAAGCACGGAGAGCTCCTCAGCAACACCTAGAGGAAGGAAGAGAAAGGTATTTATCTATTACAATATAAAATTACATTTGAGTTTAAAATACTACCAGCTCTTCTAATGTTATTTATATCTAATATTATTTTGTTTTCTATTTCAGATCCAAAAGTCAGTGGCCCCTGTGGGACAGCCAGCGGCCAATATTGCGGCTACAGAAACAAGATGTCGCACGGAACTCCATCAAATTCAAATGGAGAATGAACAACAAAAACGCAAAAATCTAGACTTGAAAGAAGAACTACTTATCACCAAATTAGCGTACTTTGAAAAAAAAATGAAACTTCTAAAATAAGTTTCTACTCCCATCTGATATGTTCATCCTCCATTTGATGATGATGATGTCCCAATCCCAATATAATCAGTATAAAAAAATAAATAAAGCAGTATTTAAATTTAATTTTAATTTAAAAAACAATTTAATTTAGCTATTGTCAAATACCCTATTGACCCCTATTTACTAGTTACTTTAATTTACCTGGTTGGGTACTTTATAATATCAATATGCGTATTGTAGCTTATTTTAATTATAATAAGTATAACAATACCACATGCTTTTATTAGGAAGCTAGTTATTATTCGTTACTGATTATTGATAGAAGTATTCAATAAAGTTTTTTTGTATTTTTAGTTATCATTTATAATCGCCTTATTCAGTACTATTCTATACTAAAACTAGAAAGAAAGAAAGAAAGAAAGAAATCATTTATTGTCAAATTGTGCGGGTACAGAAGATGTTATAAAAAAAGTGTTGCGTGTGTCACAATCAACCGCTGTACGGTATACGATAATTTACAATTACACTAATAAATCATTAATTAAACATGTCAATCACTAAAAGTAAAAATCCACCAATAAAATTAATTATTCTTATTTCTACTCACATTTATCTTTCAATCAATTTCATTTTACAAAAAAAATCTATCAGCGTGTAAAAACATTCATTATTTAATAAAGTTTTAAGCTTAAAGATAAATTTGTTCTTGGGGAGTTTAGTCCATGAAATAGGCAGCGAGTTATAAACTTTAATAGCCATGTGATAACAGTTTTTTTTTTAACTAAAACTACCTACTTAAAAGATGTCCCCCAGGTCAGGCCCCGGCGGCAAGGTCCCCATTATGCTGGCTGCGTTCCCCCTCTGGATCGCTATGCTGATCCGTTGAGCGAGGAACGAGCCAGCTCTGTGGTCCCCAGTGGTCTGTACCAGCTTTTGGCACAGCGTCCTGACCAATTGGTGGGCATCTGGACTCCACGGCCCGAGAGTCTCGACTGCAAAGGCCGCAAACACATGCTGGTCTGTGAGAGCCATGTATTTGCGGCGCTTTGCTGCCTCAGCCACTGCAGCCCCGCCTGCTCTCAGTGAGGATGCGGCAAGATGTGACGGCGCAAGGGTATCCACGCATGTTGCGTCCCAGATTAGTGGCCGTCCAAATCGCCAAGGCACAAGGGTCATGCCGTCGGGCCTCTTACCATCCTCGCGCGCGAGACCGGGGGGCTCCAACATCGCCGGCACGTTAACGCTGACAAGGGCCCGGCGGATGATGTCGTGCTAGGCGTGGCGGGATAGGCGGCCAGCACTCTTTTTGCACGAGAGACCGTGGTGGCCCAGACGTTCCACTTGGATTCCGCAGGGGCATCGATGGGGCATCAGAATTTGAGCGCCGAGTCGCAGGCCGACAGCCAGTCTGAATGTGTTGCTGTCCAGTAGTGTCGAAAGGTGGGAAGAAGGAAGAGCATGTAACCAAGCCCCAGACTCCCTCTCCGATACGGCTAGTAGGCGGGCTTTTTCTTGGCTCGAGGAGCAAGACTCAAGGAGATGTGCATGCACTTGTTTGGAAATAGGGTTGTCCCACATTCTCTGCGAGGATTTTTTCACCGGGATGCTTTCGCTCGGGCAGACCGTTTTCCAAGCGATTTCTGCCTCGGACAAGTACGCAACCTCGAAATCACGTAGTGATGGCTCAAGGATTTTGCCGACGAGGGGAAGCGTACTGTGTACTTTTATTTCTTCCAGGGCTAACTTAGATATTCCTTGTCCATGTATAACATAGGTGTTAGATAGCAAATAGTGAAACAACCTTCTTAGTGCCATCTGATTCGGTACCCACCTTTTTAACCCCCGACGCATAAAGAGGGGTGTTATAAGTTTAACGTGTCTGTCAGTGTATCTGTCTGTGGTAGCGTAGCTGCGTAACGGATGGACCGATTTGAATGCGGTTTTATTGTCTCAGATAATTATATCCCGAGTGTTCTTAGCCATGTTTCATGAAAATCTGTTCAGCCGTTTTAGAGATATTGGACTTTGAAATGAAAATGTCGAGAGTATTTCAACTTTTCTCAGTTGTAGTTATTTTTATTAGAAGTGGCGATTAATAAAAGCACGAAGATATGCAGCGTTGGCGACCCTGCTCGTCGCTTGGACTTCATATGTTTCAACTACTGGAATTTCTTGTTCTTCACCATCTTCAATATCATCATCTTCATCTAAAAATTTAAAATTCTGTAATATGTCGTCACCAGGTCCATATTACAAGATCCATTACATTAAATGTATCACTTCAGTATGGTATAAAAGATGCATCACGTATCTACAAACGGGGTACATCTGCATAGTGGCGTAACTACTTGGTAGTACGTGTTACGGAGGAGATAGGTACCTTTTTTTTACTATACATCTGTGACATCGTAGCCCATCATGAGGAACATTACACAAATAACTACCTAATTACCTACACCTACAGGGCCAGTTGTGGTTTTATTATGTCTTATTTATCAATCCTGGTGTAATTCCAATCTTTTTCCGCTTTACCTTAAGGTTTGACTGGTAAAGAATGCCATATGGCATTAAGTCCGCCTTTTGCACGATAAGTTTTCTTTTGTGCAATAAAGTTTAAATAAATAAATAAATAAATAAATAAGTATAAGATAATATAATTGCAAAAACATACCTGGGAGTGGGTCTTCTTGCTCTATGGAAATGTTATGAAGAACTGCCAGAGCCACAATGGTCGTTTTGTCATTGCTTAGTTTCACTGACATCCCCTGTAGAAGACACCGGAAGCGCTGTTTCCAGACTCCGAAACAGCGCTCAACGGTGTTGCGGGTTGCGATATGGGCCGTGTTGTAACGCTCTTCGGATCGGTTTTGAGGCCTCAGCAACGGAGTGAACAGATAGGGCTCGAGCTTGTATCCGGAGTCCCCATGTCCCCAAGCAGTCTCATGCCTCTAAACTCGCCACTCTCAAACCGCTCCTTCAGGGCACATTCGCTGAATATTCGGGCGTCGTGCGTACTTCCGCGCCATCTCGCCACGATGTCGCGAATGCGCAAGTCGGCATCACATGTCACCTGTTGTTTCATTTATTAGTTTATTAAATAAAACATAATACGTAGCTAGTTCCGTAGGTACTAATACAATACAATATGGAAAATTCCGAAATAAATAATTATTTAATTTTAATATCAGGCGCAATTTTTGAAGGAAAAACTAGTGCAATATTTATTAGTAATTTGTCTTTGAATTTACCTGGACATTCAACGAATAAAATCCCTTTCGGTTGATGTAATATTGCGCTATATTGCCGCCATTCTTTTTTATTTTAATATGGGTGCAGTCTATGCACCCGATGATGGTGGGAAACGACGCACTCGAGAAAAAACGCCTGCACGTCTCCTCTTGCTCGGCCGCTGTGCAAGGCATTTTTATGTATCGACCGGCGTGCTTGGCGAGTGCACGGGCTACTGAGGCGCACACCCTGCACACAGTTGGCTGTGAGAGCCCGTGTAGCTCTGCAGCATTATCTTGCACCTAAAAATCATAGTTTAATATCAACCAACCTATGTTTTATGCAATTATGATCACAGTTTAAAATATGATTTAGTTTAGCCAATGAAAAGCAACATTGCTTACTTCCTTGCTCCCCAACACCTGATCGCCGTGAGCACCTGTAGTTCTGGTGTCAGGCCACCACCTCTCCGGTCTTTTTGAAGGTCCGGTCTTACTAGGTCTACTATGTAGGCAATCGTTGCTTTGCAAAAGCGGTACCGCCTTTTAAATTCGACGTCCGGCAGTTCGTCTATAGGGTTGGACCTCTTATAGTATTTTTTCCGACGCCAGGGTTGTGGGAGCTGATCCACAACGTCAGCAGCCCGAATTGATGCAATTGCTTGCATTTCGAACTAAAACACAAATTAATAATTCATATTATGTAAGATAGAGTCCTGCCACAAAAACTCTCTGTTTTCAGTACCTACGTGGCTAGTTGATACTATCTAGTATATCTACTACTAATTATAATAATAAATAAGTAAAATACTTACCTATGAAGCACGGACGAGGTGTGAAATTATTACTAAATTGAAAATTACGTATGTACAAGACTGCTTAGGTACCTATGTGATTAAATAATTATTTATTTATTTATTTATTGAAAAAAACAGGTTACATAACATTACAGTGTAAGCACCAATGCGTCATGAACCGAACAATGTTTATTTAGACGGCGAAACGGCGTGGCCCCGTTGCGTCGACATCTCGGGTGTTGGATTTGGTAGGTTGCCCCGGAACCGACGAAACACGACACCTTTCGGCCAGAAATCAGCACACGCGATGGTCTCCTGGAGCGGCCGCGGCACGCGCACTACAAAAGAGCTGAAGTGCACGTAGTGCCGGGACCGCAGCTGGTGCACCCTCAGCGAGTAGCCGGTTTTCTGGCGAACATACTGCGTCACTTCTTCAGCGGTGGCAGTGTGATGCAGGCGCGACACGTACAGCGCCTTGCTCGGTGTGGAGACCCGCAGACCACAACAAACCGGGTCTGCAGCACCACACTGACTCTTACGTGTCTTACGCTTTCTTGACACCGTAGTGAAACCATCCTTGTCCACATTGGTGCGAGGGGTTTCCTCTTTAGGAGGATCCCGAACTTCACGCGCTTTCGAGGGCGCAGCTTTCCGGCAGGCTGGAACAGTAGGCTCACCAGCAGAAACGACGTCAGCAAAACGACGACGTGGTTTCGATGAAGCGTTGACGGGAGGCCCCGCGAGGAGGGGGCAGGGGGGCCGCGGATCAGCATGTACAGTGACATCGCTATGCGCATTGTCAGCTACACGCGAATTGACCGAGTCGGCATTTGACGCCCGGTTACTATTCTTGAAATTTGACGCCGTCGGTGACCGCGTTTCTAGGGCACCGTCGCGCAAACGGATGATTTCTTTGCGCAATACGTCAATACGTATTATATGTTGGTATGTACAAAATGATAAAATGTATCTAAAATAAATCTAAGTTTGCAATTTCACAAATTTTTTCGAAACACGATAAGTTTATTCACCCACTGACCCCAATGTCACTGATAAGTTTTCAACTTGAAATGCGCGCGCATGGTGTTCCCGCCATTCTTCGTGCAGGAGTTACTATTTTAATCGAATTTATAACTTATTTACGTAAAGTGCTCATTTATTTATCTGGTTACATCATTAGAAATTGACAAAATCAGCTTTGATAACATAAAAAGATTCAAAATCGTAATGCGAGCTTCCTCGAATACCTGCCGTCAACATCAGCTGTTCAATTTGGCGGCCATTTTTACCTCAAAATGCAGATAAAATAGGTTTAAAGAAGGGTCCACCGTTCCCTAAGTTAGCGAGTCGTTAAAATGGGCTTGACGGACCGATCTGCGTTAACTGACGTTTATGAATCACGTTTTTGCGAAACAGTGCTATAGCCTAGAGGGCACCGAGCTTCTGCCGTGAATTGATTTTAGGTATTCAATGCGCTCCGCGCATGTGTGTGTGAGGCACACAGGCAAGAGCGAGCGGCGCGGCGGCTGGAGCTGTGCGCCGATCGCCGACATACGCAAAGAATGGCGGCAAATGGCGCTATAAATGCGTTTAGCGAGGGTGTTACCAATATTTACAAAATTGGACAAGCAAACGATTTCAAATAATTGTATTGATAATATTGACATTTAGAGAAACATTTATGCAGTTTTGTCATTTTTTTATTTATTTATATATTTACCGTCCGTAGGTTATAGTATCTACGATAAATGACGAAATAGTATTCAAAGCACAATAGTATATAATAGTAGTAGCTCAATAAAATTAACTCAATAATGTTAAATAACAGAACGGCTAAATAGGGTAAAAATATCAGTTGGCACCCCATTTTTCAGGGTTCCATAGTCAACAAGGAACCACTATAGTTTCGCCATGTCCGTCCGTTTTCGGCTTAGCCCAGTAACCCTTACTATTAGAAAACTGTAATTCAGCATACCCATAAATCAATCACGGCAGCAAAACAGTAATATAAAAACATGTTTTTTTTTTAAGTTTACCTCCCCGACACCAAAGTAGGGATGCAATTTATTTTTTCTCGTTAAACCCATTGTGTGGGGTATCGTTGGCTAGCTTGTTCAAAAATATTAAAGGGTTTTTAAATCACTTTTCAACTCAGTGATTCGTTTGCGAGATATTGGGCTTTAAAGCCCTAATTTTTATACGAGTCATGTGTCCTCCCCCCTGCCGGCTAAATGGCTACTACTGGGTATGTGAAAAAGTTCATGGCAGTAGTACATATAATTAACTAGCTGCTGCCAGCGACTCCATCCGCGTGGAGCTCGTTTATATAGCAGCGCCATACAAACTTTCACCTCCCCTTTTCACTCCCTTAGGGGATGGTTACGGGGATAAAAACTGTCCTAAGTCCTTCCCCTGGACCCAAACTATCTCTATACCAAATTTCACCTCAATCGGTAAAATACTACAAATGCAAAGGAGTGCCACATATATCCACGAGGATAGCAATTACCCTTTATTATTACTAGGTAGTAGGTAGGTATAGGTACTGAGTATGCTTACGAAGGAACAGGAGTTAATTGTTACGAGCATACACTTTATCTTTATCTTAAAATTCTCTGCATATAGATGTCTTGCTCTAGAATTAATTATTTATTCGTTTTTAATGTATATGTTGATTTTACATTAAACAATTAATAAATTAGTACATCAGAAATTTGGACAGTACGGCGATAATCAAAATTCATTTCGAACGAGAATGTACAGCTGTCACCCGCGCACAGTCTCTCCCCTGGCGCATAATCTGTAGTCAAATGAGTTTTACTTACTTTTTCTTCATGCAAGCGTCTTGCATTGCTTTTTCGCCAACCTCTTATATTTTTATAGTTATTATTCCCCATAGTGAAAAACCCAAAATTCGTCGTTTAGTTTTAAAGTCCGTGCGTAAGCAAAAGCAACACATCCTCCCCGTCCGACAGCCGAAGCAAGACTAAAGCGGATAGGGGGGAAGCATGGCGGCTCTAGCTAGAATGGGCGAAACGTGCGCGAATCTAGTTATTTCCGTTGTATTTCTAAAATAATCCATATCTTGAAAATGAAGAGCATATACGTCATAGGAAACATGAAGTTTTGTTATTATTCAAAAACTGTTGACCTGCCGTGAAGTAATTACGCCGCACTAATGTTATCTTTTCTTTATTAGAGATAACTTTGGATTGAATTTCTATGGAGGAAAAAATACGTCATCGTATTTCTAAAGCGGATGACGTATAGAGTTAATCCTTAAATATCTTATATAGGAATAGCAGAACTAAAGCTTTAGTAATAATAATACAGCAATGTATCAAACGAACGGAATATTTTCATAATTTCCTCGGTGCAGCCTTAACTTTTTATGAATAAGACCGTTAGGCGTTAACACGGCCCGAGATCATTAAATTTATTAGAGCAGTTATCTGAATGCGCAGAGCCGCTCCAGTGTCCCCCGATGGTACAGAGGTCAGGTCTTTTAGGTGTTGCGGCGATAACCCATCGATAGTACCGGCAGATCCGTTCAGGAATGAAAGTAACGCTTGATGTACAGCGTCTACGGGCACAGATGCAACAGAGTCATCTGGGCCGGGTGGGTCTGGAAGTTTAGACGAAGCCGGGGGGACTGGGTGTTTTGCTCGTAAGGCCGCATAGGTCTCGGCGGAGTGCGTCCCTCCAGGAGTAGTCGTCTAGAAGCGCGAGGACGTAGCGCTTGCCTCCGCGAGAAGTGGTCGGAATCGGCCCCATGACGTCACTATGGATAAGTGCCAGTCGAGCGTCGGCCCCGGCTTATTATGATTAGTCACAAAGGGGGCACGTAATTGCTTACCCTTAAGACACAC
Source organism: Epinotia demarniana (assembly GCA_945867215.1). Taxonomy (NCBI): domain Eukaryota; kingdom Metazoa; phylum Arthropoda; class Insecta; order Lepidoptera; family Tortricidae; genus Epinotia; species Epinotia demarniana. Next base: position 31,813,810 of record OX244259.1, on the reverse strand, counting down.
ATCACAAACTTTCTTCTGAGTGTTAACCTGAAAATCAATGTCATTAGCAACCTTCCTAAGTGATGACAAGCTATTAAAATTAAGATGTCCTAATCGTTGATGCCATAATATCATGTCCTTAGAGGTAGATGACGTTGTCAGATTGACTCATGGCAGTGTGAAGTTTGTAAACTCTCCCAACTTTCCTAGCATTTCAAACTACCTGGACAGCTTTTAGTATGTCACATCCAGTAGTAAAACTAAACGTAAATCCCTTAGCAGCAAGAGTAGATACAGATATCAAATTTACAGCAAGGTCAGGTACAAACATTACATATTTCATTATATCTATAGTAATACTACGAAAGTTAACAGTAAAATGTAATTCTCCTTTACCACGCACTACTAACTTCTTGCCGTTAGCAACACATACCTCCTTCGTGGACGAATTATTCAGAGATTTGAACCATTCTCGACATCAAGACATGCTGTCCGTAGCACTCGAATCGATTATCCAAGAACTGTCAGTGTTAAGTGCAGACAACACCATAGAAGTCGATATTTTAGGATCCAGTTGAGGACAATCCTTCTTCACTGACACTTCCAACACAACAGCTTGCTTGCGTTTGCCGAGGAACTAGCATGTTTCGATGTACATGGTTCATCCTTTTTTCACCTTGGGAACTGGTCTTGTTACCATCACGATTCCGCGTAAACAAGCTGTCATTGCCACCACTAGTACTCCCGGTCCATCGCTTGTCTTGAAGAAGTTTGGTTTTTACCGTATCTGTTGCCATGCTTGAGTGTTATTTAGAGCATTATATTTGCAAACAGTCGCTAGTCGCTAACATCAAATCAAATGTTAACAGGGTATGAACTCGATACTCCTAAATCTAGGACCTACTCGCAAAACGCGCCACGCGCATTTACGGGGATCAGTTAATTTATCCATTGAGCGCCGTACTCGTAAATACTCGTGGACCTAGTCTTTGGATCAAGTCTTTTTGAGGACGCGTACTCACAAGACTCAATACGCATTTTGCCTAGTACGTCTCACCTCTAAAAACTAGTACTACTGTCTCGTTTATTAAAATACATCCCATAATATAAGCAATAAAATAAAAGATGTTTTCCGATTTCACGCTTTCGCATATCGAATGTACATTATTATATACCTAGGACGCGGTTCCATACATATGTATTTGTTTGCATGTATGTGTAATCATATTTATATATAGAACTATACTTCAGCTCACAGTAAGACGGTAGACATATTGAGAAGTGTGGCATATAGGGCAGAACATAGTTTTTCTGGAATATTAGGAGTCAAAACAGTAGATTGTTTCACAAAGGAGCAAAATTATACATGAAGATGACATTGCACAAGAGCCCGGCAAGCGGAAAAAGGTCGTCCCAAATCGACTTGGCGTCATTCCGTAGGGCAAGAAAGCGGGGCCTCCGGTTTGACGTGGGAAGAGGTAACTTAAAATGCCCAAGACAAAATGGAGGATCTTAATTCGATCACTTTTACCATCTAGTTGAGGGTGATCCTAATCAGAAGAAATAGAACACGTTAACCTTTACCAATAACCTAGCCATAATAATTAGCTATCGTGAATTTGGACTCACATTATTATTTTGTACACTAGCCGTGCGGTTCCGTTCGCGTATAGCAAAGCAGAAAAATATAAAATCTGGAGAAAAATGCATGATCAAAGCCCAATCGCAAAGTCCATTATTCCACACAGCTGCAAGAATTGTTGAAATGAAATAAGAGGTTCCGGAGATTACTAACTTACATTACAAACCTGGAAGCTAACAGACTTTTCCTCTTTATTATATCAGTAGGTAGATTTAAAATGTTTCAAAAAAGTAACAATATAACAACTTTTAACCGCTTTTCGGTTTCGTGACTTGTCTTATACGATGTATACGCATACGTCACGATAAATTGTATGATGCCGCGCATTGACTAACTCGTACCTAGGGATAGAGATATACAAATGGTCGTTGTAGATATAATCATACATATACGAGTGGGCACATCCCGGTCGCCGCATAGACTCTCACGCGTGTCTCTCTCGGGATTAGTATAATTATAAAAAACAGGCCAGTTGCGTGTTGGGCCACGCGCTGTGTAGGGTTCCGTAGTTGCCTGTATTTGTTACATCCATGCCTGTGTTCCGTATTTGTTACATCGACACGCGCCAAGGAAATGGTGCGGATGCGCCTTAGTACGAAAGGTGGCGTTTTTAAGTACATTTAAAGTTGGTCGACTATTACTCGGTAACTTACTTTCATATCGTTATATGTACTACTGCCACGATTTTGTTCACACTCCCAGTAGCAGCAATTTAGCCGTCCTTGGGTGAGGACACATGACTATCAAAAATTAAGGCTTTATTCCTTCCTCTCCCGGGCTAAAACTTTTTGTTCGCAAATCCATGCTAAATGTTGACCCACATATGGGTCGACGGGAGAGGAGCGGCCCAATATTTCACAAATGGACCACTAAGTTAAAAATGGTTTTTTAATAACTCACAATATTTATGAACAAGCTATCCAAGGATACCCGACACCATGGGTTTAACGACCAGAACAATTACATCCCCATTTTACATGCAAGTAAGTACCTGAAATTAAGGGTTACTGAGCTAAGCCGCGGACGGACAGACGGACATGGCGAATTTATGTAATCATATTTCAGCAAATCAATATTTATTTTTAATATTATATTTGTAAGGGTTCCGTTACCACCATTTTGGCTCCGGAACCTTAAAAATGAGATAAACAGTTCCTCACTCTAAATTAAAATTAACGTAATGGTTATCTTTTAGGTTATCGATTAGCGTTGACCATATTTCAGATCAGCAAACAAAAGCGAAAGATCTTACTTGATTACTGTATTTATGTATGGAAATCTGGTACGTGAGTGGATCTGAAGTCTTTATTCCATGCAATTTATTCTCATGCAACTCTCTTGGGGCCGGATACGTGACAAGGTTACGTGATGTGGGTAGGTACCTACGAACAAAAGTCGCTACTATATTTTATCATTAAATCCAAAGAATTGTTTCGCATCTGTTGCATTTCCTTATATTATCTTTTGAGCATTAATAATTATGAGGGATTTCATATTATGACCTAACAGTGTAAATGTATGTTGTCTTCCAAATTGCATTTTGTACCTAATTTTGTATTTTTGGCTGATTAGATGTTTGGTTTTTTATATGTTTGGATGTTTAGATGTTAGTTTAGTCAATCACGCTTCAAAGGCTCTAATGGACAAAATTTGTCACTGGATTTTGGATTAAAATATGGGATAGTTTTTATCCAGGGTCTAGTTTCACGAAAGTGACTGCCATCTGACCTTCCAACCCAGAGGGAAAACTAGACCTTATTGGGATTAGACTGGTTTCCTCACGATGTTTTCCTTCACCGAAAAGCTAACGGTAAATATTCCGTACATAAGTTCCAAAAAACTCATTGGTACGAGCCGGGATTCGAACCCACGACCGCCGCTTGACAGCCGCATGCCTGAACCACTAGGCTACCGTAGCTCCCCTCGTATGAAACTTATGAAAGTATACCTACCTTCTCGAAAAACATTCGAATTATTTACAGCACAAAGCAGATAACTTAGGACAAATTGATGCTCAAGATTTGACTTGGCTAGTTTTTAGTTACATAACAAATCATGATATTTGGCTAATCAATAAGTAACTGTTTATTTATTGACAGGTAATATCTTACTTTTCGAAAAATTTGCTTTTGTAGTAAAAACTACCCAAGTCTTGAGCATCAATTAAGGAATCCTAAGTTATCAACTTTGTGTTAATAATTCGACTGTACAAATTTAAGAAGTTATACTTTTATACTACAGCAAATATTATTGTAGTAGAAAAGAAAATGTTCTTTAAAAATATTTTATTTTAGGATTATCTACTGTCCTTAGCACCCATTAATCCTCAATTCTTATGTAATCACGCATATTCTTAATATTGAACTTGGCTCCTATTTTCACATTTATGTTTTTGGTGGGATAAGTTATTACGCCAACATTTACGTTTCGAGAAGTGGATGCTGATGGTGTTCATAAATTGTAATATCTTTATTTAACAATTAACCTTGCATTTCCCTTCAACCTTTGAGAGTGAACGGGAATCGATTCCCAATACTTCTAGATTACCGGTACTAGGGTACAATCCGGGTACCTACTGGTTGTCCACTCCTTATGCCAAGCAACATCTTTACCGGTACTATGGTACGATCCGGGTACCTATCGATTGTCCACTCCTTACGCCAAGCAACATCTAAAGATGTTAGTTTATAGTTTATTATGTTAATTCATTAAGTTTCAAATGCTTAACCTAGACCAGTTCTTCTGACCCAGGGCGTTTGCCTGCCGGCCTCCTCGGATTATTTCGTGCATCGACGACTTACTTTAACTTTTCTGACACGCGTCTCCTATTTTTTCCGTCCAGGGCTATTCAGAGATCCGATACGATACAGTACGATAAAGTAAATTATTATTTTCAAATCTACACGTAAATAAACTACGAGTATTACAATTTGGAAATTACCATATATTATTAGTATTGTTATTTGTGGACAATCTTAAATAAATAGACCTAGTCTCTAACTAATCAAAGTTTGTACTATGAGATAGAAAAAATCCATGAATCGAACAGATAATCGTGCTCATGATACAAATAAATGCCCTTACCGGGATTCGAACCCAACTCTTGCTTCGTAGGCAGTGTCACGACCGACTAGCTAGGCTAACGGCATGGCCACTGCGCGAGCAGCGGCGCGGCAAGTGTTCGTGATCGAGACGCGCAACGTGTTACGTGCATAGTTGGAACTACAGGCAATGAATTAGAAAATCCTCTGCCACCATACGTATCTAAAAGGTACCACCTATATTTCCGCAACCTATTTCTCTAAGCTCCTCCTATTCATAAAACGTTCAACTTATCAATTCTAACTAAAACGGCGTTAAAATTGATTAATTCAATGTCACTTTGATGTACTCGTATGTATAATGTTTGCTCGCAATATGTATGTATGTTCTTCTGGACTGGATTCGGCTAAACAGGACGAGTTATATATCGCCAAAATAATTTCCGCAGCATTCGTATTCAAATAATCAGGTCTTATGAAATAGACAGTTTTGTTACAATACAATGTAGGGGAGACGGGTCATTATATCCCCGCTTAAGGTGTAGAGGAGGTACCCTAAAACATTTTTTTTCGAGATTTTATTGTAAGTTTTGTCGGCGTGATTATATACCCATGCCGAATTACAGTTATCTAAAAGTAATGGTTACTGAGCTAAGCCGAGGACGGACGGACGGAGGGACAGGCGGACATGGCAAATCTATAAGCCAGGGTTCCTTGATGACTACGGAACCCTAAAATCGGGCAATAGAAACAGTACCTACTAATTGCCTACGTATTTATCTTGTACATAATAATTTCAAAAATTCGTCGATAGTTTGCTCTAAAATACCACAATAAAAGATAATTCGGAAATAAAAACATGTAAAACATGGGAGAAAAGGTCAAAACAAAAAAGAATTGTTGATAATTATTAGCAATGCGCGACTTTGAATGATACTAAATGTATTAGTCGATTATAATTATCATTCTGCTTATTCGACTCAATTTACAATCATTCGATTGTTATTCACGCACTACTAATGAACGCAGAGTCAACTCGACCCGATAAGTATGTTAAAGGCTACTAGGCCTTAATTATTTTAAATTCGTAACTACGATATCAGTTAATATACTTGAATTGAAATCAAATTAATTAAGTGATTATGATAATCTTATAAATATTATTGCAACAAATTTGCTCGTAACGTACCTCTTATTATGTCGCTTTTAGGCTCATAATCCTGGGTATTAAACACGGGTGTTTTATCACATTACGATACTGTTGCGTTATGGTTATATACCGATTAAGTCACGTTGGCACATTGCAGCAAGATGTATGCACGAATAAGGTGCATTCTTAAATTAACCGGGTTGTACAGAATAATTACCGGACTAAACAAATTAAATCCTTTTTGTTAATTAATTGACTATTTCTTTTTGTGTATGATATATAAACGTTTAATTTATGAAAACTATTCATTTTTGTCATTTATACCTATTTGCTAACGTTTTTATTATTTTTTTATAACCTATATACATTAATATTTGTTTTTTATTTTTATTTTTTATAATAATTTCCGAGCTGGAGTTTATAACATGGATGCTGCCCATCAAAGTATAGCGTACCAATATAATGGGTATATAATTGTGAGGAGCGGGAGGGGGTGGGTGTTGCACCGCCATGGAAAGACGCTATATAAGGCACAGAGCAATGACCCCACCACAACGACCTATATCTGCAGGCGACAACGTTGTCGCGGGACTGTCGTTATTCGAAATACAGATGCAGAAATCTGTCAGGAGGTGTTTCATTCCTGTCCAGACATACACTCGTCGTTTGCTTCACGTGACGGCATTTTGCACGACCGCTGCGAGCGGGCAGCGCTGCCATACTGCTGCGGGAGCGGCTCGGCGGCGCGGCCGAGGTCGCGCGCATGCCACGCCCCCCGGCCGCGCCGCTCAGCCTCCTGCTGCGTCGGACGATGTGTCATACAAATACCTATAAAGCAGTGCGGCGACTGCCGGGCAGCGACTGCAGAGCAGCGACTGCCGGGTCGCGGCAGCGTCTTGCCGACTCTTACCTTTAGAGTTCTGGCCACCACCAGCGGCCGTGCCCGCGCCGGTCGCGCCGGTCGCGCCGCCGCCCGAGGTGCAATCACTCTGGCGGCAACAGCCGTTCGTGGCATGGCCCCAACCCATCAGGTCGCCGCCCCAGCCCATGCCCGGCGTGGCCTGGGCCGGTCACTCCCCTCACTTCAGTCACTTCTGCTGGTCGCCGCCCGCGGCCGCGCCCGGCGTGGGGTCCTGGGCCGGTCCTGCCCAGCCCTTCTGGCCGCCGCCCGCGGCCGTGCCCGTAGCGCCGCCGCAACTCGGCGCCAACCACGCGTATTTAACCCGTATTTAACTTTTGATAACATTTTACATGAATTAATAACTAAAGATAACATTTTAAAACGAAAATATTTATTTTATTTTGTAAAGGCTGTTTAGAGATTTCATCCAAGTCAGGCTTAACACATGCGCGCGCACTGCGCAAAGTAAAAACTGTTGTGCGCCATGCCATCATAGTTTATTTCACAAATACTTGTAAACATTGTTAATGTGTGCTTGGTTATTATCAAAAATGTTGACTCGTGGCGACTAGAAAAGCGATAAATAGAATGGAAGCCACTGGAAATTCTTGGCAATGTGTAATTGTGAGTAAAAACCTGTTGTCATCAATGTCATCATTAAGTAAAGAAAATAACTTGGCAGGCGTATAAAATTTTCATCTTATGAACATGATTTTTTCCTCACAAAATGTGTTGATAAACGTCGTGTGACACGCGTGAGCTTTGATAATTACATCCTCGGCTTTCTTTTCACGCTCACCTGCAGTTCGCGTGAACAATTTCGCCTCTGTTGTCATTTCATTTCATTTATTTATTCATTCAATCACATCAACATACCTCACTTGTATCACAATGTACTATATTCTCACACGTTTCAACTGAATTAATTTCATTTTCATTCAACTGAACTGAATTTTAAACGATTTCGGTTGTAGAACGCTTAGAATTATCATAAGACAATGAGATCTCAAAACCATTGCCGTAACATAGCCACATATTCTAGATAGGGCTGAAAATATTTACCGAACAGATTCTATAAATAGCCTTTTATGTCAAAAACGATCCAATTGACCCGAGTCGCCACTACTATTACTGTACGAACATATTAGTCAAGACACTCTCGGTTTCCTGAGTAGCAGATGCAGAAAAACGCAGCAACAATAAAACCAGCAATTTTTTGCAGTAATTTTTTGGGTTACACCTACAAACCTAACTCTAAAATTAGGTATTAGCAGCTTCACTACGAGAATTATTATTTTGTTTTATTTCAGTAGTATTCCAGAACGAAAAAGCTTTCCTTTTTTATTGATATCTTAGCAATTTCGGACTTGTGAATCAACTCGGTATCATATAGCTGCGTTTCTCTAGCAACCAATAACTCTGTGATTGGATTACGTAGAAAAATATTTTTTCTCATATTGTATACGCGGCTCCTGTTCGATATTGCCACTTACACTGGAGCCTTTTGACAAGTAAGAAAACTATTGATACGGTAAAGCAAAACGCAAAATATATTTGGGATCTCATCGCTTTTAATACATTCTGCTCGCGATTTGATACGCTTCAGAAAATATACATTCATAAACGTGTTACATATTACTGGAAAGGTTTATCCTAATCCGTCCGGCACTTTTAGCTTCAAAATATAACAAAGTTTTGCATTTAACTATGAATATTCATCAATTTTCACGTTAATGCCGATCAATGATACGCAATCGTAATCAGTGTAATCTCCAAAGCCGTGTAAGCACTGCGCAATGGTTTTCATACAAAACGGCTAAGGTAAGCTACGAAGCTAAGTGTCGCCTGTATGGAAACAGAGCTTTAGCATATCATGGTGTTAGGGACATGTCGACACCTCCTAAGTATACTGGCACATGGGTAAAATGATTATTTCACAAGAGAATCTTGCAAAGGTAAAATGTCTTATAACTAATTTATGGGTTGAGAGAAAATCATATGATGTTAAAGTCCGGAAACAGCTTTGTTGGGTTTCCTGAAATGTCGTTTTTGTCCTTTACCCTAAGTTAACCTAGGGTCGATGATGAAGATTTCGCCACCGAGTTGAGCTGATAAAGGGGGCGAATGCAATGCCAATAGCAACTCCTAAATTAAATAAAACGGATCAAGTGCGAGTCAGAGCTCGGAGGGTTCCGTACAAATTTTGCAGAACATACTCTCCCCCCGCACCCTCTTCCCCACCTACTAATTAAAAATCTTAACAATGCATTGCAGGAGTTAGCGTCATGAGTACAGAACCATTGACCGTGCATTTTGTTAGTAACTTGCAAGACCCAAGAACTCTGTATGTATTGTCCCCATCCATGTTGGTTTTTCCGCGATCATTTTCTATCACGTGAACCGATTTCAGTATTTATTTTCATTTCATTTGATAAAAGCTTCCAGAATAATAATATACCAAACATAACATAACAAACTTAGCCAAACAAAAAAAAAAAAAACAATATAAACTTAGCCAAGTTATTATTTTTGATGATTGAAAGAAAAATAAACTAGGTAGAGATTCCTGTAATATTTCGAATAATGTTAATCTAAAGTAATAATTTCAACATTTTCGCTCGGTATATTTATTTATTTTTTTAAACTTGATTGCACAAATAAGAAGTACAAATGGCGGACTTAATGCCTTAAGGCATTCTATATTTGAATATTTCGGGGGTATAAAATGCTCTGCATAAATCAAAATTTAATCACTGTAAAAAGAATTGCTTTTGAATGTGCATCTAAGCTCTTTCAATTGATGACCGACTTGACCCAATTACTAGCCTTTGAAATCTTACTTAAAGCTTCCTATTCTTCTATGAAAATGTAAATATTTGTTTAAATTTTTCCTTTTCCATACACGTGTAGTAGTAGTAGTAGTAGTAGTAGGTCTTTATTTGCAATAAATGTGGTTGACAATAAATCGTATAATTATAAAACAAATTAATTCAATGAGCACACATTTAAACATATTTTAGCATGCAAAAGTTATTTTTTAGCCTATAACTTCAAGGTACAATAATTAAGATACATTCCATACATTTATACAAATACATACATGAAATTCCAGTTTATGCAAATTACTTATATCATAAATAAGTAATTTTTAAAACACATTTTATTTTATATACTTGTAACAAAATCAAAGTAATCTTTGATATTGTAAAATATATCTTCCACTAGCCACGAATATAATACGCTTCTAAATCTCACGACGTTTCGAGTTTTTTAATTATGCAGTGGTAGATGATTAAATATTTTGATTGACATTAGGTAGCAGTTGTTTCTAAATAAAGCAGTTTTACTTTTTGGTCCTATTAATCTCATAGGATCTCTAGCCCGTAACCTGGGATTTGCCTCAAGCCTCGTGAATAAACCATAATTAGATTTTATACAGACACTTATTTCTAAAATGTACATACTTGTTAAAGTTAGCAAATTAAGTATTTTGAGTAGAGGTCTGCAAGAGTGTAAAGGCACCACATATGGCTCGGATACATTTTTTCTGGCTAATAAATACCCTCTGTATATCGGAAGCATTTCCCCAGATAATTAGACAAAATCTGAGTAACGAAGCCACGTAGCCGTGAACGGCTATCAAGGCAGTTTTTTGGTCGGATAAGCGTTTCAACCGTTTTAATGCATATGAGAATCTTTCCAGTTTGCAGCAGACGTTATCAATATGCGACTTCCAACTACAATGGCGATCCACTATTAATCCAAGGAATTTTGTTTCACTATTTTCTTCCATTGTGTGTCCTTTACAAGTAATGCTCAGCTTAGGTATATTAGCTTTAGTGGTACAAAATTGAACATATTTCGTTTTACTAACATTAATAAATAAATTGTTTTCGTCCAACCAATTACATATTTATTCAACGGCTATATTAATTATTGACATAAGTCCTATTTTTGTGGTCATCAGGTATAAGTACAGAAATATCATCAGCAAACAAAACTGTCTTATAATGACTAATCTTTGGCAAGTCGTTGATATAGACAGTGAATAAAAGCGGTCCTAAAATACTCCCTTGGGGTACTCCCGTATCGTTTTATTTTTCTGATGAATGGTATGGAACAATTTCACTTCTTTCATTCATTCTCCTTACCTTTACGCACTGTCCTCTATCAACAAGGTAACTTTGAAGCCATTTTAAAGCCAAACCTCTGAATCCATATCTTTCCAATTTAACTAATAGAGTATCATGATTAACACAATCAAATGCTTTCATATCAAACAATATACCTATCAGTGAAAATTTTTGGTCTGATTTTTGAGTAATGGATTCAAGATGTGAGTAGCATGCGTGTGTGATCGATTTCCCCGTCTGAGACACATTTTACTCCTTGCTATAATATTATGTACTTCTAGAAATCGCGACATTCTAGAATGCATACATACCTTTTCGTATATTTTTGCTAATATAGAGATTAGCGTGATAGGGCGGTAGTTGCCCAAAGCCTGTTTGTCATCTTTTTTAAAAAGCGGTTCTACAATGGAATATATTAATTTAGTTGGAAATTTTCCTTGGCTGAATGATTCGTTAATTAGATGAGTTAGAATTGGGGCTATGGCTCTAGAACACAGTTTAATTATGTGAGTATACTCCATCAAAACCTACCGCTTTTGTGTTGTTCAGGGATTCAATGCATTTTACAATCTCGTTTACTGTACATGGTGAGATGAACATCGTTGAGTTAATTAAGTCTACGTTTTTAATTATCGACTTCCAGTTACTGATTTTTGTATTTGTGTTTATGAAATGTTCATTAAATAAATTTGCAATATCTAATGGGTCACTGATTTTCTGCCCTTGAAAATGTATCGAATCAATGCTTTCGAAGCTTGATACAACATCGGTTTGGTCTTTTATGAGGCTCCAAGTTGCTCGACTTTTATTTTTTGAGCTCAACATGAATTTACGGTTTAAGTTTCTTTATGATTGATTAATGCATAACCTTAGTAGCCTGCTCTTTTTTTTTAAACATCTCTCTATGCTCCTGTGTTCTGTTTTTGTAATACAGAAAACGGAGGTATCTTTTGCCGTAACATGCTTTTTTGATGCCTTTTGTAATCCATTTTGGTTTTCAATTATTTGAATTTATTTTTATTCTTTGTTCTGGGAAGCAAAGATTGTACATGAGATGAAACATTTCATGAAACTTTCTAAAAGCAATATCACTATCTGATTCGTTGTAACAATCATCCTATGTAAGAGAAAAAAAAATCATTGTATTAATGTTAAAATCACCAGTGATAATAATTTTCTTTGTAGACTTTGTTGTTATTTTTGATAAGAGTATATTCAAGCTGTCGAGAAATAAGCTAACATTTCTAGCTTCTGGGACCCTATAGATACAAATGATTATACACTTTAGCTTAGGAATTTCTATTCCACAACATTCAAAAACCTTTTCAACAGAGAGTGTTTTACATAATAGCAATGGTCTATATTGATAATGTTGTATAACCAGTATGCAAGATCCTCCTCGTTTAATGTTTTTACGGGTAAAAATTGCCGCTAAATTAAAGCCTTTAATTCTAATACTACTTTCACTGCCTTACTTAATGAAACTTTCAGTAAAACATAGAACCGGAATGGAATTGTTCCTGTCGGTCATTTCATCAATGTCCTTGTACGTTCTGGTGTAGAAAATGAAATCGGTACGATCGAAAAAAAAAATTATTTGTCTGGTCCGCTGTGCACGTGCGTTAGGCTAATTTACAACTATTTCAAATGGATAGCTTAAGAAGTTCTTCAGATATTTAATGTTGTGACAGTCGGACGGACGGACGAACGAAGTCGCTCCATAAGGGTTCCTTGTTTACCTTTTTGGTACGGAACCTTTAAAGGAAATGTCCGTCGATTTGGTCTCATTGGCGCAAGCATTATTTGGGGATAAGGATTTTTTAGATAAATAATTGAGTATCTTGTATTGATGTTGGTTGAAGTTTTAATCTAGATCTACTAAAATCTTCAGAACAATACCAATTTGATTGTAATATTCCACATAACCTTAGATATTCAAAGACATACATGGATGTTTTTGGCATTCCATGAAATTTTTATTTACGAGTAGCTAATGAACTGAAATTTAACATATCAAACATTATTTTGAATCACATCCATGTACAACGCCTTAACTATGCATGAAACATTCTTGCACGTGTATCACTTGATTGTGATTGACGTTCTGTGTGCCTGCCGGAGAATTCAACAGATAAACGTGTCAGGAGCGGGTGAAGTGTTTTAGCGAATTCGCCAGGTTATCTGCGAAACATACCGGCCGACGTCAGGAAAACAGGTAATAATTATGCGTTTAAAATTTTTATGAACATATTAAAATATTTTAATCGTGATTGTCGATGGAAAACAGTTTTGACTACTACGGCTGTGTTAAGTGTGAACGAGACTTTAGCATCTGACGTGAGAGTGAGTCGTTGAGTGTTGTGTGTAACCCGACATTAAATACCTCTAATGTTGAAGAAAACGAGGGAGATTTTTGCCTCCGTCGCTGCCCCCGCCTGCGCCCGCGCAAACCTGCCGAGCGAGCAGGGCGCGGGCCCGCAGTGCCAAACACGCCGGCCGGCAACGCGTGTGCTCTTGAATTGAAACAAGGAATAAGTTCGAAACATGTCGAGCAACATTAGACCTCAAAGACGTGAGTGACCCGTTTCATAATGTATTCACTCCTTCTATTTGAAAAATATTTTTATATTATTTTCGGTATGTTGATGATTTGATTATTTGTTGGACGGGTAGTATGGGTCAACTGGATCATCCTAAAATCAAGTTTAATTAGAACAGAACAACTCACTGAATTTCTTGGATTTAACAATTACTAAGGTAGATAACAAACATCAATTCCAAATTTACCGTAAGCCTACGCATACAGATACTGTTATCCCGGCTTCTTCCACTCATCCATGGCAACATAAGTTAGCTGCTTTTCATTGTTATGCACATAGGTTATTGACAGTGCCTCTTTCTGATAATCATTATAAAATGGAATTAAGTAATATATACCATTTGGCAATTTCAAACGGTTACAGCAAGTCTCAGTGGATGGTATAATTAGGAAAAAACGGGCTAGAATGACAAACTATCTTCTGTACGCTGCACGATCTTCGGACCCACCTAAAAAGTACAAAGCAAGCATAACTTATGTTGGTAAGTCGTCTGATAAGATCTACAATATTTTAAAGTCTAACGACATAAACGTGGCTTTCAAAACGAATAACACCTTGTGCTTTAGACTGTGCAATGGCAAGGAGAAAGTGGAAAGTGCCAAAAAGTCGGGAGTCTACAAACTTGCCTGTGATAATTGCAAAAAAGTTTATGTGGGACAAACAGGCCGTAGTTTTAGCACAAGGTATAAGGAACATGTTGCGTCGTATCGGCATAATCACCCGGACAAGTCTAATTTCGCAAAACATTTATTGGAGAATAACCATGCGTTGTCTGACAATCATTCTTTCAACATCTTGCATGTTTGCGAAAAAGGATTGCGTCTAAGTGTTCTAGAACAATTAGAAATAATTAGGTACAGCAATAGAGGCGTTATTATCAATAGTGGAAGCCCAAGCCCAAGCCCAATTTCATAAGAAAACCGCAAATCGATGTACAGTTTAGCCGTTTGGCACACGCATACTAGAGGTGAAAACAATTTTTTTGACCCGCAGTTCCTAATAAAATTTCCCTTAGGGGGGGAGTGCCGAAACATTTTTCTTTTTGTATGGAAAAAAATTTTTTTTTTCAGAAACCTATCGTGTGTAGTATCATATGAAAGGGCTTTTTGAGGCGATTCAAAAAATATGCCACATCATTACATTTTAGCCATATTTATTTAATTAAAACAAAAATAATTTTCGAAACATACCAAGTTTGGGCTCCTCCCGACACGATATGGCTGATTTTTTTAAAATTTAATATACCACAAATGATACGTGATATCCTCATATCTAACCTCAAAAAAGCAATTTTGAGGTTAATTGCATTAAGTATTTTTTTTTTTAATTTTTCAATATTACCAAGTAAAACAATCAAATAAAAAAAATAAAAAAAAACTATGATATTATTTCTAAATTGCTTTCTTGGGGTTAGATATAAAGATATAACGGATCATTTATGATACATTATATCTTGATATCCTTATCCTTATATATTACTTTGATATTTTGTGACAAAAACTAACCAAATTATACCAACTGATGAAAAAGCGCAGTTAAAGGGCTAAAGAGGTATTTTCCGTTGGATATATGGATACTACGTATCATTTTATGATTAATAAGTAACGTATCTGCAGTACAGTTCCATAAGTCACGTAAAATAGGTATTCAAGTAGAACTGTGTCCCTTGGTGATATTGAAAAATAATAAAAAAAAAACTTAATGCAATCCTTTTCAAAATTGCTTTTTTGAGGTTAGATATGAGGATATCACGTATCATTTGTGGTATATTGAATTTAAAAAAAATTAGCCATATCGTGTCTGGAGGAGCCCAAACTTGGTATGTTCCGAAAATTATTTTTATTTCAATTAAAAAAATATGGCTAAAATGTAATAATGTGGTATATTTTTAGAATCGCCTTGAAAGCCCTTTCATATGATACTACACACGATAGGTTTCTGTTTTTTTTTGTTTTTTTTCCCATACAAAAAGAAAAATGTTTCGGCACTCCCCCCCTAAGGAAAATTTTTTTAGGAACTGCTGGTCAAAAAAATTGTTTTGCCCTATAGTATGTGTATGCCAAACGGCTAAACTGTACATCGATTTGCGGTTTTTTTAAGCGTAGGGCTACCACTACAACGAACAATTGAATGTTGCGTCATCACCGTTATTACGTGTTCTTCCATCTCTTTCGCGTATGAACGGTGGTATGGGGGGACAGAATATAAATATGGCGGATGGCTCCGGGCGGCTCATTTGCTCAGTGGACGTGGCGGAAGCAACACCTCCTGCCAGCATCTCCTGATGATGCCTCGTAGAGAGGCGAAACACGTGTCGAGGTTTTTGTCATTATTGGTAGTGGTTTGCTGTAATTTTTTGCATGTTTTTACGCAAATAGTTGCATCTTATCTTCACTAATAGACCAGCACGTTTTTTAGCGGAATAGCAAAGAAATATTGTTCTCGTAATACATCATGGACTTCCGCAAAGTAACGCCTGATTCAATAAATTACAATCACTCCATCTTTGAGGCGTCACCATTTGCAAACATTCCTCAAATAAGGTCTTAATTTCATTCATTTTAAATGTTTTGTTGTTCCTGGCTACGTGCCCCTTACCTGTGCCCAAACTAATTCTTTGGAGCAGACGCAGGTGGTGCCCATTTTCCTTGTTCAGAAATATTAAATGATATAATGATTTATCAATCACTATGAATATTTGCCAATTAAACTAACAGGAAACCGGTAATTGTTATAGTTACTAACCAAATGTTTAAAACATCTCACCATTACCAACAGCATAAGTTTAAACTCCACATATTAAATTCAAACAACGGCAATACGTAATAATAAAATATATTTTGGATTTTTAATTTAGTAAAATATTTTTCACTATTCATACGATATTAGATAAGTCTGATGTGATAATATTTATGAGTATTTCAATGATTTTAGACTAACCACTGCTTGCGTTTATTTTTTTATGGTGGCAACCCATCTGTTTACATTTTTGAACTCGAATATCATCTCAGACCTTAGGTAGATATTGGCCCATATCATGTTATGCCTTAGTTGTAAAATGACATAGTATTGTAACTAGAACTATGCCTATGGCTTTATTATGGTCTTTAATTAATGCTAAATGAAGGAATAATACAATAAAATAGGGATTAATAGATTAATCGTCATCATCATTGGATATGAATCGAAATTATACTAACATCTGAATATAATATAATGGTGCATACTTAAATCAACGTTTTGTTCGTAACAAAACGTAATATTTTCATGTTTCTCAGTAAACTAGGTACGTGTTGTCGCTACGATGCTGGCGCAGACACTGCGCGATGAGTAGGGTTGATTCCAATAGGGAGTAAGCACGTACGAGCACGATTGAAAACAAACCTTAACTTAATAATGGTGAGGTATTATTTCGTTTACGTCAAGCAAATCAAGCGAATAATGCGATTCGAGCGAATTATGCAGATCAAGTAATTCATACCTTTTAGTGTATATGAAAACGGCGCACCGGGTAGACGTATTCATTCATTCTCTAGCGAGTTGTCGGATTGTCATTGACTCTGGGTCGAGCTTAAATTCGTAACGTAAACAATCGTAGATACACTATTGTTGTGGCGGGAAGGTTCAATATTGTGCGATTGCTTTGCGTAGTATTGAACTATTCCATCATCATTCTCATCATTCTCCTAGCGTTATTCCCGGTTGTGCCCCTAGAGGAGCCCAGGGTCCGCTTTGACATCTAATCCCAAGATTTGGCATAGGCACTAGTTTTACGAAAGCGACTGCCATCTGAGCTTCCAACCCAGAGGGAAAACTAGACCTTATTGGGATTAGACCGGTTTCCTCACGATGTTTTCCTTCACCGAAAAGCTAACGGTAAATATTCCGTACATAAGTTCCGAAAAACTCATTGGTACGAGCCGGGATTCGAACCCATGACCGCCGCTTGACAGCCGCATGCCTGAACCACCAGGCTACCGTAGCTCACAGTATTGAACTATTCCACTATTTATTAAATTCTGAGTTAATTCTAAGATTCAGTATTGTGCAATTATGTTGCATAGTAATGAACTATTGCACTTAGTTTTCTATTACAGTTCGGGTTTATTTTAGATGATTTTATTATCATTTCGAACCAGATCAATGTCCTAGTTGCATGGTCAACTTAACGAAGTACATTTCACCTAACGGTGCCAACGAAGTGTAATTCGGGATCCTGTTAGTAGTAGGTCCAGGTTTAAGAGAAGCCTGGCACCATCTTTTTACCTACACAGATGGTGTAGCCTATCTTGGATGGACCTCTTACTGGTCTTAAAGTTGGCCACAGACTGAAGCGAGAAGATCGCCATTTCCCATATTAAGAGAAGCCTGGCACCATCTTTTTACCTACTCAGATGGTGTAGCCTATCTTTGATGGGCCTCTTACTGGTCTTAAGGTTGGCCACAGACTGAAGCGAGAAGATCGCCATTTCCCATAAGTCGATCGCTAGGATTGTTATCCACTCGTTGATGTCTCGTGTGTGCTTAAGGCTTGGTCTTTTATTGGGTATATATTTATATGTTACAAAATAGGGCGTATATTTCACAGAACCCTTTAGTCCACGGACATGTTGTTTGTGAAATGTACATTACACAGGCTTTAGGTTGCATTCTCGGACTAGCCTTCCGAACATTGTATAGCTTAGGTCCCTAGCTTAGAACATACACTACACAACACATAACATTAATAAAAGTAATGATGGGAGTTTTGCCTACAGCAGTTCAGGGTTTAGTGGTAGGTAGGCTTAGGTATAGAGTCAAACACAGTAATAGGGTAGTAGGAATATTATTCTTAGGGATGGACAGTTAGAAGGTTTACAAATCAAATAGCGTTTATTTGAAGGTTTAATAGCAATTATGAGTAACTGAATAGGAATTAGTCATTGTGTGAAGATCAATAGTATTGGGTACCGTATATTATTACATATGAAATATTAAAGGTGTAACTATTATATATTGATTATCATCATAAAGGTTCCAGTTATGATTAGGATATCAGAATTGTTTCAAAAAGATGAAACGATTCTAGGCTAATGGCAAGCGGAGCAGTCCATTATGTCTAATTTTAAGGTATCAAATTATCATGAGTGGAATAAACTCATTACTTAGGGTAAACTTCAGGTTCAATATTTCATATTTAATGGACGCTATACCTCAGTATTATAAATATCTTCACTATAACAGGGTTTACAGGTATCTAACGGATACATTAGTATATATGTAAAGGGTGGGATAATGCCTTAATACATAATTTTGAATGAAATAATATTCAATTGTTAGGTCTGATGAGTTTGTTGAGTGCTTCTTCTCATCAGAAAATAGGTACGAAGCACAGGTAAATTCAATAAGTTAGGAATAGCTATTAGAAACAAAATATAATAAAATAGGTATTGAATTAGCTAGTTGGCCAAACCCACATCCAGACGGAAATGGTAGCATAGTATGGATGAAAGAGAATCTTCCATACAATAATAATAATAAACAATTAGCTAGCTAGTTTGTTCTGTTATATATTTTGATGATATGAATATAAATTGAGGCAATTGGTATATAAAGAAAGCAAGGTTTTGATTTGAGAAAATATTACATATTGAGAAAATAATGATAAAGCTAGCTACCATTACGTTAACCGGCCACGGTAGGAACTGGTTGGGGTTTATTAACCAAAAACAAATTTTATTTATTACTTGATTATTATTTTGAACTAGGATGTAGTAGGAGAACGTAGGGTTAAGTAGGTAGGGATGAGTCAAAGTCTAACTTGCTACACATAAAAGAATTTGGGTTGCTAGGAACACAACGTAGACACTAGACGATCTTATTGGCCAAATCAAGTTAATTTTAATATTTAATTTCTTTACGTTAGATACATTTAGTCTACATGACATCTGGGTAGGTTAATTACATATTGTATACGTGACGCTAGAGATAGAGTTTCAGTTATATATTGTATACGTGACGCAGGATGTAGTTTTAGTTAGTTATATTTTGGTGACCTGACGCTGGATTTACATATATTATTTGGTCACAATGTGATTTTTCGATTTGCATTTGCGATGACCAGGAGGTCAGAGTAGCCTTTCTTTGGGCTACAGTATGTATTATGTCTACATAGTACATCGTCTTGTATTAAAAATGGTTAAATAGCAAAACGTCGTAAAAGCACTAAGATATTCTAACTGATAACGACGTCTGTTTGTACAAAAGCAGTGGTTAATGTTATGACATTAATGACCCAATTATTGTAGCAAAAATGTAATTCAATTTGATCCCTTATACGAGTAAGTGGCCAGATCTACTGACATTTGAGTACCTATCTTATATATTAAAGAACATTTCTGTGATTTCCTTGTCGTTCGATAACCTAGGCGTTTTGGAAGTGAGACTTTATGAATATTTGACCATATGCCTATTTTGTCATTTCACTCTCAGTACGTTGTGCTGCTACTTGGTCGATTTGCTTATAAGACGTATTGCTCATTAACCGATTTGCAAACAAATACATTTTACAACTAAGTCTAAGTGTATACCGAGCCAGTTTGAAACGATGCCATTTTACATGCTATGACATTTTACATGCTTTGACATTTTACTACCTTGACCATCAGGTCATTGGCATCAGCCAATTAGACCTTTTACTTATTTAGTCATTTTACTACCAAGGCGTTCTGACCCTAACTATTCAATTCAAATCCTTCGTCTGCCTCTATTTAAAAAAATGACCCTATTCATATCTGAAAAGGTTGAAATAAGACTAGACAGCCAGTTGAATGAACGTGAGCTCTCGTTGCTATGACAACGCTGAGAGGACATGAATATTCAAAGCCACAAAACGCGCCGCGCCGTTTGCAGAGAATTAACTGAGCATCAAACCTACACTTAACACGGTGTGAATTAAACCTGTTTCTTAGGATTAACTCCGAGTTTTCGGTAAACTTAATGCTCTGTCACAATTTCAGTAATTCTTAATTTGAACTTAATGAACCTAATGTAAGTCCAAGAGAAGTTGCACGACACTACTCTCAAAAACAACAATTTAAGATAAATAGCATTGACTTCATTATTTAGAAATAGTACATTACTGCAGCCGCCGGGAAAGAAGGGCTTGCCTTGTAGGGAGGCAAGCTCTTTTCACGGCTAGACATGTATAGTGCTTTTCTCAAACATATGCAATGAAATAAGAAATATCACCACTCAAAAAAACAACCTGTATTTAAGTACTTGTCCTTCGATTTTGGCGGCAACAAGTTATTCATGGCTAATTTGGCCTTCGCCCTCAATTCCGGCGGAGTACAATTAGTTTCTTCGTCGCTGTTATCATCGGAACTCATTTTGAAATTTTATTTATAAATATCAACCACAAATATAAAATCCAGCTACACGACAAAAGACTTTTCATTTTCCCTCCAATCCCTCCATAATGTTTTTTTTACGGAAGTCGTCCGTATTACGCGTGTGTAGTGTTTGAATAGACCCTATTAGGGCCATTATACACAAACTGATAATGAGAATCTTAATTTCTATAATGCCTCGGCCACACTTCGCCCAAATGTTGTTGCCGTCCTTACCTAACGTATCATATACGTTATAGTCTATTTTTTTATTCCGTAGACTAAAATGACATTTCAGGTATTGCTAGTTTTTACGTCTTATAAATAGTGATGTGCTACAACCGGTACTAACCGAAAATAAACGATTGGGAGGTACTTATATTTGCTGATGAAGCGTCTGTAACACAATGAATGGATAATCCGTGACGAGCTAAAAACGAGAGAACACGCACTGAAAACATCCGATACTACTTACAAGTAAAATAACGAATGCCAAATACGTAAACCAAAATGGCTTCGCGTCAGGTCGGCGATACGTCAATGTAATTTTAAATGTTTGAGTACATTAGTAG
This sequence comes from Epinotia demarniana, assembly GCA_945867215.1. Lineage (NCBI taxonomy): Eukaryota > Metazoa > Arthropoda > Insecta > Lepidoptera > Tortricidae > Epinotia > Epinotia demarniana. The sequence goes on along the minus strand of OX244259.1, from coordinate 31,792,422 downwards.
TGAGTAAATTTTATTTATTGTTTATTTCGTGTCATTTTGTGAGTAGATTTTATTTATTGTTTATTTTGAATCTAAAATTAATTCAACATTTTATCGGTTATTCACAAAACTGTTTGTATATAGCTGGTTACATTATTTCTACGTTTGACATTTGTGGTTGTCATTTTAGTCTACGGAATAAAAAAATAGACTATAGAAAAGTACGGCAACAACATTCGGGCGAAGTGTGGCCGAGACATAATAATTAAAACAAATGCAGAGGATTTTAAATATTGTCTATGGTCTCTGGTGACTTACAAATAGACAATATTTTAAATTTATTTATTAACACATTGAATGATACAGTTTTCTATTCTTATCATTCATTCCAATAACCATTCAGCCACTAGAAAAAAAAAATCAGCTGTTTAGCCTGTGAATGAACACAGACGCCATATTTAGTATAAAATTAAAAAAAAATACTTCCCGGCCTAGGCCTTCATTTTTGTATGAAATTGCTTTACAGTTCTCTCGAATTGTTCCGTCCGAAATGTGATACTTCGAAGCCTGTTATGATGCACGTAACGACGACATTTCATTGCATGTTTGAGAAAATAAAATAAAATGTAAATACAACCATATATTGGAATAAAATTATAATTACAAATATACGACCATGCGACTTCACTTGCATGACGTGTACACGCCGACCTATATTTTGTCGCCTCACTGGTTTTCTGGCATTTCTTAACCAATAACATTAAATTACGTTATGGCATACCTCTAAACATACGTCTATAGTAGATTGTATGACAAGGGTCTAAAGTAAGCCATATTACCACGAGATGGATATTTTCCCGAACGAAGTGAGGGGAAATAGTTCGAGGGGTAATATGGCTTTTAGACCAGAGTTATACACTCTACTTTTCACTTCGACTGCGAGAAAATAGTAAAAACAAAGATTATCCATCCACAATCAACAATTATACCAAGGCGAAAAAATTGTTCAATTTGGCGCCATTCTTTTTAATAAACTGTTTTGACACAGATACAATAAAAAATATTCACAAGACAAATAAACGCCTCTGACCGTCTAATAGCGGCGTAGTCTATCCCGCTCAATCTTCATAGTTTAAGTCATGTAATTACATTCACCAATCACAAATCTTTAAAATAACATTAGTATTTGCGGTCTACTAACCAGAATACAGCTAGACATTAAAATCGACCAATCAGGAAACAGAATTAAATTCAAACATTAGGAGTTTTTCATTCCCTAATTGACAATAATTAAAAAAATAAACGCCTCTGACCGATTATAGCTCCATCGAAACGTTCAAGCGTGGTTAACGGCACACATGACACATGTATGCAGTTAACCGCGCTTAAAAAACACCCAATGTTTGAATTGAGTTCTGTTTCCTGATTGGTCGATTTTAATGCCCAGCTGTATTCTGGTTAGTAGATAGCAAATACTAATGTTTTTTATAAGAGTTGTGATTGGTGGATGTAATATTGAACTGTTGTGAGTGGTCAAATTAAAATGTTTTATGAATCATAAATATGTATACATATTTTCCCTAGGGGCTAAATGTACTACTTTAGCCCCGCTTGCCAAGTCTAATATGATGCACTTTTTGAGCATGAGAAGTGAAAAATTAATTTAATTCTGTTGCGACAAAGCAGTTATTGTTTGAATAAATGTCGCATTTTGACGTATGTGCTGTGTTCCGAATCACGCTCACAGGACTCAGAGCTGCTATCGCGAAATTGAACTAATGACTCTAAGTTATTATTTCTGAACGCATCCATAAATATTTGACAACGAAAGAGTATAATAAGATTAATAAGTAAAGTTGACAACTACCAAATATGACTTCTTTCGGCACTATTTAGCATTGCTAAGATTGAAAATATGCGTTGATCATTACGTTGTGTGGATATATGTTGTCGATTCAAAACCCTTATTTTAATACGTTCTTCAATTCGAGGGGATACGGCTCTACTATACCGCGTACCTACATCAAATTTTTGACGGGAACATTTCGTATGGCAAAAGAGAATTGTTGATTTTTACCATTTTCATCGCATAATTTTCATAATTGTTCATCTCCTGAACCTTCCCTGATCATCAAAAATTATTTCAAAACCAAAATTAGCAAATTTGGTCCAGCGGTTCTCGAGTTTATGCGCGACTAACAAATTCATTTCATTATTTATATAGATAGAAGATTAGTTTACCACAAGGAACATAAAATCCTTCCAGATAACCAGTGACATCGGTGAAAAAAACGTCTTCTAAGATCAATGGTTACCTAAATAATCCCAGTTACTTACGAGGATCAAGGGCATAATCGGATTAAATACGAATGGTTTGGACGTAGCAGGTCCTTGTTCAATTCTGTTGTGTAAATACAGGTAAATAATACAATGCAAGGCGATTGTGCCAAATAAACTTTCAAAGAATGTTTGCCATTCTGAGAACCAAAATAGGTTTGCTATATATCAATAATAAAGATGAAATATGTATTGGGCAAGCCACTATCCCTTAATAAGATCAGAAAAAGGCGAAAAACAATATTGCCTCTGCAGAGGCACTTGAACTTTACAGGTACCCAGTAAATATGTTACAGCACTTTTACGATTAAGTATAAAACCGACGTAAAATCTGACATGTGTTATTATTTATGTGGAACGTAAATGTTAAACTGGAAACGCTACGATACGAAGTGAATGTTTAAAAATAGAAGCATTGCTTGTTTTTATCAGTCTCGTGGAGGATATTACATTAAGCACCTAAGATATTTATTTATTTATTTAAATCAGGCAACAAGGCCCATATTTACAAATACCTTACAGACTAACATACATAACAATATACAAAACTTATAACATAACACAAATACACGTAGAAGCAAGACGGCGACGCGCGAATATGTTATATACGACGTACTTTGCGTCAAATCCGCTGGTTCTAATTGTTTGCAGACATGTTTATGATGTTAACCCAATGAATAATCCAAGTTTGTGACCTCGAGCGCCGAACTTAACTTTGTCAAAATTCGAAAATACCGTGAAACCCCTAAAGGATTAGTTTTTTTATAATACCATCTAAAAACTAAATAAAAGGCTTAATTTGCTACTATAAGATACTAGAATTATCCAACATCATAAACAAGTCTGCAAAAATCACCACTAACGGATTTGACGCAAGCTCTGGACGCATAAAGTTACTGGACTAATACTTGTCGTTAAAGTTTCATCCGCTTTAACATTCAAATTTTAACTCAATATATGCAATAGTGACCGAGTTAACCGAAAATGAAAGTTCGGCTCTGCCTACATGCCGAGTACTAAAAGGATAACCTACCACTAGCCTACTATGCTTCGGCCTAGATAGTACCTACATGTCGGTTGAAATGAAGCACATACTATATCGTGAAATATGATATTATTTTTCTAATCTTGAGCGGTACACGTGACTAAACCAAGGTCTTAACCAGCTGAAAACAATCAAGGGTATAATTTTGCCATGTTTCGTCGTCTTAGTGCGGATCCGCCATACAAAGTGGTCACCAGATCTTCAACCCATACCTGTAATTCTCGTATGTACGTTTAACCCATTCAAGTAAATAAAATAGTCAAATGTGTACGAAACGCTTACTAAATTCTAGCGACACGTTTTGCTAATGGCCCATAAAACTTTCACAAAATGCAACTTGGGCCCAATGAAGCTGGCTACGACTGCGTAGCTACTAAGGATCGAGTAGCGCCATCAAAATGATACATTGGTAAATAAAGGCGTTTTAGAAACACGTTGGCGTTGCCGTTTCGTGGCTTATGTCGGTATTAATATTCAAATATTGTAAGTCATTTGACACCGCGCTAGGGCTGTCTGGTCAGTTCAAGCTATATGAAATTTAGTTATTAGGTACTACATAGAAAAAATAAAAAACAGTGTGCGAGTTATGTGTCGATATGTATTCTCATTAAGTAGGTCCGTAGAGTAAATTTAGTATGCATGACGAAGAAGAATAAAAGTACTGCATTAATTTACACACTCTCAGCTATAAGTATTTTAACGCATTTTACACAAAATTTAAAATCATGTAAATCTAAAACAATCAACTCTTATTATGTATTTTTATAAGTCGAACAATAATTAATTTACGTTTCAATTCTTACAACGTATTTTTGCTTCTTGACGTATTTGTTTGTAGTGTTGCTAAGGAATACATAAACTTATTACTAATAAAAAAGTAAAAATCAAAGAGTCCGGAAATGCGTCGTCGTGTTCACAACTGCTCGTGATTTGATGATTGGAGACCCTGATTTGGGTCCCAGGGGACAGACTTACGACAGCGGGGCGGGATGGGGCTTCGTGCAGGTAGCCTGCTACATATAGTGCAAGTTTTGCAAAGTTTGGGACTAAATCGATGTATATGTAAGAATAAGGGGTTTACCTATCTTTTACCAAATAATTTAAAAAAAATTATCACTTCCCAAAAAAATCTTCGTAGATTTTCATTTGCCAAATAATCGTTTGCCAAATAACAACTTGACAAATAATACTTAGGCAAACCTAATGTTTACGCAATATCTCGTTTACCAACTGGTACTTTGACCACATTTGTTGTTAGTTGGCATAATATGTTTTAACCAAAACAAAATAAGGTAAAATACAAATCATTGGCATCTTTATTTCAATGGTGTATTGTGTATCTTACACAGTAACAACTTTTTTTGTTATGTGGGTATGGAGAATAGTTAAATAAATATGTGTAAAGGTCGCGATTCAAACCTAACCGCCGCTCTAAGGGACACAAGCTAACCCTAACCTAACCTACCAGATAATACAATTGTTACGATTACTTGTTTTTTTTACTGCCGGGGGCTTATCCCCCCGAGCCTCCCTTTTTTGGCTGCACTTATCTAATTTAACGCCCTTGCCTACCGACCTACCTAACCGTGCATTTTTTATTTAAGGTACCGTGCCGTTTTATTAGTAGTATTTTGGTTAAATGTCATAACTCATAACCCAGACAAATGTCATTTTTGTCTTTATATAGTTTGCCACAACATTAACTTGACTAAATGTTTATTGCCTAATATTTTCTTGCCGTATTGAGCATTTGCTAAAAGACCAAATGCCATAATGTAATTATTCGTAATGAAGTAATAATATTTTTCTGAATGAAAATTTGACGTATTGAAAATATTCGTATTAAAATTCTGCCAATGTTTGCATTAGCAAACAAAATAGTTGCTAAAATTTGTTTGAGAAATGAAATTTGACCAAAATAAATTTAATAAAACGGCAGAATCCTAAGAATAGGAATAAGAATCATCATCATCATCATCATCATATCAGCCGAAAGACGTCCACTGCTGCACATTGGCCTCCCCCAAAGAGTGCCAAAGTGACCGATCCTGCGCCACCCGCATCCAGCGGACTCCCGCAACCTTTACCAGGTCATCAGTCCACCTTGTCGGGGGCCTACCCACGCTGCGCCTTCCGGTACGTGGTCGAGAACCTTTCCGCCCCAACGGCCATCGGTTCTACGTGCTATGTGCCCCGCCCACTGCCACTTAAGTTTAGCGATCCGGAGGGCTATATCGGTTACCTTGGTTCTGCTGCGGATAGTCTCATTTCTGATACGATCACGCAGAGAAACTCCCGACATGGCCCTCTCCATTGCCCTTTGGGTGACTTTGAGCCTTCTAATGAGGCCCATAGTAAGCGACCACGTTTCAGTGCCATATGTCATCACTGGCAACACACACTGGTCAAAGACTTTCGTCTTGAGACACTGCGGTATATTAGACGAAAATATTTGCCGTAGCTTCCCGAACGCTGCCCAGCCGAGTCGGATTCGACGATTAACCTCTTTTTCGAAGTTGGACCTACCTAACTGGATCGTCTGTCCTAGGTATACATAATTGTCTACAACTTCGAGCGTAAAGTGTTCGATTGTAATGGGAGTTGGTACTACATGGGCATTTGACATGATCTTTGTCTTATCCATGTTCATTCTTAGACCAACTCGCTCGGATGCTTTACTGAGGTCATCGAGCATCGTACTTAAGTCCTCCATGGTCTCAGCCAAGATTACTATATCGTCAGCAAACCAAAGGTGATTGATGTACTCGCCGTTGATGCTGATGCCTAGCCTTCTCCAGGCCCGCTGCAGCGGAATAGGTTTCGAGTTCTGGTCCTGGAGTCGGACTGACATAGTGGCGTTCTCGTACAAACACTTTAGTACTTCGATATAGCGATAGTCAACTTGCCACTGTTGGAGAGACTGTAGTACAGCCCAGGTTTCAATCGAATCGAAGACTTTTTCGTAGTCCACGAACGCTAAGCAGAGAGGCAGATTATACTCTTCGGTCTTCTGTATAACCTGACGAAGCGTGTGGATATGGTCTACGGTACTAAAGCCTCATCGGAAACCGGCTTGTTCGGGAGGCTGGAAGTCATCTAGCCTACGTGCGAGACGATTTGTAATGACCCTCGAAAACAGCTTATAGACATGGCTCAGAAGTGAGATGGGTCTGTAGTTCTTCAGCAGTGTTGTCACCCTTTTTGAAGAACAGCACCACCATCCCTCTGTTCCATGTCTTTGGAGTACGTAAGTCCCGTCCAGTAAAACGGAATCGAACAACTTCTGAAGGGCCGTAAGGACCGGTTTTCCACCCGCCTTCAGAAGTTCGGCTGTAATTCCGTTTTCACCGGGTGCTTTGTTGTTCTTGAGCTGTTTAAAATAGCCTTTAAAATCTCGTACAGGCTGATGTCCGGGATGTCGGCGGTATAGTGTCGGGTTAGTCTAGCTCTAGGGTCTTCCGACTGAATAACTTCGGGTCTGCGCGTTGATGTGTATAGCTGTCCTTAAAAGCGCTCTATCTCACCCAGAATCTCAGGTCTAGAGGAAACGATTCTACCATCTTCAGTTTTTAACTTCGCGAGCTGGCTCTGCCCTATAGACAGACCTCTCGAGAATACTTTAGAGCCCTTATTGCGCTGGATGGTCTCTTCTATACGATCTCTTTATTGAGCTGCCTGTATAAGGTCGCATCGGCTGAAGACTGTAGAATCACTTCACTCCTTTCCTTTATGAGCTTCTGAGTGGAGCTAGATAGCCTTTTTATTACGTTGGTGCCTTGGGCCTTGAAGAACTTAGACCCAGTGACACGGACAGCTTCCACAAACCCGTCGTTCAATTCGTCCACATCGCCGCCTAGGCAATCGAAACGGTTTTGGAGTTCCAGCTGGAAGCTCTCAGGGTTTTGAATTTGGATTTATGCGATGATAAGAATAAGAATAAGAGGTAATAATTAGGTGGTAAATATTATAATGGTTGAGTGAGCTTCCTATTAGGTATGGTTAACCTGTATCAGGAGGGCTCGCTGTTCTAAACATAATAGTATATGACAATGCTAAAGTTAGTACAAAATTCCGATATGCGCGTGTCGATGTAACTAAGAAAGACGGCCAACTACGGAACCCTACACTGCACTTGGCCTATTTTCGTTATTTATAAATGTTATGCAACAACGCGTTATTTTAAAAACATACACATAACTGACACAGCAAATTTTTGTATAATCATAACTATATAACATTGTTATGTGTTGGACCGGGTAGCAAATAAAACGATGCCTATAACTGACCTATATAATAGTATATTAAAAACTTAAACCCTTAACAAAAACCTATATCTAAAAGTGTTGAGCGCCAAGAGGGGTTTGACAACTGTGTACGGGATCCCTGCTTATCCAATACGCCGGCTAGCGCGATTTTAATCAAATTCAGGTTTCAACTAACCCTAGAAGGGCATGTCCAAAGGCTAGAACAAAGGAGTAAGCTTAGACACGGCTGACGGTATAATAATAATAATAATAATAATAAAAAAATTAAAAAAAAAAAAAAAAAAAAAAAAAACCCGCTGTCATGACAGACGTGTAAATTCTTGTTCATATTTTATAAATTCGTTTTTAATGTTTTCTGTGCCTTTGTAAACATTTTACACCTGTGCGAATGCACCTAATAGTTTCCCAAAATGTGCAATATATTTAAAATACGGCACCACGTTTGCTCACCATCGAGGGAAACTGACAAGCAGCTGTCAAAGGCATGACGAAGAAAACTAAAACGATACGAGTACGAGTATGATAACAAGGACACGCTCAAGAGCGGCACAACGCGCACGCCCACCACCTCCGCCCGCGCCGTCCAGCTCCTCGCCATCGCCGTCGTCGTCGGGTGATGACTTTGCAACAGCGGCCGACACCAGCGAGTCGAGCGACGAGCGCGGGCCGCCGTCCCCGCCGCCGCGACTACCTGTACGACGAGGACGACGACGGCCACGCTTGGGGCCTGCGGGGCATCCTGCTCCGCCCACGGCTCCCGCTGCCGGTGGTATAGTGCGTCGCATGCAGTGGACGCAATCCATTAACGAAAACTGCATGCGCGCCTATTATGGGGCGACAGAGGGAGGGACTAACCTATCCGCGTACCGTGTCCGGATGCTGCCTCTATTTCAGGCCCTTGAACCGACCATCACTGTATCTCCGAGGACCGCAAGGCGGTATGGAGGAGCAAGGAGCTACACGGGCGGTTCTACAAGGCCCTCACAGGGCCCGATGTCGATCTGCTCGCGTCGGTGAACAGGCTACGTTTCGGGGATCTCTTCGGGGAAACCGAGGGTTTTGTCTGTGCAATTGCGGACGAAGTTATCATGACGAACAACTACCGGAGGTATATCCTGAAGGACGGTACGGTCGACATTTGTCGGGCATGCCGCCGTCCCGGGGAGTCACTCAGGCATATTATCTCCGGTTGTGGTCATCTTGCTAACGGCGAGTACTTGCACAGACATAACCTTGTAGCCAGAATTATTCACCAGCAACTTGCTCTGCTATACGGTCTTGTGGTCTCCGTAGTACCTTACTATAAGTACACACCTGCGCCAGTTCTCGAAAATGGTCGTGCCACGCTCTATTGGGATCGATCTGTCATCACGGACAGGACTATTCTTGCCAATAGGCCTGATATCGTGCTGATAGATCGATCGAAACGCCAGGCAGTGCTCGTCGACATCACCATCCCCCATGACGAGAACCTTTTGAAGGCCGAGAAGGACAAAGCCAGCAAGTACCTAGACCTGGCTCACGAGGTAACCGCCATGTGGGATGTTGATTCGACGAACATCGTCCCGATAGTCGTTTCGGCGAACGGTTTGATAGCGAAGAGTCTCGACCGTCACCTAAAGAGACTCTCGCTAGATGGCTGGATCAAGGGTCAGATACAGAAGGCGGTACTCTTGGATACTGCGCGAATAGTCAGGAGGTTCCTGTCTCTGTCGCCCTGACCACCGGCAGCTTAGGCCCCGCCTCGCTGCCGGCGGTACCCTAGGTTAGGTTTTTATAATGGTTTTATGTTTTATATGTATACTTTTATATTTTACTTTTTATATAATTATTGTAAAAACCTAGCCTGAGTTGAAGATTAAATGAAGAGTATAATAATAATATAAGGGGACAATCTTACACAAATCGAGCTAGTCCCATAGTAAGCTCAGTAAGGCTTGTGTTATGGGTACTAGACGACGATATATATAATAGATAGAAATACTTAAATACATAGAAAACATCCATGACTCAGAAACAAATATTCATGCTCATCACACAAATTTTTGCCCTTACCGGGATTCGAACCCAGGACCTCTTGCTTCGTAGGCAGGGTCACTACCAACTAGGCTAAAGCGGTCGTCATATGTGTATGACTACTGTATGTGACTACTCCGGTATGTGACTACTGCCTGATTACAGTGTTAAGTTTTAAATAACTAAAACTTACCCCTTCGCTGGTTATGCCACACACAATTTAACCAAAACAAATGTCCGTAATAGAAAATAATCTCGCAAATCAATTCATTTGCCCATCGGCAAGCAAATGCTGCTGTCACAATTCACAACATGACGGGTACATATTTATTCGTAACATATTTACACACGTACTGTTTGTCTTAAAGACATGAGCTGGAATGACTCGTCGAACCTATGTCGTTACTTTAAATAAACAAAAGTCCTTACAAATTATAGAAAAAGTAAATCCCTGCCGAGATTCGAACTCTCGCTCCCCGGATCGTTAGGCCGACCTCCATACCGCAGAGCCATTAAGACATGAGCAGAGCGCGCGAATTTACCATGCACTTTAATCCCCGCGAGACCTACGTCACTCACTACTCGAGACACGATAAGGCGGCGGTTAACTAATGCGCTCGAATGTAAACGTTACTGTCTAGGACTTACGTATTAAATTGGCCTGACAGAAATATTGTCGTTAACACTATGAAGACACGACCATAACAACATATAACTCACACTAATTGGGTCTACAAATGTTTGTTTTTATTTGCCTGAATGTAAGATGTGTTGTAGGTGTGGTGCGACACACAGCAGACTCAACAAAGGACGACCTCATGTCACTAAAAGGCTGTAAGCATTAACTGTAAATCCTTTCAAAAATACTGCTGTTTTTACGGCTTTTATTGCAACTCCAATAGCCATAAGTATTAGCTCATGATACATGGCATGGTAGGGCTTGCATATACATACGTATGTAGCTGTGTAAAATGGTTGGAACAATGTAAGATTACAAAAAAATCGTCTATTTTATTTTATTATTTATTTATTAAAAACTAAAATTAGTCATGAACATAAGGTACATTGCTCCACAAAACTACATTGATAGTTTGACTGTAGAGTCAAAAATACAGTCACATTTCTCTTAAGTATTAGTAGTGTCTTAAATATCTACAATTATAGGTTGGTATTCTACATAATTTTACTTAGTATGCTAAGGAGATTTCTAGATTTATAAGGTATTTTTTTAGCGATTCTTAAATCTAGCTTTTTTATGCTCATGAACAATGTCAGCGGGCACAGTGTTTAGTATATATGCGATCCTTTAGTGTCCTATCGCCATAGTAATTGGACACTCTAGGTACTTCATACTTGACCGCGGTCATTGCCCTTGTGTTATGTTTGGGCCTAACTAGGTGTAAGTATTTCGGGTTGACATGGTTATTCAAGATTTACATATTTTATTTGTATACGATTGTATTTGTATACGGAAAAATTTTGCGTCTTGCAATTTAGTTTCACTCAGCAACAACCTTTTAGTTTTTCCCTAGCTGTTTGCTTGCAAACGTGCTTGTTGCTAACAAGCACGATTTTATTGTCCCTGAAAATTTCACTACTGCCTAGAAAAATTTGGTGTAGGCAGACACTATTTTTTTTCTTTTGCTATCAAGTAGCAAGGTTGGAATTCGTTTAAGATTCGATTATGATTATTCTTATGTTGATTTGTTTTTTTATTTATTATTTATTGTAAATACAAAAAGTATAAAAGGCGTTATACTTTATATACTTTTTCTATGTACAATAAAGTTTGTACAACATTCAGAAGTCTTACTGCCATAACCAGAGGTCGGCGGGGGTGAGCTGTTTTTGCATAACATGGTATGTCAATATCAATCTGTCCTTGTCATTCAATGGTAAATGCCCCATGTGTAATTATTAACAAATGAAATAATTTTATTTAGGCTGCCTGTCTGCTACGAGCTTTACGTAGCCATCAAAATAAATGAAATTTGTTAGAATGTACGGAATGTGATTAATCTATTTTGCACAGCTTTCCGCTTCAGTGGGAAAACAGTTTCAACTAGAATTTAAGCTCGTTTTGTAATGCATTTTCATACATACATACATTCTCGCCTTTATTCCCAAAATTCATTTTCATTTTATATTTAATCATTTCAATGTAGTCTTTTTTAAATATTTCTTTATAAACACACCTTATCCATGGTAATATCTACAAGACACAACTATATGACATGAATGACGTAAAAATAGCTTACCCCCGCCGACCTCTGGCCATAACGCATTCTCTATAACAGTCAACCGCAGGGCTAAACAGAAAAGCTTACAGGTGCAGCCAGTTGCCTAGAGTCTGCATATGACTATACATATACATCCTCCACTCGTCCGAAAAGAGAACAGGGGTTTAATTGCTTCAAGGGGGATTTATTGCTTATGGTCCAATTCTCAAGACTTTCCGCAAAGAGCCGTCAGTAACCTGGACCCAGTTCCAGGCCTTTTTGGAGTTTGGTGGGTTTTAAATCAATTAGTAGTATATAGCAGTAGTAGTAGTAGTGATGTTGTTGTACCACCGGAAAGTCTTAAAAAAGTAAAAGTTACTCCACTGTATAAAGGCAAAGGCTCCAAAGCAGCCCTAAACTCGTATCGGCCAATATCACAGGTACCCGCCATTAGTAAATTATTAGAAGTAGGGTTGAACAAGAGACTGCTCTCTTTCTGGACACCACTGAATACCCTTTCGGAAAGGCAATATGCATACCGTCACGGGCGTTCGACGACTGACTTAGTGCGTGAAGTGGTATGGCAGGCGCTGAGCGCGCGGGAGGCCGGGCTACAGGTGGCGGTAGTGTGCTGCGACCTATCCCGCGCTTTTGATACCGCGAACCACCGACTTATAGCCGACAAATTAGAGCATTATGGCATTCGCGGCCCGGCGCTGGCATTACTGCTGCTGCTGGATAGATGCTAAGTGGCCGTAGGTGATGGTGGCCGTGTGAGGTCTGAGGAGATGAAGTGCTCATTGGGGGTACCTCAAGGTTCATGCCTATCAAATACCCTTTTCAGTATTCTTCTGAACGACCTCCCCCAGGTCACTAAAGGCTGCAGCATCTATATGTACGCTGACGACGTAACGGCCATTGTCACAGGGACATCCCACGAACAACTGGAAATAAATGTCGCCGGTACACTTAACCAACTGAGCCAGTGGTTCAGCGCGAACGGTTTAGCCCTCAACAAAAGTAAGACCTCCTACATGAAGCTTAGACTCAATGGCCACATGTCCCAATCGTTGGGGGTACATTCCGGTGATGACGCAGTCAAACAGGTGACGGAAATGAAGCTACTGGGCTTCTCCTTAGACAGCGGCTTGCGATGGGACGCGCACATTGACCAGCTGTGCGCGAACCTGGGCAGTGCGTGTTACGCTTTGAGGCGTCTCGCCAGCACAGCGACGACGGACGTCGTCAGGAGCTGCTTCTTCGCAACAATCCAAGCACTTATCTCGTATGGTACCGAGCTCTGGGCCAGAGCGGCGGACTGGCATCGGGCATTTGTGATGAAAAAGCGAGCTGTTCGAGCAATAGCCGGTGTTACTGACGACGTCTCAGCTCGCGAGTATTTCAGACAGTACAATATTCTTACACTACCCTGTTTGCTGATCCAACAACTTGCAATATTCACACACACAAATAGCAAAGAGTTTACGACAAAACAAGCGAATACTAAATACTGTCTGCGTAGCAATAAGAACGCAAGGCTCTTCGCCTCCGTGCCGCACAAGCTAGCGAAAACCAAACGGTCGACCTACGTTCTTGGTCCCCTGGTATACAACCATTTGCCGGATAGTATCAAGGATGCACCTTCCTCACAAATATTTAAAAATAGACTTAAGAAATGGCTGTTACAATCACAATTTTATGACATAAATGAATTACTCAATAATAAATAAATATAACATGAATACATGTGTAGTTCGCGTTAGTTCTATTAGAGACCTGGGTATTATTATGGACTCGCAGCTTAATTTCAATAATCATATCGACAAAATTTGTAACAGAGCCTATAAAAATCTAGGCATGATACTTAGGATGGGCAAACCCTTTAGGCGCCCCTGCACCCTTAAAATATTATTCTATTGTTACGTCAGGAGTATTCTTGAGTTCGGTTCTGTGATCTGGTCTCCTCAATACCACGTCCATATTAAACGCCTTGAAAGAATACAAAATGTTTTCTTGAGGTCACTGTGTTACAGGACCGGTACACCTCTGGAATCGTCGGCTAAGTCAGCCAAACATTTTAGCATGGATTCCCTCTGTAATAGGAGACTGTTTCTGGACACAATTTTCTTCTTTAAGATTCTAAAAAATGAAATTAATTGCCCAAATTTGCTGCAAAATATAATGTTTCATGTACCGCATCGCTCCTTACGTCCACGTAATTTGTTCTATGTGAGTTCCGCACGCACTAATTACTCAAAACATACCTTTTCCAAACGAGTTTTGAAAAACTACAATGACTATTTCTGTGACATCGATCCGTTTATGCACTCTCTTGATGTTTTAAAAGAACGTACGAGATCTAAGTTGTTATCGATAAAAAATACTTAGTGTTCTACCTACTTATTTTCCTACTCGCTAAGACGCTTTTGTATATTTTTTCTTAATGTTTGTATTTATGAACCTCCAGGTCTGTTTTTATATAAATTTATAATTACCTCTATATTTTTATGCATGACTGTATGTGTTCTGAACAATAATAAAAAAAAAAAAAAAAAAAAAAAAATGTGTAGAACCATATAAACTAATTACAGACATAGATATACCTCATGTCATTGTATATGCAAAGTTTCGTCACAATCCAACATGTAATTTTAAAATGAGAGCGTAACTACGTTTGTATGGGAAGGTGAAATTCGGCCGAGCTTACTGCGGCCTCTTAAGAGAGTCTAGTTGGAATACTGCTTTAGCTAGTATATTTATAGTGCTAAGGTCCTTACGTAAAAAGAAGACAGTCCAAAAGCAGTTAAAACAATCTTCGTGTTTACTTCCCTCTCGCTTGCGCGTGTCAAAGAACCCGAATACTTCCTAAGAGTTCACGAACTGAATATTTTGATAAGCAAAGCAGAGGCGGCACAGGTTTTTGGCTATGGGAGAGGGGCTTTGCCCCATTGATGCTTCTGGAGAGGCTTCCTTCTTCGCTCCCTCTGTATCTGCTAGAATTCACAGCCTTCATTCTTCATTTCGTTGGATAGTCTTTAGAATATATTCATAAGTCGAGATTTAAATCACAACCGAGATCTAGATCACGCAATTGGTCTTCAGACTCCGTTTTCCTGTCGCCTCGAACGCATAGACGCTCTGATTGAAGCCCGTATGGATGCCCTGGAGCCTATGGATGGAATAGCCCTGACGAACTCCTGGTTTTGATTGGTCATGGAATGACGTTTTGTGTAGCGTTCGGGACTTTCTTCGTCTGCTGCGGGTTGTTTCCTGGAAACAACAAGTCGATGAGTGATATAAATTAATTAAAAAATATTAGGGGATAAACTTACACACATCGATCTAGTCCCAAACTAAGCAAAGCTTGTACTATGGGTACTAGAAGACGGTATTAACTTATATAGATAATTAAATACTTAAAATACATAGAAATCATCCATGACTTGCGAACAAATAATTCGTGCTAATCACACAAATAAATGCCCTTAAAGGGACTGGAACCCGGGACCTCCGGCTTCGTAGGCAGGGTCACTACCAACTAGGCTACAGAGATCGTCTTATGATGCAGTTAACCGAATGGAGATCACCTTATGGTGCAGATAAGTGAATAAATGAAATATTATGATTAAGTATTATAACAAAATTGCGAATGTAATTATTATACAATGATGTGACGACGTATAACGATGTTATGAATAAAATTTTACTTTACTTTTACTTTACTTTACCATATCTTATGCTTATATTT
This sequence comes from Epinotia demarniana, assembly GCA_945867215.1. Lineage (NCBI taxonomy): Eukaryota > Metazoa > Arthropoda > Insecta > Lepidoptera > Tortricidae > Epinotia > Epinotia demarniana. The sequence continues at coordinate 31,776,813 of OX244259.1, read as the reverse complement.
TGAATAAAGGGCATTGGGTAACCTTGTATGAGAAAAATTGACATTTTATTTTTGCAGCGGCCACGGATGTTTGTGTAAAAATCTTTTAGAGGACCTCTTAATACGCATATATATATAAAAATAAACGCGTTAAACAATATCGGAGCCGAGATGTTTTAGTTTGGTTTATAACTTTTCAATATGACCTAGACCTTCGGCTCCGATGCATTTTAGAGTATTACATTTCATAACAAAATATGTTTGTTTAAAAAAGATCTATCATAATATACCAATTTAACGAGTGGCCGCTCATTTAAAAAATATGACAACACATTTACCCAAACCCCTTTGAATCATTAAGTAGTTAGGAGTGTCAACTTATACATATAACAGAATAAAACAAAACGAAACAGACGGTCAATATACACACAGATAACATTGCTTGATGTCAAAGGAAGCTCTCTTCCTATTTTGATATTGTTGAACTTATTTTTTTTGTTGCTACTAATTTAGTTATTTAATCGTATGGCATACATTATGTTGGGCATTTTCTTGCTAATAAGATATATTAATTATTAGCGCTGTAAGTTTTTATTCAAGTGAATATGAAGTCTCCTCGTTACTGTCCACTCGTTGACAGCCACTCCTCGTACCTCAAGGAGACGCTACTGCCCCTCTATTCTGTACTTGTTTTAAGTTCACCCACAAATATGTCTTGACATCGCGATGCGTAGTAATCAAGCATAGGTAGAGGTCTAGTTTCGTGACGGGAGCCATTTTAGCGCGTAGCAAATAATTGCCCTGGAGATCTTGGAGGGTTGTCGTGATAATGAAGGGTCGTCCCTCTCTGGAGTGTACTTTGTGCGGCTAATCGGAATTGAAGTAAAAGCTTCAGTCTGCTGAAATCTCTTGTAAACTCAGGAAACTGTAGACTTGATAAGATTCAGCTTGGCAGCAACTGAACGTTGGCTACGACCCTCTTGTAGCAAGCGGACGACTACGGCGACTTCAGCATCAGTGGTGTCCATTTTACCCAGGTCTTCTTCACAAGAAAATATGGGGTGTTTTGTACCGTTTGACTTCCAATAAGTGACTGATAACAACCCCGTTTGATAGGAGTCAAAGGGTGCTCTACGCACTTAGTAGGAAGAAAACGCCCTCTAACCAGGTAAATGCACATAATCTCCATGTTTGTACAAGTGTTACATTGGTTATATTTTAAGAAACACTTTTTTTTAACTAGCTTTCTCTAGCAACTCCGTCCGCGTAGAACTCGTGTTTATCGTAGCTCCATACAAACTTTCACTCCCCATTTCACCCCCTTAGTAGTCACTAAGGGGGTGGAATGAGGGGCATCAGTCTATAACCGGGATAAAAACTATTCTATGGCTTTCCCTGGGACTCAACTAACTATATACCAAATTTCACCCGTACACATTTTGCACCCCTATTTAACCCGCTTAGGGGTGGGTTTTTAAAACCCTTCTTAGTGGGTACTTAAGTTATATAAACTACCTGTTGTGAAAAAAGACCGGGTTGCACTCCAGGAGTGCCGGCAGGAGAGAAAACTTGAATAATTTTCATTTTACAAAAAAAAAACCCATCCTCCCCCTCCCTCCCCCTTCGTGCCAATATATCTAATAATAGCCTTATTAGTAGTACGCTATAGTTCAACTTAACTCAGCAAAATTGAAAAAGGAGACGATGTAATAAAATACCAATTTATTTTTGCCATTGCCAAATATTTTTCAAAGCACCATACCTTTAGGAATAACGTCCAAATTCGAACTATTCGAATTTCTCAATAGCAAAACGGTAAAGGACGCGTGGACAAAATTACAAATTTATTTGCAGAATATGCAATTGCAAAAAGTGTTTAATGGGTTTATACCCTTCGGCCACATACGAAACCAAACCAGTTCTCAAGTAAGAATAATATTTTTCTTCTTTCGAAATCGGTTTCGGTAAAAGAATAATGTTTCTTATCTCGAAATTTGTTTCGACAAAAGAATATGGTTTCGTTTTTCGAAACTATGATATCATAATTTAATCCGATCTAATATATGTCTAAGTGTAAGGCCTGAGTGGACGCCCCGCTCAGAGCGGGGCGTCGAGCGTCCATATAAATTGCATTTGTTTTATATGGACGCTGCACGCCCCGCTCTGAGCGGGGCGTCCACTCAGGCCTTGCACTAAGAAGTAAGACTCAAAGTAAGACTCGTAAATAAGTAAGTATCAATTTATTTTCTACTAGGTTTAGGAACTTCATGCTAAATATAAAGAAAATAATAAAAGCCACTACTTGAATATAATAACGAGTAATAATATACATATATTCAATGACACTTGTCAGTCCAGTCAGGTCAAAGAACAAAATGTCTGGGATGATTCCAATACAAACAATTATGCGGACGCCTGAAATGGAAGGCATTTCTATATTTCCTGGATGCCCTCGAAGCGACATGGGGGAAGTGCCTGATATATAAAAAAATAACTTGTTATGCAAGTTTAATTTCTTAATATCAAGCGGGACGCGTGTTTGCCGCCAACATAGCATGACTGGGGAAGAAGAATGGACAAATGTCCTGGAGTCCTCTAACAACAGGTCCGATTTTGATGCCAGCCATGCACAGAGCATCGCAGATCTCCTCAAGTTTTCGCTGGAGATGGTGAATAAGGTGGTATCACAAATGCTGTCCAATGCCCTATTTCCCAGTTCGTTGCCAAAGTGGTACTCGGCCCGATACATGAATGGTTTTTGTTTAATTATATTACTCGTACTTTGTTTTTCTCGACTTTATTTATTCTTGTATACCTAAACCTATAAATCCACTCTTTACACGTGGTACTACCAGACAGGATAGTAGTACTACGGGCATTTTTTTTCCCGTGTTACTACCAGTAGTATCATAATCATCAGTACTACCACTGGTAAGGATTGCTATAAACATAATAGTATAGTGGCAGTTTAGGCCCGCGGGCTGAATGAAGAAGATGTTAAGAAGTATTCACTGTAGGTCCTAAACTGCACCGCTTGCTGTCAAGCCCATACAACTAACGTAATTATGGCAGTAAACTGAACCTAAGAGATCAATCGAACGTACGTTGTCGTAATCCTCCACTAGCTACTACAGACTATCGCTGAGTGAAAAAAGGTTTGAAAAAGCGACATAAGTTCGTTCCGTTATTGATTATATTTAATTAAAACAGTGAAACAAATAACACCTAATAATGCAATGAATAAGGTGCGATAATTTCGAGGCAATGGCCAACCGAAATTTCTTTTTGTTTTAGCTCTTGGATGGCTGATTTTATTTCTTCGTCTATTTCCATGTAGTTTGTATTCTTTCCGGAAGTTTTGTTGCTAACGCCGGTTTCATTTTTTTAAACATCCAGGACTTGAGCTAATGTTGGATTCGTACGCCCAATGAATCTGTTTATTTTGGAATGCCACCCCTCTAAGTGGTTCGTTGTTCTTATTTCTTCCTTACTGCAGCAGCAAACTTTGGCAAAATCGTTTTGTTCAAACCATTGCCATTTAAAATATTTGTTAAATTTTTGTACCCATATGCCATAAGGGCTTTTATTCATAACATAATTGTATATCCTTTATTTATATATCGTTGTGGTAAGCGGGCTAAGCACGCACAGCGGGCTACGTGTCTCTTTTTGACACTTGATTTTAAGTTTAGCTTCTTTGCCTTTCGGAATAATGCCCTGTTGAAATGGAAGTAGCACAACTTTATTTTTATCAACGGAAAGACATCTGTGATTCCGAGCATTGCTGCTTTTTCGAAATCCAAAGTAATCTTCTGGGGTTCAAATGATGGAATTTGTGATTTTATCAATCTGATTAATAATTGGTACGTGTATTTTTTTTTTGTTTTCAAGAAAGGAAAAAATTAAAAGGGTTAATGATCGAGTCTTTTCATCATAACCGTGTATAGAATATAACTGCGTGAAATGTCGTGGGCAAGACTTAAAGTTTCCATCGCAGTAAATGTGTTTATAGTTTGTGACTTTTTGTCTTGCATTTGCTGTGCAAAATACTAAAATGCGATTGCCATCATCAATAAAATCAGCTAAGAGCATTTTTTCAAATTTTCTGGGAACAACTACTTCGCTGGTTAGTGTGAATCTCTGTTTCGTGACACCTAGTACTTTGTTGCGTTCGTTGTATCGTCCGCTTTTAATATTACTGAAACTTGGCAATTCACGTAATCAAACCAAGTCCATCATTTTCCATATCAGCCTTCATATCTTCATATTGTTTTTTTTATCGAGACAAAATTAGTACCCGCTTTTTGTTTCGAAGTATCCAAGTTTTTAAGATATTCTGTTTTTGCTATGTCTCCTTTACAATGGTTCTCGTGTTGCTTTTATTTTATAATTTCATTCTTAGAATGAATAGTAAAGTTACCTTTGCATCCCAAATGTTCATTTTCGCAATAAAAAAATGCGTTGCCGGTTTTGAATATTTTTTTTCTACGGTACTTACGCCCCTGATATAGAGCTGAGCTGCCACCCCTCCTCTTTTAGTACTTATAAACTCAGTTCGTGTTGTATTCATTGTAAATACTGCAATTCACACTATTGTAGTGAGGGCACCTGATGGAAAGTTTATACCTATTTTCCATCAGTACTTAATCATAACAAACTGTAACATAACACCCCGACCTCGGCATACCGACCTGCACGTGCCTTGGACTTTGTACTGTTAACCTTGACAGTAGTTGCCACTCATAGGAACCCAAGGAAATGCACTAGTATATAAGCCATACATTTTCTCTGAATAAAGACAGTTATTACCAGAGTCTTGACTTGTCATTACCTACCAAGAACTCCTAACTATTCACTATATTTAGTTTAGGAATGAAATTTAAATTGCTCCGTTACACTGTCGTACTTAATATCCAATTACTTACCTACATACTATCAGTACTTGCGTCTTTCATTGATGATAGTGACAATATGATTTATTTTAATTTAAACATCGTTTTATGATGTGCCAGTGACAGTAAAGTACTTCCTTCACATTTAAAGAGATTGGATTAAATTTTGATATGATAGTTTCGAAAGACGAAACCATATTCTTTTATCGAAACGAATTTCGAGATAAGAAACATTATTATTTTACCGAAACCGATTTCGAAAGAAGAAATATTATTCTTACTTGAGAACTGGTTTCAAACTTTGGTTTCGAATGTGGCCGAAGGGGCTTTATACTCTTACGAATAGCGTTCAGTTTTGAATGAAGACGAATCGGCTAACAGCAAAATATAAAAGATTGATAAACAAAATGGAATTTTCATTTACGGAAAATGTGTTACGACCTTATATTGTTACCAGTAAAGTACAAATAAGAACTATGTGCCCCTAGTCAAACCCCCGTTTTCCCCTCCAACCCCAAACCTCGTCCCGAATCTCTCCCAATTCTACGGTCACGTGACCTCCTGAGATCTCACAAAATCTGTCGCGAGTTTAACAATTTTGTCCATCCCAAAAAATGCTCAGCTTGTGAGCCAAATAATACATATTTTTAAAGTAAGGTTACGTGTATTTTTTACTCTTCTGGGGTGACATAGGAAGTTTCTTTTATAATAAAGACACTAAAAAAATTACGAAAAAACAACAATCACAAAATTGTGTTTTAAAAACCAGAATGCAAAACTTTTGTGACTCATTTTATGATGTTATCTCAAAATCTGCATTAACTGCTGTGCTATGATCTCGTGGTGCCAAAATACATGAAATAAAAGACTACATGGAGGACAATGTGGTCAGGTCTGATGACAAATTAATGAAATATGGAGTTCCTCAGGGCTCAGTCCTAGGCCCTCTCCTGTTCATAATATTTATCAACGATTTGCCGAGCTGCATCAGCTGTGGGACACCTTACCTATACGCAGATGATACTAGTATAGCTCTAAATGCTAGCTCGAAACACGTTCTTAACGAAACAATACAAACATGCTGGACTGAACTGTCTCACTGGTTCACAGCTAATGGATTACGGATGAATAGCTGTAAGTGCTTCTACAAGATTTTTTGCCGTAGTAGTAATAGTCCTGACTTTGAGTGCGATACACCGATTTCTAAGTCTAACAGTGTTTGTTTTCTGGGCGTAAATCTAGATCCTTACCTGAGGTGGAATATCCAAATTGACAAAGTTAATAAGAAACTGGCTAGTGCATGTTTTGCATTAAAAAGTTTATAGAAGTATACTGATAAGGTTATTCTAAAAAATGTGTATTTCTCCTATTTTGAGAGTATTCTCCGATACTGTATAGAGGTCTGGGGATAAAATTCTTACTGTTGTTTCGTTGTATCTGTATCATGTTTGCCTTTATATTCATCGAAATAAGAATTTGTATCCTACAGTAGGACAAAGCCAAAACTACAATTTAAGAAGTAATGATAAATTAACACTGACTACCCTTAGTTTTGTACATTTTAATAAAAGTTTAGGCAATAATGCAATAAGAGTATACAATAAGCTGGCCAAAGATTTAAGAGATTGTGATGAAATTAAAATATTTAACAGAAAAGTGAAAGATTATTTTATAAAGAGGCCATACTACTCCATTGAAGAATATTTTGCCAATGCTCTAAATTAACTAGACATTGTTATTATTAATTATTTTAAATTAATTTTGGATAAGTCGCTTTTTAATGTTTTATTGACTTACTATTCTATGATTTTATTATTTTTGATTTAATGTGAATGAATTTAATTTATTTTATATTACTGTTAATTGTAATTTAAATTGTATTTGCATGCATTTGAATATGCTTAAAGCAAATAAAGATTTTGACTTTGACTTTGACTTGACATTACTTGGAGGTCATAACTTTAAATATACATTTCTCCGAATTAAAAATATATTTATAAAAATGGACACAAGAGGTTACTACAGATGCTCTAAGGAAGCGTCCTTTTAAATATCTGGTCCAGTTACACACCACAAACTGTATACACAGATAATTTCGAAGAATTTCAATTTAGGAAGATATTGGGTGCTCTCAAAAATAGCAGAGTGATGCAATTATTTTGCTCATGAGTGTATATAAACATAACTTCTTTTTCTTCGTAAGTATTCATAAAACATAAAGAACCTCTGTTAACTAATATGTGTATCGCCCCAAATAGAAATGTCAAAATGACAAATAAAGCGGCATTTTACCTAAAATAGGTTTGATGAGCGTTTAAATAAATGTAACTACATTCATGCTTAATTAAATACTCCAACCAGATCCGTACACAAAGTTTACACGAAGAACTAAACATCTAATGTATATTGACGATTTATTTGACGACCGCTTTAGTTGGTGCGCAGCTGCAGCGCTTCAGCAGCGCAGCTGCAGCGCAGCAGCAGCGCGGCACACGCGCAGCGCCCGCCCAGCACCCGCGCGACAGCCTACCTACGAAGCCGGAGGTCCTGGGTTCGAATCCCGGTAAGGGCATTTATTTGTGTGATGAGCACGAATATTTGTTCCGGAGTCATAGATGTTTTCTATGTATGTAAGTATTTATTTATCTATATAAGTATGTTTTTCGTCGTCTAGTACCCAAAGCACAAGCTTTGCTTAGTTTGGGACTAGGTCGATTTGTGTAAGATTGTCCCCTAATATTTATTATTTATTTATATTATTAACCTATATGGACTAGTACACAAATACTATGAACATGAATTAAGAGTTTCGAGCACGTTCGACTCTCCATAGCAAAGTATAGTTGCCTTGGGTTCTCATTTAAGAAAAGCATGCTGCAATAACACGAAACTATGTATACACAATCTATCTAGGTCGGAAACTAATTTATAGCAACAGAAACTAATTTCCGACCTAGTTTACGTTTGTATCGGTAATCAACAATCTCGACATGTGTCCAACGTGCAGAGGACTCTTAAATGAAAGGGGCGTTAATATTTTTTGACTTTGTCAAAGACTTGAATTGGGTGAACACGAGTTAAATATCCGTTAAATTTGGCTAATTTGGTCGCAAATTTACCCATTTGCTTAACCAGCCCGCTGACAGATGGTATTATTACAATTCTTCATATAATAGAAAACCCTGTTTTAACTAAGGTAAGTCGCTTTACTGACTCCTTCATTAACTTTATTACTTGACATGAAGTCTTACATGAAACGGAAACGTCAAAGATACTTTTAGGCCCAGCCCACATGGTGAAACGCAACTGCAACGAAACTGCAACTTCTAGTTACGCTGTTATGCTGAAAAATTATTGCAAGTTCAGAAATGTTGCTCAACTTGATCACAAAAAGCAACGCAAGACGCAATACATCTGTATTGAATGGAAGAAAACCATCTGCATTCAATGTTCGAACTAATTGTGTATTGACTGTAGCGAAACATGGCTATATTGAGTATATTGATAGCTTGCAGTTTTATAACAATTATAGGTTTTTATACACAAACTATATTTGATTAGCTTGACTGAATATTTTTCTTTAAGATTTATTAATAAAAAAGTATATAATGTAAGAATATTTTTTGATATCTTGCCCCAGAAGAGTTATAGTTATGTTTTTGTCAAATGTTATGTTTTAAATTTAAACACCATTTTGTTGATTAAAGTTCTATCAATATTTTTAAATAAATGCCTAAAACAATTAAAACGGTGAATATTACTTAAATATACCTCTAACATATATTCTTATATGAAGTTAAGATCCATTTTAATTAGTCTGTATGACCTCGCCTAGGTGTGCATGTTATAGAAATGGGACGTAGGTAGTTAAGGGTTAAATCGCTTCACTGACTCCTTCTTTAACTTAATTACTTGACATGAAGTCTTACGTGAAACGGAAACGTCAAAGATACTTTTAGGCCCAGCCCACATGGTGAAACGCAACTGCAAAGAAACTGCAACTTCTAGTTACTTTTTAGTTTCATTTGAGTTTATGCCATAGACTCCTTTGAGAGACCACACACGACGCAACCAGTTTGAAACCGGTTTGATACTCGTTGCAGATCAGTTGCTTTGAAACCAGCGTACAGGAAACTTGTGTTTGGGTTTCATAGGATTCGGCGTCTTTTCTGTTCGACAAAGTGGATAACGACGAAAATAAAAACATTTAATTTGTATTGGAAGTTGAGAAGTGTCCTTACTTGTACAATACTACACTATCAAGCTACTCTCGCAAGAATGAGACCGATAAAGAATTTTCTATCAGTTTGTTGTAATTCCTGGGCAGTCACAAACATACGGCAGTTGATATTCTTCTCAATGTAGGGATACTTCTTCTTTTACGCCTCCTTCTTTGTCCAAGATACAAATACAGAACCAGAACTTCTTCATCACTTGAGCTAGACATTTTGTAGACGTCTGTCTGTTCTCAAAACCGAAATGATTGTAAATAACTTCATCATATTTAGGTTGCGGCGTGTGTGGAAAACGATTGAAACTGGTTTCATGCCAATAATTTCAAAAGGGTTTCGTTGCATTTACCGTGTGTGCTGGACCTTACGCTAAAACGTTAACATGCGACGCATTTCATAAATTTTAATGAAAAACGGACGCAAAACCTGAATGTATTTAATCGCGACGTCTTGCATCTTGTTGGGTAAGCTAATTAGATTTCGCTCTGAGACGAAGCGTCTAGAAAATAACTTTGTTACGGCATAATCATTAATTACACGGCACCTTGAAATCTAAGCAGTACAGTGTAATAAGTATTCTGTAGGTATTATTCAGTATCTCCAGGTTAAAGATGACACCATGACACTTTGCTTGACCTCAAACGAAACCAGTTTAAATGGACATTAGATTACGCTTTGTTCCACCAAATCGCGGTTTCAAGACCCTACGGTGTAGGGTCAAATTATATTATAATATAATTTTACGGATTTAATTTCGCCGGAAAAAGCGAGTTCATGGTCAATATCTTGATTTATTCATAACTACGAAAATCGAATCACTTAATTCAACTCACTTCTTTATAACTATGATCAAACTTTTCATTTAAAGATCAGGGGCCGTAGACAAGATTACTATCGACAATCGCTAACGCCAATAGAAAATAATAAAATGTATAGGAATGGCAGGTGCCGTAACACTTTTCGTTAACATCTGTCATTCCCATACATTTTATAAGTTTTCTATTGGCGTTAGCACTTGTCGATTGTAACCTTGTCTAGGCCGCCAGTTAGCTAATTGGAAGTGTTAGTAAATCATTTTTTTTTATTTGAAAATTGTTGTTCAAATAAGTAGGTACTTTAGTGTAACATTTTTTTTTGGATACCGGTTAGCCTAGTGGGTAGTGACGCTGCCTACGAAGCAAGAGGTCCTGGGTTAGAATCCCGGTAAGGGCAAATATTTATGTGATGAGCATGAATATTTGTTTCTGAGTCATGGATATTTTCTATGTATTTATATCTATTATATATATCAGAAACGTCCGCTAACGAAATTCCAAATTTCGATCATAGTGGAAAATTGAAAAATTATTCGCCACGAGCGGGATTTGAACCCACAACGTCTGGAATCCGTCCATCGCTCTCCCAATTGAGCTACCGTGGGTCCGCTAATGGCGACGAATCTTTCAATCCCTTCCACTATTGTATTTACACCTTAGGGAGGCTCGTAGCGACATCTACCGCGAAGTTAATTACAACTTCTGAAAGATATGGTACAACAACAATAAAATTACAAAAATGACTACAACTAACTTAACCTATGGGGTTTACACTATATTTACATTTATCCCCGAAATCAATACCACTCGGTAGGGTGCCCATAAGGCTGGCTGCATTGCCTCGCTGAACGGCAATGCCAATGCGTTGAGCGAGGAACGAGCCAGCCCTATGGTCACCAGTGGAGCGGATGAGCATTTTCGAAATTTGTTTAAATAATTTTAATGCCTCCGGTCCCCATGGACCCAAGGTCTCCACGGCAAACGCCGCAAATACGTAACTGTCACGAAACGGCACCAACGTCTCAAGTTACATTAAGAATCGATAGTAACAATGCGCTACCCCATTTTTAACATTAAATGTTTATGAAGCAGAAACGTCCGCTAACGAAATTCCAAATTTCGATCACAGTGGAAAATCCCGCTCGTGGCGAATAATTTTTCAATTTTCCACTATGATCGAAATAATATATATCGTCGTCTAGTATCCATAACACTAGCCTTACTGAGCTTACTATGGGACTAGGTCGGTTTGTGTAAGATTGTCCCCTTATATTTATTTATCATTTATTTATTAATTATTTAAAGCGCTCCAAATTTAGTCGAACCGCTATGTTGTTTAACATAGAGATGTTATGACACACAGAGGAGTGCCAGGTAGTTTCCAGTTTGGTCAAGTGGTATTATTTCGAATTATAACTTCATTCAAAAACTTTGATATCATTTCCAGTTTATGCGATTTATTTGCGAGCTTTTGTTTTCCGTCTGTAGACATTTTTTAAACTTCTATTTCTTTTGCTTATTTTTACGGAATCCATATTGATCATCTTCCTATTGCCATCCGATTCTGTTTCTATTTGGTTTTTTTTATTAGCCTATATGGTGTCCCACTGGAATGCGAACGGGCTAACCGAAAGGAAACTGGAGCTAAAGTGCATCCATAAATTAAAGTCTTAAAATGTAAACAAACCACTTACCGGTAGAAAATCACACATTCCTGGTGAAATCACACGCAATAACAATTAGGCAATTGTTGTAACATCTCGGTTTTCACGTGCAACATCATTATTTCTACAGTAATATGTCCATTTTATCGTAAAACACTTATTTTTTCGCAGAAAACCGAAAACGCTGTAACCTCAAACCTACAACTGACATTTTAAATACTCTGTATTGTCTTTGGTGGATAGGGATGGGATGCACTTTCATATCGATAAAGACTCGAAGTCAGAGTACTTGGTCGAGACAGTGATGTTGAGCTAGTAATCAAAAATTAAGGCTATTTCAGTGTGCCAAATTTCAAAAAAAAACATTGTTTGGCGAAACATATTGTTGCAGATATATCATGCCGCGTCACATGCTCGCGTTCAAAGCGACATTCACGTGCACGGCCACTGACTTGACTGTCGATTTTTTGACAAAGATCAAAGGGTGAATATGCTCGTGTTTGTGTACCTGTTCGTGTGAACAGGTACACAAGCACGACCCTCGCTCGCGTGCATTAGTAAACATATCGGAATTGGAGTCGTCAGAAGATTTTTTTTTTATGTACAACGAATAAGATTTACCTAGAGAAAATAAGTTAAGTAGAAAAAAAATGCATTCTAGATTTTAAATTTCAAATTGGCGCTAAAACGCTTGTCAATGTCATGGCGTCCCGAGTGACGTCACGTTTGTATAAATAGAACGCAGACCTTTGACGTTGACGTTTGCTACCTAGATGTTCGATTGTTCATTGAATGAACATGAATTCAAAAGTTTACAAGTCTTGCGCGGTCGTGCGAGCGACAAAGCGGAGACAATGACGTATGAAGATAATACGGTTCTATCCCTGTCTTATTAGCAGGGATCGGATATTCGGATCGATATTTAACTAAACTTTGGCGGCGTGAACGGTATGGAGACGGACTCGACTTTATTTTCGTAATAAATTTTCCGGGATTTCTTAACTATGTAACAATCTAAACTCATTACCAGTTATGTACAGAGAAATGCTTACATTACTTTGCCAATTCAAGCTGCGGCTACACTACATATACTGTTCTAGTTAGATTTATATAACAACATATTAACTTACAAAAATGGTCAAAAATAGCCATAAACTAAACATGCAGGTAAATTTGTACCATCTTACGCCATTTCGTGCGATCCCGGAGTCCCGGAGCATATTTATTATAATAAAAAAGAAGCCGACTCCATATTTTCCCAACAATTTCCGGGATTTTGCCAAGTTTAGGTAAATATCGATCGGAATATCCGATCGCTGCTTATTAGTCGTTCAGTACGTAAGTGAGAAGAGATGTGAGTCTGACGTGATTCGCTCTGATTGGTGTTTAAAAGATCATGGTGGGCGTCCGTATTTTTCAGTTTCATTTTATCAAAATAAAAAGTAATGTCTTTCTTAATAGAAAACATGAGCATTTTTTTTTGTACTTATTTTAGTGATTTTCAATTATTATCGTCATGTCTATTATATAGTTATTTTGCCGACTTCGACATTATTCGACATACTCCACATCACTATAGTAGTCTATGGTTACTCATTCCGCCATATTTGTTTACCTTTTAAGACTTTAATTTATGGATGCACTTTAGAGACGTTCCTTCACACAGAAAATATAGATATCGCATTAATATTAGAAACTAGATTTACAATTAAAAGCCACATGTCAATTATAAATTACACTCTTTACACTTCCAACCACCCATCCAGAAATGCACATGTAGGAATGAAATGATATCTTAATTAACTAAATCTATTCTTAATTGAACCAGATAACACACAATTTAAAGTAAACGACGAAGGCGCTGGAATTTCTCCATAAGCAGAAACGTTCCCAATTATTGAACTTATTGAACGCCCTTCGTATTCTCATGTTCTAAATCTTCTGATCACTTAAATGTGATACCTAGCGCCACAATGTACTACCTAGTACAGCTTCAAAGGAACATGGACGACATGAAGGCAATGTTTGCATCTCAAATATTTTCATTTCATTTCATTTATTTATTTGCATTCATGATCACACAATTCAAGTATATACATGAACCCGAGTGGATGTCGCAAAATGGTACAATTTCACAAGCAAACAATGTTCGTCATATCATAACATAAGCAAGACATGAATACATTCAACAATATAATAGCATTTTATGAATTAAAAGAAAAAAATAATGTCAGAGAATTTACAGTTATAGTTACACAAATTAAATCACAAAAATTATAGAATTGCTCAAACGTATTAATCAATATAGCTAGTATTTATAGGTTCAGAATACATCTTCAATACTAGATTTAGATTTAGATTTAGATTTATTTATTTCGAGATAAAAATTACAATATAGATTCGCATAAAATGTCAAAATTATAAGAATCTTTATCACGATCGTCAATAATAATAATAAGAAACAAAAATTAAATAATATTCAAAATGTCAAATACAGAAAGTGGAAATAGTATCTCCGATTACGGATTGTCATAACAACTAGTGGATAATGAATTCTAAATAAAAATATACAATGTCAATTTACGTATTAAAAATCACAGTAAAAATACAATATAAATGTTACGCAAGAAATAGTGTCAGATGGGATATCAATAAATCAAATAGTCATTTAAAACATTATTTCCATGAACTCGCGAACAGAGTACAGAGGGTTATCCAACAAAAGATTTCTCAGTTTACGCCCAAATGTTTCGTCACAAGGTTCATTTCTTATATCTGCGGGTAGGTGCTCGAAATAAGTAGGTCCAATAACAAGTTTTTTGCCTGGACCACGTTAAACAAACGAATGGATACACCGGTTGGCCAATTTTTTGCATCCCTTACGATCTTCTGTTTATCGGCTGGTATATCAAGGCGGAACGACGCGTATTTCCCTCGGGTGACGACTAACTGCTCGCAAACAGGCTTCAAGATACCCATTTGAGTCTGCACGTGATGAATAACGTCCTCCGATGTAGTGTCCGCGCTGAGGTTGAACACATGCAGGCTCGTGACACGGGGGCCTGCAGCACGCAGGCTCGTAGCGCCTTGCTGGCTCGACATTGGAGTGGGACTGGTGTTAGTGGGTGCGGGTGCCGCTGATGGTGCAGCCGTCATTACCGATGCCGGTGGGAGCAGTACCATTGGTACTGGTAGTTTCTCCAACGACAATTGCTGTGTTTCGCAGGGGGGTGCCACCTCCTCAGCGACCACTAGATTCGCCATCGTAGCCTCAGTAGCAGTAGCATTACGACGCAGCCGGTGGTGGCGTACCTTGGGTTCTGGATCAGGCTCAGGCTCGCGGGTTGCCGGTGGCGCAGGCGTCACGGTTGCCGCTGGCGACGGCGGTGTCACAGTGGTGGTGTGGTCATGGTTTTCGTCACCCAGAACGACTAGACCTTGAGGGCCGGACTCATTCAGTGATAAGTGATGTGAGACTTGTAGTGATGGGTGCTTATTGCTACCTGTGATCACCCTCAAGATCGTCTGGATGCTCGCATTCTGTCCGGTGAGTAGTACATGCTGATCACCAATTGTGCTATTGCAGCGTTCTAACTCGTCCTTCATTTTCGAGACCTCTGTGTTTAAATCGGAAATAATTTCAACCAACCTGTTAACCGCCGCCGTATTTGTTGTTACTTTGCTCTTGACCGGTGCCATTTTCACTATCTTCTATTATTATTTACGCGAATATATATGTCAATTTATATAAATTAATGTTTAATGTCAAAAATAATTATATTTAAATAATAAAAACAGATAAAAATTGGGACAACAATTTAAATTCGACTGTTAGCGTTAACAGCGCCCTCTGTAACTATAGAAACATCCTTCCATCAGGAGAACTTTGAGAGATTCCTTAAACTTACGGTGATCTCGTATTAATCTTAATTCGCTTGGCAGTCTGTTATACAAGTATAAGCTTACTGCTTGGTAACGTACGCAGTGTTTAGCCACTTGCAACTTGGGACAGAAGTCGTTACCAACACTCTTTTTACGTGTTGCCAAGCGAACTTGTCTAGCCTCCTCCGTTACGTCTAGGTTGTTTACAAAGCAAGTAAGCAGAACTTGCACATACAGACTTGGAAGGGTAAGAATTCCCAGTTTGGAAAAATGTTCTTTGCAAGAAACCCATTGAGGAATACGCAACATGGTTCTGATCGCTCGCTTTTGTAAAATAAAAGCTCTATTTATATTGTATTTATAGCTATTGCCCCAAAACCTAATTCTATATCTTAATTTTGACTCAACTAGTGCAAAATATACCATTTTAAGGTGGTCCGTATTGAGTACATCTCTTATACTCCGGATTGCAAAGCAAGCAGAGCTAATACTATTTTCTATGTCCTGTAGCTCGTGTTTCCAAATAAGCTGTGAGTCTATGCGTATCCCTAAGAACTTAACGACTTCTACTTGAGTAATTTCAGTCCCATTCATATTCACAGACAGATTGTCTTTTGTCTTTGAGTTAGTTTTAAAAAGCAGCACGTTTGTTTTTTCCATATTGAGCTTCAGGTTATTTACGTCAAACCAAGACAGAAACGCTATAAGTGCTACATTGATTTTAGAATTGAGATCGGAAATGTTGTCTGCTGATACAATAGCATTAGTGTCATCGGCAAAAGAAACATTTACACCCGATTTAGTTAAACATGAAATTAACTAAATCGTTAGTTAATATTTTAAAGAGCAAAGGGCCCAGGACTGATCCTTGCGGAACTCCTCTTGTCACTTTCACCAATTTAGATCTAAAAGTTGTTTCTACTCCTTCAAATATGTTTTTTAATTTCCAAAAGTTGTTGGCGGTTATTCAAGTAACTTTTTAGCAGACCTATAGCATTTCCTCGGACACCATAGTACATGAGTTTTTGAATTAAAATATTATGGTCGATCATATCAAAAGCGGAACTGAGATCCAGAAATACTCCTGCTGTCCGTTTCCTGTTATGACATCATCAATAACTTGCTCTATTGCATCAGTTGTACCTACGTTTTTCCGAAATCCAAATTGTCTACTATTTAATACATGGTACTTAATGAAATGTTCCATTAAGCGTGTTTTTATTATTTCATCAAAAATTTTTGAAAGAACAGTAAGCTGTGATATAGGTCTATAGTTTTTAGATTCATGTTTAGACCCTTTTTTATGGATGGGCAAGATTCGGGCAATTTTCAGCTGATCAGGGAAAGTACCAAGATCGAAGCATTTGTTGTAAAACTGAGCCAGGGGTTCGGCTAATATGTATATCTATATAATTTTTGATTAGAAAGATCGGTATTTCATCGTAACCACACGATTTCTTAGTAGCCATACCCTTAACTAGTTTCAAAATTTCATAAGATGAAACTGGATTCCAAGTTATATCATTTTCTACTTTTTGAGCACCATGCTCCAAAAAACTGATTGCGGGCATAGCTACACCTAGAAAATTACTATTGCTATGGTCAAATCTCTCAGAAAACATATCTGCACCTATTTTATGGTCTTGAATACATTAGCTACCCTCTTTAAAAACAATATTATCTACATGTTTTTTATCTTATTTCTATGCCTATTGACCACATTCCATATACACTTCGAAGAATCTTTTGCTGTAAAAATTTCAGATTGTATGGCGAGCCTAAGGGCATGTTTAATCACTCTTTTGAAAAGTCGTAGGTACTTCTCACGAAAGGTTAGCAAGCTAATATCACATGTCTTTTTGTCAATGTTGACAAGGAATCTTTCATTTTACTAGACACCTTAATACCATGAGTGATCCACTTAATCTTAATATTTTGATCAAGAAGAACTTTGTCTTTTTAATTGAAAACATTTTTTAAATATGATTCCCACCCTGTTGAAAAACGCGTTAATTCCAAAATCTTGCCACTTATTTGCAGTTAACAGACTTCGAAATTTTGTGCGGCCCTTAATTGATATATTTCGATATTGTCTTAGTACCTGCTTTTCGCCCTTGACTGTATTTTATTATATATAAATGGCAACTTTTGAGAACTCCATGACCAGCAAAGGAGGTGAGGCAGTGGCACGCGATTACAATGCATTTAAAAGTTTGTTGTGGGAAGCTGTTCAGCACCTCCAAGGCCAAATGGCACTTGTGTTTAAAACGCTGGAGGAAATGGAGACCCGGTCTCGTGATGGGATCCTGCTGGTGCACGGAGTTACCGAGTCGAAGGGTGAGGACACTGTGGCAGCTACATTGGACATTCTTCGGCAAATCTTGATGGTGGGTGGAATCTCTCTGCACTCTTTCGTCTCTTGTTATCGCCTTGGTATTCATGTCAAGTTCAGCTCCCTTAGAACTAGAAATGCAGTTTGGACCTCTAAAAAGCGGTTGAAAGGCTCGGGCAGAACAATTTCCGAATTCCTCACAAGTACTCGGCATGCTGTTTTCATGGAGGCTCGCAGAATGTATGGAGTAAAAGACAGCTTGACAAGCGACGGGCGCATTGTGGTCCAATGCCGTGACGGAGTGCGTAGGAAGGTCTCGTCGTTGGCGGAGCTGCAAGCATTGTCTGCGCCTGAGGTTACAGTTGAGGGCGATTCGACGTTGAAGGCGGCGGCGGCGAAGGATTTGGCGGCTGGGGCAGCTCCTGGTCAACAGTCGCGTCGTACGAAAAACCCTCCTCGAGCTTGTATTGCCCAACCAAACCAAACCAAACTATTAGAGATATATCTATACCGCCTTTACAAAAAATATTCAACTTTTATTATTCTAATAAAATAAATCAATAAGCCCACGTTTCTACAAAAAGAAGTGAAATCCCATACAAAAAACATTCTGTAAAAAGCTAGCCAAGTCTCGATGAAGCTGATTGTTTATCTCTAAAATATAATGATCTCTAGACAAAATCGTGCCAAGTCTAAGGTTCCTCCTTACTGCGATTACTTTATTATAAATATACATTATGACTAATACATTGTTCATTTTTATTAAACCTTAGGCCATTCTTTATACGTTAGTGGGTACCTACAAGTCAACGGTCAAGTCACACAACATTAACTATAAATAATAAAGAAATCGCAGTAAGAAACCTTAGACTTGGCACGACTTTATCTAGATTTCATTACACCCCTAAGGGGCTGAAATGGGGGGGTAAAAGTGTGTATGGAGCTGCGATATAAAAGAGCCCACGCAGACGGAGTCGCAGGCAGAAGCTAGTAATTAAATAATACAAATTTGGGGAAGAAACTATATTTCTATTTGGCTTAGTTATGAAGTTAATACGAGTCTTTGGAAATCTCTATGCAAACCACAGAACCTCGATATCTCATTTCCAATTCCCTTGTTAGCTATGAGCTTAATAAAAATATGTTAACATTTAAAAATTAACTATTTCCTGTTTTTAAAATAAATAAAAAATACAGATAGCCCAAAAAATTGAAAATTAGTCAAATTCCGCATTTTTTTAGTTTTTTATCCAACTGTACCATTGGAGCAATATTTTGAAAGTATAATAATAACATTGTAATGCCAAGTCTTCTCAAAAAATAAATCATCGTGATGATACTGAAAATTGGTAAACCTCCTCAAAAAAGTTACATCATATAGACCTATAAGCCTTCTATCAGTAATTGGAAAAATGGTAGAAAAGATTATACTTAATAGAATGCGCGGACACCTCACACAAATCATACTAACTCATCAAGTTGGGTTCAGAGAAGCCCACAGAACCATCGAACAAGTGCACCGGCTGGTATACATCATATCTAGAGCATTTAAAAGCAAAAAATACTGCTCAGCTGTATGCATATAAATAAAGCAAATAAGGATAAGTCATTGCATGTTACATTTACGCTCAGGAGAAAAACCTGCACCGCTATTAAGTTACATGAGGAAGAAGTCCCGCAAAGCGAAGACGCCAGATACTTAGGCATGTTCCTCGATCACCATCTCACATGGAATAAGTTTGTGACAAAAATTTAATTTTTGGTACAAGCTTTTATTGCCAACTGTATTTTTCTGTATACCATCATCAACCACTCATTGAGATGATTCTAACGAACCCAAACTCAACTCGGTTAAGTACTGAATTCCCATGGCCACCTTCTGTCTCCATCATCAGATCAGCTCGATGGTACCATAATATTGAATTGTCATCCAAACTATACTAATACCCAAAATTTCAGCTCAATCGGTCACCGGGAAGTGGGTCTACTAACAATTCCCATGGCCACCTTCAGTCTCCATCACCAGATCAGCTCGATAACTATACTTTAACCTAAAATTTTAGCTCAATCGGTCACCGGGAAACGGGTCAAATTTAACTCGCAAGATTTGTCCCATACTAACAGGGCAAGTTTGTAAAATAAAAAAGCACAATACGGACAGATAGAAAACAACTTAATTGCATATATATAACTATATTGAAGCCTGTCCATATAGTACGGTATCCAGCTGCAGGGAACAGTCGGCCATAGTAATGCCGAAAAATTGGAGCGTTGTCAAAACAAGGCACTACGTTCAAAATACCACCCTACATAAGCAAATAATATAAATATCAACTTGGACCTCAATCTGCAAGCAGTTAAAGAAGAAATACTACTAGTAAGAATTATCAAGACAGACTTAATAATCACAGAAATGAATTAGCTGCGCAGCTGCAAGGAATTGGCGGCTTGCAATTTTCCCGACTAAAGATAATAGCAAGAGTTATTAGAACATTACATACATATTTTATTATTTTACATACATTATAAAATAGTTGTTAAAAACTAATTGAAATTGCAGTAAAACTGGCATTATGGCCAGGTGTGACGTAAACATATTTACGTCACACCTGGCCATAATGCCAGTTTTACTGCACGCTGCGCGTACGGGAAAAGTCGCATTGTGGCCAGGTGAAGACGTAAAATTTTGTACTCAACACGGGCGGTAATTCGTAAAGCTGGGGCTTTACGAATTACCGCCCGTGTTGAGCCGCGATGACCGCATATTTATGGCCCTCACCTTCGGTTCGGGCCACAATCACCTGCGATCTGGGGCATTCACGAATTCATCGCCCTAGTTGCGTAATGTACTATTGTTTTGCTTTCACATGAATTCACACCTTTCCAAACGCGGCCGCGGCGATTTTGAAGACGGCATGACCTAGTCACGTCGGTCGTTTCGGGGTCCAGGAGGAGACATACCTATCAAAATACTAAAAGATGGCGCTGGTATCCGAAAGGCTGATCTCGACGGCTTTTTCTAGATTAACCTAATTTAATTTGGTTATCCTGGAAAACAAGAACATGCAATACGTATGTATATATTATACATAATGGCGTCGGAATTACACATTCCGTTTCGTTAAGCCACGGCCATACCCGCCTAGAGTAAACAGACCAGTGAAATGACATGGGTTCTAAAATATGAGGATAGAATGTTATCAGAGGAATTAGGGAATTAATTGCAATCTATTAGTTCAGTCGTAGATAACTTTTATGTGCTTAATTTAACGGCGTCGTAAATTATTTGGTGGTTTTGCAGCGTCTCGTAATGAAAAGGTTGATCTCGTATGATAATTACATTTTATATGTTTCGCGTTTCAGCAGCATCTAACAAATACATATTTTTCTTAACTTTGTCGTAATAAATTTTGTTGCAAGTTAAAAAAAGTCTTAAAATGTTTATCACACAGTAGTTTAATTCTTTGTTAAACGTCAGTTATATATAAAAGTTTCTTTGAGCTGAATACGATGTAAGTGTATGGTGCTGGGTGGTAGTGGATGAATAAGGAATGTGGCTAGAATTGTTTTGGCATGAAGAATGAGATGACGGATGACGCAGTGTGAAAGACGAGCTGAATGAGTAAACATAAATGCATAATTTATAAGAATGCGAAAGATATTTTTACACATAATATCATGCACGTATACACTATGTATTCTTCCTTGTTCATAGACAACATGATAACGAACAACTTAAATTTATATTTAATAATATTCATGTCACAATGTTAAATACTATATTAGTATATTTTATACGTATGTGTGGAATTCTGTAGTTCCCAAAACATTGTAATAAAGCATTGATTATGTCTAAGAAAATAGTAATGTAAAAAGGTTAGATGTTGGTAATGTTATCAATAATACTCCCTTCGGTCGTGTTTTAATTTATCACCACTCGTTGCGAATTTCCTATTTTCGGCACTTGTATCGTAAATAACTATTACATTACATAATATGGGGCTACTTTCCCGCACTAGTGCGGAAAAGAGCACTTTTCGTGCATATGTCAAAACTTTAACGAGCCACATGTACAGTAATGTATTTTTTTAATTTTATGCCATTCTTATAATCCTTCCCAAAATCTACCGAACCTACTTCCCGTCGACCTAGAACTACGAAATTTGGCATGTAATATCGTCTTATAGGGTCTATATCTGTTGGTCTAAAATTTTTTGCCCGATATTTTATTCGGCACATATTTTTTGTTCTAATGATCTATGGTCGATTGTTTTTTATGTCGAAAATTGTTTGGCCGAAATTGTTATGCATATATTTTTTTGGCCGTAAATTGTTTAGTTTAACATTTGTATGGAATAACATTGTTTGGTCGAATGTATTTGAGGCATAACATTGTTATTCCGAATATTGGTGTCAGTAATAATCGCATCCGAACTATCGCATTTATTAAATTAGGTTATGCATGTTTTACCAAAAACTGATCACTTTTAAGACGATTTTGCGTTTTGTGTAGAGGTCGCAATTCTAACCTAACCGCCAGCGTGTCGACGTCACCCCGCTTCGCGGGGTGCCTATTTCCGCTCTAAGGGACACAAGCTAACCCTAACCTAACCTACCAAATAATGCAATTCCTGCGATTGTATTTTTACTGGGGTGCCTCGCCCCCGAGCCCCCCTTGTGGGTGGCTTCGCCCCCCCGTCCCCCTTTTTTGGCTGCCCTAACTTAATTTAACGCCCTTGTCTACCGACCTACCTAACCTAACCTAGTTTTAAAATAGTTTAGGTGCTTTGATTGTAGCAATTGTTTGTTTTGGCTAAAGAATAAATTTACCTAACAATATTATACTTTTAGTCATTAAGAAATATAATAAAAAGTTTTAGGTCAAACATGTTTTAGGACAAAAAATATGTTTGCAAAAAAATCTTTATGCTAAAGAATAAGATGCCATTAAATATTATACTAAACATTTTCGGCCAAACAAATTTAGAACATAAAAGTATAGAGAAGCGAAGGGCACCCACTTAAAGTACGTACTGCAGCGTTAAGTCTTCTGCAGACCAACATTGTCGGTGAAACCGTTTAGTTGTAATTACTGATTTTAGCTTTTGCGCCACGGAAGTTCGGGTGTTGCTCTGGGGGCGTGTTTTCTATCCATTGTTGCGCTGGGCGCGTGTATCTATGAAGCACGGTTGCTTCGCGGTGATGGCGGTGTCGATGGGTGCTACTAGATGGCGTTTTTCACTACAGGGTTCTGTTCAGGTCCTAATACTCTACTATGTCGTTGGTTTCGCGTGCGTGGTGTCCGTGCGTTTGGAATATTTTTAAGAATTTAATTTGAAATTCGAAAGGGGATTGTTCTAGAACCTTCTTCTGGTTGTCAGTTTCGAAATAAACAATCTTGGTGCCGCAGATAAAATTAGAACCACGAGAGTGGTCAGTTGATTTTTCTACGGTGGTAGAAAGTTAAGCTGGTGGTGACCAGCTTTTGATTCACCTAGATGCTGTAAGAGTTACGCATGGTGTAGCAGTTTTTAGTGGTGTTTCCAAGTTCCTGAGTGTCACAGTTTTCTCAGTAGAAGTGCAGTTTTAGCGCCAGTAAGCCAGCGGGTTCTTTCGTCCTGGGGTGAAGCACGCCGTTGAAGTGTCCAGTTGCGGTCAATGACACGGTGGATGAAAGCTGTTTTGTTGTTCTCGTTTTAATCAAAAGGTCGGATGTGACAATAGCATACCGGGTAAGCATTGTCAGGCCCCAGCCAGCAACACTGTGGGTGTCAACACCCACAGTGTTGCTAGGTCGTAGATTAGACAGTGAAGTAGTGATATTTATCTGGTAATTTTGTTCGTAGCTTTCCGGGTATAATCACTGTTCCGTATAGGAACAAGAAGATGATTGAAACTCTGGATCTTCGAAAATGCTTATAATTTCCTTTAAAATTACAGAGGTTGTATGTCGTTCGTCTAGGATGCGGAATGCAAGTGTCAAGCGCGGCGTGGCTGTGACGTATGTGTGTGACGTGTGTGTGAGAGTGTCTGTGATTGGTTACTACAGCTATGTCGTGATATCTGAGTGTCTTGATAGGTGAAAGGAATACAAGCCAAAGTGAACGTTAATACAAGGGTGTAAGTGTCATTAATGTGTACTTAAGACTAAATATTAAAACTAGTTAACGAAGCGGCGCGAACATCTTCCCGCCCCTTGAAAGCTCCTGCAAGCTTTCAAGCTCAACTATCGGCGGGCAGCAAACATAGGCGGTTGAGAGCACGACGTATGGTTCCGTTTGCGGTTTTGACGTCTGCGACGCGTGGCACCCCATCCGGCCCGGGGAACAGTTTGCTGACTCGTCCTAGGCGCCAGTAAAGAGGTGGAGACTCATCTTTTATTAGGACCAGATCATCCAGGCGCAAATTTCGTCCTTGGACGCGTCATTTTGCGCGCTGCTGCAGCTCTGATACATATTCGCGCGACCAGCGGTTCCAAAAATGTTGGCGCACTTGGTCGACGCGCTGGAACCTGTTGCGAAGCGGGGTGCTGCCGCCGTTGTAACTTGGCGTCGGCGCTGTTGGCAGCGATGTAAGCGGCCTGAAGATCAAAAAGTGAGCCGGTGTGAGGGGTTGGAGATCGTTGGGTGACGGACTGAGGGGACATAGGGGTCGGCTATTTAGGATAGCTTCGACCTGTGTAAAGAGGGAAGACAGTTCCTCGAAAGTCAGGTGAGTCTGTCCTAACATGCGTTTTATATGATATTTGGCCGACTTTACACCGGCCTCAGCCAGACCATTGAAGTGAGGAGCGTACGCGGGAGAAAATTTAAATTGAATGCCTCGCTGAGCTGCAAAGTCACAAATGGAGTCTTTGTTATTTTTAATGAAATCTTTTATCTCCCTAGCAGCTGCCACATAGTTTCTACCATTATCGCAGTATATTACATTGGGCTTGCCTCTACGACCAATGAATCTAGTAAGAGTTAAAATGAAGGCATCCTTGCTCAACTCGCTCACGGCTTCCAAGTGCATACATTTATAGCGAAAACATATAAAAATGCATAGGTAACATTTACTTATTTTACACCCACGGCCCTTTCGATCCGTGATTAGAAAAGGGCCAGCAAAATCGGTGCAAGCAGTAATAAAGGGAAAATTCGGTTCCACGCGGTCAGAAGGCAACCCACCCATAATATTGACCATGCCGCTACCTTCAAATCGACGGCATTTGAAGCAATGTTTATAAACGTCCTGCGCAAGTCTGCGACCACCTATAGGCCAGTACTGGTCACGAATACTGGTAAGCAATAACTGGGGTGCGGCGTGTAGCAAACGGACGTGTTCATATTTGAATAGCAATTTTGTTAGAATATGATTTCCTTTCAATAGGATAGGGTGACGTTTATCATACGGATAATTTGACTTATTTATTCTGCCCCCGACACGAATCAAGTTTTCTTCATCGAGAAATACATTTAATTGTTTCAAATTTGACTTTTGAGGTAATGGTTTTTTACTTTTTAAACATTGCAACTCAATAGGGAATGGTTCAACCTGAGCTGCTTTAATAAGATTGCTTAGAGAGCTATTTAGCTCGTCTACTGACAATATGCCTGAAAGTTTATTTAGCGGATCTTTAGAGTTATGTATAAACCTGAGTACCCAAGCTGCTACTCTCTGGGCTCTGACAAGCTTTGAAAATCTGGTGACGTCTATGAAAGACACCGTAGGTGTGGGCTCCGCCACCAAAGCAGGGAATGCTTTCAACTCAGGAAGGTCAAGAGCCTGAATCACTGTTCTCGGCCATGAAGCTTCATCCTGTTTTAGAAAGGCTGGGCCATGCCACCAGATGCTGGACTCACTGACATTCTTGGGGTCCACACCGCGAGAGCACAAGTCAGCTGGGTTCTCCGCTGTTGGCACATACCGCCAGCATTTCGGGTCAGATAGCTCGGTGATAGCGGCTACTCTGTTAGCGACGAAAGTCTTGGTCTTGCTAGCCGTTTGGATCCAACCTAATGCCACCTTCGAATCTGACCAGTAGACATGAGTATCTATTTTACAACGCAGAGCTTGAGTGACTGCTGAACTTAATTGAGCTCCTAACAAAGAACTGCAAAGTTCGAGTCGAGGAATTGTTGTTGGTTTTAGGGGTGCGACACGGGCTTTGGCGCTCAACAAACTCACTTGTGCCTTGCCTGTCGCGTCAATTGATCTGAGATAGATACAAGCACCAAATGCACTCTCAGAGGCATCAGCGAAGGTATGCATTTCAATATACTTGGGGTCATTGATAAGTACTCGTCTTGGAACTTGAAGACTAGAGAGTAAATTTAAATTTTCTGTAAATTTTAGCCAAGACCTTTTGATGCTAGACGGAACTTCCTCGTCCCAATCTAATTTTAGTGACCACAAATTTTGTAGGAGAATTTTGGGCTTGATTGTGCATAAGGCTAGTAGGCCAAGAGGGTCAAATATTTTGAAGGTGGATGACAATATAGACCTTTTGGTTAAAACATCTGTAGGCGAGTACTCAATTTGAAATTGCAATAAATCTGACTCAGGATGCCAGCCTATACCCAGAGTGCTAGTAGCACTACTGATGATTAGATCGCCCTCGCCGGGCAAAGAACAGTCCTCAAGTAGAGTGGGCAAATTTGACCTATATTTTCGTAGGTGAAAACAACCTTTGGCGAGCTCGCCTGACACTTGGCGCTGAATGTACTTTAAGGTTTCCTCATCGTCAGCTCCGGTCAATAAATCATCGCAATAGAAATCATGTTGGATGACTTGTTTTATATAAGGATCTGTAGATTCATCGCCAAGTTGCCAGATACACCTGGTAGCGAGAAAACTAGCACTTGAAAATCCGTAGGTTACGGTGTTTAACCTTAAAGTACGCAATCGTTCGTTCTCGTTATCACGCCAGAGAATAAGCTGTAGGTCCCTATCGCATTCCCTTAACCAAATCTGGCGGTACATTTTTTCTATGTCTCCAGAAAGTATATATTTGTATTGGCGGAAACGAACAAGAATGTCGAACAAAGAATCTTGTATGACAGGTCCTACCATTTGAAGGTCATTTACTGAAAATCCCGAGGTCGTGGGCGCCGAGGCGTCGAAGACCACACGAAGCCGTGTGGATTCACTTTTGGTCCTTATAGCCGGATGATGAGCCAGGAATAAGGCATCTGGTGGCCTCTGCATTGGTGCTTCTGACAAATGGCCTAATTCACCATACTCGCGAATAAAATCTGCATAGGATTTTTTGAGATCGGGTTGTTTGCGAAAACGAGCTTCTAAGCTCGCAAACCTTTTTTTAGCTAATGAGTAAGAATCGCCTAAGCAGTCCTTCTCATCACGAAGAGGGAGGCCGACACAAAAACGGCCATTATCCAGCCTATAGGTGTTTGAGAGATAGTGCTGTTCGCAAAGCTTTTCTTCTTTAGTGAAAGGATGAGACTGGGGGACATTTTCTAGTTCCCAAAACATTTGTAGGGCATCGTTGATGTCCAATGAGTCAGCTTGGTTAAGTAGAAAGTTACAATGTGTAACATTATTTGGTTGTTTGGGTTTATTTTTTGGTAAGATAGGCAGAGGACCAGCAATGAGCCACCCTAATTTAGAGCTGCGTAGAATAGGGTTATTAGTGCCTAAAGAATGCTGCGAGGAGCCTATTAGGTCCCAAAATAGATCAGCACCAATAAGCATATCGATAGAGGATGCCTCAAAAAATCTAGGGTCCGCTAGTTGAAAGTTAGAAAGATCAAACTGACTTCGAGTGTGACCTTGGGCAGTTTATCTGCTATTTTCGGAATAACTAGGCACGTCATACTGACATTGAAAGGATCGGTAAGCGATTGAATGTGAAGTGCACACCGCTTTGTCTTAATTGACAATGGAGTATCCGACAAGCCGACTACATTGACATTAGTGGGCTGAGGAGCCAAGTTCAACTCATTTTGTATGCGTTCGGTTATAAAAGTAGATTGGCTCCCGCTGTCGAGAAGAGCTCGCGCCGTCAGAACTTGATTCGTGTCGGGGTTCTTTAGTTGAACCTGAGCGGTGCATAACAGAACCTCGGAGTTAACATTAGTAGTGATAGCAGCTAAGTTTTGGGACTGAGTTGAGCTAGCACTAGGAAACTCGTTAGACTGGGTATCGTGCAATAAAGTATTGTGTTTTTGTTTGCAGGAGCGACAAGAACCTGGTAGCCTGCAACTTTGAACCTTATGACCATATCTTAGGCAATTTTCGCATAAATTTAATTTAGACACTAACGCTGTCCTCTCCTCTGGCGTTTTCGACTTGAATGAAGTGCATTCATATAAACGATGGCCATCCTTGCACAATAAACATTCGATATGAGGCTGAGACGAGGACGGCGCAGCGTGTTTGGCGGTCAGCGCGAACGTTTTGGTCTGAATTTTAGGTTGAGTTGAAGGTTGCAGCGTTTTCGGTTTGTCGTATTTTTGTCTGTTGACAGTCTCTTACACATCGGCACGATTCTTTAAAAAATCGAAAAATTGTTCTAAAGTAGGTATTTCCGGCAGCGTGGTCCTTGTCTCCTCCCATTTATAACACGTACTACTATCCAATTTAGCTGTTACCATGTAAATAACAAGGATGTCCCATTGGTCGACAGGCAATCCCAATGTGCGAAGAGCTCGCAAGTTTTTATTAACATGATCGACAATAAACCGAAGTGATTTCTCGGTCTCCCGCACGGTTTCGATGCTAAACAACGCCTTTAAATGATTGTTAATTAGTTGCCTTTTATTATCGTAACGCTTACAAAGGAGTTGCCAAGCCTCCGTGTAGTTCGAGCCAGTCACTTCTAAATTGCACAGAACGCGAGCAGCTTCTCCTTCCAAGTAGGAGAGGAGATAATGGAATTTATGGATGCTCTTAACCCTTTCATTTTCATGAACTAAGGAGGTAAAAGTTTCCTTAAACTCGAGCCATTTAAAATATGTGCCATCGAATGTAGGGATTTTTATGACGGGCAATTTAAAACCTAGGCCGCCACAATTATCCTGATTGCATTGTGAAGCGCTCGAATTTGCATTGCAAGATGAGAAGTTATCTTTTGAGGCCGAATTGGAGTCTATGAAGTTCTGTGCCTGTGAAATATAATTGTCAAACTCCTGCTCAAATGTATCGCGAATATCTAACTCCTCGGCCTGATTACATCCTTCACAAATCTCCAATTGACCTTGCACCTCATCGAATTTGCTTAACAATTCTTGTATTCTCGATAATTTTAACGACAATTTACTTATGTCCAAAGGCGTAACGTTTTCTAAACCCGAAATATCATCGAGATGGTTTTTAAATTTCGTTAAACGCCCTTTGATGTTACTACGCGTAGCTTTTAATTGTTTAGGTTCAGCCATTATAGAAAATCACCGAGAAACAAGCACGAAATGAACGTAAACAAGTGAAAAAGAATAGGTACGATACGCTCCTCGCTTCAAGTTCAAGATCACAGCTGATCGGCACGGTGCAGTGGCTGCGTGGCTCCTTATCGGCGAGCGCAGCTGCAGACAATAGATGCGCCGTCGCCGGGCAGCAAACAGGCCTCGAAGTATTTAGGTATAATTCTGCAAATGCACAAATGCGCACGCTAAACTCACTGGGCTAATTATATCACGTCTATATAACGTGATTGCAATAATAAATCCCTTTTGGCTCGATAGATGAATTTGACTTCAAAATTAGGTTTAGATATTTACAGATTTTGCTGCAATAATATAAAACATTCCCTACGACAAATAATAGATGCGGGGATTGCGTAAACTGTAAGCAAATATCTTTATACTTAATAGTTAGACGTTCGTTGACTTTGCATTCGCCTTTATTATGCACTTGGTGGGTAATGTGAATATAGACGCCTTGTTTACGCCATGAATCTTTCGGATGGTTGTAATTGAACTGAACTTGTTTCTTTTCTACTAGGTAACTTGAATATTGTGGCGTATTTTAAGTAGCTAGTGTTCGGGAGACTCACCTCAAATTCATCCGCTGCTCGGTGTGATGTTCTGGGGCCCCCTGGTGCTGTATTTCCTCACAGGCCGCTAAAGTCTGGTTTTCTCAATTATCGCGTGTCGCGGTTCGGGTTTGTAAGTTTTATAGGGTTTTTAAAGCTCCAGCAAATTCATTGCGAGCTGTAACGATGCGCGGTAAAGCGGATATTGCCATAAGAGGCTCAGTGTTGCTAGCTTACAGAAAAGCGTTTGGTTTCGTCTCCGTCAAACTAGCTATATGATTGAATATCCATCGATTTCGAAATTAATTAATAACACGTTGTGTTTTGTGCTAGTAATGTTGAAATACTGACCAAATATGATTGTAGGATATATATATATAAATGGATATTAAGAAATACCTAGGTAAAGACAGACCAGAACATTCGAGAAACTGAGATCACAATCCACACAAATCGAAGAGGAATTAACTAGGAAGTAGACAGGAACGGGCTCACTTGATATAGGGCAGGCTGATCCAATTGTGCACTTTGACGAGTGCTGATGATGATGACTGCAACGTGGGCCCACGCGCTGGCTAGCGCGGCCTGGTCTCGCTCGGGAGTGGTATGATCCGGCTGCACGATGTAGGCACCTAGGCGCAGCTGATTGCCTTGGTATTTGCCCAGGAATCTAGGCGCTGCGCGGTGTTCTCGTGGCGGTGACCCCTTGCGGCCACTCGGGAGCGATGGTATGTCGTGATGGTGACTTCTTTTCTGCTAAGAAATGCTGCAGGTCCTGTCACGGTCGCCACTTTGTTCCGTATAGGAACAAGAAGATGATTGAAACTCTGGATCTTCGAAAATGCTTATAATTTCCTTTAAAATTACAGAGGTTGTATGTCGTTCGTCTAGGATGCGGAATGCAAGTGTCAAGCGCGGCGTGGCTGTGACGTATGTGTGTGACGTGAGTGTGAGAGTGTCTGTGATTGGTTACTACAGCTATGTCGTGATATCTGAGTGTCTTGATAGGTGAAAGGAATACAAGCCAAAGTGAACGTTAATACAAGGGTGTAAGTGTCATTAATGTGTACTTAAGACTAAATATTAAAACTAGTTAACGAAGCGGCGCGAACAATCACCAAGCCGGAGTACGCGGTATCTATTCCTCGACGACCGAGGCCTCCAGTACGCGAGCGTGGAGAACCATTTTCTGAGGTCCGCAAGCCAGAAGGAGAAACGTGTGAACGGAGCTGCTTATTTTAATTGGTTCCTGTTTGCGAGGATCTTCGTCGGAGCAGCCAGCCATAGCTAAGTAGCACATGTTATGTCTAAATAGCGCCGGGTTTCGTTAATTCCCATTGTATTACCTTAACATTCAAACTTGAGCTTCTTGCGACTTACCTTTTATCTTAGGCTGCACGTGTCTTCCATCGTCTCATCCATCTATTTATACAGTCCACTCTCATTCACTAGTTATCA
The DNA here is from genome assembly GCA_945867215.1 of Epinotia demarniana. Taxonomy (NCBI): domain Eukaryota; kingdom Metazoa; phylum Arthropoda; class Insecta; order Lepidoptera; family Tortricidae; genus Epinotia; species Epinotia demarniana. The sequence goes on along the minus strand of OX244259.1, from coordinate 31,745,588 downwards.
TTTTGGTTTTAATGAGATATTAACACACAAAACCAGCTAAGTTACATTGAAGTGGCAAAGGCAGATCGACAACTGACGCACACGTCAAGGAAAACAAATAGAAACACCATACAAACAAAAAGGTTACAAATCTATATAAAAAGGTTGGCACCACTGGCAGTCGCCATTGACATCGATGAGCATCCGGTGGCTGGCGACCAGGGTAGTTGGCCCCGTCATCTTCCGAGAGTAGCCTTGTATCTTAATTCATGCATCAACTTGGCGACCTCTTAGACGCCTAACTTTTAAATGTACGGACTCGAGGTGCAGGTAGACCGACAGCTAGTTGCAGGTCAGGTTGAGAACCAGGAGGAGGGGCTCAGCCGGATCGAACGAGCAGAAAATCTCCGCACTCTACGTGAAGTATATGCGAAAGTGTCTGATGCTTTGGTCATGGCATTCCACCGCAATGCGGTGAAATATAACTTAGTCATAAGTCGGTGAGACTGTCAGTGAGTCAAATCGTCTGGCGCAGGAATTTTCAGCGCCGGACAATGGACGAAGCTAGGGGTGGTATGTTTGCACCACGCTTTATCCAGTGTCGGGTCGTGAGGCTGATTTCTCTTCAGGTCTATGAGCTCGTTGATATTGAGACCCAGGTGGTTGGAACATATCACGTAAAAGACATCCTCATCGTGCAGGGCCATGTGCAATGTGGGTCCCCGAACCACTGGCCCTACTGGAGGAGGACGCGCCCTGCGGCTGCATACCGCGCACGTCTTCGACCCCTCCGTCTGCGCCGGAGCGGGAGCGCGTCCGCACTGTCTTCGCGCTCCCGCTCCGCGGCCTCCTTCTGCGATATGACGACTTCGCAGAAGGAGGCCATCGCCTCCCAAGATCTCTCGCTACGCAACATGGCCGCCACGACGCTGCGCAGCGAGAGATCACTCACTCCCAGGGCCATCACCATTGCCGGGGTACGCAGCAGTGGAGTGGGGGGGAATCGTGCTGGTCGGCGTCTACTTCTCCCCTAACCGACCACTATTTGCCTTCGAGCAATTCTTAGAGGAGCTCGGGAGGGTTGTGGGTGGCGCTGCTCAGGCACCTGTCCTACTTCTGGGGGACCTCAATGCGAAGAGCACAGCATGGGGTTCCCCCAGAAGGGACCCGAGAGGGGAGGTGCTGGAGGACTGGGCGACGGGCCTTGGATTGGAGTTGCTCAACCAGGGCACGGCCAATACGTGCGTGCGTCGGCAGGGGGGGTCCATCGTAGACGTAACGTTCGCGACCTCTGCCGTTGCTGCCCGCGCATCGGGGTGGCGTGTCCTGGGAGACGTAGAGACACTCTCTGACCATATCTACATCAGGTTCGGATTGGGGGTATCCGAAGCAAGGCGAGTCCAGCAGCCCAATGCTGCGGGACAGGGGAGGAGGGGTCCCTTCCCGAAATGGTCCCAAGGCAGCCTCGACAGGGATGCGGCGAAGGAGGCCGCGTTGATAGAGGCGAGGTGGGGTCGACCATCGGATCGAGCAGTAGGAGTGGAAGAAAGGGCGCTCCAGTTCCGCGGATCACTGGCGGCTGTATGCGACAGAAGCATGAAGAGGGCGGGGCGGCTGCCGGTGCGAAAACAGGTGTACTGGTGGTCGGAGGAGGTCGCGGCCTTCCAATACATGTGCAATAGGGCACGACAAGAGTACACCCGCTGCCGGCAGCGAAGACACACCCCGGAAGAGGAGGAGCTTCTGCACAGGGCCTTAAAGAAGGCGAAAGAGGCCCTGTGCCTGGCTATTGCCGAGGCCAAAGACACAGCACACGACGTGTTCTTGGCCATGCTGGACAGGGATCCGTGGGGGCGGCCTTACAAGCTCGTACGAAATAAAATGCGAAACGGCCCCTCCATGGATTCCCTACAGCCGGAACTCCTCGCACGGGTGGTGGCGGGCTTATTCCCACCCGCCCGGGAATAAGCCCGCCCCCACCCGTGCGAGGCCCCACTTTGCCCCGCCGGCGATGGTGCCGCCGCAGGCGGAGGAGGTGCCGATGGAGGTATTACCCATCTCTGAGGGTGAGCTGGCGTGGGCAGTGCACCGCTTGAGGGCCTGCAAAAAGGCCCCGGGGTCGGACGGAGTGCACGGTAGGGTCCTGCCACTGGTGATGGAGCACCTAGGGAGCCGCCTCAAAGAACTTTACAATGATTGTCTGGAGACGGGGCGGCTCCCACAATGCTGGAAGGAGGGCAAACTCTGCCTCCTCCAAAAGGAAAGTCGGCCGGCAGACTCCCCATCCGGGTGGAGGCCGATCGTCCTGCTTGACGAGACTGGGAAGATGCTGGAAAGAATTCTTGCCTCCCGGATCGACAAGCATCTGGACAATACGGGTCCCAACATATCGGACCGCCAATTCGGGTTCCATGCGGGGCGGTCCTGTATGGAAGCGCTGAGTACCCTCAGGGTATTCAATGAGGAGGCGGAGGGGAAGGGGCAGGGAGTGGTGGCGGTGTCCCTCGACATCGCCAATGCGTTTGGCTCCCTCCCGTACGCAGTAATAGGGGAGGCTCTCCGATATCACAGGGTGCCTCCCTTCTTAAGGCGAATAGTAAAGCACTACCTCACACAGCGGGTAGTGCTCTACGAGGAAAGAGGAGGATTAAGGAGGGCGTGGCCTATGGCCTGCGACGTGCCCCAGTGGTCTGTTCTCGGACCCCTTCTATGGAACCTGGGGTACGACTGGGCCATCAGGGGTAACCTGCTTCCCCGGATGGCAGTCATCTGCTACGCTGATGACACGATGGTGGCTGTCCGTGGGGAGGAGATGAGGGAGACTCTGCGGCAAGCGGAAGTGGCTGCGGAGTTAACTATCACCCGCATACGGCTGCTGGGATTGAAGGTCTCCCTCCCAAGACAGACGCAATAATCTTCAAGGGGAGGGGATGGCGGCCGCCTGCGGGTGCCGCGCTGCAAGTGAGCGGAGAGATAGTCCAGGTGAGGCCCCACATTAAATATCTGGGCCTCATCCTTGACAAGCGGTGGAACTTAGGGGAACATTTTCGCCAGGTGCTCCCCGGATAGTGGCCGCGGCGGCCTCGGCGTTGGGGCGGCTGCTGCCAAACGTGGGGGGGGCGTCCATCGCGTGCCGCCGCCTATATGCCGGTGTCGCCCGAGGTATGGCCCTCTACGGGGCCCCGATTTGGGCAGACCGGCTAAGCAGGGCAAATAAGACCCTGCTGCGTAGGCCACAAAGGGTGGTGGCCATACGCACATGCAGGGCCTACGTAACGGTGGCGTGGGCAGCAGCGTGTGCCTTGGCTGGCACTCCTCCGTGGGAGCTCGACGCGAAGGTGCTAGCTGAGGCGCACAGGGAGCGGGTGCGGTGGAGAGCGACCGGGGAGTATCCCGCTCCTGAGAAGGTGAGGGTGGCGCGGCGGAAGACCGAGCGTAGGCTGCGCGAACAGTGGAAAAGCGACCTAGAGGACTCCCCCTACAGAATCCGCACTGTAGGGGCACTCCTCGAGTCGCTGGACGAATGGCTGGACAGGGTCCATGGTAAGTTGGACTTCCGATTAACGCAGGTGGTGACCGGACACGGATGTTTCGGTCATTACCTGCACAAAATCAAAAGGGAGGGAAGTCCCGCCTGCCATGAGAGCGGCGCCAAGGATGATACGGCTCAGCACACCCTGGAGTGGTGTACTCGCTGGACCGACGAGCGCCGCACAATGGTGATGGCCCTGGGAGTGAGTGATCTCTCGCTGCGCAGCGTCGTGGCGGCCATGTTGCGTAGCGAGAGATCTTGGGAGGCGATGGCCTCCTTCTGGGAAGTTGTCATATCGCAGAAGGAGGCCGCGGAGCGGGAGCGCGAAGACAGTGCGGACGCGCTCCCGCTCCGGCGCAGACGAAGGGGTCGAAGACGTGCGCGGTATGCAGCCGCAGGGTGCGTCCTCCTCCAGTAAGGCCAGTGGGTCGGGGACCCACATTGCACATGGCCCTGCACGTCTGGGGGTAAAGTCAAGTGTCTCTGACTTACCCCTCTCTTGGCGCGGGTGTCCTGGCGTAGATAGCCAGGACCGCCGGGGGGCGTCGTGGTTAGAAATGTCCATCCCATGACGCCCTCTTAACGGCAGAGCGGGTGACGCCGCTGGGGTTTTAGTGGGTAGGCTCCTCTCCTCCCTCCGACCTCTGCGGAGGGTGACGGGAGAATAGATCCCCACATAACCCCCCACTATGGCCTTCCCCGGGCCGGGGGGTATGTGCCCCCTTGGACTCGATTCGTTGTGTCCGAGGGGGATAAACACATTTCCCCAGCGTCAAAAAAAAAAGGGTTGTTATCATACTCACATAGTAGGTTAATATGTTTAGGTTAGGGCTAATGTAGCATGTTATTGTTTCAGCTTTATGTTGGATTGCGAATTTGTGACTACATTCTTTGACATAGTTCGAGATCGTTCATTCACTGTCGGTGGGCTAGCACTCGACAGTTGAAATACTGTATCACCCCGTCGGGGAAGGATACTTATCCGGACAATGCCACTTACTTTCGGTTCCTTGCGTTCCGCATAAGCCTATGGACCATGGTTTACGAGTATTTCTCGGACAAGACAAATGGTTGTCGGTTATCAATCATGGCTGTAAATGTTTATTTCCCTCTTAGTTGAGATTAGGTTAAAATTCGTGATAGGTGTCTTGGGTTGGTTGATCTTCGTTGTTCTTTCTTTGGTGTATAAGTAATTTAGTTTTCGGTGTCATCTTAGGAGTTCATTAGGTAGTAATTGTTCCTTGGGTTGAATTGTTGGTATGGTAATGTTGTTTGACGTAAGTGCCAACAACCTTTCTTGTAGTAAAGCTTTGGATTTTTTCTTGTGGGTTTTTTCTTTTTGTTTGTGCTTTTTAGGGGATAATCTGCAGCGTTAAATCTTCTGCAGAACAACATTGTCGGTGAATCCGTTTAGTTGTAATTACTGATTTTAGCTTCTGCGCCATCTAACGCATTAATTTAGAAGTTTGGTTGTTGCGCTGGGCGCGTGTTTTCTATCCGTTGATGAAGCAAGGTTGCTTCACAGTGATGGCGGTGTCAATGTTTCCAAGTTCCTTAGTGTCAAAGTTTTCTCAGTAGAAGTGCAGTTTTAGCGCCAGTAAGCCAGCGCGTTCTTTCGTCCTGGGGAGAAGCACGCCGTTGAAGAGACCAGTTGCGAAAGCTGTTTTGTTGTTCCCGTTTTAATTTAAAGGCCAAAATATTTTATGTGCCCTGCGCAACGGTTTGATAGCTCAACCTTTGATTGGGATCTGTTCATTTCTTTATTACACTCAAAATTTAAAAAGGCATTTTAAACACCAACGTCATTAGAATCTATTGATATCTAAATTTCGGCAACCCTCGGCTATCACCCATTAAGATTCGTCATATACCCATTTCACCCTTCATACGTTCATTTACACGCGTATAAACACCAAAATTCCTATCAAAGCGAACGTTTATTGCTCTAGCGTGCTCTACGAATCTCCAGGCCTTTGTATTGATATCAATTGCTATACAGCTATGCGAATTGGACACCTCGGCCCAGTGATCGGTTTTAGGCGGAGATTACTAAACCTACGAGCCATTGTAACGACTGCCATGGTTTTTGCGGTATAAATTGTAAGTTTAAGCGAGCGTTATAAAATAAATTACGTTCGTGTATTTGTTGCATTTATCACCCAAAGGCAAAACCAACTAAAAATATTCAATTATACGAGTAAGAGTATTGCAACCGGGATTTCACGTTGTGAAATTGACTCGAACATGACAAGTGTGATATATAGAGCGTTCTGTGCAACAATTTGAGCTTTCTAAACTCCGCCACTAAGCAGTGTTAGGCGCAGTCATTAACATGAGTAATTCGGGTCCAACTTCCGACAACAGGGGATCCGTTATGGAGAAAGCGGACGCGATAGCGTGCAGAAATGTATTAAAACTAAAAAAATGTTACACGGAACTAGGGCGTTTAATTAAATGTTTTAAGTTGAACCAACGAAATTCCCATTTTTTCGATGTACAACATGTTTTTACTATTAAGTACGTAGTTTTTTTACTAAAATGAAATAAAGGTAATATCTGTGACTTAAAGTTTGTAGGTATGTTACGGATAATCTCTAGAAATAAACATTCGATAAAAAAATCCTTCGCCAGCATTAACAATTATACAATGGTCCTTTAGGATGTACAAGAACCCTATTTTGCGCCTTGGCTCCGCCTGCGGACATGATGGAGATAGAGGTCTTCAGTTGCTTGTTGTAGTGAGTTCATTGATTTTTTAAATAGACATACGATGCTTAAAATTCCTTACATGTCTTACGACCCACACACTAAATTAATATTACTTATTGGATCGTCAATATTAGATACTGTTAAAACTGGCAACTTTGGCCATTGCCAACTTGTTTTATTATTTTTTGTCCCAGTCTTCTGAGTAACAATTTTCGCGCGTGCTAACTTAATTTTCAAGTTCATATGAAATTGGTCGACTATTAGGTACTCTACTTACTACTAAATAGCCTTTCGGAACGTTCTGTCCGTTTCCGAAAACACCCGTTTCCAAAACATCCGTTGCAAAATATCAGTTTCTTTAAATGAACGTAGGCCAAAAGACCGGTTTCTCATCGCATCAGTATGTCAAAACATATGCCAAAAGGTCCGTCTCTCATGACACCAGTATTCCCAAAAGACCCGTTTCTCATCGCATCAGTATGTCAATACACCCGGTATGCCAAAAGATCCGTCTCTCATGACACCAGTATTCCCAAAAGACCCGTTTCTCACCGCATCAGTATGTCTAAACACCCTTGAAACCCATATGTTCTGCTATATTTCACACAGAATACGTATTTTACATAAATTAAAAACCATTAGTGTTGTAACCAAGAACTTTACTTATTTTAACGATATAGTCGGCATCAGCATGACTTTTGGTAAAATATTTATCGAGAAACGGATTATTCAGGAAAACGTGGTGACGGGAACGGATGTTTTGGGAACGGGTGTTTTAGGAAACGGAGATCAAGACAAACGTATATTTTGGGAGAATTTCATTTTGGAAAACGGATTATTTAGGAAACGGTAGTGACGGGAACGGATGTTTTGGGAAACGGACAGAACGTTCCGAAAGGCTAACTAGTTATGCCTACTTAGCCGTGATAGTTTTCCTTTTAAAGTCATTATGTGTATTATTGCCATGATTTTTTTTTCACATTCCCGTAGTAACCATTTAACCAGCGGGGAAGAAAGAACACTTAACAAAAATTAGGGTTTTACAGCAGAGTATCTTGCAAACGAAACTCTTGAAATGAAAGTATCTTGAAAAAAATCCCATAATATTTATATATAAGCTATCTAACGATACCCCACACCAATGTTTAGCAAGAAAACAATGATATCCCCACTTTAAGTAGGTATAGGAAAGGTAACCTAAAAAAACTATTTTTTTCTGCTGGTTTGTCAGTGTGATTGATGTTTATACCTATTCCGAATTACAGCTTTCTAGAAGTGAAGATCACTGAGCTAAGCCACAGACGGACAGACGGACATGGCGAAACTATTTGTTGACTACGGACCCCTAATAAAAACATTAGCGCTTTGCACGGCTAAGGGTCTTATTACACGGGCAATTAGAGAGCGTGTTATGACAGGCGCGATCCTTCAACGAGCTCGCCGCGTCTGCGACAACGACACGTGATCGCCGCAGGTACCCAACGAGCACACAGCGTTTTCAATAATCACATACAAACATTCTCGACCATGGCGTCTGCGTCGCGGCAAGTTCGCTACGGTTGCGCAGTGAGCTCGCTGCGAGCATGTAATCGCCTCGGTTGCGCCGCGAGCTCGCCTGGGAACTCGTAGCGACCTCCTCGCTGCGAGTACGCTCACTGATTGCTTCGCAAATCGCAAGTGTGATGGCGCCCAAAGATATTTTAAACTTATAGTATTACAAAAGGATATGTAAAAAAAGTGTGAAAAAAACGGTAACTTAAAATATCTTTTCAGAGTTTTTGAATCGCTGTAAGTCGAACTTGACCCTATAAAACCTGTATTTAAAAATCCTCTTTACGACGAAACCTCCTGAACACGCACATTTATTTTAGCATTTTCCTCGAGATTCGTGTTACCGAGGTTCTACTGTATGACAGATATTTCTTGGTTGCACCGTCCCTAGGTCAACATCTGCAAGCCTAAACCGAACAGTGTGCGAAGGACGCATCAAAATCCCAAATAAAACGGAGTTAACCGTATTGGTAAAAAATCAGGAGGCGAAGTGAATAGTTTCTAGTAAGTCAAAATTTAAAAATTAAAAAACCTTGCCGTTCGATTTTGCTCGAATATAATTTTGCATACAAATTCCATTATTTGTCGTGGTGCAAACTTTTAAAAGTCCTAAACAGCCAAAATGGAAGACCAGTAGCTGTGACTTATATTACTTATTAAAAAAATTTAAAAGGCAGCAATAGACAAAAAAAATATTCTGTTTTTACACACAGTGACTAATTGTTTTTACGGCAAATGTAGAAAATGCCCGGCCTGACTTCACTCGGATTACCCGTTTCCAATAGGAATGAAGCATTTTCCCGCGGTAAAAATTAGTCCATGTTCATCAGGGATAATGTCGGCTTCTAATGGTAAAAGAATTTTTAAAATCGGTCAAGTAGTTTCGGAGCCTCATCATCCTCCTAGCGTTATTCCCGGTAATGCCCCTAAAAGAGCCCGGACTCCGCTTTGACACGTAATCCCAAGATTTGGCATAGGCACTAGTTTTACGATAGCGACTGCCATCTGACCTTCCAACCCAGAGGGAAAACTAGACTTAATTGGGATTAGACCGGTTTCCTCACGATGTTTTCCTTCACCGAAAAGCTAACGGTAAATATTCCGTACATAAGTTCCGAAAAACTCATTGGTACGAGCCGGGATTCGAACCCACGACCGCCGCTTGACAGCCGCATGCCTAAACCACTAGGCTACCGTAGCTTCCAGTGGTTTTGGAGCCTATTCAATACAAACAAACAATCAAATCTTTCCTCTTTATCATATCATATTAGTGTAGATTGACGTGAAAATGATTCCAGATTTAAAAGAAGCAAACGACAATTTTATGAAGCGGCGAGAAGAAATGGACTTCTTATCATTTTCAAAAAGTAGGCTGTAGCTGGTAGCTGAAGTAAAAAAAGGCTTGTTCCAAGCAAAAAAAACTCCAAAACAAACACAAACAAACAGTGATGATTGCACAGTTTGTAGCAAGCCATGATTGCACAGTTTGTAGGAAACAGTTATCAAGATTGGTTTCAATGCAAAATTTGTTTTGGTTGGGCTCATGAGTCTTGTGGCATTAAGGGGCAATTGAATTTTTTTTGTAAGAAATGTTTTTAAGCTTAAAAAAACATACATTTGATGTTCCTAACAGTCTGATAATTATATTTAATGAATAGATAGATATTTAGGCTCAAAGATAGCAATATTATTTTAAGTTCTTGGAGATTTAATGATGTTGGTTTTGATAGAAGATTTGTTTTTATTTAGAGACTGTTAATAATAAAAAAAACCGCCTATAATATGTTAAGTACTGTAGAACGTATATGTACCTCTGACTGATTTATATGTTAAGATTAAGAAAGCGTTAAAAACGAGTACTTAAAATGACTGATAGAATTGTTTTTTTTTTGTTAAGAAATGTTAGCAATTACTTAAAAAATATTGCTAGAATTGTATTTAAGTTTTTTTTATGTCGCAGTTTTTTTTTTTGATAATTTTCATAATTACGCGTTGATATACTAACCGGCTCTTTCAAAACTTATGGCAGCTCTTTCAATACCGAGCTGTGATGAAAGAGCCGAATGACACATTTTTTTGCAATGCATATTTCGTTGATTTTTATACATTATTTAAGATTTTTTTGTACGAAATTACGCACTCAAATAAAGAAAGAATATTTTTTAAAACAAAAAATTACTTCTTTTTCATTACATGTAGTATTTTTTCCTCCGTAAAGAAAACTGGCTCTTTCATGCCACTTCTCCCCTACATTTTTGTTTTCTTGCACAATTTTTGAGAAAGACTACTATTGTACGTGATGTACTATTATTTCCTATACTTAACGCCAACACACACTATTTGGAATTTTTATGATGTTAGTATACGTATAATCGTCTTTGGAACATTTGGATCTGGTGGGAACTGTACATGGGGTAATAATATACGCTTTTTTACCGTATCTGTTATTGAATATCATATTAAATATATTTTAGACTCTTTTGATCAATACTTCTTTGTAGTGGATTTCTTTCTCATTGTAAATTTAACCTATAATTCGAACCTATAATTAATCTTACTAATATCATAAACCAGCCAATGTTTCTTACTCAATCACGCTTAAACGACTCAACCGATTTAAGATACATAAATAGTGTTTATCCCGGGTCTACGCAGACGAAGCCGCGGGCGGAAGCTAGTTACTTAATAAAATTAGGGAACTTGTGAAAGTTGTGAAGCTCTTTACCGTTGTATAATTTGTTGTGAATGTTAAATTGCACGTACTCGTACTTATCTAATCAGAGTAGCGTTGCCGTCAGCATGATATTATTTAAAGAAACCTAAAAATGACTTCACAGTCTACTGTGGTTCCAGCCTTATGCCACGAGCGTAAATCCGTAAGCGGGTTGGGTCGGCTTTACAACTTTTAAATAATGTTAAACTTCACTCGTCCAGATGCGTCGCTACATCCACCAAAACTTTTTAATAGAAATTAATAAAGTGTATAGAATGGGGATTTGGAATTCATTACCGTAACTTGTACCTGGAGAAGGGTTTGTTATGCTTTAAACTTTTTGGACACTCTAGCGTAGATGTTGTTACAAAATTACCAACCCTATATTTTAATTTCCCAACACGGATGCGAAGGGAAATATTCAAGAGTAAAACAATTTTTAATTGAATGCCGACGCAAAAGTCAGAATGCGTTAGCAGGTAGTTGGATAAATAGTGAATGTGTTGTTTGAATTAATGGATAGTTATGTCTCTGAAGGTAAGTTCACAAAAACCAAAATTTACTAAGATTAAGTTGTACTGTAATGTTTAATCAAGGGTTGAAACTGCGTCTTTATTTGATTTTGCGAACGTGTGTAACGGGTTATTTACGAGTAGATATAAACTTCACGAAAATGTTAGTTTAATCAGTATTGCAATTGGTTACGCAACCCTAAAGACTGCGTCTTAATTTGATTTTCCGAACGTGTGTAACAAGTTATTTACGAGTAGAGGTGGGATGATAAGTAACTAGCTTAATAAAGAAATACTTAGGTTATCGTGATAAAATTGGTGTTATTTTTCGACATAGTCTCCATGTAGCTCTAAGCACTTGTTCCATCTTCTTTCTAATGATGTAATGCCCTCCATAAAATGACTTCTTTGAAGGCCTGCAAAATACGCTTCGACGGCGGCAATGACTTCATCATTTGTGGCAAATTTCTGTCCACCCAAGAAAGTTTTTAGCTTGGGAAAAAGGTGAAAGTCTGATGGTGCTAAATCAGGCGAATAAAGTGGATGGGGCAGCAAATCATAGTTCAATTCGTTGATTTTTGCCATAGCTTTAACACACGTGTGAACCCTTGCGTTGTCTTGATGGAAGATGATTTTTTTTTTCGCTAAACCAGGTCGTTTTTCCTGAATACATTGATGAAGCTTATCTAAAAGATTAGCGTAGTATTCTCCATTAATAGTTTGACCTTTGGGAAGGTAATCTATAAACAAAATTCCACTTGCATCCCAGAAGACAGAATACATACCTTTTCCAGCCGACTTTACAGCCATAGCTTTTTTAGGAGCCGAACACCCAGATTCAGTCCACTGTTTTGATTGAATTTTTGTTTCTGAAGTGTAGTGGTGAACCCACGTTTCATCTGTTGTTATAAATTGACGTATAAAGTCTGCTTTATTTTTCTGAAAACGGCCCAAGAATTCTTTAGAGTTTAGCATCCGAATTCTTTTTTGATCGTCCGTAAGCAAACGCGGTACCCAACGGGCAGATAACTTTTTCATATTTAATTCGTCACTTAAGATATGATGTACCCGTTCTTTAGAAATCCCTATAGTGTCAGCTATTTCAGAGAGCTTCAATCTTCTGTCTGCTAAAACCATATCATGTACTTTAGACACCATTTCCGGAGTCGTGACGATTTTTGGGCGTCCGGGGCGGGCTTCATCTTGGACGCTTGTACGGCCGCGTTTAAACTCAGCCACCCAGTTTTTTACTGTGGCGTAAGAAAAAGCACATTAACCCAAAACATCCTTTAACTCTTCATAAATATCAAGCCCCTTCATACCCTTCATATAAAGAAACTTAATCACCGCTCTTTGTTCAATTTTATCCATTTTGAAAAACAACCGGCGCAATGTATTTTCTAATGTCGAAAAATCAATAAAATATTCAAGCCACCAAATTCAAATTTAGAACAGAGATAGCCAGAGACATATTTTTAAAAATAAGGAAGTAAGGCTAGGTACTTATCATCCCACCCTCGTGTAAGACTTCACGAAAATGTTAGTTTGGTCAATATTCGAATACAATTTAGCTCTAAATATTTGGATAAACTCAAGATTTTCTTGTCATAGTGTTGTCTTGTTTTTAACCGACTTCAAAAAAAAGGAGGAAGTTCTCAATTCGGCTGTATTTATTTTTTATTATTATTATTATTTTCAATGTTTGTTACCTCAAAACTCCGTCATTGATGAGCCGATTCGAAATTTTTTTTTTTATTCGTATGTATATACTTCGAGGTGGGTCCCATGTCTTTTCAAAATTCAGTTAGATGATGGGATCCATGAGGAATTGAGGGGACTCCTCAATTTTATTAGGCGCGCGTGTAGTGATTTTGGTATTTTCTGTTATAACTCGTGTATTTACATCCGGAATTATAAATTTGGCGAGGAATTGATGATGGAGACCACAGATGACTTATCGAATTCCTCAATTAAATACTTAAAAGTGCAAAAGTACGTCACAGGTTCTGATAAGATTCTGTTGAAATAGGAACTAATGAATTGCCATTGGTGATGATCTTGGGGAATCGATGGAAGTCCTCAAATATTATCGGCCCACATACAGCGATTCTGTTTTTTTCTATAGTAATCAACACATTTGCTATCGGAAATCAGTTCATATAGTAAATTGTAAAAAAAAATAGGAAATGTTCTCGTGGCTTGGCGGAGTACTAGATTGAAGTCGGTTAAAACTTTGTTTTTAAAGTAAATTATTGTCATAACATCCGACATATAGGTAACGGGTTGGCTTAAAGTAATGAGAATGTTTTCAGGCTAAAAAAAACTTAAACTTGTATTCTTTTGTTATATGTTATGTCAAGAATTTCAGTGTCTTTAATTACTGGCAAAGTATATTGCGAGAGAATTATTGCGTGAACGTATTTTTCATCTGCTTGGACGACATGCAAAATCCGAAGTGATCGAACATATTTCAAAACTGAAAATGTCCCTCAGTCTACAATTTACCGCTTGATCTACCGATGGGAACTTGCGTAGGCAAATTTACCAAAAACTGGTAGACCTCCAGCTTTTAGTGCTCTAGTTCAAAATAAAGTGGCTAAGTTTGCACAAAATAGGGTTGGAGTGTCACAGAACGAGTTATCCATCAAAAATTACGTATCCCGTGGGTGCATCAGAAATATTTTAAAGAAACAGATCATTCAATAGTTCAAACGACAAAAAGCACCAAAATATTTCGACAAGCAAGCTGAAGAAATATCTACCTGGTAAATACGACGCGTATTACACCGTTGATAAAAGTAAGATTTCGGACAACTTGAAATTTAAATGCAAGTTTAAATTCGAAAAGAAAGTTGTAGTCTGGGTGGTAATATCTGCTAGAGGGATTTCAAAGTGATCAGAGATTCATCTGGACCAGCTATCAATGCCCAAGTATATGAGCCAGAGTGCTTGCCGATTGTGCATCAATTAGTTAATAAATACCATTCTGATGGCAAATTTTTATACTGGCCCGATCTAGCAAGCTCTCATTATGCAACAAGCACCCAGAAGTGGCTGAGAGACCGGGACATACATATCGTGCCGAAAGTGTCTAACCCCCCAAACGTCCCTAGAGCTCGTCCAATAGAGGATTTCTGGGCGATCCTTATAATACTGGTTTATAGTGATGGAGGGAACTGTGTGCGAGAAAAAAAACCACCAATATGGATGCTCCATTTTCCTATCCTTTCTTTTTAGCACAGCACTGGTCGACGTTCACCCTGTATTTTTTGCATTATTTTTATATTTGCTGTCTGAAAAGCGTATTGGACATTATTTCGCATTTTAATTTTCAATGCAATTTAGGTTTCAAAAAATTCAAGGTGTGTTCTGATGATCCCACAAGTAGATGTAAATACTTTAGCAGTCACTGGCATAATCGTGTTTGAAATAGGATTCTCCCAATGCGAGGAGATATTCGGTGCTACGGCAGCGGAGGTAATGGAATCAGGCTACTGCTCGACAACGAACACAAGAGCAACGCAACAAGACCGAAACGCGAAGAAGAACCCAATAGTCACAAATGCTATAAAATAAAAGAAGCTGCATCTAGCGGCACGGAAGCCAAGATCGTTACCGCTGGATTTAAAGAATCCATTGAAATGTCTTGTGGCAGATGGTGACTCGACAGTATATGCAAAAATATAGGTATCAGATCCATAACCTGGCTTGCTTGTCACAGAAAAAGAGTGCCGGAATCATTTCTTTGAGGCAGCTTATGGAGACAAAGAGAAAGATATTTTAACTGCAACTGTCACTGAGAATCCACTGACCATTCACCATTTTGGTTCAGGATAAATATAATTATAATTTTCAATTCAGTGGCGGCAAAGTCTGAAAATTTGGCAAAATTGAAAATTTTGCGTCAAACGTTCATATCAAGGTGGTTAGGCTGCGTTGCATCTTTTAACGGTTGCCAATGTACACCATTAATACAACTATTTTAGGTAAAAACCCAAAACATTGTATAATAAACCATTGTAAAAAAAATGGAACGAAGAAAAATACTGAAGAGAAAACGGGCATATGTTGTCAAGAGGAAGAAAAACCGAATCCAATTGTTCAACAAAATGACTACGAACTAGCAGCTGCTCGGGATATGAGTAAAGAGGATTTCAATAAATCGTTCGCTGATTTTATGGCAAACCTCAATGCAGTCAGTGTCCGACTAGCGATCCAAGACCGAACAAAACACCAGATTTTCTTTGGCGGGAACTTGAAAAAAGTAGTTGTGATTTTTTTTTGTCAAAGTTATAAAATTGAAATTTAATTGTAAAAAGTAGTGTAAATTGAATGTGAATAGTTTAATTTAGCGTGGAATATTGATTTACGTCTGCGTGATATGTAAATATTTACTTTGAGATGGCCGGCGACGTGGATCCCGGCCCCGGAGGTAACTTTCGAGGGCCCCCGACCGGTCAAAGCACCTAAAAGAAATTTACCGACTGAGAATGGTGGCGGCGGGACAGTGAGTAGTGACAAATTGTTTCAACCTTATTTTAAGCCAGGGTACAAAAAACTCTATCCAGAACATTCCTTGAACTACGAAGTAAAAGTGCTTGTGAAAAGTGCAGATAATGAAAAATTGGGAAACAAAAGTCCGATTTACTTGATTTACATATTTCAATCAAGAGACGTAAAAGGCGTAGTCTCCGTACACAGAGTGAATGCTTATGAACTAGCGCTGATTTTTAAACACTTCAACACTGCTAATAATTTCCTGACTAATTAAACCTTTCTGACCAGTCATACGCTGAAAGCATACATCCCGGCGAAGGAGATATAAAAAACGGGGATAATCCGATTTGTCCCTACTAATGTATCGAACAAGGACTTATATACTAAATTATCGTCGAATTAGGACATTATCATTATTTTTTTAGTCATCAAAAACTGCATGCGGTTTCCTATGACATTTGGTCGAGCACCCCTGACCTAGGTCTGACCGTTTAGCCAGGCTGTACTCCAACTTTCTCCCCGAGGCAAACCTTGAAATGTCAATTTTTTTTTGGGGTCACACGGAGAGACCCTACACTTGTTTCATACATTACCAGCTAATAGTTCACTCTTTCCCGAAGAAACAAATATGTCAGTGAGAAATCAGTGGTCTTGCAGCTTTATTTGTTTGTTTTGTTTAGAAATTCTCAATGGATCGACATGGGAATTGTATGTTTGATAAGCAGGTAACTGAGCTTGCTTATACTAAACGCAAAATGAATTATGATGAACAACTACGAAAAAATGACGTTTTCTTAAATCGACTATTTTTTTAACTTGAACATCCTGTAGCTCCTAAAGTATCGATCGTAGAGTGAAAATAAATATGACAAATTTTGTAGGAAATTTAATGGACAAACTTTTATCTAAAGTAATTATAAGAGTTATGATGAACAACTACGAAATAACGACGTTTTCTTAAATCAACAATTTTTTATCTCTATGTTTACTTTAACATCCTGTAGCTCCCAAAGTATTGGTCGTAGAGTAAAAGTATTGGCACGAACAGCAGTATCAGGGTTTTCTAAAGCTTATTAAGTTCATTCAATAGTTTAGTCTTAATCAAATCTACAGTAATGTCTATGTTGGAGTTTTCCAAAGCCATTACTAAAGGTGAATACTGAGGACTCAAACCTAGAAGTATTGCAGCTATTGAAGCATCTTCCATAATTTTGCCTATATCGGCTAAATCTTGAACAGTTGACATGACAGCGTTTATATACGTCTCTATGTTGGAGTCAAAATCGTCAAAGCAGTACCTGTACAGTTTCCGTTCGAGGCTTATACGTCGGCCTAAGCCTTTGTCCTCGTAAGTGGACGAAAGAGCATCCCAAGCCTCCTTGGCTGTCTTGCAGGACCTTACATGGGTGATCGCCATACCATCTACCGTAAGACATATTTTCGATAACGCCTTTTGATCGTTACGTAATTTCTTTTCAGCAGATATAACGTTACCTTCAGGATATCCGACGATAGTTTCCCATAGTTCTTCATGCATGAGGTACATACGGATTTTGAATTTCCATACGGAATAACCGTCTCTATTTATAAGCGGTTTTATACCAGAAATAGCATTATTTGACATATTTACATACGCTCAGCTGTTCGATGTCACAACAAAAATATCTTATGAAAATTATGTTCGTGAACTATTAAAAATTTTCACGGATTTTCACAAATCATACACGTACACATTGGAAAAACTTTCCTATTCACTTTTAATTAAATAAAATGGAGTTTTATAAGTGTATACTCAGTTAAATAGAGTTCTCGTGCTGATAACGAATGATGTATATGACTTTATTTAATGAAGTGACAGTAGGACATCATGTAGAATACAATATGTAGTAGAAGAAATATAAATTCAAAATTTTGATTAGCCAGTATTACAACAGTGTTTTTGTTGTATACAATCTCAACTTTGCCGAGAAAGTACATAAAGTTACATTAAACATATTTATAAAATTCTGGCCTATCTAATAAGCATAATGATAAAACTATACGTTAGAATTGTGATAAGAAATTCAACAAAAAACTTCAAGAACCGTGTAATGTCATGGGATTTAACATTAACTTTGTTTTGTAGTGGTGATTTAATTCCTTAAAAAAAGAAATCCCAAAACCAAGTCTCAATTTCCATAATAAAAATTAGTAAATGGTTATACTTCGTTTTGATATATTTTTTAACCCAAACCGTGTTTTGGTAATCGCACAACATGCAGATTTTCCCCAAATATGGATTTCATTTAAATAGTAAATATAAAGTAAATATATTACTTCGTTTTGGTGTGGATCGTTGTGGTAGTTGTTCACACTTAAAAATTTTAAAATATTGGGAAAATTAAGAATTGAACTATTCTTTATCGACTTTTTGAAAAAAATGTTTTCAATCCAACTGGTAGCATACAATAATATAGTGTATATATTTTACTTACGAAAATCTTGAGGTTTTATTGCCAAAACTTTCATAATATGTGTTAAAGTGGAATACTCTTCAGGTAGTTTTTCACAATTAATATTTTAAAAATAATGGGAAAATTAAGAATTGAACTATTCAATATCGATTTTTTAGAAAAAAATGTTTTCAATCCGACATAGCATAGAATAATATAGTGTATACATTTTAGTTACGAAAATCTTGAGGTTTTATTGTCAAAACTTTCATATTATGTGTTAAAGTGGAATACTCTACATTATTCAAACACCACAATTATAACCATGCGATACTTGTCTCTTTAAAAGTAGGCTTCGGGGAAGCTAAATAAATTGGATATAAATAGGAATATCTGTCACCACAATTTGTTAAAATCTACCTATATTCTGCTAATATATACTAACATTATTTGTATTTAGATGAAAAAGTAGGTAATAAAAAAATGTGTTGGTAAGTATTTATCTGGTATCATAGGACATAAAAATCACTCATTCACTATGAGGTATCTACTCATTTCTATACCAATATAAAGTGGATTCTAGAATGGTATGGTATTTACTGTGCTCTGAAATAGCCTTTTATAAAATCAAATGTTCATTCCTAAAATGTTAATTCCTCAAAACAAAGTAACACTGTGTACCTTACTGTTCCATGACACTAAAAAGCTTTTTTGAATGAAAAAAACTTTCACATAACAAAGCAAATTATTATTCCCAATTCAAAACAAACTAAAGCGATTCTTCTTACCGTGTTATGCCCATTTACAAAACCATTTCATAACAAATTAAAGACCGCGTCTTTACTTTGTTTTGGTACATTTGCTGTGTTTTGATGCAGTTAAACTAAGAAATGTATATGAAAACTCTTGCTTTACCGTGTTTTTCCGGATAGCTATTTTGTTTTGAGCACGGTTAATAATTTTATCAATATTTTTCTGATTCGTCATAAGAAAATAAGTTGTTTCTTTTAAGAATCCAATTTTTGCAAATAGTCCTTTACTGTGTTTTGTCATGGGGCAGCCGCGCGGCCGAGGGGGCTTTTTACTATTAGCACTTTGAATGTTAAACTGTGTAATTTGTAACTGAGATGCTCTACGGCAACTTAAATCCATTACGGAGATATTTTTAGGGTTCCGTACCAAAAATGGTAACAAAGGAACCCTTATGGTGCGACTCCGTCCGTCTGTCTGTCTGTCACAAAGAGAAATATCTCACGAACTACTCAAGCTATCAACTTGAAACTTGGTTATAAATGAGAGTTATCCGCGTGCATGGAAAATGAAAAATTTAAATATACATTTAATTTTTCTATAGAAACTTACGAATATGAGGGGGCAAAAAAAAAACAACTATAGGGTCAAGTGGGGTATCATTCGAAAGGGCTCGAGTTGCACTTTTTGAAACACTAGCTTTTTTTTTCTACACGCGGAAAATTTTGATCTATGAAGGAAAATGTAAAAAAAAAATACCATCCCCCCCCCCCTTATCTCCGAAGTTATTCAAGCGAAAAATTTGAAATAATTACTTGTGATTAAGATAAACATATATAATACGGGAATTTTTTTTTTTCTGTATCTAGCATATTTTTTGTTTTATTTACAAAAATCATTGCCTAGTTAGATTTGCAATTTAATCAACTTAATAAGTTTTTTTTGTTTTGAATTTCCTATAAAACTATAAATAAAAGTACTCTCTATCAAATACAACAATAATAATCGAGATCAGTTCATGTGAACAATAATCGCTAAAAGACCAACATACATACTAAGCCGATTGCCCTTGCACGTTAGTACCAAATGGGGCCGATAGATGGCGCTGACCTCATTCGCGCTGTTAAGATTTTTCTAGAATGAATGGGGTTGGGATTGGGACGCGTATATTTATTTTCAATAGCAGGTTATAAACCCTAAAAAAATTCGCGATTCAATTGTCTTGGTGTAAAAGTTACTCGTTGTTTGAAATTGAATTCTATTGTGTTGGGTTAAAATAAGTAATTTAACAAATATATTGGGACTTTTACTTTACCTTGAGTTAATTGTTAGTTTGCACGGAACCCTCGGTGCGCGAGTCAGACTCGCACTTGACCGGTTTTTTTAAATAAATGCGTCTTTAATGGTTGCTGTAGTGATCGGCGAAGGATCACTCTTATTGCCCAGCTCTATCAGTGTTCGTGCCAGGGCCGTTAGTAAATCATCATTAGAGAGTAACTGGGCTTTGAAGTCCATAGGCTGGACATTAGTGGGCGTGGCTGGTGACGCCGGCTTGTTATTTACAGATTTATTAACAGGAGGATTTATTATTTCAAGTTGGTTCTGTTTCGGCAATGGCAATAAAGGGTATTCAGTCTCGGGTTTCTGTATACTTTGCTCTACACTTGCGCACGTAATTTAACTTTTTTTTTTTAGTTCTTTATTGGTTTTATTTGGACATAGTCTAGAAATAGCTAGGTGAGGGCCCGCAGCAGTTAGTGCAGCAGAGCTCGTTTGGTTTGTCGCAGTCTCTGTAAATGTGTTCACCTGAACACATGGAATACCTTTGTTTGCCGTTGCATATTTTGAAATTTTGCGGAATGGTTGAATTTGAAACAATTACATCATTGTTGTAGTTGAGGTATGTATTTAAATACTCTGTATGAGAATAGGTCATGTTGTACATTGTCTGGTAACACATTGGATGGAAACGTTATGCTGACTGTTTGTAGTGGAACTCTCTAGTCCAATTTTTTTGTGAATCGGCTGACAGCGATGATCTCATACACGGTTTGGAGTATCCTTATTTGAAATATTTCCAGGTACAAATATAGTATGATGCCAGTTTTTAGGGTTCCGTAGTTGACTAGGAACCCTTATAGTTTCGCTTTGTCTGTCCGTCCGTCCGCGGATAATCTCAGTAACCGTTAGCACTAGAAAGCTGAAATTTGGTACTAATATGTAGATCAATCACGCCGACAAAGTGGTAAAATAAAAAGTGTTTTTTCTTTATTAGGTAGGTCCTATACGTAACGTGGGGAGTGTTTTTTTTTTTCATTTCAACCCTTACGTGTGATATATTGTTGGATAGGTATTTTTTGATAATGTTAATATTTTCAGAGATAATCGCTCCCTAAAAAAATGTGTCCCCCCCCCCCCCTCTTACTTTTGAACCATAAGTTTTAAAGATATGAAAAAAATCTCAATAGTAGAACTTTATAAAAACTTTGTAGGAAAATTATTTTGAACTTGATAGGTTGTATAGTTTTGAAAAAAATTACACAACCTATAGGTTTATAGTATGGTAAAGATTCTCGCTCAAACCCCGCCGCCGTAACCGTTACCTCCGCCGACGCTGTCTCCACCATCGTCCCGAAAACGCTTGTGGTAGTTGGGTGGGTTATCCCCGGCCCCTCTCGTTTCCGTCCATTTTAAGGTTTTCGTCGATACTTATTGAAAGATTTACTACATTTTTTACAATAAAACGAAATTAAAATAGTTAATTTTTCACGACCTCCTTTATTCAAGTTCCCGCCAAAAAAGACACCTTAAGTACAAAGTGAAGCAATGTAAGACTGCTGCCAGTAGAAAGAAAGTATCCCTATAATTTGTGTAATTTGCTTAAGGTCTCTCATATCACATATCGTTGTGAACAAAAGACATTTGTCACTCTCTCACTCGCATACTTGTCAGAACGTGACGAATATATCTTATCGGCAGCGACAAGTGATAAAATGTCAACCCACTGAAATATTAGTTATAATTTGAGTTGTTAAGTGGAAATGTGGGGGGATAAGGCGCATCCCCATAGCAGTATGCATGCACTCTACCGCGTGATTTCGGCCCGTGTGGAAAGATGCCGGGAGCACGGCATCCTGCAAAATTACGTCCCTATCGCGCTCTATCTTATAATTTTGTAACGTTCGTGCCATCCGCCTCACTCACACGTCTTGGCTTATGAAATGTTAAGTCATGTTTTTGTGATATTGGAAAGCCAAACATGCTTTTCTAACAATATTTATTTGCCAAAACTGATGGATAACAAAATGTTTGATACTTCTTAACGAAACTACTTATTTGTATTGTGTTAATTGGAGTTGGAAGGTACCATGATAAATTATGTTTATGGTTTATTCCATTTTATTTGTTCTATTTATCATATCGTTTATTATGTTTGATTTTTTTAGATGTCGAAAGCTTAAGCCCAGCGGGTGTGGTCACTGCTGACAATATGTTTTGAATAGTTCTCGAACAAGTATATCAATCATAAAATATCGTACAATATGATAAATATTTGCACTTGAAATCACGCGCTGCAGTATAGATATACAATTATACATTATTGAATATAACCAAACCGATTTGCTAGCCTACCTAATTTTATTACTACCTCATATATTTATGTAAAATAAAGATTTGATTTGATTTGATATATAAATCTTAATATACGGTCTTCATGTCCGGACTGTAATTGTTTTTCCATTTGGGGTAAGTCAAAATCATACTCTGGTAACACTCGTGCTTTATATGTCAGATGTCTCAACGACCTCAACGGTTTTGTGTTCCAACCAAGCATTAATTTGTGTTTTCTAAAAGTGATTAAGGTATTATTTCAGTTCTTACAAATAGGTACTAAAAAACAGAATAAAATAAATATTTAAGGGGGCTCCCGTACAACAAACGTGTTTTTTTTGCCGTTTTATAGACAATGGTGCAGAAGCCATCGTGCGCGAGTCCAACTTGCACTTGGCCGGTTTTTATTTTCTTGGTTCTCATGGAAAACGTGTCACCATAACGGCGTGACGACACGCACACGCGGTTTCGACACTGCGTGTCGGAACTTCAGAAGGTTTTGTTTGTATATGTGTGCGTGAGCGTGTATCTAAGCAGATACACTCTCACAAAACCGAGCCTTATATTATAAGGCTCGGTTTTGTTCGACTTCACCAGATTGTTCGTAATGCTCGGGTCTGTATTTTTTACTTGGACTGAGGTTTTAGCATGGCAGGTATTAATCATCAGATTTAATATTATGATGAGGCCCAGGATATTTTTTTGCCTTTATCATTGTCAATAATAGCCAAAAATTTTACACTGGCCTAAGCATATGGGTGAGTTTTACAAGAGATTACGAGATTACGACGCCCTGCGCGTCCTCTACAATAATTCTTTCAGAATGCTGATAAGACTTCCCCGGCGATGCACCGCACGTCGACGGCTTCGAAGATATCAACCTAGTCACAACAGCATTTTGAAAGTGATTGCCGACCGAATGTGTAACTGTCGCATTCAAAAACAGTGGGTCGATTGGCTCAGGGGTGTTGAGCGGTGGTACTGCGCTTACCCCGAAGTTACTCTCGACGTAATGCCTTTTAACTCTTCCATCCCTGGTTGAGTTATATGCTATAACTCTATCGACTCCTCTCTGGATGGCCAATGAAGGCAAAATAAAGCTGAGAGTCTTGCGGGCCCCTTGGGGTTTCACTGAGACCGACGAAGAGATGCCAGATAAACACGATGACCCTGGCCGACTCTTGGGAGCACTCGGGTCCATTCCATCATGGGATCATTACTCCCCAACAGCTCGTCACAATTATTATTATTAATAGTCCAGGTATACATCGTAAGTGTAACTAATGTAACACATAAATAATAACATCACATTATTTCTATAGTAATGGTCAGTTGACCACGAAACTCTTTGTAGCCGTTTACTCCGGAAGGGTTAATATTTTTGTATTCAACTCATTTACATGAGCCACCAGCGCGTCAAGAGATACTCAGTAGAACAAAGTTTATAATAACTAGCACCACCACAAATTTGCTGTACTTGAGACAGTTTCTTATTCAATTAAACGTGCGAATAAGAATACAGGTAAAAACGAAAATTAGAGCAAACATTCAAACAAATATGCCAAAATATAAAATTATTTAAATAGTTAATAGGTAAATGAATGTGAAGTCACTACTCGTATTAATTGAAAATATAGCATGCTGCAGAGGGCTGACAATAATCTACACATGATCCTACTCGGTGATATTGTGTTAACAGAGCCACTATAGAGTTGTCTATTCGACAACTTTACTGTACATGCATGTCGTGTTTAGGGTTCCGAACCCAAAGGGTAAAAACGGGACCCTATTACTAAGACTTCGCTGTCTATCCGTCCGTCTGTCTGTCACCACGCTGTATCTCAAGAACCGCGATAGCTAGACACTTGAAATTTTCACATATGATGTATTTCTGTTACCGCTATAACAACAAATACTAAAAACGAAATAAAATTAATATTTAAGGGGGGTTCCCATACCACAAACGTGTTTTTTTGCCGTTTTTATACATAATGGTACGGAACCCTCCGTGCGCGAGTCTGGCTCGCACTTGGCCGGTTTTTTTAATTTCCTGTAGGTATTCATTTCATTTTAAATATTGAAATACCATAAATATGAATATATGCATTCATAAACGATACTTTTTTATTTAATAAATATTATCCTAGTTGTACGGAAACATTGGTCAACTCTATAATAACGCAACTTTTGCATAATATTTTCGCGTGGCCATAATTGTAACCGCGGACGAGACGCAGGAGACTCGGACTTTTAAGAAGGATGTTGTAAGTATGAAATATTCGTCTGGAGACAAGAGGACATAAATAGAAAATATTCGGTTTTATTTCTGACACTGTACGTTAGGTACATTTTATCGAAGGAGTTTGTTAACTATTACTAGTTAACTTATTTGATGTTTGTAATAATTTGGCAGATGGGGAGGAGACATTCTCACTCGTCGCCTTTGGTTCATGTTTTGGTATTCAGATTTCGACCAGCGAAGCACAAACTGAGCGCCGTGTTTATTGTACCTAGTTTTAGTGATGTAGTTTTAAAAGCGAGTAATATTTCATAACGAAAAGGTGTATTTGAATATATTTAAGTCTTTAAGACTGGTAAAAGTGTATTTTCAAACGAAGTCAACTAAACGCACCGCTTCGATCACTCGACTTTATAAAATTCTTACCGCCTGTGACATACACTATGTTTTTCATTACATTTGCGAGATAGCATTTTAAGGAAAATAAAATATGAATTGATAATAAAATAATGTCACCCGTCAATTGCATACATTGTGTCGTGAGGCGTGTGCCAATGCTGGTCGCGCCGCTACAAGTACATGTCGCGCCTCAGGGCGTACCAGCCCCAGGGGGTATGTCAGCGCTGCTACGGCACGCCCGCGATCTATCGCAGCGCGATGCAAGCAATAGAAGGAAATGGCTACGTTTAGACTCGTTCGGCATACCTAACCAAGAGATTTGTTAGTAGATAAACTTTAGTACCTACTTAGAACTATTATTATATTGAAAATGACACAAAAATATTTTAAAGACACTAAATAGTTACCTACATATTTGAATCGTCAAATAATTCCGTTATTTATAAATAGTTCCAGACACCAATATTTGATTTGAAACCTCCTTGTGGTAAATCTTATTAAATAATAAATAATACATCATAACCTTGGGCGCAACATGGGCCTTTTTTAGGGTTGCGTACCCAAAGGGTAAAACGGGACCCTAATACTAAGACTCCGCTATTCTCCTGTACATTGGAAATTATGGCGTATGTATCCGCTTGCAATGTGGGCGGTGTGGATGCTTCCACTGTTACTATAGTCATTAGCGTAAATGCCTGCTCCCATACCTGATCCCAATTTTGATCCACATGTGTATCAGATGCTTTCTATAATAACAGAACACGGTGGCTTAGTCCATTTGTTGTGTAGCTCCTGAGAAATACATACTTGGGCAGCATTTCGTCGCATCCCATGTTTCTGGTCTCATCATCATGATGTAGATTTATTTCAGTATCAGGTTCAGACCCCGTATTTTGCTATACGCTAATCTACACATTCCAAAAACTCTCAGTAGTGGTAATGGTGAAAACTGTATGCTTTTTGAAATTTAGTAAAAAGATGTTTCACGTCATTGGATAGTTCTAGTAAATAGTAACAACTTACAATTAATTTTGTAGATCCTATACCTACCGTCCTACCTGGCGCAATTTCGGTAATTTATTATTAATTCCACCCTAATCTTACTAGTCAATTTGATAAAGATTAAGGAATGTAAGAAGTACGTATGTTTTTTCAAAGGCAGCTATAATGGGATCCCGACAGTCAGAGGATTATCTTGGAGTTTCGTATCAACTAGGGATGTGATCAAGATTTAATGGAATTGGCTACCTTTCTTAAATTAATATAAAACAAAGTGATCTTATAAGGTTCCGTTTTTTCCTTTTGAGGTACGGAACCCTAAAAACAACAGTTATATATATATATATAAATATATATCACACATTAATATACAAACGGAAGCGGCTGCGATGGCGATACGCCTAAAAAGCCTCAAAAAGATCCATAACAACCTGATCACAAGCCTCACTATCATGGAGGCTTCAATCGACAAAATACCAAGAATCCAGTCTTCAGGAAAAACTATGGTAAGTATATCACTAACAGAAGACTCAAGAGAGGGGCTAAACCAGGTCAAAAACGAAAACGAGATCGGGATGTGGTGTGTTCTCAGAGGATTTAAACATACACATATCCAAACCGCTGGGTGAACGTAACACGGTCTTACTGAATGCATAGGGATAATTGAAGCCTGCAATGCCATAAAGAGACGACAAGTCGAGAATACAAACATACGGAGAAAGTCAGACAGTAAATCGGTACTACCAGCACTGAGCAGTAACAACATCACATCTAGCTTGATATGCGAATGCCACCAAATCCTCACACAGGTGTGCGCAGATATAAACACATTACTATACAATGGATCAATGGGCACAGTGGCTCAAGAGTAAACGATGCAGCGGATGAACTGGACAGAAAAGGGTCAGAAACAACGACATACGGACCGGATCCAATTTTGCCCCTGCCACAAAGGTACATATATAATCAACTGGACCTATACACCAAAAACCTACACCAAACATACTGGGAGGAGATAGACACATGCAGACAGTGAAACGAAACCAACTACGTTGTCTTTGTTCATATTTATGTATATAGTAAACTAGTTATCAATATTCACTTTACAGGTAGATTAGGGCGAATTACATCAAAGTAATACAATCAAAAGGAGACTTTATTATCTAGACTATAGAGATCAAAATTCATTGACAAGAAAATAAGGGATGGATAATTATTAGGAAGTTTATTGGTTATAACTGGAAGAGGAGGTTAATTAAAGGAATAATTTTATGGAATAAGCTTGTTTAATTGTTGCTAGAAATCTAAAATGTCTACTAGTATTAAGTAAATATAAGTAAATACCTACATAATGAAAACCATTTACACACATACACATACCACATAGACATACATACATTCACGCCTTTATTCCCAAAAGGGGTAGGCAGAGCACATGAAACGTATGTTCCAGCGCCACTTTTAGCATAAATGTGGGCATAAAATATCGACAAAATGTGATATTGCAGTGATAGGTTGCTAGCCTATCGCCCACAACACACTTAAACCCTGGTCCCTTAGTCGACTTTTACGACACCCACGGGAAGAAAGGGGGTGGTGAAATTCTAACCCGACACCACACGGGTAACTAATTACATAAAGTTTATCGATAATTCGTCATTTTATATATTTAATTTATATAATAGTTCGTTTGCTTTATAGTGATGGGAATTCTTTATTGGTTTGAGTGTATACTAAAAAGTAACTCTAACCAATATTGTTTGTTTGACATATTCTATAATTTGCCTTTATTATTATAAAAGATATATTAATCAGAGATTAATATGAAGAGATATGAGTGCTTAACTTTAATATCTTTGTTTCAAAGACTAAAGTAAAGGAGGGAGGGATCGAAATATAGAAATATTTCTTTGCACTCTTTAATAATATAATACAATAAATGTGAAGGACATATTACAGCCTTCCAGAATTTGTGTGTTAATTGATAACAGACATAATAATTAATAACAATATTTCAAAGTTAAATTTGTTGTAAGGATTAAAAGGTAGTTTAATGAGCATAGGCGATTATAAGATCGTAGGATTGTGTTTCGGCGAAGTGGTTTGTTTTAGTATGATATATTAATTAAAACTGATGAATCTTTTGGGTTTGATTCTTATCATCAGAGACTAGCCAAAAGTCTAATAGATCTTTTTAGTACTAGCAAAAGCTGCTTTGTTTTGGAATAGTAAATTTAAGGGTTGAGTATACCGGACTAGTGGAACACAAATCTGGGCAATGTTTCTGTTATACTTGGAATATGGAATTATTGCATATACTGGAACGCTTAAGTGGTATTCCCAGATACAGAGAGTAGTTATATAATGGCTCTTTAAGAAGAGTGAGGAATAATAGTAGAGGCGAATCTCTGAGTATGAGTAATAACTCATAAGAATATTATCACTGTTTGTTATTACAAGATGACCATTGATGAGGTCCAAATTAAATAAAAGATGGCCTTAAAACGGGGTTCTGCCTTTTCTCCGAATTTATTATGTCCGAATTTCACTTGCCAACAAACTTTTCGCCGATGATTCACCTTGACAACTAACTTATGGCAAATTTTTGTATGACAACAGATTCATTTGGTAGAATTATTGATAAGTCGATTATTATAATGAATTAAAAAAATTGGCATACCTATCATTTGGCAAATCTTTCAGTTGGACAAACAACTACTAACCGAATAACGTTTCGTCAGTGCAACAGTTCCCTTTTCTTACATAAGCCAACTTTTTTCTACAAAGAACAAGACAGCATAACCAGACCATTGTCAGACTTTTATTCAACGTGTTCTTATATAAGTTACAAGGAGAGAAGTGGGGCTGGGGAGACGAAGACATCCACAAGGGGGGTTCGGGGGCGAAGCCCCCGCATTAAAAACAACATACAATCCTTAGGGATGTTATTTGTAGGTTAGGTTAGGGTTAGCTTGTGTCCCTTAGAGCAGAAATAGGCACCCCGCTGACTTCGGCACGCTGGCGGTTAGGTAAGGTTTAGGTGAGGTTAGAATAATTGGCTGGTGTTTGTTTAAAAAAATAACACATGTACACCTACATACATACATTCCACCAAGCAACAGTCCAAAAGTAATGATGTAAAACAAGTGAGCGGTTGCACTTACTCACTTTGTAAATACGTTACATAGTTACTAAATAAAACATCTGGTAAGTATTATACCACGAAATGTATATAAGTCAAACTGACCCATTCTACTACTCGAAAGGTGGCATTTTGAAAAGTGACTTTATGAAAAAAAGTCCAAGCATACAGTTGGTAACCGTGAGGTTGGGAAATAAAACTAAACCCTTTGATAAGTTGACACTCAATCATTCGGCGAAATGACATTATGCGAAAAATTGGTTGCGATGTGATATTCGTACAAAACATTTTCGGAGATGATAAACTACTATTATGCGACTGATCCCTAATGAGAGGCCTTAAAATACGAGTGTGGTTTTATGAAACGAGCGTCAGCGAGTTTCTTAATAGGATCACACGAGTGTTTTAAGGCCTAATTATGTACAGTTGCATACACTACTTTATCTACACACATAGCATAAGTAGTAGTAACTAACAGCAAAAAACCAACAGTAAAATGACAACAGCAATGGCGGCAATTCGATCATCCGTCATGACGAATGGTTTCTTTTAAAATCATAGACAAACGAATGAAGTCCCTATACTCATATCACTCGAGCTCAAATGTCGTGCGATTTGTTTTAAAAAAACGTACTTAATTGACGTTTCGTATCGATAACTGTTTTAATATCTATGGGTACTAGGATAGAGACCCACGACAGCTGTTCCAAATTTAAACTCATAACGATACAAATTTATCAAAAATCTGTACTGTAATGACATTACAGTACAGATTTACCTACTACCACAGACAAGAAAGTTCTCATAGTAAAATCGGTTATAGTAATGCTGATCATTTCCTACGGTTTCTGAACGCATTTTAGAGCACTAATGATATGTGCGTAGATAAAAGTACTTTTCAAAATATTGACGACATAACACTGCCCGAAATTCTTTCAGAGGACTTCTTGGTTAGTGACGAGTTCAATATTTATGTGTTTGCTACATCTCTAGGCAGGGAAACAATTCAGAAGACAACAACTTTTTTAGGGGATGGAACTTTTAAAGTAACACCTTCACCATTCTTACAATTATACACGCTGCGTGCAGATTTAAAAATATACTCGAATGAGGCTACTACTATCGTACCTGTAATTTACGCTTTACTCCCAAACAAGTCACAAAATACATACGAACTATTGTTTTCAATATTGAAAGAAAAACTGTCACTGAATGTATTACAATTTAAAATGTGACTATGAACTAGCCGCTACAAATGCGTTACAAACAGTATTCAATAATGTGATTATAAAAGGATGTTTTTTTCCATTTTCAACAATCCATTTGGAGAAAGGCTGAAGAACTTGGAGTTACAGGACATCCCCTTGGTGAAAACGTAACAAGACAATTATGTAAATTAGCATTATTTCCTCCAGCTGATATACCGGAAGGTTTTCGTATCATTACTGAACTTATTTCTCATACACAAGTATTTAATCTGTTCAAAAAATACTGTAAAAATGAGTGGATGAATAAAATAAAACCAGAGATGTTTAGTTGCCACACCGAGCTGAATAAAACTACCAATTTTCTGGAAGGTTGGTATAATCGAATTGGTACCAGATTTGGTCGCCACCCTAAATTATTTTTGTTTCTAAGTCAATTAAAAAAAGAAGTTATACACCAAGATTTCCAGATTAAACGAAGTCTTGCTGGATGTAAAAAGCAAGATCCCAAAAGACGAAACATTTATCATTATACAGGTGCAGATATAATTGAGAATGTTGCAAACCACGAAATATCAATAGCCCTAAACGCCATGTGTAATTATGACGATTACATTTTTGAATGTTATGACAGCCCTAGCTCAGAATCGGATGAGAGTAGTGGCCTAGAAACGGATACCAGTTCTGATCATGATAATGTTAACGTCGTACAAAGTGTAAGTTCGGACTACAATGTTTTTTAACACGATCGTACTTTAGACTTTTTTTTGTTAAACTGCCTGTAAATTAATAATTATTTTGTGAGTTTTCCTTTTTTCTATCAGGTTTTAAATATTTGATCCAGCTTGTGTTTCTTTTACTTAAGTATAGTCAACATCAAAATGTGATAGCGTAAAGTTGGTTTGGCAACCTTGGTTGTATTAATATTATGTTGACTTGAACTTACTTGTTACTGTTGTTACTTGTTTGTTGTGGCTGAATAAAGTTATTATCCATCTATCTATATATCTATCTACTTCTTCTTTGAAAAGAGTTACCAATAACATAGTTAAGTTAAAAGTAATTTTTATATAATGTTAGAAAGTTGTTTAAAATATTTTGATCGGATCGGAGCCGGACAGTTTGGGACCTTTCTTTGTAAGGTCGAATTTTAAAGTAAATGTGTATGGTCAGTTAAACAACTCTGCATCGGTAAAGGTTTATTTATTTTTATTTTATGTAAGAACGTAAAGCGACAAAAGAAACTGTTATAAAAGATGCATGTGCATATTTTTGTTTTTTTTATTTTACTATTTATTTTCGTTTATACAGTGTGGAAATCCTAAATGAGTTTTATCTTTAAATGATGGTCCTGTACAGTAATCGTCATATAGTACGTAGCATCTATAGTAGCCAAATACGAGTAGTTCTATGGTGTACATAGAATTTATATAGTGTACCGAATTATTTGGCTACTTTAGATGCTACTAGCTATTATGAATTTATGACACTGACTTGTTCATGACCACATTTAGATAACTTAGTACTGCAGTGTGTGTAGGTTTAATCTTGTTACCGGTATCTACACCTGCCTCAAAAATCAAGTAAAATCAGCGCCATATCAGTCAAAATTATCAAATAGATGGTCACACCATAGAAAATGTATGATGTGACAAACTATTTGGCAACTTTGACTGCTACAATATATCTGACGCTGACTGTACCTAATGGATTATAAATACTCATAACTCATATTTATTTGGTTGTGCTAAAGTTTGCAGATTTGGTTGTGCTAAATTTTGCAGGTTGGTATAATTTTAAAAAATCGGCCAAGTGCGAGTCGGAACTCGGCAATTAGTGTTCCGTACTATCGCAGTTCTATTTTATTCACCTTTTTTATGTCTGCAAATAGGCCATAACGGCACTTTTACTTGTCAAACGTAAATTTACAATAAAATAATAATAATCTTACAATAAAATAATAATAATATTAAAGTACTATACTTAAAAAATTGCAGATTAAGGACCGATATAAACGGTCAACAAATTAAATGTCACAAAGATATTGAAAACAAAATGTGACCATTACATTCGATAAGTATAAGGTCTGTGCATTAACAGGAAGTTAATGATATTAATTCAGTATTCCAGAGATGTTTAAGATCTCTGAGCGTCCAAATACAATTAATAATTATTCTAATGTTCGTAGAGATGTATACGGTCTTAGTACGTATAGCAGCGGCTGCGCCGCGAGCCTCGGTGTACCGTAGGGTATGTTAATAAATCAGTGTGCAACTAACCACGGTGCGTTTCACTTGCGTCCCCCAAGACATACTAATTTGACGGCGATGGCTGAGACTTTCGGTTTAATTTCGGGTTTTAATCACGAAATACAGGACTGGAATACCTACAGGAACAGGCTATCACAATGGTTCATAGCCAATGATATTAATGATGTGTCGGACAAAGCTGGAGTGAAACGTCGAGCTATCTTGCTAAGCGCACTCGCCGAGTCTACTTACCGGCTAGAATAGTTATTTGTTATGCAAGGCTGCAAAGTTGTTGTTTGGCGCAAGTGCTTAGTATTGAAAGCCGAGCTAGCGAAGGATTGTAAAATTGAACCATGAGCGAAGCGAATGGTTCAAAAGTACAATCCTGAGCATAGCGAGGCTTTCAAGGCACGAGACGCCAAACAATTTTGCTGCCGAGCGAAACACACAATTTTTCACCTCACCACCGCGAGGAAAATTGTAGGTAAGTAAATGTAATGGAAGTAATTTGGACCTTATACTCATTTTCAATAAAGGTTTGTTTACATCTCATCAAGATCTAGCATTTTATAATTATTAAATATAACATAAATATTTTTGCATCTTTAAATAACCTCACGCTTACCTACACTAAAAAAGTCAAAGTATTGTTGGGTACTCACGGTTTAAACTAAGACTTAAATACGCTTATTTTACTTTTTCCGCTAACTTAGCAGGCATCAAAATTCACATATGTATATCTTCTGCACTAAAATCTATAAATAACCATAATTATTTTGGTTTTACTGTCTGTGGCTTTAGAACAAAACAAAATTAAATGTACCTAATTGAGTTTTTTCTTAAATTAACTTTTCAAACGGTGCGTTCCAAATTTGGAAGAAGCGAAATTCTTAGAAAAATAAAACGACATTTTAAAATTATTTATTCGTATTTTATCCTTATAAGTCAGTCTAAATGGTAATATTTCGTATGTACCTACTTAATTAAGAGAGAATAAGTATTATTAATTTTATTTTATCAAAATAATAACAATTTATTATTGGCATAACACCATCAGTTTCTGAACGCACCTCTCATTCTGTATAGAAAAAAGTTGGGTCTCGCGATCGACCGTCACGTTCCAAATTCAAAAACTCTTTCCACGCTAGCGGATAAAATGGACTTTTGGGCGCAGATTTTGAGCGATAAAGCAAGCCTTTACGAGCCGGTGAGGTGAAAAGTAATTTAGCGTTACCGGATACGCTGGAAACTAAAGCATTTTCAGAAGTCGTGAAGATTTTAGACGACCATTTTACACCAAAACGCTGTGGCTACGTGGAGCGGTTTCATTTTTATTCGGCCACCCAGCAAGCGGGCGAAGGACACGCGCAGTGGGCTGTGCGATTGAAGGGCCTCGCCGCGCATTGTCTATTTAAAAATATGGACGACACTATTCTGGACAGGTTTTTGATGGGAATGCTTCCCGGTCCAGAGCGGGAAAAGCTGTTCGCGCAAAGTGTCGGCGAGCTCACGTTACCTAAGGCGATAGACTTGGCGGAGAGCATCAGAGTAGCTCGCGCTGGCGGCGCCGCCGCCGGCCCTGCTGGAGCGCCGGTCCCGATGGCTGCGGAAGCCAGCGGGCTGTTCCAGATTGAAAAAGCCTCTGGGCGTGCCTTCGCGTCTTCGTCTTCGTCTAATGTACAGTGTTCGGTATGCGGTAGATACAAGCATAGTGCTACCAAGTGTCGTTTTAGAAATTACAAATGTAAAAAGTGCCATACAAAAGGGCATTTAAGTAATATGTGCAAAATAGTTAAGTACATCGAGGCGGCAGAAGTGAGCGAGGATGATGACGGTGAGTTTTTTAACATTCGCTCAAAAGATGGGGCACCAATGGTCGAAACTATAAAGGTAAATAACGTTTCTATAAAGTTCCAAATAGACAGTGGCTCGTCGGTAACGGCTATCTCGGAAGAAACATATCTAACTTTTTTTAGTGACGTGCCATTGCTACCCTCAAAGAAAAAGTTAATCGGTTACACTGGAACGATAATAAATAGTTTGGGCGTGGTTAATTTACCGTTATGCTATGAAGGTCGCGTAAACAGCATGGACGTTTACGTTATTCGAAATGGTGGGCCTCCGTTGCTAGGTCGAGATTTCATATCAAAATTTGGTCTCGAGTTGGCACCGATAAATTTTTGTAACGACTTAAATACGGTAGAAAAAATACTCTCTGACTATAATGATATATTCGTTAAGCATCTGGGCTGTTTTAATAAATACAAAATAAATTTAAGTCTTAAAGACGACGCAAAACCTGTTTTTATCAAAGCGCGCCCAGTCGCATTTGCACTCAAGGAAAAAGTGGAGAAGGAAATCGATAGGTTGGTAGAATTAGGTATTTTGGACCCAGTCGAATACTCGGAGTTTGCTTCACCTATTGTACCCGTGTTGAAACGGGATGGCTCGGTGCGTATCTGCGCAGATTACTCGCGCACTATCAACAAGCAGCTGATCGACGAAACATACCCGCTCCCAACCGTTGATGAGTTATTTTCTAAACTGCACGGCGGTGTCCAATTTTCGAAGTTAGACATGTCTATGGCTTACAACCAGTTCCCGATCAACGATCCCAAGGGCATCACTTGCATTAACACTAGCCGCGGCTTATTTAAGTACAATCGGTTAATTTTTGGATTAAAAAGTTCGCCAGCTTGCTTTCAGCGTGCGTTGAATACGTTGTTAGCGGAGTTGGACGGGGTGCTATGCTTTTTGGACGATGTACTGATAACCGGACGCGATAGAACTGAACATCTGCAAAGATTGAAGGCCGTACTAGGACGGTTCAAGGACGCCGGCTTAACACTGCATCGGGACAAATGCGAATTTTTCAAAGACAACATATCCTACTTAGGCCATGTTATAAATAAAAACGGTATCTCGAAGTCACCTCAAAAGGTGGTTGCGATTACAAAGGCACCGCAGCCCGAAAACGTAACACAATTGCAATCATTTTTAGGTTTAGTTAACTATTATCGGAACTTCGTTCCCGACGCTTCTAGCATTTTAAGTCCGTTATATGAGTTAGTTAAAAAAAATGTGAAATGGTCGTGGACCGAATGGCCGGTTCATCAAAATGCTTTCGATGCGATCAAGCAGCAATTGGCTTCAGAACAAGTTCTAGCGCATTTTGACCCTTCCGCAAAGATAATAGTTACCGTAGATGCGTCCCCAGTTGGCCTTGGAGCAATCTTATCGTTAGTAGGTCCTGATGGAGTAGAAAGGCCAGTTTCCTACGCATCGCGAGTTCTACGGGACGCTGAAAAAAACTATGCACAAATTCAAAAGGAAGCCACAGCCATTGTATTTGGAATCAGACGCTTCCATCAATACCTATATGGTAGATCACAACCGTTTGTACTCCGAACCGACCATAAGCCGTTACTTTCTATTTTTGGCCCACAAAAAGGAATTCCAGAGGTTACGGCTAATCGGCTGCAAAGGTACGCGATATTCTTATCGGCGTACAATTATGTCATTGAATATGTTCGGAGCGGAAATAACTGCGCAGATTATCTGTCTCGCGCGCCGCTTGCACCTAGCAACAGCGCGATGACGGTAACTCGTGACGTCACCGAACCCAGTGCAGGTAGTGCATTCGATGACCGCGCCGCTTATATTAATTTTGTAATAGACGGATGTTTACCATTAACCATTGATGATTTGCGCCGCGAAACGTTAAAAGACTCTGAACTTCGGAAAGTATGTGATTTTGTTAGGAGCGGTTGGCCCAAAAAAATTAGTGTTATTAGGCTGAAACCGTTTCATCTGTGCCGAAATGAATTATCCCTAGAAAAGGGTTGTTTAATGAGGGGACACAAAATGATTATACCGCTGGCACTTAGAGAACAGGTATTGCAAGAAGTTCATAGCACTCACCTAGGAATAGTCAAATGCAAAGCGGAAGTTCGGTCAAAATTTTGGTTTCCTGGGGTGGACCAAGCCATTGAGAGGATTGTGGCCGCTTGTAATATTTGCGTCCAGCTACGGCCTTCGCCCCCGCGGGTGACTATAGTGCCATGGCCTTATCCACAACACGCATTCCAAAGGCTACATATCGATTTTTTAGGTCCAATAAACAACCACTCTTATTTAGTGGTAGTAGACGCTTTTAGTAAATGGGTTGAGTGTTTCGATATGAAGACAAATACTTCCACGTTTTCCGTTATTGAGAAACTTTGCGAAATCATGTCCCGGTTCGGTATCCCTCAATGTATAGTGAGTGACAATGGCACGTCTTTTACGTCGGCTGAATTTAAACAGTTTTGTTTACTTAACAAAATAAAACACTTGACTAGCGCTCCTTATCACCCGGCCAGTAACGGCCAAGCAGAAACGTATGTTAAAGTCATTAAGAAAGGCATAAAAACGTTACTTATGTCAAATACCAGTAATGTTAAACTAAACTGCAAATTATTGAAGTATTTATTTGACTATAGAAATTCCATCCATTCGACCACTGGTACCACACCAGCACAGTTAGTATTTGGAAAAAAATTAAGGTCAAGGTTAGATTTACTAACAGACATAAACTCACCGCCATCCGCGTTCACTGATGGCAGCTCGTTAGTGAAAGATAAACAGTCCTTGCAGGTTAGTTACCACGGCGGTTCAGCAAGAATGGACTTTAAAATAAGTGATCGAATTTTATATAAAAAGTACATCAACAAAAATAAGTTTCATTGGTTAAGAGGAAAAATAGTACAGACATTAGGTAAGCGCCTATATTTAATAGAAGATGAACTAACAGGCAGCTTCATAAGAACACATATCAATCAGATAATAGCTGACAAAGGGCAAGAAACATATACGTCATCTGGCCTAGAACCGGCGATGCCTTCGGCTAAAGCTGCGTCAGCCACACCGACGGCCACCGTGTTCCGGCCCGTGCCTACCCCTGGGCCGCTCCAGTCCACGAGCGTCGGCGAGGCAACTTTTGGGCCATCTTTACCAACGCTTCCGGAGGAACCCGAAGATTCATTTCACCCAGCAGAAGGGGGAGATGGTGCTAGTACCTCCCTAGAGGAACCGTGCCCTCAGCTAGAAGATAGTAAGAGTGATGATATCTCCAGGGAAAGTCAACACACTCTGCAAACCGGCTTAGGTCCGCAAGATACCCGTGATCTGAGACCGCCGCGACAAGCTAGACTTAATATAGATTTTAAGAGATTCTTTTATGTTGTTTT
Source organism: Epinotia demarniana (assembly GCA_945867215.1). Classification (NCBI taxonomy): domain Eukaryota; kingdom Metazoa; phylum Arthropoda; class Insecta; order Lepidoptera; family Tortricidae; genus Epinotia; species Epinotia demarniana. The sequence continues at coordinate 31,707,840 of OX244259.1, read as the reverse complement.
GTTAAATAAAGGTGGAGGGAATAGTACGTATAGCAGCGGCTGCGCCGCGAGCCTCGGTGTACCGTAGGGTATGTTAATAAATCAGTGTGCAACTAACCACGGTGCGTTTCACTTGCGTCCCCCAAGACATACTAGGTCTCTACTCTCTAAGCGTCAAAACAAAACAATAAAAAAGGAACATTAATGTAATATTGTCAGTGATGTACAGGGTCAATAACAGTAAAACGTGTCAAGATCGGAATGATGTCTCTTGTCAATACGATAATAATAACATAACACTAGTATTTAAGTAGTTAGGTACTATGCCCTTGCAAGCATGAACAGTCCGGACTCCACAAACAGCACCCGATCACGATTATGACGCATATCTCAGCCATCGCCTCCCTCAACCATATGTTAGGGAAGGTTGCGACCCGATCAACGACGCCACCGTAAGCAAAGCCCTTTAAGCAAGCATGACATTTTCAAGCCACTGGACAGTGTTAAAAACAAAGATTAAGCGACTTGCTCGGCGAGCAACAGCATTACGCGCTCTCTTCTTACATAAAATGGAACAAATATTTCAGGTATAATGTGAATTTAGGTATATTCCTAATAGAATAAGCTTACTACTGGCTTAAAGGCATTTTTGTCGTTTAAGAAATCGTTGAGACCTATCTTAGCAAATTACTTTTAACATGAGACTTAATTGACTGAATGGTAAATTAACAATTTCACTGGGTATTTTATTGTAAAAACGTATGCAGTTCCCCACGAACGACGTGCTAACCTTGCGGAGACGACTGGCCTTCACTGCGATCTTGTTTTTACTTCTGGTGTTGTAGTCGTGGATATCGCTGTTTAGTTTGAACTCGTGAAGGTTTTTCCGCACATACATGATATTCTCAAGAATGTATTGGCTGTGTATGCTACAGTAAGAATGTTTGCCTCCTTAAATTTGTCCCTGAGAGATTCTCGAGCTTTTATATGCTACAGGATATTAGCTGCTTTCCCCCACAACAGGATTCCGTAGGACTGTGGAAGTAACTGTAGTACACCAGCCTGGCGGTCTCAACGTTTGTTAACTGTCTTATGCGTCTTACTGCATAGGCTGCCGAACTAAGTTTTCCGGCTAGGGCGGTGATATGCGCATGCCATTGTAGTTTCGAGTCCAAGGTGATACCTAAAAACACTGTTCTATCTTCAATTTCCAGTTCATCGCCTTTTAATTTGATCTTGGTATTGTTTACCTGCTTGACATTAGGTAAAGTGAATCTAATACACTTTGTTTTCTTGGAATTTAGCAGTAAATTATTTGCTGTGAACTATTTCACAACAGTGTTGAGCACATCATTAATACCATCGAAGCTTTTCTCTTTCCTGTCAACCTTGAAGAGAAGCGACGTGTCGTCTGCGAATAACACAATATCATGTTTATCTTGCATCACATTTGGTAGGTCGTTGATGTAAATCAGAAACAGAAACGGACCCAGAATCGAGCCTTGAGGAACACCACCACACCAAGAGCAACAGTTGTCCCTGCTGATTGGGTCCCATTGATGACTACTCGTTGTGTTCTCTCCGAGAGATACGATGTAACAAGATCAAGAGCACCGTTTTTAATCAAATAATGTTTCAACTTTCTGATTACATTCTCGTGATCAACGCAATCAAATGCCTTTGATAAATCACAGAACACTCCAATAGCATCTTGAGCCTCTTCCCAGGCATCAAAAATATGTTTAATTAGTACCACACTGGCATCAGTGGTAGAGCGACCCTTAGTGAAGCCGAACTGGTTGGTATTGAGTAGTTTATTGCAACTAAAGTGGGACATAAGCTGATGAAGAATAAGATTCTCAAAAACTTTGCTAAATGCTGGTAGCATTGATATTGGCCTGAAATTGGTGGGGTCAGTTTTCGTTCCTGATTTAAACAACGGGATAATTTTACTGTGTTTCATGAAGTCAGAAAATACTCCAGTATTAATACATTTATTGAAAATATCAGCTAAGAAAGGTGCAATTGATTCTACAATGGAATGTAATACTTTGACTGAAAGGCCCCAAAGATCTTCAGTCTTCTTTAAGTTCAACAATTTAAACGCTTTTATAAGAATAAGTGGGGTCACGTGAGTGAATCTAAAGATTTCTGTACATTCCGTTACATTTGCTTTCAATAACGATTCAGCGACATCTGGTGATGAGTTTTAAGACTTCGTGGTCTCAACGGGTACGTTAGAAAAGAACCGCTCAAAATGATCCCCTACTTCATGCTCAGAACTTACTAAAGTACCTATCATCATTTCGTAGGCTGTAGTGCGGATCTCTTATCTTGCGTTCATGTATTTATCCCCCGCTTGCTCTTACACTTTCTTATGCCAAAATAAAACGACGTAAAGTAAGACGTGTCCAGCTTAACGAAAGTGATCAAATGAAGTTGTGCAGAAACGCGACTAGGAAGAAACCGGATTGTATAAAACGAATGACTGCGAAGAATAAGGAATGTGATCAAATGCAAATGTCTGGAATCCATATTGTGCAGAATCGCGACTAGGAAGAAACCGGATTGCATAAAACGAATGACTGCGAAGAATAAGGAATGTGATCAAATGCAAATGTGTGGAATCCATATTGTGCAGAATCGCGACTAGGAAGAAACCGGATTGCATAAAACGAATGACTGCGAAGAATAAGGAATGTGATCAAATGCAAATGTGTGGAATCCATATTGTGCAGAATCGCGACTAGGAAGAAACCGGATTGTATAAAACGAATGACTGCGAAGAATAAGGAATGTGATCAAATGCAAATGTAAGGAATCCATATTGTGCAGAATCGCGACTAGGAAGAAACCGGATTGTATAAAACGAATGACTGCGAAGAATTAGGAATGTGATCAAATGCAAATGTGTGGAATCCATATTGTGCAGAATCGCGACTAGGAAGAAACCGGATTGTATAAAACGAATGACTGCGAAGAATAAGGAATGTGTTCAAATGCAAATGTAAGGAATTGATTACACAGAAGGAGTCCGGAGTTGCAGAACTGTTGCTGGTTTAGTATCGGTCGTTTCCAGGTATATGGGTTTTACTTAGAGGAAAATAACTTTCATCATCCAAAATTAACGTCTTTCCTTTGTAATTTCGAACCATCCAGCGACACTGTGGAATAATAGTGGATTTTTGCTGACTGATGTAATCCGATGCTCTTACCTTCTTGCGGCATTCCAAACCTATCTTCTTTAATGATCGACAAATGTACGATTGGGTACACTTAAATTTTTTCGCGGCATCTCGTTGGCTCATAGAATCATTATTATTAAATGTGCTATGGAGTCTGGTCAGTCTTTTCTTGGTCATAATCTTCGCTGGACGGCCGCTACCACTTTTGCGATATATTATATCGTCAAGGATGCAAGAATTCTATAAATAGTTGAAACTGGTACATTTTCTTTACTGAAATGATCCACTGTAAACTTCTTCCCCGCGTTTAAGTTTGAATTATGAAAATGAACACGTTTTCGCAGAGCTTCTTGCTTTGACACCCTTTTGACAAATACCAAAGCGTGAAAAAATTAAACTTTTAAAGATTTTCCAATCAGATTACGGGAATTATTTGCAGAATGCTTAATACTTATTCCGTCAGTTACCTGATGCTTTAATCTAATTTTAATCTTTGGCAAAAATGACTCTGCAAGATATAGAGCGACGCATGGCAGACAGGACCGTGAAAAAAAGAGCGTCTGTGTTCGCCTGAATTCAAGTTTTTTTTCTTGAAATACGCAGGATTTATTTCAATTTATTGATTAGGTGGGTGATAATAGAAGACGTATGACGGATAAGAAGGAATGCGCGCTCTGATTTCCTCACTGACGATCGTGTTCTTGAAGACGCTGTGGCCGACTCGTACATGCACCACAGCGAGTAGTGCAGCACGCCGTTCTTCAGCTCCATGGGAATGCCGGGAAAACAAAAATTGTATGAAATTCGAGCTGTTCTAGCTAGCTTGAAGGGACTCTCAGATGCACTTTGCCAGTGGCCTCTTAAATGAAATGAATTAATTTTATTCTGCAAGTAGGCCGTAATGGCGCTAGCACAACAGGTATCATAGGCAGCCCCATGTTACAGAACGTGTATGAAAGCAGGAGAAAGAACCAAACACATTCTACTGGACTGTAATCAGGTGGAAGTATACAGGAAAAAACAACTAGGGTCTCCGGACACACTATGGGACGCAGTCAGCACTACCCAGGCACTCACAAACTTTCTGGAGGAACTGGGGTGGTTAGAGTAGCGCTACCCCACCGATTCATACATAAAATAGGCACACTGGATACACTTGCGGAAACGCCCAGTATAACTAACTACGAGTAACTAAACTATGACTGACTGTTAAAACGTTGATTTTTTTATTAAATGTATCAGTGGTTTGCACGTGTTATTTTATTAGTTCAGTAAATAAGGAATTTCAATGCGTAATTAAACCTACTCCATTCCATTGATTTTTAGTTGTATAATTTTAACCGGTTCTAGGAAATACATTAAATGTTTTGATTCCTTCAAATATTACATTTTACCAAATGAGTATTCAAGTTTGAAGCACCTCACTTCAACTCATGCATGTAAGATGAGAATTTGCTAAAGGCGCTTAGCTTTTGCAATTTGACTTTCCTCGTAATACTTGCTTTATTGTCACTCATCTTGGAATGGCATGGTTACTTGAACCCCAAAATGATTAAAGTTAAAAATAAGAGTATATACATACATACAATTTTTCAAAGAAACACTAAAAAAACAGTACTAAACTTTAGTAATAGGGTCCCGTTTTTAGTAGTAGTAGGGAACCCTAAAAAGTAGCCAGTTGTTACAACTGCAACTTATTAGTAGCAACTTCTTGCATTGCCTCTTTATTTTTATCAATAAGTTATTGCAAATCAAACCAAATAAATTTGACCCGAATTTATTATTGTACTAGGCCAACTTTCGGACTTGTTAAAGATGGTATGTTTTTTTAGGGTTCCGTAGCCAAAGGCAAAAACGGAACCCTTATGGATTCGTCATGTCTGTCTGACTGTCTGCTGTCCGTCCGTATGTCACAACCACTTTTTTCCGAAGCTATAAGTCCTATATGCTGTTGAAAATTGGCAAGTAGATGTATTCTGTGAACCGCATTAACATTTTCACACAAATATAGAAAAAAAAACAATAAATTTTGGGGTTCCCCATTCTTAGAACTAAAACTCAAAATTTTTTTTTCGTCAATCCCATACAAGTGGGGGGTGTCTATGGATAGGTCTTCAAAATGATATTGAGGTTTATTGTATCATATTTTTCTAAACTGAATGAAAATAAGTTTGCGCGAAAGACACTTCCAAAGTGGTAAAATGTGTGTGAGAAAGCTGCCGGCGCGTGGGTCACCTGTTACCTCTCTCAACCTTTTGCTGAGCTCCAGCGAACCTTTACCCCAAGGTCCTAGTTTCTCGACGACGACAGCGAAGAACTGTTATTGGGCGCAGAGACAGCTGCATTTTGAGATCTTGAGGCATCCCCGGGCATCTGCCGCGGCCCGGCACTTGTGGTAGTTGCTGGTAGGTAGGACGCCGCCAGGGTCAGTAGAAGTGGCGTCCCACACCAGAGCGCACGGCCCGTCTTCCAGGGTAACAACGACATTTCATCAGGGCGCTTTCCATCGCTCTGCACAATCTGGGGCTCCAGAACAGCAGGAACGTTGCCACTGACAAGCGCGTGAGTGGCGGGACAGGCGGCCGGCGCCCGAGGAGCAAGAGAGGTGATCTAGTCGGTCCACTGTAGCCCCACAAGAAACACAGTTGTGACCTGTGCAGATCCCAGCACCCAGCCGGAGACCGACAGCTGATGCGTAGAGTGTCTGGGTCGATAAAAGTGCCAGTGTTGGGCGTGGGCAATGCAAGGAGAATCTGTCATATTATTGATGATATCAGTAACGACGTGCTACCCCATACTAAATTAATTTACTAAACCCCATACTAAATTTATAATTTTCGTTAGCAGCGTTACTGCTTAAAAACAAAAAAATATTTAGTATGGGGTAGCGCGTCATTACTGACGATTTCTCAATATAATTTGAGACGTTGGTGCCGTTAAGAAGCCGAAGTCTTCTGGTAGATGTCGCTACACGCCTCCATAAGGCGTTGTATGAAGGAACTGATTGAAGGATTTGTTAAGTTTGCATAGGTATACAGACTCTATCTCTTATGTTCTACCTATGTTGTCAAATCGTTCAAGAACAAGAATATTGACTGTTGCTTAGATACCTCGTTAGGAAAAAAAACCGTCGTGTCAAAAAGTGTCGTAACCCTTTTAAATTGCTTTAATAATAATAAATAAAGTGATAAATAGTGTGTGCACACAAACAAAAACAAATAGACCTTCTCAAACAACACAAGCGTAAAAATCTGTTGTGAAATATATCCGGACTGTTTTAAAAGTACTTCCGATTTCACTGCTATCTGGTAAGTCAAACCAACATCAACAGGTTCTGCGCCCCACCGGAAGGAGGGAGGAAAAGCAATCGCAATGGATTTTTCCACGAAAATTGAACTCGGCAAATTAGTAGGAAAGGAAAACTGGGCTACCTGGAAATACAAAATTTCCATAATGCTGGAAGGCACGGAAGGTGCCATGGAGGCAGTTGAGGAAATGCTCAGTAAGCCGGTCCTTGCTGAAGGGGCAGCTGACGCCGCAACCAGCGCCTATAGTACTGCGATGGCAAAGTACAGGCGGACTGAGACTGGCGCTTTGCTCATGCTAACAACTAACATGACCGAGGATACACTTAAGAAGGTTATGAGGTATAGAACGGCACACGAGGTTTGGCAAGAGCTGCATAGGCTATTTGATAGACAAACGGATGACAGAGCGTACAATTTATGCTTGGAATTCTTCGGGTTTCGTCATAGGAAGGAAGATAATGTTCCTACTCATATGTCGCACCTTAAGAACCTCTGGAATGAATTGAAGGCGGAGATTTTCAAAATCGACGCCACCGCTAAGCTACCTGAATTGTTCCTGATGTGTAAGGTCTTAGATACACTTGACGACCGGTATTTCAACTTTAAGTCAAGTTGGCTAATGCTCAAACAGTCAGAAAGGACGATCGACAGTTTAACGACGCACCTTTGCACGTTCGAGAGAGAGTTAGGTAGTCAAGAGAACTCACGACAGGAGGCACTAGTGGTTACACCTACTGAACGTCAAAAGAAGAAGAACCCGGACGAGCAGCTGATCTGTAACTACTGTTTTGGAAAAGGACACAGAGTTCGGAAGTGTAAGAAGTGGTTTAAGGATGGGAGGCCACCTAAGCGAACTTCGGGAACATCATCAGCGTCTAGCTCAAAGTCCAAGCAAGTGCAACAGATTTCCCTAATGGTAAATGCGTGCTCAATTAATCAAGTACAGGATCGTGAGAACTGGTATGTTGATAATGGCGCAACAGTGCATATTGCAGTAAGGAGGAATTTCTTCACCGATTTTCATGAATTTGATTCGGATCACACCGTGACTACGGCAGACGGAACTTCCATATCTGCTACTGGAATGGGCTCTGTAGTGGTGGAATCAAATGTCAATGGGCACAAGGAGAAGATAACCCTTAATGATGTGTGGCTAGTACCATCCTTAACGAAAAACCTATTTTCGATGCTTGCAGCGCAAGATAGGATGCAGAACAGCCTCTTCACTTCAACAACTAAAGAGTGCAAGTTAGATATTGAAGGCACAACCAGAGTTGTTGGAAGAAGGGTCCGTAATGGCGGACTATATAAGTTGGATTTGAAGACAGTCTTTCCAACACAGCATTCGACTATTGAGATCAATGCTATAACTGGCTCAAACATGCTACAGCTATACCATGAACGGCTGGTACACCATGACAAACGACACGTCATTCGCGTAGTAAAGCGCGAGTTAGGCATTCAGCTCAGTCAAGACAAAGTGACATGTGAAGGCCGTATTTACGGAAAGTCACACCGAAAGCCGTTCGGGACCAGAGAAAGAGCTAAGGCAGTTGGAGAACTAATCCATACAGACGTTTGTGGCCCCTTTGCAACAAGCATTTCGAAGTACCAATACTACGTACTGTTCAAGGACGATTTTTCGAGTTATCGCATGGTGTACTTCATGAGACAAAAATCAGAAGTAAAAGACAAACTTCTCCAAATGCTTCAAGAAGTAACGAACGCCGGAAATACTGTCAAAACTATACTCAGTGATAACGGCGGCGAATTCGTCAATGAAGCAGTTCGCAAAATAATACAGAGTTACGGTATTCAGCATCGGCTAACTATGCCTTATACGCCCGAGCAAAACGGCTGTAGCGAGCGAGAAAACCGAACCTTAGTGGAAGCTGCTAGATCTATTATGCATACCAAAGGGGAGATGCCACAAATACTATGGGCAGAATTAATTAATACGGTTGCATATGTGTTAAATAGAACATGTCCCACAAGAGTGGACACCAAAGTGCCATATGAACTGTGGCATGGAAGAAAGCCTAAGATTTCGCATCTTAAGATTATTGGAAGTACGTGTTATGCGCATGTTTCAAAACAACATCGCAAAAAGGCTATAAAAGGCATACTAATAGGCTACGAAAATGATGACGGCTATAGGATCTGGGATGGATATAAGATGTTAAAGTCGAGAGACATAACGTTTGAATCGGATGTAGAATTCAAAACTACTATAAACGTACCTATTGCTTCAGAGGGAGTACCAGGTAACCAAGATAGTGAACATAATTTCGAGCCAGAGCCTACCAATGAAGATCCTGTCTTAGAGGGAGATGAAGTGGTTAGAGAAGACCAAGATCAAGAAGTGGTTAGAGAAGACCAAGATCAAGAAGGCGATACTCACCAACGCGAGAGCTATGAATCGAGGGAAAGCTCAAATACGAACGACGGTGATGATGATTTTGTCGATGCTGATCAGGGACAATTGGATATAGAAGAGCCCCTGTTAGAACCTGTGGTTCTAGGTGAACCTATGGTCGAAGCGGAGCCTCACCATAAGCTAAGAGATAGGTCGACGCTTAAACGTCCAAAAAGTTTGAGGATTATGTGGGTTACGTAGGAACATACAAGTTTCCTGATACATATAAAGAAGCTCTTTCAAGAGAGGATAGAGCTGAGTGGCAGAAGGCCATGACAAATGAGCTGAGGTCTCTCGAGGAAAACAAAGTCTGGACATTGTGTGACCTGCCACCCAACCGCAAAGCACTTCCATATAAATGGATATTTCGTATAAAAACAAATCCGGACGTATCCGTCGATAAATATAAAGCTCGCCTTGTGGTGAAAGGCTTTAGGCAGAAAAAAGGAGTAGACTACGAAGAGACCTATAGCCCGGTTGCCAGATTGGCCACCGTGAGGGCACTGCTTAGCGTATGTGCAAAAGAAAGGATGCACCTGGCTCAATTTGATGTGACTACGGCCTTCCTAAATGGAGAACTTAAAGAGGACATTTATATGGAACAGCCAGAAGGGCTTCATGACGGAACTACGAAAGTGTGGAAGCTAAATCGAAGCCTTTACGGTTTAAAACAAGCACCCCGATGCTGGAATTCGTACTTCGAACAAGTACTAATAGGTCTTGGTTTTGACCAATGTGAGGCTGACTGTTGCCTCTATTCTAAGCACGTCGGTGAAGAGAAGATCCTGGTTGCCTTATACGTCGATGACGGATTGGTTGCAGCTTCCAGCGAGCAGCTAGCCAATAGTTTTTTATATGAACTTAGGTCTAACCTGATGATCACCACTAAGCCTGCCTCGTACTACCTTGGCCTGGAGATAAGGCAAGATGAGAAATGGATAGCCATAAGTCTGCAATCATACACTAGGAAGATCCTTGAGAGATTTAATATGGCTGACAGCAATCCAGTTTCAACACCAATGGAAACATCTAAATATTCAGAGGAAGTTCTTGAATCAGGGAAAGCTGGCAAGGTTCCCTACAGAGAGGCTGTAGGTGCCCTGATGTCAGGAACACGACCCGATATTGCGTACGCCGTAGGTGTCGTGTCGAGAAATTTGGAAAACCCGTCAAAAGCAGATTGGACTCAAGTAAAAAGGATATTTAGATATCTCAAAGGCACTATGAATCTTGGGATTAAATATCAAGTCGGATATGACAGTGATGTAGAAGTATACAGTGATGCGGATCATGCTGGAGATCCTTCAACCGGAAGATCAACATCAGGCGTTGCTTGCCTATTTGCTGGCGGAATTGTATCCTGGCTAAGCCAAAGACAAACTTCCGTAGCGGTTTCTACGACAGAGGCGGAAATTGTCGCAGCGAGTGAGGCAGCCAAAGAACTGATTTGGCTTCAGAGGATATTTTGCTTTCTATCCCATCTCTCCATCTTTGAAAGTAGATAATGAAGCTGCTATTAGATTGGCACACAATCCCGTGTTTCATAAACGAACGAAACACATACGTGTACGGCATTTTTTTGTTCGGGAGATGGTACAAGATGGAAGCCTCAATGTTATCAAGACAAGTTCGGCTACGCAGCTTGCAGATATAATGACCAAGCCAGTCCCGAAACCTAGGCTTACGGAAATATGTGCCAAGCTGGGGCTTGCCCGTAGTTCTTGAACGAGGGAAAGTGTTAAGTTTGCATAGGTATACTCTATCTCTTATGTTCTACCTATGTTGTCAAATCGTTCAAAAACAAGAATATTGACTGTTGCTTAGATACCTCGTTAGGAAAAAAAACCGTCGTGTCAAAAAGTGTCGTAACCCTTTTAAATTGCTTTAATAATAATAAATAAAGTGATAAATAGTGTGTGCACACAAACAAAAACAAATAGATCTTCTCAAACAACACAAGCGTAAAAATCTGTTGTGAAATATATCCGGACTGTTTTAAAAGTACTTCCGATTTCACTGCTATCTGGTAAGTCAAACCAACATCAACAGGATTTAGATCTAGCTATAACCGTGCGTACAATGCGTTACGTGATCGACCTGCAGAGGGGTAATCACGTAACGTTTCCTTTACGCGCGTTAGGACAGTCCAGCTGTCATTTTTCCTTACAAAAAAATAGATCTACCTACCGTACCTACGATGCGTTACGTGATCGATCTGGAGTTAAAAGGTTATTGAGTTATTGCTGAAACCTATCTGCCTTAACGAAAAGGACGTAATGGGTCCTAAGTTTCCTATGCAGATAGACCTAGACCTAGACCTTTTTTACTTATGATTTGTAATGTGGGCTAACTAGCAGAAAATACGGCACCCTTCATTGTGCGTGGTCCGACACGCACTTGGCCCGTTTTTTTTTATTAGTTGGAGTTGTTGTTGTGGCTGTCAGCTTTTAATTCGGCAATCGGCACGCTGTCTTTAGTTGATTGAAGACACGGATATTTCCCGGAAGGAGGATTTCTTTGCTCATTTCCTCTCGTCTGTCAGAAGTAATAGTAACTGGGTAAATTTACAAACGAGCGGTTTTTGCTGTCCCACGGCTATAATTTCAAGTCAGTTTAACATGGAGTGTTGTTACATATATATTTGTATTCCGAGTATTATAAAGTACTTGAAATATATATAACAATACCTTAAATCTGTATTGATTCTGAAAAAAAAATGAATTTGAAATCGTAAAACAGCGAAATATACTGCTTTTTTGCGTGCCCCACTTGCGGTTTTGCTCAAACAAAAATTCATAACTATAGTCTATGGCAACGTATAAATAAATAACGTGTACTATTATAAAGACGATTTATTAGCGTATTCATGAAAATATTTATTTTTATTAATGGGTGAATAATTAAAACCAGTGAAGTATTTTAGTAGCTGTCCCACGGGCGAGCCATTAATTAGGACTCAAGCTCAAAACCCTTAAAATCTAGTTATCTATAGTCCGACCGTTACGTTTACTTTACGGTACGATAGGTTAGTTGGGCTTCAACCACCAACGGAAGTGGACGCTTCGCTGGTATTTTTGATGAGGAAACAGATATACGATTGAAATAAAAATCTGTCTTTCATAACAAAGGTTAGCAATAATATGGGGTAACAGTTTCGTGTTTAACTAATTAGTGAATTCAATTAATAGTGTACGAAGGACCGCCAAAAACACTCATGTTGACATATTTGTATGGCGACATTTGTACGGCTTTTTTGGTCATACAAATGTCGAACGTGGCATACAATGTCGATTCAAAACAAAATCTAAGCGATTTTTAATATTTTGGAACATAATCCCAGAATAAGTAAAAGTACAATATAACGACCATCATAAACCATAAACCGGAGATACTATATCGAAATAGTGAGTTTTTATTGTACAAATATTTTAAACATTTTCAACAGTTGTATGGCAAAATCGACATTTTGATGGCACTCGCCGACATTTTTATACCGCTATCGACAATTATATGCCAGAATCGACATTTGTATGGCATTATATCGACTTTTGTATGGCGCTGTCGACATTTGTATGGCACTGACGACATTGGTATGGAACGGTGTTTTTAAAGCATCAATATCTACTAACCATTAGAAGCAGAGTGGTGCCTCATGCACCATATTTTTTCTTTTTAAAAACCCTACCTACCTCACGCCGTCGGTACGAGTCTAATATTCCCAAAAATAAAAAAAAACATACAAATGTCGAAAAAACGTCTTCTTCAAAAATTTACCCAACTAGTCATTAGATCTCCTAACAAAAGCCTAGTGGCCGATCTACATTATCGGCGATGATCGTTGATCGTGTGATTGTCTTTAATCGGCACGATAGTCGTGCAAGCATCCACACGATCGTCTGTAGTGGGCGATTTCCTTTGTTTCCTTTGATGCGTGCCCAAAAACTCACAAATCACAGATCGCAGGCGATCATAAGCGATGATCGGCGAGTACAGCCGAATATGCCCCATACACGATCGCGCTCGCTAGTAATCGTCTGTAATCGCCGATAGTGCAGAAGAGCCATAATATGTTTGATGGGGGGATGTATTCCTTGACCCCAACATGTCAACAAAAAACAGATATTGTAGGTATGTAGCCTCGCATGCCTAGAGTTTTCCATTCAGTAAATAACTGTCTGATGTGTTTTGTTTACAGGTGTTATTTATTGCGAGGTTCAGCAACTTTAACGAAAAAAAGGCAACGAAGTGTCAGAACTAACTCGCTCTGTACAAGGCCGTCCGTAATGGAACATCTGTGTCAAAATTCGTGGACCTTTAGTCTTTTTTTACATACCTTCTTGCCCGACCCCCGTCAACACTGTCAACCGCAAGTCTTAGCGAAAAACTCCAAGGCTCCCAGTATATGTATATGCAAGGAAGGTGCTTTATGACTTGGTTACGATAAATATATACAAGTTAAGATGTAGATTAGGAACTAGGTGTAGCGATAGTGGTCATAAAGTAATGAAGTCTTTCCTTGTTCTCCATTCACACATTAATAATAGGTATGTTGTACTTCAGTACTAAATGGTGTCAAGTTGGAAGTACTGTAAGGAAAGATAGTAGTACTATCGCAGAATAGTCCACATCTAAAAGGAAAAAAAATAACTGTTTACTAGAACATGAGTTTCAGGTGTCGTAACTTATTTGTACATATTTTTGTATCTAGAAATGCGCCATGATAGTTCTAACGTCCAGTTTATTCTAAAAACCAAACGTCCTGCAGGTAGATCACGTAACCCGTTGTGCGTACGTAAAATGACAGTTGGACTGTCTTAAAGCGCGTTCGAAACGTTACGTGACTACCCCTCTGCACTAAATACCTGCTTCGATGAAATATTCCATTCCTAAAAATTAAGAGCTTAGGGTGTCAGTAACGTTAGACGCGGAAGAAGTCAAATAAGTCACGCAAATTTCAATCAAATGAAGTACTTTTTAATACTGATAGAAACTCAGCTTATACTCCAGGAATTATTTTACGCGACTTGTCTAATTTGACTGGGTAATTGGGTAAGCGCGCAGTCGAAGTGCTTCCGAACCGATAACTTCTCTTCGTCGTCCTCCTACCCCCATGCTCAAAATCCAGGCTATGCCCTTGAAATAATACAAGATATATTATAATATAGGCTAACACTTATCTTTGAAGAACCTTTGTTTTTAAATATCAACTACAGGCTTGGCCTGGAATAGGAGCAATAAATTTAACGGTGGATTATTTACTCAATAAGCAATCAGTTCTAAGTGGTTTAACAAAAAAAAAACAAGAAAAAAAACCTCATTATTTGTAAGAAAAAATAAAATATGAAAATGAAATGAAATATTTATTTATTAACATATGCATACACTTAGAAAAGCGTTGCCATATGGTTACATTTCTTACATTTTTCGTAACTTTTGACCCGCTCGCGTAACAAGTAAGTAACATTTGTTATTCAGGGAATTTTATTAAGTGGACTGACACTGTATTTCTGTTAGTAAAGAAAAACTTACTCATACAACAGTGAAGAAATGATTATTTAAGTGCGTTATCAGTTTTTGAATAAATATTAATAGTTACGTCAAGAATATTTAATTCTTGTCTACGACTTTGCTATTTTCCATCAAGTTGGAAAATCGCTAAGGTTACCGTTAATAAAACCTGGTAAACATTCATCCATTCCCATGAATTATCGGCCTGTAAGCCTACGGCCTTCAAGAGGTAAAATATTTGAAAAGATAATCCGTGACCGTCTAGTACAGGCTTCAGAGTAAGGTAATAGGCAATTCGGATTCCGTAATTGCCATTCCACCATACAGCAACTTGCACGAGTAGCGGAGCATGCTGCACACAATCTCAACCTAGGTAACACCACTGGAACGTTTCTGCTAGACTTAGAGAAAGCATTCGATACAGTGTGGCATGAGGGCCTACTTCATAAAATGCTTCTGTGTCGAATACCTATGCCACTAATTAAATCCAGTCCTATCTTTGTAACCCTTCATTTCGTGTACACATTGGGAATGCAGCTTCCAATCCTCGTTCTGTAGTAGCTGGTGTACCACAGGGGTCCATTTTGGGCTTTATTTCTGTTTCTACTCTATATAAACGACACTCCTATTCAACCCAGAACCATTATAGCGTGCTTTGATACGTGCTGATGATACAGCGTCACTCACGTCGTCAAACGACATTGATCTCGTCATTACCAGCCTTCAACTGTCCATAGATCTCCTTCATGAATTTTTCACTGAATGGAAATTAAAACTTAATGAGACTAAAACTGAAGCTATCATCTTCACTAGACGTCGTAAAATACCCCTAAGAAAATTGAAAATGGGTAGCTACGAAATCCCGTGGAGTACATCAGTAAAATATCTCGGAGTCCACCTGGACAGAAAACTAAACTGGGGCACCCACGTAATGTCCTTAAGCTCGAAAAGTATTCAAGCATTAGGTGCACTGTCACCGATAATGAATCGTAAAGATGCACTAAGTGCAAGTACGAAAACTTCAACTTCACTCGTACGGCCTGTCATCACTTACGCCTGTCCGGTATGGAGTAGTACTTCCGATACAATTTTTTTTAAGTTTGTATCGGAATTTGACTCCAAATTGTACAAAGTAAAGCAATTAAGATCTCCTATAATGCTCTTTTTTACACCAATCGCCGGAAATTGCATATTAAAATTAACCTACCACTACTTAAGCCCTTCATCTTAAAACAAACAAAAACTTTTTACCTGATTAAGAATCCTTGCTACAAAAATAAAGTCGTGAGTAATATAGGCAAAAGTCGTTTAAGCACCTTACCATACGTCGATAATTATCGACGTTACAGGCTACCCCATCACTACGTGCTCGAGCCGAGTGACGTCGCGCGAGAACCGGTCTCGCAGTAGCGGCTCGCACTGCTTGCACTACGTACTGATAATGCTTCGAATGAGTTCACTTAGCAGCATGAATGCATTTCTACTGACATATTTTTTTTTACTGAGTACTTATTTATAACGAAAAGGTTAATTTTAATAACATCCGATACCATGTTTACCTAATTTACATCAAGTATATAAAAGGGATTGTATTATGATCACAATATAATGTAATAATAGTATTCGGTTATCACTTAGTATTAACTTAGGCTGCAAATAAACACTATTGAATAGCAACATGTATGCAACAAATGCGAGCTTTTCTAAGCAAGCATATAAATGTAATTCTTTGTTGTACCTATAAACAGTATTTGTTAAAAATAACTAATCGTTTTGATTGAGTAAACATTATTATGATTGAATAGGTGTCAACAATGAGTCTTTCATTAAAAGAAAAAAAAACTGAAATAAAAAAAAAATAGTATATATATATACTTATAACATTATTTATTGATTTATATGTTGGAAATAGCAAAAAACGAGAATAATTAGTCCCGGGTAATTTTAAGTTCGATTTTCAAGGATTTCTATACGGAATTCATTTATTTATGTCTAAAATTGCCGTTTTTTCTAAGCAATTCGGAACTCCATACAAAACAGCTTTCAATTAAAAATGTATTAAAAAAACTATTTGTATGAATTCATAAAATTTCATGGCCATACTTAGCATTGAAATATACCTCACAATGGCATAAATAATATTGTAATCATATGAGTAGAGCCAGAGCAGCTGTCAACTTTCGGACCAGCCCTCGTACGCTCGTCTCTAGGCGTAAGAACCCTTAATTTCAAACACTAACGTTCGTTACATATCGATCTCTGTCACTCGACTCGCGCAAGTGCAACGGAGATGGATTTTTTCTAAAGATTTTTGTGGTAATAGCACAGAATCGAATGGTTGGAATTACACATTGAATATTATTGCTATATACATACATACAGTGTGTAAGTGTAATACCGGCGATAAATTAAATCGGACATAGTATTCATTAGTGTAATCGTGAAGTAAAAGGATTTTTAAGTTGCAGTTCATTACGACGCCATAATATTATTTTTAAATTTCTCAACAGCAATGTACTGTAAACATGGTTGCGGTACCGAAATGTCAAATGTTAATTAGCAACTGTCAACGAGCGTTTAACGTGAGTGTGTTTGCATTACATTGCGGGCTGAATTATTTTGTATGGACAAAATTATTGTTGCAACTTTAAGTAAATGTTATCTAATTACCTTTAATTTGTCCTATACTAACCACCGTTAAGAAATTCGCCCGTATTAGACTTACACACTGTATTATACACTGCATCTCTACTCTTCTCCGATTGTAGCGGCTATCCGTTCCATTGGGTCAAGTAGGGTAGAGACGAGAGGGTGCGTCTGTGTTTGCGCGAGCACTTACGCACCATAATATATCCTGCGCAACGGACTGTATCTGGATATTGGTAACGAGCTCATAAGCGTTTGAGACTGAGCGCCGTAACGAGCTTGACGTAAAGCTAGAGAGCGTAGAGGCTCGTCCACCAGCAGCCATCCTATACAATTATGTCGGCGGGATGTTAACCTGCTCAAAGTGCGCCCGTACCTTTGTAAGAAAGGTCGGGTACGCAAGTCACCTGAGAGCGCATCACAGAGTAGAACAGCAACACTCCAATAATTCTTAAGTGTTACAAAAGATACCCAATCCTTACATACAGTCGCTGGGGTCGTAATCGGCCAGGATGCCATCATCGTCATTATTGTTATATATTAAGTTAACATTAATGTTATCGCGATTTATGACGTATACAGATTATGTGATTTTACCCCAATTTGTCAGTACAGCATGTCGAAGTCATAATCGGGTGTAGCGTACAGATGTAACAATCCGACCAAATGTGAATGCGATTTCTCAGTACAACTCGTTTGGCAGTTGGATCAGCAGCGGGCTGAAAAATCATGACATGTATACACCCCATAACACATCCTTACTCTTATAGTAACAGAGACGTGTTGCGATTTATTTGGCTACTTTTGCTGCTAACAACTATATGATGCTGAGTGTACATGGGTTAATCAACTTTTGAAGTACTCATTTCGTGTCCCCGTGTGTGAAAGAAAATTTGATATCTTACAATTCAAGTCAAATTGAATTACATTTTTACTAGCGGTCGCCCGCGACTTCGTTCGCCCGCGATTTTTTTTTTTTTTAGATATAAAATAGGTAAGTGAATTTTATTCTTAGTAAAAATGGTCTAGACATATTACATTTCAAACAGTGGGAGACACTGATATACTGATACTGCAATTGTTAAAGAATTTTTAAAGATTTTCCAATCAGATTACGGGAAATGTTTGCAGAATGCTTAATACTTATTCCCTCAGTTACCTGACGCTTTAATCTGATTTTAATCTTTGGAAAAGATGACTGCAAGATAAAGAGCGACGCATGGATTTGGAGCTAGAAAATGGGGATCTTAGTTATTATGAGTGAGATTTTAAAAAAAGTTAAATAGGCTGTTAAAACAATCTTAAACTCAGCACTGGGAATCGAGAAATGGAAACAGGTTAATGAAATGTATCTCTTTAAAAATCCCCTTTACGTGTTCCCCGTACAAATCCTTCAACCTTTTTTAACCTCCATTTGGGATAGAATTTTCTTAAACGCCGAAATGACTTTTTTTTGTATTTTTATTAGTTAACTTGCTACAACGTTACAAGTCTCTAGTTCAAAAAATAATGTTTCCCCCATACAAACATTTCACCCCCATTTAACCCTTTATTTTCTAATTTAATTTTCTAAAACGCTGAAATTGCTTTTTTTTGTAACTTCCCAAGTAGCAATGCCTTTACTGAACTAAGTCTTGTAGATATCTAGAAGTCAAAATCACGAATTTGAAGCCTTGTCTTGGCCAAGACCTCCCCGGCCCTCTAGATATCCCTAAGATAGTCCTCAAGACAATGTTTAGTAAAAGTGGGCACAGGCGCTTACTTCAAGATTAAGTATCAGTTAAGACTAGTTTCTGAGGTGAACTTCAGTCAGACTTAAGAATACAGCATTTAAGAGTACTTTAATACTTCTTTCTAGATATCTTGTAGGTTCACTTCATACTATTTGAGGCTATCTTTAAGATGTCTACAATACTAAGTTAAAACATCAATAAATGACAGTCTTCATTCTAACTTGATCTTAAGATGACTTAAACAAATAAAAGATAACCCATAATTTCCTTAACACTGTTTTTTTGTAGTTGTCGATAAGATATGTTTTTTTATTCTCTTAAGTCAATCTGAAGTCTCGCTTCTTAATTCAAATAAGTTCTTACTGACACTTAACGTAAACTGAGTATAGTAAAATAAGAATTTGTAGCCACTTGTTGAAGAAATACTTCAGTCAATGTTTATTTGGCATTTCCTAACTCAGTTTTCGATAAGAGAGAAATTATTTTTTCACACCTTTCATTCGGAAAAGTAAGTTTTGCTCCACGACGAGAGGGACCAAAACGCTATTTTTCTGTTCAAGCTACTTTTTTAATTTATACATTGGCTTTGGAACATTTGTACGCAATGTGCCAATTGAACACAGATGTTAATAAAATAATCGATTGTAATTTCATCGTAGTCGATTCAAAACGATCATATTTCAAATTTTAACTATAACAATGTTGTATAAAAATTTATAAATATTTCGTAATATTTAAAAATTAGTAGGTAATAAAAATTAAGATAATTTAGATATATTTTAACAATATCTTTTTTTAAATTTCCTCATAGTCGGTGTGAAACATAGTATGCGTCACTCGGTAGCAAACTTATTTTCGTCTCGGGCGTAAACACTTGTATCCCTCACTACGCTCAGGATCCTACGTTAGAATCCCTTGCGACGCTCAGGATTCTATTGTAGGATCCCTCGCTACGATCAGGATTCAATACACCGCCCTCGCCGTAAATATACTATTTTGCTCCCTTGTGACACAAATAACTATTTCCTAAGTCAATCTAAAATCCCTCTTCTTAATTCAAAGAAGTTCCCATCGACACTTCAAATAAACTAAGTATAGTAAAATCAAACTTTATAGGCGTTTGTTTAAGTCGTACTTTACTCTGATTTGGCATTTCTTAACTCGGTTTTAAAAACGCATACTTGTCTAAAGTAGAATTATTATGATACCAATTAGACTTAAAGTAAAAGTAGGCTTAAAAAAATCTTTTCTGTCCTAGTCAAAACTAAGTAAAGGCGGATTACAGAACTTTTAGATTTAGCCTTATTCGCGATTGCTACTTGGGTTAATAAGTAATCTTTCTACAAAGTTTCAAGTTTCTAGCTCAAAAGGAAAAATTTCCCTCATACAAACTTTGCACCCCTATTTAACCCCCTTCGAGAAAGAATTTTCTAAAACGCTGCCCGCTGTTTTTTTTGTATTTTAATAAGTAATCTTTATACAATGTTTCAAGTTTCTAGCTCAAAAAATAAAGTACCATCATTGCACCCCTATTTAACCCCCCTAAGGGTAGAATTTTCTCAAATGCAAAAATATTTTTTTTGTATTCTAATAAGTAATCTTTCTTCAGAGTTTCAAGACTCTAGTTCAAAAATTAATGTTTCCCCCATACAAACATTGCATCCCCATTTAACCCCCTTGGGGGCGGAATTTTTAAAAACGCTGAAATTACTTTTTTATCTTCATAAGTAATCTTTCTACAAAGTTTCCAGTCTCTATATCAAAAATAAAGTTCCATCCATACAAACGTTGCACCCTTATTTAACCCCCTTAGGGGTAGAATTTTCTAAAACGTCCAAAGTGTTTTTTTCCTATAATGTAAGTATCTTACTATAAAGTTTCAAGTCTCTAGTTTAAAAAATAATGTTTCCCCCATACAAATATTGCACCATCATTTAACGCCCTTAGGGGTAGAATTTTCTAAAACGCTGAAATTACTTTTTTTGAATCTTAATACGCAATCTTTCTACAAAGTTTCAAGTCTCTAGCTCAAAAAAAAAAAATTCCCCCATACAAACTTTGCACCCCTATATGACCCCTTAAGGGAGGTATTTCCAAAAATCCCTTTTTATCCCTAGCCCACGTTATAAAAGGAAGTTCTGGTGTTAATTTCAAGTTTCTAGTTCCTGTACTTTCGGCTGTGCGTTGATGAGTGAGTCAGTCAGGACATAGGCATTTATATGTATAGATAAAATAAACAATATCAGACTAATATGTGTTGTATCGAAACATTTAAAGTTCCGATCCGATCAGAAATAAGCATTTTATTTAGAGTAACATAGTAGACAAAACTCGGCCTCCATACAAAAATAGCCTGTCCCCAACCATAGGCACTAGCATAACCCATAACATTTTCTTAATTTATTCATATGGTGACTTATTTATAAAATAACATCAAAATGATCATCATGAAATTATCAATAAAACCCGCCCTACACCATGAAGATGATTGAATTGTAAATGAATTTGAAAAGGAAATGAATTTTTCATTAAAACGATTTATCTAGATTTTTTTAAATCTTGTCCCCGAAATTTAATGAAAATGCATGTCTCCTGCGTTACTATAGAAAATTGTTTAATGTTTTGGAGAGATTGCGTTGCTAGCAGCTCACGAACAAGCAAAATATACCTAAGTTTATAAAAGCGAACCCCGTCTAGGTGAAATCCTCGTCGGGGGCATGTCTGACGGCGACACGTGGCAGAAGTAGGTGCGTGGCTTAATTGTTGGTCAACTACGTTACCATTCATATTTCGGTATTTTTATCGTAAATGTAATGGAATCTTTTGATTTGGAATGTATTTATTGTCTAATTTTAAAGTGATAAATAAACTTTTATAACTTTCCTAAGAATAGACTCAGTATTTAACATTATACATGAAATTGTCACTCTAGTTACCGGTAACGCGAAAGACATTGTCTCTTGCGTTATCAGTAACACCAGAGACAGTATGGCTTATTCCATACATCTCAGTCGCGAACCATTTTGTCTGAAAAGTAGATTATATTTCACTTTAACATTTGTTTTACATTTCCCTTGAAATTCTTTATTGAACAGTATCATTGCATTGGCTTCTGTGGGTTTTTTTCTTTATGTTTCTCCATTTATGGTCTTATTTATTTTTCTACCATAATTTATGATTACAAAATGCAAAAGGTACAAACGGCAAAACACATATATCTGTTTTTAAAAGTTTGTAGCGGTTTGTATATATCACAAATTATAAAAAACTATATTAATACTTTAGTGGTATTTCCATACTTTCTCTGGTGTTACTATTGGTAACGCCAGAGAAGGTATTCTTACACAGCTTTGAGGTGCAATTGAAATGAGAACAGCCGGGTACTGCATATTCACCGTACCAAACAATCAAGCGACAGTTTAGCGCCCGCTATAACGTGGCGTAGAGCGAACGTGGTACGCAGGCGCACACACACACGGAAGCGGGGCGCGAGTAGCACACTGCACCAACACTGCACTAGCGCGCGATTCTAGGAATTAACTACCGGCGATATTGAGAAATGTTACAACTGTGATTGTACTTCGACAACGACTTTAACGTCTAAACACCGTCAAAATGAACACTTGCTTTTCAAACTCCGCATCACAAACTATAAATTCAGATATAATTTGTTTTAATTAGACTTAATGAAGTAATTTTATACTGATAAAATCAACGGGGATGCAACTGCTTGCTTTGCTTGTTTCGCGCTGGCCGCGCGCGCGGGGACGATAGTAACAGGCGTGCCTGGATTCTGTTACTTAACTGGAATACTACCAGTCTATTAATAATATTATAACAAACGAAAAATTAATGGACCTTAAGAAACACGAGTCATTTTTTCTTTACGATTTCATGGTTTGTTTCTACATCGTATTTAGATTTATTTTGCAGTTGAAACTAGGGCTCGCGGTCGTGTCCGAGTTTCGTGTACACGTGTCGGGTACCCGTGTTCGTGTAACCCGCCCGCGAGTCTAAGCGACCGGTCCGAACGGATCCGTGTAATTAGCGCACGGATACCCGTGTACACGTGTACACGTGTACACGAGTACCCGCGTCCTATTTACACGCGGGTAGTA
Organism: Epinotia demarniana; assembly: GCA_945867215.1. Classification (NCBI taxonomy): domain Eukaryota; kingdom Metazoa; phylum Arthropoda; class Insecta; order Lepidoptera; family Tortricidae; genus Epinotia; species Epinotia demarniana. The sequence continues at coordinate 31,684,947 of OX244259.1, read as the reverse complement.
CTACCCGTCCTTGAGTTGTGGTGTGAAGCTAGGAACTATCCCGTTGTTCTAAGAATGTTCATACAAGTACTAAATGAGTGTTCGTAGCATTGCAATTATAACATATTATTTGTGAATAAAAATAGCATAGGAATAAATGTAACAAATTATAACAAAGTACGTAAAGTTCGAATCCTCAAATTCATATTTTAAAAAAGTAAGTACGAATCCATGCTAATGTTATAAATATGAAAGTGGGTCTGTCTGTCTGTGTCTTTCTGTTACCCCTTCACGCTTTAACAGCTGAGTTGATTTAGAAAAAATTTGGTATAGAGATTTGAGTCTGGGGGAGGGACATAGGATATAAACGAGTTCCACGCGGACGAAGTCGCGGGCAGAAGCTAGTAAGTTTTATCCCATAAAAAAACATTCCATGTAAAAAAGAGGCCAAGTCTCTAAACTCTTCCACCTTAAAAATCTGTGAGATATTTCGTAGTACGAAGTCTCAGGCATTCTCATTATTCTTTATTTGCCAGCTAAATAGAATTCTGCCACTTGGCAATCACACCACTTTACTGCTTTTATGGATTTTTGCACACCTTAAACTATGAAGTATTGTGTAATTGCCAAGTCGCAAAATTATATTTAGCTAGCAAATAAAGAATAATAAGAATGCCTGAGACTTGGTACTACGAAATATCTCACAACTTTTTACGGTGGAAGAGTTTCGAGACTTGGCCTCTTTTTGACATGGAATGTTTTTTTTATGGGATCTTACTTCTTTATGTAGGTTATTGTGTCATCAATACATACAAATTACGAATGCAGTCGCATTCTTGCTTTTGAATTTTTTCTCCCATTCGCTGCAAATGTAACTTTGTAATCCTATATATTTATATGGGATTACAAAGTTATTTACGCGTATCTAGACATCTGGACCGAAATTTGCAAAATATTTTATTTTCATCTTGATTTTAACACTAAACACTAATTATGTTCTAAATTAGTGTTTTTGTTGATCGTTCAGTGAATACGTGAGTGACAAAATTAAGAAACTTTGACTAGTTGTAATTCTTAAACTACTGCTTCAAATTGAATAAAATTTGAAATATACCATATTTAAACAATGCGTGCTTGGTTACTGAAAATTCAGGCTTCCAGTTTTATACACAACGAAGTTATTGGGGGGTCAAAAACGGCCTGAACTGCTTCGAAAAAAGATGGTACGGCAGTGCCGCTTTTTTGCTCGACTTGGCGGGGGCACCGCCGTGCCCCCAGATTTTAATTTGAGCTTAAAATGTGAAAAATAATGTAGTAACATTTGTAAGGTAATTATGCCAGTCTTTATTAAACGCTGATTTAACAGAGCAATCTATCGAATATAATTAAACATTAATAATATTTTATCGATTGAAAGATGATCAATTGATTCTTTTGATAGGTCACGCCATCCGGTGGCGTGCCTTGTCTAACGGACCAATTGGAAGGGGTAGAGTGGAAGGGGAAAAACAGCTAGCCAGACTCACAAGCGAGGACTAGCGCATTCGATCGTGAGCCATTGAAAAGTATGGACCTCTTGTGAATTTCGGAGAATGAGCAAATTATAAAATAAACGATAATTATAAAGTGTAATTGGATTAGTTGCTAAGGATCGTTTTCTTGAGAAATATAGTTATAATAAGTGGATGTGATGTTTCAATCCTGACCTACTAGCCCCCACAGGTCAGAAGTGGGATAAAATAAGGCTATTACCAGCCTTTCTACGCTCACAGCTCGGAAAAAAACGTAAGTACACTTTGAAATTGTAAAATTGAGGATGCGAATGAAATTGGATAGAACCACTGTAACATTAAAAAAAGGGATTTGATTAAAGAATGGAGGAAAAGGATTTTCATCATTTTACTAGTTAACTTTTTTTTTCGTAACTAACTAATAGTTTTATTTCCTTTTTGATTTCGGCAGTACTGACTTCGCGGTCACAAACTGTATTTATTGTTACGGAGTCATTCGGGAGATTTATATGGTTGGTCTTGCATGTTTATCTTGCTGGGGCACTCCCTAGAGATGCTAAATAAACTAATAGTTGGAATAGTTTTAGGATTGAACTGTATTTATCGTTACGGATTTATTCCGGAGATTCATACGGTTGGTCTTCCATGTTTATCCTGCTAGGGCACTCCCTAGGGATGGACATGCTAGATAAACTAATAGTTGGAATAGTTTTAGGATTGAACTGTATTTATCGTTACGGATTTATGCCGGAGATTTATACGGTTGGTCTTGTATGTTTATCTTGCTAGTGCACTCCCTGGAGATGGACATGCTAGATAAAAAAAATAATAGAATAGTTTTAGTAGTGAACTGTATTTATCGTTATGGAATCATTCCGGGGATTTATACGGTTAGTTTTGCATGTTTATCTTGCTAGGGCACTCCCTGGAGATGAACATGCTCGACGAGTCGATATGTAGAGTCGATATGTAGAGTCGATATGTAGAGTCGATATGTAGAGTCGATATGTAGAGTCGATATGTAGAGTCGATATGTAGAGTCGATATGTAGAGTCGATATGTAGAGTCGATATGTAGAGTAGATATGTATAGTAGATATGTAGAGTCGATATGTAGAGTCGATATGTAGAGTCGATATGTAGAGTCGATATGTAGAGTCGATATGTAGAGTCGATATGTAGAGTCGATATGTAGAGTCGATATGTAGAGTCGATATGTAGAGTCGATATGTAGAGTCGATATGTAGAGTCGATATGTAGAGTCGATATGTAGAGTCGATATGTAGAGTCGATATGTAGAGTCGATATGTAGAGTCGATATCTCGTTTTCATGCTCACTAATCATTAAGTTTTTACATACCTACTGAATTCTAAGCTTATGGTGTAAGTTTCAGACACCGTGGACATGACTAGCGAGGCTGGCCCGAGGAATGGGTCCAGTGCTCGTGAGGAAAGGATTAGATTGGATGAGGATGGAGGCTATGTGAACAGTCGAGGGGAAGGACTGTCGCATAGATATTATGATGGATTGCCCGAGGATAAGGGCCAAGGAAAGGATGACGGATTGATGAAAGGTGCGCCAGGCTCGCGGTCAGAGCTGACAGCACGTGGACATGGTACAATATACAGGAGGAGCCGCTCGCGGCAACGATCGATTGACTATGACCGCGAGGAGGAGCACAAAATGAGGAGACGAAGGAGGATCAGGCGGAGGAATCGCTCGTTTTCGGGATCGTCGGTTGGGTCACCCCGACTGCCGGCTAAAAGGACACGGACAAGTAAGGAATCTGATCCTAACGTTATGTTAGACAAGTTTATGAACATCCTTGAGAATTTTAAACGTTCAGATAGGCCCAAATTAACTTTTAACACAAACGTTGTGCCCGAATTTGACCCGAGCTCGAAAGAGCAGACCATTCTTACTTGGCTAACGAAGGTGGAAGAGTGTGCGCAAATATATGGATGGGAGGATAAGGAAATAATCCACTATTCGTTGCCCAAGCTGACTGGTCTTGCTAAAACATGGTATCAGGGCCTATCGACGTTGTTATTCACTTGGACTGAATGGAAACAAAAATTAATAGAGTCATTTCCTTATCGTGAGGACTACGCGGAGCTATTAACCGAAATGTTAGCCAAGAAAGTGAAATATGGCGAGTCGTTTGAGCACTATTATTACGCCAAGGTTAACTTACTTAACCGTTGTAAAATCTATAAGAAGCATGCAGTTGATTGCATTCTTAATGGTATAGAAGACCGTACTGTAAAAATTAGTGCTCAAGCGGCTCAATTTAAAGAACCTGAGGAGGTACTTAAATATTTTAGGACTGTTAAGGTAGGGCAACCTCGTGACAGCAACAATGGAACAGCCAATAGAAAACCGACTGAACGCAAGACATATGCGTCCGGTCGTTTTGGAGAAACTAGCAAGACTAGTTCTAACAATTCAAGTATACGGTGCTTCAATTGTAACGAGATTGGCCACCCGAGCTTCCGATGTGTTAAGCCTTTATTGACTTGTACAGCTTGCCATAAGATAGGGCATCAGGCTTCAGATTGTTATAGGAATACTAGAGGCATAAGTAATAAAGACAACCCCCAGACCACTGACCAAAACAGTGTTACCAAACAAATTTCAAATGTGATCGTTGATAGTAATGCCATTGATAAATATATACTCGATATAAAAATAAACGGCAAGGTTGTTAAATGTCATGTTGATTTGGGGAGTCAATGTACATTGATTAAACGCAGTACTGCGGCTAGCCTAGGACTTCAGTTTGTCTGTCAGAATGATTTACCGCTGTTGAGAGGCATAGGAGGCAACTTAACGTGCCCTATGGGAGCTTCTATTGTTAATGTAGAGGTTCAAGGTGTAAAAGAAACCATTGAGATATATGTTGTCGAAGATTACGTACTTGGTCACCCCGTTTTGTTGGGACACTCTTTCACGGAAAGGCCTGATATTGTGATCACCAAGACCCCGACCGAATTATTAGTCAGAAGACTCGCCGAGACCAAAGTGCATCTAATAATGGAGAAGGACACGGAGATTGCAGGTAATGCATTGCAACCTATTACAGTCACGGCAGGTGCTCAACCCGACTGTAATATTTACGTCGATGGATCGCTGAGAGGTCCGGAAGGCAAGGAGTACTACATATTTCCTGGTATGTATGAGGTCGCGAACCACAGGACACAGGACTCGGGACACATTCTTAACACCTGCAGCGTGACTATCAACGATGATGCCGCAGAAAAGGATATCAACTGTAACCCTAATCTGGAGCGTGACCAACGTGCCCAATTAGACCAGGTATTACTCCAATATAAAGACTGTTTTTCTAATGGCCTCAAGGATCTCGGGTTTACCAGCACAACTGAGATGGTGATTGATTTAGTAGATTCGGAACCGGTTGTCTATCGCCCCTACCGTCTGCCGCACGCTGAAAGGTTGTTAGTACGGGACATGGTACAAGACATGATGGACAATGGTATTGTCAGAGAGTCATCGTCCCCTTACGCCAGCCCGGTGGTGTTAGTCCAGAAAAAAACAGGTGAGAAACGCTTATGCGTTGATTACCGCGCTCTCAATAGGAAAACGAAGAAGGAACACTACCCGTTGCCTCGCGTCGAGGATCAACTCGATTTATTAGCAGGTAATACCATGTTCACTTCTTTGGACTTAGCTTCAGGCTACTACCAGATACCGGTGTCAGAGGATTCACGAAGTAAGACTGCGTTTGTGACACCCGACGGCCAGTTTGAGTATAACCGCATGCCTTTTGGACTGGTCAACGCTCCTTCAGTGTTCCAAAGGACCATCCATAAGATTCTTAAGGAAGCACGTATCAAGTACGCGCTATTCTACATGGACGACGTATTGATCCCTTCGAGGGATTTTACTGAAGGCATGCAACGCTTAAAGGAAGTACTCGAGCTCTTGAAAAAGGGCGGTCTAACGCTGAAGTTGAGTAAGTGTAATTTTTTCCTCGACACCATAGATTTCCTGGGGTTCGAGGTAAACGCCAATGGGATCCGCCCAGGAAGCAGAAAAACAGACGCTGTCTCAAAATTCTTGACTCCCACTAATCAGCATGAATTACGCCAATTTTGGGTTTTTCAGGCGTTTCATAAAAAATTATGCTGCAATAACGGCACCCCTGACGGACCTCTTGAAGAAAGACTCGCGTTGGACTTGGACTTCGCATCAACATCAAGCTTTCGTGAGTATAAAACGACAGCTCATAGATCGCCCAGTTCTGGCGTTGTATGACCCCAGGGCAGTAACTGAAGTACACACGGATGCCAGCAAAGAAGGCGGGGCGGGTATATTGCTTCAGCGTAATGCCAATGGTGTCTTGCAGCCAGTGTCATACTTCAGCCGCAAGACCACCATAGACGAGCGTAAACTCCACTCCTACGAGTTGGAGACGCTAGCGGTTGTAGCCTCGCTCAGCCGTTTCCGAGTTTACCTGGTAGGTGTTCCATTTAAAGTAATGACCGACTGCAACGCCTTGAGGGCAACCCTGACCAAACGTGATCTTTTATCCCGCATAGCCAGGTGGTGGGTTCAACTACAGGAGTACGACTGTACAATAGAGTATCGACCAGGTACGCGGATGTCGCATGCCGACGCCCTAAGCAGAAATCCCGTTGATGCTGCAACAAGTGAGGTACACATACTGGATATTTTACAAGTTCAGCACGCAACTTGCGATCAAGATTGGATTACTACGGTACAAATGGCGGATGACGAGGTAAACAAAATTAAACAAATACTTTCCGATCCAAACTCGTCAGACATAGCAGACGTCCACAAAAATTATAAAGTCAAGAACGATCGCATTTATCGCATAGTCGGCGACGAGATAAAATGGTTGGTACCTAAACGATGGCAAATATTGAAGATGAACCATGATGACGTAGGTCATTATGGATTCGAAAAAACACTTCAGCGTATTCGAAACCATTACTGGTTTCCGAAAATGCGTCGTTTTGTGAAAAAGTATGTCACTTCTTGCCTCGAGTGTGCCCATCATAAAACTCCAGGTGGCAAGCAAGAGGGACAACTTCATCCCATTGAAAAGGTAAATATCCCATTTCACACAGTGCATGCAGATCACCTGGGCCCCTTTGTGAAAAGTAAAAGGGGAAACTGCTACTTGCTAGTTCTGGTCGATGGTTTCACGAAGTTTGTCAACATAGCAGCTGTCAAGGACACCAAGTCATCTACGTCTGTACGTGTGGTGAAAGACCACGTAAAGCACTTCGGTGTTCCGACACGCATCATCACTGACAAAGGTACGAGCTTCACCAGCAAAGTATTTCGCGATTATTTACAACACTTAGGTACAAAACATATAGTCAACGCTGTCGCGACCCCCAGAGCAAATGGGCAGGTCGAAAGATTTAACAGGACTATTCTAGATGCTCTATCAACAATGAGTCACGGCGACGACGATAGATCTTGGTATGATCATATTGCTGATATCCAGGTTGGTATTAATACCACTCAACATAAGACGACCCGGAAGAGCCCCTCGGAACTGTTGTTTGGGTTCAATATAATCAGTAGATCACAAGGTATGCTTAGCCCTATGATAAGCGACACGGTAAGTAGAGTGACATCTGACGAGTTAACTGGGCTGAGACAGACCGCCTCCGAGAAAATAACGCAACAGCAAGGTAAAGATGCAGCTAATTTTAATAAGCACAGGAAACCGCCGACACAATATGCGGAAGGAGACTTGGTACGTGTGGCCAGGCAAGTCCCCCATGACGGTAAATCTCAAAAACTCGTCAACAAATATCAGGGCCCTTACCGCATACTGAAAGTATTACCCAATGATAGGTTCCTCATAGAGGACACGCCAATGACTCGTAAGAATGGTAGAAGGTATGAGGCTATCGTGGCTATAGACAAAATTCAACCCTGGTTGATATTTACGAGAGGTTTAGAAATCAGCGATTCGGATGATGAACTTACTAACTAAATAACTTAACCACTCAACTGTATAAATAAATAGATATCGAAGTATAATAGAATATACTTATTCCTTGAATTTACCATTGTCGACAGTATTGTAGGTATTAAAATATGATTATAAAGCATGAACAAAGTACATTTAGGAAAATTTGATGAAGATATTAGAAGTCCTGTAAATATATCATACTCGTAGAAACAAAGATTAATAAAATATAAATGTTTGTTACCACATGATTTAAGTGTATGAAAAGGAAAGTGTAAAAGTTTCGTTACTTACTTACAAAAAAAATACGCATTTGCTGCAAATAATTGTAACAATGGCAGTAAGTAACCAAACTTAAAGTATAATAAAATAGATTTATTAATTAATATGACTGATTCTTTGTTAAATGATTCTAAAATAAATTAACATATTCAGTTTTTCCACCATAGCGAAGGGACTCGCTATGTGTAGGATGGCCGAGCTGTAAGGTAATTATGCCAATCTTTATTAAACGCTGATTTAACAGAGCAATCTATCGAATATAATTAAACATTAATAATATTTTATCGATTAAAAGATGATCAATTGATTCTTTTGATAGGTCACGCCATCCGGTGCCGTGCCTTGTCTAACGGACCAATTGGAAGGGGTAGAGTGGAAGGGGAAAACAGCTGGCCAGACTCACAAGCGAGGACTAGCGCATTCGATCGTGAGCCATTGAAAAGTATGGACCTCTTGTGAATTTCGGAGAATGAGCAAATTATAAAATAAACGATAATTATAAAGTGTAATTGGATTAGTTGCTAAGGATCGTTTTCTTGAGAAATATAGTTATAATAAGTGGATGTGATGTTTCAATCCTGACCTACTAGCCCCCACACATTAATCTAGTTTTGGTTTTGAACCATAATAGTAACCAAGCTGGTGGTCTGAAATTGACCGGTCCCAATTTAGAAATAATGATGAGACTTTACTGCATTTATGAAATTTTGCATACCTAAAACTATGTAGTATTGTGCGATTACCAAGTCACAATAGTACATTACGTAACTAGGGTGGTGAATTCGTGAATGCCCCAGATCGCAGGTGTTTGTGCGCAGCGTGCAGTAAAACTCGTATTATGGCCAGGTGTGACGTAAAATTTTATTTAAATAAAGCCCCCCACAAGGTGGACTGAGGACCTGGTAAAGGTTGCGGGAGTCCGCTGGATGCGGGTGGCGCAGGACCGGTCACTTTGACACTCTTTGGGGGAGGCCTATGTCCAGCAGTGATATATGATTAAATAAAGATTAATGAATGCCTGAGACTTGGCTCTACGAAATGTCTAACAACTTTTTAAGTTTAAGAAGAGTTTTGAGACAGCCTCTTTTTTCCTTGAAATGTTTTTTATGGGATGAGACTTACTAGCTTCTGCCCACGACTCCGTCCACGTGGAACTCGTTTATATCCTATGACCCTTAAGACCCCTTCCACTACCCGAATATAGCCGTTCAGCGGTAAAATACCACAGCTCGGGTCGGCGAAGATAACAGATAAAAGTACATTATTGTCGAAGCAAGGGAAGTAAGCAATTGCTGGCTGAGTATTAATTTTAAATGGACGACCTTGGGAGACCCGTTTCACCGGCAGGTGACGAACAAAACAAACAAAGTAAACTAAAGACTTAAGTAATTAGTTTCCATTTTTTTGTTGAAATTTCGACTTTATCGCAAAGGCATAAAACTTAATATTGCTTTGGAATTCAACCACTTCTTTATCTATAGTTTAGTCGCTAAGACTTTTGCGTTTATCCAAAAAAAGTTGCAAGACACTGATGACGCCTATACAAATGATGATTTCGTTACTGCAAATTATTTTTACCTCGTTAAACTACATCAACGATGTTTAGTACGTCCGAAATTGTAAGATAAAATCCTGTCAAAAACGCAAGCAGAAAACGACTTTTTCATGAGAGCATAAAATCGTACCGTTATCCGATATCGAAATAATTATGGTATACTTTGAATCGGTAACGTAAAATCGTTTTGTTTGAGTAGGTACCTTTATTTAAAAATGATAACGGTATACATTGAAGCAGTAGCAAAATAGTCGTAATATCGTTTTTTTCGAGTACCTTTCTTTTAAAATGATTACTGTATCCTTTAGATAGGTAGGCAGAGTAATGATGCAAGTATCGTTTTTATTCAGTGCCTTTATTCGGTGCTCATATTCAACCTCGTGAGTAAAGGTATGTTTTAAAAAGGTATACCACATTCAGTCCCTTATTTAGAACCATACTGACGGTGGAGGAAAATGAAGACTTAGCAAATGTCTATTTGAATGACGTTAAGGATCAAAAGTGCTAAAATTTAATTTCATCGACTGTACAATACAATAAGCGCTCGGTTAATATTTAAAAGTTCTCATGTACAGTCAGCCATGACAGTGGGCTACCACTTTTGGACCTTATTTTGCATGCAATAAAGTACAAAAGTGGTAGACCACTTTTGTGGTTGACTGTACTTACCTACTGTTTTTGTTTAGCTATCATATCTATAAGCGGCTATTAATAAAAGTTAAACAGTTTGCGTGCCCTTTGTCGGTCAATCATTAAATAAAATACTGGGTTTATACAATATTATGACGCAATAGAGCAAACATAGGCTTCCTGCGATATTTCCTTTTGCCACATACCTAATATAAAACAACATCATACACACCAAACCCATAGAGTTGCTAATGCAAATAGAGTAAAATGAAATAAATAAATTAATTTGCCTCAACTCAAACGGCCGCGGACGGTCCGAAACCGCGTGTAATTAGAACCCGCGGGTACGTGTGTACGGGTACACGGGTATCCGGGTACCCGCCCGCGGACCGGGCGGGTTCGGGCGTGTCCGTGTGGAACGGACGCTTAGCACCGCGGGCTTAAGAACACGGGTATTCGGGCGGGCGGGTTTACACGTGTAGCGGGAGCCCTAGTCGAAACCTTATTATGACATGGATTTGTGATAAGCTGAATAAGGTCTCATTTATAGTACCGCATAGTGCCAATTACAAAATCGATCAATATTTACGCGCCATTATTAGTAGACAATATTATGGTGCAAGACAGATAAGGAACTCATCATCTTACATGTTTTTTTTTACAAAGTGAGTTAACCCTATAGTTTTCAATCACAAGGTCATATTTTGTTTAGCCGTTTTTGACATCCGCATACGAGGGGTTAAGTGGCTAATATTGTAGAGCAGGGAAATTTATTTCTGCAGGGGTGTACTGAACCTTATGAGAATATTTAAACTGTAAAAGCGGAGACGTCGAGAAAATGATTGTGGAAGTATTTAATACAACAACATTTTAAAAGACGGCTTGGCGCACGGTGGGCTGCACGGTGACTCTCTATAGAAATAGACACTTTTCACTCTCTTGTAAAGTAGTAGTAAGTAGAGTACTTTTTCATGAATTGGCTTTTATTAGCTATTTTTATTATTGTGTTTATATGTAGGTAATTTATAGAGGTCTTCGGTGCCCTGTGTGGCAATAAGAAAGGTCATTCATTTAAAAAAAAACCTGTGACTTAACAGCGTTTCAATTATAGAGGTCTTCGATCCCTCGTGTGTCAATTACAGAGGTAATAATAAGAAAAAATACACCCTGCTAGTGAGTAAATAGTCGAATAACTTAAGAAATGTACCTACTCGGAAAGGCCAACTTTAGCACAAATTCGGCTGACACAACCACATGCTTTACGTAGCGGCGCGGGCGTATCGATGTAGCAAATACAGACGGGCAACTACAAAACCCACACCGTGCGTAGCCCGACACGCACTCGGGTGGTTTTTTTAATTATTTTATCGACCAAATCATCCCAATATCATTTGCAAATAAGTAAAAACCATATCACGGAAAAGTATGCAGTAAGTGAGAGTACTTACATCTTAGCCCACTGTGCAGCGTTCACTGCTGGAGCGAATGTATAGCTTTTGTAATGAAACGCTTTAATGAACTCTGCAGATAAATAGAATGTACGATGAAACCAGATGTTCTATAGAAAAAAAAAACATTACAAATGTACCTTACTTTTACTGATTCACTTTGAATTCTTTTAAAGTGGCTTCGGATATCGGAAGTATTTATAATATATTAGTAGCATAACTATGAACTTGCGCCGGTGATGATGATAAGTAAGGATAGTATAGATAACTCAACCCAAAGCCGTCTGCGGGCTTTAATTTTCGTTATTGTATTGCTCTGTGGAATTAATATCTCTTCTAGTTTTACAATAAAACATGTATTTTAAAATAAATTCCACCTTTGAACTCGAGTTCAAAGTGTAATGTGTTTCCGGAACAGGAATCGAACACATAAAACTTGTGAGAGTTTTCAATGTGTTTCAATCAGTGTCTCCCTCGTCCACATAACATTTACCCCGTATTTTGTTTTGCACACTATTAAACATCATACGTATATTACTTAATTTTCGATAAATTCAAATGGACATTCCTTATATAGAATATTTATATTTATGTAATTAATTTAAACTAATGATATTCTTATTCATGTCGTTTGTAGATATTCGATACTAGTGTTGCTCTGAATCAATCTTACGTACTGCGTAGTACCTAAGTGTAAAATGAACTGCCTGATTTTTTATTGAATTATTTGAGAGCAACGAGCGTCTATAAATAACATCATAAAATGTATACATTTCGGAACTTCTAATTGAAATCAAAGTTGTACACATATTTTAGTGCCGACCGAACCAACAATTTAAACCGTATCCTTCTGTATCGTCATAGGACATCCATTGTAGGGCTTCTCGTAGCGCATCTAGCCGCGCGTTAATTCTATTCTAAAGACGTAGACGGACGGGAAAATAAAAAATCTAGAAGAGAAAGCTTGTCGTTTTCGCGTTTTTTTTTACTGGCATGATCAGTGTTGTAAGTGGGGGCAAGGTGCACTGATGAGCTGGTATAGGGCGCGGGAGTCCGCGCCCTTGACTGATATGATGTTGATGATGAATTTGAAATATAAATACGAAAGTTTCCGCTAATGTACGAAGCAATACGCCGAAATGATCGGAAATGAAGAAATTTTTGACGATGTACGATTATAGCACTATTTCCACCAAACGGCCCGCATCGGCTCGGATCGGAAAGAATACAAACGGATGCGGCGACAACCGATCGTGTCCGGCAGCATGTCGACGCATACGATCAAGCAGTAACAGCCGTTCGCGGCCGACAGGATGTCGACGTACACGTACCGTTCGGTTGCTTGCGAACGTATTCGAACGCAGTCACTATGTAGTTTCGTTCGGCATCGACAGCCGAAAGGTTCCGATCGCACACGACGACAAGCGAATGGGGGCGATCGCGTGTCGCGGCATACTTTCGGTTACGATCACATGTCACGGAAGACGCCCGCGGTCAAGCTGTTTTACGCATCTCGGTAATATACTCGTAGACTTAAAAACAGTACATATATGATTCAGTATAAATAAATAAATATTAGGGGACAATCTTACACAAATCGACCTAGTCCCAAACTAAGCAAAGCTTGTACTATGGGTACTAGACGACGATAAACATACTTATATACATAAATAAATACTTAAATACATAGAAAACATCCATGACTTAGGAACAAATATTCGTGCTCATCACACAAATAAATGCCCTTACCGGGATTCGAACCCAGGACCTCTTGCTTCGTAGGCAGGGTCACTACCAACTAGGCTAAAGCGGTCGTCAACGGTCGTATCTTTTAAAGACTATAAAATTCTTACCGTTCCGATCCGTTTGGTGGAAATAGTGCTATGTACGGAATCGCTAGAAGATATTTCCTGAATGGTAATTGCATAGCTATTAGAACGAGCGTTTTGATAACTCAACTGTAACCTTGTTACAATAAATTACATTTAGATCTACCTACTCTTAACTAACGTACGGAACGTAACGCAACAAGCTATAAAAGCGTAAGCATTCAGATTACAGCCTACCCAACAAACAAAACAGGGATATAATCTGTATAAAAACGAATTTTGGTATAGTTGTAGTTAAATGTGTCTTAAACAACATACTAAAAGTACTTGTGTGTGGGGGTGGAGCTAATGGGTAGGGGGGTGTAAAGGTCCCTTTTAAGGTTCCGTAGTCAACAAGGGACCCTTATAGTTTCGCCATGTCTGTCTGTCCTTCTTCGGCTTAGCTCAGTGACCTTTACAACTAGAAAGCAGAAATCGAGCATAGATATATAAATCAACCTCGCAGACCAACCGGCAGAAATAATTTTGTAATTCGGCTGACGCAACCGCATCATTTAGTGGTGCTTGCCTACCCCAACACTGCGTATGGCCCGAAACGCAATTGGCCGGTCATTATAGATTTTCGTAAATAACTCTTAAGCGGTGGCCCATATGAAAAAGTTATCTACATACAATTTTCATCGAAACAGGTATCATAGACGTTTTTGCTCGGATAAATATTTAATGCGAAATGAAGGGAAGAAGATGGACAGTAATAGTACATTACTGCAGCCGCCGGGAAAAAAAGAAGGCTTCGTATCACTATCCGGCCTCCCTACGGTCGGCCGTCTATACCTACTCACCCGGCAAGCCCTTTTCACGGCTAGGCATGAATAGTGCTTTTCTCAAACATATGCAATGAAATAAGAAATATCTCCACTCAAAAAACCAACCTGCATTTATGTACTTGTCCTTCGATTTTGGCGGCAATAAGTTATTCATTGCTAATTCGGCCTCCACTAATCCGTTCCGGCTCAATTCCGGCGAAGTACAATTACTTTCTTCGTCGCTGTTATTATCGGAACTTATTTTGAAATTGTATTAGTAAATATCAACCACAAATTTACACTACACGACAAAAGACTTTTAATTTTCCCTCCAAGAGGGATTTCTATTAAATCAGTTCGTGTGTAATTGGCATTAACGCGGATATTTTTGGTCCGATTTCGAATTCAGCTGTTTAGCCTGTTCATGAACACAGACAATTTTGTATGAAATTCCTTTACAGTTCTCTCGAATTGCACCGCCCGAAATGTGATACTTCAAAGCCTGCTATGACGCGTCATAACGACGACATTTTATTGCAAGTTTGGGAAAAAATATTAATTTATGTTCTATAAGTATGGAGAGAAGTAACGGTGTCTTCGATGGGGGCTCCGTTAGATAAATATAATATGAATGAAACTCATTAGGGTTGTTTTCAAATTAATTGTAACATAACTGACATGGCATTCACATGTATTGTTACGCACATGTCAAATTTGTTTATCAAATGTAACATAAAGGTAAATTCTCACTTAACATTTTTCCATCATATTTATTTACCCTACTTTACCCATTAAGAAGTAGGTATGATGTTTTTAAAAAACTGCTATGATATCAGTCTCATTTATTGTAGAACATTGTGTAATTATAATCAAATTGTTTTGAATGTTAACTAAATTGAGATCAGCTTAGCGTAGGTAAATGGAAATCAACTAATAAAATATATGTTAATAATAGGTCTATTTTTACAAAATGTATAAGACATTTTGTTTATTACAACAATAAGTATATTGTTATTCTTCATGTTTGTAGTAGGTAGGTTATTGTATGTTATTCTTAAGGTATCACAATTTAAGTACCGGAGCTAAACATAATGTTGGCAGCGTAAACGATAGGCAAACCATTCAACCCGGTCCTCGCCCGCGCGGCACGAGCGCGGAGGCATGACGACAAAGGGGTGGAAGCAGGTGCGGGCGGCTTATTCGGGCGAGAACTGAGTTCAACGATTTGCCTAAAGTTTAGCTAGCTACCTTTTATAATTATTATACACGATAATATTATGTTAATTGGGAGAGTCTTAACAAACTACAAACAGCTTATAAGAAAAAATATCCATTAATCAACATCTTATTATTTAAAATGCTAATCAATATTTATTACCAAAGACGATAGGTAAGTATACTGCCTAGTACTTTTGATCGCCATTCATTGTAACCTCCGCACGCTTGCCTGATAAATAAATAATATGGCAAGAGAATCCAATATTAATACTAAACGGCGTTTTAAAATAGAATGAACACCAATTTACTAAAAAAACAAAAAAAATGTACATTAACAACTTTTTTTTGAATGGGGAACATAGGTCTAATTTAACAACATTAAAATGTATTTAGTACCTCAAACAATAACAAAAAACAGTTACTTGTACAAGTATCTTTGGTTACAATATGGCACTAAAGATTACTAAGGGCGGGTTGCACCGACTTACGATTACAGACAGTCAGTCCATAAAATATTGTCAAACGTTCCATACATTCAGATTTTAACGAACACCGCTTACGATTACAGACTGTTTGATGCAACCCACCCTTTGAGTATCAAAGAAGTTGTAGTCTCAAAAGTAAACTGTATTTTCTTCTCCAGATAACATTATTCGTTAGATTTTACAGGATTCTGTACTAAATCAATTTTCTTTACAATTTATTGAGTTACGCGAAATCTCAGCTCGGTCGACTATTTTTGCCATCCTAAATACAAGTTTCGGTTTCTTAATTGTTTTTAAAAATTTAACCATGAAAATAGGGTCGTCATTTCCCATTTTTGTTTTTGTTTCAATTAAGCCTATATAATACGTACATTTGTTCCTGCAAAAAAATTTGAGCAAAACGTGATCATTGATAAAATACTCCGCAAGTTTTTTATTGTTTTCAGTCTCCTCATTTTTTAAGTCATTATTAAGATATTCTTTAGTCTTTTCGATTTTTGCAGTCTCTTCAATTACTAAGTCATTATTAGGATATCCTTCAATCTCGTCCGTTTTTAAATCATTAAAAGGATACTCGTCGGTATTTTGGTTTCTTTTAGAGTCCTCAACTAAGCTATGTCCTATAGTGTTAGTATTGATTCCGTTATCCCATTCATCATCAGCGGCTAAGTCCTCATATACATCGAATATATTAATTGTAATTGTTGTGGAATCTTTCGATGAAACACGTTGACTCTTTGCTTGAAACTCAGGTTTACGGTTCTTATTGCCAGTACTTCTCTTTCCAATTCCTTTACATTTTTGGCAGGAATTTCACATATGTTTGCGATACTGTCGCATTTATCTCTACTCTTTTTTTCAGCAATAAATGGTAACCTATCGCAATCACTAAAATTGATTGACCGAATATCGTTTGTCCGAAAACCTTTCGTATTATTATGAGTTCTCCGAATATACTATTCATTACTTTTTTCATTTACCATTTGATGTTATCCAAATGTTTCAGTTGTCCTCCAGTCATTTGGGCTTTGGCTTGTTACAACTTTTGTTTCACAGCCAATTTTTTACTTATCCATCATTACTTTCCGCATTTGATACGTTTAGCCAAATGTTCATTTTGAGGGAAATTCAAAAGTAGTTTTACTGAGACTCTAAAGCAGGTCGGTGTAGGTACGACGACGAGCGAAGTAAGGAGGAGTGTCAAGTGAACTGCGACCCTACAGCGCGCGAGCCGAGCGAGTTTAGCGAGTTTTGTGTGTGTTTGTGCACCGAAGCGCCAGAACCGAACACTTTTTTACTACTTAATGCTTACATATGTACTGTATAATTATGGGTCAGGTCGGAAGAAATAACTTGAAACGCCACCATTTCATGATATGCCTAAATGTTGGCCAGGCTTATCACGATGTGCCTGATAAACAATACGGCAGATCGATGAGAACAACGCATTCGTCGATATTCCTAGCTCTATACCAGGCACATCGAAAAGTAGTTTCTTTTTTGGCCACTGGTGGCGCTGCGTATGCGATGGCGGCCGTGTTTGTTGGGAGCCAATAATAAGGGCAGACAAAAATGGCTTATCATAAGCGAACTCTGTCTTAGGTCGGTTAGGTTAGGGTTCACTTGTGCCCAGAAAAAGACACCCCGCGCAGCGGGGTGGCGTCGAGTCGCTGGAGATTGTCAGTCCGCACTCCTTTTTTTTCATTTACGTATGTGATATGCCTCGGAATTTCGTGATCTGGCGAATTTTACAATCGCCCGCCGACATATACATTATTTACCATAAATACAGCTTTAGGAGGATAACATTAGTTTAATTTTAAACTTTTTGCTAATGTTTTAATATTGAAAATGCATAAGGCAACAACCATTTTCATAAACAAACATATAAATTAGTAACATATGTGTGCTCCGTATAAACAATAAAACCCGGTCAAATATAATAAAGCCGATTTGATAAAATACGAACAGATTATCAACCGAATCGTTACATCGGTATAACGATATTGCGGGTATTCCAATAATTAGGAATCATGGATCTGTCAAACAATTACAAAAGCTAAACCATAAAATGACCAGCCGTAAACGCCGCGAACTAAAGTGTCGGACAAACGAAAAAAAAGGCAAACGAAGTTTGTCGAATAGTAAATGCCGAAATGAAAATAGGACAAAAAAATTTAGTGATCAGATAGGTAACCGCAATAAATAACCCTTTGCACATTCCTGACGGACCCGGTTTATCGTGATAAGCCACATTTATTGTGATATCTTTTAAAGTTTGACGTATATATTTTTACTGGATCGTTTACATACCAAACAAGCCGGTTTCCGAAGAGGCTTTAGTACCGTAGACCACATCCACACGCTTCGTCAGGTTATACAGAAGACCGAGGAGTATAACCTGCCTCTCTGGTTAGCGTTCGTGGACTACGAAAAAGCCTTCGATTCGATTGAAACCTGGGCTGTACTACAGTCTCTCCAGCGGTGCCAAGTTGACTATCGCTATATCGAAGTGCTGAAGTGTTTGTACAAGAGCGCCACTATGTCAGTCCGACTCCAGGACCAGAACTCGAAACCTATTCCGCTGCAGCGGGGAGTCAGGCAAGGTGATGTTATTTCTCCAAAACTGTTCACCGCTGCACTGGAGGACGTTTTCAAGGCTCTGGACTGGAGAAGGCTAGGCATCAGCATCAACGGCGAGTACATCACTCACCTTCGGTTTGCTGACGATAAAGTAGTCTTGGCTGAGACCATGGAGGACTTAAGTACGATGCTCGATGACCTCAGTAAAGCATCCGAGCGAGTTGGTCTAAGAATGAACATGGATAAGACGAAGATCATGTCAAATGCCCATGTAGTACCAACTCCCATTACAATCGGACACTTTACGCTCGAAGTTGTAGACGATTATGTATACCTAGGACAGACAATCCAGTTAGGTAGGTCCAACTTCGAGAAAGAGGTCAATCGTCGAATCCGACTCGGCTGGGCAGCGTTCGGGAAGCTACGGCAAATCTTTTCGTCCAATATTCCGCAGTGTCTCAAGACGAAAGTCTTTGACCAGTGTGTGTTGCCAGTGATGACATATGGCACTGAAACGTGGTCGCTTACTATGGGCCTCATAAGAAGGCTCAAAGTCACCCAAAGGGCAATGGAGAGGGCCATGTTGGGAGTTTCTCTGCGTGACCGCATCAGAAATGAGGATATCCGCAGCAGGACCAAGGTAACCGATATAGCCCTCCGGATCGCTAAACTTAAGTGGCAGTGGGCGGGGCACATAGCACGTAGAACCGATGGCCGTTGGGGCGGAAAGGTTCTCGAGTGGCGACCACGTACCGGAAGGCGCAGCGTGGGTAGGCCCCCGACAAGGTGGACTGATGACCTGGTAAAGGTTGCGGGAGTCCGCTGGATGCGGGTGGCGCGGGATCGGTCACTTTGGCACTCTTTGGGGGAGGTCTATGTCCAGAAGTGGACGTCTATCGGCTGATATGATGATGGTGATGATGATGATGATGTTTACATATTTTATATTAATTAGTGGAATGTCTATTTTGGGGCTCACTTTTTGAACTAAGGTAACGGCGCCTATTACCGTGGTACGCGAGGTAGTTTTCAAATGATTATAAAAAATGATGGGTATGAAAGATCCTTAACGTCCTAGATTTTTTTTTTATTGAAGAGTGTTTATTTAACTTTCAGAGTCGTAACTTTTTGAACCAATTTTAGTTTATTATATTTGATAAAACAATTATTGAAACCACGAAAGGAGAATCTTCTATTACCGTGGTAATGGATGGGATGTGATTCTATTACCGCGAAATTAGCTTTTATTACCGAGGGTACAAAAAGTAGCAATTTTCTACCATCGGTAATAGTAACCTGATACACAATTCGGCACCCAATATCGAGGGTTAAAATAATATTCATGACTTTGGTTCCGTACTATATAAAAATTAAGAAAACATAAAACATACTTAAATCAACAAAATGATGTCCACTGGTTATAAGAATAACTACTACTTGCATACATAGCAGGTAAAGACTACCTTTTATTAAATCACAGTTACATTACATTATACTATGGATTCGGTATTTTGTATTCAAAGATTAAATAAATAAAATACTGGGTATTATAAAAAATCTAATCAGTACAATACTGGGCATACTAACAGGCTAAATGACTCGAAAACAATATTTTGCGCTTTGTGTAGGTAAGTAACATCTTTATCGATACTTATGTGTCGTTTCCGGGTTGTTTGAATGTTTTAGGACTTTATTTAATTTACACATTTTGCTGGAATATGTTATTATCTCCGTTCACCACACATCTTAATAATACGAACCAGAGAAATCAATTTTATCAAATGAAATTGTACGAACGGAACCCTAGATGTGATTTATTTTAAGAGAAAACTAAAATGTCACTCGGTAATAGATACTTCTTTTTAACCTATTACCGACCCAAAAATTGAATGGGTCGGTAAAAAATTCCCATAGTTACTATTACCGATTGTTGTGGGATCTTACCATCGGTAATAGACTTAATTTGGAATTTTGTAAAATCTAATTCCGATCCATAAAAACTTTAGGATACAATTGTATTTTCATTACAAATCAAACATACATATTACAAGCTTGATATAAAACCAAAATCACATAACTGGTAAGTAAATATAGTTAATTATTACAATATTTAAACGACACGACAAAATAAGGGTTCCCATAGAAACTGCAGATTCAGTACTAAAGTTTTGGTTAAAAATTAAGGGTTTGTTGGAGATACTTTCCATACCACGGAAATAGTTCTTTAATAGCGTCAATAGATCAAGATTCCAATAGCTGTAAGAAATTTTATAATCGATGACATATAAAAAAGATAAAGCACAAAGAAGCAAATCGCCGACTTAACTATTACCGTGGTATGCCACGGTATTAGTTTCCCCAACTAAAAATGGCGTCTATCACCGCTGTATTTTATATTCAATTTTAAATGAATTTCCAGGTCAAAAAATATATAACGAGACGCAAAAGTTGTGCAGAAAACTATAGGTAACCATTTAAAATCCATAGCATTTGTTCAATTGTCATAGGTATTGCGTGAAATAATAAATAAGATTCGGGTATACTTACCAGTGACGCCATGCGTTTGTATGACACAACCTCTTCCTACGCCGCCGTCGCAGAAACTGACGGATTGCGTGCTTGTTATTTTATTCACACACATTTACGTAAACAGGACCGTTAGTCAACTAAATTAGGCTTCATTTGTGTAAAGTATGTTTTATTGTAAATCGAACGGTTTGCTTTTAAAATGCGTATTTGAAAATGCCACGGTAATGGTAGCCGAATTTGATACCCCCGGTAATAGGCGCCGTTACCTTATTTTGTTGTTTGATAGCTGGAATTATGATGTCGGAAAGAATTTTAATGTTTGGGGTACTAGATTGTTTTTTTAGGCAACTCGCTATGTCACCTGCACGTTTCACTACAAATGGTAACAATTGATGGTCATTTTATGAGATAGTAAAATTTACAGTTACAAGTAAAAAACGTCGACTTGGGGTGATAAATCCCAATCCCAATGCTTCCTTTGTTCTATGATTCCAGTTTGTTTGAATTCTACTAGGTTTAATTATTTTGGTACCCCCTTTTCATCAACATTACTATTTTTGCAAAATAATTGCCTGTTGACAGTATTAATACAAAAGCCTTGTAATGTTCTTGGGCTTTTTAGTCCTGGTGATAATCGAGGTTTTCGGATTGTAGTTTGAGATTGAGGACTTTTGTTACTATTGTCAGAATTTTGTATCTAAACAGAAGCGATATTCTTATCAACGGTCGAATCAGATTGTCCTTCAGGTAAAATTTTGTGCGTATCGGGTTTTAGGCTGGTAGCAGGTTTTGTTTGTCAGAACATCTATAATATGCTTCTACCTGCTGGTGTTATGTTCCAGCATAGTGGCGCTTACATCATTTATGGCTAATGTGCTTTTATTCTGGTCGGGGATCAGAATCATATCATCAGTAACGTCGTTAACGCAATTAGGCGTTGCAAATGCAGCAAGACTAGCGTTCATATCATTAATACTCGAATCAGGGATTAGATTATAAGTATTGTGCTCGGTATCTTTTTGATAAGTATATTGGGTCGGAAGCCATGTCATCATCAGACATTTCCGGCTCGTAAGGACTGTCATCTGTATTTGCATATGATATTTGAACTATCGGTATCTGTAATTTCCATTTCCCTAATTTAACATTTTCGTGACTTTAAATTCGGTATGTTGCACTTAATCTTATTTTTTGGTAACCTAGGTTTCGATTTGTTGATCTTGACTGAGCTTTGTTGTGGCAGATTCGTGGAGGGTGGTTTTTCTAGCTCATGAGTTTTTAGGTTGTAACAGCCACACACGCCTCTTAGTGTACCACAAAAGCAACTGATGTCTAGGTAACTCAGATTGCCTCCGTGAAAAACTATTTGATGAATGCGCATAGTGCCTGGAATAGGAACTAAGTTGCCGAGAATTTCACTTGCTTATCTTTAATTTTAGATTCAGGAATATAAAATACTTCAATGTTGGTGTTTTCTTCTTACGTGTTGGCAGCAGCCATAACCCGTTTCAGTGCACCAAGAACACCCCATCAGCGGCCCCTTCCCATACATAAAAACGACCACGTCCCATAGCTAAAGCTATTTTGTTCTAGCAGCTTGCACATCTGGTAAAAGTATTTTTTGCTTATACTGTGTTGAAGGCCCATCAGAGAAGAAATGGATCACGCTTATTTCCGGAAAATCTTTTTTAGCCAGTCAATAACTGTGTTCGTTGGATGGAGACACTGAAACTAAACGTTTCGGTTTCTGGCATTACACGTACATGATTCCAGTGTGAAGAGTTACTTGAACCCTTGAGGCACCGAAGTGGAGAGACTGTATTTCATTCGACATTTTACATTGGTAATTTTCCGAAAATTCAATGCAATTGTCATTTTCTTTTAAAAGATCGATTACCTCTGGACATGGCGTATTGTAAATTAAAAAAAAGTTTTGTGAAAACCACTAGATCCTTAATAAACAAAGAGGTTAGCACAAAAACAGTACCTTCTTTTACAGCTTTAACATATGTTTTGGTCTTATAATTGTTCTGGGTACTATATATATGTTCTTTTATATCCCAGTGAAACCATGAGCATTCTGGTTTTGAGAGGGAGACTTTGTCTTTACAAATTAAACAGTTCGAGTACAACCAGTTGTATGATTTGGCACTACATGACACAGCAATAACTAATTCTTCTAAATCGTGTGTTTCAAGTACTCCAAGTTTTTGCAACTTTTGAGCCTTGAACAATAAGTTGCTATGTTCAAGACACGCACACGTATCACGATCACTGAGTTTGGGCCGTACCACATAAAATGGTTTTTTTCGGCGAAACCTAGTTTTGGAAGCTTTTCCACCCTCAGAGACATACTTTATATGTATTTTTTTATGGTTTCCAGCAGAAAACGTTTATGTTTTTTACTTTTTTTATGCGTTATGCATTCCTTCTTACCTGCAGACATCTCGTCTCGGTTAAAAAACGCCTGTATTTTTTCTCCTTCTTTATAATTATGTTGTTTTTTCACCACTTTTCTAATTTTACGCTTCAACCCAAGGGTCTCAGTCAGACTCGTTTTCATATTATATTTCTGAGCCACATTATTTGTTGCCAGATTTTTTACCTGCGTCGTGGTATATATTCTTGATTGATTGTTTTATCACACTAACTTCCAATATTTTTTTCTTTACTCTTTCTTTGTCTTGTTCCCGAACTGAATCAGTTATATTTTCTTCTATAAACGTATTGTTTTTGTCATTGGAGTAAATTCTTTGTTATTCTGTAAAGCCTGCGGGGTAAGAGGGTCTTTTGTTACTGCAGATGATTTTATCTTTGTTTGCGAGGTAGAATTCTGTAGTTTTACTTTTAGTCTGTAGATTCTTTTTAAAACATGTATTTTGTCGCGATAATGTCTGCACAACCTCTTTAATTTTTTTGAGTTCGTTTGATAGTTTCAAACATTTATCGCGCCATATATGAAACAATTCTTTCTCACATTTCCGTTTCGGAGTCGGAACACTGCCGTCTGATTTACTTTTTCTTTTTTTATTTGCTGCTTGCCACTGAAGCCTTATCTTCGATTGATGATCTTCTGAAAGTTCCTTTATAGGATGTCTAACAGATCTCATGTATTCTCAATGAAGCTATTTCTTCTCTTCGTAGGTCTGAATTCTGTTGAAGTTTTAGTCTATACTTTTTCTGTCGTTCCGCATTCGCCATCGGCGCCATCTAGAGGAGCGTAAATGACGACCATTGTGAGTAACATACATGTTAGTAACAAATGTGTGAGTTATAAACATGTGAGTAACGATCACCAATGTGAACGAGTCTTTACATGGTGAAAAACGTAACGTTAGTTACATGTAAGCAGAAAGTAGATGTTTTAACTAGTTTTAACATACTTAAGTTATCATTAACTTAAAAGATTATGGCGTGAGAAAAAGCTACTTATCAGATTAGGATCACGACAGTTAGACCTATCGAATCCGCTTTCATTAATACTCTATTTCACTTAATACCTTACATATCAAATCTCGTGCTATTCACATGTATTTCCAACTTAAATATCGAGACCGCACGCATATTAACCTCAATGACACGAACCATAAGCAAGATGGCGTTATTTTCTCCATACCGACCAAAAGTCTAGTGTTGCCCGAACAGAAAAATGTATGTTTTTTGCTAGTTTTCTTTATTTTAAAGCGCAACAACGGTATTACTCACAAATTATAACTCACATGTAACAAAACCTAGGACAACTGCTTGAATCACTACACAGAACAACTTATAAGCTAAAATATGATACAAAACACAACTCATGGTAGCCTGCCCTTTAATCCAAAAAACTAGGATTATAATTTGCCTGTACGCCTATGCATGTAAAAGTTGTGAACACTTTTCTTGACAGAAGTAGCAAAAGGACATACTATAGTTGTATGGGTGGAAAAAATCCAATAATGATTCGTAAGCTCCTATTCTAAAACTATTTAACTATATGGCCTTATTTAACTGGTAAGTAAAAACAGATAAATCAACATTTAAGTATGGCAATATAATAAAAACTGTCCAAAATATAGAAAACTTCGCCACAAATATGCAATTAAGGTAGTGGACAAAGGTTTTGACGCCAAGGTACAATCAATTAATCTTATTCGAGCAAATGATTATGTTTATTTTTAGGGTTTCGTAGTCAACAAGGAACCCTTATAGTTTCGCCATGTCCGTCTGGCCGTTCGTCCGTCCGTCCAGCTTCGGCTTAGCTCAGTAAACATTACTACTAGAAAACTGTAATGCGGCATGGGTATATAAATCAATCACGCCGACAAAACACGAATAAAATCTTCAAAAAAATATTTTTTGGGTACCTACCCTACACCTAAAGTGTGGATGTCATTTTTATTGGGCTTTAAATCCCATTTTTTTGGAATTTAAAAGTAAAACTATAACGGCTAAGTAGGCATAACTAGTTACCGAATAATAGACGACCAACTTAAAATGTCGGTACTTAGAAAGGCCAACTTTTGTACAAATTCGGCTGACGCAAATATTTAGTTGCCGCCCGCGTTTCGATGTAACTAAGAAAGAAAGGCAACTACGGAACACTGCGCGTAACCCGACACGCACTTGGACTACAAACCTACTATTATTTGACATAAAATACTACTACTGTTAGTCTATGCATACTATTTAGTGTTTTCATTAGTTACAGTCAAATGATGTATAAAACAATCAAATATATTTGTAAGGATTTCTACTGGCTTTATAATTCTTGATACATTTCATAGCATTCGTTAAATAATAAATCACAGCAGCAATATGTGAGCAACAACCTTCAGTTCGGTTTCCATTCGGGCAAGTCGGGTAAGTGTAGCAGTAGAGGGTTATGAATGGTAATAAAGTATATTATCTTGACGGGGCATCAACTGGTAATAGTTTCGAACTCAAAGCTTTGGGGGCAATTTTTGAAGGGTTATCCTTCTACACCCTTTGATTCAGAAGTTGAATTTTAGTGCATAATGGCCTCATATTACAGTTTGTATGATCAATTCTGCTTCTTTTAAGTGTTATAGTACCTACTTATTGGTGTACAACTAAACAAGGTTTAATTTTGTCACATATACCTACATCTATTGAATGCCCGTAATATCAATAGTTTTCAATGAAAATGAATTTTCAATAAACATTAACTACACTTTCCAAGATAGCAGTGAACCGCGGCGGTCCCCAAAGTTCAAAATTTAAGATAGTCATGTAAACAGATGTTTTGGTGAGTGTTTATAGTGAACTTGACAACTGTAATTTGCATTTTGACCCGACTTTTGGCCTAACATCCTGTTGGACCTGATCCTGATGGATTCTGTTTCGACCATTATATTATGAAGTTCCAGTGATACAAGCCCCGCATCAATAATATTAAATGTATAGTGCAAAGCAATGGCGTGTTGTTTACCCATCTACTGATGTCATGTTTATTGAAACCCGCCCGATAATTTAAGTGAGGGTTATGATTCCAGATTTGTTGTCCTTTCACACCAGTTTAATACAATTTTTTTTTTAAAGATGAACGTTATCACATTGTCAGCATTAAAATAAATCTAACATCACCTCATTTGTTTAAATTCATCAAGCATCTTGACCTGGAGGTGGTAGCAAAGTATCAATAGGTACTTAACGATCAGTTAAATCTATTACCCATTGAATCTTTTACGTTTAGCCCTAGTCGGATAAAAGTATTATATGTATTAATGTACTTTGTATCCTATTGTGTAAATAAAATGCATTACAAATTGTCCCGAGCTTCAAATTCGGAGAAAGGGAAAATTTCACATGTGGATGCATTCTTCTCCATTATTTATGACATGTTTTTTTTTTCGTTGGTTGTGTCTACTTCAGGATTGTGCAAAATCTGTTGCTCTTGGCCAAGTTTTCAAAGATAACGTATTTTTCTAACAAAACCTGGCTTTCTTACGAATAGAGTACATTTTCCAAAATAGCGGCCGTCCTACAAGGTCCTGCCCCGGGGACTTTTGGAAGACGAAAACTAGGCTTCCAACCAACATTCATACCAAATTCCATCAAACTCCTCGGGAATTCGAGGTTAAACAGTATCGACTATAATAAATTGTAACAATAATTAAATTTGTCCAGCAGTTGATTGGTACAAAATTCGAAAATGGTCGTAGTGTTTCAGAGATTTTCCGGAGCCGAAATCTTAATTCTTAATTTAATATATTTTCCATAAACGACTTCACGAGTGAAACCTACCATTTCCGATTTGCAATATACGGCTGAATACGATCAAGTAGTTAAACAATCCCGCTTCGAGCGAGACCGTATAATACAGTTCCAATACACAATGTAGTAATTTAATTGAGAGATCATGAATCTGATTTCAAGTGCATTTTTCTTATGAGGCTGTAACTACGTTTTCTCCAATATGTTCTGTAATGTTTGCCATACTATAGCAAAAATAGTACGTGAAGTTCTTCGTTACAGAACAAACAAACATAAGCAGTTAAAAGCCATTACTGTTCAGTTTCAGAGTCCAGTAAAGTGTATGAAATTCTGCATAGTTTTTTAACTTTTAACCATATGTTTTGACGAAGGCTACAAACAACAACAAACAGCCAAATGCTCGCAGGTATTATGTCTAAAGGCCTTGAGTAATTTGTCACATCAACTTTCTTTGGTAAGAATTTTAGTTAGTTATGTATTTTTGAAAAAATACATAACTAACTAAAATTTATTTAGGTATAAAACATTTAATATATTATTGTGATCGATTTTAATGATTTAATTTTTTATGCAAGTCAATTGAAACTGGCACCATGAGTCATGTCGCGTCCTTAAAATTAAAAGGTAATGCGCGTGAAATAAGCTGGGTGGGAACTAGATAAGTTTTTGACATACCTATTAGCTGTTTTAAGATTATGGCTAGATATTTTTTGAAAATATCATTTGAGAATGAAGAATGGAGAAAAGCTATTTGCCTCCGCGGGAATGGCAATTCGTGGATTCGCATCAACTGTCGGATTCAACTTCGCTTCATCCGACGAAATCAACTCATCCACAAATTCCTTTTTCCCGTCCTCTGGAATAATTTACTATTAAGTAGTGCAGATTTATGTTATTGTGCCTCAAAAAACAAAGATTGGCATATAATTTTCCTTTTTTCGTGTCCCATAATACATAATCGAAGGCCGAAGGCGGTCGTGAGAGGAATATTAAAATGAAATTTATTAGTCCGCTCCCAACTTAAATCAAATTGAAGCGTGGCCTACTTTTCCCTACTGGAATGACATTAGAAATGGATGTAATCATTAATATTAGGCAATCTTACGAATAACACGAAGTAGGTACCCGAAGAACAATGAGCTAAATTATATTAGCTATTACACAATCGCTGTAACAAATTAGTAATGCTGGGAACTATCAAGTTCTTTTAGGATATTTATGTTCCGGCGATGGCGGGACGAGTTAGACTCGTTCTCAAAAGATTGGCCACGAGAAGCTCAGGATCGAGAACACTGGAAACGGAGGGGGGAGGCCTTGGCCTAGCAGTGGGACAGACACTACAGGCTCCCATTAATAAAGAAACTTTTGTAACTAACTTTCATAAATTGGGTTTCAATTTGTGCGAAATTCCCCCTTTCATTGAAAAAACTTGTATAAGCTAGAATAATTCGAGAAAAATGGTTTTCTCAAAGTATGACAAACTAATGAAAAATATATGTGAATAAATAATATTGTTACTTCTTTCTAATTCCTTGAAAATTAATCTGAGATGGATGTGTCATACACTATTATTATTTGTATTACCTGCTAAACATGGACGTCATGTACACATACATAAATCAAATAAATAAATACAACCTACATACACAACAAGTGAGAAATATTTTGTACATTAACGTATGTTTTGAACGAGTGTGGTGATTTGCCTGGTCATTTAGATTTCGAATTACAATATTAGAGACACAGGTAAGTTGTGAATGCTGGCAAAAACGGGTGAAAATGTACTTGGTCTTAACGTTAACCAATAAGCAAAAAATAGTCGTCAAAAACAAATTCATCCTATCACCTTTTATTTCCATCAGACCGCCAGAATATATCACTGACAATATGGCGCCCTTTGCTAAAATAAAATTCTATGGGAAGTGTCGTAAGCTTTTTTGTTTACTTGATAAAGTGCTCTGAAAGGTGTTTTCTGTAAACGGAGAGACCTTTTTGCCTTAAACGAGAAACGGCGGTCGATAGTTATGTGGGCACCAGCCCAGCCTATATATTCAGAGCAATGACGCGTAATTCGATGTCGGAGAGGCAACCGGATGGCTCGCAGTATTTGAGCTCCCGAAGTGTTGCGGAACTGCCCTGTGCAACCCGAAATGAGCCAACTGTGACTGGTTCGGAAATAGGAGGGGGATGGTAAAAAAATAAAAATATCGCGAGGCAACCGGATGAAACAGCGGTTCCCTGAAAGTGTGTACCCTGTTTTTATACTGAAACTTTTATGCCATCCCTTCTAGTGTGTCCGGAGCCCTGTGAGGCGAGCGGAAAAAAAAATAAAAAAATTGTTAGGCAATTGCTTGAAAATTGGCATGCTTGGTCTTCATCACATACAGACCCTGGAAAAAAAATGGCATCCTTCCCGGCTGGGCGGTTATCGATCCGTCAGAGTTGGAAGCCGGAAAAAAATGGTGGTGGACGAGAACTTAGGAAAAATGCACTTAAAATCATTGAAATTGGATGGCATTTGTTTTTCGAGTCTTGTAAGATGTGATAAATTATAGGCACAAATTCCATCCCTCTGCCCTGAAATTTCATCCCGCTGTGGCCGCCACAACGCCAAAAAACGTCAAATTGGGATATGCCCAATAAAAGGTTTTGCAATCAATTGCCATGGACAATTTTCGCGTGGGAGGCACGGTGCGGGGTTTCTAGTTGCTGTGTTTTTACAATAGGTACCTATTTAAATATATCTATGTAAAAGGTTTTGTAGTGTATTGGAGTATTTCACTGCTGGGAAAAGGAATCCCTAGATTTACTTTCGTCTCTGCCCCCCCCCCCCCCCGCATTGAATGTAGACTATCTATATATACCGGGAGAATTTTCAAATATGTGCACATATTTTGATATGATATTTGGTATCATAGAATAGATTGTCATTAAATAAGATACCGGTTCATCGTGCTCGGGATAAAATATTTGAATTTATCTCAAGTTTTTGTTGAACCGCATGAAATTTACAAAATCCTACAATGTCGTCATCACAATAAACTAACAATAAGTACACCACTATATATTTTTCAACACGTTTGCTCGTACGTAACGTACCTGTTTTTACGTCGCATTTAGGCTCATAACCCTGGGTATTAAACACGTGAGTTTTACAACACTCCGACACTCGTGTTTTATAGATATACACGTTGGCACCTTGTAGCAAGGTGTATGCATGAACACGGTGCATTCTTAAATTAACCGGGTTTTGCAGAATGCACGCCTTTTTTAATCTACGCAAATGGATTTTTACTCGGCTAAACAAATTAAATCGTTTATGTTACTTAATTAGCTATTTCTTTTTGGATAGAAACGCTTAATTTAGTAAAACTATTCTCTTTTGATAATATTTTAACGAACAAACGCCACAAGTACGCATTTCTCACCGATGATTATGAATTCGCGGCGCTTGCGGTGGAGACTTTGGGTCCTTGGTCGTCCGACACCAAAAAATTTATGAAAGAGGTGTCGGTCCGACTAATTGGCGTTTCAGGTGACCACAGAGCCGGTTCGTTCTTTGCCCAGCGTCTAAGCCTAGCGGTGCAAAGAGGCAACGCGGCCATCTTTTTAGGGTCCATGCGGGTGAACTGGGTGGGGTATTTTATATTTAGTTTATAAGTCTAATTCGTAGTTCTTTAATAGTATCAAAATTATTCGGTAACAATATTTATCGTGTAATAAACATATGCATTGTGATCAACTAGTGAATAATATTTGATGACAATAACTTGCATTTCGGTATTTATATCACTAAAGCTCTAATAAGCGGTATTATCAAAACCGGTATTCAAATGTAATAGCGGTTTCGACAATTGACAGCATTACCTCTATTTGATACTTAACCAATAAAAACATTACCGGTAATACCTGTCAGTGTCCAAACAAGCAAGTTTTCTAATTTTGAATTACGACAAACACCGAAAAGATTACCATTCTGTCATATGATCGGTTTGTCCTTTTCATTTTGATCGTGACGTCATTGACGCGTCATTTGATATTTCATATACTATTTTATGGTTCAGCTTCACAATACATTATAATATACAAGATTTTCATGTGGTTTTTCTCGTGAATATTGTATTACCAATTTGTGGACAAATGGAATGCTTTTTTTTATTTTTTTGCTTTCATATTTAGTTTAAAGACAAAATTAATGAAAAGAGTTCGCACATAGCCCGCCCACGTACTCCTAGGATTGAAATTTAAGTTTTAGTTCGTATAATACTATCCCTCTCGTTTTCTTGTTAACATACTTACCTACCTACTCATCTTTGAGAGCTGCCGAACAGTATTGTACTTCGAATTTTGGACTTTGTTGTGATTCTCATTTGTTCTATGGAACAATGAGGTCATAGGACAGTATGTAATTTATTTTCCGCAGTAGTTCTATAGGCTCAGTCTCGTTCAGGCCGTTTCCTAACAAAATAGCGAAAATCCAATCCGACGTCCTTCCCAGGCTCATAAACCATCTTCAAACCAGATTTCTTCTAAATCGTTAAGCGGCGTAGCCGTGAAAGAGTAATAGACAGACAGTGACAATTACGCATTTATTCATATTGATTTTATTACAGTTGAAATCAAAAATATGTTTTCTCAAATATGCTCTGAAATGTATGCGTTAATATCACTAAATGAAGACAAGAAGTTTCTTATTTAAGGCTCCGTACATTACTTCTTGGCCTTACGCCAAGAAGTAATGTATGAAAACCCTAACTTTAAACATTATAGTCCGCTACTCTAACTTTTTAAATTTGCTTACTAATATTAAACTGACACAGGAAAAATTACATACTGCCAACCACCACTGGACTCTGTAAGCATACTTGCGACATAAAAAAAAGAAATCTATGGTACTATACTTATGGGCGGTTAAACATGGTTCTCGAACGGCTTGTTCAAATGGCATGATTAAAAAATAAAAAAGGCGGCAAATTACACAATTGTTTTCTGAACTTTCGTTCCGATTGTAATTTCAACAAACTATTATTTAATTGATTACCTCATATTTATTTTAATATTTCCTCACATCGTTTGAGAATAGCACTATACAATCCTCGCTCGGCCGGAACAGGGATTGCTGGACTCGTTGTATCCGGCCTCGTCTACGACTCGGCCGTCTACCCCAAAGCTCGTCCAGCAATCCCTTACTTCACGGCCTCTGCAGTAATGTACTATTAAGTACGCTTTCATACCTTGTCACTTTTATCTCTGTTACAATTCATATATGGCAGTTCGAACATGTAGTTAATTAGACAAAGTACTAAAATGTTAACATATTTTTGACTTCGATGTACAAACTAACAACAAAAATGAAACAACTGAATCATAGAACAGAAATGTATTATGTGTAATTATATTTTTCGATAACATTTACCACTTCAAACCAAAATAAACCAAAAGTTTGTTTAGTTAATCATGTCAACATTTTGCGTAACGCTGATGGTTGTTGCCTTGGACATAAGCAATCATCATTAACATTATTAAATTCATCATCATGTCGATATTTCCGAAGCACAACCACGACTTCTTCCTAGCAATCGTCAAAGTGTAAGAAATGGTTTGTTTTAGAAGAAATCTTAAACATCTCTCTCTAAAATGTATCAAGCCAAGGCAGAAATTTGGAACTATAGGATTATTGTTACCACGTCTAGCCTTAATAATTTCCATCTTTGCATTCAGCTCCGTACTTAACTGTCGAAATTCTTCAACGTCAAATAAATAGACCATTTTTTACAGTATTAGATATCTATTTATTACTTAAATCTCTTAATTACATTAAAAATGACAAACAACTTAAAATAATTTCTTTTTTTAAATGAAAATGAAAATGAAATGAAAATGAAAAATATTTATTTGCATAGACACAGTGCAGGGATCTTTAAATATATTATGGCCATGTGTATCTAGCTTGCATGCAAGCGTGCAAATATGTAAATGTCAATTAAATTATCAAAAAGTCCAACGAGAATTAAAATAACTATACAATGTCAAATTGAATTAATATACATTATTTACATAATAGGCATAATCATAAAATTCGTCAAAGAGGCGGAGTAAAATTATATAACTAAATACTACAAATTCTTTACTGATTTTCGAGAACCGCCTTAACGCTATAAAAACACCGTTCCAGAAGCCAGTTTGTTAGACTGCGTTTAAATAAAATAGGTTACGATAAAAAGGTTAGTTACGAGTAAAGAAGCAAACATTTTAAGAAACAGTCAGTATGAGAAGTAGACTCATATTACATTCCATGGAACAGCTGTTTTTTTGCGATTTCGTGGTTGGTCCCAAGGGAAAAGTTGTTCAGTATGGCCATCTTTTTCGCATTTGGCCATTCTGGATCATGACCCCAAAATCACCCAGTATTAAGCGACAATGTTGGAAGAAGGCAGAGGGGTAATGTACTGAATGGCGACTATAAAATAATTACACTTTACTGTTCCTTATGATAAGTATGTCTTCAATGTCATCATCATTAAGCCTGCAACGTAGATATGACAACACATATTTTAACGAAGAAAACATCCTTTTAACGCTTACTTGCGTTGCTGGAGACGCTAAAGCGGTCTAAATCTAATCTATCTAAATCATTATTAATGCTGTATTCGTGAACTAAGTAGTCGAAATTGCTATTCTTTTATTCTTCGGCTAGACGTAATATGCTCTCTATCTCATTGTCAACATCACTTCTATAATTGTTCACGGAGGAAGTTGTAAAGGCCTCCGAAGCAGAATGTGATGGAGTGTCATGAAAACGTAGAAGCCACGTGGATCTCAGATGGCTGATGGCCATATCTATTTGCGATGATGTCAGAATTGAATTGTATCAAGGATTCAAAAATATTGCTTTAACCTCGTGGCGCCCAGCACGCAAAAACGAACAGTGAAATTTGAAGTTTCTCTTAAATGGAATTAATTTGAATTTTCATCAACCGACACGGCCTTTTAAAAGGCGCGTGGGTGCCACGAGGATATTATATTTTAAAAAGGAATCGCTCTCGAACAGGTTTTGTTGTCTTCTTTCCATAGCTTTCACAATTGTTTCCGAAAATGTTGCTACATTTTTAGTTAGTAATTGGCACTTTGTCCAGTGATACCAAAAAGCGCCAAACATTAGTTGCTCCTCCTGTAATTTTTTTGACAGAATTTTGGAGGGTTTTAGTGATTTTTCAATATCGTATATTAAGGTCCACTCGTCACTAGTAAAGTAACTTCCAACCGTATAACTTGTCTCAGGCAATATGTAATCTTTCAGTTCCATAAGGTGTTGTATCATATTATAGGTTGAATCCCATCTGGTTGGATTTTATTGGCAATAACGGCATCACATTACGAACACACGATCGCACATCAGATAAGATTTTTTTGCATTCATTATCGCAGATAATATCATTAAATCGTGGATTGCTAGCTGCAGAGTATGAGCCGCACACCTTACTGCAGAAATGTAAATCGGTCCTACAGAGGTTTCTTCGTTGGCTAGCGAGAAAGCACCTAAATTTTCTGCTAAATCCTCATGATCTTGTGACTCTTAAACCTCTTTCTGTGCTTCTGTTGCGTGTTCGTTCAAAAGTTTTTCCATTTTGTTCATGTTTGCTCTATTGTCCGTTGTAATAGAATACAGGTTTTCTAAGTTGATTTGTGATTTGTGGAGAACAGAAATAATTTAATCTTTTAAAAAGTCACTTGTGTGCCTTTTGTCTAGCTGCACTACAGCCAGTGTTCTTAAGACGATACTATTATTTAATAAATATTGGGCATTGATTCCTAAAAATGCCCTATAGTGGCATGTCGCCGCATCAACTTTCAGACAGATTAATTTATCTTTAGTTTCAACTTTAATTTCGTCTCGAACCTTATCTGCCTCTAAACTTATTCTGTCACGAATACTGCGAGAAGATATCGTTACAGCTTGTTCTGGACCTAGAGCTATTTGCAATAACTTTTGAAAGGCCTCGTCATCTATAAGAGCAAAGGGCCGCCCATGCTCCGTAACGAGTTTCACGCACAAGTCTATCACTTGAGTAGTCTGCGATTCCATTCGATTTCTAGTTGATGCCTCATCATTTATTTGTTTCGCAATTAAATACTGACTATGATGAGAGACTTTCAGATGCGATAGTAGATTCGTTCCATGATGCCCCTGAAAATATAATACAGTTTTAAATATAACTTGGTTATTGGGCCCTGGACATTTTCTATAAGTTCAATAAACGAATTTGCCAACAGAAAGACAACACTTTCTTTAATTTGTTTTCCGCATTCATCAATTATATTTATTATTAAGCAGGTGTACTCATTTTGGCTATTGTCGATATCAAAATTATATATTGACATTGACAAATTATATACAGGTATTCAATTTAACCGATTTACAATCCCTGGTTTAGCGTGTTTTCCGACCAATAAAAATCTTCACTTATTATGACAAGATCGTTTTAATTTCATGCCATCATCATAGGATCGACTTTTAAGCGGTTAATATACTAGGAAATAAGGTAAATTAATTATAACTGTTGGAATAATATTCACACGTTTGTTCATAACTAGGTACTAACGGAACTTATAATGTTCAAAGAACGAATGTTTCTTACTACATTACCCGGTCTTGTAAGAAGAATATTTTTCTTTGTACATTGCTAGTAATGTAACTCAGTAATGTACGAAGAACAAGGGGGGAAATAATGAAAAACTATTATCATGTGACGTAATCATGCCGATACCGAGTACTTATTAAACGTCTAACGTACCAACATACGTACCTACTAAAACATATGATATATATAGATGGATGGTATTGTTTATGAATCCCTAAATCAAGCAGTTCTCTAATGAATAGAGTGGTACATTCGCACAGAATAATTTCCTGGATGTCTCAAACCAATTTCCATAATTGGTAATGAATAATTTATTTGTACATGGTTAGCGTATTCCGCGATAAATTGAATTAACTTGTATTCGACAAGTAGTCGATGGCACTGTTACTCCTATAGCATTTATGTACTAGTAGTAAGTATACTACCTAGTATACATACATAAATGCTACCATCATTGTATAACATTTTAGGAACCTTACGCTAAAACATGTCTTGGAAATAACGCAACGATCCGACAATGTTATAAAATCATGAATGATTCGGGTAGATTCGCGGAAACTACCCCCCTTATGAGAGACTCGTACCTTACGCGCCCTAGAATGGTCTTGGCCAAATTTCGATAAATAATTAAGGTAAACCTCCTAGTATTTACGTAGTCGTACCGTTTATATGCACCAAACAAGAACGCTTTCGATTGATGAAGTCTACGCTCCGTCCAGCAGCAATCCAAATTAAAAACCCCGAGAGTTTTGATCAAAACCGTTTTGATTGCCTGGGTGGCGATGTGGAGGAATTGAACGACGGGTTTGTGGAAGCTATCCGTGTCACTGGGTCTAAGTTCTTCAAGGCCCAAGGGACCAACAGAACTAAAAGGCTCTCTAGCTCCACACAGAAGCTCATGAAGGAAAGGAGTGAAATGATCCTACAGTCTTCAGCCAATGCGACCTATATAATTATAATTACCGGCAGCTCAATAAACAGATCTCCAAGTCTCTTACCCGCGATCTGCGCCAATTCAATACAAATCGTATTGAGACGGTCATCCAGCGTAATAAGGGCTCTAAAGTATTCTCGAGTGATCTGTATATAGGGCAGAGCCAGCTCGCGAAGTTAAAAACTGAAGATGGTAGAATCGTTTATTCTAAAACCAAGATTCTGGGTGAAATACTCGTAGAGCACTTCTACGGACAGCTATACGCGCAGACCCGACGTTAGGTTGGTGGAAGACCCTAGAGCTAAACCAACCCGACAGTATACTGACGACATCCCGGGCAGCAGCCTGTACGTGAATGTACTGGCTCTTAAACAGCTCAAGAACAACAAGGTCGGTGAAGACGGAATAACAGCCGAACTTCTGAAGGCGGGTGGAAAACCGGTCCTTACGGCCCTTCAGAAGTTGTTCGATTCCGTCTTACTGGAAAGGAAAACTCCAAAGACATGGAACAGAGGGATGGTGGTGCTGTTCTTCATAAAGGGTGACAGCCCTCTGCTGAAGAACTACAGACCCATCTCACTTCTGAGCCATGTCTATAAGCTGTTTTCGAGGGTCATTACAAATCGTCTCGCACGCAGGCTAGATGACTTCCAGCCTCCCCAACAAGCCGGTTTCCGAAGAGGCTTTAGTGCCGTAGACCATATCCACACGCTTCGTCAGGTTATACAGAAGACCGAGGAGTAACCTGCCCCTGTGCTAAGCTTTCCTGGACTACAAGAAAGGCTTCGATTCGTGGGCTGTACTACAGTCTCTCCAGCGGTGCCAAGTTAACTATCGCTATATCGAAGTGCTGAAGTGTTTGTACGAGAGCGCCACTATGTCAGTCAAACTCCAGGACCAGAACTGGAAACCTATTCCGCTGCAGTGGGGTAAAATGATGTTATTTCTCCAAAACTGTTCACCGCTGCACTGAACGTTTTCAAGACTCTGTACTGGAGTAGGCTAGGCATCAACATCAACGGCGAGTTCATCACTCACTTTCGGTTTGCTGACGATACAGTAGTCTTGGCTGAGACCATGGAGGACTTAAGTACGATACTTGATGAACTCAGTAAAGCTTCCGAGCGAGTTGGTCTATGAATGAACATGGATAAGACGAAGATCAACATGTCAAATACCCATGCCCACCAACTCCCATTACGATCAGACACTTTACGCTCGAAGTTGTAGACGATTATGTTTACCTAGAATAGACTATTCAGTTCAGATCAGAACAGATTCAACTTCGAGAAAGAGGTCAATCGTCGAATCTGACTCAGCTGGGCAGCGATCGGGAAGCTACGGCACATCTTTTCTTCCAAAATTCTGCAGTGTCGTGTAGTGGGCAGATAATTGTAATCTAGGTTAAGACAGTCGGAATAAAACGCTTGAGTAAAAAGGACGTGTTCTCCCTTCGAACCTGACCCCCACCTATCCGCACATGGCGACCGTGACCGGGAGACGCGGCACGCCGGGTCTATACCGCGGCATCGCGCGCGTCAGCATTTTCAATATGCAATGGATTTATTAAATTATTAGCGCTCGGACTCTCGCGAAAACAGTGTGCAATTAAAGCTATCAATCAACTAATCAAGAACAATATTCACAAAATTAACAGTGACGAAATAAGTGCACACGCGAACATTTCTGTGAATATAAATAAAAAGCGGACTATATTGTCATCAAGGACATTTCGATTATAAGTTTGCAGTTAAACAGTTGGTTTATTCAGCGCGATGGGAAAATCGTATTCAAAACAAGAAGAAAAGGAAGTAATCATAACGCAAAATGCCGCTGGCTCAAACGAAGGCCAAGGGATAGCCGAACATGCGGAGCACTTGCACGTCAACAATGTGTTACTAACATCTATTTTAGTAATAATCGCAGTTGCTGTACTCATCTTCGCCTTCTACAAATATAAAAAGTGTCATCATAAATGGATTCAGAAGGAAATCCGTAGTGATATGGCAAGACGCATTCGAGTAAGACTTTCGGGACGGAGCCGCAAGCAGCCGGGCGAGGACGGCACCAGGACGACCGATGTTGGAGTTGACGAGCTGTAAGCCGTGAGTGGAAATGTCGTGAAAGTGCGCGGAAATACGTAACGTATAATTATGTACTAATTTTTACTTATTTCTTCTGTACGTATGGAACTAGAGCTAAGTAATGTTTTAAGTAAATTGATACAACTTCAAGTAGATTTACGTAAATTAGGCCCAACCAGACGTTCCCAAAATGTCGGGATCGAAAAATAAATGAGGCAAAGAGTATATATGCTGCCTACTCGCATTATTTAGAGTTAGTTAAATCTGGTTTTAGTGCTGCAGAAGTGTCCGAAGGATTCTCAGAATATATTTCCGATGTGTTATGCGATAAAATAGATAAGGTTTATAATAAAATATTAAGTTACACCGTTAGTGATACTTCTGAAATCCGAAAACAAGCAACAATGGCGGAAAAATTTGACCTTAAAGAGGTCCGTTCCATGATTCCGTTGTATGATGGTAAAGAGGACACAACTGAACGAATTATTGAGGGTATAGAGATGATGGATAGCATGTTGAAAGAGGCAAGTAACAAGAAATTGTTGATTTCGTTTGTGCTAAAGACTAGACTGAACAAAAATGCAAAAATTAAATTAAGCCAGAACTACGACAGAGTGACAGAGTTAATCTCTGATATAAAAAAATATTTACTCCCAAAAAAATCAGCTAATTCTTTGTTACTGCAATTGAATAACATTACGCAAAGCAACTTAACAATTTCAGAATATGGAGACAAAATAGAGGAACTGTTTACGAATCTCACAATTACGCAGTCTGATAACAATGCACAGGCTTGCGAAATCCTGAGACCGATAAACGAAAATTTAGCAATAAAGAAATTCGCTGATGGTTTGCGTAACAGGAGGTTAGGAACTATAATTGCAGCCAGGAACTATAAGGAGCTCAAGGAGGCAGTGCAGGCGGCCCAGGACGAGGACAGCAGCCAGCCCGCGCCCGTCGTGATGAATATGAGAGGAAATAGGAGAGGATTCCAGGTGAGTGGACGCGGATACAACAACCAGTATTACCGCGGACGGTGGAATAATCGTGGCTATAACAACCAGCACCATCGTATGGGCAACTGGGTACCTAATAATTTTAACAGGTACAGGAGTAACAACCACCAACAGTACAGGGGGCGAGCAACGCGCGGTTATTCAGCAGGAAACCGCGGTCCAAGAGGCAATCACCGATACCAACAAAATATTTACACAGCCGTAGCAACAACGGAAGAAAATCAAGTAAGTGACAATCAACCCAACCTGTCAGAATTTTTTCGTCCATAAAGTATTGACATGCGATGGTTTAGACTATGTAATCTTCCAAATACAAGGACAAAATGTGTCTTTTCTTATCGACACAGGAGCGACACTATCTCTGATCCATGTTGACAAAATTCCAAATAATGTCACATTACTAGAAAATAATACAGTTATCACAGGTGTAGGGGGTAACATCACTTGTAAGAACATAGCTTACTTATCACTAGAGAATTGTAACGAGAGTTTCACGTTTTGCATGATATGCCGTGTCACGCGGACGGCATAATCGGGTTAGATTTCATGAGAACGTACGGTGCAAACATCGACTTGCATGCTAACTTGCTAACGTTGCATTTTAATAACCAAGCTTGTGTGGTGCAAATTCATAGAAATGGCGATAACGCTACTCATTTGTCTTTACCAGCGAGAACCGAATCTTTAGATTTAATCAAAGTAAATACATTATTACCTACGCATAGAAATGAATATGTAGTAAGCGCAATGGAATTACGCCAGAATGTATTTTTGGCAGGAAGTATAGGAACAGTTAAAAAAAATAGGATTCCGGTTAAAATATTAAATACCAGCGATAAGGACATTCAATTACCAGTTTTCACGCCCGAGTTAACCTCAATTACAGATTATGACGTTTCTTATTTTCGAAAACATAAAAACGGGGTAACTAGAGCTACGCGATTATTAGAAACATTAAAGTTAACCCATTTGAGTCCAACTGAGAGGAAACTTATAGAATCGATATGTGTAAAATACGCTGACGTCTTTTACTTGGACGGTGACAAGTTAGGAACTACGAACATATTAAGTCAAAGTATTACTGTAAAGCCTAATACGAAACCAGTGTACGTGAAGCCTTACCGTTTACCGACAGCAATGAAACCAGAGATAAGTAGACAGATTAAAAATATGTTGGATGAAGATATTATAGAGCCCGCCAGCAGCGATTGGAATAGCCCGATCCTTTTAGTCTCAAAAAAATCCGACAACAACACAAAAAAATGGAGATTGGTCATAGATTATCGGAAAGTTAATAATGTAATTCAAGACGATAAATTCCCTCTCCCAAATATCGTAGAAATTCTGGACTCATTGTCAGGAGCAATCTATTTCAGCCATTTAGATTTACAACAATCATACTACCAAACAGCTTTAGTCGTCTAAGAGACAGTAGAAACATCACTTCTTTTTCAACAAGTCAAGGTCAATTCCGCATGAAACGCCTCCCCATGGGATTGAAGCTCAGTGCGAGCGCCTTTTCACGTGTAATGTCAATAGCCATGTCGGGACTATCATATGAAAAATGCTTTATCTACATGGACGACCTCGTGGTATTTATTCGGTAGAAATATAGATCAGCATAATAAAAATTTAACCGATGTATTGCAACGGTTACGAAAGGTAAACTTGAAGGTCAATCCTCAAAAATGTGAATTTCTCAAAACACAACTTTTATATTTAGGCCACATAGTGTCAGCCCAAGGAGTTTTGCCCGATCCTGAAAAAACTAGAGTATTAAAAGACTATCCAGCACCTACAACGATAGACGAGGTTAGACGTTTCGTCGCCTTTTGTAATTACTACAGGAAATTTATACCAGGTTTTGCCACAATTACTTTGCCATTGAATAGATTATGTCGAAAAAATGTTACTTTTAACTGGACAGACGAATGTAAACAGGCATTTATGTCTTTAAAAGAAAAATTAATATCCCCACCAATCCTGCAGTACCCTGACTTTTCAGATAGTAACGAATTTGTCCTTCAAACAGACGCCTCCGGGAAGGCCATCGGATCTGTTTTGTGCAACAAAGATTTGAGACCGATAGCATACGCAAGTAGAACCCTAAATAAAGCCGAATTAAATTACCCGACTATACACAAGGAGCTATTAGCCGTGACATGGAGTGTAAAGCACTACAGACCTTATTTATTTGGTAAATATTTCACCATCATGACTGA
The DNA here is from genome assembly GCA_945867215.1 of Epinotia demarniana. Classification (NCBI taxonomy): domain Eukaryota; kingdom Metazoa; phylum Arthropoda; class Insecta; order Lepidoptera; family Tortricidae; genus Epinotia; species Epinotia demarniana. The sequence continues at coordinate 31,643,007 of OX244259.1, read as the reverse complement.
CCATAAACCATTATTATATCTTTTTAGTATGAAAGACCCATCCAGCCGTTTAATTAAATTCAGACTACAACTCGAAGAATACGATTACAAAGTTGTTTACATAAGGGGCAAAGATAACGTAGGCGCGGACGCATTGAGTAGGGTGACCATCACTTCGGACGAATTAAAAAATATAGAAAAACGAGTTTTAGTAATGACAAGGGCGCAAAGTAAAAGAGCATTACAACGAAATAGTTCCGTTGAGTTAGATTTTATCTCGAGCCCGGATTTAGACAAATTACGAACGAAGAATAAAATTACAATGGAACATGAATGTTTTTCATACATAAAAGAAAAGTCAATTATATACATAAACCTTAGCTATATGTCGCACTATACGCGAGCCGATTTTGCGAATAAGTTAAGCGTGTTTTGTAAAAAAATAAATATTGAAGAAGTATGTATAATAAAGACACTAAATAACGCGTTATTTTTAAAGAATGTCAGTGAAGAGATAATGAGTAATAAAGAGTGGTCCGGACCACGCATAAACATTCTCAGCAATGTAAAATATTAATTGACAGAAAAGAAAAAACTATAATTTTGAACGATTACCATTTATTGCCAACGTGTGGACACGCCGGTATACGTCGAATGATAAACAATATTAAGAGAAAATACTACTGGCCCGAGCTGGAACAGGAAGTTAGAAATTTCGTTAGGAAGTGCAGTAAATGTCAGCATATGAAATATTCGCGGGAAAACAGAGAACCAATGCAAATAACATCCACAGCTACAGCGGCCTTGGAGAAGATATTCTTGGACGTAGTCGGACCTTTAGAGACCGATGTGGACGGATTTACCTACATCCTAACTATACAATGTGAACTTAGTAAGTATATTGAAGCATACCCATCACGTAACAAGGACACTGTCAGCGTGGCGCGAGCTTTAGTTAACAACTTCATATTAAGGTACGGTATACCCAAGGTCATCGCCACCGACAGAGGCACAGAGTTCACGTCGTCGACATTTCAAGAGGTATGTAAATTACTAAAAATCGAAAAATTACAATCGACGGCTTACCATCACCAATCACTCGGTGCTATTGAAAATATGCATAAACATCTTGGAGCATTTTTACGAATTTATTGTGACGAACACGCAGACACATGGAGCCACTGGCTACCATTCTGGTGTTTCGCTTACAATACCACTATACATAGTTCAACTAAATATTCACCATTCGAGCTCGTTTTCGGTAAAGAATGTCGAATACCTAGCAATTTAAGCGATACTTTGGATCCATTGTATAATCCAAACAACTACATGTTAGAGTTAAGATATAGATTACAGTTAGCGCATAAGGAAGCAAGAGAGCATTTGTTAAAAAGTAAGTTAGCAAATAAGAGCTTATATGACAGAAATGTTCTTCCATTTGTTTATAAGAAAGATGATTTAGTCTTAATTAAAAATGAAACGGGAAAAAAATTGAGCAAATTGTATAACGGCCCATTTAAAGTAGTAGAAGATCAAGGGCCAAATATAATAATATTAAATAAGGGAAAAAATGAAACTATTCATAAAAATCGTGTAAAATTGTTTATTGAATAAGTGTAGATCATACTGTATACGCATCTAATCCTTATTTTCCAGACATGTCTGAATAATGTAATTAAGTACTATTTCTTTTGATGTGTTTACAAAAAAAATATATGTAAGAATACATTTTTTTTTTCCTATTAGCCCCGGTGGTGTAGTGGGCAGATAATTGTAATCTAGGTTAAGACAGTCGGAATAAAACGCTTGAGTAAAAAGGACGTGTTCTCCCTTCGAACCTGACCCCCACCTATCCGCACAGTCGCAAGCAGTGTCTTTGACCAGTGTGTGTTGCCAGTGATGACATATAGAACTGAAACGTGGTCGCTTACTATGGGCCCATATGGGCCTCATAAGAAGGCTTAAAGTCCTGCTAAAGGTTGCGGGAGTCCGCTGTATGCGGGCGGCGCAGGACCAGTCACTTTGGCACTCTTTGGGGGAGGCCTATGTCCAGCAGTGGACGTCTTTCGGGTGATATGATGATGGTGATAAAGAGACGTCGCAGTCCTCGACGTTGCACAACTGTATGAGATGCGCACTTTATGTCAAAGTGAAAATGAAGAAAAATCTTGTTAGTTCGTATTTATCACATATTACTTTGACATTCACCAGTCGCGCAACGTCGAGAATAAGTACGTTTACCTTAAATAACTGAGTGAAGTTTTGGAAAGAATTAATTAAGTGACATTTCAAGTGAGGTAAAATACCATACTATAAACTTGATGTTGAGAGAGTAGGTACATTTTGACACAAGGGCGGACTGTATTTCAAGTCGTACGTACGACCCGCGAGGTACTTTAGTTCAAGCCGCCAGGAAAAGGTCAAGAAGAAGGTCCCACACGTGTATCAAACGACGTATTTTGGCAATTTTCTCCTTTCCATAGCGATTACAAGTTTATAAGGACAGTTATAGAAACAGTCGTATTATTCAAGACTCAGTTCTTGCCTGTTGATTTTGTAAATTTAGAGGTAATTGAACAAACTTACCCAGAAGTCAATTATATAGAAAGCGGTTCTGAACATTTCCACTTAACCGGGTGCGGGTTAGTTCGTGTCGATTTGACGTCATACATTTTTACCGCCCGCCCGTCGCGTCGCTCCGTTCCGAACTTATGGATGAGTAAGAGCTAACTTGACGATTATTCTTATAATTGATAGACAAATTGAGCAATTGGGTTAATTCAAAAGATAATGTTGCAAAGCTACTTGAACCTGGTAGTATAATAAAAATTCAATTCGACAGTTTTATTGCACCACGGTGGCTTGGATCGTATCTACGCCAATGAATTATTCAAAGACATTCGTATTTGGATACTGTTCAATATCTACGTTTGTTATAAATCTTTTTGTCGTTTCCTGGAGGGGTTATTTCGCCACCACAGAGATTATCAAACTTGTGACTATTTATTATAAATGATCTGCCCTGCCAAAAAAACGCGGAATGATAATTTCTGATCTTTTCGTACCAATAGGATTAGTTCCTTACGGGTCAAATTAGCGACTTTTTAATAACCAACAACCGTAGCGTACCGTATACATACATTATGGTGCTTAAATACGAAAAACGCCGCCGATTTTCGACACAAATGACAGCGAAGCAGCTACATATAAGCTGCTTAGTGTAGTTACTACAATACTAAAATAGTTTGAACCATACAGCAATACATATGTACGTATCATTGGCTGAACCCGATTCGCATTACACTATGTTTATAAGTTAATTCGTAATGAGTAATATACAGAACTGCTTATTTGATTTCAAAACTTATTTCACTTGCGAGTAGAGAGTATATACTATCTTTCTTTCATTTGCGTATGTAGTAAATATATACAGCTAGTATATTATATACTATATCGATACCAATATTATAAAGAGGAAAATTCTGCGAGACTGTAGTTTTGTAAGTTTAAAAGTTCGTGCGGAAGATGTAAGAGGTAATCATACTTCGCGAATATCATGCCCTTGTCAGAAAAAGAATGAGTTACTTCGGTAACGGATAACCGCGAGTTCAAGCTGCTCCTTCTGTGCTTCATCATCCGTTTTGGGGAAATGATGGAGCGAGCTTGGGAGTAGCACTAAACGAGAGGGCAAATGCACAAAAGATCCCACTGAGTCATTTAAATATGACCATCGGTGGTGGTGTTTCACCTGTAGCGTAAACAGACATTGACAGAGTTAAGCATTATTTGTTACTGCTCGCTTTATCTCCTTTTCTAGCTAATACTTTCTTACCGGTAGGATTCGAAAATAATCAAAAAACTTTTTTCGCAATTGAAAGTATAGGTGACAAATACTAGTACAGCGTCGAGTACTCGGACATTCTTGTCAAAATTATGCAACTCTTGATTTATGTAATGGTTCAAGGAAAATTACTTGGGAAGGAAAAAAATCCAATTAACGTTACAATAATAAACATTGTGTTAAGATTGTAATAAAAACACAAGAAGAAGAGAAATAAATTAAATATGAAGTAAGGTGCTTAATGATGTTGCCGAAGATAAAGATTATGAAATAGTTCGGTAATTTAATACTAGTATGTCCAAATTTTTAGTGTACTTAGATATGCAATTTTTAAAATTGTTTTTAAAACACGGTGTAAGTGTAAAGATTCGTAGTTTTTGCCTGGTCCTATTTTCGGTAAAGTGAGATCAGTGACTAAGTTAACCGATGTTTCAGTTACATTATATAGTCGCTTGTAATTTTTCAAACCACGACTAGCTGCAAATAAAAAAGATCTTTTTTACAGTACCAATGGAAACCGGTTTGTTGATTATGAGCAGTGATCGTAACTTTTGTAGCATTTTTGGTGCAGCGTACCTAGTGTTGACCCTAAACTTGACAGTGTATAGTTAAATGCACACATTTTTAGTTACACTTTTGCATTATTTTCGCGCTCTATACTGAGGCTTAAACGAACGTTTTTTTAAATTTCTTGCCAATTTTAGGGTTAACGGAATTGGTATAGAAAAAATAAATCAAAATTGTTAATTAAGGTTAATATTAAAGTTCTTAACGCTGATTAAGCAATAGGGTTGAAATTGAAACACTACGCTGCACCAAGAATGCTACCAAGGTTATACGATCACTGATTATGAGTCAGCGTCAATGAATTATAGTGCGCTTTTTAGCATTAGAAAGAAGAATAAAGCACGAATCACGTGTTCTTTTATATAAGACGCTTTATGCCACACAACTGTCAAATTATCTCAAACAGCCATTAAAAAGACTTTATTAGTTTCAGACCCTAAAATGATAGAAGTGCTTTCATTATTCATGTATTAATAATACTTACAGCAATATATTTATTTTAAAAGTATTTATTTTTGACTATGTTATTTAAAATTTCGTTATTCAGCTCTGGAAAGGCTGCATAACATAGTAAAAACAAATCCAATATTAAATTAACAAGTGGGACAATCAAAAAAAAAACATATAATATTGTAAACTATAATTTTTAATAAAAATGACAAAATCGGGAATGAATATCATATTAATTGTTCTTTATGCATCCACAAAAACATAACACGCTTTAGGGGTAGCTCAAGACAACAACTGCGCAAACGTGAATAACAAAATTTGTCAGGCAAAAACTGGAGTCCTGCTGTCACTAGGAATTCAAGCATGTGGAGAATTGTTTATAATAAATAATGAGGCTGATGCAATAAGTACCTGTGAATATATGCAAACATGTTCAACTCATCCAAAGGACTGGAAATGCAGTGTTGGAGGTCATCCGATTGATTGCTTCCATTGCATAAAGCGTGATCATGTCGCCAAATTCAAAGAGAACCATAATTCCTTAAAACTGTTTGGTGGAGCTGACAACGGAACTGGAAAAATGGAAGAAAAGCCAACAAAAATTGCAAAAGCAGAAACCAACGAAATAAAAATAATAAAATAATATTAATGTGTAAAAAAAGGGACGAACTCTTTAAAATATGGTATGTAGATCAAAACAATGCACAAAAAAGGCTCCTTTATAACAAATATCGCAATAAAACAAATAAATACATTAGTAAGGTCAAAAATAACTGCATTAAAAATTACATAAATGATAACTTTAAAAACCAGAAAAATGTTCGGGAGATTGTTAACCGACTATGCGGAAAAATTACAAAATCCATCGATGAAATTATAATAAAAAACTTCAGAAAATACGACATAAGCTCATTAGTTAACAAATTTGCGTACGAATTTAGAGATAACGTTAATAAAATAAGCTCCCCCTGTAATAAACCAATTCTAGTAGAAACTACATACGTACAAAATCCATTGGTGTCACTAAAAATAAATAAAGCCACAGAAAAAGTAGTATCTTCCATTATTAAACAATTGAACGTTAAAAAAAGTTCTGGTATAGACAAAATTCGTGCCGTGGACATTAAATGTATAAACACGGATATAACTCCTATACTTACGCACCTAATAAATACCTGCATCAAGAGCTCAACCTTTCCTAATAAATTAAAAATAGGAACTATCAGACCAATCTATAAAAAAGGCAGCCATAGTGATATAAACAACTACCGACCTATTACAATATTATCCTGCATCGATAAAATAATTGAAAAATTCTTTGGAAATCAAATACACCAATTTCTTAACAAAAATAACATTATAAACAATAAACAATACGGTTTTCAGAAGGGAAAAAATACGGCACAACTGCTATGTAAATTTACAAACGAAGTTAACATGCACTTAAATGATAAGAAACATGTTATTGTAGTATTTATTGATTTTAGTAAAGCGTTTGACACACTCAAATATAAAACCTTATATTCCAAACTTCTGCAAAATGGTATACAGGGCCCACTGCTAGAATTTATAAAAATTACCACACCAACCGTTTTACATCGGTCAAATTTAATAAGACCAATAGTGATAGGATTCCTACAGAAAAAGGCACAGCTCAAGGATCAAATTTCGCACCTACCGAATATCTTTTTTACGTAAACGACATGTGCAATATATTCAGTGGTGGGTCTGTATACCAGTTTGCTGACGATACCTGCCTCGTGGCCACCCACGCCGATATCACGGTTGCTGAAACCATCCTACAAGCTAACTTTAACCAGCTATGTGCATGGGCCCACGACGTAGGCCTAGTCATTAACTATGACAAAACCAAGGTCATGCATATCCACTCTGCATATAAAAAAAGCCTCCTAACACCTAAAATTATAGCACATAGGCACGAATGTATGCACCAAAACAATACGCGTACATGTGATTGTGAACATCTGGAAATAGTGTATAAGCATACATACCTCGGTTTGGTCATAGATAATTCATTTAATTGGGGTCCCCATGTTAGCCATATTTGTAACAAATTACGATCCATCTTATGCAAACTATCCATTTTAAAATATAAATTACCTTTTAATACTCTCAGAATGTTATATATGTCATTAGCGGAACCCATTGTTAGTTACAGCCTTAGTAGCTACGGCAGAACCTACAAGACTTACTTAGATAACATATATAGGCTACAATTAAGAATGATAAAAACAATTATACCCAATTCTATTAGAAAAAATCATAAAGACGACGATAATTATCTATTTCGATACTGCAAAATTATAAATGTATACGATAAATTTAAGATGATGCTAATTTGTGATGAAATTTCAAATTTACCCAACCTTCAAAATCGATGTAGGTCACAGAAATTGAGAAACATAAGTACCTTACCTAAATACGTACTGCCATCGTATAACGTGGGAGTATTTGTTACCTTATATATTAAACGAATGGCCTAATGATGTTTTCCAGAAACTTATTCATAATCCTAACAATGTAAAAATCATTACAAAAAATATGTACTTGTCAACTACCGATGCGCGCCCGAGCGGTGCACAATGTAACAACTAGGGAATCTACCCCTTCTAAATCACAACAAACAATTGTAATAAAATGAGCGATAAATAGCGACAGATAAACCGTAAGCGGTTTTTGCTCGCTGTTCGAAACCACAATGTAATAGTTTTAAGTAACTGAGATAAATAAACGAAAAAAAAAATAGTTTTAACAATCAGTGTCAATGGGCTATTATCATCAATACTCATGCTGCTCAGAATATACAAAGGTGGTGAAATCAAGCCAACCATTCCTTGCTTCTTCTTGTTCACTGTGTCTCTGATATCTGTAGTGAATATGATTTCGGATCTATGCAATTGAAGGTTGGACGGCAATGTATACAATGGTGTTTTGATCAATATCGAATTTATTTTATTATACAAAGAAAATTTTATTTTACAAACCTAAAGAAGAAGAGGTTTGAAACGATCTGTTCGTTTTTTCAATGTCGACATTGTCAAAATTGACAACCGTATGTGCCCCTATAGTGTGTAAACCTATAGTGTGGGGTATCGTTGGATAGCTCGTTCAAAAATATTATGGGTTTTCTACAACTATTTTTCAACTTAGTTATGCGTTTGCGAGATAATGGGATTTAAAGCCCTAATTTTTGTTCGAGTCATGTCACTCCCCCCCTGCCGGCTAAATAGCTACTACTGGGGTCGTGAAAAAAATCGTGGCAGTAGTACATATAATGAATTTAAAAGGAAAACTATCACAGTTAAGTAGACATAACTAGTTAACGAGTAGTAGACATAACTAGTTAACTGGTAAGAAATGCACTTAATTTCGGGTGCATATACATTGTCATTGGAATTTGAACCTTTTACCGTGGACGGTAGAGTTGCTTTTTCACGGCACGTTATCTTCAATAGAAAAATATTGTCCTTCAGGTGGTCGTTAACCGAAGGTGGTCGCGTAACCAGCGAAACGACCCTATACATTGGTGTGTTATAAAAATAATCAATTAATCATATTTACGATTAATTACGAGGATAAGCTATATAAAAACCCCAAAAGCTCCTTTTAAGTACGCATTCTGTGACAGACGGGCAACATAGGAACCCTACCCTGCGCGTGGCCCGACACGCACTTGGCCACTTTTTTATTTATTCAATTTTTGTTTTTCTTATAAAATTAACGTCATAGACTTTATTTTGAACAGATGTTTGAGAACTTTAAGGCGGTAGAAGCAGTTACTCACACCTTTTAGTACGTGGTTTTCGAAGCCCAGCTTGCCGTCCATGAGGAGGCCAAGGATAGTTGCTTCTACCACCCTCTCTATTGGTTCGCCCATGAAAGCAACCTAACTGGTAGTCTCGAGGTTACTGATGGTACTACGGATTTCGACTCGTTCGGGTTAAGGACAAGGCGGCTGCGTTGATGATATTGACCGCAACAGATATACCGACATATCTGTTGCGGTCAATTATGCGTTTTGAAATCCAGTACGCGTACCAGTTGCCAGTTTGCGTACAGAAATCCAGTTAGTAACCTAGCACGCCCACCGGGGCGTGCTAGGTTACTAACTGGATTTCTGTTAGTTCAACTACAACTAGGTCTACTACTATTTTCTTTTCATAGATCAAAATTTTCTTAAAGGGAATATTTGTATGCGATAGTAAGTTTTTTTGATTTATTCCTGCACTACCGGTTTACAACTCTTCTTGAAAATTTCCTGCTACCCAAAGGTTGTCTGGAAGAGATCGCTCTAAAGCGATAAGACCGCCTGTTGTTACCTCTATTTAAATTTATGTACTCTTGTAACATGTTTTTCTTATGTTGTGGTGCAATAAAGAATATATTATTATTATTATTATTTGGTTACCTATCGTAAGCTCGAAAATCGTAATTTCGAATAGTAAAATACCGAAAACGTTTCCCTTTTTATTAGTTGGCCGAATTTTTGTTTGCCCGAAATTACATTTTCCCTATTATTATTTTCATAATTCTCAGTTCGTTGCAATTTTCTTTCGCTTATGATTCGAATAGACACTTGTTAAATTTCCGAAGGATCATTTGTCAAGTAGTTTTTGGGGCTGAAAAGTATTAAGTCCGAAATATTATTATCCCGCTATATCAAAAGATCGAAATTGTAGCATGTAACTTAACCTAACCGCCAGCGTGTTGACGTCACCCCGCGTGCCCGCGTGCGCGCTTCGCGGGGTGTTTATTTCCGCTCTAAGGGACACAAGCTAACCCTAACCTAACCTACAAATAATACCATTGTTACAAACATTTGTTGTTTTTTTCGAAGATACCCCCCCCCCCCCGCCCTCCTCTTTGGGCTTTCTGAGGACTCGTGCAGCACTCATTATCATTATATTTAAGATTCAAAATCTTGTCGGTGGAGCAATTTCCATTCCTCTCTGTTCTCAGCTATTGTTTTGACCTCTTGATACGACGCGCCGTTTACTTTTTCTTTTATTTGGTCCATAAAAGATCTTCTTGGTCTCCCTCTCTTCCTCTTTCCCTCTATCTTCCCTTCTACTATGGTTTTCATAAAATCATCGTGTCGTAACAAGTGGCCCAACATCCTGCCTCTCCTGTTCTCAATGGTCTTCAACAACGTTCTTTTCTCTTTCACTCTCTCAAGCACCTCCTCATTCGTCTTCTTATCCTTCCAACTAATCCTCTCCATTCGCCTCCAGCACCACATTTCGAAGGCCTCCAATCGTTCTCTGTCACGCTGTGTCATTGTCCACGTTTCGCTTCCATACAACGCTATAGTTGCTTAAATGTTTTGACTTAATCGAAGCGCCTTTTCTATCAATTGTTTATTTTGAAAGGTCACAGTTTTAAATCTAACCTAATCCACTTATTAGCAAAAGTTTATGTTCGCATCGCAATTTTAAAGTGTACTTCTGTAGGGTTTTTAGCATATCTGAATGTTTTTTTAATCGTGACGGTAATAATGATATTAGAGAAAATGAGATTTAGATTTTACGTAGCATCGGAATTATGAAAAGGTGGTTAACAAATTGGTTGTCAAATAATAAAGTTGGTAATCGTTTTTCTGGCTATTGAGTTTCGGGAAAACGATAATGTGGGAAATCAAACCAACAACAAACAAAAAGTATGGTAAACAAAGTATATGGATTATAACAATTCGGTTAACCGTTTTCGGACAAGTGAAAATCGGCCAAGTGTTTTTCGAAACTTCGATAGGTTACCTAAATATTTGTTTGTTATATTATGAATGTTGAAATATCCTATAAGATAACTTTATGGATTGGTTACGTTAACGGTATTTGACTGATAGTCATCAGACACTCTTTATGAAACTTTAACATTGTTCTATTGTAGGAAGCCTGTAGGGAAATAAAGACTACCAGCGTATCCGGTTTTTTGTGGTCAAAAAGCGTCGTTAGTTTGATATTTATGAATGTAGGTATTTTTAAATCTTTGACAGTGCAAGATAACATGCTGACATATTGGTAATGTAAAAATAAATTCCTATTACTGATATCAAATTGTCTAAAATCAGTAAGTATTGTCACGTATTGTGTAAGTAATTAATGTATTCATTGGAAGCGTATAAAAGTTAGTATTATTTCTTCCTTATCTGGGTAACGAACCTCATTTTCTACTTCAGTTTTGTATGAGACCAAAGCTAACTATCAGTAAAATTTAAAAACGTTACTTCAAAACGTGGAAACAAAAGGGCTCATCACATTTTTTCAAGAACGTATTTATAATTATAGTAACTTATGTGTAGAGATTTTTTCAATCTTTATTCTGCTACGGCAAAGCAAAGTGTTGTGTTACATTATATGCATTTCCGGTCTCTTTATATCTGGAAATAATTATGTAAAAATAAAAAAAGCGGCCAAGTGCGTATCGGGCCACGTGCAGGGTAGGGTTCCGTAGTTGCCCGTCTGTCACAGAATGCGGACTTACAAAGGGGCTTTTGGGGTTTTTATTATAGCTTACCCTCGTAAATAATCGTAAAAATGATTATTTTTATAACACACCAATGTCTAGGGTCGTTTCGCCGGTTACGCGACCACCTGAAGGACAAGGTTTTTCTATTGAAGATAACGTGCCTTGAAAAAGCAACTCTACCGTCCACGGTAAAAGGTTCAAATTCCAATGACAATGTATATGCACCCGAAATTAAGTGCATATCTTACCAGTTAAACTAGTTATGTCTACTACTCGTTAACTAGTTATGTCTACTTAACTGTGATAGTTTTCCTTTTAAATTCATTATATGTACTACTGCCACGAATTTTTTCACGTCCCTAAGTAGTAGCCATTTAGCCGGCAGGGGGGGGACACTCGAACAAAAATTAGGGCCTTAAATCCCATTATCTCGCAAACGCATAACTGACTTGAAAAATAGTTTCAGAAAACCCATAATATTTTGAACAAGCTATCCAACGATACCCCACACTATAGGTTTAACGAGAAAAAAAAAATACATCACCAATTTAACTACTACTACTTCCTTGTTAACTACGGAACACTAATAAAAATTATCATAATGTGCATAGCTCCATTTATCAGTGTAAGTATTTTGTTTCTAGCTTCGTGAAAGTTGTTGTACATACGTATATTGATTTTCAGTGATAATTAAAATTCAACGTGAAAAGATTTCGATAGAAGTAGATTTTTTAGATCAAGATACTTTCGGAATAATCTCATAGTAATTGGAAAAAACAAAGGGCATACATTCAAAAATGATTTCTTTACTAAGCTTGTAATATAATTAAATAAAAATAAAAAAAGTTATTTTGAGGCAGTAACTTGTACTTTTCCTGTAATATATAACAAACTTAATCATAAAATTAAAACAGTTTCAGATTGAGACCTCACGCCCTTTCATTTGATAGCCCCACTTGACCTATTATTATACTTAAATACCTTCCCTCCCTTACGTCTAAAGTGGGGATGTAATTATTTTTTCTCGTTAAACCCATCGTTGGATAGCTTGTTCAAAAAATATTATGGGATTTTAGAACCATTTTTCAACTCAGTGATTCGTTTGCGAGATATTGAGCTTCAAAGCCCTAATGTTCGTTCGATTTATGTGCACTGCGCGAGGCCCGACACGCACTTTACCGGTTTTTTTACCTTTTCGATACGGTACGGAAAAAATCTTAACGTTTCTACAAATAGTAGATAAATCCGCATGCACGATTACACGCAAAAATTCACGTGTAATAAATAAAAACCCAACCAGCACGTTCTAAATTTAGTTTGGGACACAGAACCGTAGCCTGGCAATATTTTATGAGCAGAACGGCAGATAGCGCTTTATCAAGAGCTGGATTGTCACGTAAATCAGTCTCGAATTTCAGTGCAGAGCCGAAGAAGGACAATGGAGACTATTTACATAAATTGCTAAGTGGTAAGCTAAATAATTCGTTTGAATGGGTTGAAGACACTAGCGAAGTAGTTTAATATATGTTCTTGTTGTTTAAAATATATATCCGTTTTATTAATGCAGGAAAATGAAGCAAACATGACAACATTGTGAGTGATGTAAAGGTAAATCTTACTGAGTCATCCAACCTCTGCTTGCTAAGTTTACTGAAAGTAAAGAGATACCGCGAATGTATAATCCAAATAGAAAAGTGAGGGAAAATTGGAAACTATAAGAAATACAACATGTTTTTTTTAGAAATCATAATGCCGGTTTTAGAATAAAAAACTGGTTAAGTGCGTGTCGGGCCACGCACAGTGTAAGTTTCCGTTGTTGCCTGTCTGTCTTAGTTACATCGACGTGCGGTGCGGTTGCGTCGGCCGAATTTGTACGAAAATTGACCTTTCCAAGTACCTTTTAAGTTGGTCGACTATTATTCGGTAAATACTTAGCCTACTGGTCCGTGATAGTTTTTCTTTTAAATTCATTATATGTACTACTACCATAATTTTTTTCACAATCCCAGTAGTAGCTATTTAAGCCCAATTTCTCGCAAACGAATCACTGATAAAAATAGTTGTGGGACACCCATAATATTTTTGAACGAGCTATCCAAAGATAGCCCACACCATGGGTTTAACAAGAAAAAAAATTACATCCCCGCTTTAGGTGTAGGGGAGGTACCGTAAAACTATTTTTTTTAGATTTTATTGAACTATTTTGTCGGCGTGATGGATTTATATACCCATGCCGAATCACAGTTATCTTGTAGTAATGGATACTGAGCAAAGCCGAGGACGGACGGACAGACGGACATGGCCAAACTATAAGGGTTTCTTGTTGACTACGGAACCCTAAAAGAACTGCATTAAATGATTTTTAAAAGGCCCATACAAGGCCAGGAATCCAACCGGTTCAAATCTGTCTGAAAATTGGATTTATTTATTGCGGAAATTTATACTGCTGGTGTGGGAACAATTTTAGTGTTGCTATGCTCGTTTATGGAAAAGCCATGCTGGTTAGTATGCGGACATAACAAGTCTACAACTAGACGGAAAGGGTAAATTTGTATTTTGTAGCCAAAATGTTGATTTAAGACACAAATAAAATGACAACGCTACTGTTTGTACGGGGAGAACCATTGCCATAAATCAAATTGTTAAATAGGAAGGTACCTACTGCATTTTTCTGTCCGTAGCAGCAATTGTTCCTTACAACCAGCACATTCACTTCCGCAATAACAAAAACTCCGATTTTTAGACAGTTTTGACCGAGTTCGTTTCCCGGCCGTGTATATGAGGCTTTTTTTAAATACTACTGAGAATGCAGTATTTGTTGTTTCTAAAACCTGTCTCGTGACTATTACGAACACATTTTCGTTTCACTGCTCCATTTGGAAAATACAACTTACACTGTACAAGTCAAAAGATAACATTTAAAGATGTTGTGCTTCCCACTGATGATATGCAGAGCAGAGTGCTCTTAGAGCTTACCAGCTTGTGAATTAATTGACCCTTATAAACAATTTAAAACTTTAGCGGTTGCTTAAAATCTATATAATCGTGAACAGATTTTGTCTACAAGCCTAAATAAACAAAATTTCATGTTTCTTCTCTTCCCTGAATCAAATTAAGTTACAAACAAGCCTTCGTAAAGCTTCAGACACAATAGCCACCCACAATAATAGGCCTTTTGATAAACTTTCCTCTCAATGCAGGCTTTTCTTCTGGCCTATTGTGTCCACAATTTGGCAATAAATCGTCTATTTGCAGAACTCGGTAAAAGTGGACAAAACAGTGGTTTGATTAGTTTTCTCCTACGTATAGATCATATGATCGTGATGATTAATTTTAAATCACCTGATTAGTACACAGTTGAGTGCAAATAACCACATTGTTTCACAGGTGTTGAGCTCGAATAGAAAGCTAAAAAAAACTGACTGACTGGTACATAATTAAAAGACGGGAATGCGCGTAAAACGACTTGTTGGCCTCGCCAATTTAGATAGCAAGGACTTATCATTATTTGTAGGTACCTACTTCCTTCTAGGTATCCTCTTAAAGATAAGTCAGTGATACACCCTCGCCAGGATATAAATTTATTCCCGGACTTTGTCTTTATACCTATCTATATACCTACTACTTGCTCATATTACGTGTGCCAGATTTGTATAGTGACTTAAAATTTGCAGATATTTGGTTTGAGTACAAATTAATATTTCGAGCGATATGTAATTGCTCAGGAAGTATTTTTTCAGAAGGTATTCATAACTACACACTTGACCGTAAAAATATATATAAACGTTTAGACAAGCTTTACAATAAAATAGGTTTAAAATGTTATTTTCAGGAATGTATAATACTTATATACGTGAATGGGAACCATGATACGAATTGCCTCTATCTGAACAGAAGATAAATGTTTACTAGTAACAAACAAGTGCATAATTTAAAACGATTTCATTACCAGTGAAGCTCGTAATTGAAATTAATTATTGCGAAAACTGGAAAAGAAACAGAAAAAATAAGATAAACGACGCAGTAGTACTGTATTCACACAGAGGTTGACTATTGTAATTTCTACGCTTTACTGACATAGCGCATATACATATACGAATTTCACCTTCGTGTTTTTTGTCGTGAATTTGTAGTACTAAAATTGACTAATACACCAAGTACACAAAATTAAAATGAAAGCAAGGAAAGTCCTTACCTATTACTATTACTTAAATTCTATAATTACAAATTTATTTCACATTAATGGTGATGTTCATTTCCCTTTTACATTAATTCGCGTCATTCAAATAGTCGTTTTAATTTCAAAGTACAACGGGACCGTTTATTGTAATTAAAAAATAAGATTAGATTCCGTGGAGTCGCTTGTGTAGCAATATTTAATTAGCGCTTCGCAAATTGCCTCCAGTTTAAAAGTGTAAGAATAACAGGGCTTAATTTAAAACTATTGATCTTGTTCGCTGTATAGGATACTTGTTAACTGCCTTGTCTCACATTTCGCTTGCCAGATCTGCTGGTCAATTACGTTACATTTCGTACGCACGTTCGAGTTAAGTAGATTTTAAAAAAAATTGAAACACTTTTTCTTTTGTTTTTACATTGGTAAAATTTTGATCTATGAAGGAAAATTTAACCCTCCCGTTATCTCCGAAGTTATCAAAGCGAAAAATTTGAAATAATTACTTATGATTAAGATAAACATAAATATTACTGGAAATAGTTATTTGTGTCACAAGGGAGCAAAATAGTATATTTACGGCGAGGGCGGTGTATTGTATCCTGAATGCAGCGAGGGATCCTACAATAGAATCCTGAGCGTAGCGAGGGATTCTAACGTAGGATCCTGAGCGTAGTGAGGGATACAAGTGTTTACGCCCGAGACGAAAATAATTTTGCTACCGAGTGACACATACTATTTTTCACACCGACTATGAGAAAATTTAAAAAAAGCTATTGTTGAAATATATCTAAATTATCTTAATTTTTATTACTAATTTTTAAATATCACGAAATATTTATAAATTTTTATACAACGTTGTTATAGTTAAAACTTGAAATATGTTCGTTTTGAATCGACTACGATGAAATTACAATCGATTATTTTATTAACATCTGTGTTCAATTGGCACATTGCGTACAAATGTTCCAATGCCAATGTATAAATTAAAAAAGTAGCTTGAACAGAAAAGTAGCGTTTTGGTCCCTCTCGTCGTGGAGCAAAATTTACTTTTCCGAATGAAAGGTGTGAAAAGTATTTTTTTTTCTGTATCTAGAATATTTTTGGTTTTATTTACAAAAATCAGTTTTATGTACGCAATACATAAGCCAAACACCAACACGAGTGGAGGAATGAGGCGGGCTTAAGGCACTCTAAGCTCTTCATAGAAGGAGTGGACTCGGGCTGGACTAACAAAGTCTGGAAATTCAGTAGGAAGCAGTTTAGAATCATATCTGGGGTGTTCACAGGTCACTTCGGGGTCAAGGATCTCGTGGCCAAGATGAGACTATCGGACGGTTTAGACTGTAGAATGAGTGGCGAGGAGGATGGGACTATGGAACACTTATTGTGTGAATGTCAGACAAAGATTGAGTTACTTTGGAAACGGATATCCGCAACCAAAGGAATTCAAGGTACTCCCGCTGAGCTGCATCATCTGCTTTGTAGAAATGATGGAGCGAGGTTGGGAGTAGACATAAGGAGAGGGCAAATGCACAAAAGATCCCACTGAGTCGAAGTGCATCCGAAAGGGCCCTCATCTAGATAAGATAAGACTAGACGAACCAATAGATACTGAAGAATAACGTTCACTTTACTATACATGACTAGTGGTACAACATATAAACAAATAAAATATAAACAACTATGTAATATTTGGTCATTGTACAGTCAAGTTCAAAACTATGTATTGATAACAACCTCTCATAAAGTACCAAAACCTTATTCCGCTGACATAAGAATTACGGGACATATTTATGAGTAAGTTTAATGCACCCATATTTTTCCGCTTGACTGTAACTATAGCAAAATAAGCGCTTCTCAATTGCAGGTACGGATAATTATTCACACGGCACCAAAACACTATTTAAGCACAATAGGTATATTGTTTAGATAGCAACGTATCATCGATTCATCAATCATTCCCTACAAATGCAGGGAAGAAGAGGATTGGCTGCCACACTTGACAGGCAATCCCTTGTTCCGGGATTCAATGCTTTTCTTCAAGAAATTCTCGGGAATTTGATAATGATTGGAAATAAGCAAGAAAAATTATAAAATTCAAGGGTTTTATTACAGAAATTCTCGGGAATTTGTAAATAATTGGAAATAAGCAAGAAAAAATTATAAAATTCAGTAACAAAACTGCTGGTGACCCAGCGTCGCTGCGCCCGGAGCCGGCAATTTTCAAACACTTGCCAGCAATTTCCTATGCAAATCCCATTACCGACCTGTAAATTCGTGATGCTAGTAACGCTGTATTTCGCAGTATATTTTTGCGAACATAAGGTCTACTTTCCGACCATGTTTGGTTGTTACCATTAGCTTTGGTGAAGGGAAAAATTGTGAGGAAACCAGCCTTATCCTAATAAGGTTTAGTTTTCTTTCTGGGTTGGGAGGTCAGATGCAGTCGCTTTCGTAAAACTAGTGCTTTTGCCATATCTTGGAAATAACTCTAGGTGGACGGATGGAGGATGCATGGATTGATCTTCTTTGTGTATGATGTTTGTTGGCATTGGAGTGAACAGAGAGCAGTAGATTCGTTGTTATGATATAAAAGCTTTGTTTAATGGATTAAATTAATTAGTAAATGATTCATAAAAATAAAATACCTCACATACTAATAGTTATTTTGTTTTTTTTTTGAGTTCAGTCTTGAAGCCCTTCCGGCTGTTTTATATATTATATGTCATCTTTGAGTTCTCCGTATAGGAAATCCGCAGTTACGTCAAATTAGGCCAGGTACATATTTTCTTTGTCACACACAATGAGCAATGCCCTCACCGTGGCCATTCGGTTGCCAGATTTGCCACGGGGACATTTGAGGGGACTGTAATAAAATTGTCATCGTAGTTGACCCCTTTTCTTTGTATGACGAAAATTTCTGCGTTCTGGTCTAATCCAGAGGTTCTCAAATAGGGGCCTGAAAATGCGGCGAAATGGTTCCAGTAAAGGATAGTACGGCAGTTTTTGCTCGACTTGGCGGGGGCACGGCCGTGCCCCCAGATGAAGAGAGCTCAACACAAAGCAATTGCTAAAAAAGTAATTCGGTATTATAAATGCCATGGAAAAACGGACACGATACGTCATTTTCCTCGAGATGGAGTCATCAGAACTACTTTTTATCGAATAATAAAGCATTTTGATGCAAAAGCATACCAGGAAGAAAACGTACTGTTTCGACGGCTTAGAATATAAATAAAGTAAAAAAAAGTTTATGAACGGAATCCCTCAATGTATGTTGGAGTTACAGCTGATATATTTAAAATATCGAAGTCAAGTATAGCTCGGATGAAAGCACGCGACTTACATCCTAAAGAGTTTGCAAAATCCACAAAAGTATCTGCTCCTAAGTTAAGGACCAGGAAGTGCCAGCTAAAAGAGAATGCTGAAGAGATTTTGAAAAAACACTGAAAAAGATTCTTATAATGGATGACGAAATCTACGTGCCCGTGGACCCGATGAATATTCCTGGGAAGCAATACTACCATGCGACCAATCGCGACGCTGTAGATTATTCCCAAAAAATCATACCAAAGGCCAATTTTTTCAATAAATACCTCGTTTGGCAAGCCAGAGACCAAAGTGGTAATACGTCTGAACCATATTTTTGTATGGGATTAGTAAACTAAAGTGATTGTTTCCCTTCATAGCTAAATACAACCATAGGGAAGAATTTATATTCTGGCCTGATATGGCGTCATGCCACTACGACATGGAAGTCACTGAACATTTAGAAGCTGCGGGAATAGATTTTATACAAAAACATAATAACGCCCCAAATGTTCCCCAAGCTCGTGGAATTTTTTGGCATTTATGTAAACGAAAATGCAAAAAACAAACAGAAAAAGCAAAACATTGGCTGCATTTAAAAAATTGACTAGGTTAGCTAAAATTATGACAGCTAGGGCAGGAAAAGCTGTAATGTGGTGAACAGCAATCAAACTTAGAAAAATTGCTATAAAGGCATTCCACCAGCTAATTTAATATAAAATTGAAAATATTATTATATTTTTAAAAATTGGACTCAGTAAATAATACCTAATTTTTAATTTTATTTTTACGATAAATAAATACTTAACTTTACTATAGACGCTATAGTAATAAACACAATCAAATAAATATAAATGTTTTTATTCGAATCTTGTGTCTTTTTTACTTCTGGGACAGCCCAGTAGATATGTCAACTGTTTATGCTTACCGCTTAAAAGGAGAGGAGTATACGTCAAGAAGGGTTAATTTACATATTATTACACCTTAATCCACAACGCTCTTTATAGCGGGGTCTTTATCGTCGAAACAAGATTTTAAATTATTCAGTACGTGTGGAAGAATTTCTGTGTCAGAACAGAGCGACCGTTGTTGTGTTTATCCGAAAGTATCCTAAGGCCCTTTTCTATGAAATTGGCGTTTTGTATGGTGAATTTTATGAAAACTGTGATTTTTATACATTGAATTTTGCGGATTAATCAGCAATGACTAATCCAACCAAAAAAATTTGGTATGAATATGGAAAACTTTTAAGCTACGTTACACATATCTAATAGGGTTTATTGTTAAAACACATAAAAATATATAAAATATATTACGGACATCAAAACTAAATTTAAAATTAAAAATAAAACTAACTTAAAAATAACCTACCAAAAACTAAAAAATATTTTCTAAATTTGGACCCTTTGGCAGGGTACCCCCATCACGCAGGCAGCATTCCCGCGTTGAATTGCGATTGCAAGTCTGAATTTGCGCGAGAAAGCTGCCCTCGCGAGGATCGCCTGTTGCCTCCCTCAAGCGCTTGATGAGCGCCCCGAGAAGCCCACGCGTGCTCTTACCCTACGAGCCAAGTGTCTCGACACCAAATGTAACGAACTTGTACTGGGTGCCGAGACAATTGTACTTCACCGCCTTGGCTCGTTCCCGTACGTCTGCCGCCGCGCCAGCACGTCTGCTAGTCGAAGGAATGTAGGACGTAGCCAAGGTGTCACACACAAGCGCACGTCCCATCTTCCACGGAATAAACGACATACCATGTATCAACGATATACCATAACATACATTACCATCGCTCCGCACGATCTGGGGCTCCAGAGCGGCGGGAACATTGGGTCAACTGTACCTACGTACACCACCCTGTTTATTTAAAACACACAGTACTCAATTGCCGTCATCGTGTTCGAGTGTTCCTGGGAGCAGCTTTAGTTTGTTTTACTTATAGCAATGCTAGTTTGTGTTTAATTTCTGTTGTTCCACTCTGATCAACTAAACTGATCAACCAGTTGTCTGAACGGAACTCTATGTAGCCACTTATTCCTATCGAACCAACTAGTTGATCGTGTCTATATTTTGTAAAAAAAATATTACCAACGGGACAACTGGAGAAATAGAGTGAAATAAAAATAAATAAAACTGTTCAACCTTTTACCAGGAGTAGGTATGTTAACGTTCGCAATTTTTTAATTCACATTTAAAAATTGAGCCTTAAATAAAATTCAGTATTATACACTAAAATATCTTTAATTACTCTTAGTTTATTAAACACTTTCAATACTATGTTACAAGTTACAAAGCACCAAAATAAAATCTTATCTTAACTTTTCGAGGGCATGTCCAATTGATATTTCTCGAGTTATTAATTGCATCATAGTTTGTCGTATAAAATCATCACGTAGTACATATTGATTTCTACGCCTGTTTGGAATCGTGGTTTCCATATATTTCTCAGTGTCAGAAAGAATATTTAATAAACGCAACAATGTTACGTTTTTATTTAAACGTTTATTCAGTGCGGCGTGAAATGATTCCAAAACGTTGTTTGTCCGATGCCTAAGACCAAAAACACTGATAAAGTGTCAGGGCTTTTTAAGTAACCGTCCTACGTATGCCATAAATGTAGGCATTTTCAAATTAATATTTTTGTATTCTGATTTAATATATAACCAGCCCTTTAACATCCACTCTAAAGGAAAAAGAGGTAAACTCGCACATAGTCCCACAATTCGTTTTTCATCTTTGCGTTTGTAATTGAGCTTTTTTTCCTTACGCCACATGTTTCTCACCCAATGGTAATAGCAACCTTTTGTATTTGTGTCTGGGTACGCTTTGAGGACAGCGTTCCAAAGGGCGATCTCGAAGTCACAATGCATTATATTTGTATCCATTTCTGGTAACTGTGACTTGATCATTTCGAAAACGATGTCATAACTTATTTGTTTTTTATTTGGCATGAGAACGTACAGTAAAGGTCTTGTGTTGACCGTGACCGCAGTACTTCCGAAATCGCCGTGAATACTCAAAAGCTGGGGCAACTGTGAAAAGTGCCATCCACAAAAAACTCTTTTGTTTTCTTTATTAGTCTTCTTGATTCTTCAGAACAGAATATGATAATTCGGGTTTGTCCATCATCGTAGTCGCTTAACACTAACTCGCTAAATAATGTAGGAACTTATACATCACTCAAATTAGTAAATACTGTTTTTTTAGTACCTACTGCTTTATTTCTTGCATCATAAAGACCACTTTTTAAATTAGAAAAGCTGGGTAATTCCGTAACAAAATTAAGGCCCTGTTCCTGCATATCTATTTTAGCTTTTTTGTATATTGTTGGTATTGGAACATCAGTTTCTGTTACCTTCCTTTATAAAGAACTTTTTTCTTTAATCAAAATGTTTTTGGAGGTATCCAGTGCATTGATGTTCTTTTTTAACCCGTATATCGTTATCCTGAAAACAATAAAAAACACGTTGCTTAACCTTTTCCCCGCCATAGTAACTGCAAAAGCTTTCACTGTCACGCCTCGTCATAGCAATGTCAAAACCGATATTCAACCTTACACAAATACTTTACGTTATGTTTATTTTGATTTTGGAGTTTAATTGGAATTGGATCTTAATTGCATTAAATGCTACATTGGCATTTAATGCTACAAATATTGTTCATAGTTCTAGTAAGTAAGTTCATTTTGAAACTATTTATTCGGATACTCTAAGTCACTGACTTTACTCTGTTTTCTGTTTTTGAAGTGGATACTTCTTCGCTCACGTTCTTGTATAAGGGTACAGTTCAAAATGTATCACGTGACTTCCGTATTCTGATTTGAAATAATTGTTTGTTACATGTTTTAATCCTTCTTTATTTGCCATTAGATGTTAATCACAAAAAGTTATTTAGTTTATGTGGCGGATATGAAAAGAATGCTGAAATGACCGCCATTTTCAATGTATCAAGAGTCAAATG
Organism: Epinotia demarniana; assembly: GCA_945867215.1. Taxonomy (NCBI): domain Eukaryota; kingdom Metazoa; phylum Arthropoda; class Insecta; order Lepidoptera; family Tortricidae; genus Epinotia; species Epinotia demarniana. The sequence continues at coordinate 31,620,238 of OX244259.1, read as the reverse complement.
AGCTACGTCAGTCAATGTTGCCATATATACTTTTTTATCTGTACTTATACATTAAACTTGGTTCACGTGTTATTATAACGAACTATCGATGATAAACAAACCACCTTTAAATTAAATAGGTAGGTGCCGACAGAGGTCACTTTACTTATTTACGATTTTTTAAGTAGTTTGCCTTTGCTCAGTACGGAAGCCTCGGTACGAGAGTCAGACTCGCACTTGCCGGTTTTTTTTTATTAGGGTTCCATAGCCAACAAAGAATTATCCACTTAAACTTAATTAACGGTTGTATCTCGACACAACCCGCTTCTTTTTACAAAAAAGGCGATTTAAACATGTTTTTGTCTATTTCTCACTAACACAAATAACAATTTGATAGAAGGCATTTGACTTCTTATAATAAGGTAAAAACTGTTATGTCGATTGGTTGCCGTCGATTGTGTAAAATGAAAGGCTGAATATTTTTTTCTTTAACAAGCTGCCATGATTGCTCTATTCCAAAGATTTACCAATGTGTAATTTGCAGTAACGTGGTGTTCATAGAAGTTAAGTCCGACCAGACTTGGATAAAAAACTTACTCTAAAGGCTTGTTTACACTTTGTAAAGTAGTAAGTACAGGTAAGAAAGCCAAATTGGCTCCGCATTCCCTGCCTGTAACAAGGATTTTCATATACCTAGAGGTAGTATGTGGCGACATCTAATGACTAACGCCCACACTTCTTCGCCGTATTAGAGGCTTAACATATGTGTTCCTGAGATGCGCAGGACTATTCATTAGTTCCGTATTCTGACACCTCATGCATCAAGACCAGGCGCAGGCGCATCTCTTTCCCATCGGATCCGCGCTCAAGACGCACGCGCCCACATTATTAAGATATTTAGATACCATTTATGGATTAATTTCAAGATGGCGAAATCCACTAAGTGCCATGTGAGGTGAAGATAACTTAAAGCCTTAAAGGCTACTTTTATTAAAATAAATAAAATGGCAGCTCAACACGTATCAACAAGAAGTAAATCCCATTCATGTAAGTACATTTTGTATAGTCATGTCGTTAGATTTAAATTTGTTTTAATAACATTTCTTGATAGATAGGCCCTATACTTAAATAGCTATATATTATTTTGTCTTAGGGGTCCTAAGGTTTAGTTCATCGTACAACTTTACAATACACTGGCCGACAAGTATGTCTCGCACTTGAAAGCTTCAAGGGTCCTTCAGCAGTGACCACGTGGCAGTATGGTTGAGTTCCTCACCTGAAAGAATTCTCTAGTTAAGCCTGACGAACACCTTCCTTGCTGCAGCCACTGGAGGCTCCCCAAAGTATAAACTTAGTGTAAGAAAGTGTTTAAGGAAAGGTCAGTGTAATTTTGGATATTTGAACTGTATATTTAATCGCTGTTTAGTGCAGCAAGGGACTAAGATTGCCTAGTTTTATTTTGACCCATGTGGTATGTGTGTGAACAGTTCCCACTAAATCATAATAATATAATATATTTAGAGTACAACAACAACTTGACTGCAAAAACTACAGGGGCATTAGCTTACTCAGCATCGTCGGCAAAATGTATGCAAAAGTGTTAGTTAAAAGGGTTGTGAAAGAGACCGATGAGAAAGTACGGGATGCACAAGCAGGATTTAGAAAGGGTATGGGTTGTACGGATCAAGTCTTTTCCTTACGATGCGTAGCCGAGAAGTATTTGGCCAAAGGTCAAAAGGTCTATTGCTCTTTCGTGGACTTGGAAAAGGCGTCTGATAGAGTGGTGAGGAAAGAACTATGGTCGGTGTTGTGCACGTATGGAGTAGACAGCCGCCTCGTTCAAGCACTGAAATCTTTATATAAGGATTCCAGTGCTTGTGTGAGAATAAACGGGTCATATACTGACTGGTTTAACATCGAAAAGGGTGTTAGACAGGGATGTGTAGCGTCTCCGTGGCTGTTTAATCTATTCATGGACAGCTGTCTGCAGGATCTAAAAGGTGATGAATGTGGTTTGAGAATGGAAGGGTTACGCGTCAAATGTCTCCTATATGCTGACGACCTTGTACTACTTGCGTCGTCCGCTGAGGAGTTACAAATGATGGTAACGAAGATGAATGAATCTTTTGAATGTAAAGGGATGAAGATGAATGTAAGTAAGATGAAAGTGATGGTATTTGAAAAAGATGAAATTATGACAGACTGCAAAATAATGATTGGTAAAGAAAGACTGGAACAAGTAAAAGAGTTTGTGTATTTGGGGACGTTATTTACTGGAGACGGAAAGCATGAGAAAGATATTGAAAGGAGAGTGAATGCAGGAAACCGAGTGAATGGGGCACTGAATGCCTTTATGGGCAGCCAGAAAATATCACAAAAAGCACGGATGGCTGTTCATAGGGGAGTTTTGGTGCCCACACTTATGTATGGTAGTGAAAGTTGGGTGTGGCAGAAAAGACATCAAAGTCGAGTGAATGCAGTAGAAATGAGAGCGTTGAGAAGTATGTGTGGAGTGAAATTGAGTGATAGAGTCAGAAACAGTGTTATAAGAGATAAGTGTGGAATGGATGGAGATATAGTCACAAAAATTGAGAAGGGTATGTTAAGGTGGTTTGGGCATGTAGAGAGGATGGATGAAAGAAGATTAACGAAGAAAGTGTATATAAAAAGAGTGGAAGGGCAAGTTGGAAGGGGAAGACCTAGGCAAACTTTCTCCGATCAAATCGGAGAAATCTTAACAAAAGGCCAGGTCAAAAGTACCCTAAACCGACGAGCATGTATGAGAAATATTATGAAAGTGAGTGAAGCGAAAGTGGTTTGCCAGGATCGTACCAAATGGAGATCCGTGATCTCTGCCTACCCCTCTGGGAAAGAGGCGTGATTATATGTATGTATGTATGTATATTTAGAGTAGAAAGTACCTGACGGTTCTATTAAAAAAGACTGCAATTACTTATACTACACTTACTACCTATACCCCATTCCATAAATGACCAGACAAATCCTTCGACAATCCCATTTTGATTTTAATGATTGAAAATATATCTTTTAATCTAAATAAGTATAACTAGTACCATATTTCCCTTTGATATTCTATTCTAGATACACGAAGAATCTGTCCGTAACAACCGCTCTAATGTTATATGGAATTAGGTACTTATACCGGTATACATATATTATACTTAATTTTCTGAGCATTTGAATTTCTCGTAGATAAATTATATGTATGTCCTACAATGAACCATCCTACCATCCATCAGCCGGAACGATTTTTAGTAAAATTTGTTTGTACTGGCTGATGGTCTTGTTAAAGATGTAAACCGAGCACCTTATTGAACGCGTCACACATGGCGGCGCAGCGGCGCTCGCACGCCGGTGTTACTCGCGCAGGTCCGCACGGCGAACAGGGCTGCGGAGTGGGATCCACATTGTGGTGCAATAAATAATATTATCATAGTACCTACGCTTTCGTGTATTGCATTCTTTCCTTTGATAAATCCCAGAAACAAATTAATAAACTGTGGTGTCAGGCCACAAAAGCTATTGTACTCAGGAAGTTCCTCGCTGGGAAACCCCTTTTTTTGTAAAACTTAACAAACCTTCCTTTCCCCAAACACAAATTTCTAAGTGACAGAGAGGGTCAATCGAATTTTGGCGGCATTTTGTTCATCCACTTTGACGCATGTAAGTACATCATGCGCCGCTGGTGGTGGTGGTGGTGGTCAATTTGTTTATGGCGTGGCAGACTCCTTTAGTGGGTATTAACTAAGCGCGTCAGTGTTTTTGGAATAAACGTATACCCCTTATCTATCTATTAACTTGACAAAGGTTGGATTCAGATGGTTGTGAATATGTGCTACTTGCTTCTGCTACTCCGTCCGCATGGGACTCGTTTAATCGTAGCTCCATACAAACATATATCCCCATTTCGCCTCTTAAGGAGATTTCCGGGATGCAAACTATATTTTGTACTTCCCCGGGATTCAAACTATCTCGATACCTCTTCTTAATCAGGTCAGCGGTTTAACCCCTCGTCTGCCGATGTCGAAATTATCCAATAATGAGGACTTTTAGATTTAAAACAAAAGGTTCAGATGTTTGATACAGATCTGCACCTACGCATACGAGAGGTTAAGCGTGAAGAGGAAATATACCAAGAAACACATTTTTGTATTTATAATATTGAAGTATGGATATGAGTCCAGTCCATTTCGGCTGTAATGAAGAAGTAAGTATAGTACCAAAGCACCTAGGCTGGGACAAACCGGCGTGGCGTGGGTCATTAAAATAAACTTTTGAACAAATAATTTGGAATATTTCTTTACCCTACTCATCTCAAAGTGCAGAACTTCTTCAATATTCTTACTTAACCGATTATTTGCGTTTTATGCATATGTTTATTTTATTTAATCTTGAAGTAATCATTCTGTAACCTATTTAATTTATAGTATTTTAACAAAAATTGCCAACTACGGTAGCCTAGTGGTTCAGGCATGTGGCTGTCAAACGGCGGTCGTGGGTTCGAATCCCGGCTCGTACCAATGAGTTTTTGGGAACTTATGTACGGAATATCATTTGATATTTAGCGTTAGCTTTTCGGTGAAGGAAAAACATCGTGAGGAAACATCTACGAAGAAATTCAAAGGTGTATGTGAAGTCCCCAACCCGCACTGGGCCAGCGTGGGGACTACTGCCCGTTCCCTCTCATCCATGAGAGGAGGCCTGTGCCCAGCAGTGGGACGTATACCTATAGGCCGATTTATATATCTTATATTTAATCTTTATATCTATTTATTTATTTATTATGTCATTGGAAGCAAGTCTTAAATATGGCAATTACTTATATGCGTTTGTATTGCATTAGGTACCTGAAAAGGTACGTCGTTATCTTCTTTACTTATTTTAGAAGTAATCTACCCAAATGATATTATGAAGTACACCGCAGGGAAATAACTTAGCAGACTACTAAACTTTTCCATTTAAAGTTGTATACATATAACAAGTAATCTGGTGGGTGTTTCTGTTAGAACGTGGCTCCTGAGAATAATCGCGCTGTAATGCGAGTAGTTATTATAAATAATAATAGGAATTTCGCCCTACACGAGCTCGCACAGCTTTTCTGAGAAGGGCTAATTTGTTCATAACTGAATCGCCTATTTATAATAATTATGATGGTCCACATTTATATTTTGAATTTAATAATTATGTTCATAAGCAATTAAACAATTCTGCAAAAATATAACAATTTGTACTCTAGCGAGTGTGATCCCCACTAACCACAGTGCGTTACGCGTCTCGACCGCCCAATGAACAGCACGGCGACAAGACGGCGCGCGAGCTCGCTCAAATTTTCTCGCAGTATATGTCTCTCTCTTATTAGAGAAAATATTATTGCGAGAAAAATCGAAAGAGCTCGCACACCCTCTTGTGATAGCCGTGCAGACAAAACGCATGCTGCGCCGCAATTCGCGCATGCCGTGGTGGGGCCCGTGATTCTAAGGGGCCTCCCATACGCCAATGACCTTCAAATCCTTCAATCTGAATCCGTTAGTTTTGTTATGTTTTTTGTAGCTTATTATATCAACAACAACGGCTTTAAGCAATATAATATCCCATATTTACTTCAAAATTTATTGTTTTGGACATATTTGTCATCAAAGTTGAATAATTTTAGGCCAAAAGACTGGTTTTCTGGCCATAACTTTTGTAATAATTTATTGAATCAGGCGTTACTTTGCGGAAGTCCATGATATATTCCCTTCGGACCGTTTCGTAGCCAGCTTTCGGAGCCAGCTACCGTATGAGAATTTATATTCCCGTTCAGGAGCTGGCTCTGAAATGAGACTTTCTTTTACCATTTCGTAGCCAGCTTTCGGAGCCAGCTACCATATGGAAATTTATATTCCCGTTCAGGAGCTGGCTCTGAAATTATACTTTCTTTTACCATTTCTGAGCCAACTTCGTACCGTTTCGGAGCCAGCTACCGTGTGGGAATTTAAAATCCTGTTTGAGAGCTAGATACAAAACGGGCATTTTTTTACCGTTTCGCAGCCAGCTATCATACGGGAATTGCAAATCCCGTTCGGGAGCTGCACTGATACGAAACGGGCAAAATTCATTTACCGATTCAGAGCCGGTTATTTGTCATATAAGGCACTTGAGAAGTAGGTATGATATTATTCTAAATATGATAAATATACCGGCCTAATCCCTCTTTATCACATAGTTCGTTTTGTGTTTTAAACCCTTTTTTAACAAGAATCCAACTTTCTCATAAATCCAACTTTTGTACCCGTTCTAACGTGTCTTCGCGTGATTCCAAATTATTTATTCTATGAACTTGTATTCGCATTATTCCAACCGAATGGGGTATAATTGAGCACATAAAGCTTAATAATAAATATATTTATGGCCCAGGTGAATTAAGCCCTTTTTGCCCGCAGTACAGGGCTACGGTCGTACTGCACACGCCGCACGCAGCCGACAACGTCCCGTCGCACTGATGGAAGACGCTGGACGCAGCCGACAGCGGGTGTTTGGTCGTTTTGAGACCGTAGCCGCAGCGGCCAGTCGCGGCAGTTTCCGAGGGTTTTTGTAGCGAACGGATGTGTGTGTAGTATTACGATGGAAAAAACTCTAGCGTATTTACTGCTTAAGGAGGAAGATGATGAGGAAATTTTATTCATAATATCAAGGAAGCAAAAGAAAAAGAAGAACAATATATTTAAAGCTAGACAAACGGAGGGTGCCTACAATATTTTGGTGACTAGGCATTTTTGAAGTTTTTATCACGTGTATCGTACAAAATACTATTCGACTTTACTAACTCGATCAAAAACTCGTCTTTTTCTTTCGTAAATTTCTCCATTTCGAGCCAGCGTCCAGCAGCAGCAATGCTCCAAAATTACTAAAGACGCAACGGCCAGCGGGCGGCTGCAGCGGGCGGGGCGGGGGACGCCGCACGCAGCGGGCAAAAACGACCACTCCCGAGCATTCTCGAACACACCATTCAGACGCTGCGTGCGACTGCGACGGGACGTTGTCGGCTGCGTGCGGCGTGTGCAGTACGACCAAGGCCTTAGATTTGACCGCACCATTTCTTTTTTCAGTGAACCGTCGTATGCACTCCGGCATAGTGTACTTATACGATATGATTGAAATAAATAAACATAATTTTAATTTATCTTTATAATATTATACCAGACACAAAAACTAAATATTAAAACAATATACATCAAATAAATCTATTGCTCCAAGACACTGCAGAAAATCTCCAACACCACTTCGTGTACTCTATTCAGCGAAAACCTGAGAAGGTCGGCGATCGTGTTTGCATGGCTGGTCCCGAAATCCGTGCAGTTGTTGGGCAAGACTAAATTTTACTGCGTTTAATAAAGTCTCAAGTTCCGGATTGGAATCCCAATAAAACAACTTTAGACTTCGAAAGCTCTGCCATGATAGATTTTACTAATATCTTTCCCGATATTGTTGTTAAAGGCTGCTGGTATCACCAAAACAAAAATCTTTGGAAAAAAGCAAGAGAGTTAAAACTTAAATCGAGGGTATCCCGAAGACATGTAGCACGATCTGCTTCATTGGCCTTACATGGGCAAAATCTATGAAGGATTCCAATATATATTAAACAGAACAAAAGCAACAACGGAAATAAACAAATTTAACGTGTATTTCTATAAGCAATGGATGAAAGATTTCAAATTTATGGAGAAAAAATAAGAACAAATAATAATTTAGAAGGCTGGCATTCCAAAATTAACCGCTTTGTTGGTCCAAAAAAACCTACATTTCCGGAAATTCTAAAGATATTTCAAAATGAATCTACATTTTACGATGTAGCTAATGCTGACATAAATAAAAAGTTTATTGAAAATAAGAAATCAAAACAATATGAAGAACTTGACAAAGAAATTGATATGGCTATTAATGATTTGAATAACGGTGTAATTACGACTGGTCATTTTATAGAAATTAGAAGTCCCATTGCATTTTAGTTTTAATATTAATATAGAAGAAATATATTATAACACAATAACAATAATTTTAAACTTTCACGAGTTTTCTTGATAATCATAAAGGAAAATGCAATTCTCTCACTCTCAGGCCAGGAACGCACTAAGCGGCTAGCCGTACGTGGCTACCCGTGCGGTTGGACAAAACATATGAAACCGCAAATGCAAAACCTCTACGCACTATGCAGTTGCCGCAACCGCATGCGGTTAGCCGCTTAGTGCGTTCCTGGCCTCAGAGGATTTTAAATTCCAACAGGGTAGCTGGCTCCGAAAGCTGGCTACGAAATGGTAAAAGAAAGTCTCATTACAGAGCCAGCTCCTGAATGGGAATATAAATTCCCATATGGTAGCTGGCTCCGAAAGCTGGCTATGAAATGGTAAAAGAAAGTCTCATTTCAGAGCCAGCTCCTGAACGGGAATATAAATTCTCATACGGTAGCTGGCTCCGAAAGCTGGCTACGAAACGGTCCGAAGGGGATATATTAGGAGAACAATATTTATTTGCGATTCCGCTAAAAAACGTGCTGGTCTATTAGTGAAGATAAGATGCAACTATTTGCGTAAAAACATGCAAAAAATTACAGCAAACCACCACCAATAATGACAAAAACCTCGACACGTGTTTCGCCTCTCTACGAGGCATCATCAGGAGATGCTGGCAGGTGATGTTGCTTGCGCCACGTCCACTGAGCAAATGACCCGCCCGGAGCCATCCGCCATATTTATATTCTGTCCCCCCATACTAACGTTCATGCGTGAAAGAGATGGAAGAACACGTAACAACGGTGATGACGCAACATTCAATTGTTCGTTGATAATAACGCCTCTATTGCTGTACCTAATTATTTCTAATTGTTCTAGAACACTTAGACGCAATCCTTTTTCGCAAACATGCAAGATGTTGAAAGAATGATTGTCAGATAACGCATGGTTATTCTCCAATAAATGTTTTGCGAAATTAGACTTGTCCGGGTGATTATGCCGATACGACGCAACATGTTCCTTATACCTTGTGCTAAAACTAAGGTGTTATTCGTTTTGAAAACCTTGCGCTTTAGACTGTGCAATGGCAAGGAGAAAGTGGAAAGTGCCAAAAAAGTCGGGAGTCTACAAACTTGCCTGTGATAATTGCAATAAAGTTTATGTGGGACAAACAGGCCGTAGTTTTAGCACAAGGTATAAGGAACATGTTGCGTCGTATCGGCATAATCACCCGGACAAGTCTAATTTCGCAAAACATTTATTGGAGAATAACCATGCGTTATCTGACAATCATTTCAACATCTTGCATGTTTGCGAAAAAGGATTGCGTCTAAGTGTTCTAGAACAATTAGAAATAATTAGGTACAGCAATAGAGGCGTTATTATCAACGAACAATTGAATGTTGCGTCATCACCGTTGTTACGTGTTCTTCCATCTCTTTCACGCATGAACGGTAGTATGGGGGGACAGAATATAAATATGGCGGATGGCTCCGGGCGGGTCATTTGCTCAGTGGACGTGGCGCAAGCAACATCTCCTGCCAGCATCTCCTGATGATGCCTCGTAGAGAGGCGAAACACGTGTCGAGGTTTTTGTCATTATTGGTGGTGGTTTGCTGTAATTTTCTGCATGTTTTTACGCAAATAGTTGCATCTTATCTTCACTAATAGACCAGCACGTTTTTTAGCGGAATAGCAAAGAAATATTGTTCTCCTAATACATAACTTTTGTGTTAATCAGTTTAAAATGAAATCCATAGACGTCATAGACGAACCCAAATATGTGGATTTCTTTTAGTTTAATAGGTATTTTAGGTCTTTCACGTCAATAGAGATACGAAATAAGTGTTTTTTAGACAATATTTAATAAAGCCATATGGGTTAAATTTTAACTAAGAGGATTTTTCTTAATTCGAATTAGTCATGTAATTTTGACACCTAACTTTGAGTGTCCATGCCGTATACTATATATTTATTAATATCTATACATATATATATTACAGCGTCGAACAGTCGGACGTTTACCTTATTACCGATTTATTCAGTATTCATTCATAAGACAATGGATTCCAAACCGTCATTATAAGTTATTATTATTAGTATTAAGAGCCTCAAGTGTCCCACTGCTGGGCAAAGGCCTCCCTCTTTTTCTTCCACACATCCCTGTCCTGGGCAGACTCCGACCATTCGTGGTCAAAGACGTCAAGCTCGCCATCTCCTACGTGGGCGACCGAGACACCGCCTATTCGGTTCTGTGGGACCCATTACGAGTATAAGTACTCATTGAAAATTAGTCGGGTACGTATCAAACTTCTACATATTATAGAATTGCAATACAGAGTAAGTATTTCACTTTATATTTAGTTTGAAGCCTTTATTATATGTTGTTGTGTTTTTACTAATATTCTAATAAAAAATATATACAGGGTGGAAAGATCGAATTCCACATGGATGGCAACTACCTTAAATATTGTAAATAGCACATTTTGTGTAAGGGAGACTTTCCTTTGTTTTTAAAAACAATAAATTCTGCATTTAAGGATTTATAAAAAATCGCTTGCCTCAGTCGGGACTCGAACCGGTCAAATGTGACAAAAATAATGTGCTGTATGTTATGATGCAGATTGAAAGGGTTACTGATAAGGTTCATTTTTCTCTAAATAACAAATACAATCAGAATAACCGAAGTCCATGCAGCTATTACTAATATTCACCACAATTCACTGCAACGAGCTACGAAAAGTCAATTCCTCAAAAGATTAAATTTATGCAGACGCCGAAACGGGGCTCATTTTGAACAACTACTTTAGTTAGCAAGGTTTTAGTAAGGTTATTAAATGAATATTGTTTTATTTTGTGTGTTTTAATTTTTCGTTTACAATTTTCATGGCTTTCCGTTATTCTGATTGTATTAGTTATTTAGAGAAAAATTAACCTTATCAGTAAACCTTTCAATCTGCATCATAAAATACAGCACATTATTTTTTGTCACATTTGACCGGTTCGAGTCCCGACTGAGGCAATTGATATTTCATAAATCCTTAAATGCAGTATTTATTGTTTTTAAAAACAAAGGAAAGTCTCCCTTACACAAAATGTGCTATTTACAATATTTCAGGTAGTTGCCATCCATGTGGCATTCGATCTTTCCACCCTGTATATATGTTCTAGAAATACATAAGCCAGTTATTTAATTAGTGAGATTCTTTGGGGTATTTCCGATACAATTTTGGACGAGCGGCGAGTACGGTTCGTGTTTAGACTGAAAGTTCACAATTTATGAAGTAAGTATTCCTTGCAAGTGGTGCCATTTCAAATCAAAACCAAAAGTAGGCACTTTTGGTAAAAATACTTTTTAAAAATATTGCTGTATTTAGAAAATAAATGGATAGATCGACACAATTAATATGGCGCTTGTCAATTGCTTATTTCACGCGCCTTATTACTTGGGTCATGGTATACCTAATTAAAAAGTAAATTTGAGTACTTAGTTTTCGACTTCAAGATAAAAAAAACTTGATTTATACTTTGTAGCTAACTAGTTATTATTTCCTTATGCAGTAAAATGCATCTTGTGTGTGAGCAAAGAAAAATATAAAATAAAATATTTTGAATATCTTTTTACCCGACTGCCGATGGAGAGGAGGGTTATGTTTTTCGAGCGTGTGCATGTATGTATGTGACGTTGTCTTATTTAAGGCGGGATAAACACGTATTTTGTGTATGTTACAGCAAAAATCGGTAAGTATTATAATTTTACATCAAAAGATCTCTTTGGAGTCATGCTGTTTTCGAAATTTCCCCAATGTCATATAATTCAGGAACCTGACAAATTAAATAATTATGTGATTGTTTTAACGTAAGATTGACATTTCTAAAGCATTGTTGAATAAGGCATAACTGTGGGCATAGTGGTGAAGTAAGTAAGTCGAATGCTTTTTAAAAATTCAGTTAGGCTGTTAACACGTTCGAAATCAAGCACCCGCCTAGCGGGCACTCGTAATGTTTGCTCAGATGCCTAACCTTACACGCCTAGCGAATTCTGTCGGTTTCTGGTGAATGTTTCCATTTTTAGTCCGGTTGCGAAAGTGTTAAATCCAACTTAATTATGCGTTAAAAATTACAACCCATTAACGTCAAATCAATCAGATAATGATTTAACTCATCAGATTCCTGAGTTACATAATAACACCAGGTAATTTCAAAAGTCCTCAAGAGACACCAAAGCGCAGCAATATCTGTAATTGGTTCGTAGCACACGTATTTCCACAGCTAGCGACTGGAGCGGGCAGAAGCGGGGGGACAGATATACATGGCGTCTTGGCAAGTGTTGCCAGACTCTAAATTGCTTTTAGTTTAGTAGATATTTGTAATTTTCGACTTAATCACATTTTCGAGTAAAAGGAACGTTTTTACGTCGTTTTTGTTGTAGTTAATAAGCTGTTCATGTACATTGTTTGGGTGTTATGATGTGGCAAAATTCCAATGGTACATAAAATAAAAATTGTATAGCTCCATAGTAAGCTCAATAACACTTGTGTAGTGGGTACTAGACGACGATAAATACATAGAAAACAACCAAAACTCTGAAACAAAAATTCATCTCATCATCAAAATTCATTTCTCTAAATATTTGCCCTTAGCAGGATTTGAAGGTCAGGTCAGCGTAGGAGCGTCAGTCAGCTTCGTAGACAGGCTCACTAACAGGCTATAAACTGGTCATAAAAAAAAACTTAATATGGTTAGGTTATTTTGCTTGAATTGTTGACGTCCAACTGAAATTTATTTCCCCCATTCATTCTCATTGTCTGCGCTGCTACTCAACAAACATGTATTTATTTGGAAAAAAACTATCGCTATCACAATGAAACCTATTTATACACGGGTCATATAATATCATATAATGTATAAAGTTTCACATAAGCACTTTCGAGAGCGCTATACTACTTCCATCTAACGCTCGACTTCGCCGTCAATGATTCTTCTATAATGGGGTCTTAAGATCGAGCTAGGTCACCAATCTCTCTGCATTGTTGTATTCCATAACAAAGTGTATCCATAAAATTCCTTAAACTCTTATAGTTTCGTCATATCCGTGTCATTGCCTTAGAACAAAAATTTGCTACACAAAGCATCCTCTAAAAATTTAAAGGTTAGCTTGAGATAAACCTCACATATTTACAGTAGAGAATTGGAGCATCTTGCCTGTGTAAAATCTTTCTGGAAGCTAAACTTAGCACAACGGTCAACGGTCGTCATCTTAATTTTGGAATCTTACTAAGAACAAAAGCAACAATGCTGGGCGGGGCAGGCATTATTGGGATAAAAATTATGTGCGTTATGATTGGGTAAAGAATGTCATTTAAAACAAAGTTACTTAATGCTCCAAAGTAACTAAAACGGGTAAGTATAAACTGATAGGATTTATATGCAAAGTCGACCCGCATGCTGCATGTGGCGAACGGAGTAGTAAAAAGACAATGTAAATACTACAAGTCTACAGTCAGTTGCGATGCCTTATTAGATAACCGATGTTGTGTAAACACGGTGTCACCACTATTGTGAATGCCACTGAGTAAACCTAGGCCACTCCGGCATTTAGCGGGGCGGAATTGTATGTGATTTACCACGAGCTTACTGATTTTGCCTAGGTTTTCTTAGTTTTCGGTATTCTGTCAGTATTGTATTGCGTTGAAGCAGAGTACTGCAAGCCTGCCGACCTTCAATCAAGAAGCACTCATTCAATTGTAGGCGCGTAGTAAAGAATCTGCATCCGCCAAAGACAGTGCAGGAATCGTCTTTACTTCGCGGGTGGGATCGGTAGGTGATATTTTGTACTTTGACGTGAGCGTAGGTACGATCTCACTCGCTTCGGGCCACCCAGTGCCGGTCAGGAAGCACTCTGAATTTTAATGTAGGCGCAAATTAAACAATGAGTAGTAACTTGACAGACTGTTGACACTGACAGCTTACTGGTATTGTACCGCCTCCGTACCGACAAATCAGGAAGTCACGATCACAATATTGACACCGCACCGAATCCTTTCTGCCAAATGGGGAAGTAGCCTTTAGGCTTGTGCGTGCTCGTTCACTAAACGGATCGCTCCGAACTAGTACAATCGTACACAGGTACTAGTTCGGACTTTTAGTTCTTTTAGTTCACTAGTACAGTGAATATCTCAAATGAAATAATCTATCTGTGGCTCTTTTCTTTTCTGCTCCCAGCCGTTTAGTTCGTTCGGTTTGTTCAGATTACCTACACGATAAACCTATCGTTCGGACCAAAGCGTCCGTATTCGTGTGACCATGTATAAAACTCTAAATCGTTGATAGTAATTTATTCGAACTTGTTATTAAAGTAAATATTTTTATAAAATAATATTTGATTTTCCTTCATACTTTCCCAGGCTTAGGACTGTCATTCTAACTAAAATATAATTAGAAGGCGTATTTAAAAATCAAATATTTACATTGATTGCCTGATTGGTTTCATTTTTTTGTTGTATTTGTGTTTTTTTTTTTTTATTGTTTTTGAATATTTTTTTATCTTTTAAAGTTATTTACATATTTACATATTGCTATGCAAAAATAGTATTTGAGTTACCTTCTCGGGCTTTAAAAGGGTGCGTCTTTGGTTTATGACCTGACCCGCACTCGAAAAGATCCTCTCGCACGAAACAGAAGTTGCCTGCATTGAAAGTCTTTTTAACATATATTGGTATAATCTTGGGTATACCACTTTTTTTTTGTGCCACCATTTCAGTGGATCCTCTTTGCGGGCTACATACGGCTCCCTCATATAAGCATCATACTCCCGGATTGCTGCGGCAGTATTATTTTCAGGCATCGTAACCATTGCTATTTCCCTATCGAAATCGTCCCAGATGCTTTCCGATTGCGTACTTTCTTCGGATGCTGCTCCAAGTACTCCAGCAATTGAGATTGTTCCAGTTGGAGTATTTTCTTGTGATTCCGGCAATCTCACCTCGCAAATTCGCTTTTTGAGGCTCTCGCTAGCTCTCAAAAAGGAGTCAGGAGTCCGAAACCCTTTTTTTTTTAATCGCGGGTCTAATAAAGTACTGTCTGCGTACAGAGTATTTTTTTCCATATCAGGGAACCTCAGGTTGAGCTGATCGGTGAGTGTTTTTATAACGACTGTTACTTCGTTAAGTTCACACGGTTCACATGCAGTAACCGCTAAATGTTTGGCAATTAATTGCACAAACACTAAGACCTTTGAAAGGGTAACCGTCTTTTCCGCACTAATTTCCATTGTAATTTCATAGAACGGTTTCAATATGGGCACAACTTTTTCCACTATCTCCCACTCACGCGGCTCTAGCAGGAGATCGTTTTTCATTAGTCCAGCTAATGTAGCGTTGACCGCTCTTTGGACCCGTAATATCCGCTCCAGCATGTCGTAACAGGAATTCCACCTCGTGGGACATTCTTGCTTTAATTTTAATATGGGCAGGCCCATCTGTTTTTGGGTTTCGGCTAATTTGTGTAACCCGTTTGAGCTCCTCTTAAAAAATTCGACTATGCTCTTGATTTTTCCGACTACTTCGCAAATGTCAGCAATAGCTCGTTGTACCATCAAATTCAATGAATGGGCGAAACAACCTATAGGCCTCCAGCCTCCCATTCTTATAGCTCCTGATATGTTCGCGGCATTGTCACTCACAATACTGGCTACTTTGTGGGCAATTTGCCAGTCATTAATTATTTGCTTTAAAAAAGTCATCAAATTTGCGCTAGTGTGCCGCTCCGTATATTTTATACAGCCGAGTAATGCCGATGACAAAGTCGTCTCGGCCTCGTTAATAAAATGCGCCGTGACGGCTATGTAGCTGTCAGTAGTTGTGGAAGTCCATCCATCTGTACCTAGGCAAACAGCCTGTGTTTGGAGGATTTTGTTTTGAATTTCTTCAAAAATTTCTAAATAAATCTTTGGTATCAAAGTGTTGGAAAGAGTTTTCCTTGTTGGAAGTTGATATCCCGGGCAATGCGAAACCATTTCAATAAATATTTTAAACTCCGGTTCTTCAACTATGCGTAAAGCGTGATGGCCCTTAACCACCATTTTGACCAATTGCCTGTCAATTTGGTCGACTTTACGCGCTGATGGTGGCTTGCGAAAATAGTTGGTAAGTGGGTTTGTAGCGGGACCAGATCTCGTAGTTGTTACCGAATCTATATTCGACGAGCCAGGTACCGGCATCCGCATTGAAGGTGGTACGAATGCAGCTGCAGACGATGTAGAACTTGTGCTCGGTAGATTCGTTTCATTTGAAATCTCTACTGCCGGATCTGTCGGTTGTCTTTGAACACACAAAGATATTGTTGGGTGTTTGTTGTTCATGTGTCTGGATAAATTTCCTAAAGATCCACTTTTAATGCTTAAAGACTGCGAGCAGTAATTACATTTCGCGCGAAAATTACGTACTTCTTCAGTGAAATGAAACCACATATTACTTTTCTTTCTGTTACTAGATGCCATTTTGATATTCTGTCCAGTTATGCACAATTATATTTTATATTAATATTTACAAACACTACCAGTTACCCACTTTAGTTTACGTCCACAGCCCATAACAAATCAAAACAATATTTTACTTATTTACAAAAAAATACACAATACGCCTAACCCGCCACATTACCTAACTGCTGTTCAACTATTCACAATTGTATTATTTACACTATTAAACATGTCCAAAACTTTCCAAACAAATCACTTTTCTTCGTTAAAATTACACAATATGCCAAACCCTCCACAGTTAACTGCTGTTCAAGTGTTCAACTATTGACAATTATTTAACTTTAAAAAATGTCCAAAACTTTCCAATAAAAATCACTGTTCTTCCTGTTTTGGTGTTTATTTGTTTTGCGTCACTTGCAAATTATGTTTACACGGTTTGGAAAAAAAACGAACTAAATTTTGAATATTAAACTCGTGTAGTGAAAATAAATCGTCAAGGTATCATCATAGTGATACACCACAAATTCGACTTTATTCGTACTGAGAGAGAATTCTAATTCGTAGTTCAACGCATATTAAAACAAACTTTTATTAAGGCAAACAGCGCCTATCGAAATCGAAGAATTCATTTGCTAAAAATATAGTCGTCTCACTTCTTCCCGCGCCGCCGCGCCGTAGTTCGGACGCGGGTTTCATTCCCTCTCGTACTGTACTACTCATACTCACTCGGTCACTCGGAGCTCGGAGACGTTCGGTTTTGATCGGTCGGTCGGACGGATCATATCTTTTCGTGCTTGCGCTCTTGCGGTCCGCGAGCGAGTGCGAACTAAATGAACTAAGAGCAGAAACGTTACGGAGCAGTTCGTTCTAGTACAGTGACGGGATCTAGTACATTTGACATCTTAGTACATGTACTACACAAGCCTAGTAGCCTTAGTCTGCAACCGCATCATCGTGAAGGCGGCGGTAGTAGGCAGTATTCGTTCGCGACAGCTGCGGTACAGCTGCGGTCACCTTATAGGTGAACGTCGAAGTGTACATGTGGCTATATGCGGGGAAATAGTGCGGGGCGAACGCAGTAGGCGGATTACACAGAGTGATAGTTCAATTAAATCGCGCAGTGTGCTGTTTCGACCTAGCAGTAGAACGAAACCTGATTTCACATGTTATGGCAGTAATAAATATTTTTTGTTATGGCAGTAATAGTAATTTCCCATCTATATTATTGGCGATGTCCTATTCAGGACATCATACAACTTTCATACACAAACACTTGTTTTGTGGTTGAAAGTTGGTCTATTATCCAAAAGGAAATTGACGTTATTCCTTATATTGAATTCAATATAAACTGAAAAGAAAAATGCAGTGCTGTTGACGTATGTGTCCGATGAGAGAATCGGTTGCTGCGTGTAAATGTTGTTTACCCGGACGGCCTCGAAGAATTAGCAAGAAACGTTAGGGGACTAGGCAATATGACTCTCCAAGGTCTTCGAGCAGGATTGTAAAACTCTAACCGCAATTTCCAGTGCTCTCGCCAAGAAAGAGTACAAATCTGATTTAAGTGATTTGTGAAATTCATCCCCTCAAGGGGTTCAAAGTTTGTATGGGGAGCAAGACATTTTTAAAGTAAGAGATTTGTTACTTCGCGCATGAGACTTGAAAATATATTTAGCGTTTTTTGAATTTCACCCCTTAAGGTTAAAAGGGGCTCAAAGTTTATGTGGAAAGCAAGATGTTTTTAAAGTGAGAGATTTGTAATTTCGGTCATAGAAGGTTTGATAAATGACTAGAATACTACTCATTTCAGCGTTTTTGTATATTCATCCTTTAAGGAGGTTAAAAGGGGTTTCAATATTTGTATAGAGAGCACGACATTTTACAAAAGATTTGATACTTCGGTCTTAGACTGTTTTTTAAATTCTACGGTACAGATTTCAGCGGTTTTGTTAATTCTAAGTATATAAAAAGTATATAGGGAGTAAAAGAGAGGTGTGCAATAATGAGTAAATTATGTTTTGTATTGTATTGTGTATAATGTTGCACACGCGCCTACCAAAATAACTTTTCAGCTAGGATTGTTCAAGCAAGTGCTTGAATAGCTGGCGTTTGAATATTAACTTGCTTGGGGCATTCCAGAGACGAAAAGCTTGTACTCGTACAGCGAATGAAGATGTGAGACAAACACTACGATGATGAAGTACAGATAATTTGAGGGATCGTGAGGAACGAAGCGCACTGCCTCGAAGAAGCTGCACAGTTATAAGACGCTGAACCAACCACTGCACAAGTAAGGTTTTGGTGTTGACCGGTAGGAAGTTTTTATATCGGTAACGTGTGCGCAAAGTACCAGTGACCTTACGACTCACCTCGGAATCGTCCATTCCAGGAAAGGTACTTGTCAATAACGGCGCCGAGGTCCTTTACCTGCATCGACACTGGGATTACTAACCCTTCGAACGTAATGAGTGCGAGCTTGTGACTCCCACAATGATGGCACTTAGAAGGGTTGTCTAAAATTCTAAAGGTATTAGATCACTTTACTAAGTGCATCGGGTTATCATTGATGACGGAGAAGGCGGTATTAATGTCTGTTAAGTAACTCTGGAATTCACTTCTTATACATTTTATATTCTTGAATGAAAAATGTAATTTTAGGAGAAGTAAAAGCCCTGTTATCTATCTTTAAATTAAATTTTCTATCGAACTAAATAATAAAATAGCCAACTTGAAAAGCCCTCGTCTCCCTGGCGACGCCGAAACATTGCCTGCGCCCAGCGAATTGTTCTGTACAGCAGAAAAATTCTGTCAATCGTTGTCAGTGTCAGTTTGTTTATTTATTTTGATATTACGTTTTTATGTTTCATCGTTTAAGCGAGTATCTTTTATGCAGTATGGACCTAAAGTGTCTGAAGTGACTGAACGCTTACCTTGGTCTTTATCGGAGGTATGTCTCTGCCAGTTCTTACCTGACTTTCTAGTTTTTAGTTGTGTTTTTATAAATGTATTGTATTGTATTTGTTTCACGCTGAATGCCGTCACAGCCTTGCCTGACCTCGGTGGAACTTTTGAAGTGCCGTATCTGCGGAGACAAAAAACAGTACAGGGGGCGGCGGGGACTCGCTATCCATACTGGCCATCGGCATGGCACCCGTATGGATGTCGATCCCCCGCTGCCCAGCGCTTCTCAACCTGCGCCTCCTTCTCTCGTCATAGACCCAACACCGACCTCCAATAGTTCCACCATCACTCTTACTCAAAAATTGGGGCTGCTAAAGGCAAATACCCCAATTATAAAAAGAATACCGCGAGGCGCGCGCATATCTGTGGCCAGCTGCCTCACTGACTGCATCGCTAAGGTCGTCGCTGAGAACTCCCCCGCTGCTTGGGAGCGTTTACTCACATTCTCCTACACTGTTCTCCACATAGATAAAAATAACAAAGATTCTCTTACCAATCAAATCAAATGTAACACTTCATCCCTGCCCGAGCCGCTCACTAATTTGGCATTACACCGTCATAGTAATCGTAACACTCATCATTATAATAAAATAAAATCTATTGAGAGTAAACTGTCTGAGGGGAATGTGAGCGGTGCGGCAAAGCTTTTATTCTCTAACGACGACCTGGCGTCGCACTCCGCCGAGACGTATGCGGCCTTACGAACAAAACACCCAGTCCCCCCGGCTTCGTCTCATCTTCCAGACCCACCCGGTCCAGATGACTCTGTCGCATCTGTGTCCGTAGACGCTGTACATCAAGCGTTACTTAAATTCCCGAACGGATCTGCCGGTGGTATGGATGGGTTATCTCCGCAACACCTAAAAGACCTGACCTCTGTACCATCGGGGGACACCGGAGCGGCTCTGCTCATTCAGATAACTGCTCTAATAAATTTAATGCTCTCGGGCCGCGTTAACGCCGACGTCGTGCCGCTCCTTTATGGTGCCAACCTCATTGCCCTTGCCAAGAAGGACGGCGGCATCCGCCCAATTGCGGTCGGCTGCACTTTCAGGCGATTGGCATCGAAGCTCTGCTGCCGGAAATTCCACCAAACACTGACCAATATTTTCAAGCCCCGTCAGTTGGGTTTCGGAGTTCGAGGCGGCTGCGAGGCAGCGGTTCATGCCGCGCGCACCTTCCTCAGTCGTCCGGACTACGAGGTATTCATAAAAATTGATGTGCAAAATGCATTTAATTCGGTTGATCGAGGGGGTGAAAACAGAATTACCAGATATATACAAATATTTATGGCAATGCTACGGGGCTCCTACAAAATTACTCTTTGGCGACAATATTATTCTTTCTAGCATGGGTTGCCAACAAGGAGATCCGCTTGGGCCCGCTATTTTTAGTTTGGCATTACATCCCATAATTCCTAACTTAAAATCATCTTTCAATCTTTGGTACCTGGATGACGGCTCCCTTGGTGGAGACGCCGAAACCGTTCTCCAAGATCTGAATCTAATAATCGACCGTTTTTCAGACATTGGCCTCTCTCTAAATTTTACTAAATGCGAGATTTTTTTACCTAGTCACCTGCCACCTGAAAAAAAAATTGAAATACTGACAAATTTTAACGCAGTTTTGCCCAGCATTTCAGTTCATTCAAACTCATCGCTATCTCTCTTTGGTTCACCCATTTTTGATGATGCTATAAACCCAATCATCACTTGTAAATTAAATCTCTTTAACAGTACTTCCGAATTACTATTCCAAATCAACCCCCACATGGCTCTTTTTATTATTCGGTTCTGCCTTTTCACCCCGAAATTCATGTATTTACTTCGCAGCTGTCCAATCTGGAAATTTCCATCCATCTTATCTGCCATCGACAACTCCCTGCAAACCACTCTCTCTAAAGTTTTAAACATAAGTTTCGATATTGGTTCTTGGTCCCAAGCGGTTCTCCCAATAAGATTCGGTGGTCTGGGCGTCCGTTCTTCATCCAGCGTGGCATTACCGGCTTTCCTGTCCTCCGCCTATGGCTCGCTGTCCCTTGTCAGTATTATCTTAAATCATCCACAGATACTTGACACGGATATAGCGAGCCTGGCCGAGGCCAGGAGAGCCTGGTGTGACTCGTGCCCTGGAGCAGACGTCCCCGACTCATTGCATGTTCAGAAAGCTTGGGATACTCCACGTCTCAAGCTAACCCATGCTTCACTTCTTGCGAATAGTCCGGACGACGCAGATCGTGCTCGTATTTTGGCTGTTTCGGCGAGCGAGTCAGGCCACTGGCTGCATGCCCTCCCGTCGCGGAACATAGGCACAGTTCTGGATCCAAGCTGCCTGAGAATATCGGTATGCCTCAGACTTGGAGCCAGAATTTGTATTGCTCATACGTGTAACTGCGGGAGGGCCGTGGACCAGCTGGGTAGACATGGTCTTTCTTGCCATAGAAGCGCCGGCCGCCTGTACCGCCATGGCACTTTAAATGATTTGGTCCGTCGTTCGCTTGCCACCGCCTCTGTACCAGCAATTCTAGAACCTGTTGGTTTGGCGCGTGACGATGGCAAGCGTCCAGACGAGGCTACATTGGTGCCATGGAAACTAGGCAGAGCCCTGGGGTGGGATGTAACTTGCGTTGACACCTTCGCCCAGTCCCACATCCAGGGCACTCGTTCACAGGCCGGCGCTGCTGCCGACCAGGCCCAAGTGAACAAGCGCCGCAAATACTCCTCCTTGTTACAGGATTACGAATTTGCGGCGCTTGCTGTAGAAACCTTGGGTCCCTGGTCGTCAGATATGCGCATCTTCTGCAAGGCCTTGTCTTCTCGGCTGGTCCAAGCGACTGGAGACCCCAAAGCTGGCGCTTACCTCTTGCAACGAGTTTCCATTGCGATTCAGAGAGGTAATGCTGCCAGCGTTATGGGGTCCATGCCCCAGTCTGACCTCCTAGAGGCGGTATTCTTTTTGTAACATCCCGTTTTATAATTTTCATTTTTAGTTATAGCCAATTTTGTTTTTTTTATTTATTATCATTATATTGTATTTATGTTTAAGCTAGTTTTAATTATTTTAGAATGTTAATTAATGTATTGTACTTGAAAAATACTGTACTTTACTATTTAAATTTAATATTTATGTACATATGTTGTCTTTGAGCTTTAATTTTAAGACTCGAATTGAAACTTTCGTGAGACATATTGAACGAATGCTAATAGATACAGGGTTCAACTCACGTATTGAATGGCACTATGGACGACGAGAATTTCTAAACTAAATGCCAAAACAAATGAGCCCAAACTCGATGGGTTCATTTTGGGGTTCTGCCTTTTCTCCGAATTTCACTTGCCAACCAACTTTTCGCCGATGATTCACTTTGACAACTAACTAATGCCAAATTTTTGTATGACAACGTTTCATTTGCTAGAATTATTGTATAGTCGATTATTATAATGACTTAAAATTTTTGGCATACCTATCATTTGGTAAATCTTTCAGTTGGAGCAACAACTACCAAACCGAATAATGTTTCGTCAGTGCTACAGCCCCCTTTTCTCACATTAGCCAACTTTTTAGTTCAAGTAAAAGACAGCATAACAGTCAGACTTTGATTCAACGTGTATATTAGTAACAAGGATGTAAGGGGGCCCTGATAATCACGACCCAATAATCTGCGTCCAAAATAGTGATCCGCGCCTCAATATTTCTATGACCTTTGAGCGCCTCTAGTTCGTCAACGGCCAAGTTAATGAAACAACTTCAATCAATAAAAGATGCTTATTTTAGCATATTCTATATGATTAAGTAGGAATAAACAGAGGTTACACATATAATTAAATAGTCCTAAAATCGGGCCGCTTTTGTTATACCCCAACCTGTGATTTGCCTAAGCAAACCATTTGCTTCATAACCATTTGCCTCATAAAAGTTTGTTGTCGTAAAATTTTGCATCATAAAAATGTTGCCTAATAATAACTAAGAAAAGTGGAAAGTGATTCCAGCACTGTACTACACTGGATATACAACAACACTCGTCAGTACAAGACTTTCGAAGCTAATAGGTTAGGTGAAATAGATGACCTCACAAAAGCCTCCGAGTGGAGATATGTGCCCACTGGACTGAACGTGGCAGACATTGCTACTAGAGAAACGTTCAAGGATCAATTTCTCAATGAATGGTTCAAAGGAACTTCGTTTTTATACGAACAGGAGAGCAACTGGCCAGTGAACGGCATAGAACCTGAGAATAGGGACAGTTTTGAAGCTTGAGTGACCGTTGTTTACAAAATTCACCTGCACGCTTACCCGTTCCCGCCCCTGAGCGCTTCTCCTCATGGCTACGGTTTGTTCGATCTGCTGCTTCTGTTCTGAAGTTCACAAATAAGTGTAGAGGTCTTACTCCACCCGATGACTACGCTCTGATGGAGCAAGCAAAGAGATTAGTTCTGTAGCAAGCTCAAGAAGATTCGTTTGCCAGCGATTTGGACGCAATAAAAATGAGCAAGGTCTTGCTACGCGATAGCAGATTGAGAAATCTCTCCCCTTACTTGGAGGACAATGGTGTTTTTCGCATGAGAGGTCGCATAGATGCTGTTTGCGACGTATCTCAGGAAGCAAAAAGACCTGTAATCCTTGACGGACGACATCCGACTACTCGACTTTTGGTCAACCACTATCATGTTAAGACTGCGCACGGACACCAAGAAGCGGTAGTGAATGACTTGAAAGTACTGGATAATTCAGTTGCGTCCTACTGTCAAGACTGTCGTGTCCCGTTGCATGTTCTGTAGGCTCAGAAAGGCTACCCCACAGGTTCCTCGAATGGATGACTTGCCTCAGGCACGCATGGCGCATCCCAGCGCGCATCTACCTTCTGCGGGATTGACATACTCGAACCCTTGGAGGTCACGGTAGGCAGGCACCGAGAGAAACGTTATGGCGTTTTGTTCACTGTTCGCGCGGTTCACATAGAAATTGTGCACTCACTTACCACCGACTCCTTGATTATGGCACTACGCAGGATGGCGTCTCGACGTGGTTGGCCAGCGCACATTTACTCAGATAACGGCACCAACCTTCGGGGCGCAGAGGCAGAACTGCGAAGATCTGTAGAGGAGCTCGACGAAGAATCTCTAAGAATAATAATCAAGCTCACTGGACCTTCATTCCCCACGTTAGTCCCCATTGGGGTGGGACGTGGGAGCGCTTAATACGGTCTGTCAAGAGATCACTCCATGTTATTTTGAAGGAACGAGCACCCCGCGATGAAACCTTGAGTACTCTTCTAGCGGAAGTTGAAGGTATTATGAACGGTCGACCTTTGACACATGTCTCTGTAGAGCCGGGATCTACTGAAGCGCTTACGCCCAACCATTTCCTTATAGGCTCTTCATCCAAATTACCACTGAATGGAGTATTTGACGATTCGGATCTAGCCTTAAGGAAGCAGTGGCGCATCGCTCAGCGATTGGCGGACATGTACTGGCAACGTTGGCCAAAGGAGTTCCTTCCCCAACTGCTTCCTAGAAAGAATTGGCAACAAGAGAAGAGGCCACTGAGTGTCGGTGATCTCGTGCTGGTCGTTGATCCTGACTCCCCTCGAAACGTATGACCATGGGGCTTAGTTAAGAGTGTCGTGCCTGGCAAGGACGGCCGCATCATGGTTGAAGTCACCACCGCTACCGGCGTGCTGCACCGGTCCGTGGCGCGCGTTGCACCTGTTCCATTAGCTGATTAAGTGCTAGTTTCGCACTAGGGAAGTGTTGACGACGGCCTCTTTACCGTGTTGCTGTCACTTTGAAACTAACTAAAACTACATCCTGCGTAACGTCAACAAAATGTAACTACCTAAATAAAACCTAAAGAACCTAAATAATAAATCCAGCGTCAAAGGACACTAAAATGTATCTAAATAAATAAAATCTTAAAAATAACTTGATTTGGCCAATAAGATCGTCTAGTGTCTACGTTGTGTTCCTAGCAACCCAAATTCTTTTATGTGTAGCAAGTTAGACTTTGACTCATCCCTACCTACTTAACCCTACGTTCTCCTACTACATCCTAGTTCAAAATAATAATCAAGTAATAAATAAAATTTGTTTTTGGTTACTAAACCCCAACCAGATCCTACCGTGGCCGGTTAACGTAATGGTAGCTAGCTATATCATTATTTTCTCAACATGTAATACTTTCTCAAATCAAAACCTTGGCTTCTTTATATACCAATTGCCTCAATTTATATTCATATCATCAAAGTATATAACAGACCAACCTAGCTAGCTAATTGTTTATTATTATTATTGTATGGAAGATTCTCTTTCATCCATACTATGCTACCATTTCCGTCTGAATGTGGGTTTGGCCAACTAGCTAATTAAATACCTATTTTATTATATTTTGTTTCTAATAGGTATTCCTAACTTATTGAATTTACCTGTGCTTCGTACCTATTTTCTGATGAGAAGAAGCACTGAACAAACTCATCAGACCTAACAATTGAATATTATTTCATTCAAAATTATGTATTAAGGCATTATTTCACCCATTACATGTATACTAATGGATTCATTAGATACCTATAATCCCTGATATAGTGAAGATATTTATAATACCGAGGTTTACCGTTCATTAAATATGAAATATTGAACCTGAAGTTTACCCTAAGTAATGAGTATATTCCACTCATGATAATTTGATACCTTAAAATTAGACATAATGGACTGCTCCGCTTGCCATTAGCCTAGAATCATTTCATCTTTTTGAAACAATTCTGATATCCTAATCATAACTGGAATCTTTATGACGATAATCAATATATAATAGTTACACCTTTAATATTTCATATATAATAATATACTGAACCCAATACTACTGATCCTCACACAATGACTAATTCCTATTCACACAGTTACTCATAATTGCTATTAAACCTTCAAATAAACGCTATTTGATTTGTAAACCTTCTAACTTTCCATCCCTAAGAATAGTATTCCTACTACCCTATTACTGTGTTTGACTCTATACCTAAGCCTACCTACCACTAAACTCTAAACTACTGTAGGCAAAACTCCCATCATTACTTTATTAACGTTATGTGTTGTGTAGTGTATGTTCTAGCTAGGGACCTAAGCTGTACAACGTTCGGAAGGCTAGTCCGAGAATGCAACCTAGAGCCTGTGTAATGTACATTTCACAACATGTCCGTGGACTAAAGGGTTCTGTGAAATGCACGCCCTATTTTTATAACATATAAATATATATTCAATAAAAGACCAAGCCTTAAGCACACACGAGACATCAACGAGTGGATAACAATCCTAGCGATCGACTTATGGGAAATGGCGATCTTCTCGCTTCAGCCTGTGGCCAACCTTAAGACCAGTAAGAGGCCCATCAAAGATAGGCTACACCATCTGTGTAGGTAAAAAGATGGTGCCAGGCTTCTCTTAAACCTGGACCTACTACTAACAGGATCCCGAAGTGTACTTCCTTGACACCGTTAGGTGAAATGCACTTCGTTAAGTTGACCATGCAACTAGGACATTGATCTGGTTCGAAATGATAATAAAATCATCTAAAATAAACCCGAAATGTAATAGAAAACTAAGCGAAATAGTTCACTACTATGCAACATATTTGCACAATACTGAACCTTAGAAAACTCAGAATCTAATAAGTGGTGGAATTGTTCAATACTACGCAAAGCAATCGCACAATATTGAACCTTCCCGCCACAACAATAGTGTATCTACGATTCTTTACGTTACGAATTTAAGCTCGACCCAGAGTCAATGACAATCCGACAGCTCGCTAGAGAAAGAATGAATACGTCTACCCGGTGCGCCGTTTTTATATACACTAAAAGGTATGAATCGCTTGAAACGCTCGATCTGCTCGAATCGCATTATTCGCTTGACGTAAACGAAATAATACCTTACCACCATTAACTTAAGATTGGTTTTTAATCGTGCACGTACGTGCTTACTCCCTATTGGAACCAATTTTACTCATTGCGTAGTGTGCGCGACAGCGTCGTAGCGACAACACGTACCTTTACTCAGAAATATGAAAATATTAAGTTTTGTTACGCACAAAACGTTGGTTCAAGTATGCACCACTATATTCTAATCAGATGTACATATCAGTTCGATTCTTATCCAATGATGATGACGATTAATGTATTAATCCCTATTATATTGTATTATTCCTTCATTCAGCATTCATTAAAGACCATAATAGAGCTATAGGCATAGTTCTAGTTACATAATTCGCCCCCTCGAGGATTAGATGTGTAATTACATGTAATTCACAGAGAATCCTCGAACTACTATTCCATAAGACAACATTCCCTAGATTTGTTAGCATAGACCCCCCATTTTAAACGTGTGTGTGTGATGTGTGTTTAACCAATACTCGTTGATTGTTAGTGACTTGGTATAAAACTTAGTTCTTTGAACTTCAATAATGACTCATGAATATCTTTTACCCAATTCTTTCCCATTTGCCCGAAGTACAGGTTGTGAGGCTGTAGAACCTATCGTTCCGAGTTTGCAGTATCAAACTGAATCTTCAGGTCTGGCTGGGCACCTTCCGATTCCATCCACATTGTTCGGACATGAATGATCCCACAAAAACTCTCCACGCAAACCAGAAAAAATCTTTATGTAAGCATTGAGATGTTCATTTCTCATTAATCAAAATTCGAACCAAATCTTGATACGTCATCACTTTTTTCAATCAAGTTTTCTTGGAGAGTGTCACATATTTGAATCAGATATTTGATTTCAGACTCATTTCCACCCCAATATATAAAATGTCCATTTATAAACCTAGTTAACCTGCCAATTTATCACCTCAATGCCCCGACATCACCATTCATCATTAAATACTATTTCAGCAATAAAATGAAATGACCATCAGAACATTAAAGTTCAAAATGCAATTAACTACGATAATTATTCATAATTATCTAAAAATGTATAATATTTTAGAGAAAGAAACTAAACTTGTATGCCAATTATTGTACCACAACTCCTTTATTAAGATGAACATGTCAAAAATAGGATGAAAAGTAGCCTTACTTTTATTAATTAAACCACCGTTATCCTGCCAAAGATAACCATTCACCATCGACAAAGGAAATTATGCAAATATCTGTTAAAATAGTTATTAAGTTCATTCTTTTAAAGAAAACTATCAACTTAAAAATAGGTAATTTGGTAATAATGCATATAATTTTTTTTTTTAAATGAATGTACATTGACAAATCATTTTTGATCCATTTTGAGTTCAAATATCCTTCTTCAAAATGTGGTGTGTATACCCATTTAGTCTTAGCTTCTGTGCAGTATGTAGTCAGTAAAAACTCCCATGGAACGGGCTAATCGTAATACGATTCTTAACCTACGGATAAGATTTTACTGACTAAAGTGTTATTTTGATTCCCCCAAATACCAACAAATCCAGGTTGATTACCATCTAATATTTGTCTATTTGCAACAACCCATTTTCACAAAACTTCCCTCAAATCTGCACGCCCTTTTCTCTCATCACCTTACTTTGATCATCTCTGAGTAAATCATACACTCAAACACTAACATCACTTCCTCATCCGTTTGTTCACTCGATTATTACAGATAGCCAAAGTTCCAGATATGTAATCAATGCAACAATGCATACTATCACCGCTAAGTATTTTTAATTATTTATAATAATTATTAAATTTTTAACCCTTTTCCTTGAATGAATGCCAAATAAAGCAGCAAATTTTAAATTCCATATTTTATAATGCACATATAAAATGCCCTGTAACTCACTTTTAGTAAAATAGTGTCCATACACAACATTATTTGAATAAAAATATAAATAAAATTTAAATTAATTAATTATGTTTCTTTTTAGGTACCTTATAACCAATTTCTATTCATCATTTATCTAGGCTTCACTGTGATTAATTAATTAATCATAAATTTCAAATAAAAAATATTTTCCAAACCGTCTCAACAGTGTAATGAATTATATATTCTTAACTCTTAGGTTTCATTTATTTATATCTATAGATTTATAATGTATACAAGTTGTTCATATCATATCTAATTTCTATTTATGATTTATACTTCAGCCAACTTCATCAGTCAATTGTTTTTTTCAAAACTTGTATCGATACCAAAAATTTCAAACATCTATCCGGATTAAAAGATACATAAAACTAGATGAACATTCTAATAGAATGCTTTATGCTTACCATAAAATCATATTTGCCATCCCCTTAAATGCACCACAACTTATTTTTATGTGTTATTTTTACTTTAAAACTTTAGTAGAATAGATTCACTATTGATTCAGATTTACGAAATAATGTCTGTACTTGTGATGAATAATAAATAAACTTCTAACAACCAACACTTATTATATAAACAAACTAGAGTTTTCACTGCACATACCATACTTGGAATTTTTGTGAAACCCACATAATGTTCCTGTCTGAAGTCACATATACTTTCAAAAACACTTCATACACTTTTTCCTAATTCTAATCTAGAAGAATACTAGATAGAATTATTATGCAAAATAATAATAAAGTTTTTCTGATAATTTTAAGATAAAACGACATCTCTTTGTTTTGACACTTGCACTCGACTATTCGGACACAACACTACGTTCGGAAATCTGTATCTTCTTTTTTTTTCTATTCACTGTTATTTATGATGTTGATGACGCTTCAGTATTAAAGCTAAATAATAAATAATTAAATCTCTCCTAATAATATTTTACCACATTTTATAAACATGAATGTAAATTTTTAACTATTCACTTGTAAAATCCCTTAGATGATGGCTGGTGCTGCCATACTTCGTTCAGACCATAGATAATTGCTTATAAATTCTTTTATTTATTATGATGAATCATTATTAATTGGTACTTATTCTTTGTTACCTTTTAAATATTTTATTTTATTGAAGAGCGTCGTTTGAGAAAAACGATTTAGTACGGTGATGGGGTATTCAGATTATGAGACCCTCACCCCAATTTATCAATACAACATGTCGAAGTTATAATTGAGTGTAGCGTACAGATGTAAAAATTCAACCACATGTTCATGGGATTTCTCAGCACAACTTGTTTGACAGTTGAATCAGCAGCGCGACATGCCTACAGACTATAGAAATTAGTCAGCTTCTGATAAATTGGAGCTGCCAACTCATAAAATATATAAACTCCATTACTTATATTGTGCCAGACACCGCATAGTCTGTAATTGCCTAAACAATTCGATAACACGCGTTGTACTGCATGCGGTCCGACACGCTTGACCGTTTGGACGCGGCGTATCTGCTAAATTCTAGATTGTCTGTGGTTCTGTTTATATTATTACTGGTAATTTGATCTTCAAGTTTATCAAGTGGTTTTCTACCATGTCCGTGTCTTGAGAAAGGTTAATTAAATAAGTGAATTTCTGAATCTATGGGATTACAACGACCTCAAGTTTTTGGAATAGAGAGCTCTCAGCACTAGTGAACCGATCATTATGTGATTTGTGGATTACGCACGGAAACAAACTTATAAAATAAAGTACAAGTGTGTACAAGTGTGATAGCTGATAGCGTCTGAAATACAATTAAGGTAAGTAACTCCCTGGTCTATTTTTGTTTCAAATCGTGGTTTTTTAATATTTTATTCCTGCGCTTAGTTTAACTAGACTAGATTAGTGATTCTCAAGTACTTCCAAACACAAGTATGTTGCCATTTTTAACATAAATTTGGACAAAGCATCGACCTACGCTCACATAACATAAATGTAATATACACCTATAAACATGTATCAGACAATTCTGAGCTTAAAGCTTACTTACATGGTATTTATTCCTAGCCATAGAATGTTACTATTCTTTATTAATGAACTTTTTGCGACTCCATATTACCACATCAGTGCCGTAATGTACTATGAACGTACCTAAGATTATAAATCCTAAAGAGTCCTGTCAAAAATAACTTTCTTGGTTATGATTTATGCTCTAAAAGTATAATTCTAAACTATGACATTTTTGTTTGTTTCCTAAACTAAGTTAAACTATCTTACTACTTACTTGAAATAATGACTAAAGTAACATATTGTAATTAATATAATATCAAATGTGATTTTAAATCAATTAACCAGTACAATTCATTCAAAATAACAAAACGTTTTTTTTCTTTTCTTTTATATGCTATTATCAATATTATCATTTATCCCTGTTTCTTGTGATTTCAGAAATTCAATGATGTTGATGATGGTGCCCTATCCAATGATGAGTTTACATAAAAGCTGATTATTCTATTGGTAAAGAACACCTGAGAAACTTGTTCACCCCGATGATTCCAGTGATGACTGACCTCTTTATGTATGTATATCATAGTGTATGGATGTTTCTAAATGTAAGTTCAGCAAATATATAGTCATACTAGATCTATTGGTTTTATATACCTTTAGTCTCTCAATACAAATTTATTTGAGCTTGTTTGACATGTGTCACCGGAGAGTCAAAATATTTTTATTTCTTATTATTCTATCCACATGCCTAGAAGTATGTTTTGTTTATTCTCATATAGGTATATATATGTAGATACATATCTAGTGCCCCATCTAACATTAAATTTTCAACTTGAAATATTTTCAGGTTATTCGAAGCAAGCGAGATGATGGATTTTGAAGATATACCCCGGCATGCTGATTACTTGAATTCATAAATTCCTCTACTATAAAAGGTAATTAAATATCTCATTACTTTATTATTTCAGTTTATTTAATATTACTATTGAACAAAAATCAAAGATTTTATTTTTTATATAAAAATGTACAAGTCCAAATATGACTTGTTACTGCAACATTACAGTAGTGAGTCAATATGATTCATAGAACACATTTTTTTGTTGGATCTCAATATAAATCATTTATCACTTTACTACCTATCCAGAGTCTATCCTATTCCTACATACTGTCACTAACGACACCTAGTGGTTCATCCTAGAACGACCAAGCCCTACATTTACTAATACTACAAGTACACTCGCCTAGTTCACTCCGCTTTGCAACTATTTGCACCTTTATCATACTTTCTTTTCAAATTGTGTAAAAACCTCACACATGAATACCATCCTAAACATAATTAACGCCCCCACGCCCCCTATAGTTTTAGACTCAAAACCCTTCCCTTTACATATTATTATTCTCCTATACATCATACATTAACATATTTTCGTATATTTTTTCAGAAGCAGATATAACTCTACGGCAGTGTAACGAGAACCCGCGCAATGCTACGTAAATGTCAAACAAACGCACGACCCGGTCGACAAAAAGTAGTCACCGCAGCCCACGAACGCGTGCAACTCCAGAGAACCCTACATATCGATTATTTGCATTTACTACTCGCTGTTATCATAATAATCGTATCAATAAATCATACTATTTGTTGCGTTCAAGTTACTAGTCGGATGAGTCAAAATCCAAACATGCACACACCTCCACCTCACGCCAACAAAATGTAGCCCAAGAAAAGGCTACTCTGACCCCCCCTGTCATCGCCAATGCAAATCGAAAAATCACATTGATGACAAAATAATATATGTAAATCCTGGTCACGGCACCAAAATGAAACTAACTAAAACTACATCCTGCGTAACGTCAACAAAATGTAACTACCTAAATAAAACCTAAAGAACCTAAATAATAAATCCAGCGTCAAAAGACACTAAAATGTATCTAAATAAATAAAATCTTAAAAATAACTTGATTTGGCCAATAAGATCGTCTAGTGTCTACGTTGTGTTCCTAGCAACCCAAATTCTTTTATGTGTAGCAAGTTATACTTTGACTCATCCCTACCTACTTAACCCTACGTTCTCCTACTACATCCTAGTTCAAAATAATAATCAAGTAATAAATAAAATTTGTTTTTGGTTACTAAACCCCAACCAGATCCTACCGTGGCCGGTTAACGTTAGCTATATCATTATTTTCTCAACATGTAATACTTTCTCAAATCAAAACCTTGGCTTCTTTATATACCAATTGCCTCAATTTATATTCATATCATCAAAGTATATAACAGACCAACCTAGCTAGCTAATTGTTTATTATTATTATTGTATGGAAGATTCTCTTTCATCCATACTATGCTACCATTTCCGTCTGGATGTGGGTTTGGCCAACTAGCTAATTAAATACCTATTTTATTATATTTTGTTTCTAATAGGTATTCCTAACTTATTGAATTTACCTGTGCTTCGTACCTATTTTCTGATGAGAAGAAGCACTGAACAAACTCATCAGCCCTAACAATTGAATATTATTTCATTCAAAATTATGTATTAAGGCATTATTTCACCCATTACATGTATACTAATGGATTCATTAGATACCTATAATCCCTGATATAGTGAAGATATTTATAATACCGAGGTTTACCGTTCATTAAATATGAAATATTGAACCTGAAGTTTACCCTAAGTAATGAGTATATTCCACTCATGATAATTTGATACCTTAAAATTAGACATAATGGACTGCTCCGCTTGCCATTAGCCTAGAATCATTTCATCTTTTTGAAACAATTCTGATATCCTAATCATAACTGGAATCTTTATGACGATAATCAATATATAATAGTTACACCTTTAATATTTCATATATAATAATATACTGAACCCAATACTACTGATCCTCACACAATGACTAATTCCTATTCACACAGTTACTCATAATTGCTATTAAACCTTCAAATAAACGCTATTTGATTTGTAAACCTTCTAACTTTCCATCCCTAAGAATAGTATTCCTACTACCCTATTACTGTGTTTGACTCTATACCTAAGCCTACCTACCACTAAACTCTAAACTACTGTAGGCAAAACTCCCATCATTACTTTATTAACGTTATGTGTTGTGTAGTGTATGTTCTAGCTAGGGACCTAAGCTGTACAACGTTCGGAAGGCTAGTCCGAGAATGCAACCTAGAGCCTGTGTAATGTACATTTCACAACATGTCCGTGGACTAAAGGGTTCTGTGAAATGCACGCCCTATTTTTATAACATATAAATATATATTCAATAAAAGACCAAGCCTTAAGCACACACGAGACATCAACGAGTGGATAACAATCCTAGCGATCGACTTATGGGAAATGGCGATCTTCTCGCTTCAGCCTGTGGCCAACCTTAAGACCAGTAAGAGGCCCATCAAAGATAGGCTACACCATCTGTGTAGGTAAAAAGATGGTGCCAGGCTTCTCTTAAACCTGGACCTACTACTAACAGGATCCCGAAGTGTACTTCCTTGACACCATTAGGTGAAATGCACTTCGTTAAGTTGACCATGCAACTAGGACATTGATCTGGTTCGAAATGATAATAAAATCATCTAAAATAAACCCGAAATGTAATAGAAAACTAAGCGAAATAGTTCACTACTATGCAACATATTTGCACAATACTGAACCTTAGAAAACTCAGAATCTAATAAGTGGTGGAATTGTTCAATACTACGCAAAGCAATCGCACAATATTGAACCTTCCCGCCACAACAATAGTGTATCTACGATTCTTTACGTTACGAATTTAAGCTCGACCCAGAGTCAATGACAATCCGACAGCTCGCTAGAGAAAGAATGAATACGTCTACCCGGTGCGCCGTTTTTATATACACTAAAAGGTATGAATCGCTTGAAACGCTCGATCTGCTCGAATCGCATTATTCGCTTGACGTAAACGAAATAATACCTTACCACCATTAACTTAAGATTGGTTTTTAATCGTGCACGTACGTGCTTACTCCCTATTGGAACCAATTTTACTCATTGCGTAGTGTGCGCGACAGCGTCGTAGCGACAACACGTACCTTTACTCAGAAATATGAAAATATTAAGTTTTGTTACGCACAAAACGTTGGTTCAAGTATGCACCACTATATTCTAATCAGATGTACATATCAGTTCGATTCTTATCCAATGATGATGACGATTAATGTATTAATCCCTATTATATTGTATTATTCCTTCATTCAGCATTCATTAAAGACCATAATAGAGCTATAGGCATAGTTCTAGTTACAACTTGTCATAATTGTATTTTTCATAAATCTTTCATGTATTTTTTCTGTGTCAAATATCCTAATTAAAATCTGCACGTTATTTTTGGATGCTACAAGGTTTTTCTGATAGTTAAGAGGGCACCGAGCTTCTGGCGCGAGTTGATTTTAGGTATTCTATGCGTTCCGTGCATGTGTGTGTGTGACGCATATAGGCAGCACCGAGCGAGCGCTGGCTGGAGTTGTGCGCCGATCGCCTACATAGAACGGAAAGAATGGCGGCAAATGGCACTATAAATGCTTTTAGCTAGGGTGTTACCAATATTTACAAAATTTAAGCAACCAGAACAATTTCAAATAGTTTTATTGATAAAATTCACATTTAGAGAAACCTTAATGCAGATGTGACACATATTTTTTTTATTTATAATTAACGTCGTTGGTAGGTTATAGTAACTGCGATGAATGACAAATTGGTATTATAGATACAATAGAAGTTCAATAAAATTAACTCAATAATGTAAAATATTAGAACGGCTAAATAAGATGAAAATCTCAGTAGGCTGACTACGTTCATATGGGAAGCTGTTTTTTTTTGTGGAGCCCCGCAACTCCCGCAACCTTTACCAGGTCATCAGTCCACCTTGTCGGGGGCCTACCCACGCTGCGCCTTCCGGTACGTGGTCGCCACTCGAGAACCTTTCTGCCCTAACGGCCATTGGTTCTACGTGCTATGCGCCCCGCCCACTGCCACTTAAGTTTAGCGATCCGGAGGGCTATATCGGTTACCTTGGTTCTGCTGCGGATAGCCTAATTTCTGATGCGATCACGCAGAGAAACTTCCAACATGGCCCTCTCCATTGCCCTTTGGGTGACTTTGAGCCTTCTTATGAGGCCCATAGTAAGCGAACACGTTTCAGTGCCGATGATAGTTACAGAAATTTTGAAACAAAAAATTTAGAACGAAAATAATTAGGACTAGCGATTATTATGACTACAATATTGGTACACTACAATACAGGTTGATTGATAAGGTGCGGTAAATAACCTTTTATAGAGGTATAGTTAAATTGATATAAGCTGTCCATTTAGCACTTGAAAGCTTATCTTGTGAACACCGGGCTGTTTTCGCAAACCGCCGACCAGATAAAATTAAGCAAGTAACAATATAACCATCTCGTCTAAGTCACAAGGTTGAAATTGGTACCTATAGCGTAACTCAGTAAGAAAGTAATTTGGTTAATAACAATATTTGTGGACGCACTAAAACGTCATTATCGAAAGTCTCTCAGAACTCTTTTATACAGTATTGAATTTCCACCCCTTAGCGGATGATATCCATAAAAACTAACCTATAGTCTTCCCTGATGCTCAAGCTATCTCTATACCAAATTTCATCTAAATCGGTTAAGCGGTTTAAGCGTAAAGAGGTAACAGACAGACAAACAGAAAGTCAGACAGACACACGTTCACATTTATAATATTAGTATGGAACTAGATGTTTTTTTGTGGTTGTCACACTGCCCTCACGTATCGCCACTGCCACTGCCAACGGACTCGCATGCGGAGACAACGCACCAACGTCCGAGTTTTCTCCGCATCTCCGTCCGGAGATGCGATGCGCGACGTCCCTCGCTAAAATTCGTACGGAACTACGGAGCTCGGTGTGACATACCCTGCGGCACGCACCGCGTCTGCGTCCGAGCGCGCGAGTCGTCTTGCGTCTCGTTCCTCCACGCGTCCAGGCGGAGCCAGTGTGTCGTACCATGCGATTTTTCTATACAAAATCAAGCTTCTACATACAAAGTTAAAAAACGCATCAACGGACGCCGCTGCGAGATGCGGAGCAGTTTGACTAGTAGGTAGGTATAGGTAGGTGCTGAGTATGCTTATACGAAGCAACAGGAGTATTCTCTACTTCAAAATTCTCGGTATGTAGGTAGATGTCTTGCCCAAGAATGATTAATTTATTTGCTTGTAAAATATTTGTTGCTTATTGTTGAACATTAAACAATAAATAAATAACAAAATAAAGAACCATCGAAATAAGGACAGTACGGCGATAAACCAAATTAATTTGCAACGAGAGTGACAGCCAGTACCGGCGCACAGTCCCTGGGCTTATCATTTGTAGTTAAATGACTTTTACTTACCTTGATTTTTCATTCAACCGTTTAGCATTCTTTTTTCGCCAACCTCTCCTCTTCCTTGCTCTATTTGCTTTGTTGCCCATAGCAAACAACACAAAATTCGTCGTTACTTTTACAAATCGTGCGTAAGGTCAAGCGACACAGCCTCCCCGTCTGACAGCCGAAGCAAGACTAAAGCGGATAGGGGGGAAGCGCGGCGGCTCTAGCTAAAATGAGCGGAACGTGCGCGACTTTAGTTATTTCCTTTGTATCGCTAAAAAAATCCACATTTTGAAAATTTTACGCATAAACGTCATAGACATCGTTTACTTCTGTCATTATTCAAAACCTGATGACCTACCGTGAAGTATTTACGCCGTACTAAGGTTATTTTTTCATTTTTAGAGGTAACTTTGGATTTCTTTTCTATCGAGGAAAGTATAAGTAATCGAATTTCTAAAGCAAATAATTGATAGAGTGAATCCTAAAATATCTTCTATAGGAATTGCAGAACTAAAGCTTTAGTAATAACAATACTGCAATGTTAAAACGAGCGCAAAAATTTCATAATTTCTTCGGTGTACAGCGTCTACATGGGCTAAAGCGGTCGTCATTAAATTACCGTGGTTTTACTGGCCGCTAAATTTGGGTTAAAACGAATGCATCTGTTTTAATATTCCTTTACACCGTAGGATCTTAAGTCCCTATTCAAGTTTCTAGTTAGGTTGTAAAGCAGGTCCTTGAAGACGGCCTGTGCAAACAATGGGGGCTCACAAAAGATCCAAGTGGGCGACTTGTATAACTGTTGATAAGAGATAGCGGAAGCGGCTAGCGACTATTGACAATGATTTGTATCATTATATTATGTTACGGCTACGGGTATATTATTATTATATTATCGGCTAGCGACTATTTACTCGTTTACCCACAGTTACATCTAAAAAGGACTCGGCACTCATTGGCGTAGGCGCGCGAGGCGCGCCGAAACCCGCTGACCCGTCAAGCGCTATTGCACTTGGTTTTGCCATGGTAAACCTACAAATGGTCGGCTTTGCTCCAGTTATTGTATTCGTCCCACCTTCTAGCGAGGCAATAGTAATGAGTTCACGACAATCCTGATATAACTGGGACCTTAGACTGGTAATGTGAATGCCAGCATGAACGAGTTTGTGTTTTTCTCTATTCAAAACAAATGACACAATCTATATATATAAAAGATCTACTTATATATATATATAAAAGTGCTGACTGCTCATCAACGCACAGCCGAAACAACTGGGACTAGAAACTTGAGGAATTTACCTGGAGTCTACTTAATGCACCCGAGTTAATTCACCTGGGGGAATTAAGAACACTAAAAGTATAATTAAATCACCTGTCAAATCCGCAAGATGTTTTAAGTCAACTTAAGGCCCCTGAGGTGAATTAGGTTCACTGAAAGTATACTTAATGCACTCGCGACCAACCAAGGGTGAATTAAGTATACGGAATGTACACCTTATGCTCTCGTGTCCAACCACGGGTGAATTAAGTTAACTGAATGTGTACCTTATTCACCCGTGACCTGCTAACGGTGTATTAGGTATACTTTTTTGACAACTTCATTCGCCTGATAGGTGAATTAGGTTATCTTATCTGTGAGTGGATTTAGTGCCCTCCAACCCAGCCGCAGGTCCATTAGGTATACTTTTTATTTCCCTGATTGGTGCTTTATTTTTGAGCTAGATTAGAACTTTATTCCCCTGTTTGGTGAATTAGGATGACTGGTAAGTGGACTTTGTGCCCTCGAATCCAGCTAAGGGTGCATTAGGTACACATTTTGTCAACTTTATTCCCGTGATAGGTGAATTAAGTTGACTGAAAGTGGACTTTGTGCCCTCGAATCCAGCTAAGGGTGCATGAGGTACACACATTTTGTCAAATTTATTTCCCTGATAGGGGAATTAGGTTGACTGAAAGTGGTCTTTGTGCCCTCGAATCTAGCTAAGGGTGCATTAGGTACACATTTTGTCAACTTTATTCCCCTTATAGGTGAATAATGTTGACTGGTATTGGACATTGTGAATTAAGGGTGAATTAGGGGGACTAAAAAGTACACTTTAAACCCCCCAGATTTTACGAGGAGAATTAATTATACTTTTAGTGTTCTTAATTCCCCCAGGTGAATAAACTTGGGTGCATTAAGTAGACTCCAGGGAAATTTACACCAAAACTTGCTTTTATGATGTAGGCGAGGCATAAGAAGAGAATTTTGTAAATATGGGGGTTACATACGGGGTACAAAGTTTGTATGGGGAACACTTTTAACTGAGCTGGAGACTTGAAACTTTATAGAAAGATTACTTACTACAATACAAATAATGCACTTTATGCATTTTAGAAAATTCCACCCATAAGCGGGTTAAAAAAAGGGTGCAAGGTGTGTATCGGGTACACTTTTTTTGAGACTTGAAACTTTGTATAAGATAACTTATTAAAATATAAATAAGTACTTCCAGCGTTTTAGAAAATTCCACCCCTAAGGGGGTGAAAAAGGCGTGCAAGGTTTGTATGGGGAACACTTTTTTTTCAGCTAGAGACAACTTAGTAGAAAGATTACTTAACAGAATATAAAAAGTGATTTCACCTTTGTATGAGGGAATATTTTTTGACTTTGTAGGAATATTACTTATTACAAAATAGTACTTTA
Organism: Epinotia demarniana; assembly: GCA_945867215.1. Classification (NCBI taxonomy): domain Eukaryota; kingdom Metazoa; phylum Arthropoda; class Insecta; order Lepidoptera; family Tortricidae; genus Epinotia; species Epinotia demarniana. The sequence continues at coordinate 31,579,943 of OX244259.1, read as the reverse complement.
CGTGTATTAGAAAATTCTAAGGGTAGGTTAGGTTTCTTAAAAAACATTCATCTCCTGAAGGGGCTAAAGGCCAAGGTGAGTTGGAAGTTTGTAAGTACGGGGAACAAGATAAATTTAAAGTAAATTTGTCAAATCCTAGAAAACAAATTACAGAGTTTTTTTGTAATCCAATGTCTAAGGAGGTTAAAACTGGTTGAAAATGTTGAAAGTATGTAATCAAAATACATAATCCAACTGCTAGCAGAAAAATAGGTTAGGTTAAGTTAGAACCTGCAACCTTTACAGAACCGAACAGCGGCCAGAAATGTAGGTAAGGTTAGGTTAGAACTGCGATACTATAGGGGCGGTCCTCCCGACTTTGACCAGTGGTTGGACCGGCAATACGGGGTTTAGAATTTAGGCTGACGCGAACGGATATGGATGCTTCGGTCACCATATTTGTAAAAACGTACATTTCAATTTAGATTATGTAATAGGCGTAGAGATAATTTGAGTCCCTTGGAAGGATAAAGGATATTTTTTATTTCGGAAATCATCCCTTGATATGGTAGAAGTTTGTTAGGGACAGCGTTAATTAAGCTTGCGCCTAGAATAATGCAATAGTAATATTTTTTCTTTTTTTTGCAAGATGATAACACGTTCTACGCGGACGAAGTGCAGGCAACAGGTACTTATGTAAATATAAGCACAATGAAAAATATATAACAATCATTATTATTATCTAATGAACAAATGAAAAAACTCTTCAAATATTTACTTTGTACCATTTTTAAGTGTCTGTTGATTGGTTCTCTTTCATGCAATTTGGCAATAAGTCTGCCTTTCGTAATTTCTATGATTTAGATTTTTGCAATGAAGTTTAAATATACAAAATAACTTTCAACATTATGGCGCTATTAGGTTAGGTTAGAGATTTGTCAAGTAAAGCCCTCTAAGAATGTTGAATATATTTTTGTATAGGTCGAAACCGGTAACTATTATTATTGCGCAAGGTGTTTTCTAGGCACATTGTCTTGGTCACCTATTCAAAGGTTTTACTATGTATTCAATTTCTTCAATTATTTTTCATATTTCAATTAATCAGCATCGATCCCTACTACTGCGCGAGTTGTTCGCATAATCAAATTATTGGTTAATTATGATAATGTATGCAAAATCATAGACATTCCAGCACGATATAAAAGCGTTTACTCATCCCTATTGGCCAAGCCTAAATTCTCACGACCAATGTTACTCAATAGAATATTCACTAGGCGTAAAAACTCTTTTCTTATCATTCTCATTCTTAATTCATGTATTCGCTATCTCTACCTGTTTTGACTTAATCCCTGCTGGAAAAAGTTTCTACAAATAGGAGCGGTCACAGACTTGTTTAATTCAGTCTGCCTTCAGACATCCAAAGTAGTCTCGACAGAGAACTGTTTGCGCCAAGCTTTATTTTAGACTTTTGTGTTCTGTGATGTTTTGACAACTGTTCTGATATTAGTGACCGAAATTCGAAATCGTTTGTATATTTAGTACATATTTTCATTTCTTGACCAATATTTAAAGATGAACATAAAAACAAATTAATATAAACTGTGTCGCAGGTAATTACGCCACCTCGGGACATAGAGAGAATTACGTTCTACAGTTATACTGTATTCATTGTATGATTCTAACTATTAAATTAAAAATTGCTACACATAAGTATATTTAAATTGTAGTAGTTATGTTAGTTTAAGAAAAATAGCAAGGTTACGTTTTCCTAGGATGTTCAATAAAATTACTTTTTTTATAAATATGGTCAAGTGCCCTTGTCATTTACTAGTGCAACGTAGATTACTAGGATGTTTACCTTAGCTGTTCTTGTCTGTGTAACGGATATTCTTATCATCATATATTATATCATTATAGCACACACACACAAAATCCAAAAAAATATCAGACATTAAAAAAAACACACCTTTATCCTGAAAAGTCGGAATAAACAGATAAATTGAAAAAAAACTGTCAAATAACGGCCCGTTAGTGAAGGCAGAGGCAGCGACGATCTCACGAGGCGATTTTTTGTTGATCAACTTAAATCGGTTTACGAATTGAATGACAATCGCTAATGAGAACATGTTTTCAATAAAAGTTGATCAACTTTTATTGAACAACAAAAATTTGACTCCCTCTCAACTTTTGGTGGGCGAGTCGGTTCAATTTGTTGACGTCACCGTGCAAGCAACAACTTATCGCACATGTATGAGAACGTTCCGTTCAAGTTGAAAACGATTTTTATCTGTGGTGGCAGTATTGTTTCCTGTCAAAAGTGAGTGCGTGCGGCGAAAATGACTACAAAAAAGGTGATAAAGTGGATGGTCCTTAAGATCCAAGTCCTCACCCAAAATCTGCGTTTTTTTCTTAATATTGCCTTCCGGAAAATAAGTCTCAGTTTGTCAATTAAAATATTCCTTATTTCGCGGATACATGTTCGCACGACATTGTTTGACGCCATTTTGAAGCAACTGCCCGTTCGGTCCGATTATCGGCGCGACCGTGAAAACGCAATTCAGAGCGATTTTTCTTGATCAATTTAAAGTTGATCAACTAAAATCGCACTGTGAGAACGCCGCTGTTATTGAATCATACTTTTACGAACGACAATTAAGCAACATTTTATTAAAATGTTGTTCTACGATCTGTCTAACTTTTTTTATGAATAAGGGTGGGTGTACCAAACCGTCTATATTCGTAAGCGGTGTTTCTTTTAATCTGAATGTATGGCATAATATGAAAGTACCGGCGCCATCTTTAACGTTGATAATCGTAAGTTGGTGAAAATCGCCTCGTAACTTGAAGTGTGAGTTATGCCACGATCACTGAGAGTTAGTTGACTGCCCTCAAACAAAAGGACGCATACGTACCGCGAAAAGGTTCCATTCTAAAACCTTTTTACTCAGATCTGGGGGCACAGCAGTGCCCCCGCTAAGTCGAGCGCGAAGCAAACACTGCCGTACCAAACTTTACTGGAACCATTTCCAGTGGTACTGGAACCAACCACCCGATCGGCTCAGCCTGACCACAGGACACCCCCAGGTCATAATTATAAGTAGCGACCCTACGTACCTGAGTGCTCCTGGGGGTGTCCTGTGGTCAGGCTGAGCCGATCGGGTGGTTGGTTGGACAGGCCCTCCGCCTCTGGCTTGCCATTATTGGCTGTCCAGAGTGGATTCGCAAGAGCTGTTGCACGAGGGTAGATGTGGACACCTAAGTGGCGAGTTGGCTATATGTTTAAAGTCCAGTGCCACCTCTCTACCCCCCAGCTCTCTGACCGGTGTTGCCCTTAGGCCATTTTTTAATGTCGCTATTAATAGGGGCCAATCTAGCAGTTAGCGAGTCACCGTCTGCCAGAAATAAAGATTGAAACAGTTGCGTCCGATGTTTCACCCAATAGCCCAGCCACTAGTCCATCATTTCAACCCAATAACCCGTTTTATTTAGATTCCATCAACCATCAATAGTCCCTATACACCCCAGCGGGTGCTGTCTCTGTGTGCATCCCATGACACGGGCAGGGACAGCATCCGTTCGGTGTACTCCTTGCATTTCATTAAATTGTCAAAAGGGTCTCTACGTGTTGGCTCAGTTGGTACTTTGTAGGTACCTAGCTCCACGCACGCCTCCCAAAGGTCCGGGACATCATTGTCCCGTGAACGGGAAAGACATACATAATAATTATAGGGGCCTGAAAATGCGGCGAAATGGTTCCAATAAAGTTTGGTACGGCAGTGTTTGCTTCGCGCTCGACTTGGCGGTTGTTCGGTACGCATCTTAAGACTAAATTTCTACTTGTATCTTGAAAATGCAAATGTATTGTAATGATGAACTTCTTAAATTGTATTCCTGCCAGCGTTGCATGCTCCTACGAACAAGCATAGGGGTTTGTCCTATCAGTCTCCTGTTCTATAACGGTAGCAGTTGGCTTTGACTTTTTCCCGTACATTGCGACCGCTGCCGCCGCGCATAGTTATTAGTAAGAGGGGACACCGAAATGATCGGAAATGGATAACTTAGGACTTATTTACCTGAAAAGCTTATGACGTTAATATATGACTTTTGAAACAATATTGGCATTCAAATTATTATGAAATATTGTTAAATTTTACTAAAAATCTTAAAAGTGCGATCGAGAACTTGCGCGGAAAAATGACTGAGTGAATACTTGTCTCAAACCCAAACTGTAGAATGGGGTTTTAAGAGTGATTACAATCGAACTCCCCGAAAAACTCGTTCAATGGGTAACCTGAGACTAGCTATGACTTTTTTTGTAAAAACTTCTTATTTAGTAGATTTGAGTACACTAGGTGGCCTCACTAACTTAATACCTCTAGAGCTTAAGATTGTCTCTAAATGTTTAAACCCTCTATCTGCTTTTATTTTGCAATTCGGAGGAATAATGTCAATGAACCCACATTGTTCAACCAAGGCAATATGCGACATACGTCCATCATAGCCAACCGAAATAAAATTGATAAAACAATCAGGAGTAGCACTAATCAAGAACTTTGCTGTGTTACAGCTTTTATATTACGATCATGTCAATGTTCGTTCTACCGGATTTTGGGGTTGTTGGATTTGCACTTCGAAGCAATCAATAAATGCCTGTACTTTTGTATATTCTTTGTGAACTTTAAACGCATCTAATCAATTTCTTTTTATGACTGATACAGGAGGCCAATATACAAACTGTTTGAGAAATTTTGAAAGCACTTTTAATGTCGGAAACTAGCTTCGCCATAATGTTGTCAGTGATATTTCAAAGAAGTCTGAATTTTTGCTGAATGTGTCATGAGTTTTTAATTTGTACAGAGTGGTTTATGAATTTTATGATACCTAAGGTGGTAACAGTGTCACATGTGCAGTCCAGGTATTTAATAATCAAGTAATAATCTTTGTGTAAGCCGATATACTGCATTGGTTTCTTATTTATAATACTTAACATAATATCTCTACCTATACTGGTTTTCCTACCCGGTTCATCGCTACTTGTGATTTCTTCTTCAAGTATTTCATATGTGCTTCAATCACAAGATGAAAACATGCCACACAGTGAAACAATTTTGACAAATTTGCGCTTCATGGGTGCCTTCTTCCTTAAAGAACAGGATGTTGCTTGGTCTTGCATATGTTAGACAAAAGCATTCATACCATCATAATATATACCTACTTAAAAATAAAAATAAAACATAATTATTCCATCGGTTTTTTCTACTCCCGATAATTTCAGACCACTTTAAATGTCCACACAGACATTTCGATTCTAAAATGTCGAGACTATTACACTGAACCTGTAGACGTATTATAAAAGCAAATACTGAAACCCGTATTAATTAATTTATTGAAGGAAAATTTATTCAATCAACCAAACTAAACCGAATTCCGATAGCCCTAGCGTGTTTAACATTAATGAGCTAGCTAGAGCGGGAGCCAGCGGCGATGGCGCCGCGGGCACAACTACCCACTCAACGCGACATAAGCGTCAGGGACGCTTGTTTACAGCATGCCCGTAGTTGAGAGTATCAGTTATGTTATGTGGGTAATATGTGGCTAGAAAGCTTTACACGCTGCGAAGAAACACGACAATCTGGAGCCTCTGCTTCAATTTGACGGAGTTGAGTGCGTGGCACAATGAGAACGATTTTTACTCGCCATTACGAATAAAACGTTTTATTATAACCGTACCTGAACTACAATTTTCACACACGCATACACTTCAATCATTTGTTTGACGGCAAGGTATATTTATACTCTGGGTGAAGTGGTACCCTGAGCCCTCATGTGTTACATTGACATCAAACGATGCATACGTCAAACTGAAATATGGGTCGATACTTTGGTAAAGTTCCATTAAACCCTGACTATGAATAGTCTTTGCTCTAGGGATCGGAACAGGTTTTTTGACCTCGAAATAACCACATATCTCGAACTATTTTATACTTCATACGTAGGACTCAGTTTTGTTTTAAAGTAACAACTGCGTATCATTAGATTGCCCAATTAGAAATGAAATATATTGATTTAAACTTTCACGATTCTCACACATTATTTATACTAAACGGGACTTAATCGCGTATTAACTTATTTATTTACCTCACTGAGGTCTCCCGACGTTTCGGATGTGTTGCAACATCCATGGTCACGGGACAACTGGCTTGTGCGGGTATCAACATCTTCTTGCTGCGCGGGTTTTATGAAATAATTAACAAAGAACGAAAAAATAAAGTTTTCGTTCCCATGCTCTACACATACTCCCATATATACATAATAGACTTATATTATATGCACAGCCTTTTCTTTTATATGTAGAATACAGACATACCCATCAGATCTCTCTCTCTCTCTCTCTCTCTCGGGACCTCATCATAAAGACAAAAAGGTACATGGACCATTATTAACAACCTAGTGAGGCCGCTAGTCGGCGGTCGTGGGTTCGAATCCCGGCTCGTACCAATGAGTTTTTCGGAACTTATGTACGGAATGTGATTTCATATTTACCGATAGCTTTTTGGTGAAGGAAAAACATCGTGAGGAAACCTGCATACATCTGCAAAGAAATTCAAATGTGAAGTCCCCAATCCGCACTGGGCCAGCGTGGGGACTACTGCCCGTTCCCTCTCATACATTAGAGAGGAGGCCTGTGCCCAGCAGTGGGACGTATATAGGCTGATGAGGTGAGGCCGCTAGTTAAGCACACGGTCACGCACACATGTACAACTACGTAAATTGCATTAAACTCTTCAGTAGGTGTCGCAATAATGATCTGATCTGATGAATAATGATCACACTTATTTTCTAGTGCAATTTATTTAATTGATCGAGTGAGCCAAGCAAACGAATTTCTTCTTTTAAACTTGGGTGAAATTTTTTTCGTTATTCCGTCATCTGTCTGGCTGTTGTCCTCTTTGGGTCGCACTCCTCAACAGATTGTCGTGATATGTCGTGAGTACTTCTCGTTATGTTATATAGTTGGACCGCTTAAGTCAGTGCTGGCCTGCGCGGCGCGCAAGGCGCGGGAGACTTTAGGGGAGACAAAGCCCGGCGCCCCGTTATCGAGCGAAGAATTGATGTGATTTTTTAAGTGGAGATAGTTGAAGGGATGGAGAGTGACATAGGATAGATTTTATCGCCGAAATCATCCCCTAAGGGGGTGAAATGGGGGGTAAAAGTTTGTATGGAGCTGCGATATAAACGAGTTCCACGCGGACGGAGTCGCGGGCAGAAGCTAGTATTCCAATAAATTCCGCTACAACTGCATTTCCTTTGCGAGGCGACATTGTTGCGCAGTGACGTGCAACCTCTCCCCTCCGCAATCACTGGATGACTGAAGCCTGTCAAGCCTGCCAGCCACACACACGTTCGGTTATGCCTGCGCAAGCGAAGTGCGCAAGCACAACCGAGAAGCAAAAAATATTAATTTTCATATTTCAAATTTTGCTTGCGCGCAGGCAAGGAGTCATGTCATACACACGTTCAGTTATGCCTGCACAAATGAACTGTGCAGGCATAACCATCGGTTGTAACCTAGCGTGTGTGGCCGGCTTAAGGCGCTAACCAACAGCAACCTCTTGTATATTAACTTTCATGGGTATTTTCATCGTCTCTGCCATATTGCCCCTTTATAGCAACATTTTGGTGGTTTCGGTGATTTGACCAACATAAACTGGTATCGTATACCATACTATTAAACGATCAATATTTGTATGTATCTAACTATAATTATATATGACTACAAATATATAATTATAGTTAGATAAAGGCTTCGAAAAAGGCTCAAACTATTTCGATTGATTTGGCAAAAAATCGATTTAGCTCACTAACCTACTTACCTAATCGGTCTCATATCTGGGAAAATCGTTTTATGCGTAAATTTCTACCCGGTCGCACAGGGACTTAATACTATTTTACAGTACATGACATATTGTTCTCACACTTGTGACTCGTGCGAGCGGGGGGGCGTTCTTAAAATGTATATAGGTACTACACTTTTGTTTCCTGGCCAAATGTGACCATAAACACGAACACGAACGGTAACTTTATGAACCCGAGTCATCTACCTTTCGGCGCCAGGTTCCTTTTGGTTCTCGCTGGTAAAAAAGGTCTGACCATCTTTGTTTGCACATGTATTATTATCGTACATTGCAGTGCGTTGTTTACATAAGAGTATTGCAGTGGTAGGTGAACTACAACATACTTCAAAAAATGTTTTTCAACACAATTGCTCGTAACGTACCTCTTATTGTGTCGCTTTTAGGCTCATAATCCTGGATATTAAACACGCGTGTTTTATAACATTACAACACTTGTGTGTTATGGTTATATTCCGATTAAGTCACGTTGGCACCTTGCAGCAAGATATATGCATGAACACGGTGTATTCTTAAATTAACCGGGTTGTACAGAATGTATAGCTTTTTTTTTTATTCTCGGCAAATGGATTCTTACTCGACTAAGCAAATTAAATCCTTTTTGTTAATTAATTGACTGTTTATTTTTGTATATGATATAGAAGCGTTTAATTTAGTAAAACTATTCACTTTTGATAACATTTTACACGAATTAATACAGATAACATTTTAAAACGAAAATATTATTTTATTTTGTATTGGGATTATTCTGTTTAGAGACTGTGCCCGCACTGCGCAACCTTCACGAAAAAATTACTGTTGCGCGCCATTATAGGTTATTTCACAAATATTTGTTAACATCGTTTATGCGTGTTCGGTTATTATCAAAAATGCTGACTCGTGGTGACTAGAAAAGTGATTAGAATGGACGCCACTGGAAAATCTTGGCGATGTGAAATTGTGAGTAAAACCTGTTGTAATTTAAATGATTTACTTAATGTAAAGAAAATAATTTGGCAGTCCTATAACATTTCAATCTTATGAAAATGTTTTTTTTTTCCTCGCAAAATGTGTTGAAAAACGTCGTATGATACGCGTGAGCTTTGATAATTAGATCCTCGGCTTCCTTATCATCCTCACCTGCGGTTCGCGTGAACAATTTCGGCTCTGATGTAATTATCAACATACCTCACTTGTATCACAATGTACTATTCTTAAATCCTGGTATAACTCGCTTAAATTATCTTTCTTTTTAAGTAATGGCACAGCACAGTTGGATCCACATTTGTTTCACAAGCACTCGTATTACTAGCAAAAAAAATATTATTCGCAATACACAACATTTGGAAAAGAGTCACCTTTATACATTGCCTAGGAAGATCTCTTTTATTGCATAACTTGCATTCACTTCCTTTTGTGTCAGTTCGGCGAACACATTTACACATTGTTCATCTTTTTCTTTTTGAACAGTTTTAATGTAAACCGGGACTTGGATATAACATTTCGCTGCACAATAATCTGCAATCCTTTGTAACGTTCGCATATGTTGCATACGAGTGAGCTCGAATTTGTAAACTGAACATGAAAATTGTTTGTTTTAGCCCATTCTATTTCATACAAGTTTTATTGCAGCCGAATAGGGTTTTACGAGTACGTTTGAATATAAAAGGTGGGGTCAGTACTTATGCCTCGTTCAATAAACGTAACGTATTGTGTAAATAAAGATACAAGTACTATTAACGTTTAGGCTACTTCCGCATTTGACGGGGTGGGATAGGTATTTTCTTTATCACCAAGAGTTTACTCATGTTGTCCAGATTTCCTTACTAGTACAGAGATTTCCTTAACAGTACAGCCTATAGTGTTAGTACCTATTATATTTACCAGGTTGTGTTGGAAATATCTTGTAAAACCAAGGCTACCGCTCCTTGTATACTTCAGACGTTATTTCGCCAGCTACTGGCGACATGCCAGCTCTCAACGTTCACATAATTATCAACAGCTATGTATTAACGATTCTCGCGCGCTTAGTAATTGTAATTTTTTTAAATAGGTATCTTTATCATCATATCAGCGGAAAGATGTCCACTACTGATCATAGGTATCTTTATAAAAATATTTAATCGCTGTATTAATACAAAAAATACTGTACACATTAAGTCTTTTTAAATGTGTATCCTTAAATCATTTGACTTATAGTTTTAAGGTACAAAGTTCGCTTAGGAGATCGTGATGATCTATGTAGGTATCTTTACTAGACGTCAAAATCAAAAGTGGATGGTAATTTAGAGCTTAGCCGATTAAGACTGTATCAAAGTATTGCAAGGAAAACTAGTCAGCTGTGTGCCCACGTCATTCGTCGTGAATCATAGAAAGCTCCCGGGATCTACGTACTAGTAAAGCAATTGGATCTAAGAATATCAGAATGGGAATCTAAACCTAACTAAGACGTACACCTTAGGTACATTTTGAGAAATATAAAACGAATGAAACAAGACGGCTATTTCTTTGATAACCGATAATACGACGACCGAAGTACGACATATTGGCGTCCCAAGCGACCAGAGGGCCGAACCCTTCTTTGCCAAGCGACTAAGTCTGCGTCAAGTGGGTGAACTGGTTGGAGTATTTAATATTCCACCAATAATAAATGTGAAATAAGCCAAGTTCGTAACAAGAAACTTTAGTACTGAGATCCCTAATAAAAAAGTGATGCCTGGATCCTAACCTAAATACCAATGCACAATGTTGTGAAATAAAATTTGTTATCTTGGGTACGTAATTAAATACCGGAAATTCAAATATCGATACTGAAAACATCGAAGTACAAATATCAAAATCAAAATAACGAACAGTTGCAAGGTCAAAATTAAAAATAACGGAGATTAATTTACACCGCTTAAAATATCGAATACCAAATCTACAATTTATTCTAAGTTATCCGGCTTTGTATAAATAATTCAACTGTTATGGATTATCTACAAACTTGGCACCCATTTAGATCTAGCCAAGTTGACAACCAGGCGTTTTCTTTTATGGAATTTGTCTTTTTTTATTTACATGTATGTTTTTGATGGGATAAGGATCCACGGATTCAGCGAGAAACCTTCCAAGGTTCAATCCTTGTGGTTCTGCCTAGCACTACATGCCATGCCGCTCAGCACTTTGAGGAATGATTCAGGGCTAGGCTGCGGAGACAGGCGGCCGACGAAACGGGTAGCGAGGGTGGAGAATGTCCTGTGGCCGTAGCATTTTATCACTTATCACAGTCGATCAGACATCCGTCACGTTCTGGTGGGGTGTGTAATGATGGGTATAAAAATAAATAATATAATTTCATTCGCTATAACAACATTTGACATAATTTCAAGGTATATAATCACTCATTGTATATAAAAAACGTTTGTTATAATATCAAAATATATATGTTTATTTTGTATAACGATCATCGGATATAACACTTGTTTTGTATAATCATTATATGGTTTAATGCTCATGTTACATACAAGTTATATGTCATAACTATCAAGTAAAATAATATTTTATTATTAAAAGAAAATGTAGATAACGTAACGGTTCGCAAATTGCATTATGTAAGTATATATTAGGTAGTAAAAAGTGTTCGGTTCTGGCGCTTCGCCGGCCGCTACCGCGGCACGCTCGCTTCGCTCGCTCGACTCGCGCGCTGTAGGGTCGCAGCTCAACCTAACACTCCTCCTCGCTTCGCTCGTCGTCGTACCTACACCGACCTGCCTTAGAGTCTACCAAAAAATATTATGCTAATTGTACATTAGAAGAAATTAGCATTATATCCAATGTTCAATATAGCAAATATGCATTATACTTAATGTATGTTATACCAAATATTTTTATATCAAATGACCGTTATATAAAATGATAATTATGTCCTATGAAAATATAATAAGTGTTGTTATAGAACTTGAGAATTATATCAGATGAGCGTTATTGCGAGTAATATTATATCATAAATATTTATAGCCGTCGTTACGCACCCGTTCTGGTGAGTATGTATATTGCCATCTAGCAACCATGCTACGCCCGCTGAGAAAACGCGTTATTATTTTCGACTTTTACCGGCGTCACTCGTGATAAACCTACCAGAAGTCCGAAATGATTACAAAGCATTTCGGACTTGTACCAATCCATGTTGGCAAATATTATGTTTTAGTAAAATATATGTGTATGTATATCAAAATCTTTCTCACTGTTGCAATTCAGGCGTTAGGCAAATTCTAAAACAATAATAGCTGTGCGCAGTGCAGAAGGTAAATATTCATTAAACAACAAAAACATGGTATGTATACATTAGTATTTAACTATGATATAAACGTGGCATGCGAACTGCAGGAATCCACCATCCACGGCAGCAGAATTAGACCGTGGAGCAGTAGGAATGTCGTTAAGGCTCCCACACTATTACTGGGTATATTTTATTTGTACCAGTTACAACTCGCTCTCGTTAAGCGACCAATTTCTACCCTACGCAACGTTTACAACATACCCTCTCTCTGCATGTAATTGCTCCGGCTCCCATACGCAAACATTTATACGTATAACTGGACCTATTAGGGTAATCAAACCTTTTGACGGATGTTCCGCATACATTTACTTCGAGGGTCTCCAGTTATCTAGAGCTAACTCACCTTACTATTAACTCACATTGGGTCGTAGGTAAGTACGTAAGTTAAGTTATAAAATGATAAGAAAATCAATGATTATAAAGTCACACTCTATTAAATATACTAGTTTTTGGTGTTAGATTTATTATGCTACACTCAAGACGTAGCCCTTTCTTTAGTTATTGATAGCGACAGTTGTTATATTAATATTTTGCAGTGCTAAGAATTTTAGTGGCGTTAATTCTATTAATTACTTTCCTTTTAACCACGAGTTCTATATTTGATAATAACCAATAAGCCTTTGTATTGGCTGTTTGTGTATTTAATACAAATAAAGCGATATAATACAAAAAACAAATATCGTGGAAAAATATGACCAAACGTACTAATTTGTTTAATCGTGTAAGAATCCATCTACCTAGAATAAGAAAAACTGTGGATCCCAGTTAATTATAGAATATGCCGTATTCATAGGTACCTAGATACGCGTTGCTGCGAGATGCAATCTATATAGCAATAAAAACGAGTGCCGTAATTTTATAAAACAGGCACAAATTGACGAAAAGGCTTTTACGCGTTGGTAATGGGGTTCTTGTTTGGGAGAAATAAAAAGATACTTTTCCTCCCAGAAATCGACAATCATAGGGATGATATGAGCATTAAAGTTGGAAGTTCACAAGAGAGTTCGACCTAACGAAGCTGCGGGCTAATTCTAGTGTCACAATAATACGAGATTGGATTGTAATGGGTGTTCGAAGCAAGTTTTCCGCCACTGCTGCAGCACACTCTGCAGGCGGAAGCTTGTTACGTGACCAGAAAATGGAAATTGTTGCGTCATTTTCCTCACAAATGAACGCCGATCCTCAATTAAACGGATTCATCATGCCTTTTCTATGTTCTTTCGTTAAGGTTTTGATAAACGTACTGACCTACTAGGAATGAGTAGAAGGGATTATATGCTATACTCACTTACTAATATTATGAAGGGGAAAAGTCTGTGTAATGCGGTAGTATGTAATTTTGTAATCTTCGTAACTACTCATGCAATTTTTAGAAATCTTTGATTAGTGTATAGAATTAAAACCTGTACTGGGCAAACCGAGACATCGCTTGCATTTTATTTCTTTAAATCAGGGTACAACAAGGTCCATATTACAAATATCTTAAAGACTAACGTACGAGTACATATCAATAAAAACTTATTAATAACTACAAAATACACAATAGGGTATATTCATGTATTTTTTCATACTATTCTATAAGTAATTATAAAACCGGATAAAAATATAACACTTTCACACTATTATTAAATGAGCTAAAAAAAAGAATAATTAAAACTACTATCTTTTTCGGACGATTGAAACGCCGCCATTTTGGCGCGCTCATTTTGTGACGTCACCGTGCACTTCAAATAAATTAACAGCGAAAGTGTTTGATTCACAGTTTTAATATAAGTGAGTGATTAAAGCTTGTAAGATCAACTTATTGTAACGGAAGAGCACACACAAGCTTATTATAAATATTGTATTGCCCCTATGTGTGAAAATATCATTAAAACTGCACCTGACGTAATCTATATTTTCATATGCCCAAAGATGCAAATATAAGAAAAAAGCGGTGTAAGGCGATGAGGAGAGATAATGTATCGTGCTTGAATGGTTTATATTGTTGTGAAGATCATTTCGAAGTGAGTATGAAATATTTTTGTACCTAAAATCTTTTTTATTAAGACTCGTGAACAATATAAACAATAACCTAACCTAAAAAAAAAATTATACTTATTCATAAAACTATTCTGAGTCCCATTTTTTTAGCTATTAATGTTACAAATATTATTATTGTTGTTCATCAACAGTTCACTATGTGTGTTGATTTTTATCACGAAACGTTTTAGCTAAGTTTCTTTGTTTTTACTGAGTGCCCTACTCAAATTTGTATTATTTATAACTCTTGACGAAAACAACCTAAGTTTGTTATGTTCATAAAGATGTTCACAACATGTAACATACCTAATACCTACATATCTTTGATTATATAATATACATATGTATGTACTAGTTTATTATTACACTTATTTAAGAAAGAAACCTCTACGAGGTACCTACGTACTTAGTCATTATGAACACATTAATTTTAGGCAGATTATCCGACTGTGCCTTGACAAAACCGCTTCCAGTCATTGTGGCGAGTCTTTTTACACAAGGAGTCACTGCTTTCAGTTAATAATTGCCAAAAAACACTGATTATTTATCATAAACAACGGCTATACATTGCGAATAACTTTCAACTATCATACAAACGACCTGTTGACAGTAGACACCGAGTGCACGGTGACGTCACGATTCGCTCCGCCAATAGCGTTGCGTTTTGGAAATTTGCGAGAGAATTTGAAAATTAATACTTTTAAATAATTAAATTTGTTAATAGAAACATGATTATTTGTAAAAATAATCATGTGTGTATACTTACTAAGCAATAAACATTACTCATGATTTTTTTTGTTCATTTCTGAATCACATGCATATTCCCTATTACTGCGACGTATTGCGTAATTTCGTGGTGTCAGGTAACCGACCGCGAAAACGTCGGAACTTGATTCCCGTCGGCCAAAACTCTTCCTGAGTGAAGGTTGATAGATGGCCTGTTGAACTTTGGCCACAAAGGAATTAAAATTCACGAAATGGCGTGACTCCAACCTCACGACCCTCAGGATGAATCCGGTCTTCACGCGCACATACTTCACTACTTCCTCTGCCTTCATAGTTTAGTGCACCCAGAACACGTAAAGCTGCGTCGAATGTGTAGCAGGACGCAGCACGAGATTTGGTCCAGTCGGTGCGGTACCGCACAGATTCCGACAAGTCGGCTTCTTCTTTTCCTCGACCTTGTCGCGTCGCGACTTTTTTTGAGTCGTATGCGGCAGATCCTCACCAAAGAAATCACACGGTGCGGGTACTGACTGGGTGACGCCTCAATACTTGTACACGTGTACAGTACAGTCAGTGTTATTAATAAACACTTAAATTCTGGGTCCATAAAACTCGTTATCCAATTTTTTTTATACTGACGTATTGTAGTCATAATCATCGCTAGTCCTTAATTTTTTTCGTCCTTTGTCTCTGTAACTAGAATCGGAAGTCATAATGATCAGTTGTCCTAAAAGTTTTTTTCATAATTTCATTACTAAGTACTTGCTTGAAGTCATAATTGTATTAACCATTACAGTTTTCATAACGGACATTCATCATAATTTTGTTAGTCCTAACATAATAACTAAGAACATCTATACTTCAACTCCTAATTTTGTTTTCCTAGTGAAAAAACGCTTTCGCTTAGTGAATTAAAAAAATCGGTTCTGGTTCTCGGTACTACTAACACTTCTCCTCGCTTCGCTCGTCGTCGTACCTACACGGAACAGCCTTAGGCTACATCCGACAGATCATCGAGACAGGCGACTTGCTTAGCGTCTTAGTTAGAGCCTTGTGGCCTCGCCTTGTGCCTTACGACAAAAACAAACTCTATACTAAGGTAAGTTATCATCATCATCATTTATTTAAGAGCTAGCATTTTTGAGGAAGCATAGTGTGGTGGTTTCCCCCTTGCCTTCCACACCGCAGTTCACGAACCGAGGTTCACCCGCTCCGTGATGTCCAAACAAGAGCCCTTCCAGATTCCTATCTTCGCTCTCCAGTCGGTACTAGTGCTACTGCTGCCTGACACTAGAGGATTGCTTATTTAATGGCGGCAACTACTCGCCATGTCACAGAATCGTCGTCGGATATTGTAGCTTTTTATAGAGTAGCCCCTCCCACAAGCCTACCCACTATATCCTGATAACCCTGCCGCTGCGTGGTCGGGGACTGCTTATTCAGTATATTCGCAGCTAACCATCATATCTGATGGCCATTCCGCTACCCGCCGCCTGTGGACCCCGGTAGTAGCCTACAGCTCAGCCTTACAAAGGTAAGTTATACCTAATGGAAAACAGTTCTTATCTTAAGTCATTATCTAGTCGACCACCTACCTGTTGTGGAGGTCTGCCTACCTTGCGGGCGTTGGACCTGGTCTTTGTGTTTTTTTTGCACCAACTTTCACCCTCTCTTTTAATAACTTCCTTCTACACCCTGCACAACAGTTGGCTGTAAGAGCCCGTGTAGCTCTGCAGCGTCATCTTGCACCTAAAAATCATAGTTTTATAACCAACAAGCTATGTTTTATGCGATTATGATTACAGTTTAAAATACGTTTTAGTGTAGCTAACAAAAAGCAACATTGCTTACTTCCTTGCGCCTCCATCACCTGATCGCCGTGAGCATCTGCAGTTCTGGAGTCAGGCCACCACCTCTCCGGTTTTTTTGAAGGACCGTTCTCACTAGGTCTACTATGTAAGCAATCGTTGCTTTGCGCAAACGGTACCGCGTTTTAAATTCGACGTCCGGCAGTTCGCGTATCGGGTTGGCCATCTTATAGTATTTTTTCCGACGCCTGGGTTGTGGGAGCTGATCCACAACGTCAGCCGCCCGAATTAGTAAGATATAGTACTAATCCTGCCACAAGATCGTTTCAGTACGTGGCTAGTTGATACTACCTACTACTAATTAAACTAATAAATAAGTAAGTACTTCGCTTTGAAGCCCGTCGAGGTGCAAAAATGGAGCTATACTTACTAAATTTAAAAAACGTATGTACAAGACTGCTTAAATAAGACTGCTTAATTAGGAGGACCTTTGTGTTTTAATAATAATATGTTGGTATTTACAAAATATATATGATAAACTACTACTTAATCGAAGAAATACCTAATGGAAGTTAAACTAAGTTTTAAATACCTGTTGTCAATGTTGCTATCGCCGATAAATATTTACCCATTGTGAATTCCCCTAAACTTGAAATAATTATAGTTGTGAGCGACGTCCGCTCTCGGCGGCGTCGGCTGGGCGAGTGAGCGCGCGCGCTACCGGCCGCGGCAATGCTCGCCCCTGACAGTCACCTAAGAGTGACCTAGTTCCGAGATACAAGTCGGCGACGGACGAGCTCCGCCCCTATGTGCTCGGACAGTGCGTCGACCACGCTCCGTGACACAAGTCGGGGACGGACGAGCTCCGCCCCTATGTGTACGGACAGCGCGTACTACCACTCGGCGCCCGAATGGTGTGTTTGGGCTTCGCCCGTGTCCTCAGACACTTTGGGGTAAACGCTGTTACCAAAATAAAAGAAGGAATAACGAAAAATAGACTTTTATTTACTTTCCCTATCACTGCCCTAAGTGACTTGATACAAGTCCCTAATTTCCTAATACTTTGTAGTTTTCTTCTTCTTCTTGTTGTGACTTCCAGGAGGCTCCGATTGACACTGAATTGCTTTTTTTTTTTTTTTTTTTTGAACCTGACTGTTGCTATAATAGGACGGACCCAATATAGCGGTCGAACTGCGTGGTTGGAGGGTGGCCTGGGGAAAATCCAGGGGAAGCCTCCGGCACGACCACGCGGGGAAGTTTGTACACTGGAATACTCTAAGAGTTTGCGCTCCAGTGAGATTGGTTGAACGGTATCAACCGAATCTGGGGTGTGAGTGGTATCGAACTACTGGGAGTTTTATCGCTGGTTCGCTAAAACCTAGCCTAGCTGAGAAGAGTCCAGCAAGAAACTCAGCTAGGCCCGACTTGCGTCGGACTGACTCTACCCGGTATGCGGCGGTACCGGGACGAAAGCGGACTGTATGTGTCTGTGTTGTCTCGCGGTGGACGTCCCCGCCGGCGGGAACGCTGAAGTGTACGCGATGTGTTGGATGCCGAAAGCGCAGCGTTCCATCTTTCGATGGACGCTGTGATTTCGTCGTCCGGGTCCGTGAGTGTGTGCCTAGGACGCCGGACCGTGCGGCCCCTAATCAGTGAGCGCCGAGTAACGACAGAGGGGGGAGGGATGGGGACGTAGTCAGCAGCCTTCCTAACTAACGGATTCCTATGGTGGGGAGCGTTATCAAAATAACGTCTGGCAGCCTGCTTAAAGAAACCATACATGGTGCTAATCTCCATGTCGTGGTGCAGGCTGAGGTTCGATTGGTACCACGGGGCACCAGTCGCCCTTCGGAGAAAACGATTCTGAATGACCTGAAGCGGCTTGAGCGATGACATAGGCACGTGAGCGAATGCTACACTTGCATATGTCATGATTGGACGAACACAAGTCTTGTAGAGTGTCAGCTTATTCCTAAGTGACATTTTACTAAACTTGTTGATCATCGGCCCTAGCCTTCCTAGCACGAACAACGCGCGGTTGCGTACCCTACGGATGTGGCTACGGAAAGTCAGTCTCCTGTCGAGGGTCACTCCAAGATATTTGGCCTCGTTGACCCAGGGGATGGGTCGGTCAAACATCTGGATCGGAGCCACCCGCCTTTCTGTACTAATGCAGTCCGACGGATGAAAGACTATTGCAGTGCTTTTCTCCGGGTTGACTTCGATACGCCAAAGATTAAACCAACGACCTAGGTCGGAGATTGCCTCTTGGAGGTATCGCCGGATAGTAGCGTACTTACAATGAGTCGTAAAGAGCGCGGTGTCATCCGCAAACAACCCCAGTTGCACCTTAGGGTGCCTGGGAATGTCGTTTGTGAATAACGAGTAGAGAGTGGGAGAGAGCACGGAGCCTTGCGGGACTCCGGCCCGGATGGGGTGTGGGTCCGAATACGTTCCCTCCAGTCGGTATCGAAAGCTTCGGTCACTGAGAAAATCTCGTATTGTGAGTACGAGTCTGTCCGGCATTCCGAGCTGGTATAACTTGTATACAAGCCCGTTATGCCAGACCTTGTCGAAGGCTTTCGCTACGTCGAGAAAGATCGCACCGGTCTTGAGCCCCTGGAATCGAGAGAAACCATCCAACACGTGCTCCGTGACGCGGTGCACCTGTTGGACGCATGAGTGTCCGGATCTAAAACCGAACTGCTCATCGATGAGGAGGTTATTCTCAGCCGTAAATCTGAGAATTCTCGTGAGAAGGATCCGCTCATATAGCTTTCCAAGGGAGCTAAGTAAGCTGATCGGCCTGTAAGAGGCAGGCGAGGTCCGGGGTTTGCCGGGCTTCGCTATCCCTATGACCGTTGCACATTTCCACGCGGCTGGAAAGTGAGCATTGGTCAGTGCGGCATTGAAGATGCCGACCAAAAGGAGGAGGAGGGTTTCGGGGAGAAGTTTCAGGATGCGATTGGATAGACCATCCGCACCCGGAGCCTTCCTAATACGGAGACGCCTGACAAGGTCACTGACTTCCTTAACCGACACCGGTAAAATGGGTGAAGTTACGGGGAGACGCGATCTCCTGTCCACCTCGGAATCGACCCTACTAATGTGGGCTTCGTCGATGTTGAGGAGGTTGGGCGAACATTGGGACTCTAAACTACTCGCAAGGCATTCGGCTTTCTCACTGTCCTCGAACGCGGGGGTTGAGTGATCCGGTCGATCCAAGGGAGGGATGGTCCAACAGGCATCGGATTTGAGAGATCTCGCTAGTTTCCAGTAAGCCAAGTGACTAGGCGTTATCTCCCCCATCAGATCCCTGAACGAGTTCTCCCGAAATTCGGCAATTCTCTGTTTGGACTCGTTAGACAAGTCCCTCAGGATTTGCCGATTTTCGGCAGAAGGGTGATTTGAATAGGTACGTATGGCGCGATTTTTCCTTGTCACCAACTCTCTCAGTTCCGTAGGTAGAGGTCGGTTTTGGATGTCCTCCGCCGACACCTCCCTTGAGGCTTCGCTTCGAACAGCGTTGAGGTAGTTGGTGAAAGAATCGATCGCTTGGTCTGTCTGTTCGGTTGTAGTTATATTGTCTGGGATATCTCTAAGCAGGGGGGAGTCAGTCTGTAGGAGACCTGATTGTACCTTGTCCCAGTCCACGAGTGTCCTGGTTCGAGGAGTACTATTGGGGTGAGGGCCTAGTCTCAAGAGGACTGGCCTATGATCCGAGTCTAGTTCGTGTAGCACTTCTATAGAACGCAGAGTTAACGCTACGTTCTTTAGTAGTGCTATGTCGAGTATGTCAGGTCGGTGGTCTACGTTATGAGGGAAGTGAGTCGGCTCTAAGGGAGCGAGGAGATCGAAAGGGAGGCTATCGATCAAAAGGTGATGAAGCCGATTGCCGTTGGGATTGGATGCTACGCATCCCCAGCTGGTATGCTTACTATTTAGGTCCCCGGCCACGATGACCGAAGGACCTAGGGAGGCTAAAGAGTTGAGGTCAGTCAGAAGTAAGTCTCGTTGAGGTGAAAGGTAGGTTGACGCAATCGATATCGGGGGGTGCCCCTCCATCGAGATGCGACAGACCGACACTTCCATATTAGTCAGGGGCGGTGGATTGAGACCTATGCAATGTAAGTTACGTTTGTAGAAAATGAGCGTGCCCCCGAATGGCCTACCATCTTGCCTATCATCTCTAATCTGAACGTATCCAGGGACGCGAAAGGCTCTAATGCCGGGACGATAAAAGGTCTCTTGGACCAGAAGTAAATCTACTGAGTGATCGCGAAGGAAGTTCATCACCTGGTCCTTCATACCCCTTAGACCATTGGCATTATAAATGCCAATGGTAATCGAAGCAGGTTTAAGCTTCTGGGATGTACTATCCATACTAATAGGCACCGTTAACCTGGCTGCCGCTTGGTGCGGCGAGATAGCGAGTAGCTGATGCGAATATGTGGGTAGACAGGCCGCTCGCCACCTCCAGTGGGAGTACCTGTACTAACTGCATAAACGCATAAAGTGGGTCCATAGCGGGCCGGTCCGCTTGACTGGCGGCGGGTCCCCATACAGAGGGGCCCGCCTGGGATTGGGGTGCAGAAGGCACCGGGCGGGGACCTACGGCCGCTGAAGGCGGCGGGTTCCTAGGGGCTCCTAACCCTACGGCCGGAAGGGCGGGGAAGTTTTGCGGAGTGCTATGGGGAGCACCCCGGCCCGCGCTTTGCTTGCGCCCAGAGGGAGGCGAGGACTTCGACTTTGCCCCGGTGTCGCGACTCTTTGGGCGGCAAGGGCATCCCCCATAATTGGCAGTATGCCCATGGGGGAGCTTGCGACCCAAACAGTTGCAGCACCGTATGCCGTTCGGGTCCTTGCAGCCTTTTGGGCGCTCGCAATCGCGAGTCGCGTGATCCCCAGCGCACTTGACGCAACGGGGGGGAGAGTGGCAGCCACGGGCGCCGTGGCCAAACCGCTGGCAGTTGTGGCACTGTGAGAGGTGGGTCCTCTTTTTGGGAGTCTCCACTCTCACCGCCATTTTAAGGACCTCCTTAAGGGAGTGGACGGCTTTGCGCTGGTTCGGGTCGGTGACTATTAGTACGATATCGTACTTCCCTACTTGCTTATTGTAGAGGCGATGAACCTCCCTGACGGCGATCCCCTTGCGTTTGAGGTCCGCGGCTACCTCGTCCTCCGGGATATCCTTGTGGATTCCCCGGAGGACGGCCCTATAACCTTTCTCCTCGACGGTCAGCCTCCGGTTGTAGGCCATCGACAGCTCGTCGAAGAGACGGGCACGGTAGTCCTCGGGTCCCTGGACCGTGATGCGCATCCCTTCCAAGGGCGGTTTCAAAATCTCCGAACCGACCACCCGGATGCCACGCTGACTGGCTATGGCCATGGCAGTGTGGTATCTATGTGTGTCGATCAGGACACATGAATCCGGCTTGTCCGGGTTGCCTACCGGAGTTGGCTTGCTGGGGGCCGAAGACCCGCCGTCCGTTGCCAGAATGGCACTAATGGCCTGAGGGGCCTGCGCAGAGGGCGCCTGAACGGCGGGAGTCCGAAGGGCTTTCTTCGCCGGCGAATCGGCCCTAGGAGACTTCGGCAGCGCACGTTTGCCCTTGCGGCTGCTGCCTACTGGGGTCCAGTCTGTCATGTCCATGGTCATTTCCTCGTTCGAGTAGAGGAGGTCCCGAGTCTGTTCGTCGGTCAGTCTGGTTGTGGAGAGACAACGAAGGAGGGGGTGGGGGGGAGAGCTGGAGCGTGGGACAGTGCGTTCCTCTCCCAAGGAGGGTCGCCCCTGGAGGGAGCGAGAACGCGATTGTCTCACGCTTAAATCCGCTTCGGGGGGGGCCTGAAGGGCCGGAGGGTTGGCTGGGGCAGACGCGGCTGCCTTGGCGAGTTTTCTTTTGCCCTTAGTGGGCGTTTTGGCCTTAGGGGCCTGGGTCGGGGGCGAAGGGGTCGCTGCTGCCGCCGACGGCGGTGGCGGCGGCGGTCCCATGGTGGCCTTAGGGGCTTGGGCGGCCAGAGTGGCCGTCGGAGTGGCCGGACGGGCCTGGAGTTGCAAGTCGAGACTTGTCGGGGGGGGAGGTTGTATGGGAGCCGCCTGGGCAGAGTCAAAGACCTCGCCGCTGAGAGCCAGCTTGAGCTGTCGGTTCTCAGCAGCGAGGCGATCGATTTCGGCCTGCATTGCCCGCATGACATCCTCCATCCTCGTGATCCTTTCTTGCAGCTCCATCCTACTTGGTTGGTCGGTCGCCGCTAAGCTTTTCCTACGCCTAATATGAACCGAAATGCTATCCTGATGTCGGTGTCGAGTCTTGTCCACTTGTCCGCCGTGTCAGTGTCAGCTATGTGTCCTAACACGAAGGGAAGAGTCGGACTGTACGAATTACTGGGCTTCGTGGTGGTATCCACCCCACACTGTGACTTAGTTGGCACCGTTAGGATCCGTCACTGTGTAGCCACTGCGAGCGTGGTCTTTCTAAGGGACAGAGACCCGGGTCTGACTTGAGAAAGTCTTAACTAACGGGTAGCCACTGACGTGTCTAGCCCACAGCCCCGAAAGACTGCGACCACTACGAGCGTGGATTTCCAGAGGGGCAGGGACACGCGGGTCGACTGGAGACTTATGAAAGTCTTAACTAACACACCCGATGCTTCCACGTGGTAATTGCGATAATCACCGCGCGGGGGAGCGATAAGAGTGAGCAGGTAGTCGGAGAGGATATTCGGGTTACAACAACAATAGGGCAAGAGCGCACCGCTAAAGCACGACCTCACTCGACCGCTGCCGTAACCGGAATGGGACTGAATTGCTCCGGGCCGTACCTGCTATTTATACCTGCCAACGGGCAAGCAAGACGTGCTGAGTGAGACAACAAAAGTTACGCCCACTTTGACTCGACTAATTTACATTACAAGATGTTATTTGGATGTTATACATATTAATGGGCGGAAGTCTAAGCTGATTTACAAAGTTCTAATGTGGCTTGAGTTCTTATAAGTACAGTAGGGTTCGTAGTTATTTTCTTATTCGAATAATCATACATGGAAATCGGGCAAACCGTAATTCGGTCCCTTTTGTAACTCTTATTTATCTTTTTCGCTGAACCTACTGAGTTTACTTATTTCTAAGTTTAAACATTAAATAGAACTATTTATTAGCTTTCTAACAATATATAAACCTTTCTAATACGATGTGCCGCTATAAAGATATAAGTGTAAACATATTAATTGCAAAGTAAAAATGCGCCGTACTAAGTTCTGGTGGCAGCGGCTCTCGTTACGGTCATGTTGGCGCGATATACCCCTCTCCTCCAGGCGGCCAGTCTTCGCTGCGCTCGCGCATAGGCAACATCTCCTCTCTCTCTCTAATACAATTGTACTGAGATTTTACTTTAATGTTACAATGTTAAAATGATATCAAATGAATGCTATGAGAGGGTGTTCTATGTAAATAATTACTATGGGGTTCTAACTACTGGGTTCTTTATTACTTTAAACAATCTAAGTCTTTATAAATAATCACATATTTTTCTTACGTATAATCGCGATGCGTAGCTCTGCCGTCGCGTGTTGATCTTGTCGTCTATAATAGTACAATACTGATAGTGTCTTCAGATTCTTAACTCTGAGCTTTTTATAATAAAGGTATTTTCATTTTCTCATAACAAGTACCTAGTTAGTTTCTAGTAGATTACGAAGCTAACCTAATCAACTCCTTTGTAGAACAAATTGTTCCAAGTAAAGTAGGTGAGGTTAAGTTAGGTACAAAATATAAGTATTTTTCCATAGGGTTATTTAAAATTACACATGCATGTACTTGTATACATACCATTGTACCTATAGATAAGCTAAGCATTTCAGCAAATTACCACAAATAAAGATGACAAGATATTTCAGTAGGGACCAAAAAAAAAATTTTTAAAAGATACGTCGTATTTTTCATTTCTCTACATATAAAATAATTACCAAACTCGAGTGGAGTTGGGCAGGACACCTTGTTAGGCGGAGTTATGGAAGATGGAGCAAATAGTGTCAGATTGGTGGCCACTTCTAGGTTAAAGGATCGTCGGCCGTCCACTCGTCTGGCTCGATGGGTGGAAGATATTAGAAAGATCGCGCGTCACTTCTGGATAAGACTAGCTCAGGAGAGGGACGGGTGGCGTACTCGAAAAGAGGCTTGACTAAGCTCGGCAGTGGGCGACTACGGGCTGAAAATCATGATGATGATGAAAATAATTACCAACAATAAATTTACTGATGTGATTAAAATGCATGAGGCATCTAGAAGACTGTATGTCCACTAAGCAACTGTTTAAACAGAAGTATACCTTTGCGTGCATATGCAATATTACTCCGATGCAAGTGACAATAAATGAGCACTATGAAACGCCTACTTTGTACCCAAAAATCTAAATTTTAAGAATCATGTTCATGTTCTAAAATCCATCAGATTTCCGGTAACCTTACTATTTTTAGTAGAAACTAGATTACAATTAATTATTCACGTTGATAGAATTTCTCCACAGTACTAAATAGGGCCCAAACCAAAATACAATTTAATATTAGAATTTTACTTCGCGTTTCGCACAAAGTTTAATATTCTCCTTTACCTTTAATCTTCAATGTGATTATTGAGTTTGTATATTTTTAACAAATTGGCAAACCGAAGTTGAAGAATAGTTTTGCTCAAAGCTGATACTAATAATTAAAACGTGGTTTCTAGCTGTGTAAAGCTTTAATAAAAGAGATCAAGAAAACCAATAGAACAAAATATTCAACAAAAGCTAAGCATGCATATTAGTTCTTACTTCTTATTAGTAAATCGTTGAGCTCTCATTTGATGAATGAAATGTATACGATGTATATTATTTCTGTGATCGACGCTTTGAAACCAATGACGATATGAGAGAGTCTTCACTCACCCTTAAGTTCGCAAAAAAAGGAAAAAGTATACACTTGCACAGCGTCCATGGCATAGCTGCGGTTGATATCGTCAACCACATTGCTATCGATTTGGCTGTTGGCCGAACATGTCTGACGTCGAAATAACAAGAGGTGAAGCTGACGCGACACGACAATTCCTTACTATACTTCTAAGAAGTGAGCAGCAGTCTTTGGTGGTCACTTGGTGTCAAGCTAGCGTATCAAAGATGCAGCGCATAAGCGTTTGAGATGTCAAACACGAGAAAACTATTTAGATATACCAGCATCACCTTATGTATCTATATCTGCAAAAAAAGAATGCTTACTTCAAGACTCAAGGTATTCTCCATTTTTGGACGGATTGTGTTCCAGTTTTCAGTATACTAACGTTCTTAAATTTCTCACGAACCCCTCAAAACCGTAATAATTTATGTGGGTGATTCCGACCCAGTTTGATAATTCGCCATTTTTATAGGTCGCATGGCTATAAAATTTATGCGGTCATAATACGGTAAATTCGCGGAGCTCGATCGTTTATATTGATACGTCTTGATCATTTAACGCCTTTGGGGAGATCTTTTTCGCAAGCTTTTACTTGTTATACGTACACTACTATGATTACAGCGTACGATTATAAACGTACCCTCATAATAATAGACCTAATGTCTAAAATGTAGTTTAGCGTTTCCAATTCCTGGCATGTCCCTACATACGATAATTTTTGAAATTATCAAAATATTATATTGATTTATAGTTTCACGATTCTTACACATTATTTATGCTAAACGGGACTTCGCTGATACTCGCTCTCTCTCTCTGAAAATGAAGAACACAACGTCAATATTTCATTGCATGTTGACAAAAATTATTTATGTTGTTCCTTTTGTAGTTTAATTTAGCACAATGGCTTGTTTTTCAAATATTCTTGTATACAAGTATTTAGTCCTCCTCATCGATTTTGATTACGGCGACCCTAGCAATTATGGATTTACCCTATTGTGAGGTCAGCAGGTCGTTCACGTAACGCATTGTGTGTACGTTAGGTAGATCTAAATATCGATTTTTATATGGCAAACTGACAATTGGACTGTCCTCAAGCGCGTTCAAAACGTCACGTTATTACCCCTCTGCTGCTGATTACGCATCGGCTCCTGCGTAGACGACTGGGGAGAAGACGGTTACAATTTATCAACCGTCTTATCCCCAAGTAGGGCCTGTGGGTTGGGGACCTACCAAGTAAGGCCTACACGTCTGGGGGAGGGGTTGTCGCGTTCACCAACCCTTACCTCCTTTGGCGCGAGGGTAACTTGGCCAGCCGGGGGGACGTCGTGGTCGATTCTTATGGATCCCATGGCGCTTCCATAACGGCAGCGAGAGTGTTCGCCGCAGAGGTTTTAGTTGGTATGCCCTCCAGCCGGGAGGATGAGTCCCACATACCCCCAAAAATGGACCAACCCACCTGGGGTGGTCTGCGACAAAAAAAAGGCTTGTCAGGTATTCTATTAAAAAAATGTATAAGCGAATTAGTTTAAAAATAACGGATAACCTGTTCTGCAAACAAATCACTTCCCTCGATTAAACTCCTACTGTCAGGAAAATGTGAAAATACTGGTTATGAAACAAATCGAGTCTGGTATCTGGTTACACGCTTGATCGTCATCAAATTCTGGCTTATTACTAAACTGCTCACTCCCAAGACCCGATGACGACTCAAGTTATCTATCAAACTCCGTCTGGACACAACATTGTTTCTCAACACCGCACCGTTAATAAATAAAACGTAATCAACGACAGCAATTTTATGGCAAAGTGCTTTTAGGAAAGTGTACTTAGTATGTCGGTGCATAATTATTCAATCTGTATACAAGTGTCTCCTGCAGGAGCGTGTTCAAATATTTTTTGAATTTATCTCATTCAATATAAAAACAATTTAATCGCATGTGATAAAGCCAGCTGGATATTGTGAGTTTTTCTGGGTTCAATACCTCAAAAAAGACTACATACCACTTCTTTTTTACGTGTACGATCACTTAACAATGTATCTACTCGTTTAGTGTTTTAATCTCGAGGTGTTTGCGTACGAACTAATATCTCGATGATTATCGATCGTACATACTTTACGAATAATAAAAATCAGTGCACAATTGTATCAGATCAGAAATGGTTACGTGGCATTTCACGCAACCAATTCTAGGCTGATGCAAGAGTGCCACAAAATCCTATTAGACATATGTACGAACAACGGCAAAACCCTGCAATAGATAGGCGCAGCAATACACGCGGCAACGATGCAGCTGCATATAATAATTCCTATACCACTGCGACTGAACACTAAGGAAGAATACCCTATAATTGGCATACTCTAGGTAGGGTAGACTGGGTACAGTTGTGACAATTTTGGTTTGATCGCCACTAATTTTGTTAATTTACTAGTTAGCTGGGAGAAAAGTAACTTGACTCTTAATTTGTACATTTTTCTACGTAAATATACTTAAATAGTTTATCTAAATACGCTGTATTAGTCATAGCGATCAAATGAAAAAAAAAAGGAAAGTGTCACAACCGGCCACACCCCAAGGACGGTTGTGACAGTGGTTGAGGTCGGTAGTGACAGGAACAAAAATACAACAAAATGGTTTATAATGACTTTTATTGTTAGAAATATGACTATAACACAACATAATCTTCATAATATTTCGTATAGAAAGTTCATTTAATTATTTATTATTTAATTGATAATTAATAAAAAATAAATTACGAAAATTTAAAGAAGTCTCGCTTTCACGTCTTCATAAGCATCTTCACATTTACCAGATCAGACATTTATTAGACCGTGCTCTTTCGGTATTCCGCAGGCGTTTTCTGGGTATCTAAAAGCAAAACAGCAAGAAAATATATGTCACAACCGTACCCACAAAATTTGTCACAACCGTACCCGACGCATACTTTCGAAAACCAAAATTCGCCATGACTTTGCCAAATAATCTACGTAAAAAGTAACCACCCGTAATTAACTACTAATGTTCAACTTATAACAAAAAAAAATCCGAGGTAATCTATCTGTATACAAATAACAGTGATTATTAAAATTAAACGAACAAAACAACTTACTTTTGACTGTTGAAAAGCAATGTGGGCCCCTGCTTACGTTAACACCGCGCGCTGGGTGACGCAATACCGGGGAACGCGTTCAGACTTGCATGCCGCTTCTCTCTCCCTTAGAACCCTTGCCCGCATTCCGTATAGTTTCGCTAGTACGAAGACTGTCACTACCGTAACCTGGCACAACCGTACCCAGTCTACCCTACCTGCAGGCAAACCCAGGAGGCTCTCCTGACGGTTGACCCCGGTTGTATAAAAAAATTGGGAAGTGTACGGACTTATCCAACCGAGCGTGTAATACGAGTAGGTGTTTGGGGATTTTCTAGACAACAAATAAAGTTATAAGAAATCATAAAGTAACTAATAGTGGATGAAATATAAAAATACTTTATAATCATAAGGTAACTTATAGTAAATTAATAATTCTTCTAAATTTCAGGACTTCATTATAACTAGAAATACGGGAAAATAGCAGTTGAAGTAGCATTCGAAAAGGATAATGTATATACAGATACGCTAAATTTAGTTATATTAAGAATGGGGAATTCAAAACCTATTAAGCTTTCATAAAATGACCTAGGGTTATAACGGTGCACCACCCTACAGGGTTCCTAACACTAACGATCATAATTTGGCCATATCTTCGTCATGAAAGCACACAACAAAAGTAGGTTTAATAAGTAGGTAAATAGAGAGCAAGCTACAGTAGAGTCTAATGTTAAAGCTTAAAGAAGGAGATTTTTTACATTCGAACTTATTACAGATTGTTCAGTGTTCCGAGCTTCGGCGAGATAATCCTTGATAAATTTACTGTAAAATTTTTATACATACAAAAGAGATATCATTTATAGTTTAATTTTTTTTTTTTTTTTATGCTGAAAGTTTATTTTTCTCAAAAACATTACACTCCAGCGTCATAATATGTATGACTGAAGTAAAGAATAGCATAGGTATGGTCTTTATAAAAAAGGTATATATTATTTCTAAACTCGTTCACTTGCGGGCGCTCCCCCCCCGTAAATTAGAAAAAAACCACGACAGCGTACATTATGAAGATCGCAAATATTTTTCTTAAATAATTTTAAGATAAACATTTTTGTATTGTACTAGGCTTAAAAATATGAAAAAAAAATAGTTCTGTACTTACAGATTACCCCCTCACTTGGTTCCGGATTTTAAAAAAAGGTAGCCTAATCTGCTTCAAACTTTTCATTAATAAGGCAGCCCATACTTCGATTGGCAACCACAGTTGCCACCATCAGTTTAGGGGTCTGTGAAATTGGCAACTGTGGTTGCCACAAGCAAGTGAGTGGTTACAGGAAAACCAATAAAAAGTCTATGGTATTTAAAGTATTTTAAAGTAACCCTGTTTAGCCAGTACGAATACTTATAATTCGCTGAATTGACGAATTATTTAAATTTAAGAAATAGCACAGCAACGGTAAATGAATGAGCTTAGAAATAAATTATAGCTTTTTATAAAGAACATATTCCATTCTTTACTTCAGTCATACATGTAAGGTAAAGTGTGAAGTTTTTGAGAAAAATCAACTTTAAGCAACAAAAATAAAAATAAATTTAAAACCTTCGTATTTCTTTACAAATTGCGCTTAAGAGCGCGCAAACAAAAAGTTCGTATTTTAGCTAGCGTAAGGCTCTTTCACAGGCCATATTTTCGTACAAATGATTACATTGTTAAAGTAAACTTCTGTTTTGTATAGACAAACTCTATTCTAGACCATAGCAAAGCTATAATTCTATTTCTATATACGGTTATTTAAAACAAGCAGGTTTTCGTCGAAGTGTTTTCCAAAAATACGCGTCAGAGCTATCTGTCAGGTAGAATATTTCCATATTAATCTTTCAAAAACGTATTGATATTTGCCTTTTAAAATAGGATATATAGTCTTTTGGTATATAACAGTCGCACTAGTTCTAAAATATTAGTTTTTCCTATCACAAAATGGCACTTCAAACTGTTTAAATCGGTTAGGTAAAACATTTTTTTATTCATATATTTGATGATGTTTTGGAAATATAGCATTTTATTATAAAACTATAGGACTTGTTTAATATTACGTGATTTTTTTAAGCTTATGGGTGACCCAGTTAAATTAGCCATTTAAAAAAAAAAAAAACACTATATAACCGCGCGCGTAAACGTTGTTCAATTCCGTGCCGGAGGCTTTCCCTGGATTTTCCCCAGGCCACCCTCCAACCACGCAGTTCGACCGCTATATTGGGTCCGTCCTATTATAGCAACAGTCAGGTACAAAAAAAAAGTTGTTCAATTCATTACGCGCCAGGCGCTCCCAAAGAACGGACGTATCGCTCTCGTCACCACCGAAAGGTCGGTGACCGAGCGTACCCGCCATGCACCTGCTTATAGCTGTAGTGCGTCCGCTATAGATTGATACTTGGTAAGTAATTTTACATGTTAAGTAAGTTCATTCATTTCATTGTTTCTCAAAGCTCTAAAGTGATATTACTTTTTATAGAAATGGGTAATAAATAAAAATTATTTGGGATGAAAAAATCCAATACTACTACGGTCAAACAAGTTCAAAGGTAATAAGTCACCATGTTACCACATATCATTAATGTTTATACTGCCTTGCCTAGGGGTTATGTAATGTACTGTATGAAATATTAGAGTTCATCTTATCCTTAGGTACATGCCTACCCCAAAGCTTTAGACATAGAAAGCTGAAATTTGGCATAGCGGTTTCTTTTACGATGCTTACTAGGGGTAAGGCTTATTTTATAGGGGATGAAAAGGGGGGGGGGGGGGGGTTTGGAATTTTGAATAACATAACCTTTTTTGTTTTTAAACTTACGATCATATAACTGGGAAAATACTCTTCAAAAGACATAACAGAACATATCATATTTAATTGCTTTAGAAAATTCCACCCCTAAAATGCTGAAAAGGGGGTTAGAAGTTAGAGTGGAAAAACGTCATATTTAAACCTATGGTTATGAAACTTAGAAAATATACTTTTCAGGGGAAATCAAATATTCTTGGTACCTACTTACTTTTTGTGGTAAAGATGAACTATATTTTCGGACGGAAAAAAAATGAAAAAAATCGTCGAATATGGGTGAGGACCAAATTCTTGGCCTAAAGATCGTCTATCGGTATAATATTTTGAACATTTTAAACTACACGAGTCCCTCGGATTTACTCCGACCAATAATCGTAAGGCTTGTGTTTGTAATTTAAATACTATTAGAGTCTGTCGAGTTTCCATACAAAACTATACCGTATGACATAAGTAAATAAGTGCGTCATCATCAGCCTCCAGGATTCCCGGTTGCGCACTAATCGAGCTAGGGCTCCGCTTTGATACCTCATCCCAAGATTTGGCATAGGCACTAGTTTTATGGTATGTAAATAAGTGCGTAAGTTTCATAAAATAGAAACATTTAAAACTCATCTGTTTTTTATTTCCTAGCTCACTATAAAGTAAAAGTATAACAATGATCAAGAGAGTCGGTCCAACCGGCCGCCAGCACTCGAACCGCACGCACACAGTAACATCGTAGTGTGGGTTGCTATCATGGCCGACCGCAGGCGATCGCGACTCGGTCGAGTTGTAACGAAATGTTTGCGCGCTCTTAAACTATAAGTGATATCGCTTTTGTATGTATAATGGTTTACAGTAAATTTATCAAGGATTATTTCGTTCCTAGACACTTTTTATGTATTGTGTACGGTTTTCATTTAAAATGGAAAATACCGAGCTCCGGGACACTTTCATGAAAGGGGAAGAGGGGAAAGTAAATAAAATCAAACTTTTCTCTATAACCTAATATCCTGATAGATAAAACTTGTCCTTTAATTTTGCCAAATTTTCCATACATTCTGATCTAGTTTTCTTGTATTAAATGCGCTATCTGTCTTTATAAATTTTAGCAAGGTCTTTTGACACACTGTCTTATAAAATCACTTTTTTCTGAACTAGAAATGAATGGGATCCCTTCATTTAGGTGACTATTAACAATATCTGCAAAATTTTGTAACAGCTGGGAAATACTTTTTTATTTTTGTAATCCATATTGATGTGAATTAATTATTATTGTTTTGTTTTGTACACACGGGTACATCACTCACCTTTGGTTTGCTGACGATATACTCGTAGTAGTCTGGGCTGAGACCGTGGAGGACTTGAGTACGATGCTCGATGATCTTTTTAGTTAGCCTCCGAGCGAGTCGGTCTGAGGATGAACATGGATAAGACAAAGACCATGTCAAATGCCCATGTAGAACCAACTCCTATCACTATCGGATTATGTATACCTAGTTTATTGTCCGGTTTGGTAGTTCCAACTTCAAAAAATAAGTCAATTTAGGATCCGACTTGGCTGGGAAGTAATATTTATATCTAGGGCTGGGAAGCGTTTGGGAAATTTCTTCCAATGTTCCACACCGTCTCAAGACCAGAGTCGTTGACAAGTGAGTGTTGCCAGTGATGACGTATGGCACTTAAACGTGGTTGCTTACTATGGTCGTCAAAAGGAGGCTCAAAGTCACCCAAAGAGCAATGGAGAGGGCTTATGCTCGGAGTTTCTGCGTGATCGCATCAGAAATGAGGCTATTTGCAGCAGAACTAATAAAACCTGTACACACAATAGTCCTCTGAATCGCTAAACTTAAATGGCAGTGGGCGGGGCACATGTTACGTGGAGCCAATTCTTATTACTGATGAGTGATGACCGATATGCGCACAAAATATTTCAATTTGTTGTGCGAGATAACAAAATATTTCAGTTGGTTAGAAAAAAAAATATTTAATTAGTGGTACAAATTGGCAATTATACATGGCATTTTTAGGTATTGTTTTGGTTCAATAGTTATAGATTCTTGTTCGACTGGTTACTAAATGTCCCAGGCTTTTCAGCCTTATCTGATTTGTTGTTTGACCTTATCTTTTATTCATAAATACTAAATAAATACCTTATCCGAAGAACATAAAACACAATACACATGTATTTGTGAAATTCTATGGCGGTCTATCGGTGTTGTCAAAAAAATTACCCTGGTATACATTTTCTTGGAGGTGCTCTCGTAGTCGAACCCGTACTTTCCATTTAGCAAATAGTGTTTTGATGAAGGACCCGGAGAAATGAAACTATAAAATTGCTGAATACGCCCGTCCCCTGGAGGAGTGCACGCACGCCTTCTTATTGGTCAGTTTTGGCAATATCGTTTAGGGCGAGTGTTTAGAAACGAGGATTTTGTGTTATTTCGCTGCTTTTATTCACCGTGGCTTATTAGCAACTTTATATGTACACAATTATATTATACAGTGCACATAATATAAGATGTCCTGAAAATGCAATTAATAGGTTTGGATGTGACAGAAAGAGTTTTGTAGTGGTACATACAAACGTACTAATATGCATGCGCGGCAAAATACTTTCCCTCAGGGACTGATTTCGGTTACGGTTTCACCGGTATGAAACCTGTATTCTATTACGGTACCGTAATGGCGTAAAGGTTACGCGCGCCGCGCCAACATAACGGTACTGTAACCGTTTGGAAATATCGGTTACCGCTATTCGATTTAAAGGTAACCGAAACCTATATAATACCGGTTTGAAACCGGTATTATAACGGTTACCGAAAAAAATAAGCGAGCTGGCATCGCCTGCCGATGCCGCCGCGGCCGCCGTCAGGTCAGGTCACGCCGTGCCGCGCCGTTTTATTCATTGCGTGGAGGAACGGTGGACGGGCAGCGAGCGGTAGTAGAGGTGGGGGGGGGGGGGTCCGCGGCATGATAAACAGAATGGCGCGGGGCGCGGCGCACAGTGAGGAACGGTGGGGGGGGGGCGTCGACGCGGGCGCGGGCGAAACGAATATGCAGCGGCATATCATACGCTTCTTTGATGCTCACCGACAACGACACTTGACAGTGCAAACGCGAGCTATTCGATTCGAATTCAATATAAAAATTTAAAATCTACAATTTTAAGAAAACGAAAGAACGCCGTATATGCTTTCTTTTCTTTTGATAATGAAGCGAAAACATCATCCTGTTTGGTATCCGGCTGTACATCTGTCATCATAGCTCCGCACTCTCCGAGTCCCCGCCCGCACATCCGCACCTCACGCTATGTTGCTGTGCCAATGTACTGAATGTAATGTTCCTACTGACGATGCGACGATTTCGCGGAAAGAAAGACAAAACGGCAGCGCCGGCGGTTTGGCAACGACGCCAAAATCTAAATATCGGTAACCTTTAAAAATCGGTTAAGGTACCGAAAAAAATAAAGGTTACCGTTATATTTAGATAGCGAAATATAAAGGTTCTGCTACCGAAACCGCTATTTCAAAATCGATATGACGTCATATCGGTTATGAATAATACCGGTATTTTTCGGTTATGCAGTCCCTGCTTTCCCTATTTTAGTGTGCTTTAAAAATGGCTTGTCGATGACGTAACGCACGAAAATAAGTAATTGCGCCAATACGCAAATTATAAAAAGAACCAAATGTTCCATCCTTAATAATAAGTACCTATTCCTTAATTTATAACAACAATGTTTTATAGTTACCTACATTCATCTCCTGAAATTGATATGTGTGAGAGATTTGTGAGTGCCTGGTATAGTCTCCCATGGTAACAATTTACGTATTCTTTCTTCAAAATTATAAAGAGTGAAAAGTCTGTGAGATGGTGTTAATTAGCGTTTATAAGTTTGTAAGGTTGTATGTTTTGAGTAATCTCCAAACCGCTTAATAAATGATAAAGAAAATAAACATCTGCGTGTAGAATGGATTTTCGGAATAAGCTATATTTTATCTGAGTGGAAACGAAATTATTCAGGATATTTTTCAAGTCAAAAAACAAAACCAAACATTTGCGCTGCAATTAGGCCCTGAAGTTTAAAGGTCAAATCACTAATTCCGAAACTAAGTAACAAGAAAGAATTATAACAATAAAGAAATCTTAGAACTGTAAACGTCTCTGTCATATTTAATATCTGTAAAATGTACTTCTTTTCTGAGTAGTGTAAGTTTTGGGCTCGTGATCTTGTGCAGAAGAAACGAAATACGAGTATACAAATTCTGATAGGTATAACCTACCCACATTTGTTAAGACGCCCGTGATTGTCGGTTGTGTACCAATGCCTAAACAAATAAATATCATGTCAAATGTTAACCGTTACTTCGCACATTTGGTCGTTCTCCAAT
Organism: Epinotia demarniana; assembly: GCA_945867215.1. NCBI lineage: Eukaryota > Metazoa > Arthropoda > Insecta > Lepidoptera > Tortricidae > Epinotia > Epinotia demarniana. The sequence goes on along the minus strand of OX244259.1, from coordinate 31,543,973 downwards.
TACGTATGCCGCTGCCATACCCCCCCGGGAACCAAACAAAGACCCTTTTATGACCTTGTTTATCGCCGCCCGCAAGACGTTCCAAGCAAAATAATCGTTTTAAGCTACCTCTTTTCGATTCGATTGTGTGCAATGCCACTTTTAAACGAAACATTTGACCAACCCCCAAACCGTGTATTGCGTGATTTAACCATCTGACAAATGTAAAATTGGACTGCACTGGAATAACAAGCTAATGATTGCTGATCGATTCTAGGCATGATAAACTATGCAGGCCTATAAAATATTCATCTTATGAAAAGGATTTTTTCCTCGCAAAATGTGTTGAAAAGCGTCGTATGACTTCACTCGGCTCACTTCTCACGGTCACCTGAGGCTCGTGTGAACAATTATTCCGCCTCTGGTGTAATTATCAACATACCGCACTTGTATCACAACGTACTATATTACTCGTGTACTCTTTGATGGCCATCTGCCTACTAAAATTGAAAGGAAGGATTTATGCGTGTCCAATTTGAGCGTGATATTTTTGTATTTACGTGCATAGTTCTAGTGATTTAGGTTTATTAAAAATCAAAGGAACCCACTTGTTTATCACAAATATAAAACGATACAACAAATCGTATTTTGGGCACCATAGAATTGTAGTAAATACCCTTCAATTGTTTCGTGTAATAAAGAAGGAAATTCCAAGACCTAAGTATTGTATGTCTTACTTTTCTGAAGGGGCCTTGCGTTAATAAAAAAAGTGTCGTCATTACTTCATTAGTGACAAGCACATAATAGTAGATTATACACCAAGGGGATAAAGCACTGTTTTATGTCACGGGAGCGAATTGAATCCCGAACGTAACGAAGGACTCATAATTTAACTCCTGAGCGTAGCGAGGGAGTTATAAGTTAATTCCTGAGCGAAGAGAGGGAATTAAGACTGAGTCCTGAGTGCAGTGAGGGGTTCAACCGCCCAAGACTAAAACAGTCTTATCCCCGAGGTGTATACTCTACTTTTCACACCTTATGCGAGACAAAAAAACAGGCTCAGTAGATAAATAATGTTTATTTAGCAAATTAAAAGTACATAGTAACATTAGACACGTTAGTCCAATTATGGAAAGATAAGGTAATGTTTTTATTTGGTACGTTTATTGAGGTTGAGTTGTCTAATTTGATAAACTCAGGAGTCAAAACACTTTCATCACTCGACATTTTCAATATTATTTTTGAAATTAAATCTTCTATAGGCACCTACAAGAACTCGATTTGTTCGTCACGCGTGAACAAATGAAGGCGCGCGACGTTCCAAATTCGAAAGCACAAGCCGTGGTCCTAGATTCGAAATTCGAATTTCGAACACCGCGCTCCTCCGGACCGGGGTTCACACGGAGGCAAACTTCATTTATTTTGTCAAATCAAGTAGGCCATGGCCTAGGACAAATTGTGTTTAGCAAAATTAAACTTTATGCATATAGTAATAAGAATTATGAAAAGTGAAATCATATTATTAACCAGCGGGTTATAATGAAATTCAGTACAACATTATAACCCGGCTAATACCAAGGGATTTAATGTCTTGCTTTCGGTAGGGTTTACATGACCTATATTTCGGCATTGTCGAGCATGTGGTGTGAAAAAGCAGTTTATCCATTTACAATGATGGTTTATAATACAATTTAGAATACAATCAACAACTTTTTTGTTTCGCCTTTCACGGGTGTAAGTATTCACTTTACTTCAATACAACAAATTTAATGTAGTAAGGAAAAACAGGAAAAGGTTTTCGGACAATACATGAAATAATAAAAACGCAACTTACGACTTTATTATACATTATCTTATAATACTCAATGAGAATCACATATTAACAAATGAAATGTTGCCATTATGTACAATACGTTTATTTCGAATTACATTAAAATTTACGCATTAAAATATTCAGAGAGCTTTTAAAGTAGAGCCAAATGGAATTAACTGTCACACTCTCATTTCGTCAATAGCTGCTTGTGGCAGACTCGAGGCGTGGTGGGGGCCCTTTCCGCGTCGGAGAGTGGCATGAGGTCCCCCTCGCGCTGCGTCCTCCCGCCCTACAGGGGAGCCCTGCGAAGCCGAACCGTTTGGTGGCAGGAATTTCTGTCTCAACTCCTGTAAGGGCGGCGAGTTATTAAACTGGTTCAAATTCTTTGGCATCGTGCAGTATCCACCCATTTGAGTATAACTTACGTTAGGCAATCTGAAACTACTGTTCCTACTACCTAATTTGCTGGGTAACATCATGTTTTCTATGCTATGTGACGGACTTGGTGGTGACTTCGGTACATCTAGCGGGCCTTTAAAGTTCAAGTTAGATAAGTGCGAATCACTACCCATTTGATGCTTCTTGCGATTATGTCTTTCGACGTCTACGACCAAGCTGGGTGTATGTGTCGGGTCCATGTGATAATGTGAATGCTTTCCTGATATAGTTTCAAAGTGCTTTTCATTAAATCGTTGTTGTTTGCCCCGCGACCTAGATTTATCTCTCTGATAGTATACCCCGGCGAATATCAGAACATTTAGAATCAATAGCGAGCAACCTATAGCTATTGTAACGCTTAATGCCGTTGAATAGGCAGCGTACCCTGCTGCCTCTAAATTAGCTAATGGGTTTTCAGTGGTATTGAGTGTTGGCCCGTCCCTGCCATTTGGTAATAGCGTAACGCATGTTGCTAGAATAGTATCTCCAGTAGTCAAAGCCGCGTCAGCATATACCGTTCCATTAACTCGCTTCAATTGATCGTTGTCATTGAGATTTCTCGCCAAAGGGTCAGGTCGCACGATGCCTTCGTATAACTCTTGTTCATTGTGATTTTTGAACAGGTTATGTCGAGCAGCGATATCCTCCATTCCCGCTCTGTGCAACTCCGGCACCAGTCTGAGCCATACAGAAAGTTGATGAGCCCTGAAGTGATTCTTCAGACGCGGCTTCATACCTAAACAACAAAGTTAGTCATTATACTACTAAAGTACACAGTGTATATTATGTATACTTATATAGAAAATAAAACTTAAGGATGGCCCCTGTTGCATTTACGTAGTTGTTCTGATTCTACGTTCTAAAGATGTGCTAATGAAAAATATTGACTCGAAGCCATCCATCTGAGTGACGCTGTCCTGACTATACAAGTTGACAGGTGAAAATTGTTGACTATAACATGACATCTGCACATCATGGTCATATGTAAGTTGTTTGTAGCCCCAATATTTCAGGGATATATAGTAACTTGTCAGACTTTAGCTAAGTTACTAACGAAATGTCATTCCATATTGGAAACTAGGAATATGGAATGCTTGTAGTCCGGACACTTGGCTACCTGCATGCAAGATGGGCCTTTACTTATTTTTAGTTTCCTCACTAAATACCTACGTACCTTCTACTATAAAGTTTTAATAAACAATGTAATGTAAAGCGTTCTATAAACGGAAAGATGGATCAACAACCGTCATCGTCGAACAAGTAGATTATTGTCTGTTGACTGCTAAAGTTTATTTACATGATATACAAAGCTTAAATGACGCTAAAAATACAATAGTTAAAACTAGGTAGTTAATATTGCGGTGAGTTGTACATTACGCCTGAGTCGCACTATAGTCTTGAAGACTATGTTCTAACCAAGTATGTTAAAAAATATATATTTTTCTCCCCTTTTGTAAAATTTACGAATCTCCTAAAACGCGTTATTTTACACAACATGAGTAAAGTTTAAGGAACACAAACAAACAAAGTTACAAACAGGTCGCAGAGCCTTTTCTTTTGGAAGTTAGTTGAAAAGAAAGACTCATCAAGTCTCGCAACAGATCCACTCCCCACATCGGCCGTATATCACTACGCGTATCACTGACCTATTTCTAAGTACTTTTGGTGCGTGGAGTCGTACTCTTCCCAATTTATGCCTCGAAATTTATTACGCTCCCTCGACGCTGGCAGCAAAACCTCCTGCCTGGTGTTGTCGTTTGGATTTCTATAACAAGATGAACATACAATAATACTTACAATATGATTAAAATGTGTGTGTTATTACTAGCGAGCAATCTAATGTATCAATTCTATCAGTATGCCGTTGGTACACTTTACAATATTAGGTCGTTAACTTAATGCATGATCTTAACTAAACAATGTCTTCTTAATAGGCATGTCTTTGATTACTCTACCACTTGTTTCCTGCTCGTCGCTTACGAAACGCATTGTACGTTGACGTCAAAGATATAGCAATGGAATGAGATGCAAAAGTGTAAACATATCTTTGGAGTCCACTGTACTTAAAATATGGCTTCCATCTATTTAAGTAGATTATTTCGTCACTGCCAAGTTTGCTTATAAACCGAAATTGTTCGGTAGTTGTGTCGGTCGTCAATAATGCAATCAGCGTCAGAAGCTCCGCTTGAGAAGCAAGGCGTCCACCGCTGACCGCATCCCCGACGTAAGACCCAGGTAGATCTAAATGTCACTTTTTGTTTGTGATAGTGACAGTTGAGTTGTAATGTGCATTCGAAAGGTATCGTGATTGCTCACCCCTCATGATTAATGATAGTTGATATCAAAACTTAAATGATATAATCTTTATTCTCTTCAATAATACAGGTAACGTTTCCTTGGTGACTTGGTTTAGACTCCTCAACATTTCAGGATTACCATATTTTTTCCTGCATAATTCAGGAATGAAAAAATACAACACCATTGTTAGATCTACCTACTTATTAAAGGATTTGTGGAAAATCGACCAGTAGATCTATAATATTAGGGCATAGTGCCAAAAGAATATTAAACCTATATCAGTCTAGCATTAATTTTATAGTAAAAACGTAAACATCAAGCGTTGCAATATGAAAATGAAGCTGTATTGTACCTCGTAATATAATGGATTCACTTCATAATTACTCACCCAGTTCGCACAAAGCTAGATACAAAGAGCATCATAGATTCAGACAATGCCACCTCGGACTTTGTGTAATTCTGCGGAAAATGGCCAAACCCATCCACGACTGGAGCTCCAAAAATATAAGGAAGTTCTTCACCGTGAACAACTCCCGTTTTCTGCAGACAGAATGAAAAAAATACGTTTATATGCATATATTATTTTAATACTATAAAAAAAGCGGCCAAGTGCGTATCGGGCCACGCGCGGGGTAGGGTTCCGTAGTTGCCCGTCTGTAACAGGATGCGGACTTTTTTATTATAGCTTACCCTCGTAAATAATCGTAAATATGATTATTTTATAACACACCAATGTATAGGGTCGTTTCGCCGGTTACACGACCATCTGAAGGTCAAGGTTATTTCTATTGAAGATAACGTGCCGTGAAAAAGCAACTCTACCGTCCACGGTAAAAGGTTCAAATTCCAATGACAATGTATATGCACCCAAAATTAAGTGTATTTCTTACCATTAACTAGTTGTGTCTACTTAACTGTGATAGTTTTCCTTTTAAATTCATTATATGTACGCTTGCCAAGAATTTTTTCACGTGACCAGTAGTAGCCATTTAGCCAGCAAAGGGGGGGGGGGGGGGGACACATGACTCGAACAAAAATTAGGGCTTTAAATCTCATTATCTCGCAAACGCATGACTGAGTTGAAAAATGGTTTTCGAAAACCCATAATATTTTTGAACAAGCTATCTAACGATACCCTACACTATAGGCTTAACGAGAAAAAAAAACACCAATTTACATGTAGGGAAGGTACCCTAAAAAAATATTTTTTTCAGGATTTTATTCTACTGTTTTGTCGGCGTGATTGGTTTATATACCCACGCCGAATTGCAGCATTCTAGTTGCAATGGTTACTGAGGTAAGTCGAAGACGGACAGACAGACAGACAGACGGACGGACATGGCGAAACTGTAAGGGTTCCTTGTTGACTACGGAACCCTAAAAACTGTGGGACTTTTTTTTGTAACACGTACCAATGGATAAAATCCATCTTTAGTCTGATAATCAAACACGTAAAAGAAGGTTTTGGTAGCTCGACGAGGACCATCTTCGTCGCTTGGTGCTGGTTTTGGTCCGCCACTGAGCAAGTCTCCGCTTTGAACTAATGGTGCCACATATTGAGCATCTGAGAACGCTGCCACGCTCGCATCCCTCGTATTAATCAAGTTCTGAAAAATAAAACACATTTGTTTCGTAATCGCCTTAACTTGGCTAACCTTAATTAACCTTTTATAAAACCTTAAGACTAATATCAGTATCTGAAAAAGCAATTATTGTTACATAATTTTTAGCGATATTAAACTTTTAACTCTAGTATTTATCACTCCTAAGTCTTAAATCACTAATGTAAACTGCCGTTATCTATTACTAAGCCAGGAATTCATTACTTATCGGACAAGTGTTATATCAACTGTTTAGCCTAGTGGGTTTGTGACCCTACCTAGTACCTACAAAGCTGACGACTGTCCTGGTTTCAAATTCCGGTAAAGGCAATTATTTGTGCGATGAGCGTTATTTCCAAATCTAGGATGTTTTTAATGTATTGAGAAATTATATAGTTTATTTTGTGTTGCCCTGTATATCGTCGTTTATTAGTGCGATTCTGTAAATTTATTAATAAACCGAATCCATATTGTCTCGATGTGAGTGACCTATACAGAATTCATGCGAGAAAGTACACACTTTTTGTATTGTACACATGCATCGCGTTTCCTTTTGTAGTATTTTTTCTCATTCCTAGTAGATACGTAAGAATGGTCTTAAGATGACAAGGTTCTGGCGTTGTCGGTTAATGTGTAGGGTTTGTGTTCGTTATTTTCAGGTGTAGAGCAACTAAATGTCACTTAAATACGAGTGTATGTGCTTTTAGAAGCAGCAAGAGGAGAAGAAATTGATATAAAACCTTGAAAGTTTGCATAGAATCATGGATATTGCACGTTATTTGTATATCATGAGGGATAATATTCTCAGCTCCAGATTGGTCCTGAATACCTAATAATGAAATGATACGGATAATATGATGAAAGAAATCAAGGTTGACAAATGCTTCACTTAAATAAAATTTCAATTTGAAATATACATATGAAGTAAGAAAACCAAACCTTACAATGAACGTTGTGTTTACCTAATGCCGAATATATAAACGGAATCGATTAGGTAGGTAATTTTTTCCAATCAGACCGGCTATTATACAAACTTGATGTCCGTATTAATTTCATATTTTCTTTGAATTATTGACCAATCAGAGCAACAATAACATTGTCAATATAATCTAACGTATACGACACTCGGGCTACTGATCTTTGCTTTTGAAGAAAATATATAACTGCATTATGCTATAAATAAACCTGGATACTAGAAAAAAATACTCTCAGTATTATAAAAAATAATAAAGCATGAGCGTAAATTATGACTGTACAAGACCAGCTCCAAAACTGTCGAGAAACATCTGGTACAGACAGACAGTTTGAAAAGTGCTTTCAACGAGTTACGAACAAACAAGACAGAGTGAAGGAATAGCGACGAAATTGCCCAAAAAAAGACCGGGTTGCACTCCGGGAGTGCCAGCAGAAGTGAAAACTTGAATAATTTTAATTTTGCAAAAAAAACCCTTGCTGAAGATAAATATTGAGAAAAATAAAAAAATAAATATACAAAAACGATAATAATAAATCAATGTCATGCAATTAGGAAAATGGTCAGAGAAAATAATAAAAATAATAAATGGCAATAATATTAAGCAATAGTGGTTACAAAGTGATCATTAACGGAGTAGAACATTTTTGTAGACACCACTTGAATAATTTTGATTTGAAACCTTGACAATCCAATATGCACTTATATCTAACTTAGAATGTAGGTATCTTACAAGATGATAACTAACATGTATGATGTATATTATCTGTTGGTAATCCTAAATAAATTACCGTATCATATACCTGGAGAAGCCCAAACTTGATATTTAGTTTAACTTCTTAAGATCTTTCAGATACCTACCTAATTCAAGTTCAGTACTGCTCACCCTAAATTATTCTTACTACTCACAATCCAAGGATTTCAGGTCGTTTGAAAATGGTTAAAATTTTTGACAGACATGGAAAGAATACTTTTCCCGAAATGAGCAGAGAAATGAGTTGGACAACATATATTGAGTCCATAGGGTGTTTAGAAGTTGGCCTAGGGTTAGAATTCATAATTTCGTATTGGTTAATATGAGCTTTTACAAAAAGGCACATTTCGTATGTACAATGTGGGTAACGGAAGGATTTTAAATTTTTTGAACAACGGTCTACCTGAATCTGTCGTTTTGGCGTCTAACGCATTTTTTTTGTAAGAGGAACGCTCGTTGGGCGGGTGTGGAGTTACCCCAGAAAATAAGACCATAACGAAGGTTTGAAATAATGTGGCCATGAAATGCCAATAGACCAGATTCTTGGGATACCACGTGTGATATCCTACGCAGAGCAAACACAAATCTGTTCAGCCTACCGACCAGATACTCAATATGAGCTTTCCAGTCAGAATGGCAATCCAGCACCACTCCCAGAAATTTAGTGGTTTGAACGCTTTCAATGGCTTCTTGATTATGTTCAATTACCAGATTTTTAGCGTTGCTTTGAGGAGCGTAAAATTCCATGTACTTGGTTTTGCTAATGTTGGCTTTCAGTTTGTTTCTCATCAACCAGGTGTTGATTTTGTTGAACACTAAATTTGCCTCTGACTGGTAAGTTGTGGGGTTTTTTTACCGGGAATAATCACAGACCGTATTGTGCGTCACATTCGGGAGGTCGTTAATGTAAACTAAGAATAGTAGCGGTCCAAGGGTGTTCACATCAGATTGGCCAGAAAGCATTTTTGATAGAAATTTCGTCTTCTGACAGTATGAAGTAATTTCCGTTCTCTGTTTCCTATCAGATAGGTACGTCCTTAGCCATTCGTGGCAGTTCCCTCGTATGCCGTAATGATATAGTTTATATAGTGATATAGTTTATATAGATATGTGAAACGCAATCGAAGGCTTTGGACATATCCATGAAGATCATAACGAAGATCAAGATCGCTGTTACGGGTGTCTTATTATCTCTAAATATCGTTATATCTTTAATTAGCTCATAGATAGCCAAAGTGGTAGACTTCCGTTTTCGAAATCCAAATTGGTTGGTATTCAAAATTCCATATCTGTCAAGGAAGTGGAGCAATCGTCTGTATATAACTTTTTCGCATATTTTAGACAATAATGGTATAATGGCAATGGGTCTGTAATTGTCACACATTTCCCTATCTCCTTTTTTAAATAAAGACTTGATGATGCTAACTTTTAGCCGATCTGGGAATACGCCCTCAATCATAGATAAGTTTATGACGTGACTCAGAGGACCTGCAAGTGCAGTGATGTTGTCCTTTATTAATCTCACTCTAGTGACAGGAAAACACAATTTAAAGAATAATTGCAAATACTCATGTAGTGTGTTAAATGCTTCGTTTGCATTGTTACATGAAAATACATCGTTGAATGACAAGCTGGCTAACGCTTCCTGATATTTTTTGCGGTTAGATTCCGAAAACTCATGTTTTTTGATATACCTAAACGTGTGGCAACATTTCGTTTTTAAGGGTATATTGATCGTTTGAACTACAGCCTTACCAGAATCTCTAAAGTTTATAGCAATATTGTCTATACAAGTTTTTGAGAGGATTGTTATCCTCGTTGGTTCCGTAATTTGCAAGTTAAAATTCTAATTTTCTAGAATACGTTCAAATTCCTTAGTTATTTCTAATTGACACTTTAAGCGATCTATATTAAAATCACCACAGATAACAATTCGCCTTTTAGGAAACTTTTTCATTAAATAACTAAGTAATTCGGGCAGCCTGTGAAGGAAAACCTCCAAGTCCGCGCGCGGTATTCTGTATAGACATATTTTTGATAAGTTTTGCTTGGGGATGGCTATACCAAAACATTCGAAAAGATTTTCAGCACAATATTCATTTATCCAGTGGAACGGATTACACTCGAATACTGTTAACAATAAAGCACAAATTAGAACTATGCGCCCCTAGTCAAACCCCCGTTTTCCCCCCCGCCCCCAAGCCTCGTCCCGAATCATTCCTAATTCAACGGTCACGTGACCTCCTGAGATCTAATCTGTCGTGAGTTTAACAATGTTTGCCCATCCCAAAAAGTGCTCAGCGCCGCTAAAGAAGTTTTCACTTCAAAAATATTTTATGTTTGAGGAATTGCCGTTCTGTCCAAATTATAAAACAATAAATACTGATTTTCAGATAAATATCTTGACTGCTTATATGATTGTTTGTTTCATTTAACCGAAACATGATAGCTAAAAATTTCCTCGATAAAAGAAAATCCAAAGTTTGGTTTTCATTTTCGTATTTTGCCTTCAGCCTACTGATCAATAAATTATTAATCGACACAAACAAGTTTTAATGATGGGGTTTATCTTCATCTAAAATCTCACTTAAGGAAATATTAATAAAAGTTCACTACAACTTCGTATCTTCGATCAGTTTTTTCTAGTCCCGACCATTTAAGTGTGGCCCTCGATATTGAAAATACTGGTTTGAAAATACCAAGAACGGCAGATGCCTTTAGTTATACGTCGCCTGCATATACCACGATGCCTTCGATACCGTTTAACGTTCAAGTATCTGGAGGATGCTACGATAAAACAGCAAGCGGTGTAAAATGAGTACGGTGACGTACAGGCAATAAAAAAGGATTATATATCTTTAGTAATAATACGGATAGATGAGTAATATTGGAAAGACCGACGTCCAAGCTTTCCCTTTGAAAGAAGACTGAGACATAATGACCTGAAATACCCGAAGCTTTAAATTGCCGTTCTAGAGTCTATAATAATAAAGCTGGGTTGCAACGAATGTTGCCTAAATTTAGACGGAAAATAACTATGTCATCTCCGGCTTGCTGACGATTTCATGTTTTTCGAATAGGACTCAAACTCGCAATTAGAAATAAAAAGAAAAAATAAATATTAGTGGACGATTTTAAACAAATCGACCTAATATCGGATTTTTAATTAGGCGAACTAACTTGACAGCTGAAAATATTGTCAGACATAGGAAAAAATAAATAAATAGATAGGTTTGTTTCGATACAAATGTATGTCGATATTACGTTGTACCTACTATAAATCTGATTCAAATTGTATTTTATCAAGTAATCATAAGTCGTGATAACCCTCACACTCAATCAAACCATTATTTTTCTGTGTCATTCAAGGCTCGACACTTTCGTTTACTTGGAGGTGATATTCTTGAGGTAGATGGCTGCGGCGTTGATGAACTGAACGAAACGATGTAACGTTACAAGGTTAACAGAAATAAATAATATCTATAGGTTTTAATTAAGGTCTATCAACGACTTGCATACAATTATTCTCTAAAATCTCGTTTATTTTTATTTTCTCCCTTTTTTTAAATATCAAGGATTGCGCATTATCTTATTTTCTATTTATTCTTATTTTATTACCAAACATTGCGCCAAATCATAGTAATAATGGAAAATATTTTAAAAAAAAAATCATGTTTTAGAATAATAAACCTATTTGATAAATTAAATATGTTGATTTTGGATCTGCATATTTATTTTTACAGTTTAATTATGAATTTGAATTCATAAAGTTGGGAACGTACCTTGCATAGTCCGTCCACCAACCGTGTCAGTAGCAGAAAAGCCGAAAATACTATATATACTAAAACTAATGTAAGAAATAAATATAATTAGTACAGCTGCCTTCCAGTGACACGGATGGTGGATCTGAGTATATACATTTTATTTTTATTGGCAAATAATACAATAATAGCTCAAAGAACTTCTTATAAAACAAATTCCTATCAAGTTATTATTTAAGTACATAACTTTTACACAAGTACAAGAATGATGACAACACTAGTATACAAACTGCTTTTACTAAACCTCTTGTATGCACTGGATTTTTTAAATATCGATATTAACAGCACTAGCGAAACTGTAGCAACATTCGGGTGCAATGAACTGTCAAGTTAGTTCGCCTAAATAAAAATCCGAGCCAAACTAAGCAAAGCTTGTACACACAAATAAATGCCCTTATACTGAGATTCGAGCCCAGGACCTCTTCCTGCGTGGGCAAGGTACTCAATTAAGCTAAACCGGTCGTCGAAGCCATTATACGATTTATGATCCAATCACTTAGTGATTTCTAGTGAAGCTTCTTCTTCTTTTCAGTCGCACAATTGCGTCAGAGTGGTCGTGGTCACGTTGATGGTGTACTCGGTGGGTCTTCATTCAGACGGTTTGTGACATTGCGGGAGCACTGGACTGGGGTCTCCGTAGCCTTTTTAAGGTTCCGTACCAGAAAGGTAAAAAGGAACACTTATAGGTTTTGCTTTTAAATTACGTATTTATATAGAACAATTGCGACCTGACAAACACGACCGTTCTGCCGAGAGCGTATCGACTTACAAAAAGAAGAAGTACGTATTCATAAGTTTCATAACACAAGCTTTACTGACTTTCGTGTAAGGCAAATTATACTTAAGTAAGATCTCATTATAAAATAATTAATTTGAATGTCCCGCGCCCCGTGTCGCCAGCGACAACCGAAGGGACAAAATCGCACGCCTTCGGCTGACTATTTCTGGCATTATAACGCGACGCGAGATTTCAAACTTCCGCGTGTCGTAACAAGCCTTCGCTTCATTCAGTGACACAGCTCGCGCGACATATATGTCCCTAGTGAATCCGTAGCTTTACATGAGTATACAAACAAACCTCTACCATTTTCTCCCAGTCTGTGTATTCGTTGATTATGGTGTAAAATATTTCGCTCAAATGGTAAATGTATGAATTTCTCACATACGTCCTGAAAACAAAAGGGAATATTATATTATAAGGTCATGAGCCTTACAAATGTTTTTCTATTTTTCTATCGCCTTAAAACTTGCCTTAACATACGATCTCTTTTATCAGGATCAATGCCATTTTGAACGTCGTGAGCGGAAAATTTCCATAAAGCTTCACTAGTTACAACTCCAAACATCAAGTCATATTTATTTTGAAATCGCCATCGTCCACTATCACTTCTCTTGGAGTGTAAATTGTGGTTTTGATTCATATTATTCAATGGTCCAAAGCTAGGAAAATCACCGGTAGGATACGTGGTTAAAAAGTCTTTTGCAAAATCAGTTTTAATAACAACTCCGTCAACAGACGGACCAAACGCTGTCATAAAATTTGGAGGCGATATGTCTATCGATAACAACTGTTCCGTGGTGGCACCTCTGAGACAATCGACTATAATTTCATGATCCTTTGCCATGTCTTCCGGAATAGCGCAGTTCATATGCTTTGCTAATTTCAATGTATAAAAAACTGGATCGTCCACTATAGCCCATGAACTTAGCGCAGAACCAGAAAGAAGAAGTGCTCTGTGGAATAAACCTGAAAAAAGGAGCAATTAAATAGTCTTCACTTAACTAAAGTTGTCAACATGAATAATATACAATATCGAGAAAGTTTTTTTTTGACGATTAAGGTGACATTATACTTTCTAATTCCAAGTTTCAGAAAACCGTAATCGCGGGCATAATTTTGATTACCTGGCATGACTGTGGGTGATATCATGAGAAAATTGATGCAAGCGGCGCCTGACCCGTGGCCCATTAATGTAATGTTCGTTGGATCGCCTCCAAATAGTGCAATGTTCTGTTGAACCCAATGCAACGCCGCTATTTGATCCATCAAACCGTAGTTTGCCACGCGGGCTTTTAGATGCGGCGCCGGATTAGCATTAAGGAAACCTGATAAAGAATTGAATAGAAACACAGCCTTAGTTGAAACATGTCCATATTATATACCTACATTAAGCACTGGATTATATTCTTATAACAACATAAGGTTTCCTCAAAAATAATATGTTTCACTTTAATTTGCACTCAATGAAATCGTATCTTGTTCAAATAGTTCAGATAATTGGGGTGTTTCCTCCAGAAGCGCCTGTCGTCTGGCTTTCTCAGCTACAGGAAAATCTTGTATGTTTTCGGTTTTGACATTTTAACGGTCTAATTGCTATATGTTTTTCTGTTCATCTACGAGTCGGTAGGCGATCGAGCTCTGCTTGGTTGAAAAAGAGAAAATACGGAGACGACGAATGTCCCCAGACATGAGACCTAGCTAGATCCATAGATACAAATACTGCTATTTTAAAAGTATAGTATATCATCAGAGAAAAATATTCTAATTTTATTAATTCCCGCCGAGTGCAAGTCGGACCCGTACATAAAGGAAATGGAAATTTTTTAACTTTTACTCGGTGTTACTAACGTTGCATCTCTTCTCGCGAAAATAGAGAAAATACGTAGAACACGAATTTCTCCAGACATGAGACCTAGCTAGATCCAAATATTCTAGCTAGCTAGATCCAAAGATACAAATACTGCTATTTTAATAGTATAGGATAATTATATCATCAGAGAAAAATATTCTCATTTTATTTATTCCCGCTGAGTGCGAGTCCGACTCGTACACGAAGGAAATGGAACGTTTTTTAAGTTTTACTCTGTGTTACTAATGTTGCATCTCTTCTCGCGAAAATGCCGACACGTACCATCGAACAAAAAAGTTTCTTGGGTTTTTAGCGTTCCGTAGTCAACAAGGAACCCATGACCACCTGTCCGTCAGTCCGTCTGCTTAGCTCAGTGACCATTACTACTAGAAAACTGTAAGTCAGCATAGGTATATATTAATCACGCCGACAAAATGGTAGGACAAAATCTTGAAAACTAATCTTTTATCGTACCTCCCCGACACGTAAAAATAGGGATGTAGTTAATTTTTCTCTTTAAACCCATTGCGCGGGATATCGTTGGGTAACTTGATTAAAAAGTGAGTTTTTTAGGGTTCCGTAGTCAACAAGAAACCCTTATAGTTTTTAAAACAGTAGAATAAAATCGCGCATGTTGATACTGATGTAACAAATACAGACAGACAACTACGGAACCCTACACTGCGCGTAGCCCGACACGCGTTTGTCCTGTTTTTTTAAACCGTTTTTCGATTTGGGAACCGTTTGCCTGATATTGTGCTTTAAAGCCCAATTTTTTTATGATTGATACTGGTTGATGTAACAAATACAGACAGACAACTACGGAACCCTACACTGCGCGTGGCCCTACACGCGTTTGTCCTGTTTTTTAAAACCGTTTTTCGATTTGGGAACCGTTTGCCTGATATTGGGCTTTAAGGAACTTACGTACATGACATGTAATGAATAGTTGGCGTGCGCGTGTCGATGTAACAAAGACAGACAGGCAACTACGGAACCCTATATTTCTCGTGGCCCGACACTCACTTGGCCGGTTTTTATTATTATTTGTTGTTATTACATCAGCAGTAAGAATCTCTCTAAAAAAATGTTTACGGTTCACGATATACAACCCGCTGATTCCGCGGACCGATAGCGGAAGCTTAGTAGTTATAGGGTTCCGTATTTACCTTTTGTGTACGGCGTGTTTTGGTTAGTAAGTTAAATTTAAGATTAAGAAATTAGAAGGCACATTATTATTATGCTTCCTACCATTATAGCTAGGTTTATAATGCTTTTTCATAAAAATGGCATGACGGATGGGCGCATTTGCCGGTTAAAAGTTCTCAAGTCGCCCAAAGCCATCCAGCTGGGCTTAACGATTGCCGTAATAGATAAAAACGGAACTGCAGAACGAGTGCCACTATAAGCACGACGTATTACTTACCATCTGTGATCACAGAATATGAAATAACGGTCATTAGGGTTTGGTTTTACAAAAGAATATTAATACAAAATTAATACGTAGATAATCTATTTCTTAACTTAACGTACTTATTCTATATTCACTAGCAGTAAGTAAATAATAAAACAATAATATCTGATACATGAATTTCTCCTTCTAGAGCTGTTAGGATATTATCCGATATTATTGCCGCAGGTCGATCACGTAACGCATTGTACGTAACGTAATTAGGGTTCCGTACCAAAAATGGTAAAAAAGGAAACCTTATGGTGCGACTCCGTCCGTCTGTCTGTCTGTCTGTCACAAAGTGAAATATCTCACGAACTACTTAAGCTATCAATTTGAAATTTGGAATGATTATAAATGAGAGTTATCCGCGTGCATGGAAAATGAAAAATTTAAATATACATTTAAATTTACTATGAAAAATTACGAATTTGAGGAGGGGGCAAAAAAAAATTCAACTATTAGGTTAAATGGGGTATCATTTGAAAGGGCTTGAGTTGCACTTTTCGAAGCAGGTTTTCTTTTTTTTCTACATTGGTAAAATTTCGATTTATGAAGGAAAATGTAAAAAAAATACCATTCCCCCCCTTATCTCCGAAGTAATCAAAGCGAAAAATTTGAAATAATTACTTGTGATTAAGATAAACATAAGTATTACTGGAAAAGTATAACTTATTCTGTATCTAGCGTATTTTTTGTTTTGTTTTGATTTTGAGGAGGGGGCAAAAAATATATATTCAAGTATTAGGTCAAGTGGGGTATCATATGAAAGGGCTTGAGTTGCACTTTTTTAAACACTTTTTTTTTACATTGGTAAAATTTTGATCTATGAAGGAAAATGTAAAAAAAAATACCATTCCCCCCCTTATCTCCGAAGTTATCAAAGCGAAAAATTTGAAATAATTACTTGTGATTAAGATAAACATAAATATTACTGGAAAAGTATTTTTTTTCCTGTATCTAGTATATTTTTTGTTTTATTTACAAAAATCATTTCCTAGTTAAGTTTGCAATTTAATCAACTTTATAGGTATTTTTTCGTTTTGAAATTCCTATAAGACTATAATAGAAATAATCTCTTCCAAATAAAACAAAAGTAATAGAGATAGGTTCACGTGATAAACAATAATCGCTAAAAGACCAACATACATACTAAGCCGATTGCCCTTGCACGTTAGTACCAAATGGGGCCGATCGATGGCGCTGACCCCATTCGCGCTGTTAAGATTTTTCTAGAATTAATGGGTTTGGGATTGGGACGCGTATATTTATTTTCAATAGCAGGTCAAAAAAAGATCACGATTCAATTGTCTTGGTGTAAAAGTTAATCGTTGTTTGAAATTGAATTCTATTTTGTTGGGTTAAGATAAGTAATTTAACAAATATTGGGACATTTACTTGACCTTGATTGTTAGTTTGTACGGAACCCTCGGTGCGCGAGTCAGACTCGCACTTGACCGGTTTTTTTTATATGGAAAAATGACAATTGGATCTATTTAACGCGCGTTAAAAACGTTACGTGAGTACCCCGTAGTCAGGTGATCGCAATAAGATGTCGCATCAGCTTACCTAAAATACCAAGCCTAAAGTTTAATGTGACCACAATCAAATCTGCGTAACTGGCCAGAACTGCTCCGTCATATGGATTTGCAGAACTCCACGAAAAGCTTTCCCCGTGTATATAAACCAGCACTGGAATAGCTAATTTAACTTCATCCACTGTAAATAAAAGTTTTATACAATGTTTGCTTTGTGAAAGGAAGTTTGAGCATATTGCACGTGTACACACGTGCAATAACAAGAATTCTAATCTTCTATCTTGTTAGCTCTGTATCTTATACGATCGATAGTATGTAACTCAAAAACAAAAGTTTTAATTTCCTTCATGTAAGAGAAGGAAGCGAGGAAATGTAATGTAAAATTGTTACTGACTTACTTTCTGAATTTGTACCAAATAAATGTTTGAAACGACATATAAACTTACTTTGCAGAGGCGCAAAAATGTTTAAGTACAGACAATCTTCACTCTGGTTTTTAAGATAAGGTATCAGTCTTTTTAAGTATTCTAGTCTGCCTTTAGGCATAGTCTCTAATATGGTCCTTTCATCATTGAGATCTGGCAGCTTCTGAGGACACGCCGGACCCGGCCGGTCAGAGACTCTCACCCCGTCCCAAGGCGATGGGGCTCTTGTTGGACTGAACCTGTAAAACAGCAGTTTCCTCTAGTACATTGGTTTCCATAAAATGTTGTCATAATATTGTTTTCCATAATGATTCGCGTCATAATCGTTCCGAACCCTATTAGGTCCTTTTAAATCTTGTGACTTATTACGGGTACCTATAATGATTTTAACATTTTCAGCAGATCGTACAGATTTACAACATTTACATATGTTATGCATTATACAAAATAATTAATCGTGTTCAAAAAGTAGTAAATAAGAAACTTACTGTGATAGACGCACAGTGATCGCAAAAGTAATACTTGGACCACTTTTGGTACGGTACACGGTCATCATTTCTCTAAATAATCAAATAAATGCAAATATATATATATATATAATAGATTTACCTGTTTGATCCTACCGGAGGGGTCGCATATGGAACGCCTAAGAATACTTCAAGAGATCTTAAATATTTATGTTCGTCCATACCCAAAACTATGCCTTGCAGTTTACCGTACTTAGTCTGAACAATCCTACTACTAATTTTAAATTTCACATTTGAATTTGGCAGCGGGCTAGCAGGGCTTAAATAATATTTTTTGTAGTCTTCATAATTGCTGTAAGCATTGGGCTCGTTGGTGTAAAACTTCTTTTTAATATGCACATATTTATCATTATCGTAGTATGGGTTGGCATCGAAATTGACTTTAGTATAATGCTCCTGCTCGGCTTGCTCGACGTCGCGTTCGTCATAGTCATCCTCCGGGCTCTCACTCTGGTGTGCGCCGTCGCTGAAGTTAAACTCTTTGCTCACGCTGCTCTTTTCACTCAAATGACGATTCATATAAGTCGTGTTGGAATTCACAGAACTGAGTGACAGACAAAGCGCCACGGTAAAACAATAGTAGTTTAATGACTTTCGAGTTAAATAACAATTATGATTATAGTTTATCATCCTTTTTTTGAAAATATTTTGACACATGCCCTTGTCACCCTGAAGTTGATTTGGGGATGTACGGGTTAGTCAGGTAATCATTTGATCTTGTTTTTTTTCTGAAGCGGTATTCTTTGTATGATGTGAGGACTTGCTCTGCATCTGAAGCAAAAAAAGGAAAATAACTATTACTTAAATTGAATAAGTATACATATAAGTAGGTACTTTATGCCCCATGGAGATCAAATTCAGCCAAAGGCTTTATTTATACGAACGTATTGAAGATATCCTAACTCTGTAAATGAAATATAGTCAGTGTCAATACATAAGTACTTATACCTTGTCTATTTAACAGAGTTGGCAAAGCGTTCTTTCTGTTGCACTTTTGTATGAAAATGAAAGGGACGAGAAACTGCCAGTGGGCGTCAACAATCGCACATCGATGGCGGGCTCGGCTAACATGCCGCTTGTTGGAATATTCGTAATATTTATCACATTGTCATGTCATGTTTATTCATCTATAAATCATAATTATGTGATTTAAAGTCCAATAAACGAATCAGGTATAATTTTGTAACCATAGTAAGCACTTGCAAGCGTCCGCACCGTACGAGCGACAGGTGTTGACTCAATTTTGATAGGCATGTAAACCTACCTTGTGCCTGTGCATCGTCCTTAGCGCTGACCAATTACGTGCATTTTGGTTTTCTAGTACTAACTCTGTTAAATTGACAAGGTATAGTACGTTGCTGGAGTGAGTTCAAAAAGCATGTAGGGCAAATTAAAGTTAATTTATTTATTTATTAAAATCTATTACACAGTATAACAGTATTAACTAAGGCACTGTGAAATTCAAATAAACTTAAGGCATAGGTATACATGATCTAACAATTAATAAAACTACTGATTTCACATTAATAAAACTTACACAGAAACAGAAGAAAGACGCACATCCATTCTCTCACAAAACCTCAAACATTCATCTCGCAACACACCCCATCTGCTTGCAAACACATCACACGCAGGAGCTGATGCGAGGAGGAGTTAATGTAGTTACTTTGATTATGGTAAGCTGCAGCATACTAGACTGGCAAGTTTAGTAGGCTAGCATCTGTGGATGTGGTATAGTACATTACGTAACTAGGGCGGTGAATTCATGAATGCCCCAGATCGCAGGTGTGCGCTCTGGGGCTTTACGAATTACCGCCCGTGTTGAGTACAAAACTTTACGTTTTCACCTGGCCACAATGCGAGTTTTCCCGTAGGCGCAGCGTGCAGTAAAACTCGCATTATGGCCAGGTGTGACGTAATAGTACATTGTGATACAAGTGAGGTAGGTTGATAATTACATCAGAGGCGAAATTGTTCACGCGAACCGCAGGTGAGCGTGATAAGGAAGCCGAGGATGTAATTATTAAAGCTCACGGGTATCAAACGACGTTTTTCAACACATTTTGCGAGGAAAAAATCATTTTCATAAGATGAAAATGTTATAGGCCTGCCAAATTATTTACTTTACATTAAGCAAATCATTACGATGACAACAGGTTTTTACTCACAGTTGCACATCGCCAAGAATTTCCAGAGGCGTCCATTCTATTTATCACTTTTCTAGTCACCACGAGTCAACATTTTTGATAATAACCAAACACGTATAAACAAATTTTACAAATATTTGTGAAATAAATAACCTATATTGGCACCCAACAGTTTTTTTTTCGTGAAGTTTGCGCAGTGTGGGCACAGAAATCTCTAAACAGCCAATACAAAATAAAATTATATTTTCATTTTAATATGTTATCTGTATTTAATTCATGTAGAATGTTATGAAAAGTGAATAGTTTTACTAAATTAAACGTTTCCATATCATATACAAAAAGAAATAGTCAATTAATTAACAAAAAGGATTTAATTTGTTTAGTCGAGTAAGAATCCATTTGCCGAAAATTAAAAAAAAAGCTGTACATTCTGTACAACCTGGTTAATTTAAGAATGCACCGTGTTCATGCATATATCTTGCTGCAAGGTGCCAACGTGACTTAATCGGGATATAACCATAACACACAAGTGTTGTAAAGTTATAAAACACGCGTTTTTTATATCCAGGATTATGAGCCTAAAAGCGACACAATAAGAGGTACGTTACGAGCAATTGTGTTGAAAAAACTATAATAGTAGTAAGTACCACAAATATAAGTTACATCGGCAATCTTCGTCCACGACGTCGAGTGCTGAAAAGTACCGAATGTAGTCGAACGTATAACCATTTCAATAAAGACCTTGTCATACTATACGTAAGGTACAATATGCAATGACATGTGAACTCGTGCTTTCCCGCTCATGGCGTCCAGACAAAATGGCGGGCGCCGGAGCTGCCAGCGTCGCGCCCAAAATTTTGGCCAAAGGGTGTTGAAGATTTTACCCGCCAAAACGCGCTGCCTTATGATTGGTTAAAATGTTTTCAGAAAATGCTTTCTGCGCAGGTACTGCATTGTAACTTATAATTGCGGTACTGTAGTACACTGCTATACTAAGTGTGTCGTGCAGTAGCCAGTAGTATTGTTATCTCAGTATATTATGTCTCCGTCATATTATCGTATATTGATGAGTATTCAGTATGTACTAATTTGGTAGTAAATGTTAAAGATTGAAAATTATACATCGAACCTGCATAGCGGTTAGTGCTGTGTGCCGAACAGTTTATTTAGTTTATGGTAACCCCGGTTACTAGGTTACTGGTTGTTGACATTATGAAGTCTGAATAAAAGTATGTTTTCTTCAAGAAGAAATCTTGTTTATCTTTTATCTAGCTATATTCAATAGGTTAGGGCCCAGAAACGCTAAAATAATAAACAAAGAGCAGTGATTTACGGAAAGAAATAATAGCCGTTGTTCTAACGTATCAAGTTAAGAAATATGGAGGTCGGAAAAATGAGTGTTGACAAATTTAATGGATCAAATTTTAAACAATGGAAATTCCAAATAAATTGCGCATTAAAAGCCAAAGGACTAAAAATATCCACACCGAAGCCAACAGAAAATGTGGATCAATGGCTAAAAGACGATGGAATGGCCATGTTTATAATTACGTCAGCCATGGATTTGAAACAAATTGCCCTTGTTGAAAATTGTGACAGTGCTTTTGAAGTAATGAATAAATTGGAAACTATATATGAACTAAAGTCGGAGTTGAACAAAATGATGATGCACGAACGTTTTTATCAATATAAAATGTCTGCTACGGACAATATAGCTCAACACATTGCTAAGGTGGAGAGTTTGGCAAAGCAGTTAAAAGAAAGTGGGGAAAGCATCAGTGACACTGCCATTATGACTAAGATATTAAGTTCTTTACCAACCAAATATAGATCACTACGACAGGCATGGATGTCACTAGATCCCACCAAAACAAACCATGATTAATCTTACTGCACGCCTGTTAGATGAGGAAGCAAGCTTGAGTGTTGAGGAAGAGAGTGAGATGGCCTTGTTTGTAGCAAACCAGAAACCGACGTCATCACAGAGAGAAATGTATCCAAATAATATTAACAGTGACAGAGGAAGTTTCAAACATCGCTATGTATGCTACAATTGTGGAAAGCGTGGACACTTCTCCAAAGAGTGTCGAGCTCCTAGGAAGAACTATGAAAAGAAGGATATGTTAGCATTTCATGCATCCACTAATGAATGTAACATAATCGAATGTGATAAATGGATACTTGACAGTGGTGCTTCAGCACATATTTGTTTCAAGAAGGAATACTTTCAAGAACTGAATATTTACAATGGGTCTCCTCTAAAGTTAGGAAACCAACAAGATGTTGAAGTAGTTGGTCAGGGAAGCATCCTATTTAAAAGAAATGTCGCGGGCCAGTGGGAGACCAGTGTCTTAAAAAATGTTCTTTACGTCCCAGAGTTAAAACGCAACTTGTTCTCTGAAGGTGTCGCCACACGACAAGGTTATAAAATTATTAAGAAAGGTAGAGATGCATTTATTTACAATTTTTGTGATTTAGTGCTGACTGCATCTTTAAGGGAAAACAATTTATATGAGTTAAATATGAAACCGATTGAACAAGAAGTGCACACTATACAAAAGTGTGACCTCCGAACTTGGCATGAACGTTTGGGACACATAAATATAAAGGAAATACAGAAAATGTGCCAAAATAATGTAATCACTGGTTTGGACATCACGGACTGGGATAACTTTGTGTGTGAAGGTTGTGCTTATGGGAAGCATGCTCGCCAACCATTTCATAAATCCAATAGAGGGCCGTTGCAACCACGTGACGTTGTATACAGTGATGTATGTGGACCATTTAAGGAGCCATCTATTCAAGGTAATAAATACTTTGTTATTTTTAAAGATGCTGCCACAAGTTTTCGACATGTTTATTTCTTAAAAAACAAGTGTGATGTGTTACACTGTTTCAAGACATATAATGCAATAATAAAAAATAATTTCATGCATGCAATTAGAGCTATACATACAGATAATGGTGGAGAATATAAAAGTAAAGAATTTAAGGACTTCACAGACAGTGAGGGAATCAGACACGAATTCACAGCCCCATATACCCCCGAACAGAATGGGAGGGCTGA
Organism: Epinotia demarniana; assembly: GCA_945867215.1. Taxonomy (NCBI): domain Eukaryota; kingdom Metazoa; phylum Arthropoda; class Insecta; order Lepidoptera; family Tortricidae; genus Epinotia; species Epinotia demarniana. The sequence continues at coordinate 31,520,512 of OX244259.1, read as the reverse complement.
ACGTGAGATTCGTACTATTGTAGAAAGTGCTAGATCTATGGTGTATACACGAGATGTACCACTTAATCTTTGGGCAGACGCCATTAATTGTGCTGTATATCTGTTGAACCGCACCTCTTCAAGTCAAACTCCTTATATTTCACCATTTGAACTCTGGTATGGAGTAAAACCCAGTTTGGGACACGTCAGAGTGTTTGGATGTGAGGGTTTTGTTCATGTGCCGGATCAAGTGAGAAGTAAACTGGAAAAATGGAGCAATAAAATGATGCTAGTAGGGTATGAACACAATAATTAAAGAATGTATGACCCACTGACAAAGAAAATTGTTATTTCTAGAAACGTCATCTTCAATGAACGGGACACTCCAGTAATCAGAAGGAACTATGCTGAAATTCTTATGGAAGATGTGGAATGTGACCAGCAGCAACCAATAGTAGATGATAACCACGATAACGATCGACAACAAAGCAGTGATAGTGATGGATCTAATGACAGTGATGCGAGCATGATAACGATTGTAGATGAACGAGATGAGACTTACATTCCACCACGTAATTTTGATGCTGCTGAAATAGAGCAAACTGGCGTGAACCTTCGTCCAAGGAGAAACATTTTGTATGAGGCTAATATTACAGATTTTGGTGTCCCCATAACATATGACGAGGCTATCAGGAGTCCCGAGAAAGAAAAATGGGTCAAAGCAATTGATGAAGAGCTGAAGGCACATCAGGATAATGGTACTTGGCGCTACGTGGATAGAGGGACAAAGGACCATTACATCCAAATGGGTATTTAGCATCAAAAGAAATAAAGAGGGAGAAATAGAAAGATATAAAGCTAGACTTTGTGCTCGTGCATTCACTCAGATAAAAGGAGTGGATTATAACGAAATCTTCTCTCCAACGACGAGGTATGAATCAATCAGAATTCTTTTGAGTATTGCAGCTCAATCCAACTGGGAGATAAGGCAGATTGACGTAAAAACAGCATTTTTATATGAAGACCTGGAAGTGGATATCTTCATGGAAATTCCAGCTGGAGTGGGAGCACAAGAGAACACTGTTTGTAAGCTAGTGAAATCTTTGTATGGTTTGAAACAGGCCGCCAGATGTTGGAACAAGAAATTTACTGACTTTTTAAGAAAGTTTGGTTTTGTTCAACTGCAGTCAGATAGCTGTGTCTTCATGGGTAAGTTTGATAATGTAAAAGCCTTACTAATATTATATGTTGATGATGCATTGATTATGTCACATTCTAACACTGTATGAGACAAAATCATGAATTACTTAAGACAAGGTTTTGAAGTAAAAGAACTAGATTTTAACGTGTTTGTTGGTTTAGAACTCAGTAAAACAAATAACTGCATTTCTATAAGTCAGAAAAATTATATCCAGCGGATAATAAATAAGTTCAACATGTCTGCTGCTCACCCTTGTCAAACGCCAATGGATGTAAATGTTCAGATAGTTTCAGGAACAGGTAATGTAAAGATTGAGTTTCCATATAGAGAGGCCATAGGTATGTTATTGTTTCTGTCTACTGCATCGAGACCTGATATATCGTTTGCCGTTAACTTGTTGAGTAGATACATAAATAACCCAAGCATGGAACATGTTGTGCAAGTCAAACGAATTATCAGATATCTCATGAAAACAAAAAATCTGTGTATTAAGTACCAGGGTTGTGAAAAGTTAGTTGGATATTCAGACTCAGATTTTGCAGGAGACTTGGACACAAGGAAATCTACTACCGGGTACATATTTATGTTAAATAGTGGCCCGATTTCGTGGCTAAGCCAAAAGCAGCCTTGTGTCGCTCTGTCTACCACTGAGGCTGAATTTTTAGCTTCATGTGAAGCTACCAAAAATGTTTTATGGTTAAATCAGTTTTTGAACGAGTTAGGTGAATCTAACGACCAAGTCACCCTGTTTATGGATAATCAAAGTGCTATCAAACTAATTCATAATCCTGTATTCCATAAGAAAACCAAGCACATTGATGTGAAATATAACTTTATTAGGGAAAAAGTAAGGGAGGGTTTGTTGAATATTGAGTATGTCCAAAGCTCCAACCAACTTGCTGACATGTTGACCAAGGCATTGGTTCCTGTGAAATTTGAAAACATTAGAGACCAAATACTTTCATCTATTTAGGATTATATTTATGAGTTGATTCATTTATATATATGTGTAGCCATGTGATGTTTGTTTTTTTGTTTTTTTAAGCAGGTTAGTAATGTTAGTATGTATAATTTTAGTGGGAGTGTTAAAGATTGAAAATTATACATCGAACCTGCATAGCGGTTAGTGCTGTGTGCCGAACAGTTTATTTAGTTTATGGTAACCCCGGTTACTAGGTTACTGGTTGTTGACATTATGAAGTCTGAATAAAAGTATGTTTTCTTCAAGAAGAAATCTTGTTTATCTTTTATCTAGCTAATAGTAAAATTGTGTCAAAGCACTTTTAGTTTTAAGCTTTTTTTAATACCACGACGGTGGCAAACTCGCCGGCCCTTTAAGGGGCTACCCGAGGTTTTCATCGATTTTTGACAAGTTTTGAATCGTATCTCCTACTTTTGCACTACAGATAGAAGTATAAGTCAAACGGTTATCGGTTCTTCAATCTTTTATCTCCGTTTTGGTCTACCGGATTTTTAAACAAATGAATACTTAATTGTGTATGATTGTTTTAAACATTGTCTAAAAAAACACTTATTTCGTATCTCTATTGACGTGAAGGATCTAACATATACAAAATCTACATATTTGGGTTCGTCTGTGACGTCTCTAAAAACTGGTCTAGGGTTTTCATTTTAAACCAATTAACACAAAAGTTATGGCCAGAAAACCGGTTTTTAGGCCTAAAATTGTTCAAATTTGATGACAAATATCTCGAAAATAATGAAGTTTGAAGTAAATATGGGATACTATATTGCTTAAAGCCGTTGTCGTTAATATAATAAGCTACAAAAAACATAAGAAAACTAAGGGATTCCGATCGAAGGTCATTGGCATATGGGAGCCCCTTAAGATTTTGTACACTCCTTTTTTGAAGACCCCCAGAACCTCGGCAGGGAGCTCATCCATTTCTCTGAAACCGTACGGTACGCGACCATATAAGTTCCAGGCTGTGAGGATGAATTCTCTGCCGACGGCGAGCGGTGCGGTGGTAAAAAGCAGCCGTAGACATCATGTCGAACAGTTCTTCGGGGCACAACCCGTTATACAAGCGATGGAACACGCACAAGGAGGCGAAGTCTCTCCTTACACTCAACGGTTCGATATCGCTTGTAAGTTTGGGATCGTCCACGATTCGCACAATGCGTCTTTGAAGCGAGTCCAAAAGCCCAAGCTTATTCTCAGGTGCTCCTGCCCAGACATGATAGCAATACTCCGGTATTCCTTCATTTGCCCGAAATTTGTTTGCCACCCTATCCACAGGCCATAACTGTTATTTACCATAATATTCATAAGACAGAATTGTTGTTTTCCAAAATATCTATAATAATTCTATAATATATATGCCAGTAAATTTATAATACATAATATTCATATGCAATAAAATCATTTGCCATACCTTTCCAAAGCCATACTATATGTAAAATGACAAATTACTGTGTGCAATGGGTCATATTATGAAAACTAGCTACCAAAACCTGAATCAGCGCACCCCACTTTCAAGTGGTCTTGTCTGTCCTACCCCAAGAATGTATCTAAAAGCTCGCGGAGACAAAGCGAGTTTCTGGCGGGAGCTCGGGCGGAGGGCGAGAGACTGAGTCCCAGAAACGAAAGCGGGGCGTACCGTCGCCTAGGCACAATAACATTCAACTTCGACAGCTAAACTATAGTCGCCTTTTATAGAATATGATTATTATGGGTAGGGGTCGGGTTGCATAAAGTTTACGTGGATTCGTCATACTCATCATTACGCATAACTATAAATAGTCATACATTTATGTGCATAACGTCTTTAGTAATAATGTTTAAGAACATATTGTGTAATGCGCATAAATTTGATGCGCATAAAATTATTTAAGCATACTTTATAATGTACATAAATTGGTTGCTCATAAAACAATTTAACCATACTGTATAAACGCATAAACTGCAAAACGCATAAGCCTGTTTTTCTTAGCAGTAAATGAAGATCTCGTATCAGAAGCAAGTAAGTTACAAAGTTGTATTTTATTTTGGGTCACAGTAGCAAAGGGCGATCAGTATAAAAGTTTACAAACAAGTTTTATCTAATAACAAGTTTTTCTGCTCTTTTATTAAAAAAACAACCTCGAACCTCTTCTAACCTATCCGCGTACCGAGTCGGTTTTGCCACTAAGTCCCTGTTCCCTACTGCCTACGTGAAAACTTGAACTTTATACACCACTAGTAGCATTGGTTGATCTCAGAGAAAAGTTTATTTGACAGCCACCCTTTGTTTTGTTTTTTGATCAAATATTATCATCAATATTATGGCTTGATAAATGTATGACATTTACAATTATTACTAAAAATAATTATAATTATCAATATTATGACTAAATAAATGTATGACATTCTACATTATGGTTAAACAAATTATGTCTCCGTATAATTATGACTGGGAACAATTATGCCATAGTATAATTTATGCCAAAAAAAAATATGAGCATCAACTTTATGACATATATTATGATATTATGACAACAGTTGTTATGCCACCAGACGGCCACCCGATTATTATAAATTTAAGGCAGGTCGGTGTAGGTACGAAGACGAGCGAAGCGAGGAGTGTAAGGTAGAACTGCGACCCTACAGCGCGCGAGCTGAGCGAGCAAAGCCAGCATGCCGTGGTAGCGGCCGGCGAAGCGCTAGAACCGAACATTCGCAACATTCGAACGGCTCGCAGAAATGTCGTTTGGCAAAAGAATATTCTGTCAAGTAAAATTATAGCAAATAAAGTTTATGACATATGAATGATTCGGGTATTCAACATTATGGAAAATAATAATATGTCAAATGAATATTATGGAAAATGAAGCGTTATGGAATATAACATTTGGGCAAATGAAATTCGGGCTAATAAAATTCGGATAAATGAAGTTCGTGGAAACGATAGATATCCCAATACTCCATGTGGGTAGATTTGTACGTGTCTTCAAATAAAAATACCATGGGCACCTACAGTCGAGCCAGCCAACCCTTGACCGGCCCTAATTTATGTTATTAGTTATTAGATAGGATCGGTTGCAAGCGGTTACTCGCGCTGGTGTGTAGTTTAATGTTTAGAGCTAAACATTAGAACTACGCATAATTATCAAATAACTTACGAATTGTTGCTGTCACTGTGAGTGCTGCTTGCTGTTGTTAAGGTTACGCTAGGCATAACATTACGAATGACAAACTATTAACCTTATATTCTCAAGAGAATAATCTCCGATGTATATACTGATTATTAATACTACTTTCTATACCAAAACATCAAAGTAATTTCACGTAAAATTGGTACCACGTTTCCGTCTTGCAAATTGCTTCGTTTGTTAAGAAAATGGACTATAGACGTCTTTGTACTCTTTTTCCCGTCGCAACGGTCATTTAGATTGGGGATAATCTGTCCCTGTAAGGGTCAGATTAAATAACCTCGACCTAAAAGGGGTCAGTCAGATTGACCAGCTATTTCACGAGTTACCGGCTTAATTGGAAGTTTGCAAGATTTCGTTATTAATTTATTGTAAAAAAATATGTTATGATATATGAATGTATTACAATGATAGAAATATGTACTAGGTACTCTATTATGTTGCAACTACAGCTAGTTACTTTATAAGGTTTGTGTGTACGTCAAAATGCCTATTAATCATAATATTCGACATCATTAGACACAGGCTTAAATTTTCTATCTAAAAATATCATAATTACTCACGGTGATGTCCGTGGTGGGTTCATTTTAGTAAGCTGTGAAAATTTTAGGATTTAAAGCACTTTGGACCTTCGCGAATTGTACATATTGCTTAATAGAATCCAAAATTAAATACCTACGCACAATCCTGCATTGTGTTACTTATACAAGAAAAAGCGTTTTTCAACTCAGTAGCTCGAACAAGCATAATTTGCTGCGTGAAAACAGTGTGCAAAATGCACTCCGTGAGACAAAGTAGCTTTTTAATTTTGGTGCCGAGCACTGACATTTCATCGTATGGGGTGGGGTCTTTTACAAGTTCAGAATATTTGAACTTCATTCGTTCCGTCCCTTTCATTGCGTTACGAGAAAAGTGAGTGAATAAGTCGAATCGTAATTCGACATTCAAAAAGACATAAAAACAAAGAATAATGTGCACATTGAAACTTATCCAAAACTTATTTCATTTTTGAAAAGAAGCGCAATTGGCCACAAGTCCAAAAAGTCCAAAATTTTTACGGCATCTAACATCGAAATATTTCTTAATGAAGCTCCGGACTGCGATTTTCTCGCTGCAAAAGTAAGTACGATCTATTTTATTGCAATTTCTACAGTCACTAAATGCTTATGTTAGTAACTTTTACTTATTATAAGTTTGAATTAATGATATATAATATTGTGATTGCAGGTCATCCTCATTATTGGAATTAACGGAGCATGCCGTACAAACGAACTCTTGAATCTTACCGTTAATACCATAGAAAAGCATTCAAACCAATTGATGTTAATAAACTTGCCGAATACCAAGACAAACACGGACAGGTCGTTTGTTATTCGTGGGGAATATGTACATGTTATCGAGAAGTACAAAACGGTTGTCTATTGTTTGCCCGACATTCATATACTATAATAATCATTTGCCCGAACTTCGCTTGCCCGAATTTCAATTGCCCGAATGTTTCGTTTACCATAATAGTTAATTGACATACTCTTGTTTACCCGAATATTGGATGTCATAATGATACGAATGCCATACGTATTGTTTTCCAGATTATTGTTTGTAATATTATTATTTAATATAATATTTAAACGCCATACTAAACATGTATTCGGATTAATCTTTGTTTTGTTAGTTTTTCAGCACTTTAAAAAAAATAACCCCGAAGACGAAAGCGGGAGCGAAGCTCCCGCTTCCGTCTTCTAACCTATCCGCGATCTGAGTCGGTTTTGCCACTAAGCCCCTGTTCCCTACTGCCTACGATACATCACTATCTTGACACAATGAATATTGTGGATGTTGAGATTGATGGCAAATGTCATTATAGTTATGGATTACAATGATTATGGAAAATGAGATTATTGATTTCTTTTCTTCTTTGAAAACAAAGAGTCTGGCATATAATGAATATGGTAAACAACGAGTTTTGGTAAACAAAATTATAGAAAACAACATTATGGCAATTGAATATTATGGCAGATAAAATTCGGGCAAATGAAATTCTGGCAACCAAGAGTATACCGTACAAAACATTACGCCCGCACAATATGAACACAGACCGATTTTTCTTGCAGTTCCGTAATGACAAGTGTTCAAGGTAGCCTAAGGGAGCTAACAGAATAGGCGGGACCCCACGAGAAATAGCTACTTATTTGAAACTGCAAGAACCACAGCTTTACACCGGTCACTACTTCAGATGGACATCAGCCACGCTTTTGGCAGATTCAGGGGCTGACCTTACCACGTTAAAACGCCAAGGCGGATGGCGGTCAAACACGGTGGCTGAAGGATATATCGAGGATTATATAGAGAATAAATCGAAAATTACTAAACTTATTGTAGAAACTATAAGTTTGAACCAGCCCTCAGACCCTTGGCCACGTCCGGGTACTTCCAGAGACCTAAATAGTGAAATACGACCTGAGCCTCCTACTTTTACTTTTTTACCATCACAACAGCCCACATGCAATGAAACGCAAGCTTCCACTACTCGAACTCAAGTCGCGAACACAACAATCATGGTTCCGAACAAAACTGTAACTCTTAATTTACAGAACTGTAATAACTGTACATTTAACCTTGATGTTTGATTTGATTATAGGTATTGTTTAACTCATAAATAAGTATAAATAAAAGTGGTTTAATTTCCTGTATAATATATTTGTTTAACCTTTTGAAATGTTCTCACTTCTGAGGTGAAAAGTTGTATGTGTCACACGAGAGCAAAATTATTTGCATCTCGTGCATTTGAGTCCCTCGCTACACTCAAGATTCTAATTTTGAATCACTCGCTACGCTCGTGATTCTATTGCAGAACCTTTCGCTAGCTCAGGACTCAACATCAGCACTCGCAGCAAAAAACAACTTTACTCTCTTGTTGCAAAAATAACTGTTTCATATCTCATGCTCTGAAAGTACTCTTCAACTAATACTAGTAATAAATACAAATAGTATGAAAAATATTTCAATAAGCTATTTTCGTATATCACGATTAAATTATAAAAGTATTCCTATAGTTTTGACTTTAGGAAATACGAATATAATACTATCTGGTTATAAATACGTGAGCAATGTTTTTAATTTAAAAATTAAAATTGTAGTTGTATTTTATCTGTATGTCACGTGACCGAATTACACCAAATAACCATAAGCGCGAGCGAGACATATATTTGCCTTTTTCTTTAGGACAGGTGAGATGAGACTATTCTTTCGGCTCGGATGACGTCACGATAATGGCGGCTGCCGTTTTTGAATTGCAGACTTTGAATAAACATATTGTTTAATTTCCGTCTGTGTTTTTTCACTTTCCTCGTATTCGATATGAAAAGTATAGTGTTTAACTCGGGTGAAAGTCACCCATTTCTGACTCGAACCATTGGCGCTCTCACTTCGTTCGAGCGCCAAAATATCTCGTCAGAAATGGGTGCCTTTCAGCCCTTGGTTAACAATCTACTATACCCTATTCCTAATTACTTGTTTCTGTTAATAAGCTGTTCTTAAGTCTTAGATATTTTTGATAATCAATTTTGATGAAACATTTTATTTTGTGTCGATGCATATGTCGCAGGCATATTGTATAATCCGCCGTTTTACGTAACAACTGTTTCACAAAACAGCGCTGTTTTGTAATACGCCGGATTGAATACCGCTGAATGAAAATCCGCTCGAATGTGTTTGGCGCTAATCTGTCTTAAATATTACACTACGGTTCTTGATACAACTTGCACTGAAAAATATGTTAATTAAAGTGAGGCAGTTTTACACTCTCACGTATACGAAATCAGATTAATACTTAACATATGATAAGTATTTCATTGATTTTTCAATTCTACCCGTTGAATATAATAATTCGGTAGTAGCGTTACCGTTAGCGACAAATTTAATACTGTAACTCTGCACTGTAATTCACTAAATTGTTAAAAGCATGCATGAAATGTAATAATCTTAATATTATAACTTATGGCAATGATGTGTTCATCACCTATAATGGGGGTAAATTATCCCATATCGTCCTATTACTGCAAATACCAACTAAGTGACTTTTTGCCGAAGTGCCTTCTATTATACCAAAAGAAATATGTTTTCAATATCTACAGACTGGTAAAACCCCTGTTTCGCTACGACGCCGCGTTCAGGAGATAGCTAAAGTATAAAGCGACATAATTACTAATTTTGCGGCATTTAAACAGGCAAAACTCGATATGTGTATGAAGTTAAGTTGTCGGGAGGCCGCTGGTCTTGATTCAATACGCCGATGAGGAGGTATTATATTTATTTCAATTAATTAATTACAATTATTTTTATTGAACGCGAATTATAATGTGCGACGATCTACACACCAAGCGATACGGAGCTCAGGTGTAATATCGGAGTACTACTACTATCTTGAGTGCTAGTGGTGAACTGCCTTCCTCCTGGCGGGGTTGCGCCTTATATCCATCCTGATAGCGTGGGGACGCGTCGGGGGCGCGTGCTTGTGGGTCACGTAAGCCATCGGTGTTTCTGGAACTCGTCTGTCGCTGAGGTCATTTCTAGATAAGGGATGACGCCAGGATTTTTGGGAAACATCCATTAACAGTTGCCAAAAAGTGTTTTGTTTAGATTCTTTGAGCTTGATGTTATCTTGATGACTTTAAAACTTGGGAATGCGGATCGGTCGCTTATCTATGATGAGTGTGTCTGGATTCTTTAGGTTGGCGCTGGAGATGACGTTATGACGTGGCGCCCGCAGTTGGGGTGGCATTCCTTAACTCCTCCCCCCTTAAGAGAGAACTAAGGGTATAACTTGTTATGCCCGTGTTCTCATTTCTGTTAGAGCGTTGGGTGCACTTATGATAGATGGCGCACCCAAAGAGGCACAGAAATATGCATATCGAGATGATGGTCCAAATGCTAGGTATCCATAAATGGTGCTGGATGTTAGATTTCATTGTTGTTTCGAGTGGTTTCAGGTAAGGGTGTACGTCTTCTTCTGTAGTTCGTTTCCCTTCTGTCTTCTGTTCCAAGTTCATTTTGATTTGTTGGACTTCTTCCTTGAACATCTCGCTGCTTTTGGTGATGACTTTAGTATATGAGTTGGCCATTTGTAGTTCACAACTGGGGTCTAAGTGTAGTTTATACGGTCCTTGGATAACTTCGTAAAATGTCTCGTCGCATGTGATTGTAACACGTTGAGGTTGTTTTGAATACAGCAGGAAGTTTCCATCATCTATTGTAGTTATTGCTTCTTCTTCTTCAAGTTTTGTCGTAAAACAGGTGTGATTGCTTTTCTTAAGTAGTGTTTGGTGAATGCAGTCGGGTGTTATCTTGGAGTCTTTCCACCAGATGTGTTTGCATATCATTATTTTCTCTCTAGGTTTGCATAGGTTTGCACTCGGGTAGGCATACCATGAGTTTTTAATTAGGATTGTGGGGTGTTGGTTTTCGAGAATGAGTCCATCGGGATTTGGGAATGGGATTAAATTGTATGCGTTACCACCTTTGACTTTTACTTCTGCAATTTTTGCTACAAAGTGAATGACATTTCTTACATTGTAAACTATTATGTGATCTATCTCTACGTTATCTGTCTCCTCAAAAATATCTCTACAAGCTATACCTGGTTTTGCTAAAGTTATACCTAAATCTAGGATATTAATGATATCTTCTATAAGTATGAAGTTAGTTAATATGTCTATACTTTCCTTATTATAAGAGTTCATACTATAAAGGATTTCAATATCTTTCTTTATGCTATTTAATCTAATTTCTATTTTTCCTATCGTTTCGTTTAAGTTCCACATCAGTATTCCTTGATTGCGGTGAAGGGTTTCAAGGTTATTATTAATTTCCTTCAAATCATTTGCATCGGGGTTTCCCGTTATAAATTTAACTACTGATCCAAGGGGATCAATGAGGCCTCGCTTGAATCGTGTATTTTGACCAAGATTCGGGTTCATTAAGCTACTTAATCTGCCGGTTAAATGTAAATAGAGATTATTCATATAACTGTCATCAGTTTTGGTTCTAGACGACATAATTTTGTTAAGAGAATCTAAAATTTCCGTTAGGTTACAACGTTTTGTTACATATTTATATCCTTCAATCTCTGCTATTGGGCCTATCTTTTCAAAATATATTCCGTTCGGATTTTCCAGCTTCTTTAGGTGGTAGGTTTGACTATCCTTGACCTGTAGGTACCTGTAACAGCAACAGGCCTCAATTTATTTGCTGCACGTCTTTTTCCTCTATTGTCTAAGTATATTTTGGGGGCTTTTACATCGCGAATATACGTTTTACGGCGCGTACAAAATACGTTTGCTTGTTTTTTTGTAGTTGGGAGTTTTTCTTGAGTTTCTAGTATTGGCGGTGGTAATTCGGTGTTTTTATTATACTCATCTGAACGTTTTATTTGTGCTTCTCGTTTAGTTTTATATATATGTTCGTAAACGATTTGTAAGTGTTCTCTATGTTTCTGTAGTAAAGAGTTGAGTAGCTGGGAGTCATGCAGAAAGTTGAAAAGAGGTTCTGTTTCTATATGCCCGAATAGTATTTCATGTGGTGTTAATTTGGTATCTGATTGGATCGAACTATTGTAAGCTATTATGGCAAGTTTCATTTTATCTTCGTGCGGTTGATGGTGTAGTTTATTTTTATATTGTTCACTCAGTAGCCTACAATGTTCTCTCAAGGTTGAATGAAAGCGTTCTACAATTCCGTGAGATGCTGGGTTGTACGGTGTGGTAAAATTGATTTTGATATGGTATAAGTTAACTAGTTCCTTTAATAACGCGAATTCTTTTCCTGCATCAGTTGTGATTTCTGCTGGGACACCATATTGTGCAAAATATGACAAAATTTTCGACATAACTGTTGAACTATTTTTGTCTTTTAATCTTTTAATTACTGCAAATCGGGAGAATCCGTCTACTATGGATAAGTAAAGTTTGCCTTCGATATCTACAACGTCACAAAAAATATGATTAAGTGGCTTTAAAGCTATGGGTGGCAATAACATCGGTGGGCGCGATGGATGTCTTTCGTATTTGCCTGCTTTACAAATTGTGCAATTATTTATGTACTCACGAATATCAGTCATTATGTTTTTCCACCAATATTTTCTACTAATGTGCATTACCGTTTCAGTTATACCCCTATGATTCGTTTTGCCTTCATGATAGTTTTTTATGATTGTTATTTTCTTTTCGCGGTCTGTTACAGTCTCCACGATTTCTTTACAACGTGTAATGCTTATTTTCGTATTATGTTCTTTAGTTAAGATTTTGACCATCTCTTCGTACAATTCTTCTACGTAAAAGAATCCGTAGTAACAAATACCGGGTTTCATGTATTCGCGCACGAATTTGCGAAGTGCTTCTGTTGGCCTTTTTGATGTATACAAGCTAACTTCCATAATCTCGTTTCCATCTTCTTGTCTTATCTCTACGCTATCTAACTTATTATGTAACTTAAAATAAATTTGATGCTTTTTCTTGTTGATAACATCCTCTACTATTGGAATGCCCGGGTGAATATTATCGTCTTGAGAGTGCTGAGTTTGCGTTTCCTCTCGACTGTTATTGTTACTATGTTCACCTGTCGTGCTACCATCTTGTGCTAAAATTGATACGTTATCATTAAAATTAATTTTTACACGCGATAAGGCATCAGCATTTGCATTAATAGAACCTTGCTTATATTTAATTTCAAAGTCGTATTCAGCTAGCCTTAATCTCCATCTAGTTAGTCTAGAATTAGGATCTTTTAATGTCATTAACCAAGTTAGAGGTTTATGATCAGTATATATAGAAAACTTACGGCCATATAAATAAGGTCTAAAGTATTTACAAGCCCAAACTATTGCAAGGAGTTCTTTTTCCGTTGTAGAGTACTTGGTTTCTGTGTCAGATAAAGTTCGAGATGCATATGCGATTGGTTTCTCGACGTTATCTTCTTTTTGTGATAGAACCGCACCTAGGGCAAAGTCGCTAGCATCTGTCGTTAAGATAAACGGCTGTTCGAAGTCGGGGTATTTCAAGATCGGTTCATTCGTTAATATTTCTTTCAGTTTTTGAACGGCATTCAAGTATTCTTTGTCGATGACTATTTTGGCTCTTTTTTTCAGACACTTTGTTAATGGTTTAGTAATTTTCGCATAATTATCAATGAAACGCCTGTAATATCCCGTGAGACCTAAAAACGAACGAATTTCCTTCTCCGTTTTTGGTACCGGATAGTTTATTATGTCTTGTACTTTACGTTGGTTGGGTGTTAGTCCGTTAGGTGTCAATTCATGACCTAAGTATTCTACGTGCTTTTTTAGGAATTCGGATTTATCGGGTTGAATTTTTAAGTTATGCTGTCGCAATCGTTCAAGCACTTTCTTCAGTTTTTGTATGTGTTCTTCTAATGAAGTTGAATAAATGACAATATCGTCTAGATATACGAGACATGTATTATATAAGAGGTCACGTAATATTAAGTCCATTAGTCGTTGGAATGTAGCCGGGGCGTTTTTCAATCCAAACGGCATGCGTAAAAATTCCCAATGACCATGGTTAGTTGAAAAGGCAGTTTTTTCAATGTCGTCTTCGTGCATTTCTATCTGATGGTACCCACTCGCGAGGTCTAGCGTAGTGAAGTATTGAGCTCTACCTAACTTGTCTAATATCTCCTCAATATTTGGTAATGGGTATTTATCTTCAATTGTTTTTGCATTTAATTGTCTATAGTCTACAACCATACGATATTTTACTTTACCGGATGCGTCAGGTTTTTTTGGGACTATATGTACAGGACAGCTCCAAGGTGAATTAGATTCGCGGATAATGCCGTTTTCGAGCAATTCGTTAACCTGCTTATCTATTTCCTCTTGTTGCTTTGGGGGTTTTCTATAGTTTCTAACGTAAAGTGGCGTATCGTCCGCTAAACGCAGTTTGTGTTTCACTGTGTGAGTGAAAGTAAGTGGTTCTTGTCCGGTATGAAAAACATCTTTAAATTCATGAACAAGTTTGGTAATTCTTGTTTTTTCTTCCTTGTTCATGTGATCTGTACGAATTGTCAATTTACTATCTTCGATTTTATTTAATTTTACCATTTCAATAACATCTGATACCGGTTTTATCTCGTTCGGTATCGGCTTCAAAAATCTATCAAAGTTATTTTTGAATTGTTGTTGTGTTGTACTCAGGTTAGTTACACCTAATTTATATTTGCCTTCTCTAACAGCTATTAATGCACAATTGACGTGGACGCTACTTGTACCAATTTCAGGCACGAAGTAATGACCGTCAGGTTTATTTGAAACACACGTTATCAGATTGTCCGAGAGAGGGTCGATTTTCAAGATCCTTTCAGGGTAATCTATGCTTATTGGAATTATTTTGTTCGGCAATATTAGTTCACTCTTATTCAAATTTATTAATGCCTTTAGTTTCTTAATTAAATCTGTGCCTATCATCCCCGCGTATTTAGGGTCGAAGTCATATAGCAAAAACTCATGCTTTCCTGCCTCGCCCAGCGGTTTCAGGTCCAAATTAATGGCTCCGCAGTGATTGCTCTGACTGTGGGCCGTTTTTATAGTGAATTCTTTTTGAATGATTTCCTTATAATTCCCATTATGTTTAACAATTAACGGGCTAATTAGACTTTTGGTACTACCTGTGTCCAATAAGAATCGTCCTCCCCATTCGTCTATCGTTATATAGGGTAGATGGTCCCTATCTAAATAATTTAATTTTACGTGAATTCGTTTTGCGGCCCTAGTTCTCGAAAAAACTCTTCATCGTTACATATTTTTTTCTCATAACTGTTTTCGCAGTTTTGTTCATGATCATAACCATAGTTTTGGTCACTCTCTATTTCAGTGTTATATACTTCTACCGATCGCGGCTTTTGTGGGCGATTATGTACAGGTCGCCTATTACTCACAGTTCTCATAGAAACATCAGAGTCTAAATGGTCGACTCGTTGAGGTTGGGGTTTCGGTGGGTACATCTGTCGCCATTGTTCCGGTGTTGGACGCGGTTGACTTGCCCAATGCGTTTGTTGCTGATTATTGAAGTTATTAAATTGGGGTCTCGGAGTGAACTGTGGCGTTTGTTGAATTGTGGCGTTTGTTTGCGTATGGTGGTTTGGAAAGCGGTTAAAACTAGATCTACTTATAGGGTTTTGATTATAATTTTTGTTAAAATTAGGTTTTGCATTAAATTTCAAAGATTTTTCTTGTTTTCTCGCAAAATAATCAGGGTGTACTTCTAATTCATTTTTCAATTGATTATACGCGGAATCGAACGAATTATGTTGTCCAGAACGAATTAATCTATCGGTAGCAATGTCTAAATGTTTGCAAAGTTGGTCAATGCACACGTTTTCAAGAATAGCCGTAGCTTGTGGTGATTCGGCTTTGTTTTTAGCTGCATAGAGTAATTCTTTGATTTTATCTGCGAATACCAAAGCGTTTTCATTGGGGAAACGCTTGATGCGCGTGATTTCAGAAATTATTTGTTCTAAGCTTCTATTATCGCCAAATTTTGTTCTTAATGAATTGATTATTTCTTCTACTGTGGTATTTGGCATGTGCGCGATGGCTTTAATGGCTTCACCGCGCAATTTACTTTTTAATATTATAGGGAAGAGGGCCCTAGCATCGGGGTCCGCTGCCCTAGCTAGAACAGTCACTTGATTTAAAAAGAAATCTAATGTATCCCTATCTCCTTCATAAGGGGGCAAATATTTTTCAATGGTTGCATGATTTAGTGCCATTTTTTTTTTAAAAAAAAAAGCCTTTACGTTTCAAAAGAGAGACACAACACACAAAAAAAAATTAAAAAAATGGTGGTAATGCGTACAAAAATGTTATAAGGAAATTAGGTATATGGGAAACTCACAGGGTAGCCGCCAGTGCGATGATCGTTGTTATCTTCATTTAGGCAGTGGGAGAATCTCTTCGGGGTTGAAACCCTCCAGCTCACGCCGACGATGAGTAGCCGCGGTTGCCGGGAGACTCGCCGTTCGCTGTCACCAGTTAAGTTGTCGGGAGGCCGCTGGTCTTGATTCAATACGCCGATGAGGAGGTATTATATTTATTTCAATTAATTAATTACAATTATTTTTATTGAACGCGAATTATAATGTGCGACGATCTACACACCAAGCGATACGGAGCTCAGGTGTAATATCGGAGTACTACTACTATCTTGAGTGCTAGTGGTGAACTGCCTTCCTCCTGGCGGGGTTGCGCCTTATATCCATCCTGATAGCGTGGGGACGCGTCGGGGGCGCGTGCTTGTGGGTCACGTAAGCCATCGGTGTTTCTGGAACTCGTCTGTCGCTGAGGTCATTTCTAGATAAGGGATGACGCCAGGATTTTTGGGAAACATCCATTAACAGTTGCCAAAAAGTGTTTTGTTTAGATTCTTTGAGCTTGATGTTATCTTGATGACTTTAAAACTTGGGAATGCGGATCGGTCGCTTATCTATGATGAGTGTGTCTGGATTCTTTAGGTTGGCGCTGGAGATGACGTTATGACGTGGCGCCCGCAGTTGGGGTGGCATTCCTTAACTATGATAATAATACGCTTATTTTTGTTTTTAACTTCAGATAAAACCTGTTATACGAGTAGGCATATAGTGTTTTTTTGCATTAACATTTTATTGAACATGACCCAATATATATTCTCAGGAAATATGTTCTATTTATACTTAATTGTTTTTAGCATACACATGTATCTACTAACTTATATTTTTTAACGCCAGGAAATATAGATCAAATATCGTTATCACGTTTTTCCAGAACATTTTTATAGTCATTACCGACAATATCTTGCTGCCATAATATTGTACGGTACTTTAATTGGTTTTACCCGTACAGTTTTAGTCCGACTAAACACTAAGTTGCACAGGAAGAAACGACTAAGTGCGCATACGAGCTTCGCGCCGCAGCTAACATCACTCAGTTGCTGCTCACACGCCGATTTGACGGTTTGTATATTGTGTTTAAATATCGAAAAAGAGTTAGATTGCCTGTTTTATGACGGTGTACGTTAAAAATGAGTTCAAGAAGCAGAAGACTCGTTAGTCTTCAAACCTGAGACCCTGGGTGAGATAGAGCGATTTTACGGACAGCTATACACGGCAACGAGCAGACCCGAAGTTCGTCAGGCGGAAGACCCTAGAGCTAGACTAACCCGACACTCTACCGACGACACCCCGGACATCAGCCTGTGCGAGATTGTAATGGCTCTTAAGCAGGTCAAAAACAACAAGGCACCCGGTGAAGACGGAATAACAGCCGAACTTTTAGCGGGTGGAAAACCGGTCCTTACGGCCCTTCAGAAGTTGTTCAATACCGTCTTACTAGAAGGGAGAACTCCGAAGGCTTGGAACGGAGGGGTGGTGGTGCTGTTCTTCAAAAAGGGTGATTACACTCTGCTGAAGAACTACAGACCCATCCATAGACATGGCTCAGAAGTGAGATGTGTTTTCGAGGGTCATTACAAACCGTCTCGTACACAGGCTAGATGACTTCCAGCCTCCCGAACAAGCCGGTTTCCGAAGAGGCTTTAGTACCGCATCCAAACGCTTCGTCAGGTTATATAGAAGACCGAGGAGTATAACCTGCCCCTCTGCTTAGCGTTCGTGGACTACGAGAAAGCCTTCGATTCGATTGAAACCTGGGCTGTACTACAGTCTCTCCAGCGGTGCCAAGTTGACTATCGCTATATCGAAGTGCTGAAGTGTTTGTACGAAAACGCCACTATGTCAGTCCGACTCCAAGACCAGAGCTCGAAACCTATTCCGCTGCAGCGGGGAGTCAGGCAAGGAGATGTTATTTCTTCAAAACTGTTCACCGCTGCACTGGAGGACGTTTTCAAGACTCTTGACTGGAGAAGGCTAGGCATCAACATCAAGGGCGAGTACATCACTCACCTTCGGTTTGCTGACGATATAGTAGTCTTGGCTGAGACCATGAAGGACTTAAGTACGATGCTCGATGACCTCAGTAAAGCTTCCGAGCGAGTTGGTCTAAGAATGAACATGGATAAGACGAAGATCATGTCAAATGCCCATGTCGTACCAACTCCCATTACAATCGGACACTTTACGCTCGAAGTGTTAGACGATTATGTATACCTAGGACAGACTATCCAGTTAGGTAGGTCCAACTTCAAGAAAGTGGTCAATCGTCAAATCCGACTCGGCTGGGCAGCGTTCGGGAAGCTACGGCACATATTTTCGTCCAATATTCCGCAGTATCTCAAGACGAGAGTCTTTGACCATTGTGTGTTGCCAGTGATGACATATGGCACTGAAACGTGGTCGCTTACAATGGGCCTGATAAGAAAGCTCAAAGTCACCCAAAGGTGGAGTGGGCCATTTTGGGAGTTTCTCTGCGTGATCGCATCAGAAATGAGGCTCTCCGCAGCAGAACCAAGGTAACCGATATAGCCCTCCGAATCGCTAAACTTAAGTGGCAGTGGGCAGGGCACATGTCACGTAGAATCTATGGCCGTTGGGTCGGAAAGGTTCTCGAGTGGCAACCGCGTACCGGAAGGCGCGGCGTAGGTAGGCCCTCCACAAGGTGGACTGATGACCTGGTAAAGGTTGCGGGAGTCCACTGGATGCGGGTGGCGCAGGACCGGTCACTTTGGCACTCTTTGGGGGAGGCCTATGTCCAGCAGTGGACGTCTTTCGGCTGATATGAATTATATAATTACTAGAAATACATTTAAACCAGATTTAAATATATTTAAAGGCATGGTTTGAGCTATTGATTTAAATTATTAGAAGTTAAGAGACCTTAAACTATGTACTTCAATATTTCCTACAGGTAAAACCACTTATGTCGTTGGCAATTTTCATTGAATTTGATAATAACTTGAAAATTAATTACATTTTTTTTCCATTTTGTGTCTTATTTGCATCGTTTATCTGAAATAAAGCTCAAGCTATCGGAAACCCTGGCGTATGATGATTTTTCTGAGTCAAATCAACTAAAATATTTCTACAGGTAAAACCAGCTAAGTATACGACTTTCTTATTAATATCGTGAAATTACCCGTAATAAAATATACTTTTTTAATGTTTCATTATTAATTCCAGTACAAGATAAGATAAACTATCTAATTTAATGAATACAGACTATATTTTACCATATTAACACATAAAAAAATACATCAGAATGTTAAAATGCGATTATCTCAAAACTACTTTTTTGCAGATAGTCGGTATTTGCAGTAATAGGACGATATAATAATTGTGCTTCAGATAAATTTATGCATACTGTGTGTTACCGTCATGAGGGCATTATTAAAACTGTTCCATTAGCAATTTTTTTGCATGTATTTACAAACCATAATAATGTAAATTAACTGCGCAATTAATTTTCCAAAATACAAACCTTCAATGGACTAAGTATATGACGCCGTACTAAACAAAGTGTGAAGAGCTGTCATTTACACTTACTTGTCAATTTACTTTGCTGTACATTGCTGGCAATATAAATTTGGTTAGAAAATTTATGAAGTCGGAATTATAGTCAATTATCTGTATTCAGTCATGATTAAGTTAAAGAACTCCGTTAATTTACCCTATTTAAAAAAAGCCCGAAACCCAAAACCGGTAACGCACTGTATACTCAGCTTACGTACTCTGTTGGTGTCCCGCATACATGAATAAAAATAAATAAAATATCTTCAAAACAATGTGTAATTACCAGTACCTATTTTAGAAAAATAAAATTTATTAAATCTAAGGTCCCTTTGAATTTATCGTAAAATCTACCTGTATGTAAACGAGCGTATTATAATAATATTTAAAAAATCCTTCTCGAATACGTAAGTTGTTGTTGGATACCTTACGTTGAAACGTGCCATTACATTAATTTTGACGACCGGTTGGCCTAGTGGATAGCGACGCTGCTTCAGAAGCTGAAGTTTCGAATATGTGCTAAAGCCATTAATGGGTATAGCACAAGAACATGAAACTCTGCGATAAAATCAAATTATTTGGAACTTTAAATAAAAAAAGTAAGGGTAAATGTTTGTGTCATGAGTATAAATATTTGTTTCTGAGTCTTGGATGTTTTCTGTGTATATAAGGATTTATATATATTAAATGGATACCTATCGCAATCACGAAATTTTACTTCCCAATTGTATCGTTTGTCATAATTTGAATTTCGGCAAAAGGCGGTTTTTTCTGTAACTATGAAAATATCACGATTATTATAAACCAATCCTAACCTAATGGACTCTTCGCGATAAGTGTTAAAAATCAATCAACCACTTTGCAGTCTTCAAGAAAACTGACTTTTTGCCGAAATGAAAATTCAGCCAGTCCAGTTAGGAAATAAAATTTAGAAATGCAATGACTATGAAATATATCGTCGTCTTAGTACCCATTACACAAACCTTATTGCCCTTACTATAGGGCTAATTAGATTTGTGTAAGTATTTTTTTTTATCACAAGGGCATTGTGTGTTTATGTTTATGTCATGAGTGTATTTTCTATTTGAACCGGCATAAGAGTCCCTACGGTATCGGTATCAGTAAGCTGTCAACTGTCAGTTAAGTCAGTGCAAAGTCTACTATACATGTACAGAACACCGTTTTAAAAGCAAATAAGCCATTTTCTGAACAACCTGCTTTAAAACTATGTTCTAAATACTAGGGGAATATAACGTTCGATACTGATCTAAAGTAGCCATCACTGTTGGGTTATGGACGATTTTGCGAGCTAGCTATAAAGCCAAATAAGTGTTGCCACAAGTTCGCGACAGCTGAAGGTGGTTTAGATTTCACTATCGGGGAGTGGCAGGGTCTCTTGAGTTGCTTAAAGTACTCTTATAAAGCTGTACTTTGAACAGACAGCTAATATATATGTATATATATATATGTCGGAGACAGGATGGTCATTAGTACGGACGCTAAATTGTAGCGCAGCGTGGGAATGGCTACGATTGGTTGGTTTGTGGCTGACGTCACATCGAACCATCTAGCCCCACTCCTTGCGCTAGAATGGAGCCGGGCGGGCCGAGCTCCGGACATTCTCTGGCTGAACACGCGAGTGACCGGACGTATTGGAACCACCTCGGAACTGTCCACGCATTCAGTATCATTGAAGTGAAGTGCAATCTAATACGAGTATACCCAATAATTAAATAAAGTATTGATTTGATTCAAAGTCTTAGTCTCAATACTCGATCTCCCAACGATGCCCGACAGCAACGCCCATTCCTGAACTGTATTATGTACCACCACCCCAACACCACCATTTCTCCGACATATATACGAGTATATAATCTGAGGCCACTTGCGCATTTGGTATTGCGGAGTCGAGTGCGCTATAAGTAGGAGTAAGCTGTCACTTGTTAGTCAAGTGTCATGTCAGTACATATTATTTACTGCGCGCATACTACGCGCCTATATTTAAATGAGGTTTTCATATTGGCGCGGGATACGCGTAGACGGGGGCGTTCGAACGCTGTGTCCGCGCAAAACGATTCTATTGCGCAAATGTAATAGTGACAGTTTAGTAAGCAAATTTGCGGGTCTTATGCGGGTTGTATGAGAAAATGACAGTAGAGGGTGTCCTAACGCCCATTCGAAAAGTTACGTAATTAGTTTACCCCTCTGGCCGACGTTATTAAGCTCTCGGTAAAGTACAAAACCCCGCATATTGATTCCGCCCCGTGAAATTTAATAGGTTTATAAAAATATTTATTTAAACTTTATTGCCCAATACGAGATAAAGTACAAATGGTGGACTTAATGCCATAAGGCATTCTCTACCAGTCAACCATTGTGCAAAACAGAAACATTTGATGCAGTCATTTAAATTTAAATGAAAACTCCAAGATAAACTTTTATCAAATACATAGCGAAATATACATACACACATACAAAATATTATACAGTAATGTATACTTATACATATTACTACCTTAGGTAAAAAAGATAGGTAAAAGTAAGTAAGTTTATTATTTTTTTTCAAACATGCTGAAATATTGACGTTGTGTTTTTCACCCGCAACCACCTTCGGGTACGTTGGCGCACCACTGGACGTGGCGATTGCAGACCACCTGCGTTCTTCCGTGCTGCCCCGCTTGGGCACCGGCACCCTGGTGGAGGCCAAACCCAGGGAGGTACGGTTTTTCTTCCTTCCGTTGCAACTTTCGAGTTAATTTTTAAGTTAAGTAGTTGAACCCTAAGTGTACGCGTGTTTTCTTTCTGTAGGACTACTCTGATACCAATAGCATTACCCGAAGGAAGCACATTGTTTCAAACGTATTTTTTTTTCACACCTTTCATTCGGAAAAGTAAGTTTTGCTCCACGACGAGAGGGACCAAAATGCTACTTTTCTGTTCAAGCTACTTTTTTAATTTATACATTGGCATTGGAACATTTGTACGCAATGTGCCAATTGAACACAGATGTTAATAAAATAATCGATTGTAATTTCATCGTAGTCGATTCAAAACGAACATATTTCAAGTTTTAACTATAACAATGTTGTATAAAAATTTATAAATATTTCGTAATATTTAAAAATTAGTAATAAAAATTAAGATAATTTATATATATTTTGACAATAGGTTTTTTAAATTTCCTCATAGTCGGTGTGAAAAATAGTATGTGTCACTCGGTAGCAAAATTATTTTCGTTTCGGGCGTAAACACTTGTATCCCTCACTACGCTCAGGATCCTACGTTAGAATCCCTCGCTACGCTCAGGATTCTATTGTAGGATCCCTCGCTACGTTCAGGATTCAATTCACCGCCCTCGCCGTAAATATACTATTTTGCTCCCTTGTGACACAAATAACTATTTCTGTTTATTTGTACCGATACCAGTAATGATCTACACTGGAAAGTTCAGTTATTTGAAATACTTCTTGCTGTCAATTTTATCCCTAAATTCTAAAAGGCCCTCTGCCTGCGCTATTTGGTATTCCAGCTCGGCTATTGACCCTTGGGTTCCATCACCCGTTCTTTTTTAGGACCTTACGCGAAGAGCTGACGATGACGGACCGAAGTTGCACTTCAAAACGTTAGAAGATGCGCTCTCGAAATATATAACGCTTCTTTCGGTAATGTACCAATTTTGATACTGCTGTTTTTTGCTGCAGAAGTTAACCTACATAGCTCTCCGCATTGCTAAACTTGCAATGGGCGGGCTTCCATTGCACGTAAAACCAATAACCGTTGGGGCGGAAAGGTTCTCGAATGTAGACCACGTATTGCAAGACGTGGCGTGAGTAGACGCCCCACAAGGTGGACTGATGTCGTGGTAAAGGGCGCGGGAGTCCGCTGAACCAATCACTTAACAGTCTATGCTTGTTTTAGCTGATATGATAATGTTGATGATTCTAATACTGATGGTATCCGGATACCATCAGTATTAGAATCATCAACATTCAAAACGAACCCGCCCCGGGGCTATAATAATGACGGTAAGAGTAAAAACAGGGTGTATCAAAAATGCGGTGTGAACCGAGCAAGGGCATAATCGGTAGCGTATTGCGATTCCAAATAGGTATACCTATTTGCATTTGTTTGTGTTTTTTTGTAATTTTTATTTAGATTGATATTTTACATTACATTATAATTAGCCTTAGTTTTTAGGAATCCGTACCAAAAATGGTAAAAAAGGAAACCTTATGGTGCGACTCCGTCCGTCTGTCTGTCAGTCCGTCTGTCACAAAGTGAAATATCTCACGAACTACTTAAGGTTAAACATCACTGGTTCCTGTCGAGCTGTTGCTAACAGATGTCGCGATATATAATTTCGATGGTTGCTCATCAGTTTACGCAAAACCGTGACCAGTACCAACATGTGTTTCAAACTGCGGAAGCCGAAGAGCGTGCTACGTATGAATCGCAATCAATCTGCACTAATGCTTCTTTTTAATATGTAGTCCGAAAATATGCATAAAAGTGCTTTTTCGTGAATTTACGCAGACTAACGTAACTAAATGTCACTTCAAAGTCAGTCATTGTCAAACCTTTTTCATAAATCAAACTAGAGGGCGCAAAACTAAATCTATAGTAGCGCCTCTATTAGGAAATAGTGAAACTAAATGTTCTTGTGGCTGGCACTCTAGAATGCAATATGAACGCACCTGACTTTTTCACTCATCACCTAATGTCATACGGTAGCGCAGTAAATTTCTCTTTTGCTTAAATCTGTCTGTAACACCATCATTGAACCAGGTTCAAATCCCGACGAAAGTACTTCTTTTTTGTTTTTCTTTTTGGATTTTCGAACGAATATAACCGTCTCAACTAATTAGATTGACTTGTAACGTGTAAAAATTTTTTTTCAATATGTTTAATTTTTTTTGATAAGCATGTTCGTATCTCTCCGATCAAATTGGAGAAATCTTAACAAAAGGCCAGGTCAAAAGTACCCTAAACCGACGAGCATGTTTGAGAAATATTATGAAAGTGAGTGAAGCGAAAGTGGTCTGCCAGGATCGTAGCAAATGGAGATCCCTTATCTCTGCCTATCCCTCTGGGAAAGAGGCGTGATTATATGTATGTATGTATGTATGTATGTTTGTATCTAGATTATCCACAAATATCCCCTATATTTTTGGCGGACATATTCTTACATGTTACATACTACATATATACTATTTTGGATAGGTATATCCTTTACAAAGATGTTACGCCTTTGATTTAATTGGAAAGTCATGAATATCCATAGGTTTACAATTGACAAATCAAAGCCCAACCTTTATCTATTAAACCCAATTCCATTGACATTAGACGAATCGTGCATAAATCTTCATGTTATTTGAATGAAAACCATTTTGATTAACAACAACGTAATTGTTTAATTTGAGACACATTAAATAATCTAAATAAGTAACACTAGTACAGTATTTTAAAAGGATCATAAACGAAGATATGTTCCCTAGAAAATCTAATGTTATACGGAATAAGGTACGTAAAGTAAGATACTTAGTATATTACTTTGATCTGTTATATCCATATTGACTTGCAGGACTAATTAGAAAGGCTAAATATTATTCACAATATTCGCCCGTAAACTCCGACTAAAATAATAAGACCTCAAAATTGGTAATAACTTTGCGTCACCGGACGAATATGGTGAGCTTTGTGAATAACGGGCGAGTTTGTTATATCCTTCTTAGGTATATCAAAACTGTTAGTGGCCAGTCTCTCGAGTCCCGTCCGAGAGCGCGTCAGAAAGAGAGAAATATACCATTTGACAATATGGTACTGTTTTCGATGATTGTCAAAATTCAAAATTAGAATTCTACTTTTTTTGCTTTCACAGTTATATGAAAGATTTATCAGTACTAATGTTCAGAGGTGGACATTTCCTTACAAAATTATTGAATGTCTTGTTTAGGTAAATATGAGATGAAACTTATCTGTCGAACCCACGACCGTCGTTTGACAGTCGCATGCCTGAACCGCTAGGCTACCGGAACGATTCCTATATAGAGGAGAAATCTGTGATTTTTTTGCGTGTTTGTATGTAGGGTATAATCTCCGGAACCACATCCGATAAAAAAATATTTCTGTGGTGATGGATGAATGAACTTTCAGGGCCCTATTTAATAAACATTAGAATCCTACAATTTTGTATAAAAGTGACATATTTGTAAAGATTTTCTTAGTAAATCTTTACAAATATGTCACCTTTATACAAAATTGTAGGATTGTAATGTTTATTAAATAGGGCCCTGGGAGTTCATGGTGATATACTACTAGGCTTAGTAAATTTTATATGCAAAAAAGCTACTCTGGTTTTTAGAGAGATATGACCGTTAATTTATTAAATGCAGTTTATATTTGTTCTAAAATCGGTCTGGTGACTCCTAAGAGCAGATTTCCGTGTCTCTGGTAGTTTCGAGCTCACAAGATTTCACGAGAACCGGTTGAGAACATGTAGAGGAGAAGTCTGGACAGCCGGACATACGAAAGAATATTTGCCTAACTTTAAATGAAAAACTTCGTTCGCCTCACTCGCTCGTTCAATTAAGTATAATGGATATTTGTTATCGATTCAGTTTTTAATAATTGTCCGAAAATATATTTTTTAAAGGCAGATTCACGAGCATGTACTCATTTCGGTTACGGTATACCGGTATGGGACCGGTATTCCATTACGATAGCGTTATATTGTAAATGTTAGCCGCGCCGCCAACATAACGGTACCGGAACCGGAACCGTGTAGATATACATATCGTTACCGGTTTTTTTACTGTATTTACTTACACTTTTATAATGCCTTTTCCAAACCAGTATACTCATGATACCGTTTTTTTTTCTTAAGCTTTTCTTCTCGTCCATGAGAGGAGGTCTGTGCCCAGCAGTCGAACGTAATATAGGCTGATCTATTACTATGCCAATTTTCATTAAGTCATTATTATAATCCTCAAAAACGAAAAAGATATATGTACATATGTATAAGGCATTAAATATCGGATGATTCTCAATACCGGTACTGAAATGTGATATTGGACCACAATACCGGAATTTCGGGACTTCAATCGAAAATGTATATACACGATGATTCTTAATCCGTGATCAGGAGTCGAAAAATATTGATAAACAGCCAAAACGGATTTTAATGGATGAGGTCTCATGCAATTAAATCACTGTTTAGATACTTCAATTTCATGATAATGTAAACACTAATATCCACTGAATGTTTGGTCACCCTACATTTCTTGAAGTTAAGTAGATACGTCAAACGCACATACGTAAAATTTTTGCAAACTACCGTTAGGGTGACGATGATTTTGAATTATAAAGTGATTCCTTATTCAGGTTTATTCAGAAAAAGAAAGAACGTCTGTATTAGGTAACTTCGAGTTAATCGTGTTTGGTATCAATTACAGAATTAGAAAAATTGACTCCTGGGGCTCGTTTCACGAAGCTGCAAGTAACGAATTACAAGCGGAAGTCTCTTTTCAATACCTTTTGATAGAAAGAGACATCCGCTTGTAATATGTAACTTGTCTTGATCACGAATTAAGAATCATCGTGTGTGTATATATATATATATATATATATATATATATATATTCCTCGTTTAATAGTATAATAGGATAAGATAGGACAATAATTTGTTATTTTACGTATTCGCAAATTTTGGTTCGTCTAATTCGTCTGCATTACTTGAATTTACATTATTGGAAGTTTTGCAGCTTTTTTAGTTTGTTCGTCAAAAAGTACAGTCGCCATCAGATATATTTGAGTGCTCACAAATATCTGAACACGTCTCTTATGCCTCGACAGTAAAATAAAAAAACTCATCTCCAAAAGCAAAACCAACCTTCTTACTTAAAAAAAGTATTGAGCTGTTTGAGCGATGGTGTATTTGGAAACTGTCTATACAATAGAATCAGCGCGTATGTGATACGGCATGTGAAACCCAAATACACCTTCCCTCCCTGAACCTGTTGTAGTAAGAGTAAATGAATAACATTTATTTTTTACATTTATTTAAAAAACCAAAAGTTTAAGTAAGTTTTGTGTCAACTAACGTTTTTGTAATGGGTTAACAACCCGAAAAACTACGTTTTTGTGAAAAAAAACAAACTTACCAGTAAAAAAGACGAGGCATTTATTATTACCTAAATTCCCCATTTACGAGCACGGTGTTCTACGTTCATTCATAAAAGTTGTCCGTTTTAGCGGAAGCCTATTTTACCTTCGAACATTTCAAATTATGCTCCTACCACTATCATCATTAGAGCGTAAAAGTGATTATTCTTCGGTAGAAAAAGAATAGAGCACAGACATTACAAATAAAACTATTCAAATAAATGTAAATACTTAACTTGATTATGCGTTCCTTTTTTTACAATTGCATGAAGCTATTATATTTTTTATTAAAAACCAGTTTCCGCCTCCATGGACCCGGGATAAAAACTATCCTTTATTTTAATCTCGGCTTCTCTTAAGGCCCAGCATACAATACAAAATGGCATTGGAATTGTGTTGTGTTGGAAATAGAGTTGACATTCGTTTGTTTTAAAAATTGCCCGAAACTATATGGGCATAATTTATGGGCCTTAGGAGGTTAAACTATGTTCGTGCAAAATTTCATCTAAATCGGTTGAGCCGTGATCGAGTTACAAACATCCAAACATCTAAACATTCAAACATCTATATATAAAAACATCCAAAATTTAGCATTTATAATATTAGTAGGTTTAAAAAGTAATTCGATATTGGTCCTTTTCAGTTCCGGTATTAGACTAGTGGAAAAATCGGTCCGGGATTCCGGTATTTCGGGATTCCAAGATGGCGGTTTGTATTGCCTATATGAAAGTTAAAAAAAATAATTAAATACGTACGTATCAGTTTTCTCCGGGCCATTTCGATAGTTAGCTGCACCTTTATATTTTACTACCATAAAACTACGGTTACGGATATTTTTTCCGGTACCGTAAACGCTTTCATAAAAGATGTAAAGGTGCCAACTCGACCCGCCTTAGAACAAAAAAAAACTGTATCGAAATAATACCTGTTTGGAACCGGTATTATAAGGTATCACTAGGCATTAATAAATACCGGTAACCAATATTTCTAACTGGTGGTGGGGGCACCGTTGTGTTGTCGCGGCGCGGCTAAACCTTACAATATAACAGTGCCGTACCCAATTAATGGAATACCGGTTTCGTATCTGCCTAGCCACCGGTCGTAACAGACATCAGTCCCTGCACCGAAGAATGCCTACGAGTATATAATTCTACCTTCACAACATTTTATAAAGAAGACTACTTGTGACTTAGGCCGGTTCCCAATTATCAATCCACTGATAGTTTTCCTTACCGACATTTGACACATTTTCAACGGGTAATCTGTCAAAATGCTTGTAAGGAAAACTATCCGTCGACTGATTATTGGGAACAGGCATTAGTTAATTGACATGTCCGGTAATCTAATCTCCGGTAGTTGAACACTTGAACAGTCGATTCATATATAGGTTGCAGTAGTTAGTTATTTTACTGTCAACTGTGTAGTCGACTAAAGCGAACGTTTTAAATTTAACAAGTTCACTCCAAATGCACAATTGAAAGAAAGAAAGAAAGAAAACATTTATTTGTCTGTTATATTTAATGCTACATTAATTAACATTCACTCAATCGAAACTAATCAATCCAAGTTGCAAATTCATTTGATCAAATCCTATATATGTATACGGCCGGTGGCACAGATTACTTTTCCATATTGTATCTTACTCCTTTCTAATAAGACGCAAAATGTATGCATAATTATCGTTGCGTGGACTTTAGGTTTAGGTTATTGTTCATGGCAATCTCAATAAATAATCACGAATAAAGGCAAACCATTGAACTTCATACATTGTTCTTTGAAATTCGTTCTATCAATAAACAAATGACATAGCTCTTACGTCATTACCAAAATGAGTAGCGTAGCAATATAAAATGAATGCCGTCTCTTTCACCAGAAAAAAACGGGATTGTACGATGGTGTCGCCGTCTGGTGAATATAATTACTACTATTGACCCCGCTGTCTAACTAATTTTGATTTGATATCAAAGACATCTAGTGAAGGTTTTGGGCCACGTGCTGTCATGTGACGCGGCCATGTCATTTACACGGACAGTGTCTACTCACGCACACATACAAGGCTCGGAGTAAAATTTTATGAATTTCAAATGGCTATATTTTGAATATTACTGGTTTGTACGTGTATTTATTCAAACTGCGGGAGAAGAGGGTCATATATTATCTAAATATCACAATTTCAAGTTCTTGACATCGATAGATTAGACGTCTAGTCCGAACGAAAATTGTATGGAATTCGTCAGTGACGTTGCACCTTAAGCTATCAATTTGAAATTTGGAATGATTATAAATGAGAGTTATCCGCGTGCATGGAAAATGAACAATTTAAATATACATTTATATTTACTATGAAAAATTACGAATTTGAAGAGGGGGCAAAAAAAAAATCAACTATTAGGTCAAGTGGGGTATCATATGAAAAGGCTTGAGTTGCACTTTTTAAAACACTTTTTCTTTTTTTTTACATTGGTAAAATTTCGATTTATGAAGGAAAATGTAAAAAAAATACCATTTCCCCCCCTTATCTCCGAAGTTATCAGAGCGAAAAATTTGGAATAATTATTTGTGAAACATCAATAATAAGGATTATCGCTTAATTATGTAGGTTAATTACCACTAACGGGCCTAGATGGCGCTTGTAGTCCTCGCAATCGACCACTATCCGCACTCTATTATTGTCTTTGTAAAGCAGACTAAACTTTTACTATTTCAGTTATAAAGGATAGCATGTTTATATCATTTAGAAGCCTCTTAAAGTGCACAACCTTTAAAATAAGTTAAATACAAATAACTTTTTGAATAGTTCATAGACAAAGTCATAGATGTCGCTGGTGACATGTGTAAATAAACAACCTTCCCAAGTATTGTAAAATATGGTACCTAAAGTTTTACGTTATTTTGAATATTCCAAACATAACCACGATAGTTACCAATAGCTTTGTATACATTAGAAACTTGCATACACTTAGTTTTTACCCAACTCCCCGAGAGATGTCGCCCATACGGTCCCTTGAGAATGGTACAACGCGCTGTTAAGATTTTTCCTAGCTTAATGGGGTCAGCCGCCTAATAATGTAATGTGGTAACAATATAGCTAGGTGAACAGATACGCGCACGACTTGCATCAACTCGCTCTGATCAAGCTCGGACCTATCTGTTTAGTCATTAGCTCATTAGTATAGGGATATTGCTCACCTTGGATAATATTCCCGCAAGGCACTGACCTCAGTCCTGCGGTATATTATCTAAGCAGCCTCTATCGACGTAGTAGCTAGAATAGGTTATTCTGTCATTACAATTCGCTGTACCAAAACTGAATACACAAGTCTCCTGTGCAACTCATCGTGTTTAATTGGCTCACCGACCTTCCTACCACCGAACCCTACTACACTTGTGATTAAAGCCCTTCGCACACGACGCGACTAGTCACAAACCGGTTAGTAACGCGTCGTCGTGTGCGAACCTCAATGAGAATGTATGGGCGGTGACGCTCAAGCAACTCGTTGGTAATTTACGTTTGTAACTAGTTCTTTTTGGGTAGCTCCTTGAGCGAAGGGCCTAAGATAAACATAAATATTACTGGAAAAGTATTTTTTTTCCTGTATCTAGCATATTTTTTGTTTCATTTACAAAAATCATTTCCTAGTTAAGTTTGCAATTTAATCAACTTTATAAGTATTTTTTCGTTTTGAAATTCCTATAAGACTATAATAGAAATAGGCTCACTTTCAAATAAAACAAAAAATATAGAGATCGGTTCACGTGATAAACAATAATCGCTAAAAGACCAACATACATACTTAGCCGATTGCCTTTGCACGTTAGTACCAAATGGGGCCGATAGATGGCGCTGACCCCATTCGCGCTGTTAAGATTTTTCTAGAATTAATGGGGTTGGGATTGGGACGCGTATATTAATTTTCAATAGCAGGTCAAAAAAAGATCGCGATTCAATTGTCTTGGTGTAAAAGTTACTCGTTGTTTGAAATTGAATTCTATTGTGTTGGGTTAAAATAAGTAATTTAACAAATGTTGGGACATTTACTTTACCTTGAGTTAATTGTTAGTTTGTACGGAACCCTCGGTGCGCGAGTCAGACTCGCACTTGACCGGTTTTTTTTTATATTGACATTGATTGTGTATGACAACATTCCCCGCGAGGGTGAAGGGTGGGAGGGTTTATTTCATTTTCAACCGCTGCGCACAAAGCTGTGTTATGAAAACAAGTGTTCTGTGTGTTTTTGTGACACGCAGGTGAGTTTTTACGTTTTTGATGTGGAAACTAGGTTCATACTCTTTGTAACATCATTCGGTAGTGAATGCTTTCTGTTCTTATCATGTAACTATGTAACAAATGTTTGTTGCTTGCAACCCACAATACTATTGCTCATTAATTCAGCACTTACCGACAACTGGTAATGCGGCGTACGTTGTAGATCTTCGCTCGACGTGTCACGTGACACGTCGAACGATAGATCGAATCGCACAATATATGAAGTCGCTGACGATACGGGTCACGGGACTTTGGCCCCAAGTGAATCCGGGTTTACTTTTCGTGTTTAAAAATCTCCTGTTACGAGAGGGCCCAACCCTACGGGTTCTAGGGCTATTTTCCTTATTAGCAGACCCTGTTATCAGCACGGTTGGCACAAACAGAGTGCGAGCTGTCCCAGGGCGAGATTAACAATCTGTCTCTTTCTAATAATAACACTTAGACAGAGACGGATAGTCTATGTCGCCGCAAAACAGCTCGCACGCCGTCTTGTGCTTACCAGTGGTGAAAATTTACCGAAAGCGCTAGGGTTGGCACTGCACACAATAATTATAACGTGTCCAAATAATTTGATGTCAGGTGGTCAGTCAGGGGTAGTCATATATGTACATAAAAAGGATGTAAATATCTGTACACGTCTTAATGACATTGTTAATGGAGTCCTTGTCAGATATACATATTATAAGACTCTTGCGGTACTCACCAATTGTCAGACCGTGCTCAGCCTAAACCGCTAAAGATATATAAGCATGAAATTTGGAACATAATATATATTCTTTACTACTGTAAAGTGTACGTGTACTAATAAAGGATTTTTTGAAATTCAACTCTTAAGGGGGGTGAAATAGGGGTTGATTTAGATTTAGATTTATTTATTGCACGATAAAATAAATATTACATTATAAATTTGCATAAAATGTCGAAATTACAAGAATTTTTACCATGTTCGTCAATTTTAATAATAAAAACTTAATGAGTCAACTGCAAATACAGAATATTATATTACTATCTCCCGAAAAGGATCGTCATTTATTACATTATAGATTTCTCAGTTTGCACCGAAGTGTTTCGTCGCATGGTTAATTGGCCGGTATGTGTTCATAATAAGTGGGTCCGATGACGCGGGGATTCTTTGTTGAACCGTAGTATGGAAATCGATCATTTGGAAAGTTATGGACTTGAATCTTTGTATGAAGGTTTCTTACTTTAAGTGTTGTTATAACAATTCATCCCCTAAGGGGGTAAAAAAAGATTTGAAAGTTGGTTGTATGGGAAACATGTCATTTTTAAAGTTAGATGTCCAACTTCGGTCATAATCTCCTTCTATACAGTCAAAAACATTGATAAGGTTCTTTTTTCTACTTCATCCCTTGAAAGGGTTAAGATAGGGGTTGTAAGTTCACATAAGTAATGTGTGATCTTTAATGGTAAGCTGTGGCTATAAACAGCGGGGGGGAGGGGGGGGGGGGGGTTACAAAGGAGTTTATATGAGAAACGCTTTTTTTGAGCTAGATACTTGAAACGTTGTAGAAAGATTACTTATTAAAATATAAACAAGTACTTCCAGAGGTTTAGAAAAGAATATCCCTAGTAAAAAGGGGGTTAAAAAGGTGGTTTGTGTGCTTGGTGGCTTTAGATGAGAAACATTCTGTTTCGAGCTGGAGACTAAAAACTTTGTATAAAGATTTCTTATCAGAATAAGAAAAGTTCTTTCAGCGTTTTGGAAAAATTACACCCCTTAGTCAAATTAAATCAAATCAACATATATTCAGCAAGTAGGCCAAGAGGGGACTTTTACAAGTCAAAATGTTTATTATATAAGAGATTTGTAACTTCGGTCTTAGCCTGTACGATAAAAGACTACAAAACTGATTTCGGAGTTTTTTTTAATTCATCCCTAATATGGGTTCAAAATTTGTCTGAAAAGCAAGACATTTTTAAAGTAAGAGATTTGTAACTTCTGTTTTGAACTGTTTAAAATTGATTCCATGAGGGGGTTAAAACATTCATCCCCTAAATGGGCTAAAAGGAGTTGGATGTTTGTACGCGGTATAAGACAATTTTAAAGTATCTGATCTGTAACTTCGGTTAAAGACCAGGAAACTAATTAGTTTCTTAAAATTCTTCCTATAAGGAGGTTAAAAAGGGTTGGAAGAGGATGGGGAACAAGTGTGTAGTTCCGGATGTGTGTAATAGCGTTCCCAGGGCTCTGTCTAAAAGCGACCTGTGGAACACCCCAGGGGTTTTAGTCCGTGAGAGTAGGACATACCCACTCGGCATCTCGCGAGCCTGGTGGGATCTATAAGGGATTTCCCCTGGGAAAACAAAAAAAAAGGATGGGGAACAAGTAATTTTTGAAGTAAGGGAATTCTTAGGTCATACATTATACTAAATATATGGTAAGCCATTTATTAGTTAATATGCATACTCCGACTGCTAGCAGAAAAGTAGGTTAGGTTCAGTTAGAGCCACGACCCTTTCAGAACCGAACTAGAACAAGAACCGAAATAAAGGTAGTATTAAATTTAATTCGGTTATCATTATTTTATTAATTTAAAAAGTATATTTTGGATAATCAGAATAATTTATTCTCTAACCCCGTTAAATGGGGACAGTTAATTGCGATGGAAAGTTCTACGTCTTTTAGCATTACATAAGTTTGCTTTCAAAACTATACAGGTAGCCCGGCCGGACTAACGTAAGAAGGGGTTTAGACAAAAATATCCTTTCTTTAATACATTATGAAAATACAATTTAAGACAAAACGTCTGTTGATGATTCTCAAGATATTTATATTTGTAAAAACCAAGTTTTCTATTGAAATATAGCAATTTAAACTATTGAACTCATCGCACTGTTACCGTTTACGCTTAATCCTTGAACGGATTTAGATGAAATTATTTGTACCGATAATTTGTGACCCTTGGAAGGGTTTTTATGTCAGGAATCATAACTTAAGAAGAACTTTGTTTGGGTCGGCGATAATTAAGGTGCCGCCTACAATAATTCAATAGCAATATTTTTTCTAAGACGGTTACAAGTTCTACGCGGACGAAGGCGCGGGCAGCAGCTAATTCGTTATACTCCTGTAAGTACCTCTTTGATCTAAACAATATCCGCATTTAATTATACATTTTAAGGCCATGGGCTTAAAATCGGTTTTATTTGGTTTTTACTTACTCAGCTCGGCTCGGAACTTCGAAATGATGTGATTAATTCTTTTTTTCTGTGTTCAGCTAAAACGATGAATTTTTAGTTTTCTCAGTTTAAAACAGAACTTAAACTGAGAAAACTAAAAATTCATCGGCGATATTGGAAATAAACCGAATGTGATGCGAAATTGATAACTAAAGTAAAATAGTGCAATAGACGGCAATATTTGTCGACTACAAGCGGAAGCTTATTTGTTTTTAGTTTAATTAGTACATGGTGGGCAATTAAGAGGTTAACAACTTTCAGTCGATGTAATTAAAAACCGGCCAAGAGCGTGTCGGGCCACGGGGTTCCGTAGTTTTCCGTCTGTCACAGTAAGTGTCCCCACTTAAGCGTTAAACAAGCAAGACTTATTTTATTATTAGACAACGAACGACCAATACAACTAAGACAATTCGAGCACGACTAATTTTCGACCTAATGTATGGGCGCACCTGCTCCGACCCCATTAACACAGGAAAAATTAACACCGCCATGTACGATATATATAATTCTTTATTGCGTGAACCGATTTTCACCGTTTTTTCTTTATTTGAAAGCACGTCATTTCAATGTGATTTTGTAGAAATTACAGGTACAATGAACACCTGCTTATACGGTTAAATTACAAACTTAGTTCAAAAATATTTTGTATTTTTTTTCAAAAACTATTTAAACTTTCAAGTTCAACATAATTTTCCTAGAAAGTTTTTATAAAGTTCTACTATTGAGATTTTTTTTCATATTTTTAAAACTTACGGTTCAAAAGTTAGAGGGGGGGGGGACGCCTTTTTTTATTTCTGGAGCGATTATCTCCGAAAATATTAATATTATCAAAAAATTATTGTAGCAAACCCCTATTCATTATTTAATACCTATCCAACAATATATCAGACGTTAGGGTTGAAAGGAAAAAAAACACTCCCCACTTTACGTATAGGGCAGGTACCCTAATAAAACATTTTTTCCACTTTTTATTTTACCACTTTGTCGGCGTGATTGATATACATAATAGTTACCAAATTTCAGCTTTCTAGTGCTAACGGTTACTGAGATTATCCGCGGACGGACGGACAGACATGGCGAAAGTAAATAGTCGACTACGGAACCCTAAAAAGTAAGTGATAAACACTAAATATTTGTGTATGTGTGTATTCTAATCTTAAGGCTTGGAAATTATTAATGGATTTTTTTTTAACAATCCTTTTACTACCAGATGTTACATCACATGTACACTTACAATAAATAATGTGATTTGGTGGACAACCCTATGATTTGGTTTCAATCCATTTTAACCACGATATCTACTTACCCCGTTGACTTATTTGACCTATTGTGTGACCAACACTATCTTGCATTTCCATCATCCAACCATAGGATAAGGTCCACAAAAAACAAGTGGAAATGGTCACTGAAGGCGCGAAATAAGTACTTAGAGAAAGAGAAACGCACTGAAATATTTCACCGTTGAAATGTCTGATAGCACGAACGGACTGAAAGGTCAACTACACTGGTAAGACTGTCCCCCAGCTAGCACAACTGACGCCGCGCCGCGACGCGAGTCAAGAAAGATCACGGTGCGATCACTGAGCGTGTTTTGTTCCGCCGTATTAGCCGTTTAATGTTAGTATTAATATAATTTTAAGAATGACTAACGAAAGTAGTATAATTTGCAAGAATTTACACAAAATGCTAATAGTTTGATGTAAAATATGAGACATGGGTATTGAAGTCGAATCTATATAGGTATATAATCTAAAAAATATTGTCATTTTCTTTACCTTGGACGATATAAAGTACAGCGGCCGCCGGGTGCAATAGGAAAATTTTATTAACAACTCGTTTAAACTTCTTGCTTTTCGACATTATATTGATTTAAACTTTTGCGATTATTTCTTTTCGAGATTGTTTCGAATTAACTTTCCAAGCGAACTGTGGTGGCTGAAATTGCGCTTTATACAGTTTTACCGTATTTACCCAAAAACAGTAGACGTACTCGTAAATAAAAATAATTGCGTTACACAGCGTTTTCACCATCTATGGTCAATGTTGCTGACGACAACATCACTAACTTTGCAGAGATGAAGATATGCACGAGGGAAGGATTATTATGAGATAACAAAAAAGAGCGGTATACGTGTATTTATGCATAAACGAAATTAAATATGTTTTCCTATTATTCATTTAATTTTCTCACACTACACGATCCTCAGCATAGAGGGAACGACTGATCATGATGCCGATAATGATATCTCTATTTACATTTTTGACAAGGTATGGACCTATTTCTGATATGAAACTTTCCCTGTTAACTGATAGGTACTCGTTAAAACAACAAGTTAAAAAATAATCTTAACCACTGAACAATTGCTTAAGAAAAAGTTACAGGGAAACCAGGAAATACTGGAAAATGGAAAATTTATACATCGTTAGCCCTCGAGGCATCGCAGTGTCGCGGAATAGAATAGCAGGGGCAGGATATTGGGTAGCAACACAGCAAGTTTAGATTAAAAAGGACTAGAAGAGACAAAAAAAAAATATTTGATCAAAAATTTCACGTTGAACATAACATTGATAGAATTCCGATCAGAGTGTTAGTAGTAGAAACGTAATTAAAGAGTCCCTATATAACTGTATTTAAATCTCAGTCAATTACATACCAGTGGTAAAGAGCGTGGCATCCACTTGGATCACCTGTCCCGATCACCCAGGTGACATATTGGACGGTGGCGTATTGGACGCCATATCCAGCACGATCGGGGGTGATTTTAGTGGACAGAATTATATCCAGTAGGACACTCCAGAAAGTAATATTACTTTGCAAGGGATTCCAGGCGACGAACTTAACCAGTAAGATCAACCAGATGATCATGCTGGACCATTTGTCTATCACGATCACATGGGTGATCGGGTCAGGTGATCTTAGTGGACGCCGCGGTAAAGAGAGTTCGATTTCAATCGACTTGTTGACCAAGACAATTAACCGACTTAGCCAACAGCTCCTAAAGGACAACTAACATTATGAGGAACACAGCGTCAATATTTCATTGCATGTTTGAGAAAAGAGTGTTTGTTTTGGATAGAAGTCTTTCCAGCTTTACCTAACTCTATGTATAGGGACAGACCATTTGATCGTGGGTAAGACAAACATTTGTATGCTAACTGAGCAGTTTCAGACAACGTACAGCTTGTTTCGTAGTAGCATTCGAAAAAAGTACAATAGTTGGCCATTTTTAGGGTTCCGTAGCCAAATGGCAAAAATCGGAACCCTTATAGATTCGTCATGTCTGTCTGTCTGTCTGTCCGTCAGTATGTCACAGGCATTTTACTCGAAAACCATAAGGTGTATTTGAATAAGAACTTGAGGATAGGGTGTATTTTGTTAACCGCTACATAGTTTTGCAATGAAATTACTAAAAAAGATTTTTTTAGGGGTGCACTCCGTACATAAAACCGAAAGTCAAAAATTATTTTTTCATTGCAAGCCCACGTGTGGTACATCAATCGACAGGCCTTTCAAAATAAATATAAGGTTTCTAAGCAATTTTTTGGATTAAGTGAATAGAGTCGGAGATAATCGCCCCGAAAGTCACTAAAATTGTGTCCCCCCCCCCTCTAATTTTTGAACCGTGCACTTTAAAATTATGAAAAAAATCATGCTAATAGGGCTTATAAAATTCTTTCAGCGATATTTGTTTTGAACAAGATCGGTTCAAAGGTTTTCGAGATATTTATAAAAAACTGCCTCCCTTAAAGAAAAGGACGTAAGTGCCATAAGTTTTCAGTAACGATATGACCTTTTTCATGTCAGACCCACCATACCCCTAGCAATACCCCTGGGGGTAGGGTGGGACTGAACCATACCACCGTAGTGCTGTGGACTATGTTATGCTTTATAATATTTATCTCAAATGTCCTGTTACCGTTATCAGTATCACGCAGTGTAGTTGAAAAAGTTAGACTACCGTTATCTGTAGTAACCATTGATTTAGTATATAGAACTAGATGCACAATGTCAAGCAAATATGCCAAGAAATGTACCTCAGAGCCCCAGAATGACAGCTCTAGTACATTTCAGTAGTTGCTAATAGCGTTAATTTATACCCTGCATCAAGGTATTTCATGAAAAAAGAACTCAGTGTTTTAGACCTTAAGCACCATATTAGCAAAGCAACATCAAAATATTAAATACTTTTTAGTTTATTGAGACATACAATGTGAATTGACTGCTCACGTCAAAACTTTAGTTAGCGTTTAGCGAATGAATGGAGTCGCGTTATAAATTTTATTTAATTCAACAGAAAGCACAAATAAATCTGGTTTCTTTATTTTGCAAGTGGGGAATAAACAGTTTCAAATATTTGTACAAATATTATACACAAAACAATTGATGAGATTTCCGTAAGTACATATAGTACAGCTGACAGAGTCCATAAAAAGAAGTCATTTTAGTTTCCTTGAAATAGATTCAGTTTGTTAAATAATTGTATTTTCGACCTGCCTTTACTTTGAATACTTTCTTTTTTGCGATGTAATGTAAGCGTACAGTCAAGTAGAGATCAGCTGTCGATTTTACTAAAACGATCCTATGGGTTTTGAACGTCACTCTCATGATCATCCGACATCTATAAAACGAGTATTACGAGATATAAGGTCAAAAATGAATGATGATGAAAATTGGCAACAATTTGCGCATTTCCAAATGATGTGTTGGGATTGTATTATAGAATTTTATTATAGTTCATTAATGCTATTAATTACCTTTTGCCAGAAGGCAGAAGATAAAGCTAAGTATATTGGAAGTAATTGAAATTAAAATATGTAATGGAAAGAAATGGGCTTAGGTACGTTCATGAGAGGTGTGGCAGTTTTAGTAAACCTGTTCTTCCATTTTTTGTCGTATAACCTATAATATATCCGAATCATTAAAATGAGCCGAACAAACGACACGCGAGTCGTTTGGTTTTAAAAAAAAACATCTCGACTGTCGCGTGCTATGACTGCAGCCCATTTTGCACGTCGCTGAGGATTTTTTGGAAATCTTAAAATGAAAACCATAATTATGTAGGTAACGACATCATAAAAAAAGTATCTAAGTATACCGACTCCTTAGATTTATGTTCCGCGACTTTTTCATTTGAACTAACAAAAATAATTATTTAAAACATGTTCAAAACTATTAAATTACAATGAGTTTACACAAATTTCGTTATGTTATGAAAATAAATTATTTAAAGAAATAAATCCCATCTTTTTTCAAGTTTTTTTGTTGGTATTTATGCAGTTATTGACTGAACATTTCGACATAACTGACAACCAACAAGTCTCACGGTTGAAACCAGACGAAAACACAAAATAGATAATAGTACATGTACAGAAAGGACACTCCTTTGATCTTTACGAAAGGCGATTTTTTCTCAGTCGAAACATTAAGATTTATGGCTCTCTGACGTCCCCAACGTTGGGGCACCGGCATGTACTTGTAGCGATGAACGTAAATCGCGGAGTGTCCCGCGCCTGACTAAACGCAAAAGAACCGGCCGATGCGATTGGCGGGTGTTAGGTGTACTACGACCCTACAGCGCACGATCCGAGCGAGCGTAGCGAGCGTGCCGCGGCAGCGGCCGGCGAAGCGCCAGAACCGACTACGGATATTTTTTTCGAATAAAGTTAGGTCTGGAGCTTCGCCGGCCGCAGCCGCGGCACGCTCGATTCGCTCGCTCGGCTCGCGCGCTGTAGGGTCGCAGAGTCGCAGTACACCTAACACTCCTCCTCGCTTCACTCGTCGTCGTATCTACACCGGCCTGCCTTATAGTATAGGTTGGTTATGAACGTGGACGTATGGCAGTTACGATACAGGTATGAAGATAAGATAATACCCCGCGTGCCAAGGGAAAACTACTAAGGCCACTGTAGTGTCACAGGAAATTCTTTTTTACCCATGACTTTACTGGCAGTGCCAAGCAGTAGTGCCTATGGTAAAAAATGGCCAGAACGGCCTTCGTTTTTTTCAGTTTAATGAATTTAAAAATTTTGTACCTATTTCTTTTTCTATTTTTCCATCAAATCCCAGCACTACTAACGGTGGTATGGTTCAGTCATGGTTCAGTCCACCCTACCCCCAGGGGTATGGCTAGGGGGTATGGTGGATCTGACATGACCTTTTTAATAGGGACGGAACCCTGGTTGTGCGTTGTCCGACACGCACTTGGCCGCTTTTTTCTGTTTAGCTCCGAGGAATGGATAACGACGTGAAAAGGTTCGCAATGCCTCCATTGAATTGATCACATTGTGGTAATGGCGTATCTGCAAACATTGTAGTCGTTTAAATAGCATCATGAATGCGATCATGATGCTCCTAACATCTACAACAACATTACCTTCACATCAACCCGAGGTATAAATTCAATATCAGTATTACAATTTTAACTTCTTCTTTTATGAATGTTATTCAAAGTTTAGCGGGAGAAGATATTTTTAATCAGATCAAAATCAGATAACTTTTGCTACTAGTTAATTTGTTATATAATTTTACCCAAACATACATT
The DNA here is from genome assembly GCA_945867215.1 of Epinotia demarniana. Lineage (NCBI taxonomy): Eukaryota > Metazoa > Arthropoda > Insecta > Lepidoptera > Tortricidae > Epinotia > Epinotia demarniana. Next base: position 31,478,568 of record OX244259.1, on the reverse strand, counting down.
ACATACATACATGCATATAATCACGCCTATTTCCCAGAGGGGTAGGCAGAGATCACGGATTTTTTCTTGCTACGATCTTGACAAACCTTTCTTGTTTCATTGATTTGCATGACATTGTTCTTACATGCTCGTCGGTTTAGGGTACCTACTCTTGATCTGACCTTTTAGGATTTCTCCGATTTGGTCGGACAAAGTTCGACGAGGTCGTCCCCATCCAACTGAATTATCCACTTTTACCTCATACCTACACTCTCTTTTTAGGGTTCTGTAGTAAACAAGGAACCCTTATAGTTTCGCCATGTCCGTCTGTCCGTTTGCGGCTTAGCTTAGTAACCCTTGGCATGGGTATATAATAAATCAATCATGCCGACAAAAATTTGACATATAAAATCTTGGTTGTTTTCGGGTACTTCGTTCATACACGTGATGTGGGGATGTAATTTTTTGTTTTCTTTGAATAGCTTATTTAATAATATGTTGGGTTTCCAAGATCATTTTTGAATTCAGTGATCCGTTTGTGTGATATTGGGCTGTGAAGCCCAAACTTTTGTTCGAGTCGTGTCGTAAGACGCAGTAATTGTGTGATTAAGTACTTATTAATAAGTTTATGTTGATATTTATCTTAGTCTTTAAGGTATTTGTAATAGGGACCTTGTTTGCCCGATGAATACAGAATACCGAATAATAGTCCAACTTAATGTGTACTTGGAAAAAACAATTTTTGTACAAATTCGGCCGACGCAACCACACCATTCAGTTGTCGCGTGGCCCGACACGCACTTGGCTGGTTTTTGTTTTAATCTTCTTTCATCCATTCTCTCACATTTCCTAACCATCTTAGCATGCCCTTCTTAATTTTCGTCATTACATCTTCAGAGATTCCTTTCCTCAATCTTATTACATACGCTATTTAATTTTCTATCCCTCAAACGCACACATACTTCGCAACGCTTTCATTTACACTGCATTCACTTGACTATAACGCTTTTAATCGTTTTAATGATGTTGTTCTAGTTATTAGTGGTTTAACTTGGAAAGTGAAAACTTCTTTGTTAAGAAAAGGTTGTTTGAATATAAACGATTTTTATGCAATTTTTTTTTACTTTAGTATTACCATTTGCTGCAGCTGAGCACAATGCTGGGTCCAACTTCACAAGTCGTTTTTTTTTCAAAAACTAAAAAATTTGCCCCTTGTCTATTATTAACAATACACTTAACAATATTTATTAAGTGTATTATTTTTAATAATACACTTAATTAATAATGCTACTAAAACTTAAAAGTGAAATCTAAAAAAAGACTTTTGAGGCATTGCATAGTGGGTGCTGGCATTATCGGCATTTCCACGCTGAATTGAAATGCCGATGCGTTGCGCGAGAAAACCGCCAGCTTTGCGGTCACCAGTTACAACAACCACACGCTTAGCGATTTGCGCAAATAATTTATTAAGTTGAACAAAACACTGTGTAGAAAACTGTAAAAAAAACACTATGTCGATTTTTTATGAAGAAGTTACTAATTACATTAAGTAGGTATTTATCGATTTATTATAACAAATAAGAAATAAACTGACGACTATTGCACAATCTGACGAAGTATTCTGTTATCCCTAAATTTGATAAAATACTAAAAATGCACACGTTTTTTAAATGAAAAATCACAAATTTCGCATAATGCCAATTATCCTAAGTAGCTGTTAATTTTATGCACAATATTAATGGAGTGAAACAGGGCGACCCGCTGTCTCCGAAACTATTCACGAGCACGCTTGAAATAGTCTTCAAGAGCCTGGCAGTTTCTTGGGAGGCGAGGGGAATAGTCGTTGGCGGCAAGAGGTTATCGAACCTTCGTTTCGCCGATGACATTGTTATTTTCGCCTCTTCTGCAACAGAACTTCAGCTCATGCTCGAAGATCTGAGAGCTCGGCAAGCCTTCAAATTGGACTAAAAATGAATCGGTCTAAGACCCAGGTAATGACCAACAGCACGAAACGTAGGGTCAAGGTAGATTGCACATCATACATTATGTCGTCGAGTACTTGGGCCAGGTCGTCTCTTTCAGCTACAGACAAGACAAGGAAGTCGAACGTCGGGTCGAAAACGCTTGGAAGAGCTACTGGTCCATGAAGGAAACTCGTCGACATGGGTATTTTGCCTGTCCTAACCTACGGTGCGCAAACATGGTCACTCACTGAGAGCCAGAAGTCCAAATTGAAGGTTTGCTAACGCGCTATGGAGCGCAGTATTCTAAGTGTTATAAGGACGGATCGGGTCCACCACTACACTGCGCTCCAAAACACGCATAGCTGATGTGGGTGCGAAAACTGCCAGGCTCAAGTGGGACTGGGCCGGCCACGTCTGTCGCATGCATCGAAACAGGTGGGTTAATGTGGCTAACAACTGGGTGCCATATGACGGGCGACGCAGACGGGGCCGTCCTAGACGGAGATGGCGGGATGACCTGGATGTGTTCTTCAGCAACTGGGCGGAAGAGGCACCTAGCAGGGACGCATGGAGATCACGGGGAGAGGCCTTTGCCCAGCAGTGGGACACACAATAGGCTCATAAAAAAAACCCCTGAAATAGATGATTATTATAAACCTTACCTTTTTTGAACTCAACATTTTATTCAATTAAACTAACCTAACCTGCTTAATATTTATGTATGGGTAGCATGCCAATTTAATATCAGTTCACAATTTACATTGATCATCATCATCATATCAGCCGAAAGACGTCCACTGCTGGACATAGGCCTCCCCCAAAGTGTGCAAAGTGACCGGTCCTGCGCCACCCGCACCCAGCGGACTCCCGCGAACTTTACCATCAGTCCACCCTTTGGGGGGCCGACCCACACCTCGCCTTCCGGTACGTGGTCGCCACGCGAGGAGAACATTGCCGCCCCAACTGCCATCGGTTTTACGTGCTATGTGCCCTGCCCACTGCCACTTAAGTTTAGCGATTCGGATGGCTATATCGGTTACCCTGGTTCTGCTGCGCATAGCCTCATTTCTGATGCGATCACGCAGAGATACTTCCAACATAGCCCTCTCCATAGGCCTTTACGTGACTTAGAGCTTTCTTTTAGACCACATGCGACCACGTTTTAGGCCCACATGTCATCACTGGCAACACACACTGGTCCAAGACTCTTGACACTGCGGAAAATTGGACGAAAAGATGTGCCGTAGCTTCCCGAACGCATCCCAGCCGAGTCGGATTCGACGATTGACCTATTTGTCGAAGTTAGACCTACCTAACTGGAGAGTCTGTTCTAGTTATACATAAACGTCTACAACTCCGAGCGTAAAGTGTCCGATTGTAACGGGAGTTGGTACTACATGGCCATTTGACATGATCTTCGTCTTATATGTTCATTCTTAGACCAACTCGCTCGGAAGCTTTACTGAGTACTTAAGTCCTTCATGGGCTCAGCCAAGACTACTATATCGTCAGCAAAGCAAAAGCAGATATTAAAAATCGGCCAAGTGCGTGTCGGGCCACACGCAGTGTAGGGTTTCGTAGTTGCCTGTCTTTCTCAGTTACATCGACATGCGCGCGCCAACTAAATTGATGCGTCGGCCGAATTTGTACGAAAGTTGGCCTTTCCAAGGACATTTTACTAGTAAGTTGGTCGACTATTACTCGGTAACTAGCCGTGATAGTTTTCCTTTTAATTCATTATATTTACTACTGCCATGATTTTGGGAGGGGGACATGACTTGAACAAAAATTTGGGCTTTAAAGCCCAATATCTCGCAAACAAATCAATCACCAATTTAAAAGTCATTTTAAGTAACCCATAATATTTTTGAAAAAGCTATCCAACTGTGAGTTTAATTAGAATAAAAATGACATACCCACTTTAGGTTTAGAGGGGAGGTACCCACCCCAAAAAAAAATTTGTTCAAGATTTTATTCTTGTGTTTTGTCAGCGTGATTGATTTTATATATACCCATGCTGAGTAACAGTTTTCTAGTAGTAATGGTTAGCAGTTTTTATTTATGGAAAAGGGTCCAAATCAGAACGATATACCGAAATAACATTATTTATTAAATATAAGTTATAATTAAAATTATATAAATAAGTACGGGAAAACAAAGGAAATAAACAAAATTACAACACAACAATAATGATGAAACACAGTAATCACAGACTAAGCTACAGAACAAAAAAGAAACAGGAAAAAGTAAACGAAACTACGAATTATATAATTAAGGTTCACTTGGCCATCAGAAGTAAATCCTTTTGGGTCGGACGAGAGATCGCCGGAACAATTTGCGAGATGGTCCCTGGGGCGTCGTTTTGTACTTTTATAGGCACGATTTAAGTGCGAATAGAATGGGGCAACAGATGTTTTAAGTTAGGTCCTTCGTCTATCTAATCCCGCACGATGGCTTCTCATCTTTAAATTGTTTTCGATCATCTGTGGGGATTTAAAGACTTACAGTTATCTGTGCTTCGATTCTCTTTATTTGAGAATACCAACTGTTGAATTACTGTAAGAACCGACAGACTATAGGCTGATACGAGTATAAAGCCAACGATACACTACGGGACAAATGTCCCACGACACGTGTCGCCAGCGACGTTGAGTGAAGTAGCGCGACGTTGCCGGACTTCGCTCGACATGTCTGGCAACATCGCGCAACACGTGTCGCCAGTGACGTTGGGTGAAGTAACGCGACGTTACCGGACTTCGCTCAACATGTCTGGCAACATCGCGCGACTCGTGTCGCCAGCGACGTCGGGTGAAGTAGCGTGACGTTGCCGGACTTCGCTCGACATGTCTGGCAACATCACGCGACACGTGACACCAGCGACGTCGGGTGAAGTAGCGCGACGTTGCCAAACTTCGCTCGACATGTCTGGCAACATCGCGCGACACGTGTCGCCAGCGACGTCGAGTGAAGTAGCGCGACGTTGCCGGACTTCGCTCGACATGTCTGGCAGCATCGCGCGACATGTAAATTAAGTAAGTCGCGCGATGTCGCAAGATATGTCAGGCGAAGTTTCGCGAAGTCGCAAGACTTCGTCTGACGTCACTGCGGACATAAGTCGCGCGATGTAACAAGATATTTCAGGCGAAGCGTCTTGGAAGTCGCACGACTTCGTCTGACGTCGCTGCGGATATAAGTCGCGCGATGTCGCAAGATATGTCAGGCGAAGTTTCGCGAAGTAGCACGATTTCGTCTGACGTCGCTGCGGACATAAGTTTCGCGCTGTCGCCAGATATGTCAGGCGAAATCGGCCGGCGTCTCTTGACATGTCGCCGACACGTTTCATGGGACATTTGTCCCCTAGTGTATCTTTGGCTTAAGGTATCGCATATCAATTTATGAAGTGAAACCTTCTTTAGCGGCGCTGTGCACTTTTTGGGATGGGGAAAAATTCTTAAACTCGCCACAGATTTCGATAGGTCACGTGACCGCAAGATTTGTTAGGTGAAATATTCGGGACAAGGCTTGGGGCGGTGGGGAGCGGCGCTGTGCACGTCAAGCTGTGCAAGACAGTCGTTGCTCGAGACGCGTAAGTGCATCAATCTGCATGGCGCTTAGGACCTTTTTCTCACGGCCATTTACTGTGCACGAGCAGCGACGGACATCAACAGAGTTAACAAACTGAACCTTAATTGTAGTGCGCTAAGTCAAAACATCCTTTGAACTGATTAAGATTGATTTTGTCGTTAAAATACATATAGAATGGATTGGATTGCATGTAAGACTCCGATAACTAGTGTTATTGAGCTTTTAAGGTATGTCTGATTTTTCACTTCTGCCGGCACTCCCGGAGTGCAACCCGGCCTTTTTTTAAAAAAAATGGTTAGAGACCACAGACATCTACGGTTCAATTTGGTCGACCGGTTTAGCAAGGTGGGTAGGTAGTGACCCTGGCTGCGAAGCTGATTGTCCTGGGTTTAAATACCATTTTTGTAAGTAATTAAGTATTTATATCTATTAAATACATCGTGGCCTAGTAACTATAACACAAGCGTTATTGAGCTTACAATGGGGTTAGTTCGATTAATGTAGTGTTACTATCTATATTCTATACTGAACACTTTTTGAATATCAAGTGAGACTGATAATTTAAAAGCGAGAACTTCTGCGTATCGGAGTCGGCTATTACAAAATAGTACATTGTGATACAAGTGAGGTAGGTTGATAATTACATCAGAGGCGAAATTGTTCACGCGAACCGCAGGTGAGCGTGATAAGGAAGCCGAGGATGTAATTATCAAAGCTCACGCGTATCATACGACGTTTTTCAACACATTTTGCGAGGAAAAAATCATTTTCATAAGATGAAAATGTTATAGGCCTGCCAAATTATTTACTTTACATTAACCAAATCATTAAGATGACAACAGGTTTTTACTCACTATTGCACATCGCCAAGAATTTCCAGTGGCGTCCATTCTATTTATCACTTTTCTAGTCACCACGAGTCAACATGTTTGATAATAACCAAACACGCATAAATAAATTTTACAAATATTTGTGAAATAAATAACCTATAAGGGCGCCCAACAGTGTTTTTTTTTTCGTGAAGTTTGCGCAGTGTGGGCACAGAAATCTCTAAACAGCCAATACAAAATAAAATTATATTTTCGTTTTAAAATGTTATCTGTATTTAATTCATGTGAAATGTTATGAAAAGTGAATAGTTTTACTAAATTAAACGTTTCCATATTATATACATAAAGAAATAGTCAATTAATTAACAAAAAGGATTTAATTTGATTAGTCGAGTAAGAATCCATTTGCAGAAAATTAAAAATATAGCTGTACATTCTGTACAACCCGGTTAATTTAAGAATGCACCGTGTTCATGCATATATCTTCCTGCAAGGTGCCAACGTGACTTAATCGGGATATAACCATAACACACAAGTGTTGTAATGTTATAAAACACGCGTTTTTAATATCCAGGACTATGAGCCTAAAAGCGACACAATAAGAGGTATGTTACGAGCAATTGTGTTGAAAAGTGTATTTTCAGAATATCATACATATTTCGTTATCATTCAAATAATTATCTACTTTGTAGTAAGTTTTTGCTGGTGAATTGTATCGAATTTCTGAAAATGAAGTTACTAACTAATTAGTTATTAGTAATGACAAATGTTGTTTTCATTATATTAGGTGTCAAAGCGGACTCCGAGCTGATCTAGGGTGAAGCCATACGAGTGTAATTTGCGAGCTGTGAGTCGTAATTTCGGTTCGCCCATAGATAGACATTTCGGTTTGCCCATGTATAGGGAACTTTCCGGTGACCTAGAACTATGAAATTTGGTAAGTAACATCGTCTTATACTATAAGTAAGTATAGAGCTAAATCTGAAAACTATACATTTGTAATTTTGTACCGAACCCTCGGTGGGCGAGTCCGACTCGCACTTGTCCGGTTTTATTTAGTTTCATCATCGGTTCCACGTCACCCTAGTTTTGGTTTCCAGAGCAAATGCATGATACAAAATATCGAAATTACTTTAATGCGTCCCTATCATATTTGAGTTCTTTCAATTCCAATGGATTCCATTATCAGTTTTTTTTTCAAATATCTGATACACACACTCACCAAATATCTTTTACGATTTGACTTTATGTATTAACTGACAAGCTCCTTCCTTCTATTGAAGTCAGGTATTAAATCGAGAAAGCTTTATCAAATTTCTAAAATTGTGCCATACGTATACTCAAAAACATTTCTCACACCGTTTCAACAATTTTTATTGCCTTTTTGTGCCTACTTTGCTGCGGTCCTTTTCGAAACACCAAAATTCCTTATTAACGATCGACTCATCATTACATCTTCCCTGGAATCCTTTTGTAACATTCAGATCAGCGAGCAGGGTTGCGCGCATCTTAACCAGTTTCTATCTTCTATCTTCAATACATGGCACTTCCCCTCTCGTTTGTTAAATTCCGAGGACTGTACTTTGAAGTTTTCAACTACGACACGGCACGCCTGGCGCAACCTAAAAATGCTTGGCAAACGGCATATCCCCGGGAAAATCTTTCTGCAAAATTACATGTCAAACGGAGCCAGGAGGACGGTAACGTTTCCTTATTTTACTCATTATTTTACCCTTATTTTACTATTGGTCCTTTTTTTACTCAGCCTACTCAAACGATACATTGTTTTACGATACAATCAAGTTAACACTATTGTATTTTATCTCATGTAAAACCTCACAAGAAAAAATCCATTCTCGAAGAATGTTACAATCTCTTTTTATCGTGCACGGAAGGCACATGCATGTCGCGTGTTGAACTCAAATCCCCTTTACAAAAACGTGTTTAAAGATAACGTTCTCCTAACAAAGACAAATGGTAAACTATTCAACACATGCATCCTGCCTGTACTAATGTATGGAAGCCAAACCTGGGCCCTAACAAAAGCTACTATCTCCAAACTAGCGTGTTCTCAACGCGCCATGGAAAGGAGCATGCTTGGCGATCGGAAATCCGACCGGTTGAGAAACGCTGAGATAAGGCGTTAGACGAAAGTCCAAGACATCTCCACAAAGATTAAAAGGCTCAAATGGAAGTGGTCTGGTCACATTATCCGAGGCGCAGACAAGTGGAGCAAACGGGGCACCTAATGGTACCCTAGAGAGAGAAAAAGAAAGGGGAGGCCGCAGAAGAGATGGGAAGACGAAACACGGCAAGTGGCAGGATGCACCTGCACGGCTATCACGCGACGGCGCGCGAGCTGTCTTGATTTTTCACGCACTGTCCGTCTCTCTCTTATTATAACACTTAGAACAAGAGGTATAGTGCGAGAAAAATCGAGAGTGTGTCGCAGCCGTCTCATGATAGACGTGCTGGAGCAGAGATGCACAAGACCGTAAGCGGGTGGAGAAGGCTGGAGAAGGCCTTTGCCGAAACACAAACGGACACCAAATTTAAAAAGTGCGAGGTAGTGGAAAGGTAGAACAATGTAAACAAACTACCGAACAAAGAACATTCAATGTGCAAACAATTCGACAAAGGGATTGGCTTAAGATTTTTATCACAGAAAGGGTCGCATAGAGGAAAAACATTCTTCAGTAACTTTTGGTGGACAAAACAGATACTTAAGACTTTGATTTAATAACTATTTGCTCATTCCTCAGTCGTGTAAAGCACTAAATATGTGATATCTCGGCCTAAAGCGCAGTCAATGGACTTGTTTCCTTCCCAACAGTCTACCTACTGCCTACTTTTAGCGTCAACAACAATAATACTATTTATTAAAAATTTCAAGTAGCATGATATCTATCTATCTATACATATAATAAAGCTGGAGACAGTCGAAAGTCTGTACATGGAAGATATTGGAAAAAAAGTTTGCTGGGGATAATTAGAATCGATAAGAGAACATGATCCAAAAGTTTTTAGAATTTTGTCTGTTTATTTGTACGCGCATCACGTGAAAACGGCTGAACGGATTTTGATAAACTTTACTAATCTGTTGAGAAAATTCCCGGCATATAGGCTATAACAATTGATAAACAGCCAAAACGGATTTCAATGGATGAGGTCTCATGCAATTAAAACACTGTTTAGTTAATTAAATTTAATGATAATGTTAACACTAATATCCACTGAATGTTTGGTCACCCTACATTTCTTGAAGTTATGTAGATACGTCAAACACACAATACGTCAAAATTTTGCAAACTACCGTTAAGGTGATAATGATGTTGAATTATAAAGTGATTCCTTATTCAGTTTTAGTCAGAAAAAAAGAACGTCTGTTTTAGGTAACTTCGAGTTAATTGATCACGAAGAATCATCGTATAGATAAAACGTGAAAACCCGGTATGTAAAATAGTGGTAAGCAGCTAAACACTACATTTTAACCAAAACTGTAACTGTTATACAAAAGATGCCTAATTATATTGGAACTTCAGTCACTGACGACGTCGCTGTTTGTATTGAAAAATCAGCAACCTTGATGTCTGCCTTCCTTTACTTGCTATGAAATCAGAGGTCATCTAAAGTGGTTTGAAGGTTGAGTTGAATATTTATCTTGAACTATCATAGTTCACCAACGTCAAGGGATGTGGGCATACAATTTGGACAAAACGGCATTCCGCGGAGAATTGAGTATCTATGGTATCAAAGTTTTTTAATGTAGAAAACTCCCGGGACTTTCTGAAATATTATTGGGAGCGCATAAGGAGCGCAACCTTAAGGGATATTTTGGGCCTTTCATTCCTACGAAAACCTCAGCTTTCGCTTCGCTTCTTCTTTGCTTGCCTCCTCGTTTATGCTGAGTAACAATATCCTACTAGTGACAGTTTTTGACTTATGATTTTTGAAGTTTTTTTTTTAATGTGTTGTTTTTCGGGATGTATTCAAGCGATTTGCTTCAAATTTTGAAATAATGATCTGTATTAAGATATGCATCGATATTCAAAAAAAGTTGTCATAAGTATAAAAAGAGTAAAAAAAGACAAACTAACTTTTTTCTAGTTATAGATCATTGGCCTACTACTTGCCTAAATATCAAAATTTTCCTACCAAAAATTTGCAATATGTGTGGTCGAGTTCTGTATTCCATCTGCGTTTTTCAATGTAGTATACAAACTCTTCGATTATGTTTGTAGCCCAAGCACTTTATTTTCATTAGTATGGAAATAAATTGAAATTTGGAAATAATTCATAACAGCAGCTTTTTTGTGTGCAACTGATATATTATCGTTTTAGTAATTACGTAGACTCTAAATCCACCAAAATATTAGTCATCAAAAAATCGATATTTAACCAATTCCTAAAAGAAGAGGAATAATATTAATAGATATTTTAATTTTTGTTTTGGTTAATTTCCAGAAGCTCTTCAAGAATAATAAATAAATCACACAAAAAACATAATGGATGTGTCATTTACTTTAATATATTTATTTCCCGATGGAAATGGTGGATTCGTGGATAAAGCATCTTAGAATAACATTTGAAAATTAAACAAACAAAAAAAACGCTGTTATAAATTAATGTTTGAAAAAAACGTAATTTTCCTGGGGTATTGAGTTTTCTTATCTGGTTGTCGTATTTAAGAGTAAAATGCTGATGACAACTTAATGTCATCTAGATGCAAGCTGTTTATTTTAATTAACTATCGGCCATTGATGATTTTAACTAGCGTAATTCGATAATATTTAACTGCAATAAATCCGTTTCGTGGAAATATTACCTATAGTGAGTGGCCGTCAATGGAATTTGCTTATTATGTAAACAAACCGCCCTATTGAAATTGTCTTTCAATATGGCGGTTTGTTTACATAGTTATCAAATTCCATTGAAGGTCACTTTAGAGTGAAATATTTTGTATTAGAAATAGGTATTATATTATAATATACCTTACATTACGTTTTAAGACTAATATTTTTTTAAAAACAGTGTTGCGCGAGTACTATCCTTTGGAATCGCTTGTCATTTTAGCAAATCGGTAAAAATATATAATCATAATTCGAATAAGGGTAATACATTATTTATTTTACAAATTATTGTTATGTTTCTGCAGAAATCAGCAGCGCTTGAACAGCATTATTTTATTCCTAAATTAAATATAAACGAGCATACAATCGATTCAGTTTCATAGCCATCATCAATCATAATCGGTTATTACGTCAATCGATTTGAGTAAGCCACAATTCGGAATACGTCATTATGATACTCTCAAAACTTAAGTGGTGCAATGCGCATTGCGTGCAGACGTGACACGCTTTCAATAGAACAACGCGGAGGATTTGACTATTTTATATCTACTCGTTATTCCAAGAATACGAGCACCTACAGCAAAAAGTGGACTACTTTAACAATTTTAATTCTTCAGTAGAAAGGTTATCTAGACTGAGAATTCACCGAGTTTCATAGAGAAAATCACGGCACGAAATATTATTCGACTTTGAAATTCTTTTATAATGATTTTGTCTCTCTATCATAATATTTGTCAATTTGAATTGAGAATTTAAATTATCGATGGTACTTACTAGTTTGTTTGCATTCAATTTCGCAAAATATCATTCGCCATAATTTTAGTCTAAGTTTAAACAGCTTACGTTCAAAGTGACGAAGTGACATGAAAAACACGTTTTCGCACTTTTTTGGTATTGTTGTTTTGGGTTCAATATGACTGAGCTATGTTATAATTATTGCAACTAATTTTGTTTTTTTAAGCAGTAACGCTGCTAACGAAAATTACAAATTTAAATCGAAGGAAAAATTGAAAAAAAGCATGAAAGCATTCATTTTTTCAATTTTTACTTCGATTTAAATTTGTTATTATTGCAACTGTAAAAGTTATATAAATAATAATTGATAGTACATGAGTTAAAGAGTATTAATCAGATTTAATTAAACTGTTATCATTTTGTGCAATGCGAAGTTTTTAGACTAAGTATTATTTTGAAATCCTAATATTTTACCGCTCTTCTTCTTGTGCAAACATTAACTGGCGCAGTTGCGCGAAGCCGTCTTATAACCACAGCCAAATGTTTCTCGACATCGTGATAATTTAGGAGCCGTTTCAAATTGGATTTATTGTGACTCTGTATCTTCTTGCATTTACTCGAGGTATTAAAAATGTTTGCGTAATCTTTTTTGCAAAGTTTAGTAACTTTGCAAAATATATCAATTATACACTTATGATTTAAAAAGCAAAGAATAAATGCAATAAAATGACATACTTACTTGTGCATCCAGAACACTATTTTTTAGCAACATAAACGTATAAGATACGATAACGCTCTACCATGGTAGACTTATTTACAACAGGATCTTCCAGCGGGGCTCGAATAAGCTGTCCTGCACGCAACCATCGGAAATATAGGGTGTACCAATGATTTAATCAATGAACGACAGGTATCCTGGTGGAATAGACATTTTTCCTTTTCACGCTCTTGTGTTCATTATATTTAAAGAAGAAAGCATACAATATACCTAAAATATCATCCAATGTCTAGCTAAAATATATGTCTTTAATTAAATAAAATATTTGCGAAAATTGTAATAATCCCTTCTCACAATTTAGTAATTTCTCAATCCAGCATGTTGTATTTACATCTTGGTTTTGTTAGGACATTTTCGCATTTGGTGCGGCGGAACCTGTATGCGGTATTTTGTACTTTACCGAGAGCTTACTGATTTCGCCCAGATTTACCTAGGCTATTGTCGGTATACTTTCAGAATTACATTTGCGCAGTCTGTTGATTCTCAAGTTTCTCGAAAAATGTTACACTTGACATATTTTATGCAGTTTTTAGTTGTTGTTATTTTACGTATTTTTAGTAAGGATGAATATTTCATTGCCTTTATGGTTGTAGCAGCGATTTTAGATCGTCGCGGTATCAAGCCAGCATTCTAATAATAATATTTTGCGACTCAACGTCTTAATAAACGAACCTTTGTAAAGACAGATGAATATTTTCCTCTTTGTGTGAAATATTGAGTCAGTTAAATGAAACGCCAAGTAATGAAATTTTAGGGAGTAATTTTTGAAACAATGAATATTTTTATTAGTGCAAAGAGTCACATTTTAATTAGAGATAACCTTACACTTTGTTTTGAAAACAAGGCAAGTTGGTTAGAAATTAGGTTGTGGTAGATATTTTCATCTTCTTATCTTAGCGATTTTAGTAACTTTGGACAATGGAGATGCATATTAGGTAAATTATTACTGTCTGTAAAGTGACTATAAGTAATTCGAATTTAGCATTATGTTCAGAATATGTAGCATTTCGTTTTCGTTTGTGTTATTCTTTTCAATAGTTTTATGCTGTATCCCATGAATTCGTTACTCTTTCTTTGTAACCTATTGATGGTATATTAAGCACGAATTTTTTTCCTGAGCCATGGATGTTTTCTTTGCATCCTAATCGTATATACTCGTATTTATTTATTTAAGCATGTATTTAGTCGCCTAGTACCGGTTATACTATTACCGGTAGATACTTTATTATTGCGCGCAGGTCTAATAAATAAGACAATTTAGAGATAATTATTAGAAAATTATAAAATGAAAATAAATGTGGTACGTAATGAATTGACCAAATTGCTTATAAGACTAAAACAAAATCCAAATACAAGATTTACATTAGGTACGTAAAAAGCAACGGGATTTATTCCGAGACGTAGATTTATACGAATCTTAAAAAAACACTATGGATATATTTACGAAGTTAGAACATCTGTGTATAACGTCATGCTCAAACATTGTGAACTAAAGAGCTGTACTATGAAAGAAGCTAAAAAACTCATCTTTAAATATCTTCATTTGCTAAATTATGCCGAGACTGAAGCCATTGTAGATAGGGTAGATTAAGTATTTGTTGAAATGTTTAGTATTGATTAACTTACGCCAACACTTCATGTATGTATTATTTTAAGGTAACTGACTTCTAATGTATATTTTTTTAACTGGTTCCCTAGCCTAGTGTAGGGGCGCCTGGTAACAATTGTAACGATTTGTTTAAATAAATGAGATTTATTTATAAGTGCTTCTATTTACAACACAAATGTAGATAACTCGGACTGAAATTTAACTAGGAATTAATAAAAATCATACGAATATCCTTGTTTTAACCTCATCTCACCTTCACCAACAAATATATCTTGATGCCGCGGCGATTCATAACTAAGCGCCGAGGTCTACTATCGTTGGGTGACTGGTGAGGTTGGGCGCAATAGCGCGTCCCACATAACAGTCCCGATTAGGCAGACCTTAAGGTAGCTAATATGTTAAAAGACCTCAAGGGATGAAGAGAAAAATATAGGGTTCCACGGATAACTTCGCCTCATGAGCCAATTATGAGAGTGATAAGCCACAAGTCTTGCAGACATATGTTTTGGATTTGGAACTACAAAACTAACTTATTTAACTAAAGTCTTCTTCTTGCCTTCCCGTGTTTCTTGTCTTTGAATTGAATAAAATAAAACTCAATTTCTAAAAGATGCGGCGAACGAAAAACGATAATTAAAAACATCTTGACATGCACAGTTGTAATTTTTTGATATTTTTTTAAGGTATAAATAGTAAAGGATTTTTACATACTTACTTCATATCTATTTTATAATTTATAATTCATTTTGTGGTTTACCTATTGCTACGAAGCCACGGTAGTCTCAAATCATTTTGAATAAAACTTTCAATAGTACCGGGGGTTGAAAGTCGCCCATTTTAGACGAGATATTTGTATAGTTCGAGCCTGAAATGGCTTTCCCCGTGTTAAACACTCTACGTTTCGTTGCGAATACGAGGAAAATAAACGAAAGCAGAAAATGTTTAAGCATTTTCGACTTTTTTAGTAAATGTTTTAACATTTACTCATTTTTAAGCTTTAGTGTGTGCCTGTGTGGACCATTTGCTCTTGACTGACTTTAATAATGTTGGTACAGACCAAAACTGTTTACTACTTGTTCTAAGTTCGTAAGGTCTACAGAGACCTTTTCTTAAATGCAATCTTTGTAAAGTTATATTTTGAAAAACGAGTAGTAAAAAATTATTTAAAAGTCTTAAATATAACTTTCTTTAATTTATTTATTGCTATTTCCTAATCCTATAATAATCAAATAAGATTGTAAAAAATAGTCTGAACATTAACTAACGTAACTTTTGTCTCAGTGTGGCTAAGGTAGGTATATATTTTTTACCATTGATATTTATTTCAACTGACTTTTTTTCCTTCACATAGCAATACTATTAATAGTCTTATTTTTAATTACCACTAATAAAAAAATTACGAATACAAATAATCAACAAATTTCAAAAATCGTTAAAAAGTTTATGTGTGAGTATGAGAAATGAAAATTATCCAAAATAACCTTCCCAGACGGTTTTTTAAAGCAATTTTGCTTGATAACTTTGTAATCAAATCGCTTCACTATTTGCTCTGATTACGAGCCACACCCTGTACCTGCCATGGTTGATTTCCATTATTAATTAAAATCGTTTTTTAACCAATTATAAATCCAACCGCTAAAACGTTTTTAGCACACAGTGTTTGTGAAGGAAAATATTCGACACAATGATATCGGGGATTTTCGCATTGCATATTTGATACACTTAAAAGAATCCGACAAAAACAAGTAAACACATAATGAATTTTTTTTTCAAAAAAATATCAACTCGATCAATTCGCATGGCAGCACATTATTTGTTTCAGTGATATACAAATTATTTCATCGATAAATATCAAAACTCATAAAAACATCGATCATGCGGGGGACATTCTACAAAAGGCAGTTGAATCCAAAATGTTAAAGATTAAAGGGATATTTCTATACAAATACTAACAGAAAAACACAAAAGTATTAAAAAGGTTTTAAACGTGTTGATTAGTTAATGTTCAATTACCTCTCTGACGAACTACACATTTTTCCCTGGGGTGTCCATGAGATGTTAAATTGCACCGGTCATGATTTAATGTATGTTGTTTATGCTATTTTATAGCCAATGATAAAAGTACTAATTATATTTTAAAATACTGTGCGTTCCTTACACTTAACTTAGTTTTGATCACATACCTATTATTAAACACGAAAGCAAAACTTATAGTACACTAGTTTTTAATACGTTATAATCTATTTTTTTATAGTAATCAATGTCTTTTCTACACGTTGAAATGGGAGCGCGGACGAGCGCGGACTGAAGTAACACTTCAGAAATCCAAATCTTTGTGCCAAATTATGTGTTACTGGTGGCGAAATAGGAAACTAATGGACGAACCCGCATTTTGAAACTTTTGGCGTAGTCACTAGCGTAATAGGCAACGGTAAAATAAAGTTGGTTTTCCCGTATTACGCTCTCATGACGTTGTCGAAAAGCAGATTGCGGGAAAGCTGTACAAACAGTTCGATTCGCTGCAGCTAGATGGCGCTTTCTTTGTAATATTCACTTGTGTTCCTATTACTCAACATCGAAATATATTCGGCGTCGGGCTTCTGATAGACTCTTGTAATTAATACACATCGTAATAAAAACTGCAACATGTCAGATGTCCATTTTGTTGAATTTGACGTGAGGCGCGTATGGCAAAGACCCTTTGGTATACAGCCAGGATTTGAAAACACTTAAAAACATTTTACCTAGACACTTAATAACTACATACTAAATCTGTAAATAATTCTGTTAAACATGTTTTAGTTGTGTTTTCAAGTTTAAATTTATTTATAAACACGTTTTCAGACTGGCATTTGATATAAAACCTCTTGCTTTGTAACTGCCGCAGGAGTGACAGATACAATTAAAGAAAAAAACCATTATGCCCGTGGGCGTAACACAGGCTATTGTAGCTCTGTATGTCGGCGCATTATGAAGCCCTTTCAAGCAAGTGTGATGAAAACAATGTTTCGATTTATCTAAGTCAAGGTCTGCCAGTAAGTTATTCATTTTTAAAATCCCTGTGAATCGGTATTATGCGCTTTATTTATTTGCTCTCAGAATCCAGACACAAATTCTGACAATAATTATTTTTTATATAAATTTCATATAATTGTTTTAAATATAAATTTCACAGCGCCCGAGGCGTGACGCCTAATACTCGTATGCTTGTCGTTAACAAATACATTTTGCAATGACCATTCGCTGATTAAAATATTTAAGTTTTTATTGTTATAGAATTATGCCGCTGAAGCGGATTTGTGCTGTAAAATGAAAATAATCAAGCTCCATTGTTGGTCTGTCATTTAATTCGTGATTAAAATTCAATTACCAGAACTGTACGAGGTAGGCGGTGTGCGAGAAAAAATCCAACAATAGGAAGAGCATAAGGGATCGTTTTTTGACTTTCGAGCGCTCGACAATTAAGTAAAAGTAAATATGATTGTAGCGTCGAAATTGCAGGCACATTCTTTCTACCGATTAAGTTGAATACGGGTGTTCAATCCCACTCGTTTTTAGGGTTTCGGAAGCAAAATGGCAATAACGGAAACCTTATAGTTTCACCATGTCCGGCTGTCCGTCTGTCCGTCTGCGGCTAAGCTCAGTGATCCTTACTGATTACCAAGAAAGCTGTAATTCGGGATGGATAAATAAATAATGATAGAATAAAATTTGAAATAACCCCTAGGTGTGTACTTACATCCACATAAAGTTGATGAAATGGAAAGATGTAGTAATTTTTCTCGTTAAGCGCGTTATTTGGGTATCGTTGGATAGCTTGTTCAAAAATATTACGAGTTTCTCAAAACGATTTTTCAATTTAGTGTTCCACGTGTAATATTGGGCTTTAAAGCCCAAATTTTTGTTAGTCATGCATCCCCACCCCTGCCGGCTAAACTGCTGCTACTGGGAATGTGAATAAATTTTGAGGCAGCATATAATGAATTTATAAGGAAAACTATCACGGCTAAGTAGAAATTACTAGTTACCGAGAAATATTCGACCAACTTAAAATGTACTTGAAAAGGCCAACTCTCGCACAAATTCGGCCGACACAACCGCACCGTTTACTTGGCGCGTGTCGATGTAACAAATACAGACAGGCAACTACGGAACCCTTCACTGCGCGTGGCCCGACCGACACGCACTTGTCCGGTTTTAAATTGTCTATCGCTGTTTTTTGTAGCATTTCGAGTGAAAGAGTCGAGCGCTCTAAAGTCAAAAATCAGTCAGCGGCTTAGCAATGCTATTGTTAGATAATTTCTTCGCACACCGCTCCGCTAGGTCGCACAACTCGCTCAGCTCTAGAGGATAATTGTACAGCAGCACACCTATCAGGCAAGGCACGGTAGATATAGATATATAGCTTAAAGCAGTGAACCAAATCCTGACTAAAGTCCGATGCGACGCACTCACAGAAATACAACTCAGGGTAGTGGCGCGCATGTTTGGGTAGATGCAGATGGCTTGAAATAGAGCACAGGTGTAATAAAGAGGACTGGAGTTGCGATACTGCTTTAGGCAATATATTTATTGTGTATATTGATACTACTTACACTACTTATACTTGTACGTACGTCAACTAGGTAGGTCTAAATGACAACATCCATACGAAAAAAATGACAGTTAAAATTGTCCTAACGCGCGTTCGAACCGTTGCCGTTACGTGGTTACCCCTCTCAAGACTCACCTACCGGTTTTGAGAAAGGGAGGTGCGGATAGACAAAGCTGTGATATCATACTCGTAAATATGGCGGCTGGCCGTTCGCAATTTTTGTTCAGTACGCTTACCATGAGTTTGACAATGACGGCTTACGCTAACGAGTATCGAGTTTTCTATCTATGCATCTCTCTATTGACAACATTTCATATTTTCATGTAGGCCATTTTATGATTTAGTTCGCTAGAAAATGTTTTTTTAAGCGACACGTGTTTTTTTATTTCTCTCTTAATTGTAATTTTCATTCAAAACTATCAAATTGAAAAGTAGCGAATTCCAGAAGGTTGTACGTAAATTATGACGTCAATACTACGACTCTGTATGGCAGTTTGGACACCTTTCATATGGCAGCCATAATACTGACGTCACACACGGTGAAAACCACTTTTATACGTTTTCGCGATTTTCTTAAAAGCGAGCAGGAAAAAAACACAGAAAACTACTTTATTACGTTCAGATAACATAATTACCGAAATGCTTTTCGATTTAGGCGTCATTACATATTTTGAAATATTGTCAATTGCACTGTGTCAGTACGAGCGGGATGCACAGATAGAAAACTCGATACTCGTTAGCGTAAGCAGTCATTGTCAAACTCATGGTAAGCGTACTGATCACGGGTTTCCTTTCACTAATCGCAGTGTGATGTATGCTAGATATTATTCAATAGCACCAATATAGCCATTTAAATATAAAAATGTATTATTCTGTAGCTGTCAATTTATTAATTTCCATGATATGCTTTTATTTTATTTTTCGGCAAATTCTCTACACGGTCGCGTTATTTTTAACCATTACCACACAAAAAACACAACCAAAACAGGAACACAAAGATATTAATTTTTAAAATTTTAGTGTAGGGTTGTCGCATAGTCTAGGTACTATAATAAAATTATTTTAATTTCGAAATCATTGCTCGAGCGACTTTGAATTTCTACTTCATTTGGGCTATAAAAATGTTCCACCGGTTATGAAGTGGCGAGTAATAAAAAACACACCGGAAGATAAAATACGAAAAAAGACAATAAATATACCTACAGGCGGAAATTACAGCTAAAAGGTCACTTACTTGATGTTGTTCGTCCAAATGCAGGGACGACTGATGACGGGAACACTGCACGAACTGCATTATCGGACGAACATCAAAAAACGTTTGCTGAAATCTTAACGTAGTGATTGTGGCAGGTGGGAGACTTGCATACTATATTGGTAGCTCTATCGAGTGGGTTACATATTGACGCTGAAAAATATGACGAATTTTGTAGATCTGTTGCAGTAAAGTAGGTACGTACAAACATACAACCGGTTCTACGTGTCCGTCACTTTATACAAGATACTGATGGTATACATGGTCGGAATATTATAGAATCCAGTACACTACCGATAGGTATGTCGTCTGCTGAGCAAGCTGGTGAGTCAAGGAATAATAAGTGGCGTTATGATAGGGAGCGCCATACCAGGAAATGAGATCGTAAAGTGATTATTTTAGGCCTGTTCCACTAGCACTAGAGTCGTTCGGACGACTAAGGGTGGGCCCTTACCTGTCTTCCCTCAGTTCTTGAAATAAAAAACAAAAACGTTTCCTATACCGAACAAAGTTTTCCGCCTTTTAAACGTTACATCAGATCAGATAATGTTCATTTCAACCCACTGAATGTTACCTTATCAAGAAAATACGAAATTGTAATAGAATCCGATAAACAATAAAATAAATAAATAACCAATAAAAGTCGTAGAACCCATGGAATCAACAATTTTACTTTAATTTCTTGTGACAACCCTATTCCCATAGAAATCTGTATTTTAACGCAATTTCTCCGAGTTCCTGAGAGGTAATTCAATACAATTATGACAGTTAAAAGGTACATTATTTAGTTAATTTTATGGGCAAGAATTTATGCGACCATTTTATAGTTATTTTTTTGTTCACATTTTTTTTTAATTTCAACATTTATTAATACTTAATATTAATACTCTTTGCCGTCAGAATCCTGAAATTTTCACAATGAATGTATTTTAAGAGGGAAATCATCAGGTATTTTGTTAAAAAAGCAGTTTGATTTCTTTTAGAAAATTACGATCAAAACATTTTTAATGAAGGTCGTTGACCTCTTGGAAAAAAAACTACGAAATTAAGCAAAGTATTAGAACGGGAGTTTCTAAGTTGCATTATTATGGCAAAACATATCATATTAGAAAATAAAATAGGGATGGCGCAGCCCCTACTTAGGAAAAACTTCACACTGAATCGGTTTGAACCAGAAATAATGATAACATAATACAATTGTTTTGACGAAGCCTATGTGGTAACATTACTTATTTATTAAATATTTAAGATAGTGATTTAACCTTACACGTTGACTTACTTACCAGTCTAATTCGAGAAATACAGATTCTGTAGCGTTATTGATGAGTTTATAATAATTATGAAATATTTTGTTAGCTTTCCATGAATATAGTTTTATCGTTGTACTTACTCACACGTACCTACGTGCCTACGTATTTCGGTAAGTACCTAATTCTTGGCCAGGCCCCAGGTTAACTCACTCAATTAAATTTTCTACGAAAATTAACCATACAATTTTATGGCAAATTTTTGTGTCACAACGGAACTTTGCACACTTCTTCAGTTTGTATGGCTAACTACCGGCTAACCATGCTAACTACTGGCCAAAAATTTGGTCCTCACCCATTTATAACTATTTACGTAAGGGCCAATTCCGTAACGCAAGTACCAACGTCATAGGATCTGAACGTCGAACAACACTGCCTTTGATGCCAAAGCCATAATTATAATTAATTAGTGCAAAAAACCAGGTACGACATTCAACTAGCTGAAGAATTTAATTAACAAAACAATGGGTAGACAATATACTCCCCTCAAAAAAGTAAAGTGAAAGACTTTTCAAGATTTAATATAAATTTAATCTCACATCGAAGTTCAACAAACAAAATGAGGCAATAAATGCGAGCTCTTTAATTTAACTAGGGAAACGTTTACTGGGGTTGCTTACATGGGGATTGGATTACTTTGCAATTTTATTTTAAATATAATTGCTAACGCGCGGGCGTTCAGTTGGTAAGTGTGTGCAATGCAGTAAGGAGGGTTTAAATGGTTTTATAATTTTATAGACATGATTTATATTTATTACAATTAGACATTTTCCTATGTATTTGTATTTGTTGGAGCCAAAGTGGTTCTTCCAGACTTATTTATTATGCTAGAACCGTGAAAGTTCCTTTACCAGCTGTTTTAACTCCACATCGTGCCTAGACACCTATCAACAAAAAAACTATTATATATTTTATAAGGGGCTGTTAGTAAACTTATCAAATTCTATTACCAATGTACGAGATTTTACGTCTATGCTGACGTAACCATCTGTAGACACTATCAACTAGTTCGAAATTTGATCTTAATTGTATTAGGAGTTCAGAGTACATCTTTGTTGTGCAAAACCAACTTGGTTCACATCGCGTGTGCGGAAATATGAAAGCAAACACACTGTTACCCACACAAACGCAGATAACGTTGCTTCGCTAATCTCAACCATTCCAAGGCTTAACAAGGCTTAACAGGCAAGACGAATCTTGCAGCCCCACATTTGCGTTCCTAATGTATATCCGTTACTCGATGCAGTGTGACTCAATGTAAATTTTGAATCCAAAACATTAAGATCTAAATTTGAAATCAAATGACATGCATATTACCCCCATCCATGGCTTAGGTACGTTCATATACTTGGTATGTAATTTTGCAAATACTGCTCTTGTTATAAGGCTACAACAGTATTTAGCTTAATGGAATATATTATATGTTTCTGCATTATTTCAAAACGAATTGGAGCTTTTGCATTGAAATGTGATCCCCGCAACCCATTAACCTCCATTTCCTATTAGCATTTCCTGGCCGCGCTCGGACGCTCGAGTAGGTAGGTACCTATTTACTCTCCAACGATAATGGATCACAATTTGCTAGCTCTTTGAATAGAAGAGTGTTTTTACTCCTAAAGAAAAATATTTATATTATTTAAAATCAATTTTAATATTAAGGGGGTCCCCGTTCTGAATGACCTTGAGCCTCCGGCTACCCTGCCCCCCGCACAAGCTATCATAATTACGATAACCAACGATGACAGCGCCACGGACGGTCTGACATGCATATCACCGAGATACCATGTAACGTGATGTATGGACTAGTTTCTCACTAGATGGCGCCTTTATTTATTTAATTTCACGTACACCTTACGCTAGATTTATAAAAATTAATGAACAAAAAGTTAAAAACAACCGGATTTTAAAAAGATATTTGTTTGAAGACATAGTTTAGGTTGCCCTTTGAGTAAGTAATGAAAAAAAGACCCTCTTTATGGGAATCGAACCCGGGCCTGTTGCACGTAACGCGTGGATTGAAAATAATATGGTCTACTAGTGACTACTACTGCCAGTCGGAAAGCATAGTAATGTCAGTTGGGGCAAATGCGACCCTCGTAGATATCGGGTTTTTTTGCCATAAAGCGGAAACTATGTAATAATGTTAGTAGTTAAGTAACAGAATAAGTTAGTTGTAAATAAATCATTTTCCTCAGTGTGTATATTTCTTGTAATCAGAAACTAATGAAGTTAATGAACGCCCTAACGGTACGTCGTATGGTATTTTTGGGATGACCTGTATAAGGTTTAGCATAAAAACAAGCCTGGGTGCGTAATATACTACACTTTAATTCACTGTATAAATAGAACGTTTCTTTTCTGAAGCACTTACCTATGTGAACCGACCTAAACTATAGATATAAGATTTCAAGGGTTTTCCTCTTTGTTACCACCAACCAAGAAAGTTGTAACTTCCTTCCATCAATTTTCTTTCATCTGATACCATCCGAGAAACAACTTTTTCTCCATTTGTTACCACGTGGGGGGTAACAAAAGGAGGAAAAAGCCCCTGCTGTGACCATAGGTAAGAAGTCGGTTGTAACAAGTAGGAAAAACCGAGATTTATTACAGTCCAATCCCGTTTTATCTATAAATCATCAATAAATCTTCTTCCCTACCGTCTTTTCTCTATTACTATAAACAAAAGTCGCCTCCGACGTCTGTCTGTCTGTGAGCGATAAACTTAAGAACTACTAAACCGATTTAGTTTCAGCTCAATGCTTGATGTATAGTGCCATATTAGGCGGGTCGCTAGTTAGCTAGACCCTGTTGATTATCGGTCTGGCTGCTTGTTGAGCTTTCTTTTTTCTTCCTTCCTTTTTATAGCTTCTAGGATCGGTGGCGGATCTCTAATAGGCATATTTCGAGAGTGCCGTGGGCCCACCAGCTCGGATCATGTAGAATGTGGTTAATTTTGCTTTCATCTTGTTCTGCCGAAAAACGTCATCTTTCAATATGAACTCTACCGTTAGAGGTTCGTGTTCATTGAACCACGCAGCAAATATACATTTTGTCTCTAATTGCGCTTGACCGCAACCAATTGCTACCGTGCCAGCTACAGCACAGCAATGAAGGTTTACGACATTTTCATCACATCAATCACTATTTACATAAAACTTGCAATTGCACATTTTGCACCGAAAGGTAAGAGTTGACAGTAAACCATTTTGCTTTTCACCATGTAGTTCAAGCTCTTTAGAAGTACAGCCCATAGGTCCATGGCTTGCGATTTCCAATAAATGCTTCACTTTTTTTCAAGTATTTGATGTCCACGATCCTTCTTCCATTAATTGTTTTTTTTGGGGTAGTAATTGGTTCTGCTGAAATTTCCAACTGAAAAACACAAACAAAACATGAATTAAGTAATGACGTATTTTTCTCAAATTATTGCTGAAATTCACTAAATAATCTTCTTGAAATCAAAATTTTGCCAACATTCGCATACATCTCTTCTGCATCCTTATATGTCAAACAAAAGCATCGGCAACATCCTCGATTCCATTTAGCCCGATCGACTGCGCTTGTCTCACACAGATTTTTTATTTAGTCTTTTTTAAAATTATTTATGGTTCAATTATATTTTTTTAAATCTGAATCTAACAGCACTTCTCAACAGGAGAGCACCGTTGAACGTCCGCGCAGTCAGTCACTTTTTAAATAAAATACACTTAAACTAACAGACCCCAATATCCTTCGCGTCATCGTTATTATAAGACATGTCGTGGTGATTCTTTAATGGGCGACTTTCTTCCTCGAAAATGCTAAAAAGTTCAAAAGATCAGTAATCATGTAACTTATCTCGTTCTTTATCTAATGCGATACAGGCGTGATCATTATGTATGTATGTATATTTACTATCGAATTGACACTTTAGTTACGAACGGAGCTTATGAAATTCGACTCACCAAATCACAGAATCCTCAAGTCACAGTACTAGATATAAACGAAATTACGCGCCTCGAAATACAAAAACTTACGCTTATCTGAATTTAGCCTTAGTGAAAACCGCGGGCGGCGACTTATGTTTATAAAAATAGATACAGATAGGTAGGTACCTAAAATTAATACAGTTACCGATTGCCCGTTGCAGTGACCGTTGATTATACTTCACCAAATGCGCAAGTGAGCCATTTTACGGAAAGTGGTACACTATACTTTTTTTTAAGTGTTGATATACATAATCGGGTTTTTTCTACTCAGAAACGAGAGCACATTCGAACCTAATAGTAGAAGAAAACTGTCCAATATGTTACACATAATTTTCGGTTTCCGTTCCGTTACCACTGACAAGCTTAGTATGGAAACGGTAACGGAATGGAATAAAATATCTCGACTCGGGATACTTTTTTTCTCTTACAACATTCAAAAGTGCCCTATTCTGAGTAGAAAAAACCCGATTATGTATATCATTTTTTTTTTAAGTCGAGTGTACACCTTTTTGTAAAATGGCCCATGTATAGGTATTTTGGTAATTGACATACGGAAGGAAGGACGAGTGAGATGTCCCGCGTAGGCATAGGTTTTTAGATCTTACCCACCATTTCGATTGCCAGTGTCGGCGTGGTAGGCATCGGGAGCTACGTTGGTATTTTCTTTTTCGTACAAAGGGTTCAACGACATCGAAATATCTTCGTTGCTTTCTTGATAACTATAACAAGGAATGTTAGAATTACTAACACCTACATCAGAGAAAACGGTTATATTATGTAGGTATGGATAGTACATTCATATAACGTTGAATGGAGATGTGACGCAATTATTTGATACTGTGTCAAATTATGCATTTTGCAAAATAATTTATTTATTATGAATATTATATTAAATAATGGTAAATAGTTACTTACCAAAGGATAATTCTTGCGTCTGCGTCTTTAGATGAATAAATCGTTTGTGCCGATACTTCGCTGTTCATATTCAAAGCCTGCAGGGCATCTCGTTTTTTTCTCCTCCTAGAAAGATTTGGGAAACATCGATGTATTCGGAAAACATGAATAAAAAGCGATTGCTTTTTGCAAAATAATAAAAATAAAACACAAAAAGAAAATCATCGGTGCGGTTCGAACACTACACCACTCGTGGACATGAAGCAACATTCGCCCAACATTGATACACAGCGCCATTTCGTCTGTGACAAGTAAGTGTGAAATATCGTATTACATTGTGGTTAGGTCAATTTCAAAACAGAGCAAAACGTGGAAAGAAACTTACCTTTCATGAAGTGTCAACATCCCAAATAAACATCAAGTTGACATTGTTGACAACCACCAATAAAGCCAGCTGAGCGCAGCGAAAATTTGGCACACGTCCTACGTGTGTCAGAGTCGAAACGACACTGACGAGCCCCCGCCCGTCGCCCGCGTAGGCACCCGCTACATTCTTACGTTGCGGTTTTTATGTTTTGTCCATTTTTATGAATTACAAACACAAAAAAATATAAAACGCATATCAAAATTATACCTAAGTTCAGTATGTATGAGTAGGTATGAGTTTCGGGTGTATAAACGTTTTAATGAGGATGAGGTGTCGGGTTTAGTATTTTTACAGACCTTTCTTTAAGAGTCTATAATTAATTATGTATTAACATTTTTCAAGCTATTCAATATCAAAAATGTTGAACAGGAATCAAACTTTCCCATATCTACATCTGGAAAGCTAGCTTCTATAAACCGAGGACGAGTGTGGAAATGAAAACTACTAAATTTCGTTGATTTTTGACGGGAGCCCCTTAAATGGAAATATGTTTTTCGAACACACTTAGACGAGCATTAAACTTATGTATGATACTCACCGAACGGGCCGGGCTGGAGCACACCTGAGCGCATTTCACAAGTTGCCAAAGGAACTTAATGCTTTAATACAGACCTTATATTTCATATTTGAATGGACTTGCCGCCGGTCTGACCGGCTCCGTCCGGCTTTTACCTACTGCACTCTATTAAAACGCGGTCGGCTGCCGACGGGTGCTCGCGCATCCGCTACGATGTGGCGCCACGCGACCCGGGCCGGCCCGTTCGGTGGGAATCGTAAATTACACGGTTTTAATCTATTTATTTTCTTTTTGGCAAATCAAAACAAAGCGCGATGAGACCTACGCAACAAATCTTCGATTCGTTGCTGTGCGTTAATTGTATTTTGTAATCTACATTACATATACCACAGAACAAGTATACAATAGCATTCTAAAATTATAAAGGTGGAATGTCCAGAATTAATCTTCCGATTTCAATAAACGCTTCACTTTCCGGGTAAACATACACTACCTATTTTTAATCCCGTAGCTCTATCGGCTTTCTTTGCAATTATAATATATTACGTCCAATCCTTATGTATGGATGCGCAGCATGGACACTGACACTTAAAGAAGAGGATATGTTACTAGTCGCCGAATGGAAAATCTTTCGTAAGATTCTCGGCCCAAAGCAACGACCTGCCGGAAGCTGGAGAGTCCCAAAGAACCTGGAGATAGAATGTCTATGTGTGACTGAACCTAACATCTTAGGAGAGATCAAAGCTCACAGACTCCGCTGGCTTGGTCTCCTGGAGAGAATGGAGGAAAATCGTAAAGTCAAGAGAGCATACTGACGCCGTCCGGAAGGTCGACGTACCCCTGGAGTATACTTAATCCACCCGAGTTAATTCACCTGGGGGAATTAAGAACACAAAAAGTATAATTAATTCACCACAAAAAATCTGGGGGGTTTAAAGTATACTTTTTAGTTCCCCTAATTCACCCTTAATTCACCTAGGTGAAGTAGGTTCACTGAAAGTATACTTAATGCACTCGCGACCAACCAAGGGTGAATTATGTATACGGACAGTACACCTTATGCACTCGTGTCCAATCACGGGTGAATTAAGTTAAGGCGCCGTAGGTTCATGGTCTTCTTTCCCTCTCACTGAGATGGAAGTGCGTGCTCGGAAGCGCGGAAATCATGTTTTTTAATTTTAATTTTTTGGCCGTTTATTTAAATAAAAAAGTAAACACTGATTTCCCTCAAACATGATATTGCCGATTTTTAGAAGTCATTTTAATATTTCTAGCTTTTGCTCGTAATTTGTAACAAATATTTTAAGTGTATTTTAGACCCTTTTAGACCTATGTTCGTGATTTTTTTTCTATCGAGCGAAAAATGCTTAATTATGTTTCTTAACACTGATTTCCCTGCAGAAAAGCCTCAAGATTACTATTCGTATTTTTTTTAACCATATTATTATAAACAGACGCATTATATTGTTTCAAAAACACTGTTCGCTTAACTTCGCTGAACCTACGGCGCCTTAACTGAAAGGGTACCTTATTCACCCGTGACCTGCTAACGGTGTATTAGGTATACTTTTTTGACAACTTCATTCGCCCGATAGGTGAATTAGGTTATCTTATCTGTGAGTGGATTTTAGTGACGTCCAACGCAACCGCAGTTCCATTAGGTATACTTTTTATTTCCCTGATTGGTGCTTTATTTTTGAGCTAGATTAGAACTTTATTCCCCTGATAGGTGAATAAGGTTGACTGGTAGTGGACTTTGTGCCCTCGAATCCAACAAAGGGTGCATTAGGTACACATTCTGTCAACTTTATTCCCCTGATAGGTGAATTAGGTTGACTGAAAGTGGACTTTGTGCCCTCGAATCCAGCTAAGGGTGCATTAGGTACACATTCTGTCAACTTTATTCCCCTGATAGGTGAATTAGGTTGACAGAAAGTGGACTTTGTGCCCTCGAATCCAGCTAAGGGTGCATTAGGTACACATTCTGTCAACTTTATTCCCCTGATAGGTGAATAATGTTGACTGATAGTGGACTTTGTGCCCTCGAATCCAGCAAAGGGTGCATTAGGTACACATTTTGTTAACTTTATTCCCCTGATAGGTGAATTAGGTTGACTGAAAGTGGACTTTATGCCCTCGAATCCAGCGAA
This sequence comes from Epinotia demarniana, assembly GCA_945867215.1. Lineage (NCBI taxonomy): Eukaryota > Metazoa > Arthropoda > Insecta > Lepidoptera > Tortricidae > Epinotia > Epinotia demarniana. Next base: position 31,449,129 of record OX244259.1, on the reverse strand, counting down.
GGGTGCATTAGGTACACATTCTGTCAACTTTATTCACTTATAGGTGAATTAGGTTGACTGAAAGTGGACTTTGTGCCCTCGAATCCAGCTAAGGGTGCATTTAGGTACACATTTTGTCAACTTTATTCCCCTGATAGGGGGATCAGGTCATTATTAAGGTAGTGGTAAATACCCCTGATGAACTTCTTTAAACTTGTTATAATCTTGTACTTAGATGTAATATTATTTTACCGTTTGTATTAAAATTATGTCCTAGTAAAGAGTGAAGTACTAAGACTATATGTATAGGTCGTCTTTAATAATGTAATGATATAAGCGCCAACAACAATATGCTACAAGTTCCTTGAACATATTTGAACTGAATATTATCAATTAGAAACCTTGTGGTCATTGTGTGATTAGAAACGTGTGGGTATTCAAATTGGAATATGGGTATGGGACCCTCGTATGTCCCATCTGTAGAAGTCGGTCTAAACGGCGCATCTTTCGTATCCATTTGAAATATGTGAAACAAAAAAGTTAGCTTACCCGGCTTCGTTAGATTCATTTTGGGAATTTTGTGAACTCAGCGCAACAGGTAATATTTAGGCCTGCATCACACTGGCGCGGCCTGGCCGCGGCGGACAATAGTAAACTTGTCCGCCGCTGTCAAACTTACTATTGTCCGCCACCGCAGGCCGCGCCAGTGTGTGGCAGGCCTTACGAGTACACAGAAATGATTAAGTCAAAAATACCAAACTGGAACCCAAAAAAATTTACATGCGATTTTGAAATGGCGACGGTCCAGGCTATCACCCAATAATTTCCCACGATAGTAGTAAAGGGCTGTTATTATCATTTCCTAGAAAGCCTGATACGGAAGGCAAAGTCTTCAAATATTTAACAAAAAATCTTACCGCCGCTGCGTTTTTTTGTGTAGGAGCTTGGCTTTGCTGCCCCACGACAAAATTTTTGAAGGGTGGGACTATATAAGTAAGCAATTTGGCTGGTGCGAGGATACAAAACAATTTTTAGCATATTTTGAAAAAAATTGGTTGCGAGAAAGTTTCCTCAATCAGTGGTGCTCGTTTGGCGAGCGACATCGCACAAATAATTATGTTGAGGGGTGGCATATACGATTCTGAGCAAACATATAAAAAAATATAACCGTAACTTAGTGGATGTCATTGCTGCCTTCAAAAAAGACGCCATGACGAAACGTAAACCAAACCTACGAAAAAAAACAGCAACGTAAATGACCAGTTTATAAGGGAAGCCCAGATGTCATTACTGGAAGGCGACATAACACTTTCTAGAAAAGGTCCGGTAATCAAATGTCGCCTACATTGCATATAAGTGCATTAAGTTGCATTAAGTGCACTAGGGCACAGATGAATAGGAATGAAAAGTTGCTTTTATTGACATAAGTACTTCCTTGCTTTCCTCGTGAGCTCGTAATGCAACTTTAAATAAGGCGGTTTAAACAAAAAATCACTATCAAAAAGAAATTAACTATTTACTTCCGAACCTCAAAAGAAAACCATCTCCTTGCATAGTAATGTAAAAATAAACCAAAAATATCACTTTGCTGTCAGTCTGTCTGTATGACCGTCTGTTAATACCGTTTTGCTCAGGAACGGGTTGAGGTGTCGCGTTGAAATTGAAATATCTCAGGTCAGCAGTAAACCTGAAGCCTCTATCAAACTGGCGCGGCCTGCGGTGGCAGTCAATAGTCTTTTTAGGGTTCCATAGCCAAATCGCAAAAACGTCTGTCTGTCTGTCCGTCCGTATGTCACAGGCATTTTACTCGAAAACTATATAAAGTGTATTTGAATGAAATTTTGAAGATAGGGGTATTTTCTTAACCGCTACATAGTTATGTAATAAAATTATTAAAACAATTTTTTTTAGGGGTGCACTCCATACATAAAACTGAAAGTCAATTTTTTTTTTCGTTGCAAGCCTACGTGTGGCATATCAATCGATAGGCCTTTCAAAATAAATATAAGGTTTTTAAGCAAATGTTTTCATTAAGTGAATAGAGTCGGAGATAATCGCCTCGAAAGTCACTAAAATTGTGTCGTCGTCCCCCCTCTAATTTTTAAACCTTGTATTTTAAAAATATGAAAGAAATCATGCAAATAGGGCTAATTAAATTCTATCGGCAACAATTTTTTGAACAAGATCGGTTCAAAGGTTTTCGAGATATTTCTAAAAAACTCCCTTCCTTAAAGAAAAGGTCATAAGTACCTTAAGATTTCAGTAACGATGCGACCTTTTTAATAGACACGGAACCCTTGTTGTGCATGGTCCGACACGCACTTGGCCGCTATTTTTTATCTTATCTAGATGAGAGCCATTTCGGACACACTTCGAGCCAGTGGGATCTTTTGTGCATTTGCCTCTTCCTTTAGTGCCTACATTCCCAAGCTTATATGAATGAATATTATTTATTTCAGATATTACAATCCATAATTTGTTAGTAGGTACATTGAATGTCAATAGAATTTGTTAGTAAAACATTTACATTTTAAATAAAACTAATACGTGCCACATACCTGATTATAACATAATTTTCGGAGTGAGGCAGCCCGACATCGTGTGCATTTTCACCCAAAAAATCAAAATGGGAGTGTCCCACCGTTCGGCAATCACTTTCAGGAAGCTGTTGGTGCTGTACCACACCCTGCGCATCAGGGATGCGACTCGTTTACGGATGATCGAATAGAAGCAATCCATTCGAGCCTCCGCAAACATGCCCGATGCTGAGCAATGCTTCCTCAGCCCCAACAGCACCCTGAAAGCATTGTTGTACTGGACACGGAGTGCCCCGTACGATCTCCGCGTGTATCTGGTCCACAGGCCACACGTGTACATGGACTGGCAGTAAGCTCTGAACAACGTCACTTTGACCTCTCTGGTACACTGTGCGAACCTGCGAGCCAGCATATTGCAGCGGACGGCCAGGGCTCTACGCTCCCTCTCCATGTCTAGGTCATCCGTGAGATCATCCGTGACTTATGTTGTTGACAAACCTACCGCCAATGGAACAACCGACTCCGGCACCGCTGAGCTCATCGATCAGCCCGTTCATGTACAGGTTGAAGAGCAGAGGCGATGACAACCCCCCCCCCCCCCCCCCTCACTGCCTCACCCCGCACTCCAACCTGTACACTAGGTAGGACACTAGATCAGAAGGCAAGTTAATCTCGTGCCTCACCTTTTGCCACAGTACATCGCGTACGACTCCAGATCGAAAGCTTTCGACAAATCCAGAAAGCAAGCGTAAACTGGTGTGTCTGCTTTAGCATAGTACTGGTTATAAGCTTGACCATTGGCAGAGACTTGGTGACAGGCTTCAACTCTTCACTTTTAGAAGTGGTTGATGTGGCGTATTAAAAAAGACACAAATAAAAAATAACAACTTACCAAATTTATTCTCAATGAACTAACTACCTACCAATATTTTAGCCATCATATACAGTGTGGAAAAATAATTCGGGCCCTGGAGGGTAGTTTACGTATGCATTTGAAGTCTGTACATAAAATAAAAGTGGCTAATTCAGTTAAAAGTGGAGTATCCTCTAATTCTGGAGAAGTTGGAGAACCTGCACCAAAAAAGAAAAAAATGACAGACTTCTTTACTTCAAATTATGACATGCATAATAATATGATATGTAGGATGGTAGCATTAGATGGAATGAGCTTTCAACTATTTGTTCGTTCAGACGATATGAGGTACCTTTTCTTAAAAAGTGGTCATACATTACCAAAATCGGCAACTACCATCAGAAACATAGTCATGAACAAGGGCAGTTCTTTAAAAGATCACATCAAGGCCACTTTGGTTGAAATTAAACAAAATAACGAAAAGTTTGCATTGACGAGTGGACTTCTTCTCGCAGTCACCGTTACTTAAATGTCAACATCCACAGTTCTTTTAAAGATAATGCTACTTTCAAAAATATTGGGCTGATGAGAATATTTGGAAGCATGCCTGCCAGTACATGCATTGAAATGATAAGCAATTTGCTAAAGATATACGGCATATCATTTAACGATATAGCAGCCATCACCACCGATGGAGCTAGTGTAATGGTGAAAGTTGGCAAGGACTTAACATGCTTTCACCAATTGTGTTTAGCACATGGATTGCAGCTAGCAATCCTTGACGTCTTTTTCAATGAAAAACAGTGTGTAGTGATACATGAAGAAAGCGAAGACACACCGCTTGGAGATCCTGAAGATCGCTTTGACGTAACGTTGGTCGTATCTGATGAAGTAATCCATCAGCTAACAACTTCCATTACAGATTTAATTAAAAAAGTAAGAAAAGTCGTTAAACTGTTCAAGAATTCTCCAACGAAGAACAACAGTATTCTACCAAAGTACGTCTTCGAAGAGTATGGCAAAGAGCTGGCATTTGTGCTAGATTGCAATACCCGATGGAGTTCGATGGCAGATATGCTAGATCGGTTTCTCAAGCTGAAGGAGTGTGTTTTAAAATCACTTATAGACATAAAATCTGACATACAATTTCTGGACACAGATTTTGAAACACTCTCAGACATTAACGTATGTTTGCAAATAGCCAAGATTACGGTTGGAGCTCTTTGTCGTCGCGATGCTAATCTGATTACTGCAAACACGGCTATTAATTTCATGCTCTCAAAATTGAAAGAGCAGAGGGGAAGTTTTAGCAACAATTTTTCGGAACAACTCACTTTCCGTATGAAACAACGATCCACCTGTTTGACGTCTGTTCTTAAATATTTGCAGAATCCATCAGACTATTACGCAAATAAAACTGAGAGTGTGACTACTCCGAGCCTAGACAGCCAACAAATAGCCGAAGTTATAAATCAACTACAAAGGCACTCCGACAGTCCTCAAATAAGTGAATATGATTCAAGGGATGAAGCTAATATTCATATTGCTACAACTTCAACTAGCTCCATTACGCGTACTCCGAAAACAATGGCCGAGGAACCGCAACAGGCAATAGACAAGTCTATGTCACGCAGGGTGTCCGTTGTAGAGCCAGAATTTGACAATGATCCTATGTCTGTGATAAAAGTCGAAATGGCTCTCTACGAAAACGGAGGTGTTTGAGGCAAAAACCTTTTACAGGTTTACAACAGTTTATTGAAAGTGCCTCCCACCAGTGTAGAGTCCGAAAGGGTTTTTTCGTCAGCAGGATACCTCTGTAACCACTTAAGAACATCGCTGAGTTATGATACATTAGACATTCTCTCTATCCTAAGATCCCATTATCAATTCGTAAAGAAAAACCAAAAATAATCGCTTGCCTTGATAGTTGATTTAGCCTACCAATTAGTAAAGTTATTACCACACACCACCCACCCACCAACCACAAGGTAAATGAAACTATGAAAAATTGAAAATTATATGTGCGCAAACAAATGTGAACTTATCCCTGCAACGAATATATATGTGGGTTATTATAATGATTTATTCTTAATTGCCTGGCTGAAAGAAGGCGAGAAGAGGGATTATAATTACATTATATTTTTCACTGATCTCCAATTTAGTAACTTAACCTGTGAAAGAAATTAATATTGATCTCAAATGTTAGGTGTATTTAATAAGTATTTACTTTCGTAAAAGGAATATACGATGTTTTGTGTTTTGTGTTATAATGATAACTATTTGTAGTTAATTTTGCGTTCCAGAAGTGCATGGAGCCATGGAGGTTATTATTTTAGTTATTTTGTTTTTAATTTTTGTTCCTAATAATTATAAGATATAAAAAAGGTTTTATATCCATTGTTAAATGACTGAATATTAAAGTTTAAATTCATAAAATGAAGTTTTTTTCACTTCTTATATGTAAAACCGAAAAATCACCGAAAAACCGGAAAACCCGGGTTTGTAATGTACAAAAACCGAAAAACCGGTTTCCAAAAATACTAGCGGTTTTGTGACCCCTATTTAAGATGCACAATCAGCCAGTATAATACAAAATTCATGACTTTAAAAGGTACTCGGTTGCTCGAAACTCGAAGCATAAAACTCCGTAGTGAATTAAACTCGTAATTACAGTGATTGCTTAGCGGTACGTCCTAAAACATTGAGCTAAAATAAGTTTCAGAGAAGGTAATAATGAATGTCGTTGTTTACAACTTATTAACAGTATTGTAATTAATTTCCAATTTATATCGTGTATGCTTATCTTACGAGTATATCGTTTTTAAATATAATTAAGAGGATAGTAGGAGCCGCAGCGTTAGTACAAAAAAGATTATGAAATATGAGGTCCAACCTCTCGGCCTTGTCCTCTTCCGAAATTCAACTTATTTAAACTATTTTTTGTGTAGGCACAGAATAATGATTAGTTTGACTGCCTTGAAATTAAAATCTGCAAAGTGCGTGTCGAGGAAGGAGGTATAGAAACATTTTAGAGTCCAGAGAAAACCTGGATGTAAACGGTGTCTCCTATAAAGGAGTTGAGAGATTCAAATATCTGGGCTGCTTGATAACTGATACCAACGGCAGAGAAGAGGAAATTGAATCTCGTATCCAGGGTGCTCTAAGGTGTCCGGCGGGACTTCACCAGGTGTTATTGTCCAAGATCTTGCGCCGGAAAACTAAAATTCGCATCTACAAAACTGTCATTAGACCGGTCTTAATTTATAGTTGCGAATCGTGGACACTGGCAAAGGAAGAAAACAAGCTACTTGTTGCCAAACGCACGATATTTCGGAAGATCTTGGGCCTAGTGCAGAGGAAAGATGGTAGCTGGAGAATACGCAAAAACCAGGAACTGGAAGATATGGTGTCCGTGTCCAACATCATAGGGGAAATTAAATCTGCGAGACTCCGCTGGCTTGGACACCTTGAGATAATGCCAGTAGATAGGGCGGTGAAATGAGCCTACGTAGGACGGCCGAGCGGTCGAAGACCGGTTGGGCGGCCTAGATATCGTTGGAGGGACGAGATTGAGAAAGACCTTCGCGACCTGCACGCAGAAAACTGGGAGGAGATCGCAGAGAACAGGGCGCGCTGGCGCCAACTCGTATCAGAGGCCAAGATCCACTTCGGGTCGCTGAGCCAGCGGAGTGAATAAGTAAGTAAGTGCGTGTCGGGCCACGCGCAGTTTAGGGTTTCGTAGTTGCCTGTCTTTCTTAGTTACATCGACACGCGTGCGCCAATGGTTGCGTCGGCCGAGTTTGAGAAAGTCGGCTTTTCTAAGTAGATTTTAAGTTGGTCGACTATTACTCGGTAACTGGTTATGCCAACTAACCTTAAATGTAGGAAAAACATATACTAAGTGCCCATATCCAAAACAGCTGCAAATGTCCAGTCCCATCTGGGTCCCTCGCGCTACACATCTATGGTCCCGGTCAACGGCCATGCTCATGCGTCCGCTTGTCCAGATACTCCACCGTAAGGTACCTGGGTCTCATCTTTGATGAACATCTTACATTCAGAGAGCACATTCGTTTACGCTCTAAAAGAGTAAGAAATAGTTATTTGTGTCACAAGGGAGCAAAATAGTATATTTACAGCGAGGGCGGTGTATTGAATCCTGAACGTAGCGAGGGATCCTACAATAGAATCCTGAGCGTAGCGAGGGATTCTAACGTAGTATCCTGAGCGTAGGGAGGGATACAAGTGTTTACGCCCGAGACGAAAATAATTTTGCTACCGAGTGACACATACTATTTTTCACACCGACTATAAAAAAATTTAAAAAAAGCTATTGTTAAAATATATCTAAATTATCTTACTAATTTTGAAATATTACGAAATATTTATAAATTTTTATGCAACGTTGTTAGAGTTAAAACTTGATATATGTTCGTTTTGAATCGACTACGATGAAATTACAATCGATTATTTTATTAACATCTGTGTTCAATTGGCACATTGCGTACAAATGTTCCAATGCCAATGTATAAATTAAAAAAGTAGCTTGAACAGAAAAGTAGCGTTTTGGTCCCTCTCGTCGTGGAGCAAAACGTACTTTTCCGAATGAAAGGTGTGAAAAATAATTTATATTGTTAAGCGCCTCCGGCACTGCAGTCCCCCACACATTCTTCTAATGGTTTATTATGCGTAATACAATACTGTATAGGTGTGTGGGGCAGTGCTTGAAAGACCGCATTGCTGGATCTCGAGCGGGCACAGCGTGCCGTAATTAAAGTTATGCTGAAGAAGCCTTTCCGTTTCCATGCGGAATCCCTGTATAAAGTCAACGGGCTTCTCAGTTAGACAATCCGTACTAATAGTCAGTCGCACTCACGGCCTCATACTCAAGCAACCGATTTATGAAGAGCTAGTCAAGAGACGTATTTACCAGGCCCTCTTTCCGAATATATATATATATGTATATTTAAAGACAGGTTCGCGATGTTGTGGGAGCAGGTTCGTTAATTATATTGTTTTTTTAAAGACTGCCTCAAAAGTTCGACAGCTCCCGGGCCATATAGTACCCGTAAAGGAATCAACCGATTTAGATTAAAATATACTAAACTAGCGGTCCGCCCCGGCTTCGCACGGGTACTATATTTATTATTTATTTAAGCGTATGGCATTATATACAGTCGTTCAATACTTAGATTATAGTGTTATTTTATGAAATAGATTCTGGATCCAAAGGATAGCGTCGTTTTCGAGAGCGAACAGGTCTGCTGGACTGCCATGGTATTTCGTAAGGGGACAATCTCCAACGATATGCGCAACGTCCGGTACAGCAGCCCCGCATTCGCATGCCGGTGACTCTCGCTACCCGTACTTGGCCATGAAAGCGTTGCTTCGTCCGCATCCAGTTCGTACTCTGTTAAGCTGGCACCATACTTTCCTAGGGAGTGAGAACCCAGCAGGTTTTTCTATGGGGTTTATGCTAACTCCCATTGTTTCCGGGGTGTTAGTATTCCACTCTTGCTCCCACTTGCTATTTATGTTCAGCTCAGTGTTCAACAGCTGGCGCGCGGATTGGTATGGCGGATGTCGAGATTTCAAGCGGTGAGGTGGTGGGTTGGTAAACTCATAGTGTACGGGCAGGTTGGGGTTTGTATGTATTTTTGTAGCTTCACGGAGTAGAGTTTGTTGCCTTCTAAGATGAGGTGGTGTAATATGGCTTAGCACGGGCAGCCACTGGAGGGGTGTATTTTTTATGGCTCCGGATATGCATCTCATCGTCTGGTTTAGCTGGGTATCTACATGCGGTACATGTGCACTGTTTCTCCAGACCGGCGCACAGTACTCGGCTGTTGGGTACACCAAACTCAGCCCAGTGGTTCGAAGCACATCGGCGCTTGCTCCCCAAGAGGTACCAGCAAGTTTGTGTAAGATGTTATTTCTTGTTTGAAGCTTTTTACACAGTTTGCTTATGTGCTGAGCGTAAGTAAGGCTGCGGTCAAGAGTGACTCCAAGATATTTCGGCGATGGATTATAGAGGAGTTTTGATCCAGCAAACTCAACAGTGGGTTCGTATTTCGCCATTTGGTTCGACAGGTGAAACGTCGTGACCTCTGTTTTCATAGCATTTGGCACTAGTCTCCACTTTTTGAAGTAATTGTCTAATATCCTGAGGTCTCTGTTCAGCACGCCTTCAGGTGGGTGAAAGGTTTCGTTTTGGGAAGCGATGGCGATATCATCAGCGTAGATAAATTTACGGCTTTGTGTTTCGGGGATATCATGCATGTAAAGGTTGAATAACAATGGTGCCAGCACAGAACCTTGCGGTAGTCCGTTATTTAATTTCCTATTGCGACTTACTGTGTTGCCGAGGTAGACGATAAACTCTCGGTTGCTAAGCATATTGTTTATCAACCCCACGAGCTTTTTGCAAGGGGCCGCTTTCATGAGTTTGTACACCAGTCCTTGCCGCCAAACGGTGTCGTACGCTGCTGAAAGGTCTATCAGCACAGCCACTGTCTTAAGCTTGTTTTGAAAACCTGTTTCAATATGGGTAGTGAGAGACAGTACTTGGTCGGTACAGTTTCGGCCGCTGCGAAAGCCAGCCTGCTCCACGGGGATTATGCCGTCGACGAGAGGTGAAATACGAGTGTAAATCAGTCTTTCAAGCAGTTTGTAGACACAGCTCAGAAGAGCGATAGGGCGATAGCTCTTTGGGTCATCAGCCGATTTTTGGGGTTTTAGGATGGCAATAATCTTAGAGCGGTTGAAGTTGGGAGGCAGTGTATTAGTTAGGAGAATATCAGAGTAAAATTCTTTAAGCCATCTTTTGCTGCGCGGGCCCAGTTGTTTCAAGAATTCATTGTAGATACCATCAAAACCGGCGGATTTACCAAGAGGCAGTTTGTTTACTGCACTGTCTATTTCATCTTGGGAGAATTCTCGTGACAGGTGATCGTCAGTTGATAGCGTTTCCCTGAGCTGTTTAGCGTGGCGTTTGGTATTCCGAGTATTACTTTTAAGTCCTTTAGCTCGGGATACATCAACGATTCTATTTGCAATTGAATTTGCTAAGGGTGCCGATTCACACCGGGTTCTAGTACCACCGTTTCCTGAAAGTTTGTTGAGAACTCTCCAGGCTTTCCTGCTAGAAGTCTTGAAGTCCATCGACTCAACAGTTTCAATCCACTTATTACGACGACCTTCATTTAGTGAGTTGAGGAGGTCTTCTCCTAGTTCGTGATTTCCGGTGCGTTTATACTCGTTATACAGTTCTTCACTTTCTTTGGACCAGCAGGGGATGTACGATTTTCGGTAGCCTCGTGGGATGTGCTTTTTAGCCGTCACTATAATAAGTTTTGTGAATCGTTCATAATTCGTGGCACAGGGAGGCATCCACCTAACAGAGGCATCCACATCGGCACGGAAACTAGGCCAGTTGGCTTTTTGGAAATTCCATCGTGGAAGTGGCATAGAATTCGGTATTAGAATTTTGATTCCTACCTCCATGAGCACAAGCCGGTGTTGACTATGTGGAAAATCAGAGAGTATCCTTCGAACGGTTTGCAGAGGGGTTTGTTTAACATCGCAGGTGGTAAAAGTTAAATCAGGGTTGTAGTCCCGTTTCCATCTGGCCGATCTAAATAATCCTCTATCTTTAGCGTTGAAAACAAGGTGCAGGTTGTTGTTTTCTGCCCATTGGACGAGAGCTTCACCATTCCCATCATTTTTGTCGTATCGCCAGGTTGTATGGTGGCTGTTGAAGTCACCAGCATATACGCTGGGGTGTGGGAAGGCGGGAATGCTTGTAGACCATATGGCTTTTGGTGGTTTGTAAACGTTTACTATGGACAGTTTATTCAGCATTATTACAGAGGCGTACACATCTGGTCCATTAAGGCATGTCTGTGTAGTGACTTCAGTTATTGCGTCCTTGACATATGTGGCAATGCCGTACTGTGCGTGATTTATAGCATGTGCTATGTAGTATCCTGAGATGGTGCCCCGTTTGTGGAGATCCTGTTCATCTCTGGTGTGGGTTTCTTGCAACAGCAGTACGTCAATGTTATTTTCATGCAAAATCTTACTTCACATTTATCTAAACTTATACCTTCTATATTAAGCTGGCAGATTCGGGTAATTGGTCCGATGTCTCGGGTCCGTTGGTTCTTTCAAGAGGACAATTCGCATCGAGGCATTTTATGTATTATATTGTAGTAGTCTGTAGTAGAACGACTGTGGTACTGTGAGGTTGCAAATTCTATAGCAACAGGTACAGCAGCCAAGGTTTGTTGTTCGTTTAGCGCCAACCGGGGGACACGTGCAGGGTACTGGTGGCAATTCCTGCGGACGTGAACAACTTCATCCCCCAATGGGGTACTATATGATACATATAAACAATGACCGGAATTCTTCATAGCAAAAATCAAACTGTCAGAGGGAATGACCAAATTGTTTTATTGACTATTCCACTTATCGATGTTACGGAATATTATCGCATATCGACTTCTACGATTATTCTGTAACATTTAACCTCTTTGATAAACAACCTGCATCTCCATATTAAAATAAATCATGCCCACGTCACATATGTCATTTACGTCGCTTAATTGTCATAAGTAATGTGTTACTAAAATGGTTAATCCTAAAAGAAAACCCATTAACAAATAAATAACGAAAGATTCTTCTCTTAGTTACAAAGAAGATTCTGTTGATGTTGGTTTGACTTACCAGATAGCAGTGAAATCGGAAGTACTTTTAAAACAGTCCGGATATATTTCACAACAGATTTTTACGCTTGTGTTGTTTGAGAAGGTCTATTTGTTTTTGTTTGTGTGCACACACTATTTATCACTTTATTTATTATTATTAAAGCAATTTAAGAGGCTTACGACACTTTTTGACACGACGGTTTTTTTTCTAACGAGGTATCTAAGCAACAGTCAATATTCTTGTTTTTGAACGATTTGACAACATAGGTAGAACATAAGAGATAGAGTCTGTATACCTATGCAAACTTAACAGATTCATCCACGATATATTTGCTCTAAATGTGAAGCAGCTAAAGAAACATTGCGTTGAAAGTCCCCTAGCGTGCGTAAACTCATGCGTCAGAAAAATGCTCAAAAACAACGAGTAACCTTCTATCTAGATTAAATAATAATTTTGATATCTTGCAATACTTATTCCGTTTAATAAAATTAACAACCCACAGTTTAAAACATTTTTCGAAAAATACATTTGTTGTTCCTGTACATCAAAATCACGCCCCGACGAATCTCTGCTAAGAAATAGTCCCTCCTTGCCCGTGGTCCACCTAATCTGTTCACCTGGGTGGACCACGGGAAGATTTTTCTACCCGTGGTCCACCTAGGTGGACTAAGGTGAACCACGGGCATTTTTTTTACCCGTGGTGCACCTATGTTAACTTTGCTAAAAGACCTTCTTTCATGTATTAGCACTTCACTTGCATTATCTTAAAATCATCTAATTGACACTGACAACGACTTCAATCAATTCTTGAAATACCTATTAGAAATAGATGATAAGTATGCGTTTTCAACAAACATGTCGCATGAATTAAGTTATATTAAAAAAAAAGGTGGAACAGTGCTGTTAAATGAAGAGTATCAGTACTATAAAGTGAAATCTTTTAAAAATGGTGCAATCATGTGGAGGTGTGCATTGTATAAAAATAACAAATGTAGCGGAAACATAATTATTATGGTAAGTTGGTAATGAATGGGTTTAACACTGATATTTGTGCTTTTTTCGCTTATTCCACCTACACCTACCACCGTATCCCCGTACTGGTGCGTTTTGAGATACTTATGATTTCGAATTTGTATACATACATATGGTTTTATAGAGGTGCACTGTGGAAATGCTTTCCATTGTACACAGGTTTCATTTAATTTAGGTACCAATATATAAACGCCAATTATCTGTTCGCAAAATACGATGCTTTTTATTCACTATATTCCAATTTACATGTTTTCAATGTTACCTCGTACTTTTTTCAGGGCAATAAATATAAATAAAACATAAATATAAATATAAGGGGACAATCTTACACAAATCGACCTAGTCCCATAGTAAGCTCAGTAAGGCTTGTGTTATGGGTACTAGACGACGATATATATATAATAGATATAAATACTTAAATACATAGAAAATATCCATGACTCAGAAACAAACATTCATGCTCATCACACAAATTTTTGCCCTTACCGGGATTCGAACCCAGGACCTCTTGCTTCGTAGGCAGGGTCACTACCAACTAGGCTAAAGCGGTCGTCGGCAATGATATCAGAAAAAAGAAAGCTCATTCGTGTGTTCCAGACCTATCTAAAAACTTGGTCTTAAATGAGTTCGAACATCTGAAAGAAACGGTTGCGAATACAATTGAACCCATACCACAATTACAGCAAAAATTTGTCACTGAAATTGAAAATAGTGGCCTAGACTTGGTAACTAACGTTCCTTCTTTATCCTCTGTTCAGCATAAGTTGTACGAGATACGAAATAAGGAATTAGGTGTTAAAAAACTGTATACAACAATTTCAAAGATGTCGAAGTGCCAATAAAATTTAAAAAGTCCATTTTGGCAGTCTATTACGATGAAGTTTCGCGTATTTTAGTCTTTTGTAGCGATGAAGCAAAAAAAATGATGCCTGCAATTGAAGAGTGCTTTGGTGATGCAACCTTTGCCAGCTGTCCCGCCCCCTTTTATCAGCTCTATATAATACATGGCGAGATAGGAAGTTCTATTACTCATACAAGAACTGTGCCTCTAATTTATGCATTTATGCCTGATAAAAAGCAAACTACATATTCTATTATGTTTGAACTAATAAAACGACAGCTACCACAATTTAGTCCAAAAAAAATGCACTGTGACTTTGAAAAAGGTGCAATTAATGGTATAAGAGCTGTATATCCGGGAATACCGTTAAACGGGTGTTATAACCACTGGAATAGAGATTTGTGGAGGAAGGGTAAAAAACTGGGCTTAAAATCTAAATCAGACAAAAGGATAATTGGACTGGCTGCGGCTTTACCTTTAATACCGCCACAAAACATCGAGCAGGGATTGGAATATATCAAATCAGAATGCTTCAATAAACTAAAGAGAGTCCTATTTTGCAAATACATAAAAAAGTTTTGGTTAACTAAAAATTTTACAGAGAATTTAAGCGTATTTTCGGAAAAACACCGTACATATAATGTTACTGAATCATTCCACTCTAAGTTACGTAAAACAGTCAATAAAAGAAACAGTTCTATTGTACGTTTACTGGTGACTCTTAAAAGTATGGAATCTTTTCTTTTGCAATGTCCAACAGTAGCAAAATAAAAAGGAAAAATGTTTACATAGACAACGACGAAGATATTATTACTATTCAACTACAGTTAATAACTAACGACATTTCTGTTGGTTACGCGTTAGAGAAATTAAGGTAAAAATTGTGTGTGGGTGTACCTGTTTTTATGTCCCCATGTATTTTAGTTCTCCAGAAGATGGAAAGTTTTGTGAATTGTCTCGAATTTAAATAAATAAAAATTATTTTAACTTGTTTTGTTGAAAAAACTTATTAAATTCAGTTAAGTTTTTAGTGTTCAGTACCAAAATTGCTAAAAACGGAACTGTGTCTGTTTGTTAGAGTTAGCGAATGACCCCAAAAATATCTCAAAAAAATATAAGCGATAATTTCAACTACTTTTCAGTCCAGTGTAGCATGGACAGCCGGATCTGTATCATTATTTTTTATTTTATTATTTAACTAGCTTCTGCCAGCGACTTCGTCGGCCCATTAAACTTAAAATGTCCATTTTTTCCCGTTCCCGTAGAAATTTCGGGAAATCCTTTCTTAGTGTGCACTACACTCCTTCCTCCCACCTACTAAGGACCTACTTTCCAAATTTCAGCCTTCTACGACCCGAATTTTATAGGTATAAATTATATTTTATAAAATGAGGAATGAAATCGCATTTTAATTATGTATTTAATGCATATCAAAATATTTTACTCTAATGCTGATGAAACCGTTAGCTGGACATATTGCAGCACGTTTGTGAAAATAGAAACAAAATCTTCCGTATCTTCTTTGTCAAAATGATCTTCGGTAGTAATTGCTTCGGTACCAATTACAGCACCCCACTCTTCTGTATCCATGTGATTGGTGCACAGTCTAGTATTTGGAGGTAAATATAATTTATATTTATTTAGCAACATCGCCTTGTGGAAAATTGAAGGCTTGTGTAGAATTGGAGTGAAGCATCCGTTAAACAGGTATCCATTATTTTCATTTGCAACAGCTCGTCTTAACGGATATGCGTTTTCCATTTCCATAGTAAGTTCACCAGGTATTTATATGAGCAACACGATATTATGATAAAATTATGATCGTCTTGACGGCTGTCACGCTAATTGACAACCAACGCCAAATTGAATTTAAGTAATGATATAAATACATCTGGCCAGGTACTTATTTAAAGCAAAAAGTACTACTGTATACTATATACTAATTTACTGGAAAAGTTTACCGAGGTGAACCACCAATAAGTTTTTACCTTAGTCCTTCTAGGTGGACCACGGGTAGAAAAAACTTCCCGTGGTCCACCTAGGTGAACAGATTAGGTGGACCACGGGCAAGGAGGGGAAATAGTATATTTAGATATCCTATACGAACCAACAATGAAAGAAATACGAAGGAACATGTTAGGAAAATATATATGGGTAACAGTCGACGAAACACTAAATAGGATGGGAAAAAGTGTCACTAATTTGATAGTAAGAGAACTAAAGAAAAATAAGTGTTGTAAATCTTACTTAAATGGAAGCAAAATTTTTGAAAAAGTCGACGGTAGCTCAGTGTCTAAATAAACAAGCAATTGAAGTTTCTTTGGCTCAATTTGTATAATGAGCATGTAAAAAAAATTCTTGTTTTGTGTTCTGACAGTGCTGTGTACATGCTAAAGGCTGGTAATAATAATAATAATAATAATAAATACTCTTTATTGCACCACAACAAGAGACAAACAAGTTACAAAAAATTTTCTTTATAAATAATGGTAACAACAGGCGGTCTTATCGCTTTAAAGCGATCTCTTCCAGACAACCTTTGTAAGTAAAGCCACTTTTCCAAATTTACTACACGTTACATGCCTGGCTCATGGATTGCGAGCATATACGATCTCAATATAAAATTATTGACGCCTTGATATCGAACGTAAGAAATATATATTTAAAGTCTCCGCACAGAGCAATGTGGAGAAAATAATGTCAATTTTCTTTTACTACTACAGGGAATATCAAGAAAATATAATTAGTACAGATACAGATTTTGACTCTTACTTTGATTGAAGGTTAGTATACTCTTAGTATACTTGTTTAAACTTTTCATTGTGCCATATTAAAATGGTAAAACAAAAATATTTTCTGCTTTATTCCTTACCATTATGCTAATATACATTGTATATATCCAAAAGCCTAATTTCATTACTTTGACGATGTGTCATTAAGTGTCATTTATTGGTCGACGGGGTGATGATATTTTCCCGGGGTAATTGATGTCAGGCTTTGGTAAAAAAAAACTCAGACCTGATTACCACTGAATGCTAAGTTTAAAGGTCACAGCTCAGTAGAGGCACCCAGCGCCCGACCCGCACCGCCTCGCCTCCATCCATATCAAGAATACTAACCGCTCGAGGCAGACCTTAATATCTTATTTCACGAGACAATTACTCTCGGTTACGACAAAATGCACCTGTGCCTTATTTGACTTAAGTATTTGACTATTAACGAGGTTTAGATAGGTTATTATTGAATGCGTGTTTTTTGTTCATTCTTTTTACCATTATTCACTATTTTACCAAGTAGTGGATTGAATTGTCACTTCCTTTCCTTCATAACTTAAAGCTTCTCAGTCGCGAAGACCAAGACCTTTTCTAAGAAGAAAACGGCACGGCGAGTCAAAGATAAATTGGGTTTCCGTATTTACAGCGCTTGACCGTAGCTTAATTTAGATTAGCTTGCTGAGTTAAGTAGAGGGTTTAATCGAAAATACTGTCCGATGAAATTAGGTCAGTACAGAAATCATTTCGAGCTGGCAAGTTTTAGATAATTATATTAAGCATTATATACTTACATATGTTCTAGGGGCTAAGTGACTTTTGATTGTAAATAATAAAATCAGAGAACTAAAACTTATTTGTACTTAAGATAACAAATATTTCCACATTCGCGTAATTGTAACCCGCCTCATACAATGGTCAAGTGTAAATGACTTATACAAATTAATACCTATCCTTGTGAAGGTGAATTTATGTCACGAAAAGTTTTATGTCTGATTAAAATTAAAATGTACAATGTACATTTTCTTCATTGGCCTTTTTTTCGCAAGTGCCTGAAAAACATTTGATATCTGTCTCACCGCCGACGACCGTGTGCCTCGCTATTGATTACGAGGGTCAAACTGGAAGTTCTTAGAAAATCAAAAACTGAGCAAACTAGAAAATTTTGTCGTTTTATTATATCTTTTCAAAATAGTGTCCCTTCACGTCAAAACATCTCTGAACCCGATGGAACCACTGAGGAAAGCACTTTGACCACTCGTCCTTAGGGGTCTCTTTGACGGCCTTTTGAAACGCAGCCATTGCTTCCTCGGCGTCCTTAAAAAGTTTTCCTCGAAGTTTTTCTTTTATTTTCGGGACTAAATAAAAATCGCAAGGTGCGAGGTCGGGGCTATATGGCGGGTGACCTAGTAATTCCACGTCGGACATCGCCAAATAGTCGATCGTACGCCTGGCGGTGTCCGACGAGACGTTGTCGTGGTGAAGGAGGATCCTAATGCGAGGTCGTTTTTCACGAACTTTTTCCAAAACAAGTGGCAACCAATTGTTGGTGTACCACTCTGCAGTAACTGTTTTTCGATCCTCTGAAACAATTGTCGCGTAATGACCGCTCCTTCCGAAGAACGAGGCGACCATCTTTTTTCCCACGCTTCGACCTCTCTTCACTTTACTTGGCAACTCCTCGGAAGGAAAGACACACTGAGCAGACTGTCTTTTGGTTTGAGGATCATAACAGTAAATCCAGCTTTCGTCACCCGTGACTAATCAGTAATCAGTAAGTTTATTGCATTCATGTTGTACATAGATATTACATTTGAGAGTAGAGGTCTCAAACATGAGTCCTGTAAGGGCATCGCAACTAATCTTATACACTAATTAAAACTAATGATACAAACAATGGTTAGAGAAATATGGAGTAAGGTTAAATTACACATGAAAATCTTTTTCTTTAATTGAGTAGGTATGTATGACGTATTACCATCATTATAAAATTTAGGTAGTAATATAATTGTTTATTCGGGCTAGAAATTTTACTCCAATATGTCATTTAGATATTCGTCTATTTTATAATAGCTTTTTGTGACTAATAGACGTTTTGTCGATACATAAAAAAAAATTTCAGATTCTTCGTTTTTTATTGAATTTGGTAGATTATTGTATAATTTCACGGCCATAACATAGGTGCTATTCGAGTGCATTTTTAGTCTTGATGTCGGTAGTAGAAGTTTGTTTGGATAGCGTAATACTTTTTTTGTGGGTAGCTCTTGCCTTTTTTTAAATAACTCGGAGTGTCGTCTTACAAATTTACACAGTTACAGTATGTCGATGTCGAACACAGCATTTGAGTCACCTCCGTTAAATCTTTGAACCATTTCACGGCACCAATCAACACGACGGAGTTTTTGGGCCTTAGTCAAATTATGAGGTATCCACCGGGCACAAAGCTTCCTGACCGCTAAATTTTCATGGAGGATTTTGAGCACTTGACTCATACCGATGCCTAAACTTGCCCGAATCTGCTGATAGGTCACTCTTTTCTCAGTCTCTATCATACGTTGCACAACACTGATGTTATCTTCAGTCGTCGCCGTAGAAGGTCGTCCCTCACGCATATCATCGGTGAGATTAGTGCGACCACGTTTAAACTCATTAATAAAGTTGTAAACAGGGGGCTTCATCGTGAAAGGCCAATCGAAGTCTATAATAACTTTCTTGTTGACTTAAATGACATTGAAAGTCATAAAAAATCGTTGCACGAAAATTTTCACGCGTTAAATTCATGCTGACGTGACACAGAGAATTTTCAATTGGTCGCCAAATCGTAAAACAAATGACAAATGAATTAAATACATACTCAATAATATTGGCAATAGTGACAGAGTACTCGTCGTGCGTGCAGGTTTGCGCGGGAATGTATGTACATATAAATAAGTAAGTACTTTAACTTAAAATATATATATATTTTTTTTGTCAATACGTAAGTATGCTGGCAGCACTGCGACGTTGAATGGCAATGCTGATCCTCTGGGCGAGGTAAAAGCCAGCCTTTTGGTCACGTGAAGTCTCGACCAAGCGCTTGCATAATCCATTGAAGATTCGGTGCGCGCTTGGTCCCCACGGACCGAGGGTCTCTACGCCGAACGCCTCAAATATGAAGCCACTGTCGATGGCTCCTACTTGCGCCGTTTGAGACCCTCGGCTGAGTCAGCAGCGGAACCAGCCCTACACGAAATTCCCGGAAGATGTGACGACGCCAGGGTGTCGACACACGTGGCGTCCCACACTAGGAGTCGACCCATCTTCCTGGGAATGAGCGTCATTCCATCGGGCCTTCTTCCATCGCTCCGTGTCAAATCAGTAGGTTCGAGGACTGCAGGCACACCGGCGCTGACGAAGGCCCAACGGATGATGTCGTTATGGCTGGCATGACGCGGGATGCGTCTGGCGCTCTTGCTGCACGAGAGACCGTGGTGGGCGAGACGATCGACAGCGTCTCCGCAGTGGCAGCGATGAGCGGCGACACACCTCGCTCCCAGACGTAGAGATGTAAATTTGAATGTTATTTGAGTTTGATTGTTTGATGATTAGTCAATAAAAAAAGTTATTCTTTAATAAATATCTATGTAAATCCAGTATTTAACGACCAATACAGCAAATGACTAAGGTACAACAGTTAGTACAGATAGGGACTCGTGAGGCGATAAGTTCCGTTCAGTAAATATGAGCGGGTGTTGTCGATGTCTGATTATGACTTTCATTTTTGTTTTTTATTGAATTATGTTTTTTTTTTAAACATGGTAGACAAGAATACCTACATACATACATACCTGCATACATTCACGCTTTTATTCCCCGTGTGGTGTCGGGTTAGAATTTCACCACCCCCTTTCTTCCTGTGGGTGTCGTACTAAGGGACCAGGGTTGAAGTGTGTTGTGGGCGATGGCACATTTATATGCTAAAAGTGGCGCTGGAACATACGTTTCATGTGCTCTGCCTTCCCCTTTTGGGAATAAAGGCGAGAATGAAGAATACCTAATAATAATACTTCTAATCACACGGTTCAACTCACGTATTCAACATGTATTATTTTAACATGTCTCACGAAAGTTTAAATTCGAATACCTAATAACTACTAATTAAAGCCTTTACTCCCTGCCCCTGCGGTATACTGCTATTTGATAAATACGAGAATGATATTACAACGACAGTAACTAAAACATTTAATTTTAGTCAAAGACCCAACAAAACCTGAAATAAAAAAAGAACGAAACGGGAGAAAAACAATGTCAAGACGTGAACGCACTAATTTAGTAGTAGATTTAAATCATCCTGTTACAACAAGTCACAACCAACATTTCACAAACATACCAGAGTGCTCTCGAAAACAGAGGTCATTTATTACACACTCGAAAGGGTCACAGGGAAATATGGAAACGTTTAGGATACGCATTTACGTTTTTGCCACTTGAGCGTTAGAATTTTTTCGAGGATCATCGAATTTTGTACGTTACGTGGTATGAAATATATTTGAAACAAATGAAAGAAGAAAATATAAGAACTATTAACTCCAGCAAACGGTATTGGGTTTTAATACGAGTATACCTATTGAATTATTTATTTTGAATCGATTCCTTCAATATGAAACTAACATTCAACCCAGCTTGGAGATTTGGAGTTTCAATCCCAACCTTTAAGTTAAGATATATTATATTTTTTAATACAAACCGTAAAGTATAAGTTCATTTTAATAACGACTAAGCTTTCTATCGCAAAAGTTTTAAAAGTGACTAAAGATAGAATAAACACACCTGCCCACTTCAAAATGTACGTTCACCTTGCGCAACGGTCGGAGCTCTAAAAGCCTTGAAAGTGCTTCTTAACGCGACTGTACAGGTCGACACATGTAAAAAGAACCCTGGCGGCCATACATTTTATATGGCCGCCAGGGCTCTTTTTACGTGTGTCGACCTGTAGCAATTAGCGAAGCCTAAGCTATGACCTATATTTTTGAGCACATTAAGCAATGCTTGCATACATCGCATAAATTATATGCATTAAAACTATTATGTATTCTTATAATATGTAAGTAGAAATAAGTGATGTTAAATAATGCGGGTATGCCACTCTCGCTTTGGTAGTTATTCCACCGCCATTGAAGTAATTTCATGTTTGCCTTATCGCTCTATATATATACACTAGCTTTTGCCCGCGACTTCGTCCGCGTAGAACTTGTTACCGTCATAGAAAAATGATTGCTATTCAATTATTGCAGGCGAAACCTTAATTATCGTCGACCCAAACAAATTTCTACCATCTTGAGGGATGATTTCCGAGATAAAACTATTATGGTAGTTTCCAAGGGTCTCAATCTGTACGGAAAATTTCATCTAAATCCGTTCAGGGATTAAGCGTAAAAGGTAACAGTATTGTGTAGGTATGTATTTTACCCATGTATTCCATTAGGTACTTCAAAGAAGACTTGTTCCTCATACACTCTTCCAACCCTTTTTAATCTCCTTCGAGGATTAATTTTGAGAAATGCTGTAACTGGTTTCCTAGTCTTTAACTAAAGTTCCTCCCTTATTTTTAAATTGTCTTGTTCTCCGTTCAAACATCTAACTCTTTTTAGCCCTATTAGGGGATGAATGTTATCTAACCCGCTTATGGATTCAATTTCAAACAGTCTAAAACAGAAGTTACAAATCTCTTACTTTTAAAATATCTTCCTCTGCATACAAATTTTGAACCCCCTTTAAGGGTGTAAGTAGGGGATGAATTTCACAAAACTCTGAAATCCGTTTTGTAGTCTAAAAGACTACATACATACAGGCTAAGATCGAACATTTTCTTGGTCTCCATATAAACCTTGAATCCCATTTTAACTCCCTTGTAGGTGGTATTTTCGATAACGCTGAAATTCCTTTATTTTCTAATGAGTAATCTTTCTACAAAATTTTAAGTCTAAGAAAAGTTTCCCCTATACAAACTTTTCACCCCCTTTTTAACCCCCATATGGGTGGATTTTTCTAAGACTTTTAAAGTTCTTTTTAGGGTTCCGTACCTCGAAAAGAAAAAACGGAACCCTTATAGGATCACATTGTTGTCTGTCACCCTTTTTCTCAGGAACGCGTAGAGGTATATCAAGCTAAACTTTATACCAAATACTCAGGGTCTACTGTCCCTTGGAGCTTTGAAAAAATCAAACTTCTAAGCCAACGCAATCAAAAGATACAGCCGTTTATGCCGCAAATTTCCGCAATATTTCGAAACTCGCAATGGAATCAAAACCTACAGGGTAAGTACTTCCCGTGAACTCAGAATCTTGAAATGTGCGGAGCACCTTCTTATAGCACAGATGAAGGAAAAAGCCGTAAATTTTTAGTTACATCATACAATAAAAATATTTTTAATAATTTTTAAGATACGACCCCTTTCCTCGTGAACGCGTAGAGTTATTAAATTGAAATTCATATCAAATACTCAGGTCATTAATAATTAAAGCTATTGGTATAGGTAATTACCTACAGGTTTGTACGGAGCCCTCAGTGCGCGAGTCCGACTCGCACTTGGGCGGTATTTTTTGTATTCAACTGAGTAATCTGTCTACAAAGTTTCAATTCTCTACCTCAAAAGGAAAAGTTTCCCTCATACAAACTTTGTAGCGCTATTTAACCCCCTTAGGGGTAGACATTTTTAAGACGCTGACAGATTTTTTTAAGTATACTAATTAGTAAGCTTTCTACAAAGTTGCATGTTCGTAGCTCAAAAAAGAAAGTTCCCTTCATACAAACTTTGCACCCCTATTTAACCCCCTTAAGGGTGCAATTTTCTAAAACGCAGAAAGTGCTTTTTTTGTATTTTAATAAGTAATCTTTCTACAAAGTTTCAAGTCTCTAGTTCAAAAAATAATGTTTCCCCCATACAAAGGTAAAAATTGTATTTTACACAGTTTACAATAAATCAATACTTTACTTTACAAACATTGCAACCCTGGGTAACCCGCTTAAGGGTGCGTTTTTTCAAAACCCTGAAATTACTTCTCTCGTATTGTAATAAGCAGTCCATACACAGAGTTTCAAGTCTCACACTTAAAATTTTACTCCACCTCCATACAAACTTTCAACCCCCTTTTTACCCCCTTGAGGGTAGAATTTTCAAAAATCCCTTTGTAGTGGGTACTTCTGCTATATAAACTATATATTGTGAAAAAAAACAGCTTTCTAGGTTCAACGGTTTGGGCTGGGCGTTGATTTAAGTGACTCACTTATCAACGCGGTCAAAATTTTAAGTGATAGACTTGAAACTCTGTGTATGTGAGTCAATCAGTCAGTCAGAACTTTTACGTTTATGTATATAGATTATTATTACAGTCATAACAAATAGCAAGTGGTTATTTAGAATGAACTCTTTTCTCCATACCCATAAAATTGTATTTTAAGTAGTATGTGATTTTGGTGTAATCTCTTCTCTTACGGGGTAATACATTATTTTCTTCTATGAATTTCTAAAATTGGTCACATACGACTATTCCAGGACTTTGGATAACACGGGCAGGATACTGATTGGACGTAGATATTTGAAGTTCTCAGCATTGTTGGATTTAGGTAATGGCTTTACTGTTGCTAGTTTCCAAGCGTCTTGAGTTTGTTATGTTTGTGATTATGGGCAGAGTAACATCCAGTGTAAGGCGTATCATATATCTATTGGTAAGTTATCGTGGCAACTCTCATTTGTTTTAATAGAAATGATTATTATGAAAACTTGATCTTCAGTGCAGTGTGTAATGTGTCAAATATTTGTGTAATATTTGTGAACTTTGGTTTTTCAAAATACCTTTGCACCTCTCGATTGGTGTCCGGACACCCTGGTAGCGTCAGAAAGGTATCATTGATTTCCTTCTGGTTGCATAAATGCTGTGGAGTTGCGGTTCGCTCGGTTTTACGAGTATATACCTAAGTAGGAAGAGCTCTTGAGATGTTTCCACATTTGATTTAGGTTTGCCTTATTTTTATTTATACATAAACATAGCTGTTTTTCCAGCTCCAACGCTGCACCTATATAATTACGTAAACCTTTATAACATTTCCGATGTGGCTCTTTTCAGGGCAGCGTCACATAGTAACAACATTTGTTTATCCAGGGGTTTGAGGGTTTGTGATCTGTTCACAATCATCGTATCAAAGCATATCTATCAAATAGACAATTTAACAAGTAGGTAGATGAAATGTTTCACTTCACTGTTAATATCAGGTAACTCATTGATTTGATACCAGGGCGCAAGTCTGAGGTCTGTATAAAAATCTTCCATGTCAAATTTGCCTAAAAGTAGTTTGTGGCGCTTGCTTGGTCTTGGCAATTATTAGTTTCGACACTACCATTGCGTGGTCACTGAGATCAGGGTTATGATATACCTGTATCGCCTTGCAGATATTCGAAGAAGTGACGACCTATCTTTTGCAATTCTCGTTGGTTCACCCACGAGCTGTTCCAAGCTACGAGTACGTTGTGCTTAAAAATCCGGCAACTGCCATTCAATGTTGAAGCCAGTTAACAGGTATACGATTTCGACGAAATGTGCGTTGCGTAATATTAAAGCAAATATGTACCGCCAAACAATTGATCCGAGTATGCAAAAAAGATTGGATGTAGGGTGAATTGCAAAAAAATTGTACGTAACACAATGAAATATTCATAAATTTGTTACACAAAAACCAAGAACGTTACACAAAGGAAATTATAAAGCCGCTTTCATATTAGTAGAAAAAAGTCCTTATTTCAAGAAATAATAATTGAATACCTACCACAATTTTCAAATCATAGGTTCGCGTTGCTTTCATATTTACTAGTTTTTTTATTAATTTCAAGATATTAAATATGCCATATCGTCTTGTTCACGCTAAATATTGCTTCATTTATATTTATAATTTAGTATTACAGATAGCTAAACAAAACACTATCCTGAGTAAGATCCTAAACTTGGGTCGATTAGGTTTCTTTGGTGTGTCTTAGGCAGTACTATATTATATTTTATAATATAGTACTGATTTTGTCTTGAATAAACTGATGTAGCTTTTAAATAAATTAATTCAAAACAAAATGTTAATTTTAATGTTACAGACAAATTATTAAATGTTGCAATGTACCAATTTGAGCGAACCCCAATGTTGGTTTTTGTGTGAAACGTTACACAATGTTACACAAACGAAGCCAAAATCAATGCCGTTGACTGACTGTTTCAACACGTGTAGAAGAAATAATTAAAGGAATTCAAGTACTCCCAAATGCCAAACTGTTTACCCACTATTTTTGTCATTCAACTAAGTAAACATATAAGTAGAAGACGATTACTTAGCCGTTTTAAGCATAACACAATGTCGAGAATTTTCGTAAAAAACCTCCGAAGCAATGTTTAGTATCACTGCACAGAAACTAATGTGGGTACCGGTGCGTGCGATTCCTTTAGCAGTTCGCTTTGAATTGCCAATCTTAAAAACGTTGCGGATGCGTTCATTGCTACGTCAAAATGCGAAATATCGTGTTACACAGCTGACGTCACACAAAGGAACGAAATCCTTCCCCGAACTTTGATATAAGATATTGATATAAAATATTTGTTCTAGTGACCTGAAAAACAACTCCCTTGATGTTTGACATGGTATTAAACAGACTGCCAGTAAATTTCTTGGCCAGAGCTGTTCAAATCAAAGTTATGATATTTTGTTAACTGTGTGCTGACAAAAGACAAGTAAATTTTGTATGGGAGCAAAAAACTTTTTTTTCGTTAATGCATTTCAAAATATTTTTATCATCTATATCATCACTATGAACAAGACCACGTGAAATCATATCTGGAATACATGTTACTTGATACTAATTTTTTTATACAATTTTGAAGTAAGAGGACATTTTCCAATTTTGGAATGTACAATTTTTTTGCAATTCACCCTTTTTATGTAGAAAAATAATTCAATAATATATATTCAAAGCCTTTAGTAATGCAGAGTCAAGAGGAATATCTTATATTTTTAACTCAAATAATAGTAAGTAGTAGGGATGAGGAAGTGGAAGAAGACGAGGAGAATGTCTCACTCGCGCCACTAGGGCGGCGTACTCTGCTGGTGCAGTCCGGGGACGAAGCGTTTCTGGAGAGTGGGCCAAAATGAAAATAAAACAACCGATTGAGCTATTATTGCTTATAGAGAGTGACGTACCTAGATCCCGTAGGTTTGTCATACGCGGCTTTTTTGAGCGGAGCCGCGCGGGTAGCTAGTAGATTAGATACCTTATAGAGTAACTACCTATCTATGACGGAGAGCTAGCGACCAAATCGGTCATGTGGCTTCAGCTGTATTGAAACTCCGTTAGCTACTTCCCTGAACAACCTTTTCCGATAATCTTCGTGCTGGCAGGCCGCGGGCGGTGGGTGCGGGTGTAGTGGGGTGGGCAAAATCAGTTGTTGTACTACCTGTGCACCCAAAAAATTTTTTAAATCGATCGGGTGGTGGGAAGGGGTTGCCAACGTTAATTAAAAATACCAAAATAATAATAATTTTTATGTGGGCTCAGCTGTATCGGCTTTTTTTCTGACGCGAGATTAATTAATATGTAAGCCCCAAAAAAATAGCCAATCAAAAACATCGATGGAAAGGTATCAAAAAAAATTGTTGAAATCGTTGGATTTCGTTCGAAAATGTGCAGCTGAAGCAGCTGCTCGTTCGGAAACGTTCGGGTTTTCCCATTCAACGGGTGCGAGAAGGGCAGCTGGTACTCTCTGTTAGCCGAACACAATCGACGCGCCGTGAGCGCGCTGATGCGTTCGCCAGCTGACATCCCCTTCACGTCCGCTTTTGCCTTCCTCAGCACATTTTCGAACGAAATCGAACGATTTTAAGAATTTTTTTCGATACCTTTCCACCGATATTTTTGCATGGCTATTTTTTATTGGCTAGGTGCTCATTGCCTTAAATTTGATCGCTACCGGATCATACCAAACACCAATCGATAGGCATCTATTTGACGAAACCAAATTCACAGTCGTCTGTTTCAAAATGCGTAACAGAAGTGGTTACCGCTCCAAATAACCCAAATACATTTAATGAATATGTGAAATATCCGTCAACTTTTGAAGAGTTAGATCAAAATACACAGCGGTAAACTTTTCTGTTTTATTGTAACTGAGCAACTTAAGCTTGCCAAATCTTAAATTCTGTGATGGATTCTAAATTACCTACCTACTTATAATGTATTTTTGTTCATAGATTTTACCACATACTGTATGGACTGCCTGGCGTTGTAGGGATTATTGAATGTACCCATGTCGCCATTTTCCGTCCCATATAGTTAAGTTTTTTTTTAAGTTCAGTAATGGCGAGTCTAGAGGAATATCTTATGTAATTTAACACAAATTACAGTAGTAGGGATGAGGAAGTACCTACCTATAAAATGTCTATTTGTTCATTAATTTTACCATATGTATAGACTGCCTGGCGATGTAGGGATTATTGACTGTACCCATGTCGCCATTTTTCCTCCTATCACCGAAGAATATAACGAAAGGGCAGATGTGAAAAGGAAGGGTCAACAAACAATAAACACGCAATTGGTAGGCATTCTCTTCTTTGTAGGTACCTACGGTTATTCATTGATGAAATAATATTCAATGAATACCAATTTATATTATATTGGTATTACTATTACTATGGTATTACTACCAATTTATATTATATGAGCTACGGTAGCCTGGTGGTTCAGGCATGCGGCTGCCAAGCGGCGGTCGTGGGTTTGAATTCCGGCTCGTACCAATGAGTTTTTCGGAACTTATGTACGGAATATTTACCATTAGCTTTTCGGTGAAGGAAAAATATCGTGAGGAAACCGGTCTAATCCCAATAAGGTCTAGTTTTCCCTCTGGGTTGGAAGGTCAGATGGCAGTCGCTTTCTTAAAACTAGTGCTTCTGCCAAATCTTGGGATTAGGTGTTAAAGCGGACCCCGGGCTCCTTTAGGGGCGCTATACCGGGAATAACGCTAGGAGGATGATGATGACCATTTTATATTACATTTGCATTATTCAGATTTGTAACTCCAGTATGCGTATCACCAATTTAAATGACTTATTGTTAATGATTATATAATGTGAATGTGTGTTGGTAACATGATATAAAACATCATGTATTTTGGGAATGCGATATTTAAAGATTGTGATATATCGAGACTATTGTATTTTGCAACTCTCGTATTAAGGCCATGAGGGAAATGAACTCAGTAATAATGATGTTTACTAAGTACCTATAGTTATTGAAAATTAGTATAGCTGGCCTCTATGTTTGAGAGACGGAACCTTTTCACTAGGACGGTCTATCCGGGCGTTGGAATTAGACGCCATCTACCGATACCTTTTGGAAAACACTTATTTAGGCTCAGTGGTTTTGTAACAGTAACTTTAATGCTGATAAAAACCGCTAGATGGCCAGAGTAACTATGCTGGGAAATATGCTGTCGAAGGAACCATTCGTGACCACCTTAATAATCTAATAATCGTCGGCGGTCAAGCCTGACCTGTTCTGTGGAATATTAATGAAGAAAATGCATTTTCCTACAAACTTATATGTAGCTCCTAAACTCCGTTTCAGAAATTAGGCATCTTTTTTTATTTATATAATAACATTTCCCTGATACTTTTAGGTCTAGACAGACGCATCATTTTGGTAATTTAATGTCACCAAAGACATTTATCACTGGCATTTGTTGAAGTTTTAATACTTACTTACCTACCTAAACGGAGGAGGTTTCAAATGACACTGTCATATTTATGACATTTCAGACATTTGATGCGACGAGGTTCTAAGTACCTATGCTCAAAATTTTCATGGGCCGACGTGTAACTACTTGGGCCGGATTTGAGCAAACAGGAATACATGGTCTGAGGTTTAACGTCTGAAGTGTATGAAATAGTCTGGAAATAAACTTAAACTTTATTTATTTATTTGAACGTTATTCTACAAATATAAAAATAAAGGCAGTCACCCACAGGGCTAAACAGAAACTTTAGAGGTGCAGGATCCTAAATAGGTACTGAGAATCAATTAATTACATTAATATACATACATATATAATTGACCGTAACAGGGAGATCATTTCACATTTTTATTCCTGTTATCGACACGTAAAATATTACAGACAATAAACATTTCGACACCCCGCCCCCATCCTTGGCTATAATAGCAATGGCACCCATTCTGTGGGGTCAATTTGCGGCGCTATAGTTAGACTTCTATGGATTTTTCGTTCGCTGCGTGAAAACCAATAACATTAAAAACATTTGAAATTATGATTTCGAAAACACTAATATATATTTTGGTCAGCTGGGTTCCAAGGTAACCACGGCAAATAACGCTGCAAATATGTTATTCTCGCCACGAGTTGATTCAGCCTCATGAAGATGTCGTACCCGGATGGGACGGTAGGGTATCCCAGACTAAGGGTTCCCGCTGCCAAGTCACGAGAGTCATCCCGTCGGGTCTCTTACCGGCATAATGGGCCGCCACGCTGACGCTGAATAAAATTAGTTTACTTATTACTTACTTTATGAATTAACTCGATAACTTAGCAAGCTATCAATTATAAAACAAAACAAAAACCACGCAATACTTTTTCGTGTAATAGTAAGCAGAGTGTAGTGAGGCATAGCATATCCGAGACGTTGACTCATTGTGTGTTCTATCTAAAACGTCGATAAACGTCATCTGTTCTTAGTTCTGACATTGACGATCTTGGTTTTAACGGAAAATATTGAACTAAAAAATCTGTGCAAGAGTGGGTTTTAAAATTTAGTGATATTTACGCTAAAAGTCAAAATGCCTTTTTTCAGATCTGACTCTCTTGCTTAGGAGTTGGGACCATCGATAAGTTAGTCATAAAATAGTATTTCGAAGGCTGATAAAGGCGTGATAAGTGGTGAATTAGGGCATTCGATGTTTAAATGGTAATTCTCTTACATATTAAGATGTTTACTAGCATTTCGGTGAAGCGAGTAAATAACCTCGAAGGCTATAAAAACTCTCTCTTGTAGAGGCTTAGATAGATTATGACATACCCAAACGAATACAACCTACTCAAGTTGGTCCATCTTATAGTAAGCAGACTCTACTCACGGACAGAACCAGGCATGGTAACCGGGATTGTACTTTTTATCAGTGAAACTCTTTTCGTAGTTTTTCTTACCAAAGCATTGAGCTGGGTGTAATACTTAACGTTTATTCGACGTTAATTTGCCGGATATCCGCTTCTACTCCCTTCTAAACAAGCCAAGCGCAAAGTACCTAAACGGAAAGGACCCTCTGATTGCGGTCATCCCCAAGGACTGTAACAGCTACATTTTACGATTTTATCGGTCTTAATAATTTTAAGTAAATGGTTGATGTATTTTCGCAATTTTCGCGAAACACAAGACAAGGTCACTAACTATTTCAAAATATACGTTCTGATTGTCTTTCAGTAAGGTCAATGAGGGCACTTTCGTCATACTTTTTAATAAGTTCACTTTGGCTGGTCATAACTAAGAGGATATTTACTTTTTTTTTACCTGATCACTGTAATAGACTGCATTCTTATTAAATGCTAGTACGGCTGGTTATTTATATATGTTTTTTTTAACACTTCAGTTGACTGATTTTCACGATGGTTTGGGGCTATTCCGTCAACCAACGATTTCTCTTGTATCGTGACGTATTACAAACATAATATATACGTCAAGTGAACAAATACCGCTGAGCTCTTAATCGAAACTAAAGATTAGCGAACTCAATTTAAGGTTTATTTTAGATTGTATTGCCAAATATTTTTTTGGGGATTCCGGCCTATTTTTATAATCAGGAGTAGTAAACCTTTTAAAACTAATTCCCAAACCCTACAGAAAATACGTCAAATGACATCATGTTTTTAAAATAAAATAATGGGCTACTGTTTTTGTGCTTACCAGTTGGCGCCACTGTTGAGTAAGGCCCGAAATACAGTGACAAACTCATTGTTATTATGGGCGGGACGATATTTTTAATTTCAAGTCATATTTGATAAGTAAACTGGACATTTCATAGCGTAAGTATTGAACGTCCAATTTAGCTAAGACCCTAAATGCTCAACAATCGATGAGCGTGATTACCATCATTGCTATTTTGCCTTTATCGATCAAAATTAATTTAACTTTGGAACCGTGCTTAAAATTCTCAAATAAAAATAATGTTAACGAAAAGTGTTTCGTCGGCATCTGTCATTCCCATACATTTTATTATTTTCTATTGGCGTTAGCGCTTGTCGATTGTAACCTTGTCTACGGCCCCTGATGTGCAATGCCTTTACATATAACAGTTTTAGTACCTACTGATTTTCAATCACGACTAATCTCAGTCTCTCGAGCTGCATAACTCAAGCAAAAATAAAAAAATAACTTGCTCCTCTGCAAATTAATATAAGAGTCAATGAAAATAAATTATAGTAGGTAAAATAATCATGGTTATTATTTAAGTAAGTTAAATCACAAATGTTGGCAATATATGAAATAGGGAAATTCCGGCACATGACGTTTTTGCCCGTTTCACAATTGACGGATTTGACTGCTCTGATCATTTCGTTAATACTAATATTAAACCACCCATAGTTTCTCACCAACAGATTATAATTGAAAATGAATAAAAGTACCATCAAAAATGCTTATCGAACGATATAATAAAATACACATACTTACCAAAACTACCCATCGCACTGTCATGAAACACAGCAGTACACTACAGTGGCGTTCGAGTTCGGAGCGCAACTAAACTTTGAAATCGGAGTTTTTCCGTTCACTGGCTAGATAGCGCCATCTGGATTTGACTGCGGGTATAAAGTTACCAGAAAAGTAAGTTAGGTTAGAACTGCGATCTGCGATGCTCACAAGCCGAAAAGAAGGTAATGTTAGATTAAAACTGCGGATCATTTTGCTTATTTAAGAACCAACTTTTAATGAGGACTGGGGATGGAGATGGAAAGTTCTACTTCTTTTGGCATTATGACAATACTTTCAAACTATACATGCACCCCGGACTAACGTAATTGAAACTATTAAAACGGATTTTGGCATAAAACTGTAGGTAATGTAGCTTAGTACATTAAATAGTTATTTGTGTCACAAGGGAGCAAAAAAGTATATTTACGGCGAGGGCGGTGTATTGAATCCTGAACGTAGCGAGGGATCCTACAATAGAATCCTGAGCGTAGCGAGGGATTCTAACGTAGGATCCTGAGCGTAGTGAGGGATACAAGTGTTTACGCCCGAGACGAAAATAATTTTGCTACCGAGTGACACATATTATTTTTCAAACCGACTATGAGGAAATATAAAAAAAGCTAAAAAAAATATATCTAAATTATCTTATTTTGTATTACTAATTTTTAAATATTACAAAATATTTATAAATTTTTATACAACATTGTTATAGTTAAAACTTGAAATATGTTCGTTTTGAATCGACTACGATGAAATTACAATCGATTATTTTATTAACATCCGTGTTCAATTGGCACATCGCGTAAAAATGTTCCAATGCCAATGTATAAATTAATAAAGTAGCTTGAACAGAAAAGTAGCGTTTTGGTCCCTCTCGTCGTGGAGCAAAACTTACTTTTCCGAATGAAAGGTCTGAAAAAAGTATTTAATACATTATGAAAACCAAACACAACAATTTAAGTAGTTAGAAATGCATGATCATACTTAAAATATTAGATCCTTACCCATGAAATCGGCGTTTTTATCACATATATTTTGTACGTAATTTATTTATTTCTATTGCAACTTTCAAATTATATTTAAATTCAAATATAAGACTATGTAAGAAAGGTTTTTATTACAAACACATTTTCCGTAAATGCAATAGTAGATTGTGTCACAAGGGAGCAAAATGATATATTTACGGCGAGAGCGTAGATTGAATCCCGAATGAAGTGAAGGATTCCAGAATAGAATCCCGAACGTAGTGAGGGATTCTAACGTGGAATCCTGAGCGTAGTGAGGGATTCAAGTGTTCACGCCCAAGTTGGAAATAATTTTGCTTCCGTGTGACTCATACTGCTTTTCACGTCGCCTATGAGGATAATGAAATATGTCAGTAATAATGCCCCGTGTGGTGTTGGGTTAGAATAGCACCATCCCCTTTCTTCCTGTGGGTGTCGTAAGAGTCGACTAAGGGAACAGGGTTGAAGTGTGTTGTGGGCGATGGGCTAGCAACCTGTCACTGCATATCACATTTTGTCGATAACCACATTTATGCTAAAAGTGGTACTGGAACACAAGTTTCATGTGCTCTGCCTACCTCTTTTAGGGATAAAGGCGTGAATGTATGTATCTATGTATGTATGTATACTATTTTCATGTATTCATTGGGATATTTTTTTTTATTCTGGCAACAATATGTCCTGGAAGAGAAAAGTGCTACTTTGATCCCTCCTAGCAGGGAAGAACAAGCCCAAATCCGAATAGCTGATGTGAAAATTCCATTTTGTCTTATCAAACATTAATATTTTGCTGTTAGCCGATTCGACTTCATTCATTCAAAGCTGAACACTATTCGTAAGAGTATAAAGCCGTTAATAGTACATTATTGCCGTGGCCGGGAAGGAGGCAATTCCAGGCTGAGTATTTGTTTAAACGGACGAGCTTGCGAGTCGGTTTAAGTATAATACGAAGCCATACCGGCTGAGGCTAAAATAGTGCTTTTCTCAAAAATGGGGGAATTAATAAGTCTCTGACAAAAATTTCATTTTTGATACAAGCTTTTATTGCCTACTTTTCTGTATACGATCATCAACTACTCATTGAGACGATTCTAACGAGCCCAAACTCAACGGGGTTACGTAGGTTAAGTACTGAATTCCCACGGCCACCTTCTGTTTCCATCATCAGATCAGCTCGATGGTACCATAATATTGAATTGTCATCCAAACTATACTTATACCCAAAATTTGTCCCATACTAACATACATACATACCTATTAACTGGGCAAGTTAAATAAAAGCTTGTAAAATTTTTATATAAACTTTAAAGATCGTTGCTCAATGTAAAAATATTGACGATTTCCCACCATTTTTTTTAAAACAGAATCGCAAGTGTATTTTTCCACCAAAAAAACGCAAACTATTTGAGACACATACAAAAATGTTGTGTTTGCAACAAAACAGTACGAGTTGAATTGGCTGAATACGAGCTGTGCCGTCTTTTCTATGCCAGTTACTACTTTTAAAAAAATTTGGTACTCGACAAATAAAGGAATTTATATATAACATTCCAGGTGGCCTGCAATGTTTTTTTAATTTTTAAATTTAGATCTGACCTTAAACTATACACTTTACCTTTCAATATGTAGCGAGTTATGTTCACTTTGCGGGTCATTTTTGAGAAAAACACTTTTTGCAATTGCAATATTCTGCAAATACATTTTCTCAAAAATCATCGGCAATGTTGACTTTATTGGTAAAAAATCAGGACGTGAAGTGCATAGTTTATGGTTAGTCAACATTTAAAAAATAAAAAACCTTGCCGGCTCGATTTTGCTCGACTACAATGTTGCATACAAATTCCATTATTTGCCGTGGTACAAACTTTTTAAAAATTTGAAACCGCCATATAAATAAAAGGCATAGGTCCTAAACAGCCAAAACGCAAGATCAGTAGCTGTGACTCATCGCGACTTTTTAGTTGTCTCAAATAACTTATGGCGCTTTCGGAAGAAAAATACACTCTCAACTTATTATTAAAAAAAATAAAAGGCGGCAATGAAAAAATATTCTGTTTTAACACCTAAAGTGGCT
Organism: Epinotia demarniana; assembly: GCA_945867215.1. NCBI lineage: Eukaryota > Metazoa > Arthropoda > Insecta > Lepidoptera > Tortricidae > Epinotia > Epinotia demarniana. The sequence continues at coordinate 31,413,570 of OX244259.1, read as the reverse complement.
AATTCTTTTTACGGAAAATATAGAAAAATGACGTGTAAATTATTCCAGATTTAAAAGAAGCTGCAAGCTCAGTTATTGATTATTTGTTTAAGTGTAATTTGTTGGTAATTTGCAAAGCCAAAAGACAGATATCGGAAGGCGTACGACAATTTCTTGAAGCGGCGAGAAGAAATGCATGCCTTATCATTTTCAGAAAATATATTTTTGTTTTCTTGCACAATTTTTGAGAAAAGCACTATATTTGTCTCAGCTGGAAGGGCATTTACTGGCTTCGTATTACTCCCAAGGTCGTCCGTTTAAAATTAATACTCAGCCAGCAATTGCCTACTTCCCTTGCTTCGACAATAATGTACTATTGTAATTTTGTCCACGCGTCCTTTACCGTTTTGCTATTGAACAAATTCGAATAGTTCGAATTTGGACGTTATTCCTAAAGAGATAAAGCTTTGCAAAATGCAATGGAAAAAACAGGTTGGTATTTTATTTCATCGTCTCCTTCATCAATTTTGCTGAGTTAAGTTGAACTTTAGCGTTTGTTATTGGATATATTGGCACGCAGGGGGAGGGAGGGGGGTGGACAGGATTTTTTCGCAAAATTAAAATTATTAAAGTTTTCACTCCCAGAGTGCAACCCGGTCTTTTTTTCTTAAGTTCTACGCAGACGAATTCGCGGGCTACAGCTAGTATTTAATAAAGTGCATAATTCGTTTCGTTAAGACGAATAATTAAGCCTTTGGCAGTCTCACAGTGATCGAGAGTCATCGGTGCTATCCAATTTAACCAGACCCCGGATCATAGACGGCCTTATCACGCGATAAGTGACAAGATCGGAGCGTCGTCTCGTTCTATCGAACGCTATATCCTGTCACTTATAGTGCTGTCACAAGGCCGACCATGATATGGGGTCAGGAGTACAGTCGAGTTTATGTAATAGCACAGTAGACGGCAAACAATTTGAGCAAAATTACCTTGGTTGCACAGAAGCGAATTTTAGGTCTCCTTTGGAGGGGGCGGTGAGGTGTGGTAACAGCGAGGGTTAGCGTGTCAAGCGCCTGGAACTGGTAGATCGGGTGTTTTGAGTCCCGTACCCCGTCCTCGTCCCGCTGTCGCCCTCGTAAACTTTCGGCTAGTGATAGTGATTTCAATGTTAATCCGTACCGCCCGCCTGATGGTGAGCGGTTAGTTTGTCGGAATAATGATTCGTTGACTTTCTTGACAGAGTTATTATATTTATTGACGTTTTGTAGTCTGTTACATTTATTAATTCTTACATTTTTCTTTTCCTGATTTTTTTTGTTGATTTTTATTATGAAAAGACTTTTTATTACCTACGTCACCACAAAGTAACGTACATAGTTATAAAAAGACAGGCAAGAAAAATTGTCTACGATGTTTATTTTTTCTTGTTGTTACATTCCACAGCGCGTACATTAGATGAAAATTATACCTAGGTATAATTTTATTACACATAGAAATGTATATTTTGTTATTCCATAAAAGAGGGTTCCTTTTTTTATCGTACCTACATTGTGCCACGATTCATACCTTGTTTTTAATCATGTTTGTGAGGAAACAAATTTATACATTTAAAGCAGTAATAATTCTAATCGCAATTAAAAATACTAAATGACGATCCTCCATTTTGTTTCATTGGACATAGGTACTTACGGCGTAAAAGGCAGAGACCCTTTGGTTTGGCATAGACTAATTAAAATCTCATAAAACATAATGAATGTCTATTCACATTTGTTTCACTCACACACGTAGGCACACATATTTTACAAAGCCTCTAAAAATTAACACATTTTATTTAAACGTTTAAATTATTCTGATGAACACTGTTTATTAGTGTTCATACGTTTAGATTGATTACATTTATAAATAGGTGTACTTACGCATGAGTGACGGATACAATTTAAGAAAAAAACAATTAGGCACACGAGTAAGTGTGATGATATAGTACATTACCTAACTAGGGCGGTGAATTCGTGAATGCCCCAGATCGCAGGTGTTTATAAATATAAATATGCGCTCTGGGGCTTTCCGGATTACCGCCCGTGTTAAGTACAAAATTTTACGTCTTCATCTGGCCACAATGCGAGTTTTCCCGTACGCGCAGCGTGCAGTAAAACTCGCATTATGGCCAGGTGTGACGTAATAGTTATTTGTGCAACAAGAGAGCAAAGTTTGTTTTTGCTGCGAGTGCTAATTTTGAGTCCTGAGGAAGCGAAAGATTCTAAAATTGAATCACGAGCGTAGCGAGTGATTCAAAGTTCGAATCTTGAGCGCAGCGAAGGACTCAAAAGCATGAGATGCAAATACTTTGCTCTCGAGTAACACATACAACTTTTCACCTCAGCAGTGAGAACATATTCACATCAAAAAATATATCATAGTATCACGTACCTATTCATCTCAAGATTATTCAGGAAGAAAACTTAATTAGGCGGTAGTTAATGCTGGTTTCAACTCTTCAGCGCCGGCCGCGCCGTTAGTCAATACAAGAAAGGCGAGACAAGGCGCGAAACCAAAGGATATTTCAGTATCTAAGTATACGAGTGTCGCGTGACACTAACACATCACTAAAAACTAACCGTTAATTGTTAAAATTCACAGATTTTACTCATATCTTCGAGATATTTTAGAAATATTTATCATTATCACAAGGGCAAACATTTACAGCATATTACGTGTATCTCGCGTGCACACCAAAAACTAGCCGTACTGTTGTTAAAATATTGCCTTCGTGACGTCACTGACTTCACTATATTTCCTTATTAGATAGAGAATAGATTTATCCCAGTAGTTTTTATATTTAAAACCAATATCAACAACGCAAGAATGACGAATGATATACATAATAAAATCTCAAACAAATTAACAGCGCGCAACTTTTTAAAAGGGGCGGGGCCCCGCGCTTGCGTTCGGAAACTGCATCTGTGGTGTATACGTTCATAGAATTTAAGATTGTTTAAACTAGAATTGTTAATTAGCTAGCATAATAAAATTCATGTTTACCTATTTCTTATGAAAAACGGAGTTTATTCTGAGATCTTTAATTTAAATGTTCTTCAATTAAAATTCCTTTGTATAATTATTTTGGTAAATTAAACTTGTTAATTTGATAGTTTTCGAACGTGTTATCCGCTTTTTTGGGGGTCTACTTTGAAATTCGATGGTCGAACTATGGATCGACCTATGTCTGCCCTTTTAGTTTTTCGTAATGGAATGAAAGGGACAGTGCTAATAAAGTTTAAATATTCTGAACTCGTAATAGACCCCACACGACGAAATGTCAGTGCTCTGCTCCAAAATTAAAAAGCTACTTTGTCTCACGGAGTGAGCAAAATCGCATTTTGCACACTGTTTTCACGCAGCAAAATATGCTTGTTCGAGCTGCTGAGGTGAAAAAGATATATTTATACTTTTGCCGTTATTCCAACGTGATAGGTTTAATGGTCGATTATGAAGACTACTTTTCCCTTCTTGTGTACAATCAACATCAATTATATGATTACACTTTTGAACCTTATTCTAACTTAATGGGGCGGCGATACATGATAATTATTCAACTGTACATTCAAAGGGGTGTTGGATTATAACGCTGGCCATTTTTATGAAGTGTATTTTGTATTTTGAATGAAGTAGTGTCTATCAGCCACGGACCTATAATACTCAGGACAAGCTATGGTAATAATAATACCACTTGCGAGCGAGCTGGTAGCATAGAAATCTCGACAAGTGTGACAGAAAAGGAAAAATCATTCATTGTCCTTGTCATAGTTCCACTTTTTTTTATTTGCCACAACCATTGAGTTATATTACTAGAGTAGACATCACCTAGCATAAGTTTGCGCACGTCAACATAGTCTCATGAGAGTATGTTGGTTTAGTCCGTGGCGGTTGTTTCTAGTGCAATTTTGAATAAAAACTTTAAAAAATGCCTTCTTTTGCATTGCGCCATTGCACCAACAACAAATCCAACAATAGTAAAAGTACGGGAATCACTTTTCATCGGCAAATTCACAGATATTTTAAATAACATGCTTTTTCTGTAATTTATAAGATACGCGCCGATGGCGGCCATTATTTCAAAGATTAAAAATGTAGAAGTGACAATTTCCTAAGACTATTTTGCCTTATTAATAGAACATTAAACTTACTAGACCTACTGATTTCAAGCTTTAAAGATCTTCAATTTTGCACCAAAATAGCAGCAACAATTTGCTTTTTTTAATTTAATCGTTTTTATGAATAATTTTACTGACAACGCTTAGTTGCTATTAAAATCTTAAATTCTACTTATTGAAATCCTAGGTTAAATAATGTACGCGACGCAAGTATGGTCTCCGAATATGAACCCATTAGCAATTCAGGAGAACATTATTATTATATTCAGTTCCAATTGCTTTCTAAATCTATATCTGAGGATCCAGTGGGACCTTAAATGTGTATGAATCTGACTGAAACTGAAAATGGTCGTAATTTAGATTTTTTGTCTTGCTGCGATTGCTATCAAAATCGATATCTGAGGATCTGCATGGACTTTAAATAGGACTTTGTCATCAAATCCGATACAAATTGTTGAGATCTACACAGTTTCTCGGGAACTATAAAGATAACCAGTATTAAAAAAATACAAATACCAAATGTCGGTGATTAAATCAAGAAGTTGCTTTTTTTACACGATTACGAGGTACGAGTGTATTAATCACGCTATGGCCATAACTGAATCCGAACTCGCAGAAAATAGTCGCATCTTCTGCATGTTTACATACTCTTTGATTTTCCAAGATGGCCGCCTGATTGGAAGACGTCAAGAAAAATGTTCTGGGTTGCCAGTCGATACGCAGTAATATTTAGTAAGTAAATGGCCACAACTGATTTACTTAGTATGAAGTTGTGGCACACAAACCATTACCCGTCCAAACTAGGTTGTTTATAGCAAGTCATCAGCCATCTTAAGACCACTTCTCAATTTCGCTGCATGGGACTTTCCGTCCCTCGCTGTGACAACACGTATATTAGCCTGCCATGCTGTCAGCGCTGTGTCGGTCTATTGGGGTTATGTACTGAGCATATATCATGTCATACAATATTTTTATTTCAATATATTGAATATTTACATTAAATATGCCGACTGATTATAATAAAACGCAGCAGGTCAGATGTTAACCCGTCAAAAGCCCGCCAAAGTCAAAATTCCATTCAAAATTTAACTCTATAAGTATAATCACTAGGTACACAAGTACAAAATTACTGTAGACTAACGTAGTTAGTCTACAGGACACTTGACGGGTTAAGGTTAAATAAACCAAATTGAATGCGGCTAATACGATGATAACCGGTGTTTAGCGCCCTGATTGTAGATAAGTATTTGAAAATGATGTACTTATGTCAGTTCGGCACACATCGGAGCCATGTGTCTCCACGACGGTAACCATCCGTCCCGTTTTGAAAGTTTCAAACTCAACTTTAATCCTGACCAACGTAATTGCTAAAGTTGGAACACAAAACCTTGTTCGCGGGGCTTGCGATTTACTGTCAAGCGTTTTGAAACTTGTGTAACGGATTTGCGACCTTTTTCTTGGCCAATGAGCGAGATATTCTGCATTTTCTTCTCGTGCTATTCAAGTAATCCTATTTTTTGTTCCAAGTTAAAATACTTCATTTTACACTGAATTTAAGTCAGAGCTAAATTTTATTCCACTTTGTGTGGCATCTTACATTTCAAACGGAAATATTTAATCCTAACATTTTATTCCATGAGAAATCTTGTATCTGCACCACTTTAATAAACGTAAAAGATTTTATTTTAATAGTATCTACACTACTAAAAACTTATTCAAATTTTACATCATAAAAGTATTTGCACTATTTAATGTAAAAATTTTTTTTACTAATTAAATGTTTCAATAAGTTATGTTTTCTGACAATTCAACCATGCATGAAAGACTTATTTCTTAAATAAATTCCTATTATATAAGTAGTACAACGTGTTACTATTATACATATAAGTAAAACTGATTATTTAATATTTAAAACATATTTAAAGCAGTACTGCGGCTACGAAATTATACATTTCTTTAATAAATTGTTGGTTACATGACCGTGAACAACCTTTCTGTACTTATACTTAATTTATACCTACTAAAGGTAAAACATATGTGCCTCCGTTTTAAATGAAATGACACCTTTTTCTTAAACCTGTGTCTAAACTCGTTAGACAAACTAAAACTACCTGACAGTATAAAAAAATAGGTACTAAGGTACGCTTATTAGGCAAGTAGCTTAAAATAACCCTATCTAGCGTTTGCTAGATTGTTGAAGAACATCTTGTGTTTTTTTAATGAAGTAGAAATACATGTTGTTAAGCAGAAATACGTGTTGTTAAGAAGAAATAGATGTTGTATATTTAAGTTTATGAGTAGGAAACAGTTATTTTAGTTTTACAACACTATAGTAGTAGTAGTAGTATATCACGTAGCTAACGTAGTAATACAGTATGGAATTGTATGTCTCTACATTGCTTTAAAATATGAACACTCGCGCAGAAGTAGTTCATCAACTAACGTTTTTCAGGTTTTATCAACCATAAAACAGCCGAAGCCATTTTTGGCAACGTACGTGGCAGTTTCAGGGGTAAAATGCACCCGTGGGATAGCCGATAAAAAATTACGATGCCGCAGAGGCGAGCTTTTAGAGAATTCAATCGACACATTCTAGTCTTTTTTGCAACGCAACGGGTGTGGAACCAATTCGCGAAAACTGTTGGAATTTTGAGCAGCTGGTGCTGATGGGGTTCACCTATAGCTAGGCAATTGTGACTAAAAGCTAAAGTAAGTTATCACAGATAAGTAAAGATTACCAAATCAAAGATAATAGTCAAAGTTCAAAATAATAAGTACGATTAACTATTTTGTTGAAAACGACTTAATTATGTAGCTTTATCGAGAACGATACCGATACTTAAAAGTAGACAGAGTCCTGAAATCATTTGTGCGTTCATTCGTATAAAGCGGAGCAGCTGTTGTTTAAAGTGAAATCAAACCAAAAGTTAATTTTGTCCGAGTTGTTTTATTTATAATTTTTGTTAATTACGAGACTTCGTAATTACCAAGTCGTGGGCGTACTGTACTAGATTGTATTATTCATTGGGATTGTCATTTTAGTTTCCCAATTACGTTATTGAATTCTTGTAAAGGCAATCTGGGTTGACTTGTGTTAATTTCCGAGTTTATTGTGGGGGTCAGGTTACTTAATGTTGACCAAAATTAAACATTAAAATGTCGTATAATAATTACGTGCACTATTTTCATTGTCACATTCAATGTCACAGGGGTCATTTTATACTTAAATTAGATTGTTTTCGCTGTTAAAGTGAATTGTTTCATTAATTAACGAAAAAGCAAAGGTTGTTAATTTGTTACCAATGCTGAAAACTAGGTAATTATTAAAATGAGGTCACGTACATAGGTACTTATTCAAGACATTCATTCCCAATTCATTTCCAGATCGACAAATTTTTGTATGCTGTCTTTGTTTGTATGGTCGTCACGATTATTCCCCTGTGGCTATAATTATACAATACGCACAATATACACAATGCATATTGTACGACAAGCATAAAATACAAAAAGCAAAAAGTACATTCTCAAGATGTAGAAAACGTAAAAGAACTACTCGCGTAGCGTACTGATACGCAAAATGTGCAATATGTAAATAATAGGCACACGCCAAATGTACATTCGAAGCTGTTATGCTGTTAAGAATGACTCACTGTAAATATTATTATTTATTTTCTACTTTCCTTGTCTGTTAGTACGAGTACTTCGGCTACAGCGGACCTGGTAGTTAAGACCAACTTTAATTTTTCTTGCAATATAGGTTCATAGCCCTAACACGTACGGCTGGTTACAGCTTAATTATCAAATTACTAAATGAAAAGCCTCTTGTAATCAAATCGTTTACTATAAACGAGTAAAATAAAACTTGAAAATTTTACTTCATAATAATCATTATTTTAAGAATTCGCACGATGTCTGCCGCATATTCTTCGTTAAAAACTTGAGCATTTTCTGTATAATCTAGCAGTTCCGACCAACTTCCACGCTCCTCCAAATGTTCAGAACAGGCATAACTTCTTGGGGTTGGTAATAATTGTACATAACATAAATGCAAGTTACCTTAAGGCCTCCACCCACCGGACGCGTGTCGTGCGCGGCACACGCGCAAGTTGTAAAGCATTGAAACTACACTTCAAACACACATCGAACGCGTTTCGAAGGCGGGCCCGCGCGGGCCCCCGCGCGGCGCTAAAGTTACAACTCGGCAGCGCAGCTGCAGCGCAGCAGCAGCGCGGCACACGCGCAGCACACGCCGCCCGCTTCCGGTGTGAATATACTGCTTCAAACGCGCCCGACACACATCGAACGCGCCACACGCGCGACACACGAGCAGCACCCGCGCAGCACCCGCGCGGCACACGCGCAGCACCCGGGCAGCTGTAGCGCAGCACGGATCGCAATGGATCGCTTGGCCTTTGTAAAGGACAGAGATTTGTGCAAGATTTGTCTTAGCTCTCATCCTGGTAGATGTAAGTTTCATTTTAAATGTAAACAATGCAAGGAGTCTCATAACTCTCTGCTGCATGTCGATGAAGAGCGATCAACAGTGTCACTAAGTAGCGTCAGCAACAAAAGGCAAGTGTTGCTGCCAACGGCAAAGGTTAAACTTGTGTCTAAACAAGGAGAAGAAGTCATTGTCAAGGCTTTGTTGGACTCGGGAAGTCAAAGTTCGTTCGTGACTTCTAAGGTTGCCAAGAAGCTAGGATATGCACTTTTGCCCAACACTACAGATATCATTGGCATAGCCAAAACAGAGAAATCTGTCAAACATCGTTTGCGTTTGGAGGTATTTTCTTGTGTTTACCCATTCAAAACGCAAACCAATCTCTTAGTAGTAGGCAGTATTACAACGAAGCTACCACAGTGTTAATTAGATGGCACGACTATCCAAGTTTCTTTAGTTGTTATTTTTACTAGGATTTATTTGTTTTGAATTGTAATTGATAATGCTGTTCTCGCGCGCGCTTTGCCGGCCCCAAGGCAATGTTGACGCGGTAAGGCGAGCGCGGGGCGAGGGCGGCGGAGGCAATCGCTTGATGCGCGCCGCCGCTAGAGTGAGCTAGTCTGCGCCTAGCAACCGCACTGCTAATTGATCTTACTTTCGCGCCGTAAATTATGATGTTCTCGCTATTAAGTTGTTAATCTACCCATTGTGTTCTTTTAGTTTGTGTGTTTCCATTAAGTATTAGAGTCTTATCAGTTCACTTTGCTTTTTAATTTCTACCTATCCACTTCAGTTATAATCAACCCCGCACCTCCCGTACAATTTGTGGTCCTTCGAACCGGATGAAGTAATCGGTAGTCATTATGAGTGACAGTGATCGGAAACCAAGGACACGTAGTGCAACGAGAAATGCGATGGAAAAGGCCGAAGTACACGCAGATTCGGGAATAAATACTCCGTCGTGCCCCGGACTACAGTCGACGCCGCCTCAACAACTTGCCGATGCCTCCAAGGTAGGTGGTCTTAGTGACCACGGAGAGAAACGACTGCCGTTGGAGATCAGTACGCCGGTTACAGAGCGCACCATGAGAGCGCGGAGCAATGCCAGCCACACGTCGAGACTTAGCCAGGCCGGGCGCGAAGCGCTTCGAATGCGCGCGGAATATGAGGCGGAGCTAGAGGTGGCTAAGCTCAGAGAGAGCCTCATAAAGAAGAAGCTTCCACTTGAGATGGCAGAGTTAGCGGCACAGGAAGAGGAAGAGGAAGAGGACGGCGCGCCGGCGAGCGTCGCGAGCGGTGCCTCAGCGCGCGTGGCGCGCTGGCTCAGCGACGCGCCCGCCGCCCCCCGCGCGCCCGCCCCGGAGCTGCCGCACGTGGCCGCCGAGCCGCTGCCGCCGCCGCCGCCGAAGAGCCAGGCTCTAACAGATATGGATCGGCTGGCGGAGGCCATCGGCAAGCTAGGACAGGCGAGAGGAGTACCGCGACAGGTGCACGAGATACCGATATACGATGGTAACGCCGCGGACTGGCTCAGCTTCGAGAAGGCCTACCGGAGTACCAGTGAGATTCACAACTTCAAGCCATTCGAGAACATGGCGCGCCTCAGGATGGCGCTTGTCGGGGAGGCGAAGGCCGCCGTCGCGGACCTGCTAAGAACATCCTACGACCCTGAGGAGGTCCTCAGAGCGCTCGAGGACGAGTTCGGACACCCTAATCGCCTTCTAGAATGTGCCATTAAGAAAGTGCGTGATTTACCTACAGTTACTGAAAATGGACCCGAGATACGTAAATTTGCCACAACAGTACGGAATTGCGTATCCGTGTTAAAAAGTATACATGCGGACGGATATCTAAATAACCCACAATTAGTCAGCGAACTATTAAATAAATTAACTCCATATCAACGCTCGCAGTACGGAGAATTTGCGCTGCGCTTGGACAATAACAGTGGTGTTGATTTACGAGTGTCTCCAAACCTAAACATGTTAGTCGATTTTCTCAGTCAACTCTCACGCGCATCGTCATATTACACACCGATAAGCTTAAGTGCGGAATGTGCGCCTTCGTCCGGCGCTGTCCGACGTGATAAGGACAGGTCTATGGTGCCAGTGCGAGCGGGCGGACAGAGACACCGTGTTCATACTCAGGTTGAGACAGTAGCTGCTGTTACTAAGACTAATATTAGTAATCAAAGTGTGTGTGCTAAGTGTAAAGCGGGTCATAAGTTGAATGAGTGTAGTCAGTTCAAAAGTCTTTCTATTGAGGAACGTTGGGACTTAATCAAACAAAACAGACTGTGTTTCAAGTGCATTTTGAAGACTCACTCGAGTAGGTTCTGCCGCGCTAAACGTTGTAGTAAGTGTAATTGGTCACACCACGAGTTACTACATAAGGAGACACAGAACGCTTCGCCGCCCGCGCCTGCGCCCGCGCCCGCGGTGGGACCACCGCCTAACGTGCCGCCGCCGGCCACTACGTCGCCCGCGTCGGCGCCTGTGAAATATGAAACTGTGACAAACATTGGAGGGTGCCGTGCGCGTGCTTTATTAAAAGTGATACCTGTGACTTTAGTGACAAACTCTGGTGTTGAACGACCTTCGTACGCACTCTTAGACGATGGCGCGTCCGTGTCGATTTTAGATGCGAAACTCGCGAGTGATGTGGATGGACCCGTAGAGCCGCTTAAGTTAAAGACCGCGGGCGGACATTGTGTAACTGATAACACCTCGCGAAGTGTTAAAATCGTATTGCGCGGACCGAACGGTGTGTGTCATGACATTTCAGTGCGTACTTTACATAATTTTGACTTACCGTCGCAAGCGTTGCCGGCGCGAGTGCTCGAGGACAACGCACACCTGCGGGACCTGGACTGCAGCGAAATGAGGGAGGCGAAACCCATGCTGTTATTGGGGCAGGACAACTGGGAGCTCATCGTCGGCAGGGAGATTCGACAAGGTAAATCCGGTCGTCCGGTTGCTTCTCTTACCCGCTTAGGCTGGGTCGTCCATGGCCCGCTAGGGGGGGTTGGTGGTAGCGATGTTGATTCAGCCAACTGCATATCTACGCCACTTGACGATTTACACGCGTTAGTGAAGGGTCAATTTGAATTGGAAGCGATAGGTATTTCACATGTTTTGCGAAAAAACTCTAATTCGGAACGCGCTTTAGAAATATTGGATAAGACATGTCGCCGCGTGTCGGATAACTCCCACCAGTGGGAAGTGGGCTTGTTGTGGGCTCGTGATAACGTAGAGATGCCTGATAACTATGATTATGCGTTCAGGCGTCTAGCCGGAATAGAAAGAAAAATGGATCGGGACCCTAGTTTTGCAGACGCTTACACAAAACAGGTAGACCGATTGTTAGCCGCGGGTTACGCGCGCAAAGTCGACGGTATTCAGGCGAGCCCCGTTTGGTACCTTCCACATTTTGGGGTGTTCAATCCTAACAAACCCGGAAAATTGCGCCTTGTCTATGATGCGGCTGCCACTTACCAGGGGGTATCGTTGAATAGTAATTTATTGAGAGGGCCCGATTTAATGAATTCCTTGTTGGGTGCTCTAATTAAATTTAGATCTGGGTGTATAGCTTTCACCGCCGATATTGCGGATATGTTCATGCGCGTCAAAATCCGTGAGGCCGACCAGGGGGCACAGTTATGTCTATGGCGGGGTCCAGATAGGGACAAGGATCCCTCAATTTACGTAATGAATTCGATGATCTTTGGCGCCGCCTCCTCTCCCACTTCGGCCATTTATGTCTTGAACAAGAACGCAAACGAGTTCAAGGACACGCATCCCGCTGCGGTGGAAGCTATAAAAACTAAGCACTATGTAGACGACTATTTGGATAGTGTAGACTCTGTCCATACGGCGGAACAGTTGATCGCTGACGTCACCCACATTCACCGTGCGGGTGGATTTGACATCAGGGGGTGGGTGACGAATTCACCTGAATTGGGGGAAAAGCTACCAGCTGTTGTGCCGGGTCGAGTCAAATTAGATAAGTCTGAAAACGAGCGCACGCTAGGTATGATTTGGTGTCCAACAAATGACTGCATGCAATTTAAGCGATTACCGATTGAAATAGTTGATGGCCAAATCAAACCTACTAAGCGCGAGTTCCTCAGGTTTATAATGAGTATTTTTGATCCACTTGGCCTAGTCTATCCATGCATAATACAATCACGAGTCCTTATGCAACGCATTTGGCAGTCTGGAATAGAATGGGACGAGTGTATCAAAGACTCCGAGGCCGCTGTCTGGTTTGAGTGGCTGAAGAAATTAAAAACACTATCTAGCGTAGCTGTACCTCGATGGTACGGCCTGCAACGAACAGCAAACGTCGATCTACATGTTTTCGGAGATGCTAGCGAGAAGGCGTATGCTGCCGTAGCATTTTTAGTAGGCACTGGTAGTGACGGGAATAGGGTATGTACCATGGTAGCTGGTAAGGCACGAGTAGCACCCGTGAAGGTAGTGTCGATTCCGTGTCTCGAGTTACAGGCGGCTGTATTGGCATGCAGGTTGGCAATGACAATAAAATCTGAGGTGAACTTCGCTATCACCAACCTTTACCTCTGGACTGATTCTAAAACAGTCCTTATGTGGATCAACTCAGACGCAAGGGACTATCAAAAATACGTCTCACATAGATTGGCTGAGATAGATAATTTGAGCAAGAGAAGTAACTGGCATTGGGTACCTTCCGAGTCCAACCCTGCTGACGAGGCAACTAGGATGGACTGGCCTAATAATAAAAACATGTGGCTTTCGGGTCCCCCCTTTCTTTGTAATCCACAGGTGCCGTGGCCGAGCTGGAGCCGCGAGAAGTCTCCTACGAATGACCCGGAGCGCTTGGAGAGGGCGCTAGTGGCGGCTGAAGATGACCAGCCCCTAATCGACGTGACGCGCTACTCCACATGGATAAGAGCCGTGCACGTTACTGCGCGTGTACTTACCTTCATAAGCGCGTGCAGAGCCAAGCAGAAGACAGGGGTAAGCGAACTTACAGCGGAGAAGCTGCAGGAGGCCGAGCGCCTTCTACTGAAGCAGTCACAGGCACGCTCCTTTCCTGACGACTTGAGCGCGCTGCAGGCTGCTCGCGCTTTGCCTAAGTCGAGCCGTTTGATGAAACTCGACCCGATGCTTTACGATGACGAGTTGCTCCGTGTCAGGGGACGTCTTGGGGCCTCTACCGAGTTATCTTTCGATGAAAGACACCCCGTGATTCTCGATGGTAGCTGTCACATCACTCGACTTCTAGTGCAGCACTACCATACCCGTGCGCTGCACGCCAACCACGAGACAGTCGTCAACAACGTACGAGAGAGATTCTGGGTGACCTCCATTCGGCCGACTGTGAAGGCGGTCGTTGCGCGCTGCCAGTACTGCCGCGTACAGCGCGCGCGACCCAATCCACCGAAGATGGGTGACTTGCCGCTCGTCAGAATCACCACGACGCGGCGAGCATTTGTCAACTGCGGGATCGATTATTTCGGTCCAATGCAAATCACCATCGGACGGCGCCGGGAGAAACGTTGGGGCGTGTTGTTTACTTGCCTCGCTACACGCGCCGTACATCTTGAGTTGGCTGCATCGCTCAGTAGTGACTCTGCAATACTTGCCTTGCGCCGCTTGATAGCGCGTCGCGGGCAACCTGCGACGATCCTGAGCGACTGTGGCACGAACTTCGTTGGGGCAAATAAGGAACTACGTGCCGCGCTGCGAGGCCTGAACGCTCAACGACTGCAAGGTGAAGCTTTAACTAAGGGCATCGACTGGCGCTTCAACCCGCCTGCAGCGCCACACATGGGCGGTGTCTGGGAGCGGCTTGTTCGCTCCGTGAAGAATGCTCTCCATGCCACGCTGAGGGAGCGAGCGCCGTCCGAAGAAGTGCTGCACACCGTGCTTTTGGAAGCGGAGCTAGTTGTCAACAGCCGCCCGCTCTCATATGTTGCATCCGACCCCGACGAACCAGTTGTACTTACACCTAATCATCTGCTGCTTGGCACAGCGGCAGGTGATACACGCTCGACGACCTACGATCCCTCGGATGTCGACGCTCGCCGCCAGTGGAAGAAGGCGAACGGGCTTGCTGAGATGTTCTGGAGACGGTGGACCAGAGAATACCTGCCCACTCTTCAGAGACGGCAAAAGTGGGCCACGGCAACGGACTCTGTCAAGGTCGGTGACGTGGTGGTGTTTTGTGACGGGAATCAACCGCGTAACATGTGGCCCCGTGGCATAATATCAAAAGTGTTTCCGGGCAGTGATGGTCATGTGCGTGTGGTAGACGTAAGAACGCCCACTGGGTCGCTGCGTCGTCCCGTTGCTCGGATAGCCGTGCTACCTACTGACGGTACATTTATCGGTTGAAGCCTCCAACTGTGGGGTGGTAATGTTAATTAGATGGCACGACTATCCAAGTTTCTTTAGTTGTTATTTTTACTAGGATTTATTTGTTTTGAATTGTAATTGATAATGCTGTTCTCGCGCGCGCTTTGCCGGCCCCAAGGCAATGTTGACGCGGTAAGGCGAGCGCGGGGCGAGGGCGGCGGAGGCAATCGCTTGATGCGCGCCGCCGCTAGAGTGAGCTAGTCTGCGCCTAGCAACCGCACTGCTAATTGATCTTACTTTCGCGCCGTAAATTATGATGTTCTCGCTATTAAGTTGTTAATCTACCCATTGTGTTCTTTTAGTTTGTGTGTTTCCATTAAGTATTAGAGTCTTATCAGTTCACTTTGCTTTTTAATTTCTACCTATCCACTTCAGTTATAATCAACCCCGCACCTCCCGTACACACAGAGTCCGATTGATATGTAAAAATTGACATTCCTAACAATATACAACTGGCCGATGATTCATTCCACATGTCAAGCGATATAGATATGTTATTAGCTACCGACATCTTTTTCCAGGCCCTGCTGCCGCAGCCTGAGCAGCTACGACAAGGTGGTGCCGCACAACTCAGCTAGGTACACACACAGTTCGGTTACATAGTAGGAGGTAATTTCCCCGCTTCAGTACTCAAACAACCTGCTGTGATTTTTTTCTGTCAAGACTGTCAAACAAATATTCACGATACAATATCCGAATTTTGGCAAACAGAAAAGGTACCCAAAGTATTTGCGGAGCATACATCTGAGCAACAATATTGTGAGCAATTATTCACAGAAACTGTCAAACTAGAAGAAAATAAATTCACGGTCACGTTGCCCTTAAAAATACCTATCTATGACGTTAATAATACATTGGGTGATTCATTTGGACTAGCTTTCAAAATTACCGTAATATTTTACCGTGTAATGACTCTGCCACATTGTTGGTTCTGTGTCGTTCTGCAAAAACACTCATAACCTTCCAGTTATCCTTAACAAGCCATTGCTCTTCAACGTTATTCAGAAATCTTTTAATATTTTTATTTCCAGAGCAGGTATACTGCGACTTAATATATTCCCAGCCACTCCGAAGACTATCTTTGGGCAATAAAGGTAATACTGAACATAAACCAACTAATCTCTTGGCCGGTTTAGTCTTTTTAATACCAAATATTCTTTTTGCATTTCGCCACATGGCTTACGACCAATGGTAAACAACCAACCACGGTTATATCTGGGTAAACTACTAAAACAGCATTTAAAGCTGCAAGTTCAAAGTCACATAGGTACTTCTGTGGTTTCCAATTTGGCAGCTGCGATTTTCCTAATCTAAATAGTGTCACATAGGTTCCGTTTTTTTTGTCACTAACCAGTGCAAAAATTATCGGTTTTACTTTTGTCGTAGTATTTGTACTACCCGATTCAGCATGGATAATAAATAATTGAGCAAAGGGCGATGGACAACACTGAAAAGTTCCGTCTGCAAATACTTCTTTAACATTATCAATTAGGGATCATCCTTGCTAAATACTAAAATCTTAGTGCTTCCGTCATAGTAATCTGCTAAAACGAATTCTGAGTGCTGCATTGGGACCTGGACTTCATCAAAACTCTTAAAATTTATTTTCTTTACTTTTGAAAAATTGTTTCGTGCATCATAAATAGCATGTTTTGAATTTTCAAATTTTGGCAAAGGTGCAATTAAGTCATATCCTTGTTTTTGCCACTTATCTTCGACATCTTCATTTATTTGTGGTATTGGTGCGTATGTTTTTTCTGCAGCATATCATTTAACGCAAGGGCAATTTCATTTTGCAGTGGTATTTTAAGGCATGTATGTGGTATGTGGTGGTATGTGGTGGTATGTTTAATTAAATATTTTGCAATACATTTTCACAGCATATAGTATACGTAAAATCACGTAATGAAAAATTTCGTCACTTTAAACCTTAATATCATTATATAAAGTTAAATAAAGACATTTATTTTCATTCCGCATTTACATAGAAATTATAGATTATTTACCTAGGTAACAGTGATAGATCCTTTACATATTTTTTTCTTTGCACTTGCATAAAACCGTTTTATTTAAGTAATTTTTTCCTATAAAATTGGTATCCCTCGTAAAGTAAAACTTTTCCCCCTTATCGGTCAATTATTTTAACACCGTTTTCCATGTTTTCCATTTCTCAGACACATTAATGGTTATATACTTTACAACTATTAATGTGAATAATAAAAATGTCATATTTAAACTAGACACATTCCTTGAAATGACTTGGCAAATGGCAATGACGCATAATGTATAAAAAAAAATAAACAAGGAAATTTATTTATTTATGTATTTAAACTTTATTGCACAAATAAGAAGTACAAATGGCGGACTTAATGCCTTAAGGCATTCTCTACCAGTCAACCACAGGAAAATCTCAGCAATGAGGTTTTAACTTAACTATAAGGTATTTATTTTTCACAACACCATACAGTTCCTATTATACAATACCTATACTCAACATACCCAATGGCATGTATGAGTAAACTCTCATTATTCAGAAAAAGTATTCAGTTTCTATCCCGGTTATTCCTCACATAAAGACCAATTAGGTTTTATTTATAGTCTACAGTTAGTACGAGTCTAAATTGGTTGGTTATAAAAGAAAACAATGACTTTTGCACTGTCATTGTTACACTGACAATATGAAATGAAATACAATATAAGTTCTGATTGCGTTGCAGTACGAACAAAATGTCTGGAATCAATAACGTAGTAACAATAACGCGGACCCCCGAAATTGAAGGCGTCTGCATATTTCCAGAATGCCCCCAAAAAGACTTCGAGGATGTTCCTAACCTTTTAAAAATAAACTTTCTGTGTAAATTCAATCTTTTAGTATCAAGCGGGACGCGTGTGTGTTGTCATCATTGCAGAGCTGGAGAAGAAGACTGGACACCTGTCCTAGAGTCGCCCAACAACCGCACAGATTTTGACGCCAACCATGCCAACAACAGATCTTCTAAGATTTTCATTGACGGTGGTGGATAGTGTGGTGTCTCAAATTCTGAACAATGTATTGGAAAGACGCGTTTAGGGTTCCGTAGCCATGTCGGGCATTGTTTAGAAATAATTGCAGTTTAAGTAATAATTTAAGTTCACAAACATTGTTCAGAAGAAGCAGCCGTTTTGTTTGTTTAAGTTGACAAGTTTACCTAAGTTTAACTATTTATCAAAATGACAAAATAACTATTTTCATGTTCATATAAGTGTCTTTTTACTGTTATCTTTATATTTCTAGACTCAATTTTACCTTTTCAGTTTAACTGAATCTCATACCCAATTGCATGTTTGAGTAAACTCTCATTACCATAAAGTACCAGGAGACCTTACATGAATAGGTTTTGGTTGTGAAAATGGAAAAAAAAAGTTTTGTTTGATAACTGGTTATAAAACAGTGAAAAAAAAACCATATTCATAACCAGTTATGTAATCTTGGTTATGAACGTGGATAAAGGGCGATAATTTGAGCGAGTTCAACCCACATCATAAGCATTATTAATAGTAAGGAATATGGCTTAAGCGTTATTCATAAGGAATAAACCTATGAAAAGTACCTAATATAAAAAAAAAACATTTTCAAGAAGATACCTAAGGTGACTGGCACGTTAACCACTGAGTGCGGTGGGACCACGGGTAATTTTTTTTTACGCGTAGACCCACTGGCCATCACTGTTTAGAACGGTGGGACAACAAGTAAAAAAAATTACCCGTGGTCCCACCAGGAGGACATGCTGGTCGGACCACGTGGTATATAAAAGTTCAAGTCACACAGTAAGCGTACCCTTACCATGTCGCGTATCATTAATAAAGGCGTATTAGGACACCCGATAAATATACAATGATTTATATTTTCGTACGCTCGTACCAGACTCATTTTCATACAACGTCAACCACCCTCTAACTAATCTATGAACGTCAATAACAAAGTTGAGTGAACAAGAACAACAATATATTTATATATATATATATAGCCTCGAGACAATATTATGGTTGTGAGAACATTATGGGGGATTTGTTCGCCAGCCGGACCACGGAAAATTTGTATTTTTCGATTGTTCGGTGGCGATATTTCCGGACCAAGTTACAGTGTACAGATGTACAACCAACCAAACAGTATCGCCACCGGACACAATCGAAAAAATAAATTTTCCACGGTCCGGCTGGCCGGACTACACAACCGGACCACGGTTAAGAAGGGACTGAAACTCACTTTGCCTCCTGGATTTTCCCATCTTTGAAGAATATTTTCCTGGTTTTATTAATAATAATAACACTTTCTAAATTCCAAAGTCACGCAAATTGGTTACTCGAAATCAGTCCTCATTATGCTCTTGTAATGTATGTTTGGAAACATTAAAATTTGCTTTCACAAATAGACAAGTTAGTCTAAACTTGTTCAGAAAGCGTGGCAACGCCGCCAGTGTCATGGGAACTTTTCGACCACCAGCGATCCGGGGCGGTCCTTTTTGTTAGTTTAGGTTATAACGTGTTTTTGACGAAGCCTGTTGCGGATTCTATCATTGTTAGTTAAGAGCCTAGGGGATGTATGTTTGTTTGTACGCAATTGACGAAGCCTGCGTTGCGGATATCTAATGAACCTTATAATCATTCTATTTTCATTAAATAAATGCTTTGTTCAGAAATGATTTTAAATGTTCAGCTCAATGAACCATCTTGGTTGTTAGCATACCTCCATTTTCGGTTTGGCGGCTTAGGATTCCGCAAAATCTTGAGTGTTGCTTCCCCAACCTTTTTGTCGTCCACCCATAGCACGTCACGTCTCAAAAGCAATATCCTAAAGGCTTTGCCCACAAAATATGAGACCACGGGCTTGGAGGCAATAATGTTTTTAAAATTGCTTGTCCGAATAATGATTTTCCAGACAATCCACAATCTCAAAGGAGCTCGGACGATATTTATTGTGATTTACAAATCGATTTTGAACCGCAGTTCAGGTCTAGATCGCGCAAGGCTTTTGGCAGTCGGATCCAAAGAGGCTGGTCACTGGCTGCATGCCCATCCTTCTGCAAATACCGGTAGCTTTCTGGATCCGACCTCCCTGCGTCCTACGGACTACTTCTACTATCTATTTCAGATTAGAGCAGTCCGCTGACAGCCACCGGTCTCTTTCAATCTAAAAAGGTAGTCGACGTAATCGAGTGCAGCGGCGGAAATGGTGAAAATCTGAAACGCATTAAATATAGAGGCCAAGGCAGAGAGTACAACTTTGTACCATTTGGCATAAAGACCTTCGGTTCCCGGGGTCCGAGTGAGCAAAAGATATTTGCGGAAATCGCGAAACGTCTGGTTGAAGTAACTGGTGACCGAAGAGCTGGCGGCGGCTTTTTCGCACAACGGTACAATGCCTCGAGGGCCTTTTTAGGGTTCCAAGCCAAATGGCAAAAAACTAAACCCTTATGGATTTGTCATGTCTGTCTGTCTGTCCGTCCGTATGTCACAGCCTCTTTTATTTGGAACTGTAAGTAATACTGTGGAAACTTGGTAAGTAGATGTATTCTGTGAAACGCATTAAAATTTTCACACAAAAATAGAAAAAAAAAACAATAAATTTTGGGGGGTTCCCCGAATCCCCATAATAATAAATAAATAAATAAATATTAAGGGACAATCTTACACAAATCGAGCTAGCCCCATAGTACGCTCAATAAGGCTTGTGTTACGGATACTAGATGACGATATAAATAATATATATAAATACTTAAATACATAGAAAACATCCAAGACTCAGAAACAAATATTTATGCTCATCACACAAATATTTGCCCTTACCGGGATTCGAACCCAGGACCTTCAGCTTCGTAGGCAGCGTCACTACCCACTAGGCTATCCGGTCGTCATCCCCATACTTATACCAACTAAAACTCAATATTTTTTTTCATCGCTCTTATCCCCCCACACGTAGGGGCGTGTGGGGGATCTATGGATAGGTTTTCAAAAATGATATTGAGGTTTCTAATATCATTTTTATCTAAAACAAACTATTCAGAGTTTGCGCGAGAGACAATTCCAAAGTGGTAAAATGCGAGTCCCCCCCTGTAACTTCTTAAATAAGAGTATGATAAAACTAAAAAAAATATATGATGTACATTACAATGCAAACTTCCACCGAAAATTAGTTTGAACGAGATCTAGTAAGTAGTTTTTTTAATACGTCATAAATCGTAAACCGCAATTTACCTTTCATTCAACGGATTATGGTACGGAACCCTTTGTGCGCGAGTCCGACTCTCACTTGGCCGGTTTTTTAGATTTAATTTAATTAAGTGAATGTTAGTTATCATTTTGAACGAGTAAATACAATTATATATATATATATATATATATATATATATATATATATATATATATATATAATTGTATTCCAATCTGTAATCGCGGAATTTTAAGTATCTCCGGACTTACCGATTAAGCAAGTTATCCCTACTCATTGCCTACTATGCATATCTAAGACTTTGCATTGCAACGCCCACTATAATGAATGTGTGAGCTCTAGCGGGTAATATCTACGTTTCCTCTCCTACGAATGAGAAATTTGGATACACTGCATTCTTCTCTACTTTATTAAAACGAAATATAAAACTATTAGTGTTTCGTTTTTTAACTGAGTTTTGAATGCCAACTGAAACTATGGCGAACCACAACAAAATTAATTAATAAGTAAATTGAACTCTCGGTTGTACCTATTTAGCGCATTATTTTCCAACTTTTTTAATTGCTAGGACAAAGATCGTGTCCATAAGAGCCAAGCAAAAGTGCCTGTAGTATTAGTTGCTTAAAACAATCATTGAAGGTCTTGTGAGGTTTTATTTTAATGAATGCTTAATATTATTTTAAATAGTATTACACAGCAATATCGTACGCTTGACGTACGACATATGTTGCAAGAGAGCGCCGGTGTTGCCCACAGAGTACATTATAGTCAGATGGTACTGCACGGTTTACACTTTTTGTCTTAGAGATTAATTAAGGTGCGCTTAAACAAGGCTTAAACTGTACCTACGTTATGGATAATTCCAGGTTGACGAAACATAATTCGCACCTATGTATTTCTCGTACACAATTGTATGGCGAATCGGTGCAAATTATATTTCTTCATCTAAAGTTTAAATGTATGGATTGTATCAGGTACTCGTGTGACTGAGATTATAATTCGATAGCTAATACTCATGTATCTGGGGGCACGGCAGTGCCTCCGCCAAGCCGAGCAAATCAGCGGCACGGCCGTACCATACCATCCTTTTCTGGAGCAGTGCAGGCCATTTTCGACCCGCCTATAACTTCGTTGTCGATGAAACTAGAGTCCTGAATTTTCAGTAACAAAGCAGGCATTGTATAAACTCGGTATTTTTTATATTTCATTCAATTTGAACAAGTACTTTAAGAATTATAACTAGTCAAAGTTACTTAATTTTGTGACTCACTCACTGACTGACTGATATCCTGGCAACTTCTACCAGACAAAGAAGCTTCAAATTTAGAATACAAATAGTATTTAGTGTATAAATCAAGGAAAAACTATAATATTTTGCAATTTCGGTCCAGTTTTATAGATACACCATCATCCTCCTAGCGTTATTCCCGGTAATGCCCCTAAAGGAGCCCGGGGTCCGCTTTGACACCTTATCCCAAGATTTGGCATAGGCACTAGTTTTACGAAAGCGACAGCCATCTGACATCTGACCTTCCTACCTATTGGGAAAACTAGACCTTATTGGGATTAGACCGGTTTCTCCGCGAAACTTCCTTCACCGAAAAGCTAACGGTAAATATTCCGTACATAAGTTCAGACCAACTCATTGTGGTACGAGCTGGGATTCGAACCCACGACCTCCGCTTGACAGCATGTCTAAACCACTAGGCTACCGTAGCTCTTGCGTTAGGTAGATCTAATGGGAAAAAAAATGTAAAATGACAGTTGCATTGTACTAACGCGCGTTCGGGACGTTTCGTGAATACCCCTGGGCAGGTCGATCACGTAACGCATTGTACGCGCGTCAGGTAGATCTAAATGTCAATTTTTAACAATGACTGTCAATTTGTCCCAACGCGCGTTCGGAACGTTACTTGATTACCCCGGACCCTTTGAGATAAAAAAAAAGATTTTCGTTGCCTGTCGCTGTTTGAGCGTAGTGCGAGTTGGATTCACACACATTCTCAAAATATCATCCGACCAATGACAGTCGTCGTGGTTACAAGTACAGAAATATAATGCTCTAATGAAAAAGAACTGAATAAATAATCACTACATAGTTTTAGGTATGCAGAAATGCAGTAAAGTTGTGTGATTGCCAAGATGCAGAATTTTATTTAGCTAGCAAAAAAGATAATATATCTATAACTATACGAAATATCTCACAACTTTATACGGTGGAAGAGTTTCGAGACTTGGCCTCTTTATTACATGCAATGTTTTGTATGGGTGCATATTTCCTCAAAAATGCTCAAAATAGGCGCATTTTGTTTGAACAACGAGCACGTCAAGTGCGTGATTTTGTTCTTATTTTAGGTTGATCACGTAACGCATTATACGTGCGACAGGTAGATCTAAATGTCTCTTTTTATATGGAAAAATGATCGTTAAATTGTCCTAACGCGCGTTGGAAACATTACGTGATTCCCTCAGATGTTCACAACTATATTTAAATATTAAAAAACATGTCTGCCTGCATATTCTAACATACCGTTACATTACCCGGGATAACGTAAGGATTCTAACGACGCTGTCTAGTCTCTTGGCAGCCAACCACTCACTTCGTCAGGCAACCCTTTACTATCCTCGTCTCGATAATAATGTTCTATTTTTAAATCACCTTTGTAGTTATCTATAGACTGTAGTTATTATTGTGTCAATGATAATTTCATAACTCCACTAAATATCTATTTTACATTGGAGGTCTCAGTAATCCCGATATTGAATATCTGTTCCCATAAATCAATCGTGGCAAAATGCGGATAGTTCATAACTTTGGAAGACAATGCAGCCAAATAGCCGTTGTCAACGGAACGCTGTGGCGATACACTAAATCAATTTACTGGAACAAAGTGCGTCTATTGTGAGGATATCAATTTGTCAAAGGATAAATCCTCTCAAATCAGGTCATCACGGATGACTTTATTCGACTTATGAGGACTTTGTTGCTCTTGGCATAATGTTTCGTGTATTTTTGTAAAGTAGCACATATCTAGAAATAGCATTGAAAAAAAACTGGTCCACTGATAAAGTGTTTAATATTTGTCAGAATACCAATTGTAGATACCAATATAGACAAATATTCAACTTACAATGACAAAATCGATATGCAATTGGTACTAATGTATATGTGTTACATGCTATAATTATATTAAAAGTATAAAGAGATGTTGTGATAGGAGGAGATTTTAACATAGATGTTTTTGAGCAAACAACCACCACTAAAACACTACTCAACCTAATGACTAGCTATAACTACATACAACAGGTGAATACAGCTACTCGAACAATAAACACTAACGCTACGTGTATTGATCTGATATTCATAAATTTTTCTAGTAAAAGTTTAATTGTAACTGTAAATGACTATGGGTTTTCAGACAATAAAGGTGTGCTTATCCAAATAACATCTATCAAATTGAATACACGAAGCATTTGGAATACACAAACGAGAAAATTTAATGAAAATAATATACAAAAATTTAAGAAAAATAACTTTTAATAATGTGATAGATAAAAATAAAAATGTCAATGAAAATTATACTACTGTCAATAAAATCCTAACAAACACTAAACTTGTGTGTACCAAAAATCAAAACTAAATTAAAAACCACTATCAAAAAGACCTGGTTAACGACTGGCATAAAATTGTCTTGTAGGCATAAAAGACAGTTAAAAGTTCTAGTATCCCAAGTAAATAACCCTATATTAACGTATAATTATAAAAAATATGAAAAGTTATTAAAACGAACAGTAGTAACGTCAAAAAAACTACAAAAAATTAAACGAATAAAAAAAACAGATAATGTGGTAAGAACAATGTGGCAAATAGTTAAGGAGCAAACAAACAAAGTACCACAAAGGAACAGAAAAAATATAACGCTAAATATAGAAAGTGAACTAACACAAGATCCCGTTAAAATTGCAAATTCATTTAATGAATTTTTCTTATCAGTAGGTGCATCAAATGACGGTTCTACACCAAACCAGTTTGTACACTTTTTAAGGATGGTATCCGTATCCCACATAAATGAACACCTTGTTCAAGTAGTTTTTTCTTTTCTTTTTTTATATATTTGAGGAATTGGAACATCACTAGAAGAAGCTTGTATTTTCATTTCATTTATTGATTTATCAATTTAGTTCTTGATATAGGCGACTTGACAGGAATGCTCATATATTTTCTTTTATAATATATGTACCCTAAAGAAAGCAAATCGAATCAAAAAAAGAATTTCGAAATCTGGTCCAGAAACGGCGAAGTAATCGGTGAACATACATAAAAAAATACATAAAACGGAACACATAACTTCATCCTTTTTTGGAAGTCGATTTATATCATCATTTGTGTAACAAAATACTATAATTACATAAACATCAGTTGACCAAACAATCCCAACTAAACCTAAATTTTTACCTTCAGAATTACTGAACCTCGGCACTTTTCTTTTTTAGGCTTACTGCAATTCCAAATAACATATCCGTTTTTATACTCTCTTTGTTTGTAGTACTGTCGTCCTTTTCGAAGAAGTACTGTTCCACCTTTTCTCTTAATAAAAGTAACTTCATCAGCCATTATTGCAATATGCGTGAACTCGGAAATCTATATAAATTATCTTCATACACTTGAAAGATTCCTTGAGATTGATTGACATGTATCAGTATTTTATAAGTGACAAATGTAATCTAATCATAATAGTGGCCAGATACACTTAAGATAAAACGAAGATTAAGTTCCCATTACCAATAAACCTAAGGGACATAATTTCAGCTTATACAGGAGGTGGGTTTTGAATATAAATATAAAGTAGGACAGTCAGAAATCGGTCTCCCTCGTGGTCCTACTAGTAGGACAAATCAGTAGGACCACAAGAAAACGGGGGTCAATTTTGACTACAATTTTGCAATCGTCATACGAAAGGTTCGCGGGAGCCGGGATGTCTCGAATGCAAAGCTTATCAAAGGGTATATAGGTCATAGGTGTACGCGGGCTGGGTTTCCGCAACTCGACGTCGTAATAGCGACTATTTTGCGTATGGGTTATTGGCACTACTGTTATTCGTGCCAACCCAGTTCCACCAGGAAGCCTAGCAAACCCTTTATGTTGCCGACGGCCTCCGGTAATGACCCTGGTCGGTGTTCCGAGGTCTTTGCACGGTATTCTGCCATCCCAGGGCACGTCAGGATGACGTGGGCGGCTGTCTCTTCCTCTTCCATGCAGGCTCTGCAGAGAGGACTGTCTATGATACCTAGTCTAGACAGGAGTACGAGTATCCGGCGACAACACATCGTTAGTGAAAAGAAAACGCGCGGCACTTTTGCCTTAAATTCATTTGGTTCTAGATAGTGCTCCCCTCTTACGAGAAGCAAAAGGTGGAGGTGAATTTGTCGAACAGTTACCTTTGACTTTTTGAGTTAAAAAAATAGCCTCATCTTTTTTGGCTTGCAAAGTAGTGTAGGAACAAAGAAACAGATTATGCCAGTTTATAATTTGTTTGCCCTTCACACATGTTTTGATCAGGCCTCAAAGGTGGTTTGCGACGGAGATCCTGGCGCCACGCCGGACTCGTTTGATGATAGGCACATTATTTTTAAGATCACTAAGGTACAAATGGAATGGGGTAGAATTTGGACTGTCTGAAACAGGTGTCGGTAAACAAACTGGGCCTAAATTTAGAGCAGGAGCATTCTGGCTAACACAAAGACGATGTTTTATGGAAATATAGATATTTATAATTGATTAAATTACGAAGAAATATATATTTGTTCGGAATTGGGAGCAGCCTACACTTTTGCACAGCAATTAGGAATTGATTAACAAGAAAACGATAGAATTTGGGCACCTAGAGCCACGTAAAATAAGTAAATTCAAATAAATATGAGCTGTGAAAAAGTGACAGATAGTAACATGACGTTTTAATGTGCTATGTGTAGCCTCATATCTACATTACTAGGGATAAGGAGTTTGTAAAGGTTTTATTTCTATGCAAGTGCTTCGTAAAATTCGCAATCACATAAGTAAAATAAAAAATGTGAAACATCGTTTAGGTATGCCTAGTGCTTTATGAGCTCTTTAACATACGCAGGCGCTCGTTATTAAAGCGCTAGACGTGCGACTCAATAAACTTTTAAATGTTTATTTGAAAACGGCAGTTTTGAGAAACTTGAGCAAGCGTCAATCAAATAGGAGAGTTTTATAATCTTATAATAATATTTATTTTAATGTATGGAAGACGATTTAATACTACTTACATATATTTAATAAAATAAATAAAATAGAATAAAAATAAATATGTTTTTGTGCCCCTGATAGAAACGGCTGGACGCGCTATAAGCAAATGGACTAGAACTAGGTATATCGCAAGCGCTATATGCGGAAATAAGGCTCCAGGGACCTAAACATCCGTGGAAGGCAGTGACTTCAGTTTTTATGAGGCAAGTATGACCCACACGCAAGCTACCCTTGTATTGTATAATATTATTTACATATTTAAATAAGTTTCTATCAAAATAATATTTTTGGTTCAAGCTTTTATTGCCGACTGTACTTCTCTGTGTCAACTACTCATTGAGACGATTCTAACGAACCCAAACTCAACGGGGTTACGTCGGTTGAGTACTGAATTCCTATGGCCACCTTCATCCACCTTCATGCTGTCATCATCAGATCAGCTCGATGGTACCATAATATTGAATTGTCAAATTATACTTATACCAAATTTTGGGTATAAGTTCAATCGGTCACCGGGAAGTGGGTCAAATTTAACTCACAAGATTTGTCCCATGCATACTAACAGGGCCCATGGCCACTTCTGATCATCAGATCAGCTCGATGGTACCATAATATTTAATTGGCATCCAAACTTTACTTATACCCAAAATTTCAGCTCAGTCAGTCACCGGGAAGTGGGTCAAATTTAACTCGCAAGATTTGTCTCATACTAACAGGGCAAGTTAAATATAAAAGCTTGTAAAAAATATACTGTAATATCAAACGACATGGTTAATAACAACCGAGTTTCAGATTATGTAACCCTTAAGATAAGTAAATGTTCAGGCAATTCTATTCAGTTAGACATTTTAGCTAGAGCAACACACCACAGTATAAAACCAAATACAAATACATAAGTAACATCTAAGGAACATAAGTAATATTAATGAGTCCTTGAATTAAATATTAATTTACTCGTAGCGTTACTGTTTGGGTATTAGTTGGTACTGTCGTCATCAAAGATGTTATGTATGCATTCTTCACCTTATTGCAATGGCATAAGGTGCAAATGTGTAACCACGCAAATGTGTAACCACGCAAATGTGTAACCACGCAAATGTGTAACCACGCAAATGTGTGCGCACGTCAAAGATAAATGGATTAATATCTTTGAAGTGCCCGTACCATCCAGTAATAAACTAATAAATTAGAACGTTAAATTATATAATATGCTTAGTTTGTTTTTAAGATTTAAACGAAAAATAGAGGGTATATTTTATTTAGTTATTCGTCAGAATTCCTGATTTATATTAATGTTTTGATTAATTGATTAACGAAATAATCTACTTAGGTGTCGATACCACCCGTGCCAGTCCACATTAAAGTGCAATTTATTATCGAGAAAGATACGTTCCAAATGGATGCGAAAAAAATCTTCAGGAAAGGTGAGACCAGGCCGCCACTGGGATTGACAAGCATTTGATAAATTACTTTTATTGGTACATTTGTCGAATAAACCATCAATCATCCGCGTTTTATATTATAACGACTCTGTAAATGACTGTCCCATCTACCTATGACAAAATACTGTTCTAATTTTTATAAATGTTCAATCAATGTGTACCTTCCAACTTGGTGAAGGCAACCGACAATGTTTGTCGATAGTCTATTATTTTCACAAGCTTTGACATATGTATATGACACAATAAAGCATGTCTGATGATGGAGACTAAGGGTGGTTATAGGAACCCCTCAATTACGCAAATGAAATTCGACACCCTCAATGAGTAGTTGATGACTGTTCCAAAAAGTACTCAAATCATGCACCAAAAGTGTAATTTTTGACTTTTGGTGTTCGATATACGTAATCAAATAATTTATTTGATAACATATATCCAACATAAAAACAGGGAATACTGTACAAAATAACAAATGATAACAAATATGTTCCACACATTTATTACCTACCAAAAAATATCTACGATTAAATGACTACATCCATTTTTCTATTACACTAATTACATAATAAGACGATACGACAAAGTGAAGTAATTAACTAACTTTTTCAGTACTTACTAATTTGTGTTAAACATTTTTCAAACTAATATACTCGTACTCGTAAGCTAGGTTAGTGTCTTAAAAATTACGTAGGTTGACGGACAGTAGTAATAATAGTACATTACGTAACTAGGGCGGGTAATTCGTGAATGCCCCTGATCGCAGGTGTTTGTGGCCCGAACCGAAGGTGAGGGCCATAAATATGCGCTCTGGGGCTTTACGAATTACCGCCCGTGTTGCGTACAAAATTTTACGTCTTCACCTGGCCACAATGCGAGTTTTCCCGTACGCGCAGCGTGCAGTAAAACTCGCATTATGGGCAGGTGTGACGTAAACAAAGTTAAGGTCAAATTGTGAACAGTAGACTACCACGTACCTACGTTTTTCTACTTATATCGCACAATTTAACGTGCAAAGATAATATGTTGGGAATAAACTGTTAAAACGTAGGATTCAAAAACAAGACCCAAAAAACTACCATAAAACTACTAGTCACATAATAGTACATTGTGATACAAGTGAGCTATGTTGATAATTACATCAAAGGCGAAATTGTTCACGCGAACCGCAGGTGAGCGTGATAAGGAAGCCGAGGATGTATTATCAAAGCTCGCGCGTATCACACGACTTTTTTCAACACATTTTGCGAGGAAAAAATCATTTTCATTAGATGAACATGTTATAGGCCTGCCAAATTATTTTCTTTACATTTAGAAAATCATTAAGATGACAACAGGTTTTTACTCACAAATTACACATCGCCAAGAATTTCCAGTGGCGATCATTCTATTTATCACTTTTCTAGTCACCACGAGTCAACATTTTTGATAATAACCAAACACGCATAAACCAATTTTACAAATGTTTGTGAAATAACCTATAATGGCGCGCAACAGTTTTTTTTTCGTGAACTTTGTGCAGTGCGGGCACAGAAATCTCTAAACAGCCAATACAAAATAAAATAATATTTTCGTTTTAAAATGTTAACTGTATTAATTCATGTAAAATGTCATCAAAAGTGAATAGTTTTACTAAATTAAACGTATTAAATTAATCATATACAAAAAGAAATAGTCAATTAATTAACAAAAAGGATTTAATTTGTTTAGTCGAGTAAGAATGCATTTTCCGAGAATTAAAAAAAAAAGTTGTACATTCTGTATAACCCGGTTAATTTAAGAATGCACCGTGTTCATGCATAAATCTTGCTGCAAGGTGCCAACGTGACTTAATCGGGATATAACCAAAACACACAAGTGTTGTAATGTTTACAAAACACGCGTGTTTAATATCTAGGATTATGCGCCTCAAAGTGACAAAGTAACAGGTGCGTTACGAGCAATTTTGTTGAAAAGAAATTTTAAAAGAAGACCGTTGACAAGTGAAGTGACTATCCTGCCGCGACCGTTACGTTTGACTTTTCAAATCGGTTTTCGTTCTCCGGCGCCAGTCACTATTTTGGCAACGTCAAAACTTCAATAAATGACGTCGGGGTCACCAATATTGAGTATGATGTGTGCGGGTGCCATGTCGGAAAGGCACCCGTTATTAGAGGAGGGCAATGGTATGACCCTCCTAGCCCTATTCCGTCGGTTGCGCGTTTAGAAATGAAACTCCGGTTGCGTTGAAGATTGGTGTACTTATTGGTTGTAGTTACAATAATAACGTAAGAGTTTCTAAGGAGCTAAAATCTTTTACACGTTCACCAACTTAGCAGCAAGAACAAAAGAAGTGTCACATGACAGATATATTTCATATTTGTTACCAGCCTAGCCAGCCTGCTGTGCAACAAGGTTGCCACAGCCACGTCCGAAGTTGTTACATAAAGGAATGGGCTTGTTATACTCGGTTCGGGTGGTAAGATTACTGACCTTGATGGGCAGGGGTGTATAGGGTAGGGTGTATATGCATGATCAGTCCCCTCAGTTTTGAAAATAACGAATCTAGGGGCAATGGGGGCATTACACGGAGCTATCCAGAGGCACAAACAGGGGAGGAGCCATATTTATGTGTTTGAATCGGATCCTACTATTTATATTAAAGAGTATTATTAAAACTAAACAATTAGTTGCAACTTCAAAAATGTAGTATAAAAATACCGCAGCAAAGTTGAGAATGTACAGTCCGACACATTTGTCAGCCGCTGAGAAGAGTAGACAAGGCCGTATAATATAAATACACAGCGCACTTAATATTAATCGCAATAAACAGATGATTTATAAATTAGAAAACACAACACAAAAGACAGCAAGTTTTTTACTTTATTTTCTTAATACGTTTCAGTACTAAAAACGCATCAACTGTAAACCGATATTTAGATAAATTATTAACTTTTCTCAGAAAACGAGAAGTTAAGAGAATAACAATTCCGAACTCGGGTCAACAAAGCCTCTCGGACACAAACTTACGTTAACCGTTGCATAGACTGTCGTTCACAATCTTACTTTTACCGTTCTAGATACACAATGTACTATTGTTGTCGTATGTAATCCTATGTTCAATCTTTCAATGTCACCTCTGTATGTACATCAAGTTAGCGAAACAAAGTTAGAATAAGCAGGGTTTTTGTTTTATACATATTTTATAGTGAAAGCTCAAAGATTATAATATTTAGTATGCATTACTTTCAACCAACTATTTAAGTATTACTATGACTATGGAGATGTTCTTTTCTTGCTTTATTCAATTTGGAGAGTCGCTGACGTGAGGACCTGGTCCAGTCCAGGTAATTTTAGCATCTTGCCACCTGCGATCAAAATAACAAATACAAAAGCTGTCCAACGTCTTTTTTTATTTTATTAAATGTAATTGATTAGTTAACGTAACCCACGTAGTTCTAGACACGTACATACTTGTCTAGTTATAGTTTAATTTAAATACATTATAATTATTTTAAATCGGAGCACTGAAACATGTTACACCATTATTCGTTCAGCAATAATTGATGAAATACTGTCATTTTGTGCGGTCTTACTTGGTATGAATAAGCTTCTCAAGAGGTGTTGCGCTTATATCATCATTTCGCATTGGCCCTGCCATGTCATCGTGTGTACGCGTATCCACATTCAACATAACGAGGCAACCCCCGCAAGTGTAATAATGGACATCGAATCTGTAACAGAATACACGCATTAGCGTGCATAAGTAGAAATTATAGACATCATCGCAAACCGGAAACATCCATGGACAATTCGACAAAGTTAGTAATATGTTTGTTATTATTTTATCCTACAGCAATCAATTCAAAATGTACATTAACTACCTCCAACTCTTTTCCTTTCAATTCCCCAAACAAATATTGAAATTGCTTTGCTAATTCATTTTCCTCAATTATCGAAAGCTGTAAACATGACGCTTCACAATAAATTCCTATACGCGAACAGCAGACAATTTAGGAATGAATTAGGTACAAACAGAAGTTTTTAGTCAGAAGAACCTGCATCCACACAACCATGCAACACCACTGCTTGCCTTGTGGGTATTTTGTGTTCCTGGTGGTTTGTAAGGTTGCCAAAGCTCCAGAAGGTGCGCTGCGTTGTAGGATCTTCATTTGCCCTAGCTGTCAACGCAACGAATCCGCAAATCAATAAGGGTCGGCAGCTTGCTTGTAATTCTTCTGGTGTCGCTAGCGTTACCATTAGGCAAGCCGCATGCCTCTTTGCAAATGCTAGTTATAACTACAATTACTAGTGTATGTTTATAGTGCGTATCACCCTTGCAAAACGTAATGTCGACTTCATTACAGAACCTAGTAGAATGTCTCCAGAGAGATGAGTAGGTAGTGATGCGACGCACATACGAAAATGCGTATTTGTTTATTCTTCCGGCGGATAATTCCGCCTCACTCTTACTCATCATAGTTGATGGTGGACGAGGCGTCGTCCACCATCAAGTAAAACGAGTGACGGTCAGGCGGAAATTTAGCACTAATAATTACAGGCAGAGTACATACCTTCTTTCTGCGTGATAATTCCTTAATAATTCACGATTCGTATTGAATAGCACGCCATAATGCCCCGAACAACTTGTTACCTGGAATATTAAATCGAGTTTTAGTGTACTTTATGTATTTTATATATTTTTATTTGTTTTAACAATAAACCATTTATAACATAATAAAAGAGATAAGTGTGTAGTTGTACAGTGACTAATAAATATCAATATTTCGCAGTTATGGTCGTTATAAAGCAAGTATAATACGAATGGTGATGAATAGTCATAATTTTTATATATAATTGCAAAATACACATTTAAGGACGTACAATCACTTAGCACTGCCAACTATTTCAATCGCAGGGTTTTTATTAAAATAAATAACAATTAACAAAAAAAGAATTACTTTATTACTTTACGTATATCATGTGTAGTATGTGTGAATTTGGCCTTTTTAACTTTATTGATTGTTAAAACATATAGGTACAAAGTATTTGAGGTACTGATAAATTTACCCAAATAGGCAATGCTGGTGTCTTCAGTCTCGATCCCGGATGCTGCTGGTTAGCGTTGTTCTTAGCATTGTCCTCGCTTCCATAAAATACTAACAAGCCGACTGGGCTACGAGACAAAACACCAAACTGCGGCATTGCCTGAAACATCAATGAAACAATTTTTAAAGACACATTGATAATAATGAAATATAAAGTGTACATATTTAAACATACATAAACTGTGAAAGTGAGGTTTTCGTCTAGAACAACACCTGAGTACTTTACAGAGGAAACTCTTTCTATGCTTTTACAACCGCATGAATTTAACATAAAAATGTAATGTCTACTTAATACTATAACCTTCCTTAATAGGAAATAGATCCTTATCTTCATTGGTAACAATTTGCAGGGTACTTATGAGTGGAAATAACACCATTCGAAATGTTGCTACAGCCACGAACAACACCCCAAGAACTAATTCGTATATCTATGCACATTATATTGATATCTACTTATTGCTCGAAAGACGCACGTGCCGTTGAAGTGAATATAAAAAAAGACCGGGTTCCAGCAGAAGTGAAAATTCAATGACAATGTACGTTTTTCGATCAAGCCACGTGTTCGTCTTACGAATTTTCAGTCTGTCGAATCTTACGGTCACGTGACCTGTTGCGATTTTAACACTTCACATCACAAAATTCCCATCACAAAAGTGCACAGCGCCACTAAAGAAGTTTTCACTTCAAAAACCATTTTCTGGTGTCGTTTCTATTACTTAGAACGAGCGGTAAGTACATTAATAACAAGTTGTGGGGCCGCGCCGCCGCTAACCGCCTTTATGACATTAGATTATTTTAAAGATTGACACAAAATATAGGAATGGTGTTTATAGAACATTGAATTATAACTCACGTAATGGTCCTCATCTCCAATGTATATGACTCCATTGTGCAGATACGGGGTGGCTCGCCCGGTGAGCAACAGCGTCACAACGTTCAGTGATCCCTCGACATGAGATGATACCAAGTATGTCAGCTTCCCATCTAAGTCCTTTTTAACGCTGTTCAAAAATTCAATTTTATAAATGTATATACGCGTAAAAATATCATTTTTCAGCTCACATACATTACATGAAATAGTACATTATTGTAGAGGCTATAAAGTATTGAGATGGAGTAGTAAGATGTACAAGTGAGTTCGCGTCGAATCTTACATGAGGCTCTAAAAGATACAAGTTATCTATCTGGGGGCACGGCAGTGCCTCCACCAAGTCGAGCAAAACAGAGGCACGGCCGGCCGCACAGTGTTTTAAAAACCAGGTTTTTTGTCTCACGTCGTTTTTTATCTTTGAAATCGATAGGTATTAGTATCACAAATATCTGTCTAAAACTCCCACATCGACAGGTCATTTCGTTTTTTTTTAATGAATCACCAAAGTCAGCATATATCCGGGATATTTCACATTTTGATAAATTGTCTAAGAACTGGTCTACAAGGACTGGTCTACTTACTAAAATTTTGGTAACACCTTGCGAATCTGCATATAATAGAATAGAATAGCATAGAATAGAATTCGTTTATTTGCCACATAAAAAACACGATAGTAAAGTAAGGTATCAAAAAAGAATAGTTACATGAAAAATAAATATTAAACATAAATAATTCCCTACCGTTTGCTTTTTTTTCATACGTTTACCGTGATTACTTTCGGAGATAATATTGGTTTTCGACTTTTCTGTTTATATTTTTTTATTCCACAATTCCGCCCTATTAGATAGAGATATTTTAGAATACGATAGCTCATATGAACATTTATCAACAGTATATAAATCACGATCTAATTTCGTGGAAAATATCACTCACTCACCGACTGACTGATCATTAAAACTCTAAGGCACTTCTAGCAGAAAAAGAAGCTTCAAATTTAGAATATAATTATTAGCGTTTAGAGTATCAAGGAAAATTAAAAATATTTTGCAAATTCGGTCCAGTTTTCTACATACACCAACTGCATAAATAATTGTAATTCCATATAAATACATAAGATTACAAAGTTACGTTTGCTTAGAATGGGATAAAAAAATTAAAAACAAGCCTGGGACTGCATTTATAATTTGTATGTATCGATAACACAATAAACTACAAAAAGAAGTGAGATCCCATACAAAACATTCCATTTAAAAAAGAGGCCAAGTCTAGAAACTCTTCCACCGTTAAAAGTTGTGAGATATTTGGTAGAGCCAAGTCTCAGGCATTCTTATTAATCTTTATTTTCTTAACATTATTTTAATAATTAATGCGAATTTACTATTGTCGTTTATTTCCGTGCATAATTATGAAACGTATTAGTTACAACTAAGACGTTCTTTAACACGCTTCGTAAGGCTTAAACACATTCTAGTATAAATCAAAAATTAAAATAGGTTGTATTTTAATTTTATACAACCTTAATTTCGTAAAAGGCAACCATACAAAACAACTTAATTATAATTGCCGTAAAATCATGTGTCAAAACTTGTTGAAGAGATATCAACTAGATTATTATAGCTAATAATGTCCGTTTGCAAAAATGTATACTATACTCTTACTTTTCACATCCTCTGGACAGTACAGCAGCATACAGCAATAACAAAGCACCGCAGCCCTCCTCAGTTTTAAACTAAAAAACGAGAAATATACGTCACATGCAAATATATTTTGCAATAAATATTTAACGTAATATTTAATAGTAAAATAAATATGAACGGCATGATATCATATTCGGAGGATGCTTGTATAACTTTCGTTTCGTACACCAAACTGATTACCATGCCATGGAGAAAATTCCAGATAATAATTATTAGTGTGTTGGAAATAGCTGCTGAAAACGCTGATGCTGAAATGTCATTGAAATTGTAATATAATTGTAACGAGGTATAATTGAAAGAAATAAGACTTTTTATTCGTTTTTGGTTTGGCATAAGCAATCATAATTAGGTACCACTGCAACGTTTATTTACTTCTAGAAACAGGCAAAAACCTTTAATATGTTTAAATGCCAAATGAGGTTATGTACCACAATTGTTATGTAACCTTCTTTCTTAACTACTAAGAATTATAATATCCTTACCAAGTATAAATATCTCTTCACAAAAATCTGGACGTCCTCCAAGTTTGTAAATTCAAATAAGTGCAGCTGGCGAAAACATGAAACAGTTAGTACACATTAAAAATAGTCAAAGTATCATCGAGATCAAACGCACATTCTTCTTTCAAACGGGGGGGGGGGGGGGACAAAATTCTGACCCGCAGTTCCTAAATTTTGTTTTTACCTCTAGTAGTATGCTTGTGCCCAATGGCTAAACCTGCACATGGATTTGCGGTTTTCCTTTGAAATTGGGCTTGTACGGCTACCACTAATAAGACTGAACTCGACCGCGACTCGACTGCGTTGCCGCAGTTGGCGCTCTTAGATTGAAATAATATGACACTACTATAACTCAAAAAATATATATAACTACGTTTTATTTATTTATTTTACTTTATTGCACAGAATAAAAGTACAAATGGCGGACTTAATGCCTTAAGGCATTCTCTATCAGTCAATAGCAGGGCTAAACAGAAAAGCTTACAGGTGCTGGCAGTAGACTAAGAAAAGCAATAATAAAAATACATTTTCTCCAATATGCTCGGAAATGTTCGCCTTACTGTAGCAAAAATAGTACGTGAAATTCCTCGTTACTGACAAACGCAGATTTAAAAAGTTTAAAGTCATTACTGTACAGTTTTAGCGGCCAGGAAAGTGTATGAAATTCCTTTACTGTATACTTTTTTACCTTTTAACTATATACTTTGACTAAGAAAAATCACTACAAACAGCCAAGTGCTCGTATGTTTAAAGACCTTGCAATTTGTCACAACAACTTGCGATAGTGAGACTGGTTAGTAGTGTATGGCTGTCTCTTTCGAACGATTGCAAGTTGCTGTGACAAATCACGCCCGTTTGTAGCCTGCTTTAAGTTTTCTTTTTTTTAATGGTCATAGACAAAACGCGTACTTTTGAAAGTGATCGAAGTGACGTTTTTAAATATTTCTCAAATAGTTTTCTATGAAGAAATAAAAATAGTTATCGAAATAAAACTCACAACGAACTGAAATGCATTTAGATTGCAATCCCGTTTAATTTTTAATAATTGTAATTGCATAAAACATTTAAAATTGTAACCGATTCTAATAATTTTAAAATAGTATGTATGCCAATTGAAACTGGCACTATGAGTCGTGCCGTATACATACTTTAAAAAAATAAGTTGGGCGGGAACTTGATAGGTTATTTACATATTCGCTATTTTAAGATTATTGAAAATATTATTTGTTTTCCTCACATTTATGGAGAAAAGCACTATATCTGCCTTGGCGGGAACGGAAATTCGTGGATTCATCTCTATTGTCGGACTCAGCTTCGCTTCTTTCGACAAAATCAACTTATCCACGAATTGCTACTTCCCGGCCGCTGCAATAATGTACTATTTCTAATGTAATGTATAAATGCATATAATTACATTAATTAGTACAGTTACATATTATATACATATAAACATATTACTTTAAGGGTATAAGATAGGTAACCATATGGTGAGGTGTGTAGACACTAAACCAAATAATAAATAATGATGTATTTTTCGCAAAACTATTAAGAATGTAGTCAACTGGAGAAAAAACAACAAAGCTATAGTGCCCAAAGTTTTAAGTAGGGGGTATGTTTCCGCAAAACGCACCTTTATATGAAACGATTGTACTAAGACGCTCGAGGATCGTGACGTCACGATCTGCTAGCGTTTTCTCTCTCTAACAAGCAACATTAAAACGGTTATAGCTACGTAGATTTTTGAGATATTTGAATAGGATTTTCGTCATTAGGCATATATTATTCTTTAGCCTTCTTTTTGAGTCTTCGCCCGAATTGAAAGCAGGACGACTAATTACCATAACTTACTTTCTCGGTCACACCGTCTTGATAGTAGGTTGAACTGTGTTGTACGTATATCATATCTGATGGCAATGCTACTACTGCCTTTGGCTGCCCCCCGTGTGGAGGGCTTACGCCGCCGCCGCCCGCGCAACGCCATATCGCCTCGCTGCAGGCGCGCCAAAGAGATTCTTCTTGACGCTCCTCTGAAGGCCGTAAGTAACTGTAGTGAAAAATTGACTTGAAACGGCACATGGGCAAGTTTTAGATTTGTAAATAAGTGGCATTTGATATTTGTGCAAAACATTGTATTTTAAAGATTTTACATAAGCTTTTCTACATATGGCGTAATCATTGAGAATACTCCCAGAAGGGAGAAGAATGCGACATTTGCTGCGTTATTATATTGTTAAATGTGTTGTATTTAACGTTCCTTTAAGATATTCGTTACCATTCTATAAGCTCGATTCACAATTTGATTTGTGCCTCTATGGAATTAAAACACAAAGATAAAGCTTATTTTGCGTTTTAGCATAAAACCTGTTACCATTTTAATTGTATTCGATTTTAGATATTTGATTTTGTATCATTTTACACACAGTTACAAAATCGGGCGCGCGTAATTCACTCCCCACCCCATCCCCGCTGCACCCGCGTGAAAAAATTACTTACACAAAAAATGTCTTATTATTGCTGTTCTGCTAATTCAAATTCCAGTGTTTGTAGCGAGCGAGGTTGCGACAGGGAATGGCGACCAACCCGCCCGTTTGGCTGTTTTGCATTGACACACGTCTTAGGGTGAGTATCTACAAGAACTAGGCAACATTGCTGAGCTTAATTTTCTTATGCTCGCTAATCACAGCACTGTTGAATACGGATTCAGCAGAGCGAGGCTTTTTAGCTACAAAACGCACACATATACACAACCTTGCAAGTCTTGCAACACATTCTGGAACCGCTTATCTGCACACATTTCTAAGAACCAGCATTCGATTTTTACAATGAGCTTTTATAATACATATACGGATTTAAATTAACAAAGGTAAATATCGTCGAGCACTATTAAAACGAGTATACTATAAGACGTATAATAAAGTAGAATAACTATTAAATATATCGTCGACTAGTATCTGATTAGAGTAGGTATGATAGTCCTCTAATATTTAAATGTAAATAAACAAAACCACGGCTTGACTCGAATGTTATTTATTACCTACAAATATTCGTTGTATTGTTTCAACGAATATTTTAACGTCTATTTCTAAAATACCTACTCCAACATATTCTCGAACGATTATTGATTATGGTATTATAGTATTCTTTATGTTCAGCAATATTTTGCAAATTTGAATAAACCTCGTGGAATACTTGGGCCGTTATGTTCAGTATTGGAGTAAAATATTGTCCAACAGTACATAGATGGTTGGAATTTATGCTGAAGCACGTGGCTGGCAAGAGAATTATGACGGGCATTTCGATGCTATATTGTACGCCTCCACTCGTGTAGTTTAAGAGGAGTGTGTCGTTTCCACGATACCATTAAACTTATACTTACATAGAAGCGCATAGGAACCCCAGTGTATGGATTTTTAACTGTGAATAAACGGTTTTACAATATATTACGATAATAGGTCGTTGATCCTAATTTTAAAACATAATATCCGTGATTGTGGAAATGGACTTAATAACCACTGTTAATACCGTCGAGTTGGGTATATTCGCCGACGCTGCCTATGAAAACCATATTATGGGAATGGAATTTTATAAAACGCTGAAAGTACTTTTTTGTATCCTAATAAGTAATCTTCCTATAAAGTTTAAAGTCTCAGTTCAATAAATAATGTTTCCCCCATACACATTTTAGACCCCCATTTCACCCCCTTAGGGATAGTTTCCAAAAATCTTGTTTTATCCCTTGCCTACGTCATAAAAGGAAGTTCCGGTGTAAATTTTAAGTTTCTAGTCCCAGTAGTTTTAAATACAAACTTTGCACCCCTATTAGGCGGTTAGCCTTAGGGGTGGAATTTTATAAAACACTGAAAGTTTTTTTAATGTTCTAATAAGTAATCTTCCTACAAAGTTTCAAGTCTCTAGTTCAATAAATAATGTATCCCCCATACAAACTTTGGACCCCCATTTCACCCCCTTGGGGGGTTAATTTTGAAAACTCCTTTCTTAATGCTCCCCTAAACCTTATAAGGAACCTACGTGCAAAATTTGGAATCTCTAGAACCAGCGGTTTGGGCTGTGTGTTGATATCAACACTGACTGACTGACGTATGTCAGTCAGTCAGTCAGTCAGTCAGTTTCTTCTTTTATATATTTAGTATTTTAGAAGATGATATATAGAGGCCCCTTAACTTGAGGAAAATGAGCTTTAAAATTCGAGGTTGTTTTTTGGGGAATTTCGATAATTATGGTTAGTTTTCTCATTGCCTTTTTAGGGTTCCGTACCCAAAAGGTAAAAACGGGACCTTATTACTAAGACTTCACTGTCCGTCGGTCTGTCTGTCACCAGGCTGTAACTCAAGAACCATGATAGCTAGACAGTTGGATTTTCACAGATTATGTTTTTATGTTACCGCTTTAACAACAAATAATAAAAACAAGATAAAATAAATATTTAAGGGGGACTTATGGTTTCGGGGCAGCGGAGGATGGAGATGAATGATCTTAGTCCAATTTAAGCACACACGATTTAATTAATTAATACAAGAAATAAATTATTTTAATTATGAACGAGTGAAAGCGGTCGATGTAAGATCCGAATTAAGTAATTGTCTTCCCTCGTTCTGGTAGCGCGGAGCGGCGACCTCCCACGTCGCTGGGAGCCGGGCACAGGTGTATCGCGGTGATTCAGTCTTCGCCGTAGCTGCTATGTGATACTTTGCCGATACTAGTGGTGCCGTATGGGTTCGCCTGGGTATTTAGTGTTAACCCATAACACCTCCGCCCTTAGAACGGCGACTATTTTAAAACGTTTAGTGAAAATGTCGACGCTTTGTCGTCCGGGCTTCTCTTATTCTCATCGGTTTTGGCAAGTGTAGGTGCAGCGTCTTCCTTACAGGATGCGCATCGTAGGAGTTTAGGACGGCGACATAGGATGATTGTTAGCAGCAGCACGACGATTGCAATGATGCCGTAGAAAGGTATAGTAGTATGGTATAAGCTTTGAGCGCTTGGTTCTTCCAGTAGTACAGGTGACTGGTGGATGATCTTTTCTTCGATCGAATGAAGGGCTCTGAGATCCACAGTACTCAGGTTAAGCGTGGGTAGAGTAGCTGTAGTTAAGTTTTCGTTCCTGTTTGGAAGTTTCATTATCTTCATGGGTTGGCCTTCGATGTGGTCATTGACATTGATGATGGTGAATTGATGAGTTTTTAATATGCAACCTTGAGGAATCGTTGCGAGATAGCTTCCCTGATATGTATTATAATCCTCCCTGCCGCAAATTTGCTGGACTTTTGTCGGTTGCGGGAACACTAAGGTGTAAGTTCGGTCATCCAGTCTCTCCAAGGCCGTCTTAGTAAGTAGAACAGCTGTCTTCTTACAGGATTCGCTGACAGATTGGTCATTGATGAGGTGAAGGATGCAGTCCGCATGGGTCCTTATTTGGTGATTCGTCTTCTCCTCACAGAGATACCGGGTGTTATACTTCGGGCATTCAGCCTCTACATATACATAAGAATCTCTACATGTTGTTATATAGGGAAACGGGGGAATTAGGGTGACGTTGTACCTATTCGGAACTATAGATAGCCTATAAAAGTTAAACAGATTTGGAGAAATTATCGGAAATCTAAAAACTAAAACTACTTGCTTCCTATTGTAGAAGGAACCAGGTTTTATAATACTATAATACTCTCTACGTTCCAGATCTAGTATCTGGTCTTTATTGTATAACTTTCTAAGCCTACTTATCATATTACCTAAGATGTCTATACGTAACATAGAGTGATGGGTACTAGATGCCTTCACACTAGCTAAAATATCTTCTATTCTATGTAATTCACTCAATAAATCGTCTACGTTTTCGCTAACAATAGATAAGATCTGAGCAAATCTACTAAGATAAATCATTTTTCTTTCCACTTTTTGGCTATCTTGTATTAATAGCTTAAGTGTACTGTTGATACTGATTTGATTTTTTGTTAATTGTGATATTACCCTGGTATGTTGAGCCATCCAATCTTTACCGAGACTTATATGGCTATTAAGTTCAGCTTCTAATTTATGTTCATTTCTTTTGTAAAGTGCAATGGCGTCATTAAAAATTTCAGCGTCTTTACTATCGAGATTTCCGGTTATGCTTTTTATCACCGTACCCAGACCATCTATAAGACCTCTCTTTTTACGCTTTGGATTCGGTTCAAAACTACTTAATTGGTACCT
Organism: Epinotia demarniana; assembly: GCA_945867215.1. NCBI lineage: Eukaryota > Metazoa > Arthropoda > Insecta > Lepidoptera > Tortricidae > Epinotia > Epinotia demarniana. Next base: position 31,370,318 of record OX244259.1, on the reverse strand, counting down.
TGCTTTAATTAATTTTGCGTTAATGTGTTCAATTTGTATTTCAAATGACGGATAGTCGTCTTTGGTTAGTCGTCTTTTAATGTCAGTTAACTGATTAATAACAATAGTTATTTTGTCTTCTATGTCAGTCAGTTCAATGTACTGTAAAAATGTATGGTAATGGGTGATAAGATTTGCTGTTCCAAGTTTAAAGGGTAGGAGTCCGGGTCCGTTGTCTAGGCTTTCAAGTGTTATCTCGCGAGCTTGCAGATGGATCGTCAGTGTCATTGTCATCGTCAGCACCAGTATCCTGTAACAAGCGTGCACTTTTAGGTACGCGTTTCAATCGTGATTTACCTATCTGACCTCTTTTTTTTGACGTGTAAATATGAATGGGTAAGTTCTCGATAACGACATCTTGGGTATACCGGGGTGCCAGTTTTTGACGAGCTGTAGCAGGGTTATTAATAAAAATCTGTTGCTGGGCCTGATAGTTAGCTTCTGGTTCGCGATTTTTGTTTCTACTCTCTATAATTTCAGTTCGACGTGCCAAGGCAGATTGATTTATTATATCGTAAACCTTTTGAATTCGCTCTCTATGCGTTTGCATATATCTCTGTAGTAGGTGTTCGGTTACACTTATGTCTATGGGGTCCCTAGGATCATAGTGTCCTGTAATAAGATCAATGGGTCTGCATTTTGTGAAACTATGGATTGAACTATTGTAAGCAAGCAAAGCGTAAGGCATGAGGTTAGTGACAGGTTCGTTAGGATTTTGAAGTAATAATATTCTGAGGTGCTCTAATATAGTGGAGTGGAAACGTTCTATATGTCCATTGTCATTTGGACAGTGTGCCAGGGTCTTGTGGTGATTTATTTTATGAAGCTTTGTAAATTCCGTAAATAATTGATTGGTAAACTCAGTTCCTTGGTCAGTCACGATGGTTAGTGGAAGTCCGTGATGTGCTGTGAACAGGTCCATATGGACGACTTCGAAAGGTTTACTAGGGGGGGCACGATATTAAATTGCTGTCGAATTGGGTTTCTGTCGTACTTTGCCTGGCCGCAAATCGAGCATCCATTTATGAATTTGGTTACACTATCCTTCATTTTGGGCCAGTAGTACCGGCGGGATAAAGCCAAGTAACACTCGTTAATTCCACGGTGATTTGTTTTACTCTCATGATACTGTTTGATTAGATGCTGTTGTTTCAGAAAATTACTAACGTTTTCTACTTCATTTTTTGTTAAAACTAATTTCATGGCAGAGCTTCGGAATTTCTCTTGTAAAATTGGTACTATTGTGTACATCCCTAGTGAAGGTGTAATTAATAAAGCGGTCTTTACCCTAGGATTAACGTGTTCTTTAATTGCATCAATTAAATCGTTTTCTAAATTTAACTCTGACAGCTGAACAGATGTTCGGGTGTGAGTGTCAAAGAATTTTGATATAACAGGGGTTCTCTTAACGTCACCAACTATAGTAAGGCATAACTGTTTTTGGAATTTATTTAGCGGATCTTCGGTTATGGGTACTTCTAGAATAGGGTTTTCACTATCTGTATGTACTGTCACTGTATTCGAACTTACAGGAGATGGAGGTCTTTCTGTGGGATTTGCTATTATTGAGTCTATTTCATCATTGATAGGGTTTTCAGTTTCGGCTGTTAGTGTGTCTGAGCTTGCAAGAGATGGAGGTCTTTCTGTTGAACTCGCTATTATTGAATCAACCTCTTCATTATAAATTTCTACTCTTGATAGTGCGTCAGCATTTGTATTATACTTTCCCTTTTTGTATATGACTGTAAAGGTATATTCACTCAACTTAAGCCTCCATCTTGTGAGTCTAGAGTTAGGTTCTTTCAGGTTCATGTACCATTGCAATGGTTTATGGTCGGTTATTACTTTAAATTTCCTGCCAAATAAATAAGGGCGAAAGTATTTAGTTGCCCATACGATCGCTAAAAGTTCTTTTTCGATAGTGCTGTAGTTAAGTTCGCTAGAATTTAAAGTTCGAGATGCATAGGAAATGGGTTTGTCTGAGCCCACGGTACCTTGAGACAGTATGGCTCCGATAGCAACATTTGACGCGTCTGTGGTGAGTATAAACTCTTTGTTGAAGTCAGGGTACTGTAATATTGGGTCGTTAGTTAACAAGAGTTTGCATCGTTCGAAACAGTTTTTGAATTCAGAGTCTATACGAATTTTCTGACCTTTTTTTAAGCAATTAGTGAAGGGCTTAGTAATTCTAGCGAAGTCCGGAATAAATTTTCTGTAGTAACCCAAGAGTCCCAAGAATTGTTTGATTTCCTTAGTGGTTTTCGGAAGGGGGTATTTTTCAATAGCTGCTATTTTATCAGGGTTGGGTTTTATTCCTTTTTCGTTGATTATGTGTCCTAAGTATGCTGTTTCTAGCTTAAGGAATTCCGATTGGTCCAACTGAATCTTAAAATTAGATTCCCTAAGTCTCTGAAATACTTTTTCTAAATTTGACATGTGTTCTTGAAGACTGGTGCTAAAAATTATTATATCATCAAGATATACTAGACATATTTCGTTCTGTAGTCCTCTGAGGACATTATCCATTACTCTCTGAAAGGTGGATGGCGAATTTTTCAGGCCCATGGGCATTCTTAAAAATTCAAAATGCCCATGTTCAACATTAAAAGCGGTTTTGGGAATATCTGTTGGATTCATCTCGACTTGGTAAAACCCGCTAGCCAGGTCGAGGGTGGTGAAGTATTGGCATCTGCCTAATTTATCAAGGACATCTGTTATATTTGGGATGGGATATTTGTCATCGATGGTTTTTTCGTTGAGTTTCCTAAAATCTACTACCAGGCGCCATTTTGTCTTTCCGGAAGCATCAAGTTTCTTAGGAACGATCCAAATTGGAGAGCTCCAAGCTGAATCTGAAGGGCGACTAATATTTTGATCAAGCATTTTTTGAATTTGATCTCTAACCTCTTGTCTATGGACATACGGGTATCGATAGCTCTTGGTATAGATAGGAATCTCATCGGTAGTTCTGATTACGTGTTTTATTTTATTGGTGAACGTTAAGGGTTCATTTTCCAAATAGAATATGTCTGCATATTGCGAACACAGCTTTTCTAAGTTGATTCTCTCTTCAGGATTGAGATGTTCGGTGCGTAGCCGGGATAAAACTTTATTTGAGCGATCTGCATTACTTTGGACGCATGTTTGTTGAATGTGATTAATTTCTGCGGAAATTGGTTCGTTCAATGTAAGTATGATGTCATCATTCGTCGGGTTTGTTACTTCAATTACACCGAATTGGTTGGATACCTTAGTTAAGCAAGGATTAATTTTACAACTCGAAACAACTTGTTCATCTATGAAAGCCTCACCGTCATGGACATCTACAGGAATATTAACGAGCTTTGATGAATTTGCGGGAATTATTTCCTCAAATAAATTTTTGTTGCAGGAATCATGTAATCGGATGGGGACTGTGGATGTTTCGGTCTTCAATATGTTATTTTTTAAATCAATCTTTGCTTTCCATTTTGATAACAGATCAAGGCCAATAAGACCATCAAAGTGGTTGTGAAATTTATAGACGAATAGTTTTATGTCTCGCGTGTCTCTGAATTCAGGAAAACACGGTATTGTCATAGAATACTTATTTACTGTCGTTGCATGTACATTGGTCACCTCAAAAGGGTCAAATGACAGCGGAAAGTCCGGAAAGTAAGTTTGAACTGCGTCGGGGCTTATGAAGGATCTATTAGCCCCGGTATCAATTAAAAACTTTAGAGGGGGGTTTGAGATGTTAATGAATGGCAACTGCCGCTGTGCTTGCAGATTTAGTTATATTTTAACTTTTTGGATTTCGGATCCTTCTGAAAAAAAGAGTCTGGATTATTTTGGGAATCGGCGGGTGTCTGATTGCTCTCCACACGAGCATCATGACTGAGATTCGAAGGAGGAACGGCTAAGTTGTCGATGGTTTCGTAAGCTGTATTGTCATAGTAATTATAGTCGTCAGCGTATGTGAACATTGGTTCGTAAGCTTCAGGTACTCCGTAATAGTGCGTAGAGTCATAGGGGTTGTAGTAGTCAAAGCAATCATTTAAGTTAATTTCGTAGGCTCTGAACTGGTTCGGTGCTGTATTTCTGAAGATTGGCCGATTGGGGTTATTCTGAGCGGGGGGCAGTGGTCTTGTTACAAAGTGGCTGACTCCACTCATTGGTATTGGTCCTTGATTAGAGTTCCTATTTGGCAACTTAAAAACGTTACTCTGGGGGTTATAATTCGGTGGGGTTGCGCGGAATATCTGTTGGGTGCGAGATGGCATTCTAGGAGCAGGATTATTGAAGGGCACGGGCCTCCATGGTTGTGGTTGCGGCGTAAATTGCTGCCAATTATTCGGTTGCGGTAGTACGTTGAATGGCCTGTGCAAAGGCATATTGGCCATGGGGGTAAAGGTAAACGGTTTCTGAAATGCAGGTGTCTTCCTACCTGTTGCCTGCTCGTTGCGTTGCTGTACGTAAATGGCATTACTTTCTTCCTGAACAAATTCTAATGCCCGTTCAATACTTTCAGGACGCATACATCGTATTCGAGAACCCAGAGGTTCGTTCAATCCGCGAACAAAAGCTTGCATGGTAAGTTTTTTGTATAGGTCTCTTTTGGACTCGATGGTTGTTCCTAAAGTTTCATGCAAGGTCACATAGGTCATGATAGTACTGAACAAAGTTTGGCATCGTTCATAAAATTCCTGTGGGGTGCTCGAACCTTGAGCTAGCAAAGCGAGGTCGTTGTAGAGGGCTGTCTCATCACGCTGATCAGAAAAATTATTAATTAACGCTGACCTGATACCATTCCAGTTTTCAGGAACACCATTAGTATTAATTGTCCGGGCCGCAGGTCCTGTTACTTTATTAAGGATGCCATTAAGTAGAGCAAGATTCGTTAATTCGGCTCCCGGGTTATTCGAAACGTAAGTAAGTACTAACTGGTCGCACAGACGTATAAATCTTGTTAAAGTATTGGGGTTCCCGTCAAAATCGGGCACTACACGCAACGCCTTGTATATTGAGTCAAGGTCGGTTTGCGCCATATTATCACTTAAATTTCTATTCGTATCTACTAAATTATTCCTACTTATTCTCCTAGGAGGTAGGGTCTCCTGGGATCTCTGGTTCCCGGGATAAAAAATTTTGACAGTTAAAATTGGGAATGGAAAAGGATAGCAACACAATAGAAAATTCTTAGTATATAAAACTCACGGTTTCATCATCGGTCTCCGGTATCGATAGCTGGATACGCCTCCGGCTGCAACCGCCCGTAGGTTCTGGATTCCGAAGTCGCGAACGTTCCCGATATAAGAGAGTCTTTACACGATTTTTGCGTAAATAGTTCGCACTCCCGAACTTCACTCGACTGCGCCACTTATGGTTTCGGGGCAGCGGAGGATGGAGATGAATGATCTTAGTCCAATTTAAGCACACACGATTTAATTAATTAATACAAGAAATAAATTATTTTAATTATGAACTAGTGAAACCGGTCGATGTAAGATCCGAATTAAGTAATTGTCTTCCCTCGTTCTGGTAGCGCGGAGCGGCGACCTCCCACGTCGCTGGGAGCCGGGCACAGGTGTATCGCGGTGATTCAGTCTTCGCCGTAGCTGCTATGTGATACTTTGCCGATACTAGTGGTGCCGTATGGGTTCGCCTGGGTATTTAGTGTTAACCCATAACAGGGGGGCTCCCATACAACAAACTTCTTTTTTACTGATTTAATAGATAATGGTACGGAACTCGTGCGCGAGTCCGACTCGCACTTGGCCGGTTTTTTTTGTAATATGCATGTGGGTGTTGCCTGTCAGTGAATGTTACACCTAGCATAAAACTGTTACTGCAAGCTATTGCTAAACAATTGTTGGTAAACCTAATAAATAAATAAAAAATAAAAAAGCCGAACATTTGCTGGAGTCATGACCAAACCACTGGTTTGAGCTCCATAAACCGAAAGTCATGTCTACTGAGTCTTTAACGTATGCAATTTAAAATTACGATTTATTACAAATAATATTATATACTTTCAAGATATTCGATTTGAATTTTATAATGTATAATTCTGATCGTAGTGAAATGGTAATTTTAGTTTGGTGAATTTTTGTATGCCTTGTGGCAAATCACAGTGAGACATGTTTTTTAGTACCCTAACCTGTGTTTTACAAATAAATTATTTGAATTAAATTGAATTGGAACGTCTTTTCTATATAGTAGAAAAATACGTGAAGCTGTTGAAATCAGAACCATCGTTATTTCAACCAGGATGACGGTTTTAAGATTTCATTTTCGTGGAATTCGATCATTAGCCAGCGTCAAAAAACATCTTCCGTTATAGCACCGGAAATTAAGTGTGTCGCAGCCCTAATGTACTAGTGGTTAATAAAGACCAAAGGGGGTACTTTGGAAAAACCGCGCAGAAAGAAGATGTTGATACGTTGATACCCACTCACACCCGAAACATCGGGAAACCTCAGTGAGGTACCAACTGCATAAGTGAATTATGCGCGATTAAGTCCCGTTTAGTAAAAATAATGTGTAAGAATCGTGAATGTTTAAATCAATATAATTTCCGTTTATCAACACTACGTTATAAATTATAAAATGAGTTTGGTTACGACTATTGACTCTTATTGTTGCTAAGTTGCAGATAAGCAGCTCGTTTTTGTTGAACGTCAACATGTATTTTTACCCATGTAAGAAATTCAGTTTTAAACAGTGTTGCATTAGACATAAGTGTAATTTTATTCTTTGATTATCATTTACAAATTACTATTTGATATGTAAGTTATGTGCAGAAGCCGCAATCAATTAAAATGTAATGGACGTGATAGTGGCAGCGGCCATCTTGTTGCTTGACTTCGCCCGCCCCTAGGGTTGTCAGTCCAGATTTATATTGTATTTATGATATTTAACTTATTTATATTTTTTAAAAGAAATTCATTAGTAACTTATATTTATCGTACTTACTTGTGATCCACCGACATAAATAAGACAGTTGGATACTTTGTGTGATTTTAATACGTTCGTCGCGTTGATAATCAGACTATTTGTTACAGAAATTTAACGATACTTATAATGGATTCACCAAAGAGACGTAAAAAACGGGCACGCAAAAACATTCTAAAAAAAATATTCATAGACTATTATCCTTCTTTCTTGTGTAGTCGAAAAAGTTAACACCATTTTTAAGAACCCTATCGACAATTTATCGAATTTGCATAAATTCTGCTATACTAAGAACAGACCGCTACCTGTCTTATCCGTCTTCGCCTACCAGGGATTTTAATAAAAATGGGCCTATTTTGGAATAAATAAGGTTCATTTTTGTAACAATACCTACTGAAAAATTAGTAAGATGTAGGTACACTTATTATGGCTATTATTGACGTTGCGGCGGTATGTAGTCAGAGTACTATGCCTAGATTTCGCCTACTACCTGTGGAATCCAATTTTATTTCCATGCAGTGAAATTTAAGGTTTGAATTAGGTATATCGATAGGCACAGATAAACATGTTTGATCATTGCGTATCCAAAATACTTGAATGTATAAATCTAAGATAATTATTGAGAAATGTGCCAAAACCTAGGCGAAGTTCCGAAACTGGACATTCTTACAATCCCTCCTTATCAGGTATTGCCTGTCTTAAATCTACCTTTTCTTTAACCTTACTATCAACGATAGAAAAAGCTATGTATTGTCGTGTTGAGTTGACGTCTTATAAACGATACTGTCAATACAAGCAATATTAGGACTGGTCTACCACAGTCTTTCAATGTCTGTTAGCACTTGATGTATAATAAGGATGTCCCAAAAGTCAACATCCAGCCGCGAACTGGTCACCTGTTTTATTTTTCTATTTTTTGGATAACTGTTATGATTTGAGCCTATCACCCGTTTTCGGCTTAACGTTGACTTTTAGGACACGGTGTTTGTAGTTGTATGTTGAGTTACTTGAGTTACAACTTACGTTTCCGGTGGTTCGGCAGATTTATTATCCTTAGTCAAAGGTCGAGAATCAAACAAGAGCCACTTGATGATGTGGGCTTGGAGGCCAGCAAGCAGCGACCTGGTGCCATTTCGAGGAGCAGCCAGACCGTATGCTAAAGGCTGGTCAGGCGCTCTCATTACAATTGGGGACCTGATCCATTCCACCCGCGGTGGGCATGATGCTGTACCAAATGTTGTTACGCGGAGTTCCTGTATTTGGAAAAAGTATACACGGTATACACGGTATATACCTCACGTACAAATATAAAACTACTGATAATAATGAATCGGCATAGAAAGTGCTACTTTTCCAAGCACTTATATACAAAACAATTATATCCGCACTTGGGACAATGAATCACAGAACTAAACTGAATACATTTTCCACGGAATCAATTAAATGAATGATAGTGTGTTCCTGTATGGTCCAGAGTAAAAAAAACCAGGAATGTATCTGAAGATGAGGAATTCGAAATTGTATAATGATAATGCTTAGTATTTGATTGAATTTAATATTTATTTAAACCAGCACCGATCGTTAAATCTAGTTGGTTTTCTAAATATTTCTTATAACGTTATTCATGTTTTGAAACGATTAGCTTATTTTGTGATATGGTTCTTAAGATATGTTATCACCAGACTAAAAAAACAGTAAATCTTGACGTTTATTTTTCAATTTTGGTATTCAATTATCTGTTTTTCATTCTATTTATTTAAGTATAACAAAGAGGGGTTAGTTACACTATTAATAACTAAAAACTGCGGGACCGATTTCTATGTTTCATTACTTGGATATGTATTCGCTTCGAAAAAATAGAACATGGAGAATTAATAATGTATACACAAATTATTATTTTCATAAATTTTGTAGAAAAGGAAGTTCGCAGTGTCAGCTAATATGCGAGTATATTCGATATTCGAAAATTATTTTTATTTCAAACCGTGTTACAATATTTACTTTAAACAAAGCAGATTATTCTGTACAACCTTAACGACACGACAAGACAACGGTTTTCATAAAAATCGTCGGACATATGATATGTGAAAATTAAATAGGACGTGCCGCATATGAATGTGAACTGTGCGAACAAGATTAATAACTCGAGTTTAGCGACAGAATAATGAGGAAGTGTAAAAACTCAGGGCGAATAAAAAAAGTTTGCTTACGATTAAGGAGCAACTGACGTACAGTATTTGTGACTGTAAATTTCAGGAATCACAAATGTGTGCAATACCTGAATGTTGTATTGTGTTTTCTAGAATTACTATACTTCCGAAAGTCGATAATGTTATACAAATGTATGATACTTAACTATTTATAAATGGAAACACAGTCTTTGGATTTATGCACTGGGTGTGGTGTTAATAGCCTCATTTAAATGAGTGCAATACTTTGAAAACTTAGAAACTTAACTCTATAGATTATTTAATTATATGCGGAAGGTGCATGTAAAGTAGGTACATCTTGTGCAAATGTTCAGTACTGCTAAAGATTTATGTATAATCTTACAGCAGCCAGCTCCTCGGTTATCGGATTGCCACCCACGACGCATGGTTTCGTGCCGGGCGGTAACTTGTTACGTGGATACAACACCCGTTCTGAAACGACAACAGATTAATATGTGGGTGTATACCTCAACACTTCGAAAGCTTAAAAGCAGATCAAGATATTCCAAATTGATATGTTTTGCTCAATAATTAGTAAAGTAGCACATCAAATAAAAAGATACCGAAACACTCCTCTTGTGATGTACCCAGAGCACTCTTCCGTATCATAATGAAATAAATAATTTAACGTTGTAGATCACTGCTAAGCACTAGGTCCCTGCGTTAATTTTCTACACTTGAATGTAATTGAAAAAACGATGAAATATTTTTTTATTGGTCGAGTTAAACAATTTTAATTTGAAAAAGAAGAAATATTTTTACAAAACTAGTCACTTTTGTATATTCAATATTAAGTGCGGAGTGAACAACCGCAGAGTTCTAGGTCTAGGCAGGTCGGGTGTATCCGTGGGGAAATGATTTCTTACTGCGTCGAAGTGTGAAATGTGAACTGCATTACAAGTAATTGCCTTCGTGCTGCACGCTCCTGTTTTAAGTGTCAAGGGCATACATCTATCGTTTAGATTCAATTTTGCAATTGGCTTCAAAAATAGCACATGTGGTTCATGCTAAATAACAAACCCAACAACTTCGATACTCCACAATTAATAAATATTTACGAAAAGTAAAGCCCTACAATACTAAATAGACATAAATTTTTAAGTTCTCGAAAATAAGGCAATCTTGTATTGAACAGTGACGATCTTATATATTAAAACACCATAGGGTCTCGTATATAGTTACATAGAATTTAAAATGCGGGTTGATTATTTACTTGGTTAAAAATAAATATATAATTTACCTTCATTAAGCAAAGTAGAAGCATGGCGTTTTCCCGGAAGCATTTTTATTATTGTTTAATACAAAAATAAAATATTTGCACGTATTTTTAACGAATTAAAAAAATGCACCAGATTTTTTTCGAATATGAACGTTCACTGCATATTAATAAGTAATTTCACTCACAAGGTTGTAACTAGTGATAATATTATAATGCAATACGACCCTCAGCCTCATAGACTGTCGACTTGGTTGGTTTTGGTGCAACTTAACTGCACGTCATACTGGCTTAGGTGTTTGGTTAAAAATGCTTGCATTCGTGAATGTAATAACACTGACTTTACTTGTGTTAGACGACTAGATGGGTGTAAAATAGCGTTTAGTAGGACAACCATGTATGTAGAACCAACTCTTTATTTTGGATTGTCGGCAAAGTTCATAACAAATATGCTTTTGCAAATCAAAGAGATTTGTTAAGATTTAGTTAGAGGAAAACGTTTTCTCCCGAAATAGAAATATCATATAAAACATTTCTATTGTCAGTAGCGAGCTGCTAGCTACGAGTATACTTCCCTCTTAAAAGCACAAAAGATGTCTCCCATGGCAATAAACCCTTTTTTAGGGTTCCGTAGTCAACTAGGAATCCTTATAGTTTCGCCATATCCGTCTGTTCGTCCGTCCGGCTGCGGCTTAGCTCAGTGACCATTACTATTAGAAAACTGTAATTCGGTATCGGTATATAAATCAATCACGCCGACAATTAGGTAAAATTAAATATTGAAAAGATTTTTTTTTATCGTACCTGGCTAAACATAAAATGGGGATGTATTTCTTTTTCTCTGAAAACCTATGCCAACCTATGAAAGCCGGCTAAATGGCTATTAAAGGGATGGTGAAAAAAATCGTGGCAGTAGATAGAACGTAATGATATGATGATTTTAAAGAGAAAACTATCACGGCTAAGTAGGCATAATAAGTTACCGAATACTAGTAGATCAACTTAAAAATGTACTTTGAAAGGCCAAATTTGTTAAATAAATTCGACCGACGCAATCGCACCATTTAGTTGTCGCGCGCCTATCGATGTAACAAAGACAGTTCTCTAATTTGTCGCCGAAAATTGTATTGCCGATTATCAGTTCGCAACCAACTTTTGGCATAATTTCATTTCGCCGAATGATCATGTGTCAACTTATCAAAACATTCATTTTTATTTCCCAACCTCACTCATGGTTGCCCACTGTATGCTTATTAGACTTTTTTTATTAAGTCATTTTTCTAAGTTCGAGTAGCAGAAAGGCTGTTGACTAATATATACATTTCATAATATAACGCTTACCAAATGTTTTATTTAGGAAGGTTTCATTTAGTAACTATGGAACATATTTATAAAGTGGGTAAGTGCAACTGCTCACCTGTTATATGAAAATGAAGGTACCTGAATGAATCGTATCATTGGATGTAAGTTTTTACATCATTTCTTTTTGGACTGTTGCTTGGTGGAATGTACGTATGAATACGTTTTTTTAAACAAACGCCTGCCAGTTATTTCAACCTAACCTATACCTAACCTAACCGCCAGCGTGTCTCCTACGTCACGCGAGGTGCCTAAAGCCGCTCTAAAGGGCACAAGATAACCATAACCAAACCTATAAATAATAGCACTGTTACGATTATTTGTTGTTTTTTTACTGCGGGGGGCTTCGCCTCCGAGCCCCCTTTGTGGGGGTGGTTTCGCCCCCATCCCCCCTTCCATCCTTGTAACTTATATACACGTTGAATAAAAGTCAGACTTTGTTATGCTGTCTTGTTCTTTGAAGTAAAAAGTTGGCTAATGTAAAAACAGGGAACTGTTGCATTGACGAAACGTTATTCGGTTAGTAATTGTTTGTCCAACTGAAAAATTTGCCAAATGATAGGTATGCCAAAAAATTTTAGTCATTATAATAATCGACTTTACAATAATTCTACCTAATGAAACGTTGTCTTACAAAAATTGGCCATTAGTTAGTTTTCAATGTGAATCATCGGCGAAAAGTTGGTTGGCAAGTGAAATTCGGACATAAAAAAATAGGAGAAAAGGCAGAACCCTAACAAGGACAGACATGCAACCATAGATATATATATATTACTTCGTAAAGATAGGCCCAACGCGCACGAGTAATTCATCTAATGCGGTGGCCCGACACAGGCAATTGCGGGCCACCGTGCCTTAAGTCTTCAGCTGTCACAGTGTGTCACAGTATGTCAAGCAAATATTGTTCGAACAGGCGTATCTTTACTTTCGATATCATTGGATCAACTATGGAACCTTTCATTGCGCGTGGCCCGACACACACCTGGCCACTTTTGTTATATGTTGAACTAATGTCTACATAATGCCAACTGCAAATGAAACGCCACATAAGTCGAAATTAGACTTTTCGATGGAAATCCAGCGCCGAAAACACCCCATATACCATGCGCTCGGACAGGTACGTCTATATTTTCTATAGCCGTATGCAAGCCGAACGAATTTGAGTAGGTATGAAAGAAAGACCTAGAAAGTTGCTGGTCGCGCAGCTACATAATTAATAATGATGTAGTATTGCAAGGATCCTTATTGTAAGTAACTTTTAATTTACGTTTATTTTAAAAATATAGGTAAGGTAATTCCTAAAGTCGAGTTATCCGAAAATTACTAATATCTACTAAACGCGGGTGGAGCTGCGCGGGCACTTTGTATTTTTAGCCAACTGTCTCATTGCTCATGTTTCAGTAATATTAGTAGTATATTTATATTAAAACTAGAATATGCAACATGTCACCACGACTTTTGTTTTGTTCAAATCTAATTTCAAGAATAATAGTCATAATAGACAATCATAGACTACGATATGACAGGGAGGTAAACTAAACCGGTTAACATACGAAAGTATGTGTGTAAAGATAATATGTAATACTCCTCCTGAATTTGGAATGTGGTAAAATTTTAAACATTTATAATCGCATTGCATAATAACAAGTAAACAAAAGAATATTAAAAGTAACTATAACACACATAAATAACAGACTTTTAAACACTAAAAATATAAAGTTGTTCGTAAACCTTTAACAGTTACAGTTACAGTTACAGGTTATTGTTTTATGGCTTTGATGAAGTGATATTATTGTGCTTCACACGTTTGCTTTTCTCGAATCTGTTTGACATGGCGATGGCTTCCATGTTATCTACGTAACTGGTAGGGGTTAAGCACTTACCGAGATCCTTGGCTAATCCTACAATGTTTACTACCTCGGAACATGTGTTGGCCAGCGCGACGTATTCGGCTTCCGCCGTTGACAAGGAAACACAGTGCTGTTTTCTTGAATGCCTTCCGATTACATGACCGTTGTATCTGATTACATATACTCGCAGTTTTTCTGTGTTTCTTCTGGCCTGCCCAGTGCCCATCTGAGTATGCATCAATTTAGTTCATTTTGATTTCTTATAGTTCAGGCCGAAGTGAATAATTTCCTTAAGATATCTTGAAATTCTTTTCGCTTGATTCCAACCTTGTGTCCCGGTTTATCTAAGAATTGACACATCTTTGAATAACTGATTTTGCAGCAGCATTTTGGGCTTTCTTTAGGTCCCAAACGGATGGACCGATTTGAATGTGGTTTTGTTTTTGTGTCATAGATAATTTTATCTCGGATGTTCTTAGCCATGTATCATGAAAATCTGTTCAGCCTTTTTTGAGATATTGAACTTTGAAATGAATATATAGGGAGTTTTCCAAAATTTCTAAGTTGTAGTTATTATCCTTACAAACTTCTCTTAAATCTATGTATACGTCAGGTCTTTTCCACTTTAAAAGTGTTTAATTTTCAGTGAAAATGACGTCTGTTGTCTATGCTGTGAGCCGAAGGCGAGTTCCGGCTATAATACGAGGCCAGGATGGCATTTACGGTCGGAGCGTGTATAGTACTTTCCTCAAAAATAAAACATTATGTTTGAATAAAAGATTCGAAGTTTATTGCTGGAGAATTATGTAGGTACATTTAACAAGATCAACTATTAAGAAATGTTGCAGGTTACGTTAATCATATTAGGACCACTTGTAGTATTATGTTCAGCTTTCCACGTCATGAACTTTTCATAATTGTGCAAATATGTCTCCTTGGACTTGGGTGGAAGTAAATTATTGTTCGCCAATTCCCCCTCAACTTTTAAATTGGGAGGCGTGCAATCTATCTCGCAATCTGATTCCAGTAAAAGAACTTTGGCCTACTACCTGATATTCGAACTAACATTTGGGTGTTAGAGTTTAATACTCGGTTGTGGAGGTTGTATCACCCTAAAAAAACTTAAATTGACTACAACCTAAAGCATTACGAACGCTGTGTAGGGCAGTTATGATACTTTAGATAGATTTAAAAATCTTGCCAGATCCTTTAGCCTTTAGACATGTTAAAAGACGTTAAAAAAGGCGGTTTTGGGAGAACCTCTTCATCCGACACGACAACAAAAAACTAAATGCTTTCGTTTGTCAGACAAAAACGATTCGAGTGTTTCGGAATGTCCATATATTCGAGTATATCGTACCAACGGATCGTTTTCGATTTTTGACAAGACCGTTCGTGTCTGTCTAAATATTTCGTTTTGGACATTGATTTATTTTGCACCTATGCTTTGTGTATTCAAGCAATGCTAAATAAAACTTTAGAACGAACTAGGCAATACTTACTTTTGTTTGTCGTGGTACATGGCTGTAAAATTCACGGTTGAAACTACTATTCAATCTGGCCAAATATAACTATTGTTTGTCATGCTCATTTTATATTGCTTTTAGTTATAACATGGATATTGTGCAGTTTTGCATGTGATTTGCTGTATAAGGTAGCGCTTTTCTATCCATTAGTAGTAAGGTAGTTTTAAGCCGTAACAATACTTAAAAACTGAACTAACCACCAGATTTATCAATACGCAGAAACGAAATTATAATGATTTTTATTACTAAACAGGACTTAATCGCGTACAATGAGGTTACTGATGTATTAGGTGTACCGAAGATTTTTTGGCAGATTTGCACTTCTCAAACAAGTTTTCCTAAAAACTAATTTGCTAACTTAACATTTACACAATCATCTTTTGCAAGCTAACGTTAAGCAAATAATAAATTTTTAGGCATTAACTCAGTTGATCATAAGTCATAACAACATTTTCCAATATTTTTTTGACGATTAAGTCAAATTCCAAAACATACAACACCCAAAAGATAATATAGCAAACCTAATGCTTTTCAAATACATGCATCAAACATTATTTTATTTGGTCATATATTATATGTAAGACTGTAAGTACGTAAATTACTAAAAAAATATCGCTTCTGACGCTTCGCCCGCGGCTACCGCGGGGTCCGCGGGACGCTCGCTTCGCTCGCTCAGCTCGTGCGTCATGCGCTGTATGGTCGCTGTTCCTCTAACACTCCTCGATTTACTCGTCGTCGTACCTAACAAAGATCTTCTTAAGGTAGAATAGGTAGGTAACAACATATTTCAAATGCTATTTTGAATTACAATTGGCATACGTAGTGTACGGTACGGGGTGCTCTCATTCGGTTTTCGGTAATTACAAAGCTTTTTTATGATTTTTATTCTATAATCATGCAAATTTTTAAGTCCTATTATGGTGTTTGCCCTTGATGGCAATTATTTATTTATTTATTTATCGTATGGCAAATCAGTCTTAGTAGGGAGGCCAATTGGCTAAAACCAAAATTCCGTTTGAGTGAAGAGGTTCCTACCAACAAGTAGTATCATTGGATTCAGTGAGGTCTCCCGAGTATGAAAAGTGCTGTTGTCGCTCTCTAAAGGTGTGGAGGGGATAACTATGACGTCACAAAGATGTCGGCGAGTGATATCAATGTTTATCAATTATCTCCCTAAATACTCAACGTATTTGAACAAATGAGGCATCAAAAGAAAGCTATTTAAACAGCCAACAAAACATGTTATACATATTAAAATGTACATCTTATAATTAAAAAGTCACACTTAAATAAACATTTTTCTATAAACTCACCTTTTATTTCAATGCAAAAAAATCTATGAAGGAGGCGTTATCGTCAAAAATTACTTCATATATACGAAAATGCTACATTTATCCTTTATACAATGCTTTTTGAATCATTGGAATCGGGTCATAAATAAGTATACTACGGCTGTTTCACCACGGGCGCGGCGAACAACGCGGTGCACGCGCGAGGGTTGCCGAGCCCGAGTGTGCGCGGTTTCTTGAGTGTACCTCGATAACTTCTTAACTGACTTGGACAAATGAGATATCATATGAGAGTTATTTGAATTCTTAATGAAACTTCTTTAATAGGCAAAACTTTGCCATTGATGTATTAAAAAATAGGAAAAATTACAGATTCAAAATATTTTTACTGTGTATTAAAAAAAATGAAACGCGAGACAAAAAAAAAATTGGCCTATATATACGTCCCACTGCTGGGCACAGGCCTCCTATCATGGAGGAGAGGGAACGGGCACTACCCCACGCTAGCCTAGTGCGGGTTGGGAACTGCACATACACCTTTGAATTTCTTCGTGGATGTATGCAGGTTTTCTCACGATGTTTTTCCTTCACCGAAAAGCTAACGGTAAATATCAAATGATATTCCGTACATAACTTCCGAAAAACTCCTTGGTACGAGCCGGGATTCGAACCCACCACCGCCATTTGATTGACAACCGCATGCCTGAACCACTAGGCTACCGTAGCTCTCTCTAGACAAAATTAAAAGTCAAACTTATTGTTATAATTATTTATTCGTAATTAAGTATATTGGTTAAAACACTGCACACCAATGTGGCATACATCTTTCGAACATTTCTGTTTTCTACCAGCACAACCACAGCGAGATGTTCGACAACCTGTCTTACAATTGCATGATATCAGTTCTAAATCTTTCAATGATATTGGCGGCCTAGAAGATGCTACTGGCCTCATACATCCATCTTGCATCTTCCAACCATTTTCAATAGGCTGAGGTTTTGGCATAGCATTTGGCATGTTCGCTGTATACCAACAAAGTGCTTGCAAATTTTCCCGTTGTAGATGGTGACACAGTACATCTTTTGTTGGTGGCAGTTTGTCTAGTTCTTTGACGTATTGGAATAGGGCTGCCCTCAAATCATTGATGTTTTTAATATGGTCGAGGGCCGGCTTTTTATGTACATACATTTGAATGATGAATATCTTCCACCTTTTCATGTTGTGTTTCAGATAATTCCGGATACTGACCAAAATCATTTAACAGATCTCCGTGAACGTTGAATGTTATCCAACTAGATGCCTTGGTATGCCCGGAGAAGGCACTGGTGGTAGCGCATCCAGTTATTGCGTGGTAGGCAAGTATAGTTAAAACAGAAGATGGTAGAATCGTTTCCTCTAAACCTGAGATTCTGGTTAGATAGAGCGCTTTTACGGACAGCTATACACGTCAACGCGCAGACCCGAATTTAGTCAGGCGGAAGACCCTAGAGCTAGACTAACCCGACACTATACCGACGACATCCCGGACATAAGCCTGTACGAAATTGTAATGGCTCTTAAACAGCTTAAGAACAACAAAGCACCCGGTGAAGACGGAATAACAGCCGAACTTCTGAAGGCGGGTGGAAAGCCGGCCCTTCAGAAGTTGTTCGATTCCGTCTTACTGGAAGGGAGAACTCAAAAGGCATGGAACAGAGGGGTGGTGGTGCTGTTCTTCAAAAAGGGTGACAATACTGTGTGGCAGCCCTGTTCCAATACGTCAAAGAAATAGACAAACTGCCACCAACAAAAGATGTACTGTGTCACCATCTACAACGGGAAAATTTGCAAGCACTTTGTTCGTATACAGCGAACATAGCTATGCCAAATTTACCTCAGCCTATTGAAAATGGTTGGAAGATGCAAGATGGATGTATGAGGCCAGTAGCATCTTCTAGGCCGCCAATATCATTGAAAGATTTAGAACTGATATCATGCAATTGTAAGACAGGTTGTCGAACATCTCGCTGTGGTTGTGCTGGTAGAAAACAGAAATGTTCGAAAGATGTATGCCACATTGGTGTGCAGTGTTTTAACCAATATACTTAATTACGAATAAATAATTATAACAATAAGTTTGACTTTTAATTTTTGTGTAGAGAGAGCTACGGTAGCCTAGTAGTTCAGGCATGCGGTTGTCAATCAAATGGCGGTGGTGGGTTCGAATCCCGGCTCGTACCAAGGAGTTTTTCGGAACTTATGTACGGAATATCATTTGATATTTACCGTTAGCTTTTCGGTGAATCATTCGGTACATCCACGAAGAAATTCAAAGGTGTATGTGCAGTTCCCAACCTGCACTGGGCCAGCGTGGGATAGTGCCCGTTCCCTCTCCTCCATGATAGGAGGCCTGTGCCCAGCAGTGGGACGTATATAGGCTAATTATTTTTTATAAACATATTTATGACAACAGTAAACATATTTTGATTTCTGTAAGTAATTTTCTTTTTTTTAAGTCATAAATGCTAAAGTTTTGGCTATTAAAGAAGTTTCATTAAGAATTCAAATAACTCTCATATGATATCTCATTTGTCCAAATCAGTTAAGTAGTTATCGAGGTACACTCAAGAAACCGCGCACACTCGCGCTCGGCAACCCTCGCGCGTGCACCGTGTTGTTTGCCACGCCCGTGGTGAAACAGCCGTAGTATACTTATTTATCACCCGATTCCAATGATTCAAAAAGCATTGTATAAAGGATAAATGTAGCATTTTCGTATATATGAAGTAATTTTTGACGATAACGCCTCCTTCATAGATTTTTTTGCATTGAAATAAAAGGTGAGTTTATAGAAAAATGTTTATTTAAGTGTGACTTTTTAATTATAAGATGTACATTTTAATATGTATGACATGTTTTGTTGGCTGTTTAAATAGCTTTCTTTTGATGCCTCATTTGTTCAAATACGTTGAGTATTTAGGGAGATAATTGATAAACATTGATATCACTCGCCGACATCTTTGTGACGTCATAGTTATCCCCTCCACACCTTTAGAGAGCGACAACAGCACTTTTCATACTCGGGAGACCTCACTGAATCCAATGATACTACTTGTTGGTAGGAACCTCTTCAGTCAAACGAACTTCGTTATTTGACGACTTTTTTCCAACTGGCCTCTCTACTATATTTAGAACCGTGAGATCTTGGAAAAGGCAGTACGGTTGCCAGGTTGTTGCACTTTTAGCACCACCCAGGGGTCACTAAAATTTGAGACATAAATGCTGTCCAAATATAGTTCACGGCTAACATTTATTTGAGAAAACATTTTTTGACCAATCAATTATTGCTTTAAAAAAATCCATGAACATTATTTTGCCACAATAACGCATTTGGCAATTATATTTTGACAAGTGATCATTTGACTGAATTAGGATTTTGCTAATAAATTTATAGAGAATTAAAAATAAAAAAAAACTGTTCACTAAGGTGGGTTGAAAAATGTCTTTTTTGCCCAAAAATCATTGGGTAAAATAAATAGGCTTACTAGGCTATAATGGGTTAAATTTATTGTTTTACCTCTTTGAGATTACCCGTCATCCGTACGAGCAATGTTCCGTTTTAAAATAGCTACCTTTAAACTATTTTCAAAAGATAATACATATTATGTATAAATTTGACGTTTTTGTTATACATATTGTACTTACGCGTGTCGTTATACCCTCTGTCCGTTTTAACAAAATATTTTTTAGGTAGGTAATTCCAGTTAGTTTTCATAGCTATGTGCCATGTAAGGTCCCACTATCCGATTATTAGCACTTTTTTCTTAAAAGGTTTTAAAGCAAATACCTACGATTAGATTATTATTATAGTTTGCATAACTTAGTTTATTGTTAAATAAGTAGGTATAACTTGCAAAAATGTATAAAAATGAGAGAGCCCATCTCTCGCCAATAAACAGTAAATACTGTTTGTCGAGGTAAAATCTCTTCCTTAGTTTTTTTGAGGTTCATAATCAAAAATAATAATAATAATTTGCATAAATTTGGAGGATCGAAATCCCTCGTTATTTGATTACTTTCCGTTTTTTAACAGCCCCTGAAGAATCCCGTTAGAGCGTGAGTAATTGGAAGTCCTCAAATATATTTAGGTATAGTAATAATTAAAAGTTCCTGCTATCGCTATCGTATAATAGTAAAAAAATATAACAGCGCTGTATTTTTTTTTCTTGATGATTAGTTTTTGTAAATGTTGAAATTAATTGATGCAGATTAGGTAATGGTACACTTTGCATAAAATCCTATAAAAACTGAACCCGTGTGTATTGCTCTTGTGAATGTATAGAGTTTATTGTTAAATAAACGCAATAAATCATTTCTAACCGTAAATTATTCATCGTAGGTCGTTAAGTATCCTCATTGTAGTAGGGCAGTCTGGTAAAAAGTACATCAGTAGCACCCTACTTATTTATCAGCAGAAACACCTCCCATTATTTCGGAGGTCAGGCTTCGCTATGAATACGCGAAAATACCACACCATTATTGAACTTTTAACCGTGTAGGCAAACGTTAATTACAAGGCTGCAACTTGTATTATAAACGTAAGAATACATAGAAAGCATAAAGCCATTCAAAGGGGTAAAAATTTAAACTAACTTCGTACTTCGTATATAGGTATGTTATTTTTTTACATTTTCCTAGGTTTCACATCACGTTTTATTTCTTAAAATTACTATGGCATTAAAATAAAACTTTCGTTAATCCAGTAATAGATCAGATCCGTCCGTGGCACCCTGTAAACACGTATCAAACCGTGTTACCGCGTTTAAGGATCAATTAAACTATAAACACAATAATTGAGAAAAACATTTTAATTGAAGGTGAGCTTAAAGAAAAACGATTTTATAAGATTTTTAATAAATAATTACTATGATATAATTATGTGTATAGCGTCTATAGGTATGGTATCGGCACCAGATTTAAGGTCACGTATACAACATTACGTATCATGACAGCGGGATTTTGAAATTAGTATTCTTTGTCGTACCGACGCTTAGTTCAACAAAAAAACTGCAGTTTTGACTAAAAAGCTTAGTTTATTTTATTTTCAGTAATATATTTGATTTTATTATACGCTTATTACTACCCTCACTTATCAAAGATTTTTATATTGTAACCAACATTTTTTCTTTACAAGCTTACTAATATTTATTGATTTTCTAAAGTATATACAAGATTACGACTAACATTAAATTAAATTAAAACTAACTTAAATAAAAAAGGCACTCACTCGATGCATTTTACCGAGGATGCTGGCGGCATTTCTTCGCAGAATTGCAACGCTAATGCGTTGCTCGAGAAAGCTGCCAGCTCTTCGGTCACCAGTTACGTCAACCTTATTAAATAATTGTTCAACACATATGCTTTTAACGTGCCTCTTATGACGTCGTTTTTGGGCTCATAATCCTGGGCTTATAACTCAGTGGGTACTCGTGTTCTATGGTTATAAATTAAATTAAATATGATTTATTTCAGACTCGAGGTCCATAATCGTTTAGTTAAAGTGCACTTACAGCTAATGTTAGTAACGGGTATTTTAAAACTAAAATCGACGGGGGGAGGCAAGCATTGGAGCGTGCGCCTGGTCCCAATGTCGCATAATCGGGCAATCCGCCCGTTCGGCAAATGTTTGTAGGATGCTGTTGGTGCTGCTCCTCACCCTCGTCATTATGGACGCCATTCTTTTGCGTAAGATTCTGTGGAATCAAAACATGCCGGACGCACTACAATAGCGAGGGAGCCCCATCAGCATCCTGAACACATTGTTATATTGCACCCTAAGTACGTTGACGGCCCGCTGCCGCTGTGTACAGCTAACCCATAGTGCACACGAGTAGAAAGATTGGCAGAATGCCTTAAACAGGTTAACTTTCACACTCTCACTACATCGTGCGAACCTACGAGCCAGCATATTACCGAGGACCGCCAACGCACGGCGCTCCCTCTCTACATCCAGATCATCACATAGCGTGTCTGCTACCCAATGCCCCAAGTACTTAAATTTAGAGACTCTTTTTAGAGTTGTGCCTTCAAGCACAACTGGTGGAATAGAGTCGTATGTTTTCTTCCCGGCCTTAAACAACAACAACTCACTTTTTGCCGCATTGTACTTAAGGCCATGGGCAGCAGCGTACCTCTCACATATAGCCAGCAACTTCCTCAAGGCACTTATGCATGGACTCAATACCACCATATCGTCCGCGTAGCCAATGTTGTTAACAACCTTTCCACCAACGGAACAACCTATATGGGTGTAACTGAGC
Organism: Epinotia demarniana; assembly: GCA_945867215.1. Taxonomy (NCBI): domain Eukaryota; kingdom Metazoa; phylum Arthropoda; class Insecta; order Lepidoptera; family Tortricidae; genus Epinotia; species Epinotia demarniana. Next base: position 31,347,597 of record OX244259.1, on the reverse strand, counting down.
TAATGGATCAGCCCGTCCATATACAGGTTGAAGAGCTTCAGAGATGGCAATCCACCCTGTCTCACTCCACACTTCAACCTGTACACATCCGACATATGACCAGCCCACCTCACAACATTAGTCTGGTTCTTGTACCAATATTTAAATATTGACACGAACTCCCCCGGCTTGCTTGTTTCCTTCGATAATTTTGACCAAAAGTTAAATCCCGAGTAAGTTATATCCCGATTAAGTCACGTTAGCACCCTGCAGCAAGATGATTTGTTCTTCAACCAGGTTGTACAGTTTTTGGGGTTCCGTACCCAAAAGGTACAAACGGGACCCTATTACTAAGACTTCGCTGTCCGTCTGTCTGTCTGTCCCCAGGCTGTAAGAGTAAGTATTTCTGTTGCCGCTATAACAACAAATACTAAAAATAAGTATTTAAGGGGGGCTCCCATACAAAAAACTTTTTTTGAAGGTTTTTAAAGATTATGGTACTGAACCCTTCGTGCGCATGTCCGACTCGCACTTGGCTGATTTTTTTATTTTACTCTTGACAAATACACTAAACAAATAAAAAACCAGCTTGCGAAAATTATAACTTTACTAGATAATTTACTTTTCTCCAATATGCTCGGAAATGGTCGCCTTACTGTAGCAAAAATAGTACTGACGTGAAATTCCTCGTTACTGTAGAACGCAGATTTAAAAAGTTACAGTACAGTTTTAGCGGCCAGGAAAGTGAATGAAATTCCTTCCTTTAATGTATACTTTTTTACCTTTCAACTATATACTTTGACTAAGACAAAAGTGCCTTGTATAGTAACCTAATTTTTATCTGCGCACACCTCTGTTAGGTTTTGGTGGCAGTCGTATATCAAGCTAGATGTGATGTCACTGCTCAGTGCTTGTAGTACCAATTTACCGTCTAAGAGTATCCGTATGTTTGTATAACAGAACTATATCAAGATAGAAGGAAAGAGCTCGTCGATTAGTATGGGAACCGAGCGCGTAACATTTTGCGTAGGTACTTTGACGTCACGAGCGTAATTTAGTGACGGGAAACATAAGACGCGCGACATCGATTAGCACGCGATAGTTGCAATAACTTGTTGTAGGTTTATTTTGTATCGATTTAAATTATCTATAAGAACCGACAGAGGAAATGATAATTAGATTCAATACAGGAAATGAAAAATAGTATTAATAAAAAGGTCTTAGTTTTTTAGGGTTCCGTAGTCAACAAGGAACCCTTATAGTTTCGCCATGTCGTCTGTCTTTCCGTCTTCGGCTTAGATCATAAACCCTTACAACTAGAAAACGGCAATTTGGCGTGGGTATACGTATAAACCAATCACGCCGACAAAATAGTAGAATAAAATTCTGAAATAAAATTTTTTAGGGTACCTCCCCTACATGTACATTGGTGATGTATTTTTTTTTCTCGTTAAACCTGGGGTATCGTTGGATAGCTTGTTCAAAAATATTATGGGTTTTCTACAACTATTTTAACAACGAGATAATGGGATTTAAAGCCCTAATTTTTGTTCGAGTCATGCCTGCCGGCTAAGTGGCTGCTACTGGGGACGTGAAAAAATTCGTGGCAGTAGTACATATAATGAATTTAAAAGGGAAACTATCACGAACAAGTAGGCATAATTAGTTACCGTACCAATAGTCGACCAACTTAAAGTTTACTTGAAAAGGTCAAATTTTCTTACAAATTCGGCCGACGCAACCGCACCGTACGGCGATGTAACTAAGACAGACAGGCAACTACGGAACCCTACACTGCGCGTGGCCCGACACGCACTTGGCCGCTTTTTTACACTATAGAAGGAAAGAACTCGTCGAGACTTTTAGTATTATCACTCCCTAAGCATCCAAACAAATTTTTGAATGGATTGCTTACGTTCCTGCTTGTAGGCACGTAAGCAACGCTACGCTTTAATCACTGGCAGAGCTATATCATAAGCCCTCTAAATATGCGACCAGATACCCTGGGCAATGGCCAGAAGGAAACCAGTAAATGTAGGAAACCATTTTTTACGACCAGTTGCTTCAATCCATTTATTTTTAATATCAGGATCATTCGGAAAACTGAAATATAATTGTAATATAGAAGTAACCATAACCTGTTTGTTAATAATATTTGCTTTGCACTACGTACATTTTAATATATGTATATTAGCTGCATAATAATACGTTATTATCATTTCCTCTGTTTTCAAAATCGATTTTAATAATTGAGTAAGAAAATCGCAGTGTACAGCAATATTCTTACTTTAGACAGAAAAAATGAGAAATCGACCTTGAACGTGACTCGACAGTTTGAATCGCTTATTTTTATATCGCTGGTTTTGAACGCACACCAAGTCTGGCTCGTCAAATTAAAGCCGCAATGGATAACTAGCGTTGGCACACAATCGCCCGGTACTGTTTTGATGAAGATAATAAAATAAATAGTTTTTCAATTAATAACAGATATTTAAGGACAAATTGTACATTACCGATGAAAGGAAATACCTCGATTAACAGTTATTGGAAGTATTTGAACAATTAGTTATTGCGCAACAAACCATTTTGTTTTTAAAACCTGACGTCGCACGCAGACCGCGGTTGGGAGCAGACTGAAGTTCGTGGCGAACAATTGTGACACCGTGTCATAACTTTGCCACGCGAAGTACATACACTCTTTCCTTCTATCTTGATATATTTCTGTGGGTTGTATTCTCAACTTGCTGTCTCTTTATGGCATTGCATGCTTTTATTATACCGTAAAGCCTGGAATACTGTGTTTTGTTCACGCAGTACATGAATGATCCAAACGGATGTATGTTCAAGTCCTCTGAAAGCATATGAACCACTTCCAGTTTCCGTATTTGTTTAGCCTCTCAAGCTTGGGCTAGGTCTCTCGGGTCTTCCGTTAGGTCGTAATCGTTTCTGAAGACTGCAGTTCTTGGTATTTTGTCGATTGAAGCATCCATTATATAGGCTTGTGATCAGTCTGTTATGGATCTTCGTGTGGGGTGTGTTTAGTTTTATCCATAGGTTGAGGCTAAGGTAGGACTCCTGGCATTATTTCTAGTGGTGCTGTTGGGGTTTTTCTCATACAACCTGTAGTCGCTACACATGCTGGTCTTTTCGTTTTCTGGATTTTGGTGATTGCACTCGTGGTTTGGGTGCAGGGCTATGGCACCATAGCTTATCATCGGTACTATCGCCATTTTGAATAGCCACAGTATGATGTGTGGAGCCAGGCCCCATCTGTTTCCCACCATCCTCTAGCATTGCTAGAAGGCTCCTGTTGCTTAGTTTTTCGTAGATATTTCACCTCCTTCGAGAGTGTTAGTTTTGTGCCGAATAGACTTGGCCTTTGGAACCACAAGGCTATCGTATTGTTTTTTTTTTGTGTTCGTATCCCGGTACGGTAATATTGCACGTAAAACCGATGGCCGTTGGGGTGGAAAGGGTCTCGAATGGCGACCACGTACCGGAAGGCGCAGCGTGGCGAGACGGATGACCTGGTACGTAGGTCAATAGAAAAGTTTTGAGATGCTCGAAATTTAAGAATGGACCGCACCTGAGTTAAAAAATTGTTTTTAAAAAGCAAAATTAGCCAATTCTCTCGAATTTTAAAAATAGGCATTTTTAACATTATTTTACATGAACATCTTGGAGTGAGTAATTTCTGTTGTCGTTGAATCTCGCGTTTTTATTTTATTCTTCCTATTATTTCATACCTAATTTCACTAGCCCTAATTTCATTAACCCTAAAATCACAAAGCCGAATTTTCACTGTTCCTAATTATTCATTAACCCTAATGTCAGTATCCCGAATTATCATAATGTCTAATTTGTCGAATTCTCACTAAGACTAATTTTATTTAACATTTTTTTTCCTAGGCCTACTACTGCAATGCCTAATAATGACTACACCTTATTATCAATGTCTCTAAAATCACTAACCCGAATCTTCATTTTGCGTAAGTATTTTAGCCCTAATGTCATTATCCCGTATTGTCAGTAGTACTAATTTTATTACACCGATTTTTTTCTTTTTTCGTATTATGTCGGTTCTGGCGCTTTGCCGGCCGCTACCGCGGCACATTCGCTTCGCTCGCACGGCTCGCGCGCTGTAGGGTCGCAGTTCTACCTAACACTCCTCCTCGCTTCGCTCGTCGTCGTACCTAAACTGACCTACCTTAGAGTAGAATAGGTAGGTAATCCGATGTCTATCCGTCTGTCTCTTATTAGAAAGCTTAGAAAGAGATGTATAGTGCGAGAAAAGTCGAGAGAGCTCGCGCGCCGTCGTGTCGTAGCCCTACAGCAAGTCGACGCCACCCCGCTGCGCGGGGTTTCTATTTCTGGTCTGAGGGACACAAGTGAACCCTTTTTTTTTTTTTTTAAGAGGGGAAAATGCGTTACGCATACCACCAGGGTGCGGGGACGGGCCCTGGTGGTTATGTGGGACTCCCATGTCGGCTAATGAGGCCAATGGTTTACCCACTAAAAACCCCTCTATGTGCCGCCTCTACGCTATAAGGCGAGGCCACGGGAACGCCCTGGGCACACTTCCGCAACCTCGCCAGCGGCTGTCCGCGCTGCGGACTTATCTCTGGGGAGATGATTCTCCCCCTACCTCCACAAGGGGGCGCACCGAGAAACGGCACGCCCGCCACTCGGGGACCATCGTGTAGGCGACAGACGTCCCCGTGTCTGCCGCCCACAGGTACCCTTATGTGGGAAATCGGCGGTCATACGCTAACCGCCGTCGCCCCACGCGTTTGCGGCGCATCGGTTGGGAGCCCGGATCGTCCTCCCTCCCACGCTCTGCTGCCTCCTTCCGCGCCATCACGTCCTCGCAGAAGGAGGCCGCCGCCTTCCATGACCTGTCGCTCCCCACCATGGCTTCTACCACAGCGGGCAGGGAGAGGTCATGCCCCACCACGGCCACGAGTGTGGCCCGCTGCTCTGCCCAAGCTGGGCACACCGCCAGCGTCTTCGGCGTCGCCGCACTCGTGGCATTCCGCCGTCGGTTCCCGGCCCGCCACCCTACACAGATATCTCCCAAAGCAACCGTGCCCCGAGAGAATCTGCGCAAGGTGGAAGGAGAGGAATCCCCCTTTTCTACCGACCCATCTTTCCAAGACGGGCCGGATCGCTCCGATGGTCCAGTGGCCGACACAAGTGAACCCTAACCTAACCGACATGAAGCAGAGTTCGCTTAAGACAAGTCATTTTTGTCCGCCCTGATATTGCACGACCCAATAATCCGCGTCCACAAAAACTGGACACTGGCCTCACATTATTGGCTTCCATTTTGACGAGATTAGTTGTGATTATATTCAAAGGAATCCCGAAAAGGTTCACTGTTTCGAAGAAATATGCATTAATTAGGTCTAGTGAAACATAAGAGCAAAAGTTTATAGGTCAAGTGACAGATATGTGTGATGAAATTAGATGTAGTGAACATTAAACATAGTAATCATTAGGCACATTAATCATTAGGCTTAGTAGTCATTAGGAAAAATCATTATTAGTTTCACATGTATTAGCACACTTGATGTGTAGTATTAGGAAAGATAAGGAGGTATGAAATTAGGCCCAGCAAATAATTATGCCATATAAGATTAGTTATCCGTATATTAGGGATAATGAAAATTATATCGAACGTTGGTAGGTGTAATGAAATTAGCATTAACGATATTAGGTTAAGTGGGGGTGACCCCTGAAAAACAGGTTTGTGGGGATTGATGTCGTGTTATGCGTCTACGATTCGAGAACGGGACATTTAGACGTATGTGGGAAATAATTACACGTAACGAAACCTGGATCTATGAGTATGATCCGGACCAAAACACGCAACAAGTCAACCACAATTTTCACTGCAAAGTAAAATTATATATTACGTTACCAAAATATTGAACTTCGAAACTATAAATGTCATACCTTCATTTTTTCTCCCCAGATCCGGCGAAAGCAAAAGTAGTCTCTTATCTATGTTTCCCATTTCTTGGTTTTCTTTTTTCTCCGCTTTTATTGCTTCATAATCCAATTTTTCGCTCGATTTTGGTGTCCGATTGTATACTACGTACTTTGTTAAATGATCCATATTGAAACCTGATTTAATTATAATTGTAATTATCGTTTGACAAATGCGACGGTAGCAATTCATGAAACGTCTTTTATTTTATTAACATCTTTGTAGTTTTCTTTTTACAATTAAGAAGGAAAATGGCATGGTGTGAACAGCACCATTTCTAATCGCAGAATAATTTCGTGTAGGAACGCAAACACATTGTGCGGCAAAATGTTTATGCAAATTACAATTTACATAACTTAGAATGTTGTACCTTTAAATTCTTAAGTAAAGTCACACATCGCCGGGATGTACCTACCGGTGCTTGCGGGAAATCTGGTCGATTTAATTACTTTATATTATTCCTTCAGGAATTAACACCTTGAATTTGTTTTACTTACTCGCGTGATGCTAATGCTGTATATATATATATATATATATATATATATATATATATATATATATATTTATTAACGTAGTCATTGTAGTCGTACTAGTCAAATTGTGAGCTACTCCGTAGAAATCCTACTAATATTATAAATACTAAAGCATATATGTTCGTTTGTCACGCTTACACGTTTCAACCGATTTGGATTAATAACACACGAATATAGTTTATAGCATGGATTCCAATATAAGATAATATTTATCCCGGGTGCATGCAGACGAAAATGCGGTCGGAAGCTAGTAATTATCTAATTATTTAAAAAAACCAATGAAGTAAGCTATCAACAAGTTAGAACGGAAGACTTGATTTAATGGTAGATCGTATAATGTTGAATAACCGTGTGTAATATGCATGATAAAGATTTGATGAAGAATGTCATGGTTTCAGGAAATATCCATAGGATGTTTCTGTATACTTATGAAAAAAGTTTTATTTCAACAAGGTTTCATATTCTTTCTAATAAAGATAGAATATATTCACAAACATAAAAACCCAGCCTTAGAGTTTAAGGTGTCTTTGATCTAATTCTGCTCGAGGCACGGCATTATTATCATACGAGTATATAAAGCATTTTGTTACGAAACCGCGGAGCGCGTTAACTGTTTTGGAAGCATAAAATGATATTTTGTTCGATAAAATATGTTCAATTGATCTGTATTTTGCGAATATTCTAGAATATTCTTTTCAATGTTATATCTTTTCGCAAAATTTGTTGATATAAATAAAGATAATTTCCATTTAGAATCGAGTCAGCCATTTGTAATTACTGCTACAGATGCTTAAATAATAATATTAGTATAAATTGACCGAAAATAAAAACCATATCTGTTGGAGACATATCTTTCTCTGAATAATAATAACTACCTTTATCCTTGACGATGTTAACAATTTTGTTTGTTAATTGCAAATCATCATCCTTGCTCATAGGAACGCTAGACTGCATTCTTTTCCAACCAGACGATACATGTTTATTCATCATCAACTACACAAAACACTGCATTATAACATATATTATACCACCGATTTGAATTTGATAAGATTTTTTTTAATTATTACAAAAATAATTGACTTGCAAAAACGTTGCCAGAAGCAACCTCCACCGTTAGTGAAGTAAGTAGCAATAGGAGACTCTAGTATTTAGTTCGGCGAAGATAATGACTTGCATTTTTTATACCCATCGGTGCTTACCAGTTTTGATACTTTAAGGTGCGCTTATTAGTTTTGATAGCAAAAAAATCGCTTGCTATCACTATCATAGTGACATTAGCATAGTAACATAGTAGATCGTACGGAAGGTATACGAGTCGATTTCATAATAGGTGTACGTAACACAAAATAAACACAAAAGAGTTTTTATTTTTTATAACACAAAAGAAAATTTGTCACACAAACGATTTTATAAGGGTTCATCACATCTAGATTTCACTGATGTGATAAGGTAAATGTTAAGACAAATGGTATCATGTCATAATTTTTTTATTGAACTTTGGTTATATTTTTTTATACATACATAAACACATACATACACACGTTAAAAAAATGACCTCATTTTTTTTGGCATTCTAGTAAAAAAATGCAGATGTGAAACAGAGTAACAAACTTTAAAAGCCCAAAATAATATATTATGCCATACGATGAAATAAATAGTATAAATACAGCCTTATCTTTTGTGTGACGTCACACAGCGTTACACATATTTGTGTATTATACTGAGTGTCACAAAATAGAACGGCTAATTAATGGCAGCAACATTTCTTTAAAAAAGTGAGAGAAAAATCTAACTAGATAGCCTTTATACTTTCATTAATAATACATTAGGGCAATTGAAAACTGCATTATTCAATAACACTACTTCGCTCTTTAGGTTTACGTACCTACCCGTGAGATCCACACGTTACACAATAGAAAAATTTACACGACAAAATACGATCACGACACGTTTGCATCGATATCACCGAAATCAATACGCTGTCATTTGTTACGTTAGTAATATGACGACCGGTTAGCCTAGCGGGTAGTGACGCTGCCTACGAAGCTGAAGGTCCTGGGTTCGAATCCCGGTAAGGGCAAATATTTGTGTGTTGAGCATGAATATTTGTTTCTGAGTCATGGATGTTTTCTACGTATTTAAGTATTTCTATCTATTATATATATCGTCGCCTAGTACTCATAACACAAGCCTTATTGAGCTTACTATGGGACTAGCACGATTTGTGTAAGATTGTCCCCTTATATTTATTTATTATTATTTATTAATATACCTCACAGAGTTGCTAGACTAAAAAAATATGGATACGATCCAAATTAGACTGGATTTCATCGTAACACAAAAGGAATAACACAAAGGAATAAAAAAGGGGACACGTAATGAAATTCGATTTTTTCTATAATTTTGAAGGTAATATGGATAATGCCTTAAATTTCAAATAAAACACTATCTCAGTTGACAAGATCTATAACAATTATTTTTGTAATTGCAATAAATATAGTCACTTATAGTATTCGAACATGCAAGGGCACATACAGTGGGACAACAGTATTTTGTATGGACCGCTTAGATTGGAGTTTGCTTTTGTGATACTTATTTTATTGAAATTATTATAATTGAAGTCAAAAAATACTCTCAACTAACTGGCATACGCATAAAAACATTATGAACCGAGTAAATTAATTTCATAGGCTCTATTATTTGCTATTCGTAATATTATTTAAAGGAGACACACAAAACACTATTTTGAATGCGGACTCATACAGGAAAAATCCCGTCCGTCATATTTCTAACTAATTATGAACCCTACCTACTATACTACCCGCCGAAGTACGAATGGAAACATCGGAAACAATATTCAAGCATTATTCGATTAAGAAACGTTCGATTCCAAAATCCTTTGTATTTTCATTTTAAGTTAATTTCTTGACATGACTATGTAATGCAGATTTTTTGTGTTTGTTTTTATTCAATTATTGTTATAGGTATGTAATGACGATCCTTTTAAGTGAACTTTGATAACTGTAATATAGGTAGGTAGGTACCTACATTTAAATTAAGTGGACACAGTTAATTATATTTAAATTGTTATTATTCCTCATATTTTTATTAAATGTTATTGACGATCTCGAAAGGGATTCTTGTAAATTGGCATGTAATTTAAATGGTAATTTTGTAGGAATCGGGACGAGTGATATACGGTTCCACACAAAAAGGGTAGTAATTAAAAGAGACTTGCCATAGATTGCGGTATTTCAATAATTTACTACAAAAAAAATGTTTTAACCGACTTCTTTTTAGTACTCCGCCAAGCCACGAGAACATTTCCACATTTATTTTCCAATTTACCACATGAACTGGTTTCTGAGAGCACTTGCGTTGATTATAAGAGAAAAAAACCCAATCGCTGTATGTGGCCCGATTCCACAAGGATCACATTTGGAACTTCATTAGTTGCTACTTCAACGGAATCTTATCAGAATCTATGACGTAATTTTGTACTTTTAAGTACTTAATTGAGGAATTCCTTAAGTCATCTGTGGTCTTCATCATCAATTCCACTCCACCAAATTTATGATTTCCGGTTGTATACACAAGTTGTAATCGAAAATACCAAAGTATAGTGATACACGCGTGCCTAATATATATAACCCATTTAGTCGTCAAAAATGTATGCAAGTGTATTATTTTAAATTTATTTAATGCATAGGCCGCTTTAGACCTGTCTTAATGCAGTGCACTAACTGCACTCACCCCCGCTGATTAAAGCCGGATGGTTTATCTCCCCCCTAGTTAGTGCACTGAATTTAGCCAGGACTGAAGGCCACTTTTAGTTTTAATGCTAAATGTAGTAACGTAAAAACAAACAGCAAGTATAGTTTATTGACGGTAATACAAACAAAGTATTAACTAAAAAATTATTAATAATTAAACACCTAATACAAATAATCATGAGTGACAGTGATAGTGAGGAGAATGTTTTGGCCGGTACTCCAGAAGAAATTACAACATGTAAGGTGAAAGTATGGTAGAATAGATTACATACATTGACTTTTCATTGGCGTGGCGTGGGCCTAGACAAGGTCCACTGGATGCGGGTGGCGCAGGACCAGTCATTTTGGCACTCTTTGGGGGAGGCCTAGGTCTAGCAGTGGACGTCTTTCGGCTGATATGATGATGATGATGATGATTGACTTTTCAATTATTCTAGTTAACTCGTAGAAAAAGTATTGTATACAATAGTTACATAATTTTATTAGCTCTTAAAATCTCGTACCTTGCTTATGCCACTCGGCAAGCTCGTGACCTAAACAAGGCACTCGACTTTAGGAGCTGTCATTATGAAACGATTGTATAAAATACTATTGGATGGTGTTTTATCTTTATAGTAGGGTTTTAGCATGTAGGTTATTTCTCGTGACCTAAACACGGCACTCGACTTTAGGAGCTGTCATTATGAAACGATTGTATAAAATACGAGTACTATTGGATGGTGTTTTATCTTTATAGTAGGGTTTTAGTATGTAGGTTATTTCTTTACTATTAGTTTTTTTTCGTTTTGTTATTTAAATATTATGTTTGTATTTCATAAGTAAATACATAATAATCCCCTTTGGTGGGAACTGTGGGTTAGATCTAAAGTAACTTGAAAAAAATATGAAAAATAAAAAGCTCAAGTAGGTACGAAAAAAACATTTTCACTGTCTTTAAAATTAACTTCCATCTTCCTCACGGAAAAAAATATGTCCCTCCCATTCGAACCGTGGAATTGAAAAACATGAAAACAATCATGGGCATAGTGCTTTTTTAAAATACTTTCAATGTAAATTATTTTGAACAAGATTGGTTCATAAAATTTCGAGTTATTGCTGAATAACCCTCCTCTCCTTCGGCAGTCGGGTAAAAAATGAAAAGAAGAGGATGCCGTGAGTTTTCTTCGAAGATAAGGTTAAGTTCCGGTATATGATAGGCAAGTGACTTGAATGAGTGCTACTTGTAGGAGGTACGATCGTTACCCTTCATTGTGCAAGGTCCGACACGCATCTGGCCAGTTAAAAAAATGAGCTTATCTAACATAAAAATGTGTTAACAACTTTTGCTTGATTTTAAATACAGGGTGTCAAAATACCTTAATCACGCTATAAATCGATAGTCGTGCAATATAAAGCGAATGTTTATCGCAAGGTCACGGGTATACTTAATCATTACCGTTCAAATACAACGAAAACACTTGAAAAAGTGTTTTCGTTGTATTACTGTTACTTAGGTTGTACGAAGTCGTGGGCAGAAGCTAGTATTAACTATGTGGATACTCAGTCACCTCTGCTTCAAAGCGTGTGACTTTAAAATTCAAGTTTTAACTGCATAATATATTCATTGGGTATTATAATAATAGTATTATTAGTTAGTATTATAACTAGATTAAAATAAGCTTAATCGAAAAAAACGTATTTTCATTCAAATAAGAAACATCTTTCTCCTTAAAATTGTAAAAAAGCTACCCAACATTCACACTTCATCATCATCATCATCATCATATCAGCCACCCAAAATTCTGATACAATTTGAGCATAATATTAAAAACATATTTTTATTTTCTTCCTTTCTGGCTTATGTTTTTCACATTAAAAATAAGGCGTTTTTTTTTAAGAATTCTATAGGCAGCAAATCATTTCTGTCCATTTTATTCTAAAGTTTTATGTGTTCTCTGTCAAACTTTATGTCCATAGGTTTTCTATTTCTTTTGGGTGCGTGGTGTATGATTTGCGAGATTTTCAGATCGTAATATGCTGCCTCCTTTTTCATACATTGTATAGAGAAGTAAATGTTAGGGGTCTGTGGTGATTTCATATTAATGCGTTACTTATTAAGGCCAGGTGTTGTTTTTCTAATCGAGTGCTTGTGAAAGTATTTTTGAAACTTTTTGACTATTACGGTTTGCGAGGTGTGCAATCTATTATCGATGCCCATGCTAGTACAGTAATTTTATGAGCAGGGAACAATGGCAGAAGGGCATTCTGGCATGATTTGATCTTCTTTCGTTTTATTATTTAGCTTAAGCTTCTAGACTTTTTCCAAATTGTACTGCTAAAATGGTACCAACAGCCAGATATTTGAACCTGTGGAAACAAGGCATGCACGGCATTGAAATGAAATAAAAAATATTTATTCCAGAAAGTCCATAAGTGCACTATAAATAGGAATTAAATTAAGTCAACGGTTCAGTTAAGACTGATACTCTTAACTATCTTTCAAGTGTTCCAACTCCTGACTTCCATCCTTTCTTTCTTGCTCAATTCACTGTCAGTGATATTAAGAAGAACGTATCAGCTATTTCCTCCAATGCCGTTGGTGTCGACAGCGTTAGCCGTAAAATGATATTTCCTCTCCTTGATCTCCTTGCTCCTGTTATTACCCATATTCTAAATTGTTCCGTCTCCTCTGCTGTATTTCCCTGCTTGTGGAAAGATGCCGATGTAATTTTCTATTCCAAAAAAATACAAACCTTCATCTTTCTCTGACTATCGTCTTATTTCCATTCTTCCCATCTTATCAAAAGTCCTGGAACGCCTTGTTCATCAACAGCTGACATCTTTCTTGAACAGGAACAATCTGATGAATCCCTTCCAGTCCGGCTTCCGATCAGGTCATAGTTCGGCTACCGCTCTCGTCAAAATTACCGATGATGCCCGAGCAGGCATGGACAACAGGAATGTCACTGTTTTATCGCTACTTGACTTTAGCAATGCTTTCACAACACTGTAGATTTTGATATTATGCTTAGTTTATTTGGTTCTCTTTACATATCTCCTGCGGTGATTGATTGGTTTCATAGTTATTTACATGGTCGTCGGCAACGCATAAAGGTAGATTTTTCCCATTCATCGTGGTGCAACACGATGGCTGGCATCCCGCAAGGTGGCGTGTTGTCTCCTCTTCTTTTTTCAATTTTCATTAATTCCATTACTAGTAACATCGTTTCATCATATCACCTTTATGCCGACGATCTTCAAATTTACTCTCAAGGAACTATTACTGATTTACCTCAGGTTATACACGCCACGAATAAGGACTTGGAGATTATTTCTACCTGGAGTGATCGTTTTGGGCTTAAGGTAAACCCTGCTAAAACCCAGGTCATCATCGTAGTCCGAAGCTCATTCCGAGGGTTGATTTTATTAACTTACCTGCCGTAATGTTCAATGGTGTTCAAATTCCATATTCGCTTCAGGTAAGGAACCTTGGTATCGTAATGGATTGCATATTATCTTGGGTACCTCAGGTGAGCGAGGTCAGCAGGAGGATGTTTGCTTCGTTCGGTTCTCTTCGTCGACTTCGTTCCCTCAACTCCTCCATATCTCAAAGAGCGTTTTAATCGTCTCTCTTCCATCAGGTTTTCCCAAAACCATCTTCTCGCCCCACCACCTTCATCTACCAAATTTTATAATAGCTCATTAACCTTTCGGGCTGTCCGTTTGTGGAATGCTCTGCCGTTGCAAATAAGGTGTGCAAAATCTCTTCCTATCTTCAAAAATCTGTTGAAACAATATTACCTATCTCTCCCTTAAGTTGCCTTTTATGTACTGTATGTATATATATTGTATGTATGTATGTATCGTTGTATATATGTCTCCGTAATTATTCATTTATAAGATATGTATTTGAAAGTGTCCTATGTAGTAATATTTGAAAGATTGATGTGTTAGTATGCTCTTCTTGATGAATTCCTGCACTACCTTTTAAAAATTCTAGTTTTAATGTTTCCTGCTATACAAAGGTTAACTGGAAGAGATCGCTTTAAAGCGATAAAACCGCCTGTTGTTACCATTATTAATCATTAAGCAAATTCTTTGTAACATGTTCTCTCTTGTCGTGGTGCAATAAAGAGTATTCGTTATTATTATTATTAAGTTGAATTACAATAAAATAACATAATTTAAGAACGTCAAAAAATTATAATAATAAATAGTAGATTGTTAACCAAGGGCTAAAAGGCACCCCACTTCTGACAAGATATTTTGGCGCTCGAACGAAGTGAGAGCGCCAATGGTTCGAGTCAGAAATGGGTGACTTCACCCGAGTTAAACACTCTACTTTTCATATCGAATACGAGGAAAGCGAAAAAACACAGACGGAAAATTAAACAATATAGCCCAAGCACTTGATTTTCATTAGTATGGAATAATATAGTATTAAAATGCAAATTTGGAAATAATTCATAACAGCAGCTTTTTTGCGTGTAACTGATATATTATCACTTTAGTAATTACGTAGACTCAAAATCCACCAAAATATTAGTCATCCAAAAATCGATATTTAACCAATTCCTGAAAAAAGAGGAAAAATATTAATAGATATTTTAATTTTTGTTTTGGTTAATTTACAGGAGCTCTTCAAGAATAATAAATAAATCACACAAAAAACATAATGGATGTCATTTATATTTATATATTTACTTCCCGATGGAAATTTTGGTGGATTCTTGGATAAGGCATCTTAGAATAACATTTTAAAATTAAACAAACAAAAAAAACGCTGTTATAAATTAATGTTTGAAAAAAACGTAATTTTCCTGGGGTAATATGTTTTTTCAAAGTATACAATTCAAAAACGGCAGCTGCCAGTATCGTGACGTCATCCGAGCCGAAATAATATTCCTACTTCCATGGAAATAATAGTCTCATCTCACCTGTCCTAAAAAAAGAGGCAAAATAAATATATGTCTCGCTCACGCTTATATTATATGATGTAATTCGGTCACGTGACATACAGATAAAATACAACTACAATTTTAATTTTTAAATTAAAAACATTGCTCACGTTTTTATAACTATATAGTAATTATATTCGTATTTCCTAAAGTCAAAACTATATTAATACTTTCATAATTTAATCGTGATATACGTAAATAGCCTATTCAAATATTTTTCATACTATTTGTATGTATTACTAGTATTAGTTGAAGAGTGGCTGTATGCGTTTCGGCCTTAGCTCACATGCACAACTTTGGATTAAAAAAAAGCATTGTGGGTGTATGCCATTTGTCACCACCTCATCATAGACCCTAGTGAATATTTTAGCTAAAATAAAAGTAATGAATTTACAACATAAACTTATATTATATTAAATAAAAAAAATCTATGAACTATAGTAAGAATAAAAGTATTTCCCTTTGACAGTGGAGGGGTAAGTATTGATATTTATTAGAATTAGTTCCCGGATTATGTTTATAAGGCGAGGTCTAACTGGAATACACTACTTTTCTGCACTAGAGCAGGAACGTATCACTTTCAGCACACTTTTTAGAACAACAACCACCCACTTTCAGAGCATGAGATATGAAAAATAAATAAATATACTGCAGTTGCCTTACATACGGCTACCCCGAGGCCGCAGTGTAAGGCTTGTGGTAATCGTAATCGCATTTGAAATCAGTTATGCATAAACCATGCTTTTCTTTGAGCCTTAAAAAAAACGGTAGTAGGTTTCTTCATTTTTATTTGGTAGCAATCCATATACAACGGGAAGCACATTATTGGTTTTTTTATTGGATTTGATATTTACGTGTAATTTGTACATTTGTGAAAACGCGATCAGTGCACTAGATATATGACCCCTTTGAACTACCGACGCAAAGAGAGGGGTGTTATAATTTTAACGTATCTGTGTAAAACGGATGAACCGAATTGAATGCGTTTTTTTCGTGTCATTGAAAATTCTATCCCGAGTGTTTTTAGCCATATTTCATCAAAATCTGTTCACCTGTTTTTATGATATTCGTTTCGTTTATTTCATCAGTCGCATAAACTACTATTTTCATTAGTTAACACAACTTCGCTCTTTAGATTTACGTACCCGTAAAATCCACGTTACACAATAGAAAAATTTACGCGACAAAATACGATCACAGCACGTTTGGATATCACTGAAATCAATATGGCTACGCTGTCATTTGTTACGTTAATAGTATTATTTTAATTAAAAAAATGTGATGGCAAAATTAGACCGGATTTCATAGTAATAATCGTCACACAATAGGGATGACACAAAGGAATAAATAACTACAACTAAAAAAAGTTGAGAAACATTTTCATTTCAAAGTCCAATATCTCAAAAACGGCTTAACAGATTTTCATGAAACATGGCTAAAAACACTCGGGATAAAATTATCTATGACAAAAAAACGCTTTCAAATCGGTACATTTGTTTGGGAGCTACGATACCACAGACAGATACACAGACAGACACGTTAAACTTATAAGTTATAACATCTATCTCTTTGCGTCGGGGGTTAAAAAGGGGACACGTAATTAAATTAGATTTTTACTGTCATTTTTAAGTTAATATGAACAATACCTTAATTTTTTAATAAAACACTATCTTAGTTGACAAATAAACAGACACAATTTCCCAATTATAATATGATAGCAAAATAGTAAATAGTTAAGTAAATTATTTATGAAATCGTAAAGTAATTATTTAACAGTAAAATAGTAATACTGCCCCCGTTACGAAAAAGGGCGCATGTCACATTTTTGTCAAAATTGAGTTATATACATTGCCGTGATCAGCAAAAAAAGGCGCGTCTGCGAGTATTTTTTATTTTATCCTAGGAAGCCTAGAAACAGAGTTACCATGAGAAAAGAGGGCGCTTTTACACCCATTTCCTCACTTAAACCACCTTAAACTAAATTGAAAAGTCGTTTGTCCGAAATCCAATGAAGACCTGGAATGTAAAGGCGTAAGTGCGTATATGCGCCTATTTTTTTTGTCACTTTTACAACATTTCCATAAAATAAAAGACGCGACTTATGATCTGCTGTTTTATAAAAAGTGGAAAAGACGCAAGTGGTCACCTGCGTCTTTTTAAGTAAGTTTTAAGTTAAAAGCATTCTTGTTGACATTGACGCATCCGCCATTACCTCAACAGAAGAAAGGCGCTAGTGACCACAAGCGCCTTTTCAACTTCGCATATGACTTATATCATTAATTATATTTGACACATCTGCCGTTGCCGTAATCGTTTGCCAAATAATTTAAAGTCGGCTGAATTATCAGATAATATGTTTATAAGTAAGCTTAAGGAATATTTAATAGAGAAGGCATTCTACTCATTAGATGAATTTATGAATAAATACAATGTTATGTGATTATTAAAATGAGATACTTATTGTTGTTAATATGAAATAGACATAGGATGTAAATAAATAAATATGTATAATAAATATTGACATGTAACTTTCGTTATAAATAAAGAAACTGAAACTGAAACTGCAAGCGAAACAAAATAAAAAAGGCGCTAGTGGCTCCTTGTGCCTTTTAAATTAAGTACTTTTGCAAAAGTACCAGGGCTCTTGTGGTACTTGCGTCTACATTTTGCTCTAAGCTTAATTTTTGTTGTATAATACTTCTTAGAAAAGGCACTAGTACGCACAAGCGTCCTTTTTTTCCATAATCTTTTTAAAAAGCAGAGTAAGTGGGGAGGAATTCTATCGATGTTCGTTCAGTTACGCCCGAAACTTTGGCACCGGGAGACCTGCGTCTGAGCAGCTCAGCGTGTAGGCAAGTTGCAAGTTATATTGTTTTTTATTCGCGAGAGATTATTTAAGTACCTATAAGATTGTCACTGTTATATTTTTATTTATTTACAGTGCCTACATGAGGGACACTATTTTGCCGTGCACGATAACAGCAGTAACTTTATTCGTAATATTATTCAATTGTTTACTTTATTTGAATAAGAATCAGAGGGGTAAGCACGTAACGTTTCGAACGAGCGGTAGGACAACTCAACTGTAATTTTTCCATACAAAAAATGACATTTTACATATACCTGACGCGCGTGCAATGCGTTACATGATCGACCAACTGGTAAACATTTGAATACATTTTTGTTAGTCTAGCTCGAGTCCACTCCTTCTATGAAGAGCTTAGATTCCTCCACTCGTGTTGGTGTTTGGTTTTGGCGTAGGCTTCAAAAGGCCGAAATTATGGTTCCCTGCGAGAGTCCTATAAATGGTTCTGGACCTACAAAGTGATTTGTAGACCCCTTTTTGGCAAGCTCATCCGCTCTTTCGTTGCCGATGTGCCCTCGTGCCCTGGTATCCAAAATTGTTGCACCCTATTGTGCTTTCCAAGCTTGTTCAGTGCCTAGACGCCATCATAGACTAGTCTAGAAGCCACTTTCGGCGCCGTAAGCGCTTTACTGCCGCTTGACTGTCACTGAGTATATAGATGGTCTGCCCTCGGGTGGGCCTGTCTATTATAATTATCCTGTACACAGGCAATTATGGCGTATGTCTCCGCCTGGAAGGCGGTTGCCAAACAACATATGCTTACACTACTAGTATAGTCATTCGCATAAATGCCTGCTCCCGTACCGGATCCCATTTTTGATCCGTCCGTGTACCATATACTGTCTTCGATACCAGACCTAGGTGGTTTTAAACCTTCGGCCCATTCAGCCTGGATGGAACTTTTGTTGTGGTTACTAATATATAATACATACTTGGGTAGCATTTTATCGCATCCCATGTTTGTTAAGTCTAAGAAACCGTCAGTCGCCATGTTTGTGTGCTTAGTCTTTGGCTTGCTACAACTCCACAGTCCAAGGGTTCTTAATCTGTAAGTAGAGCGATTTGCGCGCCTCTGACTTAATCACCATGTGAAGTGGCTGTAGGTCCAGTAGGGACTTCTAGCGCCGCTGTAGGGGTGGTACGCCCATGTTATAGCCATGCATACCGATCTCTGCACCATCATCAGGGCATCTCTGCATGTGCTCATTAAAGTCCTTGCCACCATACCAGGCTACCGTACAATAATATGGGTCTCACCATCATGGTGTAGATCCACTTCAGTACCTTAGGGTTCAATCCCCATGTTTTGCCATACGCTGAATTACACATTCCAAATACTTAGTACCAAATAGTTAAATGATGCTGATGACCAAATGTGTTTCTTAACGCAGTTTTACGGATCTCATTACACGTCATTTTAATATATGTAAAATTGGCAAAGTTACTTCGTACGTTATTTCATGTTTTTTTTATTTTTAATATGTACTATCGAACCTACTGAATCATGACCCACCATAGAACCTTGTTACAATTAACGAACATACGTACGATCATATGAGGTTAATATGTCAGTTAATTGTAACAAGGTTCCATGGTGGGTCAGGATTCAATTTTGTCGATGGTACAAGAGTTTTCTAAAAAATAATATTTTTTGAACTGTAGCTGCAAACCGATGTTAAATTAAAACAAAACATGTAGAAGTGACTTTTATGTGAGTAAAGTCAAATCAGTCAATTATCAATTAAATCATTGAAAAGACGCTAGTGGTTACATGCGTCCGTTATTTAAGGATAAATAGGAGTAATATCTGGTAGAGACTTAATTGGGCTTAGTTAAAAGGACGTAAATGGTGACTAGTGCCTTTTTTACTAAGTATCTCGTATTTTCCAAACATTTTTTTACTCAGATGAAAAGGAAAAACGCGGAAAATAAAATAAATAAAAACTAAAATGTGCACAAGGTATTTACCTAACGAAAGCCGTTTACAGAACGTCTCTATCTATTTTCATTTGGAAACAGCAGATTTTTTACCATTTAATTAACTTTATAATTTTTTTCTCAGTTTCGACTTCATGTGACAAGCGCCCTTCTTCGTAACGGGGGCAGAATAGTAATAGTATGGATTGCAATAAATATAGTCACTAAGAGTATTCGAACATGCAAGGGTACTAGTGGGACAACAGTATTTTGTATGGACCGCTTAAATTGGAGTTTGCTGATACTTATTTTAATGAAATTATTATAATTGAAGTCAAAAAATACTTTCAACTAACTGGCATAAGCATAGAAACATGAACCGAGTAAGTTAATTTCATAGGCTTCGTATTATTTGCTATGTAACCTTATTTAAAAGAGACACACAAAATAGACAGAAAGTACACCTATTTTGAAAACGACTCATAAATGTTAGGTCTCCCATTTTACACAAATTGATAGCTAAGAATGACATCAACAGACAAACAAGTAAAATTGAAATATGTATTTGGTTAGAAGAGTGACCACGTATCCAGCCAGTGTTATAAGTGGCCAGTATCATTCTAGTATTATTCTTATCAAGGGCTCGTTTCACGAGGCTACAAGTAACAAATTCCAACCGAATGTATCTTTTCAATACCTTTCGATATAAAGAGAACACAGTTCCTGCGTGATATAATATGTATTACTAGCTTATGTCCGCGAATTTATCCGCGTTTGTTTTTACAACGTATCCCAATTTTGAATTTATTAACAAATCCATTGCCAGAGGTGGTGACTACCATGAACCCGTTCGGAGAAGACTAACAAAGAAGACACAACATATAACATTCGAAATGTTAATATTGAGAAACCTTGGGAAAAATATGTTGATACATCCGTTTGGTTTAATAGAAGATTTGGACTATTATTTAAAAAAAATATATAAAGAAGGCTCGGAACTGGATTTGGTTCAAGAATGTTTAGAAGAAGGAGCTCGAGACTGGGCCAGAATATGTAAAGACAGATGGACATGTGCGGAGCATTTCCAGACTGACTTTATGACAACTTATTGGCGAGAACAAGAGCAGAATGAGTTACGAAGACATATAGTGCAAGCAAATTGGGGACGTCATCAAAACAAAACAATGCTGAATCATTTCTTGAAGATTGTTGGAAGAGCTAAAATGTTAACTCATAAGATCCCGGAAACTCAGTTGATTACAGATGTTATTACAAATTATCCAAGCTACAGTCAGCAAGCGTTTGTTTCCTCAAAAATCAAGTCAGTAATAGAGATGGCAGGGTTATTGAGGTCAATGGATGATATAAACAAGAAAGAGATAAACTATTTGGACGGACCACAAAAAGGAAAGAATAAATAAGTTCAGCAATGGTATCAACAATGGAATAAGTCAGTGGAGAAGGGAACTGATTAGCGTACGCCAGGGCTTAATTTAGCGAAGATTCATATAATACAGGAACAGGGCGATAATCAGGGAAACAAGATGAAGCTGATAAAAGAGTCCCCGGGTCAGCTTCAGATGTAGGGGATAACGTAGTTTGCATGATGTTTAGGATGGGTTGGAATCCGGGAGATTTGTCAGGTAAATGTGGGAATGGGTTACGTATACCAATTAAAGGGGAATTAGGGCAGACTTATAAACTAGGGTAAGAATATGAACGCGAAAATGACACAGTTGTAGAAATAATTCAACGATTAAGAGCTAAGTCTGAACGAACTGAATTAGTTGGGATGGAAGACGATCGAGTTGGATCAGTCTTTGAGGAAAATGAGTTGGAATAAAATTGAGTCAATAAAACTTCTACAAATGCGAAATATTGGTACACATTTTTGATTTTGATGTCATTTGTCTACTAGATACGGGTAGTGACATAACATTTATAGCTGAGGAATTATGGAATTACTTACAACACAAAAATACGACTATTCCCAGAATGTCGTTATTTTTGTCAAATTAAAACTGCAGCAGGACATAAGAGCAAAATAATTAATACTTACTATAATTTTGCTACCTCAGAGGTAGCAAGTACAAGGGATGGAGTTAGAAGTAAATTTGTTGGTTGTACCAGAATTGAGTGCGCCCATAATATTGGGTTTTGATTGGATGAAAGACAACGAATTAGATGTCAAACTTCATAGGAAAAATTGAGAGTTCCATATTTAACAAGGAGAAGACAAAATATGGATAAATGTCAGAAATGGTGATACAGAGGAAGAGTGTGAAAACCAAAATGTAATAGAAATAGAAGGTGAAGGTATAGAGGATTGTATTGCAAAATGTGAAATGGGAAAGGATTTATCGGAAACAAATAAAAATAAACTACGAAAATTGATTGGGAAATATGAAGAGTTGTTAAGTGATAAATTTGGGGGAGCAAATTGGTACGAACACAATATTATAATGGAAAATGAATTTCCAATTGTCAAATGAACATAACCTAACATACGAATATCGAAACAAAGTTGAGGAGAAATTAACACGTTCATTGCGGTATCAGGTCTAAGAGAACCGATGATGGTCTATCCCGCCGAGCGGCACTAAATGTACTGTTCTTACCGCTGGTACGGGATAGATATCTTCGCTTTACCAGGGAGTATAAAAGAGATAGTTATAGTTTTAGAATTGTCTCGTTAAACATTTTTCGCTAGTGGAATAAAAACCTATCAGGTCTATTGGATCTGATACCGATAGAGAAGATTTTTTTTTCACCTAGTGCGAATATCAGGTGCATTCGACCTGATACCCGATGACCTGATAGCCGCACTAGACATAAAGTCAGTTTATCTAGTGCCGAGCTCAAGTGCAGTTGATACAAAATAATCGTCGATGTGATAACATGCGGTTTAGTTTATTAATTATTGTTAATATTTTGGTAGTGTTTATCAGTATAAAAGGTGCAAAACTTAAGTAGCTACAGTTCTGTTGTTATGCGAATAATACTTGTGCGTCATGAAACGTTCGAGACGAATGCTTTTAATGTCGACTGGTGAAGTTGAAGGCAAAGAAAATAGAGAAGCTGATACGAAAACATCTAACAATGAGAGACCTACGCCCAGGACACCAGTGTATCGCCTGCGTACTCGCAATAATGTGAGTAATAATATTTATACCAGTCCCACCACCGGCCACACATTAACAATGCTTAAAAATGCATGTGAGTCACCTGTATCTACTCAGGCCAATTTAAGCAGCAATAAAATCCAAATATTAGGAGACATTTCTATTCAACCAGAGTGCAACAAAGAAAATACTGAGAAATATATTTTGAATGACATGTTTTCTACACATACACATCGATCTTCATCGAGAAAAATTCATCTAAGTGAGACTTTAGCACCAGTCAAAAAAAATACAATCGCACCCACATCCTCTGCTACAAGCAGCACAAGTACTTCCCACACATTCTCGAGTTTCCCAAATAGATCTTTTATACAACCTGACACACACAAAATTGCAAGCAACGAAAAAGTTCATACTAATACAGAAACAGAATACAACAATAAAAAAAGTGATTAACATCAAGGAAGTCCACCAATATTAACAGATGACGAAATCCATATCTTTTCTACACCTCAACGTCGGAAAAAAATTAAATTAATTCAAACATTTAGCGAAAAGAAAGAAATAGTACCTGTGGCCTCCACTTCAGTAAGCAGATGCGGATCTTTCAGTGATATATCAACATCGAACCTGGTTTCACTTAATTCATCTTTTGATGAAGATAAGATTTTAGATTTAATTTCGACACCACCACAAAAAAAAGAATCCAGTCAGGCAAAATTAAAAACAATTATTTCGTCAAATAAAACCGCAGTGGAATCGGGATTCTCAACTCATGGTAGTAAAATAAAACCACAGCTACAAAAACCTCACCTTGATGTAACTAACACGCATACCGAGGACACTGATTCAGATTTTATCCCAAATATTCAATCTGAAGATTCGTCATCAGAAAGTTCTTCATCACCAGAAACCGATGATTCCTCGTCTAACGATGTAGATTCCATTCCAACTACAAACAATACTAATGAATATGACCATGAGTGGCAAGATATTACAGACGACCCGGAAACTTTTGGGGACTTTGCCGGAGACATTGAGTTAGTGATTCCATCTGATATTAGTCGTCCAGACGAATTTTACAAGCTTTTTTTAACTGACGAGATAATTGATGAAATGGTGAGTGAAACAAATAAATATGCCGAAGAGTGTATAAAGTTTGATACCAACACACCCAAATCACGAAATAAATTGTGGAAGCCAACTAATCGGGATGAGATGCACAAGTTTCTAGGTGTTTTATTAGTAATGGGACTTGTAAAACTGCCGAATGTGGTTGATTATTGGTCTAAAAACAAAATGTACAGAAACGAATTTATTTGTTCGGTGATGAGCAGAGATCGATTTCTCATTCTGTTGAGATACTGGCACTTTAGCGACAACAAACATTCGGGAAATGATAAATTATACAAAATTCGGAGAATCTACGATATGTTATTAAACCAATTCAGCAAAGTATTAAAACCAGGAAGAGAAATTGTTATAGACGAAAGCATGGTTCCATGGAGGGGCCGGTTGCATTTTCGCCAGTATATTAAAAACAAGTCCCATAAGTATGGCGTGAAACTTTACAAAGCATGTACACCTGAAGGGTATACATTCAATATCATAGTGTATACTGGAAAAGGCGACGGTGGCCGAGAGTTGAACCACGCACAAAATGTAGTTTTAAAACTGATTAAAGGCCTCGAAAATGCAGGAAGGCTTGTTGTTGTTGACAACTTTTACACATCTCTTGGACTTGCAGAGGATTTGATCAGCAAGAAGACGTTTGTGTGCGGCACATTACGTGCAAATAGAAAAGGTTTGCCAAAAGTAGTCGTAAGCACTAAGTTAAAGAGGGGGCAAATAGTGGGTAAGATTAATAACAAAGGTGTTAGAGTAATAAAGTGGTTCGATAAACATCCAGTGTTAATGTTGAGCACATGCAGAAACCACGATACGTCTATGGTTAATACCGGGAAAAAGCGAAGAGGTACAGGACAAGATATTATGAAACCAGAATGTATATTGACATATAACAAATACAAAAAGGGAATTGATTACAGTGACCAGATGTCGTCGTATTACTCCAATTTGAAGAGAGGTCTTAAGTGGTACCGGAAAGTGATGATGGAGTTGATTTTCGGAACAGCGATAATCAATGCATGGATTGTATATAATTTGAAAAATGAAAAGATGGCAAAAAAACAGTTCATTGAATGTGTTATTAGGAAATTTTGTGCAGACAAAGAAAATACAGACGAACAATCCACTTCAGCTGTTAAAAAAACGCATTCATTGAACATAGGGGACAAAAAAAGAAACTGTTCAGGATGTTATGATAAATAACGTATAACACTTTCAAGCAGAGAAGCCGCCAAAAAGGTCAAGAAAGTAAAAACGATGTGTGAAGCCTGTAACAAAACTTTATGTCGCGAAAGTTTTAGTAGCAAGCATTCTTCAAAAGCTTTGTAACTTTTTTATATAATTAATAGTCATATTAAAGCTGGCGTAAAAAATATTTCTTTTTGTACTCATTTATTTGCTAGTTGATTTTTTTGTGCATCAATAAAACATTAATAAATTCATCGATATTTTATTTTCACAACCCTAATAACTTGTCGATAAGATTATCACTCAGTACTGACATCAGGTCGAAAGGATCTGTCATAATATTTTAATTAATTAACGTACTTCCCATTATCCGATTTAGAAACGACTCAAGTAGTATCTCAATATGTTTATTTAAAGTAGTTTCCAATAAAAAAACTAATCGAAATGACGACCTCCAGCTTGTAAATTGCATGTGAACATACACATCTCGAACAGATCCATTCGACCTTATGACGCTGCAATGCAAAGTTAAGTAACAGGCCCAAAATATCTGATACAGCACCAACGAAAAGTCAGCTAAATAGACTGCCGCAATGAACGTGTTAAGAGAGATCGAAAACAAGGAATAATACGCCAAGCTTCGACACCGTATTGTAGTCCTCTCACGTTTACATTAAAGAAAGATGTAACAATTCGAGTACTTTTAGATGCAAGGGAGATTAATAGATTAGATTAGATTAGATTATTTTATTTCATTCTGAAAATTTACGTCATTTCATAAAATTAAAATAGCATGGATTCACAAAAAGATCGTCAGAGTGTATAACAATAAATAACAATAGTAAATAAAAGTAAATAATAGTCAATAAAAATCCAATAAATCTAATTTTAAATTAAAACAAACATGAGAATCAAAAATACTAATAATAAGCCAATAGGGACAATTTAAAACTTAATGAATTTAATGATAAATGATATAATGTCAATGTCAAAAATATTAATAATAGCTAGGCCTTCCATCCTAGATTTAAATTGTCAGTAGTAATAATAATAATAAGTATGCAATATGCTTAATATAATAATGTCATCTTAAACCTAAAATATACATGTTGTCATTTTTAAATACAATTTCAATCAAGTTTTTGTTCGTTGTATTCCTTTACGGAATACAGCGATTTTGATAATAAAAATTCCTTTAGTCGGCGTTCAAATATGTGGTTTGAAGTCTCATTTTTAATTGTGGCGGGTAGGCGCTCGTACATCGACGGGCCTATTACGCGCGGGCTCCTGTCGAGCAGCGCGAGTCGCCGCGACACAGGCATTAATCGCCCCGTCTGACGGGTGATTCTGCCAGGCATATTCATTCGCTTAAACAAGTGAATGTTTCGACGCGTGAACACAATTACTTCAAATACGTATAGTGAATAATGTAATGTAAGTCATCATCTTGTACTGTTTAAAGAGTTCTCTACACGAGTGCCTCGAATTTACCCCTGCCAATATACGTAGGGCTCGTTTTTGTAATTTAAACACCTTATCAGAGTTTGTTGAGTTCCCGTATAAAACAATGCCATACGACATAAGTGAAAAGAAATATGCGTAATATATCTAAAGAAGTGCATCACTCGAGACAATTGGCTTCAGTTTGCGCAGCGCAAATACAGCACTGCCCAATTTTTCACACAAATTGTCTACGTGTTCCTTCCACTTCAGCCTGGCATCAATGGTAAATCCGAGGAACTTGCAAGAGTCACAGCGGGGTATCGAACCCTGTACCAGTGGGATGTGTGCAGTGTTTTCGGTTTTGAACAGCATAACGTTGGACTTTGAAACGTTGAGTATGAGGCCATTTGCCGAAAACCACTCGTGGAGTCTCTTGCACGTGTTAGTTACTATTTGCTCGAGTTGTGAGTACGTGTGGGCGGTTACTACTACGGTAGTGTCATCGGCAAACAGCACCATAGTACCTTCGGCTACAGAGGAAGGGAGGTCATTGACAAATATTAGAAACAGTGTATTTCCAAGCGAAGATCCCTGTGGAATTCCGTGCCTGAGTACACCAGCCTCTGATTTCAAGCTTTTGCCCTCCATTTTGACCTCGACCGTCTGCTGCCTACCTTTTAGGAACGATGTAAGTAATTTTCGAGTGTTTTCCTGTATTCCAGAATGCCCTATCTTTTTCAATAACAACTCGTGATTAATTACATCGAACGCTTTTGATAAGTCGCAGAATACCCCTGCAGCCTTGTGTTTCGAATCCAACGCCGTTGTTACGCAATCGTATACCTGATAAGCAGCTGTTGTGGTACATCTATTTTTTCTATATGCAAATTGTCTGTCCGTCAGTAAGTTATTTGTCTCAAAATGGTGCATTAAGGAGTTTGACACGATGGATTCAATAATCTTAGAGATATTTGGCACAATAGTGATTGGTCTGTAAGTGTCAACAGAACTTTTTTCTCCCTTGCCCTTATATACTGGACACACTCGAGTGCTTTTCAGTACGTCGGGATACACACCGCAAGTGAACATAATGTTTATGAGTTCCACGAGTAATCCAGCGACGACCGGCCATACACACTCGAGTATGTTCAGTGATATGTCGTAAATATCTAGGGTCCCGCGTGTCTTTGTCATTGACCTCAACGTACGATTTAGGTCTGTGAGTGTAACTGTGGGCAGAACATGTTGAGGTATGTCAGTGTTGTGTAAGTGGCGTGTTCGGTACTGTACTGATTCCGATTCATTTATATTTAATGTATTTGTTGAAGCTACTGTGAGAAAGTGTTGGTTTAAGTGTTCCGGCACTTTGTGAGGGGATATAAGAACATGATTGCAGAAACTAAAAAACTGCCATTACAATTTGATGAAATTAATTATTTTCATGGAGCGAATTTAATAACAGTAATAGGATTGAACAACGCATACTTTCAAATTCCGATTTCAGAGGATAGCAAGAAGTTTACAGGATTTGGGTTTAATGGAAAGTCCTATGTGTATAATGTGTTACCACAAGGATTGAAGACAAGTGTAGGTAGTTTTAGGAGAGCTATGGATGTAATTTTGGGCTATGAAGTACGCGATTTTTGTGTAAATTATCTGGATGATTTGGCTGTCATTACAACAGGAACGTAAAAACAACACCTAGAACACATAGACATTGTTTTGAATAAATTGAAACGCTGGATTAACTTGCAACTTGGCTAAATGTGAATTTCTTAGTAAAGAGGTGAAGATGTTAGGATTTATAATATCCACGGAAGAATAAAGACAGATCCAGACAAAATAAAAGCAATTCAAGAGTTTCCTCCACCAAAGGAACTGAAACAAGTAAGAGCATTTTTGGGATTGTGTAATTTTTATCGGATATTCATACCAGAGTATAATAATTTTATTCAACCCTTATGCAAACTACAAAGGAAAGATCAAAAATAGAAATGGGGAAGTGAGGAACAAGAAGTGCTTGACAAAATTAAGGATTATTTATAAAAGTAATAGAATTATACTTTTACACACAAATTATACTTTTACTTTTACAACAACCAGATTTACGTTAACCTTATTTTTTACAAACTGATTGTTCTAGAATCGGATTAGCAGGCGTTCTGTTTCAGTTAGGGGAAGAAGAACAAATGAGAGTGTTGGGATTCCATAGTAAAGCATTAAGGGGGGCACAGTTGAACTATACCACAACGGAAAAAGATTTTTTTGCTTTAATAAATTGTTTGGAAAAAATTGAAACATACCAAAGAGGAACTAGAGTTTTTATACAAACAGACCATAAGACATTCATATTTATAAAAAAATTAAAATTGTATAATGCAAGAGTCACAAGGTGGATAAATTACTTGAAACAGTTTGACTACAAAACAGAACATGTAAAAGGGACATAGATTGTAGGAGCTGATTTATTATCTCGATATCCACCAAAAAGCGAATTATTACAAGAACATAACGAGGGCTGAGCGGTCAAACTCGATAAGTATTTTTTTTTTATATTTGAACTTATTAATGTTTCGTACCCTACTTTCCAAGCTCTTTCTAGTGGTAAATACAGATATCATAATTGAAACCTGCATCCACGTTACAAGTTGGAACAACCATACAAGTAGCAATAAAAGCATTTTTTTTATAAAATCCTCGTGCAAGAACCGTATGTCAGTTTGTATAGTTATTTACTGCACAAATTATAAATTCACGTTTACTATTCAACAATTTGGTAAGTACCGTTATGTTTACCTACCAGGTTTTACTTTATTTGCCTATAAAGTAATAGTACATTATTGCAGCGGCCGGGAAGTAGCAATTCGTGGATAAGTTGATCCGACAACAAAGATATAGTGCTTTTCTCCAAAAATGTGAGGAAATCAAATAATATTTACAATAATCTTAAAATAGCGAGTATGTAAATAACCTATCAAGTACCCGCCCGACTTATTTTTAAAAAGTATGTATATGGCACGACTCATAGTGCAAGTTTCAATTGGCATACATACGAATTTTAAAATTATTAGAATCGGTTACAATTTTAAATGTTTTATGCAATTAAAATTATCAAAGATTAAACGGGATTGTCCAGTCCGTTGTGAATTTTATTTCGATAAATATTTTTATTTCTTCATTGAAAACTATTTGAGAAATATTTAAAAACGTCACTTCGATCACTTTCAAAAGTACGCGTTTTGTCTATGACCATTAAAAAAAAAGAAAACTTAAAGCAGGCTACAAACGGGCGTGATTTGTCACAGCAACTTGCAATCGTTCGAAAGAGACAGCCATACTCTACTAACCAGTGTAACTATCGCAAGTTGTTGTGACAAATTGCAAGGTCTTTAAACATACGAGCACTTGGCTGTTTGTAGTGATTTGTCTTAGTCAAAGTATATAGTTAAAAGGTAAAAAAGTATACAGTAAAGGAATTTCATACACTTTCCTGGCCGCTAAAACTGTACAGTAATGACTTTTAACTTTTTAAATCTGAGTTTGTCAGTAACGAGGAACTTCACGTACTATTTTTGCTACAGTTAGGCGAACATTTCCGAGCATATTGGAGAAAAACCTTTTATTTTAATTATATCGCACATTTTTTACAGTATAGACATATAACTAAAAATGTATGATTTTACCATAAAAATATAAACAACATTTCATCGTCTAAACGTTTTATACGTTTTTACTTCATAAGATAAACAATACTCTCTTAAAAAGCTTTGGAAGAAAAACCAAATAAGTGCAATTATCGTACTCGATCACAGAGCCACCACCACCACGATCGATAGACACCACATTGCGTCATCAGTTCGGTTTGACAACTCGTGCGCAGCACTTCGTCGCGATCGAAATATTAATCGGAAAAATAGTTAAAACGTGCTTAGTGATTTATTTGTTTATACGGAGATGATAAACTGCCTTCATCGAAATGAACCGGTCAAGTCGATTAGTGAATTTAGCCCGCCATGGGCAAAAGGAATTAGGTAAGTTATTTGCGCTTTGTTATTATAACCTTATGTAATCTATAGGAAAATACAATGTCGGACTTGGTAGGTTGTTTTAAATTAAAGTGTTTCTTTAAATGAAATGTTCTCATTTGGCCAGTTTTGAAAAACTCTCTTTTGAATGGTAACGAAAGTATATAAAATTATACGTAATTATTTCATTACTGTTTAGAAGTAAAACCCAATAACTGTTGTGATCTGTTTTTAAGATATCGCTTAACATTGACAGGGACTATTACGAATCATTCGGTGGATGACTCTGAAGCCCACAAGGCATCTAACTTTGAACTCGAGGAACTTGGTAAGTGTAGGTAGCAGTAGTTACAAAAAATCGAATACTTAATTGTAAATGATTCAAAAATAATTTTGGTAGAACCCTATAAACCTCCTAATTATCTCAAGATGTGCAGTTATTGGAATTTACCTTAATTTTTGAATACGTTGTTTTTTTTTTCAGAGTCATCTTAGATAAGTAGTCATAATGACAAGAATTCCCTTTAGGTGGGCCAGGACAGATTCTTATGAAATCAGTTGAGTTTAAGGCCAGAATCTGAGTAAGTACGACTCTTGGGTGGCCAGTTTCTATTTAATTCGGATTCTGAGTAGGTTCGTTTATGAATAGGGCATTTTCTAAGTTATACAAGTTCTAAAAATGTTAGGTTATTAAGATATCAAATTCCTAGCACTCCAGATTCTCAAAATGCGGGATTCTGAGGTCAGAAAATCGCATATCCAGAATCTAAGTATGTGTAATGCCGAGTACGACCGATTCGATGATGATTTGATTCTGGTTAGACTGTATTCTGAGAACGTCAGATAATATTTCAATCAATTTCTGGATATATTAGGTGAATGTACAGTCAAAGGGAAAAATAATATAATAGTTTTATTAATTAAAATATATATTTGCAAATATTGTACAGGCATTAGGTATCGAATAAAAAAAACATAACATACCACTTCTTTTCAGTAGTTTAAAAATACAAACTAGTAGTAGGTACCTACAACTTAACTAAGCGGTCACGGTTAACTAAGCGAATTCGTGCTGTTCACGTCATCATTAGTATTTAAAATTTCAGTAATTAAATATTCCCTTTTTTCTGGTGCCGCAGTTCTAACATCTAAGTGATTTGTCAACTATTACTCAAAATGATTTTTTTATTACTGAAATGACGAATTGCTTAGATTTATGAACTGCGACACCAGAAAAAAAGAGAATTTAATGACAAACATTTGAAATAGGTACTAATGATCGCGTAATCAGCAGGAAACGGTTCGCAAAGTTTGTGTGACGTCACCACTTGACGATGATCATTCAGAATATTTCAGAATCACTTGAACAAGCACTGGAAGATTCACTCTCGGAACTTGTACCGCTAGACTCAGGCTCATTTTCATCATCGCCAAATAAATCCTTCTTTACGTGTCTTTCATAGCTCAAGTATGACGCTTTTTTGAGATAATCTAGGAACCCGATAGTTTTCGTATTCACGTCCGTGATTAGATTTCTCACGTGCTTATCATACTTGAGTTCAATTTTTCTAGACTTTTTACTTTCCCGGTGAGCCGCGGCTTGTTTGATAGATATGTTGTAATGATTACCCTCCTTTTTCAGTACAAACAAAAATTTATAGATATTTGACTGTTTACACAGCTTTTTGTTGAACCTGTTATGCCAACCTTGTAAATGATTAGTGGTTCGATATTTTTCCTGGGAGCAACCAAATATTTCTGGAGTTATTATTGACAGCCAAAAATATTCAAAATATTTTATAAATTGGTCGATATTTTTCACGGAACGGAATTTTGAAACAAGAGACCACCATGCTTCAGGAATATGTTCATTCGGTAGCAGTGGCAGATACGTCAGCAACCTGAGGATTTTTTTTCCATCATCATCATCGCAGAGCTTCATTTGGTTTGAAGTGTCTGAAACAGTCTGACGTACGTTTCCTCCTTCTTGTCAGGCAGAAGAGCGTATATGACTGGCACAATGGTGCAACTACTATCGGACTCGTAGTTCAATATGGCGTGTATCGTGTATAGTTGACAGAAGGGTTTCGGTGCCACTTTAAAAGTGCCATCCCCGAGGAATCTAGTAGTCTTCTTTATCGTTTTTTTCGACAAATCAGTGCCGAAAATAAAGATCTTGTCATCATCATCACCTACCTCGCAAATCAAAATATTTTCGCTTATTATTTTTGGTAGTTGCACATCTTTGGGACTATCATATTTTAATGCCTCGGTACCCAAAGCCCGCTTCTTCCAGGCATATAAGGAGTCTTTTTTGGAGGAAAAGGTAGGCAGAAGTATTGAATGGTGCAAATGTCTGAGATCTTGTAAGGACCCCTCAAAAATAGGCTGTATCGGCTCAAATGACTGTGCTACCTTTTCTTTACAGCCGAACATCGTCCATTCAATGGAATTCCTTTCAAAATTCGGGAGGCAGGTATGTTCACTTACCCGAATAACATTATTCATTACTGCATTCGTCGTCAAAGAAGCACTACACGACTCTCTGTTATTGCATCTAAAGTTTAATGTGTTTGATTTTTTGTTTTTGACATTGAAGCAATATTTATATCCGTTTAATAGAATGCAGGGCCGATCTTTAGCAGTTTTTAATATTTTAATGTCTTTATGTTACATCATAAAAAGTTCTCTTGAACTTACTGCAGAATTTATATGACTTACACAGCACAGACATTAATGTGACATTGTCATTAAGAACTACCATTTCATTGTTTTATCGTGTTTAGTCTTCAAGTGGCCAGTATATCAGATATCTGTTTTTAATAACGAGTATATATACATTATTGTTGCAGTTCGTTTTGTTATTTACTTGCCAATTGTACCTGACCTTTTTGGAATAAAATATATATAGAATGTGACCTAATAAGAATGCGTTAATTCCAGAATTCCACATTAAAATAATCTGTTCAATTTCTTAATCGAATAGATGCTAATCGGATAAGATAAGAAACTGCATTAGTCCGAATCCAACTTATTACAAATCCGACGTAGTCCTGGCATGTCACGGGACCTCATACAAATCTGACCTACTCAGAAATTGAATTATAGAGAAAGTGTATTCCATATCATTAGCCGTACATCGAAACTGTTTTATTCAGAAACAGACCTATGGCAAATGTGACCTCAACAGAGCCGTACTTACTCAGAGTCTGGCCTTAAACTCAACTGATTTCATAAGAATCTGTCCAGGCCCACCTAAAGGAAGAATTCATCCGATTTGGATGATATTCAACTGAACATCATTAACGAGATGGAAAATTACGTTAATAGGCAAGTTGTAAAACATTGAAACTATACACTTCAAACATACATCGAACGCGGGCCCGCGGCGCGAAGTTGCAACTCGGGCTGCGCGGCCACGGGTCGGGCGCGGTGCGGGTCGAAGGATTGATATCTCTCTCATTACCAACGCATTTAATATCTCTATCACTATATCTATCACACAGTAGCGCGGGCCCGCGTTACTACCGCGGTGGGCCCGCGACGGGCCCGCGCTACTGTGTGATACTTAGAGATATTATAGAGACGCCGCAGTGTGAATATACCGCTTCAACCGCGCTCGACCCGCGCCACACCCGCCCCGCGCCATGCACGACCCGCGTTCGATGTGTGGAGGCCTTTACACAGCACCCATTGTTGGTGTTTGGTGGTACGTTAACTTTTATATGTCGCCATAATATTTAATATTAATAGGTAGATAATATAGTACTCAACAAATATGTTGAAGAGGTAATGTTTGTGAGTTTGTATGTTAGGGGTAGGCTTCGAAACTAATTATGTGATCAAGAAATATTGTTTCACCAATTCGTAATAGCTTTTTAGGCAAATGCAGGTCCCCCCGCTGTAGAACCAGCTACCTAATTCTTGGGAGCGTTGGCTACCTTACTCACCTGCTGGAACACCATACCACATACCTACATAGCAAGTAGTGTAGTTATTATGCCTGCGGTCTTCTGTAAAGTAGACGTAACTAGTTCTCCAGTTGGGCTGTTCCAAATGATTTTGCGCAAGATGACCTGCTGCTGATAGCTTACCTTTCTTCCTTCTCTTGTGTAACCTTATAAATAAACTAGATCTAGTATCACACAGCTCATAATTAAAATTGTTGCAGATCCCTCGACGAGCAATCAAGCAATATCTCTTGATATGGACGCATTTAGAGAGTAAGACAGTGACGATCACTTGTTTGGGAGTGAATATTCTGATTTAGACCCGGATTATATAGAAAACAATAATAATATCGACACTACAGAAAACTGCATTGATAGTGGGTCGGAATCTCCTTCCAACTCAGAAAAAGACATTCCTGATACTGAAAATAAAAAAGCAAACGAAGAAAAAAAATGGTGACCCTTAGTCTAAAAGACATTTTACAACGAGTTTGGCTTTCAGTCAGACCTTTAAAACGCCGCAGGAAAGCCAACCCAGCCGAGTGGAATCCTACTAATCCTACTAATATTATAAATGCGAAAGTTTAGATGTTTGGATGTTTAGATGTTTGGATGTTTGGATGTTTGTTACTCAATCACGCTTAAACGGCTGAACCGATTTGAATGAAATTTTGCACGAATATAGTTTATAGCCTGGTTTAAAACATAGGATAGTTTTTACCTCGAAATCATCCCTTAAAGGGATGACATCGGGGGTAAAATGATGGTCCAAAACAATGGTCAATGTTTGTTACCTCAGAACTCCGTCATTGATGAGCCGATTCGAAAATTTTTTTTTTGTTCGTATGTATATACTTCCAGATGGAATTTCCATGAGGACTTGAGGGGACTCCTCAGTTTTATTTGGCACGCGTGTAGTGATTTTGGTATTTTCTGTTATAACTCGTGTATTTACATCCGGAATCATAAATTTGGTGGCGAGGAATTGATGATGAAGACCACAGATGACTTATCGAATTCCTCAATTATGTACTTAAAAGTGCAAAAGTACGTCACAGGTTCTGATAAGATTCCAATGAAATAGGCACTAATGAAGTGCCTGGGTGATGATCTTGGGGAATCGATGGAAGTCCTCAAATATTATCGGCCCACATACAGCGATTCGGTTTTTTTCTATAGTAATTATGGCATTTGCTATCGGAAATCAGTTCATGTGGTAAATTGTAAAAAAAATAGGAAATGTTCTCGTGGCTTGGCGGAGTACTAAATTGAAGTCGGTTAAAACTTTGTTTTTAAAGTAAATTATTGAAGTGGAGATAGTTGAAGGGATGGAGAGTGACAAAGGGTACTTTTTATCTCTTTCTTACCCCCCACTTCCCTAAAATAGGGGGTGGAAGTTTTTATGCAGCTTTCCGCAATTTTCAAGGTAGAAAGCAAAAAATTGGTAAGCGGACTATTTGTAAATTTTAAATGAAAGGAAAAATGGAAAAATTTAATGC
Organism: Epinotia demarniana; assembly: GCA_945867215.1. Lineage (NCBI taxonomy): Eukaryota > Metazoa > Arthropoda > Insecta > Lepidoptera > Tortricidae > Epinotia > Epinotia demarniana. Next base: position 31,311,248 of record OX244259.1, on the reverse strand, counting down.
TCCGAGCCGGATTCGAAGCGGCGACCACAGGCATTCATGGCCCGTTGCTACTAACCAACTGAGCTATCGGAACAATCCGGTTCGGGCACCAAATCCCTCAATCAGTTCCTTCGTACAACGCCACGCGCTTCGGACTATTTGGGGGTCGGGGTGAAATTTTATATGGGACTATTCGCAGATTTCAAGGTAGGAAGCTAAAAATTGGTACACAGTCTCTGTTAACCAACGAAAAATACCTGCCTTATTTTATATTTGAAATTTGTGTGAGACTCGGCGCAAAATTAGTACAGGTGATACAAACGAATAATAAGGTAATTTAATTCAAACAATCTGTAATTTTAGTAAAAATAGCGCATGGGGTGCTATGTTACGTCAGTGCAAACTCTTAGTGTGGACTGAAAGTACTATGGCGCACAAAAAAGCGGTAGAAGCACTAAATCGAACGCTCCAGGATTTGCGCAACAGTATCGATGTTATGGCAGGGATGGTGGTTTTATTGGCTGATGATTTCCGCCAAACGTTACCAGTCATTCAGAAGAAGACACCTGCAGACGAAATTAAAGCAAAGTCTCAAGTCGTCCACTCTATGGGCCACCGTAAGAAAGTTCACTTAGACTACAAATATGAGAGTGCAACTATATGATGACACAAATGCTGGCAACTATGCCGAAACACTATTGAAAATAGTAGATGGTCGTTTAGAAACAGATGCTGAGGGCTGATTGACACTGACGGGAGATTTTTGTCAATTAGTGCAAATTGATTCAGAATTAGTTGCAAGTGTTTACCCAGATTTAAAAAAAAACAATATACACGAAAATCAATATTTATGTTAAAGAGCAATTTTAGCACCAAAAAATGATGTTGTCAACAAAATAAATTCAGACATATGGTGTAAAGTACCAGGAGACACAGTATGTATATATGTATTTAAGCACTTTATTGTACACAATAACAGGTTTAGGAATATACATGTCACACAATAGATCAAAGTACAAAGGCGAACACACAGTATTATGGATACAGAACGGATCACATCATATCCCGTAGAATTTTTAAATTCGCTTGAGCTGTCAGGTGTACCCTCACACAAGCTTCAATTAAAACTAGGCGTCCCAGTCATTCTTATGCGAAATTTGGATGCCCCGAGATTATGTAATGGGACGCGACTTCGTCCATAGATCTCCCGTTCCAGTTGAAAAGGCTACTATTTCCTCTTAAGCTTACTTTCGCTATGACCATTAACAAAGCGCAAGGACACATTAAAGGTGGCTGGGGTGAACTTAAAGTGTTCGCGTGTGTCCAATGCCCAGAATCTTTACATTCTATCCCCAAATGGAAAGACATATAATATCGTCTACAACTTAGCGTATTAAAATAATATTCTGTTCCGAGTTCTCTTCTGTGTTCTAAATCAGGAAAGGGGAACCGTGTTACCCCGAATTTAACGCGAGCGAAGCCGCGGGCAAAAGCTAGTATAAATATAAACAAGAAAAGGAAAGCCGAAGGACTAGCTTATACCTCAAAAGGAAAAATACAGCCTGCAAAAACACCAAAAGCGGTCAATTGTGACAGTTGTAAATTTAAATGCACTGACTTTTTTTCCGAAGATGAAAGGAGCCAATTGTGTAGACACTTTTACAGTTTGAACTTTGTCAGTAAGAAAATTTTTATTCTTTCCTGCATTGCCATACAAGAAATAAAAACTCGCAAAGTGAAGTTCCATCTAAATCGTTTGAGCCGTTTAAGCGTCATTGAGTAACAAACATCCCATTATCTAAACATCCAAACATCCAAACTTTCGCAGTTATACTATTAGTAGGATTATCCTTTAAGTACTTTATACTTATTATATCAATTAAATTTTCACTTTGTTGGTAAACTTAAGTGTTGAGTATGATGCCCTTAGGCCAGGACCTGGAGCTGATGAGGAGCACAAGGAAACACGTCTGTCCGTTACAATATTTAATGCCAGAGAGAGAGTACTACCCACATGACATCGGCGCCTGTTACTTATATCTACCCACATATATATCACACCCTTCCCCTTATTCTACAACAATACATAATATAAACAAGAAAAACTATAGAGAGAATGGTTCATGGGTCAGTCAAAGTCAAAACCTTCGGGTTTAAACCCGACCCTCTTAACGGGTTTCTTTAAGCGAGTTGGTTTGGGACCTTCCGGGGCCGATAAAATAGGGGGCGCGACCGGTTCCTGTCGCGAAGGCGGTGCGGCCTCGGGCCTCGTCTCGAGGTTGCCCTCACTTTCCTCGGGCACCACTCTCGCCGACGGTGACTCCGTTGGACCTGTATGGAGCTCGTTTGGTGGATCATCAATTTGTGGTGCTGTAGGTATATCAATTGCTCCGCCCCACATAGTTTTAATCTGATCGATATGTCGTTTAATAGGTGGACCATTTCCCCTACCCACAATATAATTACGGGATCCTACTTTTTCTTCAATTCGCCCTCCTATCCAATTCTCACCTGCCGTATAGTTACGTGCCCACACCTCTTCTCCTACATTCAACTGCTTAAAACTCCCTCCTGTATATTTTATCTGTTTACGCTGACTATGCATGACATTATCCTCAACTTGCCTCCTACATTTTAATGTTTAAGCGAGACCTTAAATTCCTATGCTGTACTAACCCGCGGGAGATGTCCCAGTGGTACTATGGCTGACGTTCCGGTAGAACAACAAGTACGACTGCAGGGCGGCATCCACGTCTACTCCGTCGCGCAAAGCCTTTCGGACTACCCTTTTGCACAGCTTAACCGCCCCCTCCGCGGCTCCATTTGACGACAGGTGGTATACTGGTGCGAATGTTATTCGAATGCCATTAAAGACCATGAATCATTAAGCAAGAAATGATTCTTTTCTAAAAACTCTGAAAAGATACAGGTTTGCCAAAAGTTTTTTACCGCCACATTATGCATTTCCGTTGATATGATTAGTGACGCAGTTGTAAAATCTGACAATCTAGGCATTTACAATTCAGAAGATCAGAGAGGTAAAAAGGCGCCTCCGAATAAGGCGAAAGAGGATGATGTCCAATTTGTCAGAGAACATATTGAATCTTTCCCGCTTATAGAATCAAACTCTTGTCGCAAAGATAGTAAGAAAAAATATCTAGCTGCTGATTTAAAATCTGTAAGTAATATGTACAGACTATATATGAATAAATGCGAAGAGTTGAGCCGAACAATAGTGTGAGAGTTTAAGTACCGCACAATTTTTTGCGAAGAATACAATATCAGTTTTTTTAAACCAAAAAAAGACTTGTGCGATGTATGTTGTAAATATAACAAGGCGGATACTGATAAAAAAGCTCGTTTAGAATCAGGATACCAGGATCACATAAATAGAATAAATGTTAGCCAGAGCGCAAAAGAAGCAGACAAGGCTAGAGCTAATGCAGAGTCTACATTTATGTCAATAACTGTTGACTTGCAGGCAGTTCTGCAGGTACCTTCTGGCGGTGAAAGCCTTTTATATTACATGCGGAAGCTAGTATTGTATAACTTTACTATGAATGAAGCTCGATTGCCAAATGTAGCTCATTGTTTATGTTGGTCGGAAATTAACGGGAAGAAAGGAAGCTGTGATATAGGGACTTGCCTATTTCACTACCTATCTGAAGTTCTTCCAACAGACGTGAGACATTTAACCATATTTTCTGACACATGTGGAGGTCAAAATAGAAACCGACACATTTCAGCACTTCTCCTGTGGACTGTTCAAACCCACGAACACCTGGAAATAATTGAGCAAAAGTTTTTAGAGAGTGGACATACCTACATGGAAGTGGATTCTATGCACGCAGCCATAGAGAATGCTGCAAAAACATGTCCATAAATAGCGTCTCAGATTGGAAAAATATATTTTAGCAAGCAAGACGGAAACAAATAAAACATATAACTGCAGATGAAGGAAAACGTAAATACAATATTGAAAACTATAAAGTGCAAAAATTTAAAAACAGCGACTTGAAAAAAAAAAACTAGCAGAAACAATACTGAAACCAAAACACAAAGATAATAACAATGAACCCGTTTACTGGTTAAAAATTAAAAGGATGAAGTATGTTAAAGGAGAAAAATACAAAATCTACTTTAATTATGACTTGACCGATGATTTCTTATTCATGGATCTCTCCCCTTCACATAAAACAACGAGTACTCCAAATACGAGAAAACGTGTTCAATCTAATCCACCATCCGTTGCACAAATTGATTACCCATCAGAAATAGAATCGGTGTACGACAACCCTTTGCCCATAAGCATAGCAAAGAAAAAAGATTTAGAAAAAATGTGTGAAAAAAAAGGTATTATACCAGAAGAATTTCATCCCTAGATTCGTGGTCTAAAAGCTGTTAACGACATTGAACCCACTTATTGCGACAGTTGTGATTCAGATTAGTTTAAGATCATGTTTCAGTAAAAAATGTTGCTTTGCTTACTAATTGTGTACTAATAAAACCAAGTAACTCCGTAATGTTTACCATTATTTAAAAAAAGCCCGATAAGTCTCTTCCGTAAATTAATAAAACTGGAATATAGCATGACTAAAAGAATTTAGATATGCTCATAAGTCGTGAACGCATTATTCGATAACAATAGTTTTCGAGTAATAAACATATACATTGTGATAATCAATGCTAACGGATTTGTGGACCTCTCAACTTTCAACACCAATTTTCTCAAAACATAGGTTTTAACACTTATCGGATTTGACCACTCAGCCCTCGATAAAGTATGACTACCAGGAATCTTATATTTGGAATCCAACAAGAACAAATAACTAAATGTGGAATTAAAGGACATAGTAAACTTACAAAAGAAAGATAAAGAAATTATAAAATTAAAAGAAGAAATGAAAGACGATAAACGAATTCTCCGATAAACTTGGAAGAAATAGAAAATGACAAATTGTACTTCACCAAATGAGGGAAGAAAAAGGGTAGTTTATTTACTCAAAATACTAACAGAAGATGTAATTAGTAGAGTTCATATAGAGATGGGACACCAAGGAGCGTATAAAATTGTAAAGTATTTACAGGATAGATTTTATTGGAGAGGAATGAATAAAGAAGTAAAAGGGTTTGTGAGGACTTGCCACGATTGTCAAATGTCAAAAGGAGATAAAAGGAAATATGTAGGACCCCTGTCGTACAATAATCACAGAAGAAATAGGAGATCTAGTAATGAGTGATTTGTACGGACCTATGGAGTCAGGGAGGAATGAGTTATATTCTAATCGTACAGGATTCAGTTAGTAAATTTGCTAAATTTTATGCATTAAAGAAAGCTATTGCAAGTTGAGTAATAGGAAAGGCCCAGCAATTATTCAGAATAATAAAACCAAAATTATTATGACCGACAACGGATCACAATTTGGTAGTAAACAATGGAAGCGTGTAATGGAAAAAGAACAAGTCAAAAATTCAAAAATTAAAAATTATTCAAAATTATTGATTTTTTTAACACGTTATTTCATATGGTGCCGAACCCTCCTTTTAAGACTCCACCGAGCTTCTGAGACGGGCACCGATTTGGCATTTGCGCTGTGTGTGCGTCATCACGCACACTACTGCCGCTGCCGGCTCGCTCGATCGGACGGTCGGTCACAAGCTAAAAGTTAGTAGCTCATTATTCTCTAATAATAAATCTCAACTCCGCGTATAAAACCATGGATGTTATAAAGAATTACATTTTAATGCAATTATTATTTTTATTGAAATTAGACCGTTAACTAAGGAAAAGTAATCATAACGCAGTGTTACCGGTGGACTAGTGTTGGAATTGAAATAGCAATCAGCAGTGGCGTGCACAGAGTTTTTAGACAGGGTAGACAAACAATATATAGGTACTCGTATTTAGCCAAGTCCACGAAAAGCGAGCTCTTGTTTCCCCAAAAAAACCAACGAAATCAACGACTCTGAAAATATTGCGATTTCGGTCTACTTTTGCATTATGTCTTATTTAAACTGCGGATTATTTTGTTAATGTATAAAGTTTATTTTGGATAATCAAAATCATGTATGCTTTAACAACACTGTTAAATGGGGACAGCAGATGGAGATGGAAAGTTCTACGTCTTTTAGCATTAGATAGGTCTTCATAACTATACAGGTAGCTCGGACTAACGTGAACTACTAGACGGATTTAGGCAAACATTTCCAGTAATGTAGCTTTCTTTAATACAGCAGAAATGTCTGTTGGTGATTCTTAAGATATTTATATTTCTAAAAACGGAGTTTTCAATTTAAATTTAGCAATTAAAACTAATTAATTCATCGCACTGTTACCTTTTACGCTTAATCCCTGAACGGATTAAGATGAAATTTTCCGTAAGCTGAATTTGACACCCTTGGAAGGATATAGGATAGTTTTTATCTCTGAAATCATCCCTTAAAGATGGTAGAACTTTGTTTGGGTCGGTGATAATTAAGGTTCCGCCTACAATAATTTAATACCAATCATTTTTCTAAGATACAAGTTCTACGCGGACGAAGTCGCGGGCAACAGCTAGTGTGTTTATAGTTTCCCTAACTCTGTACCAAATTTCAGCTCTCTGAGTTTATGGGAAGTACTATAGTGCATTTTTTTAGCATTAGAAAGAAGAATAAAGCACGAAGCGCGAGGTCTTTTATATAAGACACTTTATGCCACACAACTGTCAAAGTATCTCAGACTACATTATTATACAGAATTATAAAAGACTTACGTCATTGTTGTCGACCCTAAAATAATAGAAATGTTTTCATTATTTATATCTGTATAATACTTACAACAATATATTTATTTTGTTAGTATTTATTTTTTGACTCCGTAATTTTAAATTTAGTTATTCAGTTCTGGAAAGGTTGCATAATAAAAAACCTAAAGAAGAAGAGGTTTGAAACGTTCGGTTCGTTTTTTTCGCTGTCGAAATTGACAAAATTGACAATCTGTATCACGTTCTTTTTCTTGTTTTCTTGGTAATCAACAAATTATTGAATTCAAATCACCAGATAATTCTCTAATTTTTAATCGTATTATACGAGTATCTATTTGTTGATTTATATTAAGATTTTATTCTTCGCTGTGTGTGGTGGCGTGCGGACTGCGATGAAGCTACCAGAGGCAGGCCCAAGTGGCTTGCAAAAAAGACCGACTCGTTCACCCCCGAACGTTTTACCTTCACCAAAAGCAAAGAGACAGAAACAGAGTCCATCAACAACTAATGAGAAACGTATGGTGGTCAACATTTACAAGTTGGTGTGTGCACTTTGCAGCAAGGATGAATTTCCGTGTAACAAACCGTGTGTGTTCAATATTTATCCCAAGCAGAAAAGGTTGACGACGACTGCTTCTTTGTTTACCGTATTTCTAATCCTAAAAAAGACGCACTATAGTTCTATTTTGATGATCATGAGTGAGTGAGTGAGTGTCATAAATGCGAAACTTTGCTTTCGCTTAAATTCGGTACTAAATGACCTACAGACTTGAAATTTTGAATTTTAAGAGTCTGAATATAGCTTACTGGATGACCAAAATTTCTGCGTTCTGGTCTTATCCAGAGGTTCTCAAATAGGGTCCTGAAAATGCGGCGAAATGGTTCCAGTAAAGGATGGTACGGCAGTGTTTGCTTCGCGCTCGACTTGGCGGGGGCACTGCCTTGCCCCCAGATACATGGATTATACAAATACTGTTGAAGTTATCTACTTTGGTTGGAAACGTTGAATAACAACTTACAAGTAAGTTACAAGAGCAAAGAAAGCGGGTACATGTTATATTGAACTGTCACAAAGGGACTCCTGAGGGTGACCTCCGTAACGTTTCGAACGCGCGTCAGGTAGATCCACTGTCATTTTTCCATATAAAAAATTACATTTAGATCTAACTGGCGCGCGTACAATGCGTTACGTGATCGACCTGCTGAACTACAAATATCAAAAAAAATACTTACCCCGTTTTGCTGCGTATCACTGCTGTATTCATACACAATTGACATCGAAGTATATCTAAGTGTCACCGCGCCGCATTGAGACGTGCTCTCTCTCTGAACGCTCGCGGGCGACTGAACCACAGAGCGCGGAAAATGCGCATTAAGATCGGCGTGCGGCCGCCATAGTGAAAATGTATGGCGAATTTGAAGCGTCTTTTGATGAATCTGGACCTCAATTACACGACGATAATTTAAATATTTAACGCGGATGTATTGTAGTATAAACATTCATATTTCGTATGAACTGAAAATCAGGTTAGATTTCCACGGTCAAAGTATAAAAAATCACTTTTCTCCTGCTTACGATTTAACAGTTTTCGTCCAACATTGCTTTGTGCTGTAGGGTAAAATATTAATAATCTTAAGTTTTTTACACGTACGTATTGTTAACACATTCTTCTAAGTGCTAAATGTACAGTTTATACATGGATTAAACAAATACTGTTGACGTTATCTACTTAACGGCCACTGCCTGTTTGGCATATTTTGCTCGGTGCAGTCTTAAGTTATAAAAACTTGTGTTAGGAGATATTCGCTCTCTCGTGCAATGGTAATAAAATATAAACAATGTACCTATTACTTATAAAGATACTTACATTATAAATCATTTCCAAAATTGTCATTTTTCCATACAAGTTGTCAGTTCATTGACTGGACTAATAACAGAGGTATATAGCAAGTGAAGCCTGATTTAACCTAATAGGGGTATTGATTTTAGTAGACATAAAGTTGAACCTAGTCTAGGATATCTATCTTAGAATAAGTTCAACTTCACGGTTAGTCAAAATTTACACACATTTACATACAATTAGAGATTATTTCAATAGTAATTCAGTTTCGTTATAACTTTTCTCCTTTAACCAAGTTGTAAGAACGATTTTACGCTCTGTATAACTTTTTGTGTAGATATTCAACATTCTATTTACTTTGTTATACAAGTTAATAGATAGAACATAAAATTGCCTTCGTGCGAAGGAGGTCCTAACTGGGGTTGGAAGGTTAATTACCGTGTACAGTTTACGTTTTTTTAATAAATTGTAATCAATTTTTACAGTTTTATGGATTTTAAGGATACAATTAAGGATGAATAGTTGTCTAACAGTAAGTACATCAGCATCTCGGTAAACATTAATAGTGCTGTATCTTATAGTTTTACCTAAAAGTACTTTAAGAATGGAACGTTGGGCCCGTTCAAGAGCCATGAGTTTGTTTTTATGAGTACCTCCCCATATAGGTAGACAATAAAGTAATATAGACTGAACAAGGGTTTTATAGATATATATTAATAGTTCCTTATCTGTTATGTGCCTAAGATATTTAAATAGCCATATAAGTTTCCTTATACGACTTGCGGTAACTTCATTTTGTTGATTCCAAGGAAGTAGTTGATCAATATGGATTCCTAAGTATTTAGTAGAGGTAACATGGTTGAGAGTGGAGCATGAGCAATCATTTGTCGGTTGGATGACGCAGTAGTGGGCAGTTAAAGTATGTTTTTGTTTATCCGGTTGAGACGCACTTCGCATTGAGAATGTAATATAATTTGTTTTACTTATATTTAATGAAAGTAAGTTGGTTTGAAGCCATGTGATCACTCTGGATAGTCCAACTTCAGCACAATCGTATACTTCCTGCCAGCTGTCTCCGTGAAACAGTAGCGCAGTATCGTCAGCAAAGAAATCACTAACCCATTATTAAGTTGAATATTGGTTAGATCATTTATGTAGGTCAGAAAAAGCGTAGGACCTAAGACACTTCCTTGCGGTACGCCAAAGTGGGTGGAGTAAGTGTCTACGCTATATACGTCGTTGTTCAATTTAACGCGTTGCGTTCTATTATTCAGGTAACTAGATATTAAGTCCCGAAACTGACCACGAATTCCGAGAGTATCAAGTTTACGGATAAGGATGGGGACAGAGACAGTGTCGAAAGCTTTTTTTATATCAAGAAATATACACAAAGTTTTTTTTTTACACTCTAAATGTTTAGTAATGGAGTTTGTTAGTTCAAGCACGGCCTCTTCTGTGTTTTTACCTTCACGGAAACCGAACTGACGAGGTGATAAAAGGTTATATTTATTTAGATATTTAATTATTCTATTGTTTATTAATTTTTCCATTATTTTGGAAATCGTGGAAAGCACCGATATAGGCCTATAGTTGTTGAGATCAGTCCTGTCACCATCCTTATAAACCGGGTGAATAACAGCCCGCTTGAGCGCGTCAGGAAAAATACCTAGTGAGAAACAAAGTGAGCTTAAGTGGCCAATAATTGGGATTAATTCATTTTTTGCTTCTTTTATAAATGTAGCAGGAATGTTGTCCCAGCCAGAAGCAGATTTAGTTTTCAAGTTTAGAATTATTGTCTCAATTTCTCCCAGATCTGGCTCTATTATACCAATTGATGATGGGCGTGAAGGTAAGGTATTTAAGTAGGTTGTTAAACTGGTATTATTAATTGTCAGAGGTGCAATTTTATCCGCCAAGTGTTGACCAATGGTAGCAAAGTGCTCGTTAGCTAAATTAGCTGAAGAAATGGGAGAATTTGTTAGGTTTATCAAGTCATTATTTTTACACTTTGGTTTGTTCAGGTTAGTTATGTTTTTAATTGCATACCATAAGCTTTTATTATTATTTTTCGCCTTATTCAGAAGCTCACGCTCAAACTTCTGTTTTAGCTTTCTGACTAAGTTATTACAATAGTTTCTGTAGCGCCGATAAGTAATCAGTAATATTTCATTTGTAGGATCATATCGTAAGTTACGTTGTAGTTTGTTTCTGTGTTGGATACATTTTAACACACCAGGGGTAATCCAGGGTTTTAAAGTACGTTTACTGCAGGGAATTTTAATAATTTTAGTATTAGCCGCAATAGAATTTTGTAAATAACAGATTAATTTATTAGTAAGTATATTGGGTAATAGCACAGGTTTCATCATTTCAGCCTGTTAACGTCCACTGCTGAACATAGGCCTCTCCAATCGCACTCCAGCGTGACCGGTCCGTAGCCACCTGCATCCAACGAGATCCAGCGATCCTCACCAGGTCGTCGGTCCATCTCGTAGGTGGGCGACCCACACTGCGCTTGCCAGTACGTGGTCTCCATTCAAGGACCTTTTTGCCCCATCGGCCATCCGATCTTCGCGCTATGTGGCCTGCCCATTGCCACTTCAGCTTGCTTATCCTACGGGCTATGTCAGCAACTTTGGTTCTTCTACGGATCTCCTCATTTCTGGCTCGATCTCGTAGAGAAATACCAAGCATAGCCCTTTCCATAGCTCGCTGCGCGACATTGAGCCTCTGAAAAAGTCCTTTTGTGAAGCACCACGTCTCAGAGCCGTAAGTCATCACTGGCAACACACACTGATTGTACACCTTAGTCTTCAGGCACTGAGGGATTTTGGACGAGAAGACGTTGCGCAATTTACCGAACGCTGCCCAACCTAGTTGGATCCGTCTGCTGACCTCTCTCTCAAAATTGGACTTACCTAATCGGACTGCCTGTCCCAGGTATATATATTCGTCAACAACTTCGAGAGTAGAGTTTCCAACAGTTAGTGCGGTGGGTGCAACATGGACGTTGAACATGACCTTCGTTTTGTCCATGTTCATTTTAAGACCCACTTGTTGAGAAACTCTATTGAGGTCATCGAGCATTTTTCCAAGATCTTCAAGCGACTCAGCCATGACTACTATATCGTCGGCAAATCGAAGGTGAGTGATGTATTCGCCGTTGATATTGATGCTTAGTCCTTGCCATTCCAGGAGCTTGAAGGAATCCTCTAGAGCAGCAGTAAACAGTTTCGGAGATATTACATCTCCCTGTCTTACTCCTCTCTTTAGGGGGATTTCCTTCGTGGAATGCTCCTGTACTCGAACTGACATGGTGGCGTTGTTATACAAGCACTTCAGCACTTCAACGTACCGATAGTCAATACGGCATCGCTTGAGAGATCTAAGAACAGCCCATGTTTCGACGGAATCGAAGGCTTTCTCATAGTCCACAAACGCCAAGCATAATGGGCGATTATACTCTTCAGTCTTTTGTATAATCTGCCGAAGCGTATGTATGTGGTCTATGGTGCTATAGCCCTTTCGGAAACCGGCTTGTTCGGTAGGCTGGAAGTCATCGAGCCTGTGTTCGAGACGGTTCGTGATAACTCTCGAGAACAGCTTATAGACGTGGCTCAGCAGTGTTATGGGCCTGTAGTTCTTCAGTAAGGTTTTGTCGCCTTTTTTGAAGAACAGTACCACAAAACCCCTGTTCCACGCCTCAGGCGTTTTGCCCTCGAGCAAGGTGGAATTAAATAGCATCTGAAGGACTTTCAGTACCGGCGTCCCGCCCGCTTTTAGAAGCTCTGTGGTAATTCCATCCTCGCCCGGTGCCTTGTTGTTCTTAAGCTGTTTGAGAGCCATCCTAATCTCGTACAGGCCGATGTCCGGGATATCCTCGGTGTAGTGTCGAGTTAGCTTGGCTCTGGGGTCCGTCGCAGAGCCAACTGGCTCAGAGGACACAGAGGTATATAACTGTCCATAGAACCTCTCTATCTCCCGTAACACCTCTGACTTGTTCGACGTTACGCTTCCATCCTCGATCTTCAGCTTTGTCAACTGGCTTTGCCCGATAGACATGTCCCTTGCGAACACTTTGGAGCCTTGGTTCCGCTCGATGGTCTCCTTAATACGCTGTGTATTGAAGGAGCGTATGTCGTGTCGCAGGGACTTCATAATCTGTCTATTGAGCTGCCTATAAGACTCAGAGTCATCGGAGGTTTGGAGCGTCATAGAACGTCTAGTAGCCATGAGGTTTCGGGTGTGGTCTGATAGTTTTTGAGGTCTATTTTTACGGAGAGTTTTAAAATACTTGGACCCTACCGTGTGGACAGTTTCTACCAACTTGCTGTTAATATCGTCCACTGATGCACAGCTGTCTAGCAATTTGAAGCGATTTGTCAGTTCGAGTTGAAAGCTCTCGGGGTTTTGGATATGTGCATTTGACGGTCGGAGCGTGGACTTCATCATACGCAACCTTTCAAGTTTGACATTGATATTCAATATGCCCCTGACGATTCGGTGATCGCTACCGGTTTTGACCTTGTGGATCACCGTGACATCATTGAATATCTGCCTCTTGGTGCTCATAATGAAGTCGATCTCGTGTTTCGTTACACCGTCGGGGCTCATCCAGGTCCATTTCCTATGAGGCGGCTTCTGGAAGAAAGAATTCATCATAAAGAGTCCTTCTTTCTCCACAAAAGCACAGGCTTACTCCATGTGAAATAATGTATGGTGAACCAATGGAACTAACGTTCGATAGATTCATACGAAATCCAGAAATAGAAGAAGTGGGACAAATAAGGGAGAGGGCAAAACAAAATAAAAAAAATGCAAAATATAGTAGAGAAAAGTTTTATCGAACTTTTTAACTTATTGAATACCAAATTGGATACTGGGTAAAAGTAAAAAGAGTAAATAAGTCTGATGCCGAACGAAAAATAACAAAAAAAAATGATTGGTTGTACGAGGGGCCATACGTGTATATATATAACACATCCGGAAACAAAAAGTATTAGGGGAAAATTCAATACAATTCATTTATCTCGATATTATAGAAATATAGAAATCTAGAAGCTGACCTGGGGAAAAGGGAGAAGGAATTTCATAGCAAAGTAGCCGAGAACTTAAATAGACTTATTTGAAGGAAGTTTATTGTAGCAACATTTAAGGTAGTCATAGCTGAGTTAGAGGCGGAAAAACACCTTTAGAAATTGTAAAGAAATTATAGTGTCCTTAAATGATTTTCAGTGCTATAAAATTACTTGTAAATGGAGATTTTTAGTTAATGAGAGTCCAAATGGGCAGCGATTCAATCTATACCTGGAAATGATTGAAACTAAATGTCACTATATACAATAACATAAGGAAAAAGGAAAATTTTTCAGAAACACAATTGGATTGAAAGTATCACCAATACAAGGATTTGATAGAAGGAGTGTTATTGTTTTATATAGAAGTTGAAAACATTGTAGGGTTTCATTAAAATATAATGTTATTTAGTTTAGTTGTAGGTAAGGAAAACAAGAGAAGTGTGATGGTTGTGTTATATTTTAGAGACAATATAAGAAGTCATAGAGTTTGTTCTGTAGAAAATTTAAGAGAATTTAAGTGATTTTACCAAATAATGTATGACTAATACTCTCCATACATACATACATATAATCACGCCTTTATCCCTAAAAGGGTTAGGCAGAGCACATGAAACTTTTGTTCCAGTGCCACTTTTAGCATAAATATGGGTATAAAAGATCGACAAAATGTGACATTGCAGTGACAGGTTGCTAGCCCATCGCCCACAACACACTTCAACCCTGTTCCCTTAGTCGACTCTTACGACACCCACAGGAGGAAAGGGGGTGGTGCTATTCTAACCCGACACCACACGGTAATACTCTCCAAACAGGTCAAAAATAGGAGCCCCGCTTTGCGGGGCTCCGTCAAAACTCTCGAAATACCAGTAGACCATACCTTTAATAGATGGTTCTAGTTATAAAAATGGAAAAAAGTCAAGGGGCTCCTATTTCTGGATCTAGATCTAGATACATAACGAACCTAACCTACCTATCTTTTACACCAGAAGTGGGAATTCAACATTATAAGAATTCAACATCTTGGGAAAAAAAAAACAACGTTATGGGAAAGTCAACATTTTGGGAACTCAACATTTTAGGAATTCAACTTTGTGAACTGGGAGGAAAATAAGGAACATACAGTTGCCTTTATCTATCGCTTTAAAAGTTGAGATTGTGGAAGGGAAATGGGGCATATTCTGCTTGCCAGAGACTTTTAAGGTTATGAATTAGGAAAATATAGCAGCTGACAAATGTACATAAATACGGGGTTTTAGAAAAGAAGAGAACAAAGGTACGAGATAATTAGAGTACGTAAGAAGGAGTACGAAAGTATCATTAATTGGGATTTTCCTAAAGTTTATCTAGAGAACGGAGGGATTTAGTTGAAAAATAGTACACAGGTGGACGACTACTAGGCTAGGAGGGCGATGGATGTTGATTTCACATTACAAGACTTATAACAAAGGGGAAAGGTTATTCCAGGTTATAGTTCTTAAAATGGAGACTTATTATAATGAGACTAAGAAATATAAAAGGAAAATTATTTATATTTCATTATTTAAGCTGTAACTCAAGCCTACAGCCAAAAGAATTGTTGGAAATAGATGGCATACTAATTAAATTTGTTTTAAAACACAGGCAAAAGGTAAAACAAGGTAAGGTAAGGTAAGGTTTTGAGAAAGGTAACAAATAGGATTAAATATATAAAAAGGGGAACATTGAGATAGGAAAACTGTCCATTGCAAAAGCTATTAAGTAAACATTTCACATATATTGTAAAAAGGGGAAATCTTGAGGCTTGCCAATTTACATTACAAGGTCAGTAATTGCTAACCTACACAGTTAAGAAAGTTGCTTCTATTTATAGGGCAAAGGACGTTAACTTGTCGGGAATCATGTGACAGAGTAGTTATTAGAGCATTGAACAGTTTCATCAGTTAGACATTGATAATTTTACTTTTGGTCAGATTTTTGACGTATTGTCAGCGTATGCGATAGTGAAGTATTTATATGTAAGCCGGAAATAAGGAAACTACACAGGAAAAGTAAAAAAATCAGTTAGAGAAAAAAAACATCAAGGTATGTACGCGTAGTAGGCTACTAGGTCTGAAAAGGAAAAATAAAGAATTTAGTACACAATAAAACTATGATTAAAAATGAGTTTTGTAAAATTTGCAGGTTATGAACAAGTTGATAAGGGAAATCAATAAAAAAAGGATTTTAAATAAGCGGGCTTCTGCCGCGACTCCGCCCGTATGGGGCTCGTTCGTGTAGCTGCTTAGCACAGGTTTTAATCTTAGGGAATGGGTTCGGGGAAGAGATTGTTCTATGTCACTCTCCATCTTTTTGGCTGTCTCTGCTTAGAAAAGTCGCGTCAATTTGTCGATCCGGTTTGCCGTGAGCTACGGACGAACAAACAAACAAACAAAAACGCACGGGCACCTCCGCATTTATAATATTGGAATGGATTGGTAATAGCACAAATTGCAAATGTTATACAAATGCTTGAAACAAAAATCAAGGGAAGTAACAGATAGAGAAAGGCGAGAAACTATAAAAAACTACTTACTTACTGGCAGTGTGAGGTCCAAGGGTGCTTCTAGGCTGTGTTACGGGGAATGGCTGAGTAGTCGTTCGGCAGTTGTCCGTAATATAAAACAAAACCCATAAAGAAATCAATCAATGAGACTGAATAAGAGTAGGAATGGAGGGGCGGATGAACAGCATCGTCAGGAAAATGCAAAAAAGAAAGGTTAATAGGTTATATAAAAAAAGAGAAAAAGATAGTGGAACAAAAAAGAAAAGGACTAATTTCGAATGCAGGTTCTTAGAAATGATTGTAATTAACTAAAATCATGTCTAGAACTTCAAGGTCATCGTTGGTAAAAGCTCAATGAAGTTTATGAAAAAAATACAAAAAAAAAGAAACTTACGATGGGTGAATACGTGAGAAGACTTGAAGTAGAAGCTACTGGAGCTGGAGTAACTAGGGCTAGGCCAATGGTAGGCCCGTTGTTGCAGGGTCCGTCATAGTCTTCTTATCGATCATTTTCTCTTAAAATTCAGTGTTTACAAACTGAATAAAAATTTTAACCTCTCCTTGTCCGTTGGTTAGAAGCAATATTCACAACATAACGACGAGACTGGAAAAGAAACGAAAAAAGTTAGCAAGGTAAGTATAAAATAAGGACGAGGGGGAAAATAAAATAAGATAAAATATAATTGAAATGGGAAGAATAGTTTAATTATGGCAAAAAGTAGAAATGTTTAAAATATGCTATGAAAAATAAAATTAACACTATGAACAGAAATTGGACAAGAGAGTGGAGGAAAAGGAAAATTAAAAAAATATGAATAATTTGTAAGTAGTCGAACTTACCAGGTTGGGTGTTTGTGAAGCACTGAGCGGAGAAAACAGTTGGAGCGTCCTTTTTCAAAAGGAATAATAATAACATTGAAGCTTATCGTAATCCCTCAAAGACAGTGTAGCTGTCTCTGTAGTTAGTGAGATATGTCACTTTGTGACAGACAGACAGACAGACAGACATACAGACAGTCGCACCATAAGGGTTCTTTTTTTACCTTTTTTGGTACGGAACCCTAAAAGACCGGGTTGCACTCCGGGAGAGCCAGCAGAAGTGAAAACATGAATATTTTGACATTTCGAATCGACGAATACCGTAGCGACAGAAGTAAACGATTTCACTTGCAAATTAGCGCGTGAGAACTTATTGTGTGTCGGCCGAACGGGTAAGCGCCGCGGATTGCATGGCGTTTGCGCCCTATTTCTCGCTAACTCGAATGACGCAGCCACGCAGTACTACGGCAGCGGTCCCCCCCCCCCCCCCCGCCCCCAAGCCTCGTCCCGAATCTCTCATCTAAACGGTCACGTGACCTATCGAAAACTGAAATCTGTGGCGAGTTTAACAATTTTTCCCCATCCCAAAAAGTGCACAGCGCCGCTATTCACTTCAAAAGAACTAACACTAGACCAAAGTTAGAAAATATTACGGATGATCTCAGGGAAAACACAGAGGTGTTTTTATAGTAGAGCATTTTGCAGCAGCATACCGATGGATAGTAATTACATGGCAATTTCTTATCAGACACCTAATCCATCGTAACAGGCAATAAACCCGATATTATGTGCCGAGAATACCTACAGATCGACTGGATAAATGTACCTTCTTAATCAACGCCTAGAAGGCGTCGGGAGTATTTGTTACCAAGGGTTTTTCTTTGTCGTAAAGCAGAAAATACCTGCAATACAGTTTTGGTATAGTCGAGACATGAAAAGGTACGCCATTTTTCGACTTATATTAATGGATGCTATGGTGCAAAAGTGCAAGCGCAAAGTGCAGTGCATACTTTATTTTATCTTTTATAAGCCTACTCGTAACAATATCATCAGAGCAATCAGAGCAAGTTTTGTTTCGAATCCAATCACACACCATCGACATCGCTTGTATACATTATAAATTACTTCCCGAGCGGAACCCCGTATTGTCGTGCTCATTGTATGGAATTATTGTTGCATTTGAATGCTAATAAATCCACGAAATTTAATAAATACGGTAACATAACAACAATAGTTTGACACACTGACAATACGTCTAATCAAATGCCAAGTTTAACCAAAGAGAATATAACCACTACGTTTAACGAAGTTACCAGGGTCGATAAAAAAATGTTGGGTTTCTGGACTTTTCTGCTGTACTCCATGGACCTATAATACTCAGGACAGGCTATACGTGTTGCGACAGTGAGGGACGGAAAGGAAAAGGAATTTATCTTTTCCATATTTTGGACCCCTCTCAAACAATCTACTATTAATTATCAACATTGACGTTTGTTAATCACAGAACTAAGTGCACCTTCAAAAAGAGTGTAACATGAACCTATAATAATACTCAGGACAAGCTATGGTGATAATAATGTAGGGAAATATCCCTACAGTGTACGAGATTTGGGACTGGTCTTATGACAGTTCCAATATGATGTAAAGAGTGATGTGGCTCGAGTAAATCGATTGTCATTATAACCGATTACGATTGAAGACGGCTAATAAAACGAAGCGATTGATTACTGTGTAATAATTATTTTTAGGAAATCAAAAAGAGAGTCTATACACTGTCGTCTGCTAACACAAGTGTCCTGTAATGTAAGTAAAAAGAGAGAATGATAGTGCGAGAAAAATTGAGAGAGCTCGCGCGCCGTGCAGAATTCAATGCCGTATACCAAACGCAACATTTTGCACAATAGAATATGTCGGTTTCGATCGATGTGATTTTATTTAGTATTATCGTGACAGTAATTAAATAATACATTGTTATTTTCCTATTCACAATGATTTGATTCATATTGATTTATTTCTAAATTGTCAGACTCCAATCGATGAAAGCATTGTATCACTTATGTTTTTTTTTAAGTCGTAGTACGTAATGGTTTGCATACCGAGTTTTCAATGCTAATTTCTATACAAATAAGCCGTAAAAAAATATTATAATCATTTTATAACTGCTAAAAAGAGCGTGCATGGAGATTGAACTTTGTTTTGTAACTCGGAAGCTATTGAAACTCTTTTTATTATTTCGATGAGCAGTGCCAATTTACGTTTTATGGGTGTCGCAATGTGTCAAAAGACCAGTTCCAAATCTCGAACACTGTAGCTAATCCGCTGTCTAAGCCTAATTATGTTATGACACACCTTACGTCGAGCATGAGAAGTGAAAAAAAGGTTTTTTCGCCCCCTGAAGGCGTAGCACGGTTGCCATTTTATCACTAGTTTATCGTTGTGGATAAGACATCCGTCACTCTCGCACTCGCATACTTGTCAGAACGTGACGGATATCTTATCCACGGCGATAAGTGATAAAATGGCAACCGTGCTACGCCTTCTGGTTGACTGTTGACGAAGACAATTTATTACTTTCAACTTGACAATTATAGTTTCAAATTTCGACTAATAAGATCGATTTTTTTAAAACTAAATTAATCCGATAAACAACTTTATGCTAAGCCGTCAATCGCCAATGGGGTTGGCCGGGCGAAGGTATTTACAGATGGCGCCAGCATAGGTTTTACCTGTCAGTCCTACCAAAACTGTCAAATTCTTGTTTTTTTTTTGGAATTTCCTTGTTTAGAATCATGCCGTTTAAGCCAAATCCCATTGAAAAAGGCTAGTGATTACTGTGATTAGGTAAAACCTATGATGGCGCCATCTAGTCAAACATTTGACAGTTGCCAACTTAGAGCATTAAACCAACCGGAGTGGCCATTGACAGGCGTTCCCCTCTGCCAAAAGTATATGACCAGGGGTCATACACATTGTATGGACTGACGTTTATCTGACGTAGCTATTTTCACGTTACGCATACATTTGACGTTTCCCTCCCCCGCAAAAATCGGCAGACTTTTTATGTATAGAAAATGACTCATGGCCACTCCGTTTGGTTTAATGCTCTAAGGTTGCCAACCTTATTTACATCGAATTTAAAACTATGAATATAGGTGATGTATTTCAAGTGTCAAACTTTAGTGTCAAATTCAATACTCATGTCATGGTTTTCAATGATATATTCTTTAAATATTTGAATCGCTTATACGGTTGATTTTGTTTACTGTTTACAAACATGGATTCACAAAACAATATCGTTGGCACTAGTGAACAACAATGCAGGAGAAACTCGCAATGGCAATTAGATACCACAACTTCGGCAGAATCAATAGAACTCGATATTTCTAATAAATATTATGTATCAACTGGTGTTGACTTGTACTTGGTGCAAAAGGTGAGCATAAAGTTAATAATAATC
The DNA here is from genome assembly GCA_945867215.1 of Epinotia demarniana. NCBI lineage: Eukaryota > Metazoa > Arthropoda > Insecta > Lepidoptera > Tortricidae > Epinotia > Epinotia demarniana. Next base: position 31,290,807 of record OX244259.1, on the reverse strand, counting down.
CTCCATAAGTCCTCCAGTTTTGTTGTTATGACTATGCTACCTACGTATCGTAATCGTAATGCGATTGTCCTCGTTTGTATTTGCAGTCTTATTCCTTTAAAGCATACCTATGCTTAGGTACTAATCACTCGTAGTTAAACGTTAAAATGTTTTCTTTACCAACATCTACAAAATAACGTCGACAAAACATGAGTAACATTACAATGTAATTTAAACTAGTAACGCCTGGAAAGGAAAGTCTAAATCTCGAATAGTATTGGCGCAGAAACTAAAGGCCTGGGCACACTAGATTATTTAGCGTAGACGTGCGCGCTGCGTTGCGTCAAAAATTATCAATACCCATACATAAGACAAGTCACACTGGATGGATGCGTGCACATGTACGTAACGCGGTCTGAAATTTCCTATGACTAGGCAAAGGACGATCGAGTGCAAATGACATAAGGAACAGGTCAGTAGAAATCATTGTTACATTTTTTATACAGTCCATAAATTTATCGATGTCATCGTAGATAAAAATTCTACATGCATCATTATTTGATCGTTGTCTTATTGTTTTAAATATATTAGCAAAATTATATAATAAAATGTAGGTACCATTTCCGCGTCGCATTCAATCGATATAACGAAATAGGTTAAATGAACATCAACCGTGTTGTAGACAGTTGCATTAAAAAATGCAATCTCAGAATCACAAATTCACATTGGGTGCGATTAAATTGTTCTACTCCAATATTATATCCAATAGGTCTATAGACGAAATGTATCACTATTGATAGATAACCATAAAATAATTATGTATAATTTTTATTTACGACGACATCGACACATTTATTGACTGCATATAAATGTAACGCTTCTTTCTACTCGATAAGTCATGTTCCTTGTGTTATTTGGACTCGATCGTCCGATCCCTACTTATGAGTATTGATCAGGACTTGTTAACGTTACCAAATTTATGCTATTAAATAAGTATAAATAACGTTAGGTATCGGTTTTATCATAAAATAACCTTAGTACGTTACTTGGTAACATATCATTATTATAACGTTACTTTTATCGGTAATTTTACTTTTCATTGCAGAGCTTGTTAACGTTAACTTATTCACATTATAGGTGTCATTACCAAGTAACACTATTTTAATCGGTAATGCTACATTGCCACACCGCGCTACCCAATGCCACCTATAGAGGGGGCAGCCGGGCATACGAAAGCATTTTAGTTAAATATCAAGCACGCTCACAAAATTTCTCTAGAATCTGTTAAGAGATGCAACCTGTAGCTGCTACTAACATTACCTACTAACGTTAAAAACATTTAACGATATCTTTGACTTAACGTTACCTCAATGCACAGCAGGTAACGATACCATTTTTTACCGGTAAAAAGTAGTATAGATAACGGTATATGGTTTAACGATAATTACAACTTAACGTTAAATCTGTCTCACAGTGGTAACGATATCAACTTTTTAACGTTATCTGAAGCCCTGGTATTGATACTTAAGAACGCAGTGTGGCCCGGCCCTTAAGAGGCTGACAAGGCCTATTAAAATTATGTTGAAATTTATGTTTTTAAGCAGTGTTTTAAGAAAAACAATTTGACCTAGCACTTAAAAAAAATACGTTAATATTCATCATATTTCAAAGACCGTGGATGGACTCGATACATAGTTGGACGAAATCAGCTCTATAGAAAATAATTGCAAAGATTGGTCTTAAAATCATCGTTGAACCGTTCTATGTCTTTATTTTTTGACGTATGGGTCTGCAATTAAAAAGATGAAGTCAACATATTCATATCTAAACCGCTAACGTAATATTTCACAAATAATCGATACTTTTTTAAAATCAATATTTATGTATTTATTATCTTCTGAAACCGGGCCGCCCAGTAACACTCGCTCTCGTTTACTCCGATACAAATAGATAGTGTGCGCGCTATCCCAAATCCTCAAGGGCATTTTGGTGTTGACAGCGTCTTAATCTCATTTTTTTTCAGAAAGAACAAACATCAAGCCGTCCTATAATACCTGCAACAAAATGCGAAAAATTTACCTATATTCGATCTTACGTATCATATACCAGTAAAACAGATGCCCTGGGTATTCGATTCATTGATTACAATCGGTGAGACTATGTAGTTGTCTGTGCAGTCTGTAGCCGGAACGCTTTATTTTTAGGGTACCGCACGCAAAGGTTGCCACCGTGACCGTATTACTTTACTAAGTGGCGGGTATCCGTCTGGCACAGTGTATTGCCTTGTAGACCGTAATAGCAAGTAGGTATATAGACTTCAAGACACGCACATTGTTTAGGTTTTTAAGTTGTATACGTTAATATTTGAATAATAGCTGTGCAGGACTTAATCTCACTTAACGTCACTTATAAACTAAGTCTCACTTCGACTACTTCCCGATTGGTCTAAGCATAACGCGTTACGACTTAGTCACGCGTTAGTCAGACTACGTTTAAAGCTGGATACGAATTAGAGCAGCCTCGGGTTGAGGCACGCACGGCTCACCCATTTTGCTCAAATTCGTACGCGCTGACGCGCTGTGCGCTAGCAACCCGCGAGCAGCTCGCGAGCAGCGTGCGGCGAGCCGTCCATCCATAGGCGGTCTTTTGACCGTGCTCAAAGGCGCCTCAGTGTGCGTGCCTCGCGTAATTTGGACATGTATCCGAGCGTGGCGCGGACATATGTAACAACAAAGTCTAACTTTGTGTGCGAGGCGCGTATGAATTTGAGCAAGTTGGCTGAGCCGTGCGTGCGTGATCGAGTTCGTTCGTAAATTTATTAATATAACTAGCTGTACCTGCGACTTCGTTTGCATGGTAATGTGGTGGGAGTTAACGAATTTCTTATTTTGGACATAGGACACATGCAGTTCTAATTTAACCTTTCAAGTAAAACGTTGAACAAACCTATTTTAGCTAAAATGCCGTTAAAATTCTTTTCTTTGATGTTTATATTAGTAAGAAAGGGACAAAACTCGTGTTATGGGGTAATAGTTTAGTAGTTGTTTGTGGCTATAGATCCAACAGGTAGGACACAGGCTGCAGCATTAAATGTGTATATATCTTCTTCTCTACATATTTATAATATAACACTGTTTTATATTAAATAAATACAAACGTGATGACTGAAATCATCTTGAGTCACTCCGACTCTCAGGTAAAGATGTGTATAGAATTAATAAATAGATTTAATAATCCTTTCGAGTACCCGGAGTAGGTACCCATTGACCGGTAAGTGTTTACGCGGAACAAAAGATCTCTTTTTTACCGTCTGAATTTATATTTTCCAAGCTATACCTAACCACTAAGTTCTAGAACCATAACGCGAGTCCGAGTCCCTTTCTATTAAAGGTAATTAATGTAATTATTAAAGATATTAAAGTAATATGTTTATTTTTTCATATTGCAATGTTTCAGATCGCACTATCACATTCTGCTGATCTTCTGTATGTTCTCGCCATTGTCAACTTAAGGAATGTGTATTGCAGGCTTTATAATAAAAGTTTTATCTGTATGTTGGCCGATTCCTGTGTCTCTTTATAGGCTGAATGTCAACTTGAAGGCGCGAAGTACGAAGTAAAATACCGCCTTAATACCTACTGACGCGCTATGATAAATATAAATACTGACAAACCAGCACGGCTATCACAAGACGGCGCGCGAGCTCTCTCTATTTTTCTCGAACTATCCGTCTCTCTCGTAATAGACAACTTCGAAAGAGACGTATAGTGCGAGAAAAATCGAGAGCCGTTAAGTATCGTGACAAATACTCAGCATGTAATCTTGCAGAAATTTAGTCATAGACCTAGACGTTTTGGCTGAACGCGTGAAAACGCTAGGCCATGCTATTAAAAAAAAGAGACAGACTTTTGACGATATTTTGTTGAAATTTGTTGATACATTTATTGAAATTACGCCTCAATACGAATTTAGCGCGTATAAGTTTCCATATCAGAATCGATTATTTTTTTATGCTTTAGAATTTAATATGCGTTTTGTGAAGGTCTATCACAACACCGGATCGAAATTATTACTGTTAGTTAGATATGCAAGTCCGCCATTTTGACGTCACTGACAGTTGACGGATATGGCGGCTATGATTTCAAGCAAAAGAACTGAATAATTTAATGAGGTCAAATGTTTCCGAAAATTAATTAACTGTCGCAGTTGGATAAAAAGTATCCTAAACGGAAGCTAGAGTAATAATGTACTTATGAAAAAATCTACATGTTTTTCCGTTCATGGGAAGCCGAGATCATTCGGGACACGTAAATGCTTAGTTTGATACTGGCTGATTCTATTTTCAAATTAGAGATTTATTATAAGTGAAAGATTGGGTGAAATACGATTAACGCAGCTACAAATGTCATCGAGCATGCCTCAGGCTGAGCCGCTCAAATTCGTACGCAGCTTTAGGCACACGCGGACAGTGGGCACACTGGGCACATTCACATAAATTTCGTTAACTAAGGGCGCAGTCGTCTCGCGCTTGTGTCAACTCACGTAAATTGAAACAAACGCGCGTCGACAGCGTGCTTAAAAACGCAGTTTCTATGGGCTCTAATTGCTTAATTTGTTTTATCTACGCAAATATCATTAGTGCCCTAAAATGCGTTCAGAAACCGTAGGAAATGACCAGCATTACCTACAACCGATTTTACTATGAGAACTTTCTTGTCTGTGGTAGTAGGTAAAATCTGTACTGTTATGTCATTACAGTACAGATTTTTGATAAATTTGTATCGCTATGAGTTTAAATTTGGAACAGCTGTCAAAACTCAAGTGGGTCTCTATTCTAGTATCCATAGATATTAAAACAGTTATCGATACGAAACGTCAATTCAGTACGTTTTTTAAAACAAACCGCACGACATTTGATCTCGAGTGATATGAGTATAGGGACTTCATTCGTTTGTCTATGATTAAAAAAAAAACCATTCGCCATGACGGATGATCGAATTGCCGCCATTGCTGTTGTCATTTTATTGTTGTTTTTTTGCTGTTACTTACTACTACTTATGATATGTGTGTAGATAAAGTAGTGTATGCAACTGTACATAATTACATAATTAGGCCTTAAAACACTCGTGTGATCCTATTATGAATAAATCCACACACGTGTTTTAAGGCCTCTCATTATGGATCAGTCGCATAAACTACTATTTCATACAAAATAATTGAGCACGTAATGTAGTACTCGCCAATTATCGCCTGCTTTACTTATCTTACCTGCACGTCATATTGACAGTTCATTTATTTACGACACCACAAAAAGTCAAAAGTAATAATTGACCTGACGTACCTGTTTTCGACGTATTGTCTGTGCACTTAGATACCAAATGCGCAGCAAAACTTAAGGCGCCGTAGGTTCAGCGAAATTAAGCGAACAGAGTTTTTGAAACAATATAATGCGTCTGTTTATAATCATATGGTTTCAAAAAAATACGATTAGTAATCTTGAGGCTTTTCTGCAGGGAGATCAGAGATTCGAAATATGAATAAGCAATTTTGGCTCCACAGAAAAAATCACGAACATTGGTCTGAAAGAGTCTAAAATACACTTAAAACATTCTTAACAGATTATGCACAAAAGCTAAAAATATTAAAATAGCTTTTAACAATCGGCAATATCATGTTTGAGAGAAATCAGTGATTACATTTTTATTTATTAGAACGGCCAGAAAATTAAAATTAAAAAACATGATATCCGCGCTTCCGAGCACGCACTTCCATCTCGCTCACGCTTATGCCCAATGAGAGGGAGAGAAGACCATGAACCTAAGGCGCCTTAAGGATTCGAAGGTGTCAAGCGGCTACGGGCGGTGCATTGGAAATTATCGCGTGCATTGAAACGCCGTTCTGACTAGATTAAGAAACAATAAGGTATGATTTTCAGATATATGGTTCTTGACTATATGATTATTTATCTGATATGATCGATACATGATTGCTTCAAATTTCCTCAATAGAAAAAAAATCCATCGTCGAGTCTGTATTTTTCTTTTTTTACTCTAACTGTAAAATAGTATTTTATCACATCTAAAATCTCACTTGAAGAAATTTAAATAAAACTTCACTAAGTTAGGTAATTTATCGAAATTTGTCCAAAAAAGCCATTCCCGAAGAGTGTTACATCCCTCTTTTTCTCGTGCGCGGAAGGTAGTCTCTGTTTAGGGGGCGTATTGGACTCAAATGTGCGCAACTAAAGGTGGTTCGCTTTTCATACATACCGTCTTTAGACATTTGCAGGCTAACGGCTAACTTATGTATACAACTTTCATAAATTAGATTTCCATTTGCGCGAAATTCGATTCCCGTTCGTTACAATCAAAAATCGTAATGGCGTATTTATTACATATTTTACTAAATTTTATATTGTCTTAGTTTTAAAATGCCCAAATTCCTAAATTTCTTTTCAATAAAATGTCATAATAACATTTACACATCACATCCATATCGAAAATGTATAGTTGGTAAAATGAACAATAACTTCAAACCGAATTATTATTCAGATTGAAAGTGATAATTCATTAGTTTCATAATTACCAAAATTAAAAAAATATCATAATGACACTGTCTCATAATACCTTAAATTTTAACCACGCAGTATTTTTAGTGTTACGTATTTATAAAAATAGTAACAAGATAATTAATTTAATTACTCATTGCTTAAAAAATATATACTTCAAAATAATTTTAGTTATTTTGTAATCTGAATATCTAGTTTTGTGTTTAATTTGAGTTTAAGACATTTTGGGAAATGGTAGGTATAATTGAAAATTCATCAAAACATGATCAAGTCAAGTCTTAAACATTTTGGGAAATGGTAGAATTGAAAATTTATCAAAACTCAAGTGGGTCTCTATTCTAGTAGCCATAGATATTAAAACGGTTATCGATACGAAACGTCAATTCAGTACGTTTTTTAATACAAACCGTACGACATTTGATCTCAAGTGATATGAGTATAGGGACTTGATTCGTTTGTCTATGATTTAAAATAAAATCCATTCGTCATTACGGATGATCGAATCGACGCCATTGCTGTTGTCATTTTATTGTTGGTTTTTTGCTGTTACTTACTACTACTTATGATATGTGTGTTGATAAAGTAGTGTATGCAACTGTACATAATTAGGCCTTAAAACACTCGTGTGATCCTATTATGAAACCCGCTGACGCTCGTTTCATAAAACCACACTCGTATTTTAAGGCCTCTCATTATAGATCAGTCGCATAAGCTACTATTTCGTGTTTTCAAATAAATTTATTCTAGATTAATATACGAGACTACCTTGAAAATAATCTCTTGACATGTGGAAATACCAAAACAATCGATCTTCGTGTGATTCAAGTTCACGACATACTTAGTTGTGTTATTTACTGTGTTCTCCTCTTCTTCCTTTACTTTATAAACCCAAACCCTTTTGGATGTCGCAGGAGTATTACATAACAGTAAGAACAGTGTTTCTTCTTCGTCAGACTAACTATAACATGATGCTAGTCTTATGAGTAATAGAATGCAAATGGCGGCTGGTACGCCGTGGAGCTGCAGCGTGCGCGCGTTGCGTGTGCAGCTCTCTGCAGCAAGTACGCCGTAGACACGCGCGTAGACGCGCGCGAATCCGGTGTGACAGGGGTGCTGTGCACGTATACGCTGACGTCGACTCATACGTGCTGCACAGGCAGCCGGTGTGGCTCGGCCTTAAACCATGCGTCGATTAAAATTATCACTTCACTATATTATGCACTATTTAACTCGTAATAATTATTTATTTACATTATCGGACAAAATGCGCCCGCGCGCTATTTTGACTCTAAACTTTGAAGACATTTATCACCTACATCTCTCGAAATTGTTACAACGAAAGCTTAAAACACATTACGTATTCTAATCTCAGTAATTGGATATATAATTTTAATAGGAAACACTTATAGTTTCATTTGAAAACCACAAAAACTTCACACACTGTGTCACATTAACGCCATTTTGCAAAAAAATGGCAGCCGTCGACAAAGTTTTCGGATGTATTTTTTTCTTGTGTCCTGAGTACCGATAATTTAGCCAAAACACTTATGTTGGTATAATGCATAAGCTACCCAGGTTTATTTTATTTAGGATGGCAAGTCGATAAAACCGAGGAAAACATTCGGCCAATTAGGGCGCAGCCGTTAGTAACACACGGTGATACTAGCGCGCTATGCACCCAATCGTGTGTTACTAGCGCGCTCGACGAGTTAAGAAGTAATGTATACAGTGGCCAAAATAAACACATTTGTGCACAACAAACAACAAATCTCCGTGTCTCTGTTTTTGTGTGTTCCTGAACTAAAATCGACTTGGCATTTCTCTGGACTCTGATTTACTCTTTATTTGTGGAATAAAGTGACAACTCGGCACTCTATCGGACACTGATTTGTGTATGCAACCATGGCGAATCACAATCTCCAGTTTACTCATAGTGAGTACGCTGACATGCATTTAATCTACGGCGAAACCAGGCGTGTTTCAAATCGAGGCAATGTGAGTTACAATGCAAGATTGGCTGCAAGGTTGTACTTGGAACGATATCCGAATCGTAATCCTACCAACTACGAAGTCATTTTGAGAACTGCAAATGCTTATCGCGAGGGCAGACTACCAGGGACGAATAGCCGATCTGGAAGACCTCGAACGATTGACGACAACGTCGTTTTAGAAGAAGTGCGAGCGGAGCCAGGAACTTCAGTGCGAAATATTGAACGCCGTACTGGAGTGCCCAAATCCTCGGCACAACGCATTTTGAACAGGAACAAATACCATCCCTTCCACATTCAACGCGTAGAAACTCTACAGCCGACTGATTATGCACCACGTGTTGAATTTTGTCGAAAAATGATACAAAAGTGGAGAGAAAATCCCAACTTTTTTAATGAACTGTTGTGGAGCGATGAATCGGCCTGCAGAAGGGACGGATACACCAACTTACATAATATCCATAGCTGGCAATTAGAAAATCTGCACGAAAAAAGAGAAGACCGGTCCCAATACCAATTCAAAATCAATTTGTGGACGGGAATTTTTATCGGCCAAATAATAGGACCGGTCGAGTTGCCAGCTATTTTAAAGGGGGCAAACTACCTGGAAATGCTTCAAAATGACCTGCCAGGATTTTTGGACGACGCGCCGTTGGCACTCAGGCAGAGGATGTGGTTCCAGTAAGATGGCTGCCCGGCACACTACGCTCGGCGGGTTTGCGAGCACCTCAGCAACACATTCCCCGACAGGTGGATTGGGCGATTAGGGCGATTAGGACCCATACTGTGGCCACCGCGATCCCCGGATTTGAATCCACTGGATTTTTTTTATTGGGGATGTTTAAAGGACAAAGTGTATGCAAAACCAATAAGAAGCGAGGAAGAATTGCGTGAACGCGTATTCGACGCAGCCCGGACCATATCGGAAATTAGTTTAAGAAAATTTAATCGTCATTTTATAAAACGGTGTCATTTATGCATTAAGTCCGAGGGAAACAGTTTGAGTATTTACTGTAAGTAAGATTTAAGAATTAAATAAATAATCGAAAGTTAAGTCTGTTTTTAATTAATTTACCTTTTTTTTCAATAAAATTCCTTTTTCGCTTCCCCTAATCCATCATTTTCCCTATTGTGACTTTAACGAATAATAACAAAGCCCGGTATCAAATGTAATGTCATAGCAAGCGGCAAAATTACCTGATAGCGGGGTTCCTAGTTTCAACTTAGTTAAGTAGGGCATCGGTAAAATGATGAAAATACCTAGTTTTATGGGCATAAGATTCGTGTATTGTACCATTTCTAAATCTGCATAACATGCCCAATTTTTTGATGTTACTTGCTTGTTTTGTTTCAAGGATTTTTTTTTCACAGCAGGTGTCCAAAGTCGAAGTTCTCGTTTTGCTAGCAATTGAAATCAAGATTTATCCATTATTTTACGGAAATCCACATAACTTTTTGACAGAAACATACTCATGTCATCTTAAAAACTATATAAGAATCCATTACAACAAAAAAATAAGCTTCGAGAGCTTTCCAGCAGAATTCTGACACTGACAATGTTAAAAAAGGTGAAAATTCACTAAAAACGTAATTTGGTAATAACTCGAAAACCATGCAAATTTTACTGGGGTCATGTTAGGCTGGTTAGGTCCTTCTTTAGCTGACCTACCTCCGGTGTCACTGTGACGTGCCACTTATGGGACACCCTGTATAGTAGTACTTGTTCTGTGACACGTTTTTTTTGTCCGGCAGATTGTTTTGGAATTACTTACAAGGTGCATTTTTAAAGACTTTACCCAGCTGTTACCTTTATCTTTTTCTTGGTTCATATGCTCCTCATCACCATTTATTTCTGACAAAGATGGCGCCACTGTTGCACGGTAATTACACTTCCATTTCTTTATTCGAGCTCTGCATTTAAAAATAAAATTTCTCTTAAAATGGCCTTTTTGCACAGTCATCAACTACTATTTGAGAGAACAGGTTTATCTTAAGTAATTGAAGAGTTCTTATGGCCACCTTCTATCTCCATCATCAGACCAGCTGTGGGGTACTTTAATATTGTTGTGAATACAAAAATATTAGTCTAATCGGTGGAGAATAACTGGTTTAAAATTCAGTTGCAAGATTTGCCCGGATCAAACATACCGGTACCTACTTATTATACGTAAATACATTGCAATCAAGAATCTCTATCAGTCCTTAACGATCGGTACAATCAATTTTGGGTTCACCTGCAGTTGTGTAAAATTTTAATACTGACGTAAATGACATCCAGTTGACTAAATCAAAAAGGTTTTCAAATTCTCCCAAGCTTTACATTCAGAAAATCTTTCCCCGCTGTTCTACAGAGCCCTGGTTCAGGAACTTTTATTTAGTGAAACTCCCCGAGGTTTGATATTATCGACTATTATTTGTCTCGGGCAGACGGTGAGTCGCCCCCTGATAAATGGGCCTTTAAATGGCTATTTAAATGGTGACATGAAACCATGGCTTAAGAGGAACACCATTTAGAGAGCTGGAGAAGAGCTGATTTTAAACATATAAAACTGGCCTCTTGACCACTCGGTTCTCTCCGTGCTCCGTGGTGGAGACCCTAGAGTACCAGCTCTTGCGAATCCATTCTGGTACTGGACGGCCGGTTAAGGCACGCCAGAGTTTGATCATCAAGTAGGTTAGCACAGCCTGACCACTGGACACTCCCTTGAGCACTCAGGTACATTCAGTATCGTATAGTTAGTAACATTCAAAGTAGCCAAATAAGTATATCGTAACACATCCTTACTCTTTCAGTAATAAAGACGTGTACCAAAATATTTGTCTACTTTGTCGGCTATTAACTATATGTTGCTGACTGTACGTAGGGAAGCTACTCCACCGTAACAGCCCGCCACAAGCTGCCCTACCTAGACTGATTTTAATGGACGTCTAGTAGAGTTTTTAATGAGTATGAAATAATAATTCTTTACCGTGACATTATATTTTACAAAACCCTTTTTGTTTTAAAGCATGTACATGGAGGCTGGTTCCATAGAAATTTGATGAAGATGTAATGATGAAATCTATGATGACTGAAGATCATCATTCTCCTACAGTTATTCCCGGTTGTGCCCTTAACGAGCCCGGGGACCGCTTTGACACTTAATCCCAAGATTTGGCATAGATGACTAAAGATGACCTATGGAAATAAAATTACTGGACTTAGAACGAATGCTCGTCCAAAAATGATGATGATAGATGGAACTCCTCTTTTATCAGCCCACATACAGTGATTTAGCTATTTACTCCAGTAAATAAAACATTTTCTCTCAGAAAGCAGTTGTACAGTCACCAGCAATAAGATCTGCCACAACATAGAACGCATAAATATCTGACACGACTCTATGTCTAATGCCATAAGGACGTGTCAGATATTTTTGCTGGCTTTGTTTCGGCAGATATTGATGCCGGTGACTGTACGAAAGCGTGCACGGCGAAGTAACAAATGAAGTCGGCTTTTTGGGTACAAACTACAAATCATAAATAAAATCGTTTTCAATGATGCCTAAAGTTTTGTTTATTTCAGGTCTTAACATTGTTTGGATATTAATTGGAGTATTACAGCTTTGCTTTTCCACACATGTGCAAGTGATGTGCCTTGATTTCTTCATAAGTGGAATATTGTATCAAAGACCGTGGAACAGGTATTTTGTCCGAAATCCAAAAAAATATAGCTTATCCTAATTCCAATGGTCTCCGATTTTGTCTGTTAAAGACTATATTTTTAATTATACATGAAAAATACAAGTAAAAACCGTATTGAACACAATATTATTTTGCTAGTTCAAACATTCATATTATAAATGCGAAAGCGTGTCTGTCTTTCTGTGTGTTACCTTTTCACGCTTAAACCGCCGAACTGATTTAGATGAAATTTGGTACAGAGATAGTTTGAGTCCCGGGGAAAGACATAGGATAGTTTTAATTCCCGAAATCATCCCCTAAGAGGGTGAAAGTGGTGAAAGGGGGAAACAAGTTCCACGCGGACGAAGTCGCGGGCAGAAGCTAGTTTCTTATGATGCATTAAAACTTCTACATATGCAGTTTAATTTATACCCTTACTTAACGATACACTTTTTATTATTATTTAGTGTAGGTACAGTATAAGTGAAAAATATACATAAAAGTAATAAATGATCACGTCACTATCTCGGAAAAGCTTATATTAGGAGAGCCCACGACACTAAACCTAGTTCGATAAGACTACATGTATATATATATATTATTATGTATATATATATATATATTATATATTATTATATTATTAACTAGCTTCAGCCCGCGACTCCATCCGCGTGGAACTCGTTTATATCTCAGGTCCATATACAAAGGGGATGATTTCCGAGATAAACACTATCTTATGTCCTTCCCCGGGATTCAAGCTATCTCCATACCAAATTTTATCTCAATCGGTTCAGGGGCGTGAAAAGGTAACATAGTGGGTGTGCTATTGCTATCTGTTGTATGGGAACCTTGCACTTTTTGACTATGCGCTGAAACTTGGCACAGTTGATCCTTAGGTGGTCTTGAGTGGATTCAGACCGGGAGCCATCGAGAGCCACCCCGCATTTAGGGGGGGCAGGGGGGGGGGAGTTCGACTCCGCCGCGTTTTATTTAAAGCCATTTTTTTCTGAAACTATACACACCAAGGCAAGTGTTATATCATTTTCGGATAAATAAAGGATGAGGAATCTATTTTACGAACCAAAATAATACAGTTTGGAACAAAAAAATAAAAATAAAGGAGAAAAACATATACAGCGTAAATTATTTTTATTCAATATTACTAATTTTTTTTAACTACATAAGATACATAAAAATTAAAAAATACGGCCATAAAGCCACATTAATTCGGTTTTAGAAAATATATTATTTTGTATATAAATATGTTAACAGACCAGAAATAAAAAAATATGCGTGAGTCAGGGCGACCTCAATGCATGTGTCGTCCGTGAAGGAAATGAAGGTACAGTTTTAAAATACGATAGTTGTCAATTATATGTGATTACTTTGGGTGTTTCGGTATTTAACATGAAATATTTTAAATGAAACTACGCCCTGTCAATTATATATCATATATATCACACGCTCCACTGCAAAGACACTGCAAGGAATCCTCATATATCAAAAACCATCAAGCCGTTTAGACTGTAGCCCGTGAAATAGAATTTTCATGTCCACAATCCACATATATACATACATTCATGTATACATACATACATACATGTATACCTACATTCATACATGTATTCACACACACGTTCGAAAAACATAACCGTCCTTCGAATCAACCAATCAGCACGGCTATCACAAGACGGCACGCGAGCTCTCTCGATTTTTCTCGTGGGATCTTTTGTGCATTTGCCTTCTCATTTCCACAAAGCGGATGATGAAGCTCAGCGGAAGCACCTTGAATTCCTTTGGTTGCGGATAGCCTTTACCAAAGTAATTCATTATTTGTCTGGCAAGGGCATGACATTCACACAATAAGTGTTCCATAGTCGCATCCTCCTTGCCACACATTCTACAATCTAAACTATCCTATAATCCCATCTTGGCCAAAATATTCTTCCCCTCGTTCCTTCCCAGAAGTCACCTGTTAACACCTCATATATGGTTCTGAGGTGCTTCCTACTGGATCTCCAGAGTTTCTTAGTCTTGCCGGAGTCCAGTCCTTCTATGAAGAGCTTAGAGTGCATGCCTTAAGCACGCCTCACTGCTCCGCTCGTGTTGGTGTTTGATTTTGGCGTAGGCTTTAGAGGCCGAAATTACAGTTCCCTGGGAGAGCACAAACGGTTCTGGACCTACAAAGACCCCCCTCTTGCAAGCTCATCCGCTCTTTCGTTGCCGATGAAGCCCTCGTGCCCTGGTGTCCAAACTAGTTGCACCTTATTGTGCTTTCCAAGCTTGTTCAGTGTCTGGACGCCATTATAGACTAGTCTAGAATTCACTTTCAGCGCCGTAAGCGCTTTAAGGGCCGCTTGACTGTCACTGAGTATGTAGATAGTCTGCCCTCTGGTTTGCCTCCTGTGCACAGGCAATTATGGCGTATGTCTCCGCCTGGAACACGGTTGCCAAACTACCCATGCTTACACTAATGTATACTCATTCGCATAAATGCCTGCTCCCGTACTGGATCCCATTTTTGATCCGTCCGTGTACCATATGCTGTCTACGATACCAGACCTCGGTGGTTCTAGGCCTTCGGCCCATTCAGCCCTGGATCATTGGAAAAGGCTAGGTATCAACATCTACGGCGAGTACACCACTCACCTTCGCTTTACTGACGATAAAGTAGTCTTGGCTGAGACCATGGAGGAATTAAATACGATGCTCGATGACCTTAGTGAAGCTTCCGAGCGAGTTGGTCTGAGAATGAACATGGATAAGGCGAAGATCATGTTAAAAGCACATGTAGTACCAATCCCAGCAGACTGCTCTCTGTGCGTGTGTCCCAGACTCCTCTCTAACTTTAAAAAGAGTCAATTGGCGAATCCAACTCGGCTGGGCAGCGTTCTGGCAGCTACGGTACATATTTTCATCCAATATTCAGCAGTGTTTCAAGACGAGTCTTTGATCAGTGTGTGTTGCCAGTGATGAAATATGGCACTGGAACGTGGTCGCTTACTATGGGCCTCACAAGAAGGCTCAAAGTCACCCAAATGTCAAGGGAGAGGGTTATGCTGGGAGATTATCTACGTGATCGCATCAGAAATGGGGCTACCGCAGCGGGAGCAAGGTAACCGCTCAAGATAGCCCTTCGAATCGCTAAACTTAAGTGGCAGTGAGCGGGGAACACTGGACGTAGAGCGCCGATAGTCAGCAAAGCTTATGCATCACACGAACAAGAGTCAGTGCCGAACCATTTTCATAGCTAGAATCATTTCCATGGTACACTTGGTGACATCGATTTGTCGGTGTCGAAGGTAGATACGACAGGTAAACCACCCTAAAACATGCGAAACTAGGAACATCGCATTTGACAATTAAAGGATTATTTATTTAAACCGACCATCATTCTCCTAGCGTTATTCCCGGTTGTGCCCCTAAAGGAGCCCAGGGTCCGTGACACCTAATCCCAAGATTTGGCATAGGCACTAGTTTTACGAAAGCGACTGCCATCTGACCTTCCAACCCAGAAGGAAAACTAGACCTTATTGGGATTAGACCGGTTTCCTCACGATGTTTTCCTTCACCGAAAAGCTGACGGTAAATATTCCGTACATAAGTTCCGAAAAACTCATTGGTATGAGCCGGGATTCGAACCCACGACCGCCGCTTGGCAGCCGCATGCCTGAACCACTAGGCTACCGTAGCTGTATTTATTTAAACCGACCGTTGAATAATAAAACACATGAGGGTCGCTACACTCGCTAAGTACTGAGTGTGTAAATAGCTGACACGCGCCGATGGTGCTGCGTCGGCGTGGGATTTTGGTCGGCGGTGGCGGCGCGGCGCTCATATCTTGTGTAATTATGTATGCATGTATGTTTTTATTTGGATTGTGGACATGAAAATTCTATTTCACGGGCTACAGTCCAAACGGCTTGATGGTTTTTGATATATGAGGATTCCTCGCAGTGTCTTTGCAGTGGAGCGTGTGATATATATATATGATATATAATTAATTGACAGGGCGTAGTTTCATTTAAAATATTTCATGTTAAATACCGAAACACCCAAAGTAATCACATATAATTGACAACTATCGTATTTTAAAACTGTACCTTCATTTGCTTCACGGACGACACATGCATTGAGGTCGCCCTGACTCACGCATATTTTTTTTATTTCTGGTCTGTTAACATATTTATATACAAAATAATATATTTTCGAAAACCGAATTAATGTGGCTTAATGGCCGTATTTTTTGTTTTTATGTATCTTATGTAGTTAAAATTTTTTTTAGTAATATTGAATAAAAATAATTTACGCTGTATATGTTTTTCTCCTTTATTTTATTTTTTTTGTTCCAAAATGTATTATTTTGGTTCGTAAAATAGATTCCTCATCCTTTATTTATCCGAAAATGATATAACACTTGCCTTGGTGTGTACCTATAGTTTCAGAAAAAAATGGCTTTAAATAAAGCGCGGCGGAGTCGAACTTCCCCCCCTAAATGCGGGGTGGCTCTCGATGGCTCCCGGTCTGAATCCACTCAAGACCACCTAAGGATCAAGTGTGCCAAGTTTTAGCGCATAGTCAAAAAGTGCAAGGTATCTTGCAATAGCACACCCACTAACAGACAGACGCAAGGCAAAAAATCTGGCATGCCTATAAGAAAAAAAACCAATATCTAGTATGATAAAGACTCCCAAGTTTCGTTTGTTCTTTGAAACAGGGGAGGGGTGGGACTATACAATAATGCAGTGCTGCAAACCCCTGATTGGCCGTATCAGTGGCATCAGCATGATAAGCAACATCTCGTACTTGGATATCTAGAGTATGATTGATCTCTTCAGAAAACCAAAGCTCACACTGAAAGATCATCTATTTCTGTGTAAGAAATACCACTGCTGCATTTTCTAAACGGTTGTGAAAGTGGTTGCTGCAGTGGTTGTAGGTCGCCCACCACGCAGCTGGATTAATTAGGGCTTTAAGGCCCAATATCTTGCAAACGAATTACTGATTTGAAAAATGGTTTTAGGCTACCGCCATAATATTTTAGAATGAGCTATCCAACTATACCCCACACCATGGGTTTAACGAGAAAAAAATACATCCCCGCTATAAGTGTAGGGAAGTACCCTCAAAAAAAAACTTTTTGAGTTGACATTGTAGGTACCGTTTTGTCGGCGTAGTTAATTTAGGTATATACCCATGCCGAATCACAGTTTTCTAGTAGTAATGGTTAGCTAAGTCGAAGAAGGACAGACAGACATACGGACAGATGGACATGGCGAAACTGTAAGGGTTCCTTGTTTACTACGGAACTCTAAAAACCTCTCTGCAACTGCAACTGAGACTTTATAAATATCTGGCTATGTGTCTATTCAGTCATTTTACTCTTAGTGTGTTCTGTTTCTTAGTTGATTTGCAAACAACGAAGTCCAAGTTTATGAACAGTAATTTTAAATTTATTGCATTTTACATGCTTGGACGTTTTACCACCGTGACTTGATGCAAATTAGATCTTTTTCTGATATATAGTCATTCTCCTAACTAGTTCTTGCGGCTCCAACCCCTGCAACAAGCCGAATGAAACAGAATAAATCCAAAAATGCTACATGGATGTCAAAACTGTAGCGTTTTAAGATAGTTTTTCGCGGCCCGTCGGATATCCGTATTCAATAAAGAATCGGTATGAATTGGACTGAATCTACAAAATGGCCTGTTCTACATAAGGACTAGTTAAAAAAACGACCAAAAGTACAGAAAGCCTCTCGGAATGACATGTTGAAGTAACACAACAACCGAGCAGAAGGTTTTCATCTTAGAATTGCTTGATATTAAATCGACTAATTTACAAAACAGCCACCTCCGTCTCCGTCTTTAAATATCTTATTAGTAAAACGACTAGATCCGGAAGAGTTTAATCTCAGAATGGCTCAGTAACAGTAAACTATATCATCGGCTTCATGTCATATCACCATTCTCCTCGTGTTTTGCCACTTGTATACTTAAGGACCCCAGGGTCCGCTTTGGCACCTAATCCCAAGATTGGGCGTCGGCACTAGGAACGGAAACGATTGCAATCTTACCTTTCAATCTAGAGAAAACTATTATTTTTATTAGATTAAAACTTTTTAACAGGACTTATTTAACGTACTATAATGTATCAAAAACATTCATTCAGTTTCGTTTGTTTAATTGTTTCATAGATTATTTACATTTACAGATGTGTCAACAGTTATTATTCTTTGCGGACCCAAAATGGAATTGAGAAAGTCAATATTTCGTGCCTCACTCTGGATCAATTCATCGCGAGAACTATAAACATATCCTTAACTACACATGATGATTATTTCTACGACCCTGCTGCGAAGGAGAACATACAAGTGTCGCACTTTTTCTATGCATGGTACGTAAATCCATAGCACGAATTATCTGTCGGGATACCACCGATTAGGAATACGGACTTATTCAGAGAACACATTGCCAACATCAATTGCTAAGCGCTACGCGCACGCCGTAACTCATGGATTTTGCGCTAAGTAGCGAAAAGGCGCCCGTTAATCGGGTTTCTGAATAGAATCGTGTGAACTAGTTCTGGCATAAAGTCAATTTTTTTGTAATTAACATTTAGTCTGTAGGTATACATATCATCGGTATCATCTTATGTCGGTAAGTGCCCGATGAACCATCAAATTTAAAGAGTGCGCAAAACACCCTATGTGCCGCCAATTGCCCAGCCTAATAGCAGCCGTTGTATTAGCGGCATTATCACTCACAATGCTGCCTACTTTATATCTTTTAAAAAGGACGTCAAATTTGCGCTTGTGTGCCGCTCGTCGTATTTTATACACCCGAGTAATGCTGAAGAAAGTGTTGTGGAACGCTCGTCTATGAAATGGGCAGTCTGTTGTGGTCGATGTCCAGCCATCCGTTCCGAGGCAAACAGCGGGTGTCTCGGCAATTTTCTTCTGGATTTCCTGGAATACTTCTTAGTAAATGTTCGGTATCAAAGTATTTGATAACATTTTTCTAGTCGGCAACTGATACCCCGGGCAGTGTGATACCATTTCTATAAATGTTTTAAATTCTAGTTCTTCCACTATACGCAATGCGTGATGGCCCTTTAACACCATTTTGACTAACTGCCTATCAATTTGTTCAACTTTACGCCCCGATGGTGGTTTTCGAAAGTAGCTGCTGATTGGTTCAGTAGTAGTAGGACCCGGCCTCGCGTAAGTAGATGTAGAAGATGACGCCACATTTACAGTGGATGATGAAGGCACAGCTGATGACCATGATGGTGCAGCGCCGCACTAGTTGATGGCAAATTCACTTCGTTTGATATTTCTTGTGCCGGTTGCCTTTGAACACATACAGGTATTGTCGGGTGTCTATTTTTCATATGTCTTTTTAAGCTTCCTAAATAATCGCTTTTTATGCTCAAACACAATCCGCAATAATTGCATTTGGCGCTTCTTCGTTGAAGTGAAACCAAATATTGCTTCTTTCACCCTTACTCGGAGCCATTTTAAATATTCCAATGAATGTTCAATTATGAAGTACGAATTATTTGCAATACTTATTTACATTGTTTTTAAAGTTTTTCTAACGAACAAATAAAACCTACAAACTACCTAGGAACTCTACAAAAATGACACAGTTTATTATTATATTTACACTATATACAAAATTCCAATTGTTCAGTCCAATTGTACATTATCGATAAAACTAAAAACGCACAGAAAAATGTTCAAACTTTCAAAGCAAACACAATAAAATTTTATTATTATATTTACACTAAGTATTTACAAAATACCAATTGTCCAGTCCAATTGTCCACTACCGATAAAACTAAAAACGCACAGTAAAATGTCAAAACTTTCAAAGCAAACACAATGAAAATATTAGTAGGCTAGCGTTAGCTTGTGTCCCTTAGAGCGGAAATAGGTACCCCGCGAAGCGGGGTGACTTCGACACGCTGCTGGTTAGGTTAGGTTTAAAAAATTGGCGTGTATGTTTAAAAAAAAATCCTATTACATATTTCTGCGAGAATAATGTTCGTCAAAAAAATATGCGTAAGTAAACATGATTCGGAGCATCAAAATTGTGCACAAATAATATTTGGACTCTTGAAATTCGGCCTAATCGAACTATGCGAATCTCGATTCTGCCAAAACATTTTATGCGCAAAGTCAATTATGCCAAATATAAATCTTACTTAAAAAATATGCCAAAACAGGGATAACCTTAAAAATAGTGTTAAGAAAACCTTTTATTTCATACAACTATTTGATACGAGTAAATATCAGATGATGGTACATTAACCCCACTCTTCAAACCTGCCAAGTGCCAACCTCATTGCAGTCCAGGCTGAGAGTAGGCGACCCCTATTTTTCCTATTTCTTATATCATTTTCCCAGCTAAAGCACTATTTCCACCAAGCTGCGCATAACAGCTTGACCGCGGGCATCTTCCGCGACATGTGATCGTAAACGAAAGTATGCCGCGACACGCGAACGGCTCCGTTCGCTTGCGATCGGCCCCGTTCGCTTGTCGTCGTGTGTGATCGGAACCTTTCGGCTGTCGATGCCGAACGGAACTACATATTTGACGGGGTGCAGATACGTTCGCAAGCAACCGTACGGTTTCGTTCGTGTGCGACGACATCCTGTCGGCCGCGAACGGCTGTTACCGCTTGATCGTATGCGTCGACATGCTGCCGGACACTATCGCTTGTGTCGCCACATCCGTTCGAATTCTTTCCGATCCGATACGATGCGGGCCGTTTGGTGGAAATAGTGCTTAATACTCGGTTTTCATGAATTATGAATAACACATGAGGGTACTTGTCCCAAAAAAGTTACATAGTATTTATTTTATTTAACAGCTTCGGTCGAGGATTTCCCTAGGCAACCCAAGCGCTAATTATTAACATATATACCATCTAACATGTTAATGAGGGTACATATTTCTTCAACGGGTCTTAGGGCATTACCCCTCAAAGTTCTTGGCCGTGCACTGGATTGTTTAACCTGATTTGGCCCTTGGGAACAAGGGATAAAAGTACTTTTTTGGTACTGCCGCCCGCACTGACTTCTTTTTCGCATGTCGCTGCTTCTAAGCCGAGTTTCTTCAATTCTGAAACAAAAGGTGGCTCGGCAAGCCCCTCTCTACTTGAAGTAAAACTCGAAATCCGCGGCGAAGTCATCTGTCTCAAAAGACTTAATATTGATGACGAGGTGATTGTGTTATGTCCTCTTTTTTCAAGTCATTGACACTAAACATTCAGGCAATTGAAAGCTTAACGTGCAACTCGCGCGTGCTTAGCTTTGCGTTGCAACACTGTTCCTTGCTACAATTAAATACGTTCAGAAAGGCTATCACAGGACGGCCACAGCGACATAGACTAGGGTGTGTAATGTTTCATATAAAAACAAATTGCATATTTTCATTTTGCATAACAACGAATACCATAATTTTACCTTGTATAAGTGGTCAAATTGCATAAAAATAAAATGCATACAAACTATTTGCATAATTTCATCGATTATAATTATGAATTTTCATAATTTCGAATTGTATAATGATCAAACGCTATAATGGGCACGCTGTATAAAATTTAATGCTCATTTTCCCTTCCCATCATACTAAAAATGAACTCTATTCACCTGTAATAGAATTCAATTTAGTATAACGTGGCCAGTTATTAAACTTGTTCAAAAGCAAAAATCAAAATCAATTATTTAAGGTCATGGTTTTTTATTTTACAATATAATAATAATAATCTTACAATCCTAATAATCATTTAAAAATTTCAAATTTTAACCAAATACCTAGTAAACGGTTAACAAACTAAATGTCACTAAATGAAAACAAAACAATACAAAATTGCAAAATATTAACCATTACATTTGATATTAAGGTCTGTAGCAGACTAGCAGAATTAACAAGAAGTTCCTTTATGATGTTAATTTAGTATCCCAGAGATGTATAAAGTCTCTAAGCGTCCAAATACAATTAATAATTATTCTAATGTTCGATTCATGATATACGTTTTTATAAAGAACTTCTCGTTTCTGGGACCTAATCCTCCGCCCTCCGCCCAGGCTCCCGTCAGAAACTCGCTTCTGTCTCCGCAGGCTTTTATATACACTCCAGGGGTAGGACAGACAAGACCACGTAGAAGTGGGGCGCTCTGATTCGGTTTTTGGCAATAATGCTTGCAATATCAGTTTTTTGTTTGTTCTGCTTAATATATCAATCACTTGGTAAGTAAATAATCTACAGTACCTGATAATTATTCAAAATGTTGTTATGAGATTTAATCATTATAGTTAATGAATGTTATACAAAAAGAAATTAGTTCACATGAACGTTATGAAAAATGTTATGGTGATAAATGATAGTTATGTATTTAAATATTATGACCAATAAAAATATGCATTTTGTTATTATGATAATAGTTTGTTATGATTTCCGTACTTATGCTACTTGAAATTATGCATTTTGTTTGTATGACCACTGAACGGCACCCCATAGACTATCCGTCAGTTTTTTAAGTGGTATAATTAGAAAGAGACGGATAGTGTATCTCACCGCGACACAGCTCGCGGGTCGTCCTGTGATAGCCGTGCTAGGTAAGTAATTGTGTCCACATACCTGATTTTACAATAAAAGCGGTTTGTTCGCTGTTTTACTTGTTTTCGTCATTAAAATATGTCTGGTCCGATTGATTGCAGCCAGTTTTTCAATAAGGATATTTACAGAAGTTATCATTACAGCACTATCAATCTTTATCTAACATTTCAGGTTCCGGCCTACACTTGCAAAAACAATATTTTTTGGCATAGATTGGATTGTAATATATTACAACATAATTTGGATATCTTCGTCACTTCTTATTAATCAAATATTTAAAAGGAGTATATGGAAGGTAATCATTAAAAAAACGAATTCATTTATTGTAAGCAAATGTGTACCTATCCAAAATACACACGAGAACCAACCGTTGCAAGAAACGAAGACGACTTTATTAAAAGGCAGACCATTTACAGAATTTAGTTTACGGTTAGCAAACAAGACGAATACAGAATGAGACGAAATCAGAATTAAATTAAATCGAATGGGACGAGATAATACGATTACCACTAATGAAAAATTTTTTTCTCTCTTCGTTCATTTCGTTGGAACTGTAAAACATCAGTAACGTAATATCCAGCACATGTGAATCGCATATACAGGGTGATATCTGGGTCGTGGATCAAACTTACTTTCATCAAAGGATTACATAGTATATGTCTTGAAGTATTATATGATTTGGTTTGAATTTGTAAAAAAAACCACAAATGATTGGAGATTATGGTACCGCTACTTATTTCACAAAAACACTTACGTCAAGTGGACTTACAGTCACTACATGCAAATCGGGCGTACTTCAGACACACGGCTGATAATAACTCGTATACCTACTTACACTCGTATAATAAAAAAAATTTGATTTATAATGTAACATTTTATTGAAAGAAAATAATGTATTAAACTAAATGAACTTCATAAGTTGCTCAAAATGTGAACCCTCTTCCTGTAGGTATGCATAATTCCGGCCTTCGTCTAATATTTCCTCTTAATCAGTTCAGAGCAAAGTGATTTTGCTTCACTGTTTCAAACGCTAAAACCATTCGCTTCCGTAGCTCTTGCACGGTGTTACATTCTCGCTCATAGTTACACCAATCGTTATACCTGTCCCAGAGAAAAAAATCCAGCGGTGTGATGTTGGGTCTGCGAGGTGGTCATTGAACTGATCCACCGCGGCCGATTCATCGTTGGGGAAATTGTTCATGTAAATCACTAAACTATTAATGTCGAAACCTCCTTGAAGGAATTTCAAGTAGTTGCTAAGAAATTAATGTTTTTTTACATGTCAATGTCACTCTCTCAATATTACCCGTGTATCGATAGTCATATTAATATATCTCCATACATTAACTCTATTAGGTTATCGGCTCAGATACGCAATGGAGAATTTTACGAAAATACATATTGGTTTGCTAGAACGAAAATCGAAGTGGAATACATGTAAGTCTACTACGAACCGTCCCGCACGCGCTGGAAGTAGTGCAAGGCTCGTTCCTGAAACCTATAGCATCCGTCCCTGGCTCATCAGGAGATGCCGCAGTTGCTGCTGCCACGTACAATGCCAACTTAGACCGGTTTGTAAAAGCCGACGCAACTGCTTTTCTGATAATCACAACCAACATGCAAGAATACACGCTTAGAAAGACCATGAGGTTTACAAATACGAGAGAGGTATGGCTTGAACTGCATAGACTTTTTGACGGCGCGGCCGAAGACAAGTCTTATAATGTTATAATCTATGCATGAGCTTTTTTGGTTTTAAAAAGGATCCGGCAGATGATATGCTGCCAAAAGCCGAGAGAACTATTGAAAGCCTAACTAGTCATTTATGTGGATTTGAGCGAGCACTGCAGAGCAACAACGTGCTTCAACAGGAAGCTCTCGTCTCAAATTCCGGCACTGCGTTTACTGCAGACAAGAAAGATAGAAAGTTGAAATGCAACTATTGCCAAGCTATCGGCCATCGATAGAGAAACTGTCAGAAGTGGATCAAAGATGGCAAGCCTCCGAAAAGCAATAATCCAGAATCAACACCTTCTACTTCTAAATCTGCAAACATGATCCTTATGTCTATAAAGAGCACTGAAATATTTTCGATCAATCCTGACAAAGAGACCTGGTATGTGGATAACGGCGCCACAAGCCACGTAACAAACCAAGCTGATATGTTCCAAAATTATGAACACTTCAAAGATATTCGTACTGTAACAAGGGCCAATGGTAATACGATCAAAGCTAAAAACCTTTGGTTCAGTAATAATCGAAGGAAACATTAAAGGGAAGCTACAACGTGTGACCCTACAAGACGTTTGGTATGTTCCTGCAATAACAAAGAACTTATTCTCTGTTCTAGCTGTCCATGATAAGATTCCGAACAGCCAATTCTCATCAACGACTAAAGTATGCACCGTCTATGTCAACGGAGAAACGCGGCTAAGCGGAAAACGGCAGAAAGAAGGAGGACTATACAAACTGGATGTAAGAGTCATACTTCCAGAAAACCCCGTTGAAGTTTGTGCTACGTCCAATACCATGCAACTGTACCACGAGAGGTTTGCGCATCAGAACAAGAGACACGTGAAAGCTACCGTTCAACGTGAACTGAACTTAGACCTTCCTCTTGACAAAGAATTATGCGAAGGTTGCATATACGGGAAAGCACACCGACGCAAATTCGGTACGAGAGCCCGAGCTACCGCGCCAGGAGAGCTTGTACACACTGATGTTTGTGGACCGTTCCAACCAAGTTATACGAAGTACCAATAAGGGCTGTTCCGAAAATTTTTAGTTAAACAAAAACTATAAGGAATATAATAAAACTTTAATTACAATTTTTCAAAGTATTCCCCTGCTACATTTATGCACTTATGCATTCGACTGAACCAACTTTCAAAACAGGAAAAAAACTGTTCATGCGGAAGGTCAAAAAAAAGGCGCCTGAATTCGTCTACTGCTTCATCCGCCGTCGAAAATCGTCGCCCACGTAATGATTTTTTTAACGTGGGGAACAGAAAAAAATCACACGGAGCCAGGTCAGGGCTGTACGCAGGGTGTGGTAGCAGTTGCACTCCTGATTTGCTAAAAAATCCATGGTTCTGGCAGCCGTGTGAGCCGGAGCATTATCTTGATGAAAAATTATGCCCCGGGTTCCAGTACTTGGACGGCTGACGTTCAGCTCCTGGAAGGCCTGTGGCAAGCAAACTTCACTGTACCATTAACTGGTAACTGTTTTATGATCTTCAAGTGGAATTACGGCTACCGGTCCACTACGTCGAAAAAAAACAGCAACCATTTTTTTGTTGACGCTTCGGCCGCGAACTACTTTAGTAGGTAAATCATCTTCTTCAAAGACCCATTGCGTGGATTGCTGTTTTGTAAATGGGTCGTAGCTATATATCCAAGATTTGTCAGATGTCAGAATGTGGCTCACTTGTTGTGAATCGCCTTTATCGAATTTTTTTAGCATAAATTTGCACCAATCGACACGTCTATCTTTTTGCTCCTGTGTGAGAAAATGTGGTATCCATCGAGACGAAACCTTCCGAACTTGAAGGTGGTCATGCAAAATGGTAGAAACTGCCTGGGATCCAATCTTCAGTTCATCCTGAATCTCTCGGTGGGTAATGTTTCGAGATTACTTGATTAGCCACTCCACCTTGATAACATTTTCTGGAGTGACTGCCGTTGGCGGTCGCCCCGGTCTAGGCTCATCTTTGACGTCGCTCCGCCCACGCTTAAATTCACGGAACCAGTAACTGACAGTGGCAAGAGATGGGGATAATGCCCCAAAAACACTAGTTAAATTTTCACGAGAATCCTTGTAAGTTAGTCCTCGTTTATAATCATAATAAATCATAGCACGAAATGCTTCCCGCGTTAGCTCCATTTTTGCGAGCAAAAAGTGGCAGACATGTTTTTTTTCTGATTTCATAAAAAAATAACGGAATGTCACTGGCCAGAGACATTTACACGAAAAAGTTTGTAATGAAATTTGCCTTTGAGCTACAGTAAAATTATATGAATACGATTAATAGTACGCTGTTGACTAACTATTTTCGGAACAGCCCTCGTACTACGTGTTGTGTGTTCAAAGATGACTACACCGGCTACCGTATGGTATATTTCCTGAGGCGCAAGTCAGACGTTAAGGATAAGCTCGCCTTAATGTTAGCTCAGACCAAAACTGCAGGACATACTATAAAATGCCTACTAAGCGACAACGGTGGTGAGTTTGATAACAAGTCCATTGGAGACCCACTGGACTCTCATGGAATTAATCAAAGATTGGTAATGCCCTACACGCCTGAACAGAATGGCGTAAGTGAACGCGGAAATAGAACTCTGGTGGAAACTCCGAGGTCTATGATGTATGTGCACGAATCGATGCCACAAGAACTTTGGGCAGAACTTATAAACACCGCCGCATACATCCTAAATAGAACTGGTCCAACAAGAACAAGCAAGTCACCATACGAACTTTGGAGTGGAAAGAAACTGACTATAAAGCATCTTCGCATCATAGGCTGCAATGCCTTCGTCCACATTCCAAAACAAAAACGAAAAAAGATGAATAAAGCCATCAAAGGAAGACTGGTCGGCTATGACGAAGATGGCTACCGAGTTTGGATAACTGATGGAAAAAGGAACACGCTCGTCCGTTCGCGTGATGTAACGTTTGATGAGAAGCCATTACCCAGCAGCGTTGTTCACCCACCTTGTGCAAATAATGACGCAAATACGAAGGAGTACTCACTGCAACTGCCTATGGATAATGCCATCAGCACCGAGGAACCAGCTTCACATCTTGACGTACATCATCACCCATTATCAATCCAACCCGAGTTAGTACTACCAGAAAGCCTATCGATAGTCAAATCTGTGGGATTAGCATCAGATGATCCAGAAGCAGACGATCGAAGTCCGACGATTGAAAAAGAGATAAACTTCCCTGAAAGCCATGATAATCATCCAATCTTTGACGCAAGGGAGGATATTGAGGATACAGAACGAGGTGATGAAGTATCTTTCGAAATGCCTCAAATACCAGATAATTTAAACGGTCAAGAAGAAGATCTCGAAGAAGCGCCAGCTAAAGAATTCCACCCACCAGCAATAGAACCTGCAGAAACTATTTAACAAGAGGAATTATTTAACACCGTGCCACACAGTTACAACTTAAGAGAAAGATCGACACTTCGAGCTCCAGAAAAAATCGACGACTATATGTGCAATGTTCACAGCCTCGCAGAGCCCCAGTCTTACAGAGAGGCTATTGAGAGTCTTCAGAAAGAAAAGTGGACGGATACGATGGAAAAAGAGCCAGAATTACTCAAAGACAATGACGTGTGGATGCTGACTGACCTACCACCTAAGAGAAAGGCGCTTAGCTCAAAGTGGGTTTTCCGGATTAAAAGAAATCCCGATTGTTCTACAGATAAATACAAAGCACGCCTAGTGGTAAAAAGGTTCAGCCAAAGAAAAGGTGTTGACTATGACCAAACGTTCAGTCCGGTTGCCAGAATGGGCACAATAAGAGCGCTTTTTAGTGTTGCAGCTAAGGAAAGATTGGTCTTAACACAGTTTGATGTCTCAACGGCATTCTTGTACGGCAAATTACAAGAAGAGATCTACATGCAACAACCAGATGGCTTCAATGACGGTTCAAAGAGCGTTTGGAGACTGAAACGAAGTTTATACGGACTTAAGCAAGCCCCACGTTACTGGAACTCTTCTTTCGCTGATATACTTTTGGATCTAGACTTCAAACAATGTAACGCCGACAGTTGTTTGTTTGTAAAAAACGTTAATGGAAAGAAATTGCTCATAACGTTGTACGTGGATGATGGCCTGGTAGCTGCTACGGATGCAGAAGTAACAGAAGCTTTTCTGGCAGAGTTGAGGAAAAAGCTGAAAATAACTACAAAGCCTGCATCTTATTACCTAGGCTTAGAAATTGAACAAGATAGAGATGGATCTATAACTATTAAACAAGAAAGTTATACAAAGAAAATTCTGGACCGATTCCATATGGCGGACTGCAATCCACTTTCAACTCCTATTCAGAAGGAGTCAGTAACATCGAACACTGAGTCAGGGAAAGTGGTAGAATAAAGGAAACATTTTCCATATCGTGAAGCAGTTGGTGCTCTGTCATACCTTATGGTTGGAACACGTCCAGACATAGCATTTGCAGTTGGCGTAGCTTCCAGAAAACTTGAGAATCCTGACGAATCTGATTGGTCAATGGTCAAGATTTTAAGATACTTGAAAGGCACAAGTAACCTTGGTATCAAGTATCATAGGACAGACCACTCGACCGAAGACTTCATTGTTGGTTACAGTGACGCTGACCACGGAGGAGATCAGCAAACCGGCCGGTCAACTACAGGTGTGATATGCTTGTATGCTGGAGGAGCCATGTCATGGTTGAGCCAAAGACAAGCATCTGTGACGATTTCAACAACAGAGGCTGAGATTGTTGCAGCCAGCGAAGCGACGAAAGAACTTGTTTGGCTACAACGTATATTCACTGGTCTTACGCAGCTAAATGAAGTTCCAACACTTCTAGTTGACCACGAAGCAGCAATTCGTCTGGCACACAATCCCGAGTTCGACAAGAGAACTAAACATATAAGAATAAGACATTTCTTCGTAAGAGAAAAAGTTCTTGAAGGAAATATAATTGTGGAGCGTACTAGCACAACCAGCCAGTTGGCAGATATGCTAACAAAAGCTATGCCAACACCAAGGCTGATTCAGTTAAGGAGCTTTATTGGACTAACTGAAATCTTCTAATGGAATCTGATCAATGAAGATGACAATGAAAACCTTAATTGAGGGAGAGTATTAATGTCGAAACCTCCTTGAAGGAATTTCGAGTAGTTGCTAAGCAATTAATGTTTTTTTACATGTCAATGCCACTCTCTCAATATTACCCGTGTATCGATAGTCATATTGATATATCTCCATACATTAACTCTATTATAAACACGGTGTTGAAAATGGGCAGGAGCACCATCATGTTGATAATACAGGCTTTCTAAGTAGTGTTCGTCTTGATAACAAATCAAGGTAATTGGCACCATTCAATCTTGCCCTCAATGAAATGACGCCCAATCTCAACGTTGTTAATGTCTCCTGTACAAACATTTAAACTAAATCGTGTCTCATATGCATTTCTCTGGTTTCAAGATGTTGATTTTCGGCACTCCAAAAATGCTCTTGAATAATATGCACAAAGAATACGCATAAATGTGCTATCATCAGTCCATAGGATATTTGCTTCTTCATTATCTAAATCCACACATGTACATTCGTAGGGGACAAAAAATATCGTAGTATGCGTTGATCCAAATTTTCGGGGTAGCGTCGCCTTTGTGGTCTGTCACCTCGTGCTTGGGCGTGGGTTGAAACGCTAAACTGTCCGAATTATCGGAGATTTTGCACCATTGTGTTAATCAAAAGTCTTGTTATTGTTGGCTAATTGGGATATCGATATCGCTGATGAAACAAATCGCGTGCTCTGGTCGTATTACTAGTTTGATGGTAAAACATTACCATATCCGATCTTTCAGTGTTGGAAAATGGACATGCCGGGACACTATTTATTATATTCTTTTTCCTTCCAATCTTTGTTTTCACACTTATTGACTTTGACGTAATATGGCATTATTTCTCATACGGTTTTGTCAAAGAGGTTGGAGATTAAAAGATAGCAAGACATCAGTGTTCCAATTAAAACAAAAGGAGTAGTTGCGATACATACACATGTATCGCAATCAATTACTAAGTCAGAAAAAACTATTTGGGATCATGACTCATAACACCGAAATCAGCCTGTATACACGTATCACATGTTTGTTTTTGTGAGTTTGTGAGGTAACTAACTGTTTAACTGTGGGGAAACAAAGTACTCCATGGACCTACATCCCCATCCGGTTAGGTCTTGAAGTTGAAGTTACTATTGCTTATAACATCTGAACAAAGTACTGTAATTATTTTTTTACAAGGAATGAGCTTTAGTGTCTATACCTCATGGCCATGGTTACGTGGCCTTTTAGTCTATGATTACAAGATATATGTAATTTAAAAGCATGAATATTACAGCTATTAATTTATTGCTCTTATGTTAGGATACGACACTATTACATTTTAAGAATATAAAATTAAAACATGTAATTCTTTTATTTCAGATGCTTCACGTTGCACATTGGATCCTGACTATCTTCTTTGTCTGCGTTTTATTGTTTTTAAGTTATTTTGCCGCCGTCAACGTTAATCTAAGTACAGTGACACTTAAATCTTCGCTGGAATTTGAGAAACATACGGTTACTAACTAATTTATTAAAAATGATAAGTTTGTCATATTAGTATAGTAGTACCTACTGGCAGTAATGGTACCTATAGGACACATTCCAACAATGATTTTCTCCGATTTAGATTTTGCATGCTCCAAAGATTGCCGGATGCCCAATGGTCCAGCGAGTATTACTGGTATACCTTAGGTCACTACGAAAGTTTTGAGATACAAAAAAAGTATAAAAGTTATTCAATATTTTTTTATTACAGTTTCTCAAAGTACTCTCCATTAGCTTCTATGCATCGATTCATCCGCCTAATCCATTATTTATAGCATTCCCGGTACTCTTCTTTAGGGAGGTCTTCTACGGCCTGCAAGTAGGCATTCCGTGCGTCCTCAGGACTGTTAAATCGCGTGTCACGAATTTCGAGTTTGATTTTCGGAAAGAGGAAGAAATCGCAAGCAGCTAAATCGGGGCTATACGGAGGATGACACAATTCTTCAATCTCTGTACTCTTCAAAAAATCCTTGGTGACAATGGCCTTGTGCGGCGAGGCATTGTCATGATGCAAAAAGAGCCCCCTCAAACCAGTTTTAGGTCGTTTTTGTTTTAAATTATTAAATACAGTAGGTAAACACACTTCAATATTCCACTTAGCATTCACCGTTTTTTGGTCGTCTAAGGAAATTGTGGCCACATGACCACTTGCAGAAAAAAATGTGGCCACCATTTTTTTCCCAACACTTCGCCCGCGTTTCACCTTCGTTGGAGGTTCATAATCGGGAAACACCCAAATTGTCGATTGCCGTTTAGTCGGTGGATCATATTGGTAAATCCAACTCTCGTCTCCAGTAATAATGTTAAAAATTTACCGTCCTTCTCCCTGATCAAATTTTCTGAGCATATCTTTGCACCATGTCACGCGAGCTTCTTTTTGTTTTGCAGTCAGCGAGTGAGGCATCCATCGTGAACATAATTTCCTGACTCCAAGCCGGTTGTGTAAAATTTCATTAATAGCTGGCGATGAAATCTTCACGACCTCTTCTATTTGTTTGTAAGTCACTTTTGGGTCTTCCTTAATAATTTTTTTTCACAGCTAGGACGTTTTCTTCTGTAACTGAAGTCGCGGGTCGGCCATTTCTTTCATCATCATTTAAGGAAAAAATCCCTCATTTAAATTGAGCAAACCATCTGAAAACTGTTGCACGCGATGGTGCATAGTCCTCAATCGCCGAAACTAATCGCTCTCTGCACTCACATTCATTTAATCCAAATTTATAATCGTACAAAATCATCGCACGAAAATGTTCTCGCTTAAAATCCATAGTTGACGATTAAAGCCCGCGGAATTGAAACAAAATACAACCGTCATTTTTTTATTTTTAAATATTGGATCAAACGGTTTTCTATGTTCGGATTACAAATAATTTGTCTTTTAAAAAAGGTTCAATCTCGTTACGTTCTTTTTATAAATTTTGAGTATCTCAAAACTTTCGTAGCGCCACGTATTCATACACGTCAAAAAAAAAAACATGAAGCAGCCTTTTATGTGAAAAAAGGTGACTGCTATGTAAGAAGTTGCGACTTGAATTTTTGGAAAATATCGCGTTCATTGAATGAAACACCGTACTGATCAAAAATTCCTGATTTTCAGATATACAATTGTTCATCTAATTTAATCAATATATGATTGCCTACTAAATTTCCTTGATAGAAAAAAACTCAAAGTTTGGGCCTTAATTTTACTCAGCCTACTCAAACAATAGTTTGTTTTGCGACACAATCAAATTTATAGTATAGTTTTTCATCTCATAAAAAATCTCACTTATCAAAAAATTCATGAATCTTGACTGCGTATGTATCGAGATTTGTTAAAAAAAGCCATTCCCGAATAGTTTTGCTTCTGTTTATCTCGTGGCGGATGGCATAAGGTGTGGTTTTCCCGAATTGACTCGAATCAAGGTATCGCATATGGGATATATTTATGACAAGTTGTATGCACCCATATTTTTATACTTGATGTAGGGACTAATCCGTTTCCATCGTGAAAACTCTGAACACTAGACTACTTTCAAATTTGAATTATTGTATTAAGGCGGTGCATTGGAAATTACCGCGTTCTCGGAAAACCCGACTAATTCTGACTAGATTAAGAAACTATAAGGTCTGATTTTCAGATATATGATTGTTTTGATCGATACATGATTGCCTAAAATTTTCTCTATAGAAAAAAATTCCAAAGTTGGGTATGTATTTTCCTTTTTTTACTCAGCCTACTCAAACGATGCATTATTTTACGACACAACAAGTTAATACTATAGTATTTTATCACATCTGAAATCTCATTTAATGAAGTTTAACGTATTTTACAACAGTCCAAAAAAGCCATTCCCGAAGAGTGTTACATCTCCTTTTCTCATGCGCGGAAAGCATAAGCGTGTCTCTGTCTAGGGGGTGTGTTCGAATGGAATCAAGGCATCCCCTTTATGAATTATTAGATAATTTATACATTATTGCATACCTTAAACTATGTAGTATTGTGTGATTGCCAACATGATTCCCTATAGGTTTGATGGTCGTTCATATAAAACTAGTGCCTGCGCCAACTCTCCCAGTGTAGGTTCGGTTGTTGCCCTGTGTACTTCAGAGCGGAAATAAAAGTACCGCGCAGCGGGGCTTTGTCGCCTCGCTGGCAAATCATAGTTGAGTGCACCGCTGGGTCGCGGAATACTGCTTTGTCGTGCCCGTAACCCGGCACCATGGTGACGAGATGGAACGCCGTGGGGTGTTAGACCTCAGAGCATACATAACTGGAGTAGTCTTATTGTCGCTACATACGGGGCGTTAAATAAGGTCGATAATTCTCTCGATATTTGACCAATAACCTGTACCTACAATTTATAGTATAAATTATTATGAGCATCATATATGTAATATTTAAACTCAATAAGGCTATAATATAAAATACAATTACTATAAACTGTATCAGTATCAGACCATCTAGAGCTCCTAGATATAAGTTTGAAACCAAAATTCAACTTCAGGTCTTTCAGGTAAAGCGGTATTTCACTCCCAAACTGCTTTTCACCCTGCATCTGGCTCGGGTTCGCTAGTACATTGAATATTGCTGTGGAATAGTGCTGCTAGTGTCAGTTAGCGGCCTTGTTTTTACATACATACATTCACGCCTTTATTCCCAAAAGGGGTAGGCAGAGCACATGTAACGTAAGTTCGAGCGCCACTTTTAGCGTAAATGTGGGTATAAAATATCGACAAAATGTGATATTGCAGCGATAGGTTGCTAGCCCATCGCCCTTAACACACTTCAACGCTGCCCTTGTTCTTAGTTGAGCGCTGAACTCACAGAGTCTTTGATAACGACTCCACCATTAAGTCAAAACTACAAAGTCTCGAACACCGACGGCGGTGAGTAGCTTGCCTATCGGTGTTTTATCGGATACATTTTGGAGAGCGTGCGCAGGAACTGCACAACTTATTTCCAACTTCCTCGGTCCATCACCGAACGACCAGCTAAGGAATGGAATTCGCTCCGTTCATCTATACTTCCTGAGAACTACGATCTAGGTGCCTTTAAAACAAGAGTGAAAAGGCTTGGCTCACTAACCTAGTGAGCTTCATCTTAGGCTCGGTGGTCGCTTACATACAAGCAGGGGGCTTGCAATGGGCGGAGCGCGGCGCGTTAATAACCTAGCGCTCGCGGAACCCCAGGTCACAAGTCAGTCGAGGGCCGGCACCGCGCGAGCGAGCACACGTGCGTGTTGTGACTTCAACGCGACGAACCGCGCGCGGGCACCTAATAATGTGTTATTTTATAAGCAAGATATTTTTTTTAAACATGTTGAAAACAACAAACCGCCACAGCTGCTCGGTTGTAATTAAAATATCTTTATTAAACAAGTGTGTCTTGTCTGTTGTCTATCCTTTCCTTTTCTAACCTATATGCAGCACTTTACCAAATATTGTCTACCTTTCCGATTCTAATATAGAAAAACGTATTGTTATAGGAAAATCGTAGCAGTCCGTCACGTCGTTTTGTGTAAGGAGCACTTTTCCAGTGAAAACGCAAACTTTTTGAGCTAGATATACTCTTAAAAAGGTTCTATAAAAGTTCCTACGGAACCCTAAACAGAGTAGGTACCTACTTATCTTAATAAAACCATAGGTACCTATGCTTTTTGAACTTACTTGTGAATTAACTTACGAATTAAAACTTCAAAAGTTAAATAGAATTAGTTACTAGAGAATAGAGAAGTGGCAGATCAATTTTATGTGTGGTGTTATTCATAATGACACTGATATACATTGAATTAGTCCCAGGCAATTCACATTGCTAAATTATCACATTCCCAGGAATTCACATTTCTAAATTATCACATTCCCAGGAATTCACATTTCTAAATTATCACATTCCCAGGCATTCACATTTGTAACTTATCACATTCCCAGGCATTCACATTTCTTAATTATCACATTCCCAGGCATTCACATTTCTTAATTATCACATTCCCAGGCAATTCACATTTCTAAATTATCACATTTCCAAATTTTTCACATTCCCAGTTTTTCACATACTTACATATTCACAATTCTAATTTTTGGAAATATTCTTTATACTTGTTCAGTTCAAGTTCATTAGTATAGCAATAAGTTACACAGAGTAGAAATATCTATGGGCCATGGAGGGCTAACTTCCTTAAAATGTTAGCGACGGTCTCGTGCCTCCCCTGCTGTCTTCCCTTACTGTTTTTCGTCAGTCGGCTTTCGTCAGAATTCAATTGTCATTCCACAAAAGTAGGTAGGTTAGGTTCGTCAGGTATCTTTAGATGCCCGAAGGGCTGTGTATTATGGGAGCCAATTGGCGAACTATTATTATTATTATAAATATTATTGAGAAACGAAAAATTAAAAAATCATTCATTTCTCTCAGTAGTTCTAGTCTATAGTTTTAAATGCTTAGTTGTATCTATTTTATGTATAACCGGACCAGACGTCCGCAAATTGGCTCCCATAATACACTGTGACTTGTATTCAAATTAAACTTCAAATAGTAAATTTACATCTTATTAATTAAGTAGGTTCCAACTTAACTTAAAAAATTTCAAACATAAAAAAAGACTTCTATTGTAATTGTACGTCTGCTAAACGCTGTAAACAAGTCAATACTTCAATTTTTCCATCTGTAAAATCTGCAACAATTTTTTCAATCTGATCGTTTATGTCCAACACGATTTTGCTTCTTTTTTTGCCTGGGCAATGGGCTTTTTCTCAACCGAAAATCTTGAAAATGTGCTTCTTTTTTTAGTAAATCTACAAATAATAAAATAGAGGGGTGTTTCGGTATTCTCGTGTTAATTCGATGGTGCCACCCTTCGATTGAGTTTGTAGTACGTACATTTTTTTTATAGCAACTGATCAGGTTTGTGGTTATTTTATTTAGCCAAAAATCCGAAAAGTATTTATCAAATTTACGGTAGGTATCGCTGTCGGGCATTTCTTCATTTATAGATAGATATGCTTCCGGTATAAATTGTGACGGCAAATGTGCCAGCATACAGCATAACCGCACTATCTTTTTTCCTTGACTTGACTCAAGGCCCAAATTATCTGCCTTATCCCGAACTGCTTTTTGAAAATGATAGAAGCATCCACTTATTTTTGCTTCTGGGAATACTTGTTTCACAGCGTTTATATTCGCAACCTCAAAATCGCATTTGAATGTATCAATATTTAATGATAGTTTTTCTTTTAATATTGTATACAGTCTTGTGTATGTATTCTGGGTTTTGTTCGGCAATAGTGCGTAAACCAACGGAATAAATTGATTTTCCTTGTTATTGTCACTTAAATTCACGTGCAAAGAGTACACCTGATAAAAAGGCCTTGGGGTTATTTGAAAAGTACCATCTGAGAAAAATTCATTCACTTCATTCAGGGTTGTTTGTGCCAAAGGCGTAGAGAAAATTATGATTTTTTCTTTCATACCGTCGTGTACAATTACAAAATCTTTACCCAAGTATTCCGGAACCTCAACTTCTTCTATTTTGTCAAATCTGGCCTTTGGTATGCGAAGGTGGCGGGCTATCGTGCTCTATATAAGGAGCTTTTGACGGATGAATATTCCGGTACTGCTAAGATAGAACAACCATCTTCCTTCAATTTAGTAGTTTTCTCCTCAAATATCTGCTGCACTGGGACCATACTATTTTGTACTGCTATTTTACATGCATCTACACATTTTTCTCTTTCTCTTAATAATAGATTGCCCATGCATAGGTGTTTTCCTTCTCGCAATATTTTGCTAGTTGGGTCGACAGTTATGGATGTATTGCATCCCGGTAATTCACTGCACCTCCAATTCGTATTTCCATTGACGTATCTTCTGTGATGATAGTATTTATACACACCGTGAATCATCACTTTTTGCCGTTTTCACTTTCTATAAATGTTATTTTACTCTCCTCCTTATCCATTTCAAAAAAAATTGAAACGAAAAAGCTGTTAAATAATAAATCTGACTAAATCCCTTAACTGACCATTTGACAGCAATCAGTCAAAGTGACGTCAATAACACAATAAAATAAAATAGAACTATATCTATCAACCAGTTTTGTACTTGAACTATTGAAGTAGGTTTTATCGTAAGTAATGTCTTATCATATTCACTTTATTACCTATCTAGTATTAAAATACTTGAAAATATCAACATCTAAAATCTAAAAATATATATAACTCAACTGACTGACTGACATAGTGATCTATCAACGCACAGCTCAAACTACTGGATGGATCGGGCTAAAATCTGGCATGCAGGTAGATGTTATGACGTAGGCATCCGCTAAGAAAGGATTTTCCGAAAATCGACCCACAACGGGAAGAAATAGGAGGAGTAGCGGGAAATTAATTCTCGTACGAAGTCGCGGGCGTCCTCTAGTGTGTTAATAAAGTACTATAAATAACAAGTAAAAACCAAACTTTTATCAATATAGCATGACATGTAGGTAGAGATAGACTTACATACATTCGTGCATGCATACCTACATCTATAAACATACTTCAAAAACAGTATTATGCCCCTTTTGGGGCCGTTGGTTGGATAAAAAATAATACCATTTATGATCAGGAAGTGGTGAGATTGTGAGTAATTAGGTTTGTAAAGAGCTCAAATTAAGTGCCTGCCTGCGTATTAAGCTGGGAATGTAAAGAATGGGGTCAGTGAAAAGTTGGGACTGTGATGAATTGGGACAGTTGAGAATTTGGAATATAAAGAAATAGGATTGTGAAAAAATGGGTTTTTGAAAAGTTGGCATTGTAAAGAATTGGGATAGTTAAAAAATAGGAATGTAAAGAACTAGGATTGTGAAAAAATCGGTTTTTGAAAAGATGGCATTGTGAAGAATTGGGATAGTTAAAAAAATGGAATTTAAAGAACTAGGATTGTGAATAAATGGGTTTTTGAAAAGTTGGCGTTGTGAAGAATTGGGACTGTTAAGAACTGGGATCGTGAAGAACTGGGTCTGTGAAAATTTGGGTTTGTGACGTACTGTGCCTAATTGTATACATGGTATGTGAAGTAGCATGTACTAAATTAATATTTGTTGACTTTACTCAAGAGACATTCTGGTGAGCATTTTTTGCCTTCATTGATGTATTCTAGGCGTGACAGCCCTAGCGCTACACGTGCCGTGTGTGAATGAATACAAGTTATACGATAGACATAGATGCACAGAGTAGGCACGTTTCTTACTGCAATTTCTGCACTTGTACTATTACTTATTCTGTGATACAAGTGAGACTAGGGTCAACCACTGGACAGATTTAGTTGGTATACAATAATCACCATGCTGTGTCATAATAACGCGTAGCTTGAATTACACAATAATTAATCGCTGACCTATAAATTCAGTAGACAATCAAGTAAATTGGAAGGCAAAAATTACAATTTCAAATAGCTGCATTAATTACAGTCCATAATTAAAATTGTTTTAAGAGCAGCGAAGAGCAGCAAGTATAACAAACAATCTTTTTTTATGTTTCAGGAACTAGATTTGGAATTTTTAACAGAATCAATGACTGCGCCTCCTGTACTTCACATATTGACCTCTCGAAGCAAGGACGAGGTAAAAGGATGAAACGCTGATTGTTTCGTTATTTAATAATTTCAATTAGAAATTAGTTAGTAACACGTGATTGTTTCTTTATTATATCAGGGGCCGTAGACAAGGTTACAATCGACAAGCGCTAACGTCAATAGAAAGTAATAAAATGTATGGGAATGACAGATGCCGACGATACACTTTTCGTTAACATCTGTCATTCCCATACATTTCATTAATTTTCTATTGGCGTTAGCGCTTGTCGATTGTAACCTAGTCTAGGCCCCCAGCACTGGTCAAGACGCCCGTCTTAGACACTGCGGAAAATTGTACGAAAAGATGTGCCGTAGCTTCCCGAACGCTGCCCACCCGAGTCGGATTCGACGGTAGACCTTTTTCTCGAAGTTCGATCTACCTAACTGGATAGTCTGCCCTTGCTATATAAATTTGTCTACAACTTCGAGCGAAAAGTATCCGATTGCAATGAGAGCTGGAATTACATGGGCATTTGACATGATCTTCGTCTTATCCATGTTCATTCTTACTCGCTCGGAAGCTTTACTGAGATCATCGGGCATGGTACTTAAGTCCTTAATGGTCTCAGCCAAGACTACTATATCGTCAGCAAACCGAAGGTGAATGATGTACTCGCCGTTTATGTTGATGCCTAGCCTTCTCCAGCCCAGAGTCAGTGCAGCGGTGAACAGTATTGGAGAAATAACATCTCCTTGTCCGACTCCCCGCCGCTGCAGCGCAATAGTTTTCGAGTTCCGGTCCTGGAGTCAGACTGACATAGTCGCATTTTCGTACAAACACTTCAGCACTTCGATTTAGGGATAGCCAACCTGCCAGCGCTGGACAGACTGTATTACAGCCCAGGTTTCAATCGAATCGGAAGCTCTCTTCCTTCCATCCTCGGTAGTATGTATAACGTGACGGAGCGTGTGGATGTGGTCTACGGTATTAAAGCCTCTTCGGAAACCGGCTTGCTCGAGAGGCTGGAACTCATCTAGTCTGAGTACGAGACGGTTTGTTTTGACCTTCGAAAACGGCTTATTGTGGTTCTTTAGCAGCTCTTTTTGAAGAACAGCACCACTACCCCTCTCTTTCATGTCTTTGGCGTTCTCCCCGGAAACGAAAACTTCTAAAGGGGGGGGGGGGGTGCTGTAGCTCCCCAACCGGGTGCCGTTCAATATAAATACAAACATTTTGCATCGTTACATTTAACTACTTTTAAAACTCATAATAAACATAATGTATAAAAACAAACTTCTACCTTCATTTTATTTCGTTGAACAAATAAAACATAGTATAATATAGTTAAGGTCCATACTGGGTTGTAGCCGATAGGCATAACTACTTGTGTCATAATCATCATTTCGCATAAACGACAATAGTCATTAATCAGGTCGCATACATTTTTCAGCCATAATATTTGAGAGCATAAAAAGCAAATGTCATAAGTTTATTGTGCTTTAAGCATAATTATCAGTCACCATAATAGGTTTGCGCGTAACGTTTTTATCCGCCAGCGTGTCTAAAGCTGGGGCCGTAGACAAGGTTACAATCGTCAAGCGCTAACGCCAATAGAAAATAATAGAATGTCAGATGTTAAGAAAAGAAAAAAGAAAGAAAGAAAAGTGTGTGGCGTTAGCGCTTGTCGATTGTAACCTTGTCTACGGCCCCTGCAATTACACTTTGTCGTTCGCCGCATGCGGTCGCCGAATTCATTTTAAACTACTTAGGCCAACAAACATTACATTAAATTTGATGCTTGTTTTCTTTTATGTATAAAGCTATAAAGATGATTGTTTTGTATTTTTCAGGTCAAGTTGAGTACTGATAGTGCTCTAATTTTAACCTCTAACACAATATTTTATTTATTGCGATCGTACGTTCTGGACAAGTTGCTGAGATATTGCGTTTATATTGCTAACAATGCGCAATGGCAACTGGTTTACAGTAAGTTATAACTTAAGTGTAATACAGTATAGCGGTACACCCCGA
Organism: Epinotia demarniana; assembly: GCA_945867215.1. Classification (NCBI taxonomy): domain Eukaryota; kingdom Metazoa; phylum Arthropoda; class Insecta; order Lepidoptera; family Tortricidae; genus Epinotia; species Epinotia demarniana. The sequence goes on along the minus strand of OX244259.1, from coordinate 31,249,562 downwards.
AATACAGTAAAATGCTGCAATTGGTGTTAAAAGCATGAAAATCGGAACGATTGATCTTTTGGTCATACGAATCAGTTTTATCCGTAGCACGAAAAAAAAACCGGCCAAGTTCGAGTCGGACTCGCGCACGAAGGGTTCCGTACCATTATCTATAAAAACAGTTTAAAAAAATTGTTGTATGGGAGCCCCCTTTAAATATTTATTATATTTTGTTTTTTTTTGTATTTGGTGTTAAAGCGGCAACAGAAATACATAACATAATGTATGTAAAAAATTTAACTGTCTAGCAATCACGGTTTTTGAGATACAGCCTGGTGACAGACAGACGGACGGACAGCGAAGTCTTAGTAATAGTGTCCCGTTTTTACCCCTTGGGTACAGAACCCAAAAAAAGGAGAGGAGTTATAACGTTATCATTTTTTAGTATCGGAAAAGGATTTTTTTTTTGTTCTGAAACCTATCGTGTGTAGTATCTAATAAAAGGGATTCTAAAAATATATCACATACTCACATATCAGTCACTTGTTTTAAATTAAAATATAAATAATTTTCAAAACATACCAAGTTTGGGCTCTTCCAGATATGATACAGTTGCATCATTTGTAAAATATACCTAAAATGATATGTAATAGCTTCATATCCAACCCCAAGAAAGCAATTTAAAAAATATTTACTTTTAATTGAATTTTTAGGGAATTGTGAATTTATCAGTGTGACCCTTCCACTACCTATACCCGCAGACGTTAAGCGCACTTTCTCCCCCCGCCGTTATGCGCACTTTCTCCCCCCGCCGTTAGTGGACCGGGTTGCAGGGTAAGGGACCCCAGCAACCACAGATATAGATATATACCAGATAACTTAAACACCTCGATCTGTATGAATACACAAAATAAGATAGCACACACATCAGCTACACACAAAATAATGACTCACATAATCATGATTATGATCACGCATCTTTTTTTTCCAGGGGAAACTAATATTTTTTTCCTTTGGCCGATATTTTTTAGTTCAATTGGTCTCGACAGTGTTATCACCATTCCCTTTTCAATCTTAATTTTCATGGTGGACTATGTCACGTTGGTAGGTTAATTGTTTTATTATCCTTTTTAATTTGTCTGTTTCTCTACTTACAACTGAAAGTTTATGGCGAAAATAAATACTTCAGCAGATTTTTATTTTAGGTAATAACTCATCATTTCTTGATCGAAGTCATAATTTGTGAATGGCAGTTCTTTAAACGATGGCATGCAGCACTCATTTTATTTGTTTTGGCAAACATACACAACACCAGTGACCGATGGTATGAGTTGGTAAGTAACTGCCTCAAGGGCTTCTATGTATCTGGTAACCTAACGTAGTTATTAAGGAACAAAATCATATATTGATGAAGATGTAACGATCGCTAGATTAAGGATTAGGGTGAATCCACGGGAAATATTAAATATTAGGTCCTTACCTATGCAATTGGCGTTATGTATGGAGAACTTTATGAAAACTATGATTTTCATACATTAAATTTTGCGGATTATTCAGCAATGTCAAATTCAACCCAAACAACATTTTATAGGAATATAGATGCCAAATCTTGGGATTAGGTGTCAAAGCGGACCCTGGGCTCCTTAAGGGGCACAACCGGGAATAACGCTAGGAGGATGATGATGATAGATTTTTTAAAAGTTAAGTTATACATATCTTATTTACCTAAAAAACTTCGCATCTTAAAATATACGTTAATCAAATACTTGAACCGGCGGCACATGAAAAGAGTGGTTTTCAAGCTTTAATTTGAAAAACTAAATATTTTTTTCAACCTACTATTTGTATGTAAAACCTTTGTTACATAGTCTAATATTGATATTTAAAAACAATTTGGAAGTTGCAATAGAAATGAATAAATTACGTGCAAAATAATATCTGGGAAAAAAACACCAATTTCAAAGGTAAAAATTAGTCTGAAACATTGGAAATGATCGTTCCCTTCGGCCACATTTGAAACCAAAGTTCGAAACCGTTTCTCAAGTAAGAATAATATTTCTTCTCTCGAAATCGGTTTCGGTAAAAGAATAATCTTTGTTATCTCGAAATTCGTTACGATAAAAAAATATGGTGTCATCATTCGAAACTATCAAATCAAAATCTAATACAATCTCTTTAGACGTGAAGGAAGTACTTTACTGTACACTAAGACGTCATAAAACGACGTTTAAATTAAAATAAATCATATTGTCACAATCAATGATAGAAGTCAAGTGCTGATACTTAGTATGGAGATAAGTAATTGTATATTCAGTGTAATCGAGCAATTCAAATTGCTTTCACAAACTAAACACAGTGAGAATTGCAGTATTTACAATAAATACAACACTAATTGAGTTTAGAAGTAGGAAAAGAGGAGGGGTGGCAGCTCTATATGGAGGGCGTAAGTACCATTGAACAAAAATTTCAAAAAACCGGTAACACATTTTTTTATTGCGCAAATGAAAATTTGGGATGCAAAGGTAACTTTACTATAAATGCTTAAAATGAAATTATAAAACAAAACCAACACGAGAACCTTTGTAAAGGACACATAGCAAAGACTTTATATCTTAAAAAGATGGATACTTTGAAACAAAAAGTGAGTACTAATTTTGTCTCAATAAAAAAACAATATGAGGATATGATGGCTCATATGGAAAGTGATGGATCATAGTTGATTAGTGAATTGCCAAGTTTTGGTAATATTAAAAGTGGACTGTACAACGAACGTAACAAAGTATTAGGTGTCACGAAACAGAGATTCACACTACCCAGTGAATTAGTTGTTGCCAGGAAATTCGAAAATATGCTTTTAGCTGATTTCATTGATGATTGCAATCGCATGTTAGTATTTTGCACAGCAAATGCAAGACAACAAATCGCAAAATATAAACACTTTTACTGCGACGAAACCTTTAAGTCCTGCCCACGATGCTTCAAGCAGTCATATTCTATACACAGCTATGATGAAACTACTCGATCATTAACTACTTTAATTTTTGCCTTTTTTGAAAACAAAAAAAGACGTACCAATTATTATTCCGATTAATCAAATCACAAATTGCAACATTTGAACCCCAGAAGATTACTTAGGATTTTGAAAAACCAGCAATGCTTGTAATCAGAGATGTTTTCCCACTGGTAAAAATAAAGTTGTGCTACTACTATTTCAACAGGCCTATATTCCGAAAGGCAAAGAAGCTAAACTTTAAATCAAGTGTCAAAAAGAGACACGTAACCCGCTGTGCGGGATTAGCCCGATTACCAGAACGGTAAATAAATAAAGGATACAACTATATTATGAATAAAAGCCCATTTTGCGTCGAAATACAAAAATTTAACAATTATTTTTAAAGGCAATGGTTTGAACAAAACGATTTTGTCAAAGTCTGTTTCTGTAGTAAAGAAGAAATAAGAACAACGAACAACTTAAAGGGGTAGCATTCCAAAATAACAGATTCATTGGGCGTACGAATCCCACAGTAGCTCAAGTCCTGGATGTGTTAAAAAATGAATCCCGCATTAGCAACAAAAAATCCAAAAAGAATAAAAACTGCATGGAAATAGACGAAGAGATAAAATCAGCCATCCAAGAGCTGAAACGCAAAAAAAAATCTGTGGGCCATTGCCTCGAAATTATCGCACTTTATTAATTGCATTGACTTTCAATAATCATTAACGGAACGAAGTTAAGTCACGTTAAGTGAACGTAAAAGGCAACATCACTTCTTACAACATTTCAAGATATATTAATGAGAAATGACCAAAACTGGTACATTTACCCTATTATTTCAGCACCTTAAGACGCAAGTACATTGACTTTAATACCCTTATTTTTATTAAATTATACCCTGAATCTTAGCATAAATACACGAATTTCTCGTTATTCCAAGATTTCGCTTCGCTTTTTAGCGATAAGACCGCCTGTTGTCTACCATTGTTTATGTTTAACTTACCTCTTTTTTATTTTTTTTTACTATTTCTGGTGAGCAATAAAGAATATTTGTTTTGTATTGTATTGTATTTTCACATATAATAGTCGAGGTGGCTGACCAGAAAAACTGCCAAGTTGAAAGCAGGCAACCCTGTATATTCGTGAACGGCACGTCTAGGGCAATCGATCTGCATCAGTTTCATCTTGCCACCTGATGAGGTAATTGACCCCATTTTTGGGGCTCATAAAACGTGGCTGATCTTGAAACCTGCCAGGGTTTGGGCTGACAACCAATGCGGGTTGTTATCTCCAAATGTTTCTCTTTCGATGAGTAAACGTTTCGATCTGCCACTTTATGATGTAATTTTCGATCAAAAAAGCGATACGACAACGAAAAAAAAAAAATAGTTCTTCCAGGATGCTATGGCAACCAACTAAAATCCCGTGTTCCTAAGTAGTATCTATCACTATATTGCATTTCTGTTCTGCCACCTTGTGAGGTAGGGTTTCGTGCAACGGGAGCTCTAACCATTATTAAACATATTGAATATTTTTTATATATAACGAGTGGCAAATAACGTTCAATTCCTACTTCTTATACGTATTAGATTCGAACTTTGGTTTCGAATGTGGCCGAAGTAGCTCATGGAATTGGTACATTTTGCCTTGCATCAAATCGGGTAGTTCTGAATTTTGTGTATGTTCTATGTGATGAAGTGGTTATGGCAAATCCAAGTTTTCCAATTCGGAAACCCTCCGGATCATTGTATTTTTTTTGTAAAACCATAACATTTTCAGTCTTTTTTCAGTTTCTACCAATTTTTACCAGCAGGAACCTATTTTACGGCAAATGTCATTATGTACACTTTAAAGAAGACAAAATTTGCAACAAAATAGGTGAAAGTGAGAAGGATTGAAAGATACAGTTGATCAAAAATTTGCAAATTTTACAAATAATAATAATTTTATAAGTATTTTTAAGTTTTCGTCAATGTGGTGAACTATGGACCCATTTTACGTCATTAGTCCAAGCACGTTATTCAAGAAGTACACCAATCGCGACAAAACGAGAATAAAGACCTGATAGTTCTTTAGATACAGCTGTTCTAAGTTGCTGAGGTGAGTAAACAAAATAATAGAAGGGTTTGTAAAATGAACCGCGACATAAATAATAAGCATTATAATTTACAAAAAACATCGTAATCATCATCATATCAGCTGAAAGACGTCCACTGCTGGACATAGGCCTCCTCCAAAAAGTGCCAAAGTGACCGGTCCCGCGCCACCTGCATCCAGCGGACTCCCGCAACGTTTACCAGGTCATCAGTCCACCTTGTGGGGGGCCTACCCACGCCGCATCTTTCGGTACGTGGTCGCCACTCGAGAACCTTTCCGCCCCAACGGCCATCGGTTCTACGAGCTATTTGCCCTGCCCACTGCCACTAAGTTTAGCGATTCGGTGGGCTATATCGGTTACCTTGGTTCTGCTGCGGATAACCTCATTTCTGATGCAATCACGCAGATAAACTCCCAACATGGCCCTCTCCATTTCCCTTTGGGTGACTTTGAGTCTTCTTATGAGGCCCATAGTAAGCGACCACGTTTCAGTGCCATAGGGCATCAACTCATCACTGGCAACACACACTGGTCAAAGACTCTCGCCTTGAGACACTGCGGAATATTGGACGAAAAGATGTGCCGTAGCTTCCCGAACGCTGCTCAGCCGAGTCGGAATCGACGATAGTAATAATACCTCATGGTATGCAGTACTGGACTACTGCTTTGGTGACCTGCTCCGGTGTGGCATTGAAAATGAAAATAAAATTAAAATTATTTAATCGTAACGAACAAATACAAATACATACGTACAATACAATACTATTTAACTACTTAAAACTATTTATTAGTTACGAATGGTCCCGCCTCAGCATAATGCTGGCTCACGAGCCAGCGCTGCCGCTGGTCTTCCGGCGGGACCATTTTGAGTAGATAAAATAAATGAATAAACGTGCTGTACGTGCGAGACGGCCTTAAATTAAAAATGAACGCAGCCGCTGCGCTTGCGTCAAACAGCAGCGCCACCTGGTTGCGAACAGGTGCGCATTGGGGCTTAGGAAAACCGCAGCGTTTTGTTTGAGGCTTGGCGCGGTTTTCTGTTCAGGGTCGAGAGAAATTTCATTTTTCCTTGGCCAAAAAGTGCTGCTGGTATATTACAACTACGGAATCCGTCGAGTAAGTGATATCTGGGATTTTTCCTCTCCCACATTTTTTCATAAAAGGGTGTGATCTCCTTCACCTTGTGACAAACCACAAAACATGACCAACAAATCTATGTGCTCGCCGGCGATCTTCACTACGTCAGAGAGACGTCAGATGTCCTCACATCAGCATGTTGATGAGTCTGACCTTGTTCCTGACATTCGATTGGAACTTATCCTGAGCAACTGGAGAAATGGTTGTCTCGTCGAAAATAACATCAGGTGTGCGGACTTTGTTCAAACTCTACGGACATGTTCAGAGCTCTGGTGATTTTTTTTGAAGCGTCAGATGGATACCCATCGAAAACAACAGTTATATTGGAGCCGTAGTGACTTTGCAAGTATTGGACATACCTAGCACCAATTTCCTCAAAATACACATTCCGAGGCCACACAACTTTGCGGAGCAGATGTCCACCGTCTACAACTACGTACATATCATTCCCCTGCTCCAGACTGACGGGTTTGACGGCTTTGTAGAATGATGCCGATGGTACCCTTCCTGATTCCAGCTTCAGTAAAAAGTGCCATGGGAAATGGCGAATCCTTCAATTCTTAGTTCAACGTTCAACAACTCACATTATGGCCAGGTGTGACATAAAAAATGTTGAACACACTAAATTCAAAAATAGTATTTTTCACAATCATGTTATAATAGAGAGCTTTTTAGTCGAGTACCGTGTTTAAGCCACGAAGCTTGCTGAGTGGCCTAAGTAAGGTACGAGATTAAAAAGCTTGATTATGACACGATTGTGAACAATACTTTTTCTACGACCAACCAACCACGCTTTTTCATTTTTGTGCGTTGATGTCTATTTACCTTTTGACTTTCTCATGACGGCGCCCTATTGGTCAAATACATTATAGTTCAGTAAAGGCGCCACGTGATTGGTCAATTTCATTTTAGTTGTCTCAACAGTTATGAAATGTTGAGTTGGGAGCTCCATAGTAAACAGTATGTGATTTAAGTTTGGTGTTCAAAGTCTTAATTCAAGCATTAAGGACGACGTATAAAAAAGTATTTTTTAGGAAATTTTGCTAACATTAGCTGTATTTTAGAAACTATTTGGTCTAACTTAACCATTTTTAATTTTGTTTCAAATTTGGTTTTCTTTAAAAAGTACATAGTGAAATTTGCCGTAAAATAGGTCCCCGTTAATGAAAATTGGTAGAAACTGAAAAAAGTCTGAAAATTTTATGGTTTTGGGAAATTTTGGTAACATTTGAAAAGCTGTATTTTATAAACTTTTTGGTCTAACGTGACCATGCTACTTTAAATTTGTTGCAAATTTAGTCTTCTTTAAAGTGTATACAGTGACATTTGCCGTAAAATAGGTCCCTGTTAGTAAAAATTGGTAGAAACTGAAAAAAGTCTGAAAATTGTATGGTTTTGGGAAATTTTGGTAACATTTGAAAAGCTGTATTTTATAAACTAGTTGGTGTTACGTGACCAAATTACTTTTGTTTTGTTGAAAATTTAGTCTTCTTTAAAGTGTACATAGAGACATTTGCCGTAAAATAGGTCCCTGTTGGTAAAAATTGGTAGAAACTAAAAAAAGTCTGAACAATTTATGGTTTTTCAAAAATTTGACAATGATCCGGAGGGTTTTCAAATTGGAAAACTTGGATTTGACATGACCACTTCATCACACAGAACATGTACAAAAATCAGAACTACCCGATATGATGCAAGGCAACGACCCTTTTAGAGCACGATTTCCATGGACTAAAGGGTGATCGTTCCCCGGTTGACCCATGGTAAGGTTTTAACAGTTTACAATGCGCGTGCCTGTTGTCAATAGCAACATAAAAGATTTCTATTGAGAGACAGAAAACGGTTGATGGATGATCGGAAATAGTTGAAGTTTCCGAAATTTCTCGATGCTTTCCATTTGCAAGTATACCCATACATTCCAGACTCGACTTAAAAACGATCGAGCGGCAATGAGAATGTGTTTGGTTATAATTATAAAACATAACTTTTCTTTTTCTGTACTGAGGCGCGGTATAATAAAAGCGGGAAAATATCTGTTGTAGATCAATTTTGGACCTTAATGACTTTGAATTAAGGTGGAAAGAGGGGAACATTTTCATTCGACGATTATACCTGATGATTCGGTTACTAATTTTACATTTGTATTTTCAGGTTAATTGGCTCATATTATATGCAATACGTGCGGCCACATCTACTGAGCTATTAATAATAACCTTCTTATACCCTTTAAGTAGACTTCTGGAGGATATAACGTTCCATAACGGGATTGCAGCTTCTTTTGTTGCTGTTTTAAATTTACGTCTGGTGTTTTTATTTTATTTTGTAAGTTATTTAACATTTGCAATGCTTCATAAGAAAGCAAAAGATTCCAGTCACACAAACTTGATTTTTGTTATCTGTGCTCGCTGATTCCCATTTTTTGCAGATCAAGTTTTTACACTGGTCCACATCATGCCTTTACATAGAAAAATTACCAATGGCGTATAGAACAGGAATCCTCATTGCGTTATTTCTAATAATGCTATTTGCATTATTAATTAAATTCTACGATATTGTCGTCACCAGCAAAAAGGTTATTTTCTCATATAATTTTGATTTACAACAGCACCTTTTATTTTGACTTTAGATTGCGAACCTAACCTGGCCAAAACGCCGCGTCAGTAGCTGCCGCCCCGCAGTGGATGCACGATTCATTCAAATATGAAATGTTATTACTGTATAGACAGTTCAAATTCCTTTGCATGTAATAGAATGCTCGCTGGCCCGACCCGTTCGGTGGGAATCGTACATTAGTGGACTTTATAGGTCACCCGCTTAGAATATTGATTTTACGAAAATTTACCATCAATTTTTACTTTATTCCCTAAATACCCACTTTTGATCGCACAGTAGGCCTTCACGATGCGGACTCGGTACCGGTTGTATCGCTGGATTTCATTGGACTCCATTTAAATGCTTCATCTTCGCAGTCTTGACTTTCTACCCTTGCAGTATGAATAGTTGAAGGATATGTCGGAATGAACATAGTTAAACTAAAGCCCCGACCACACCTTCCGGCGGCGACGGCAGCGGGAGCGATGTGCCAAGCGTTGGGCCGCGCTCCGACCTCTCGATTCTTATGGCAATGGCACCCCGCTGCCGCTACCGTCCGTCGCTGCTGGTTAGAAGTCGTGACCGAGCCATGCGGGCGGCGTAGCACTTATCGCTGTGGATAAGACACATACACTCTAGCACTCGTATACTTTCCAGGACGTGACGGATGTCCTATTCACAGCGATAAGTGATAAAACGGCAACCCTGCTACACCCACTCTGTGTGCGGAATTTTGTCTACATTCGTCTATGTTTTGACGACCGGTAAGGCTTAGTGGGTAGTCTACAGCTTCACCCCGTTCGAGGTCACGGGTTCAATTTGCGGGAAGGGTAAATTTTTGTGTGATCAGCATGGATATTAATTTCTTAGTATTCGATGTTCCTTATGGATTATTTGTATCTATTATAATGTATCTTCGTCTAGTACCCATAACAAAAACCTTATTGAGCTTACTATGGGACAAGTTCGATTTGTGTAATATTGTCCACTAATATTTATTTATTTTATTAATTCCAACTGAAAAAGTTGACAAAATATACAATACTGATTGTGATTGAATATCAAAACTTCCTTAGTTACTTTACTTACGATGATTAATTAATTAGTTCTGATGTTATAATTTTAATTCACAACAGTTTACAGAATGTCTTCTTTTAGGTTTGGATGCTGATATTTGTCCCAATCGTAGACTGGGGTCCGATTGATTTGACGTTGCGGTTATTACGAAAAAAGTTTGATTCCTCAAAGGTAAGATTTAATTCATAAATTTTAGTTGTTTCTTGTATTTTTATGTATGATAGTTTAGATCTACCTTACGTGAGTAGGTGTTTGGGAAGGAATTGCAGGTACAAACGTAGTTACTTTTTGGGGCAACTCGAGGTCCAAAAAAAAGTACTCTTTCAAAGTTAAAGTTTTATTTGAGTCATATTGAATACTGTGCTCCGGTCTTTTGCCGTTGACCCTGAAAATGCCGGTGAGCTCTCACAGAGCCGGCACATTGACGCTGGCATAAAAGCGGCGTAGGATGTCATTAAGCGCGGCGTGTCTGGAAAAGCGGTCCGCCCTCTTTTGGCACGAAAGACCGTGACGTCCCAGCGCGTTGACGTCACTGCCGCAGGGACATGTGTGTGGAGCACATACCCCGATTCCAAGCCGCACACAAGTAGCCACGCGCAGAGTGTGGGGTTCTAAGAAAGTCCCGGTATGCACCGACGGGATCGCGTGTAACCAGGAGCCGGCTTCTCTGGTCCCACCTAAGATCCTGGCGCGATTTTATTTTAAATCGAAAATGCGAGATAAATTTTAGTACCCCCCCATAAAGCACTGGACCCACCGCCGGCGAGTAAGCGAGTGTAACTCCGTGCTACTCGCTCAAGCGAGTAAGAATTACTATGGGAGTACTCGCTACTCGCCGGCGGTGGGACCAGTGCCTAATGACCCCAGCTGTACAGTTATTTCATCCATATGTTTTTAGTTATACTTGGTTTGTTGGTTATACATAGTAACAGAGAAATTAATAGAGAACATATATCCCAATATTTACAGACTGTAACTCCGTAAAAAAACGGAATAAAATGTAATTTTCCACGTGCATCTGCACTTCGAAATCCTGTATGTTAAGCAGGCCCCGCGGGCTACCACAGACATGGGTAATCATTTTATTTCCCACAGCTGAGGGGCTAAAAAGGGTTTGTTATAGGTATTTATAGCCAATAAACTTTTTTTTTGCAGTACATCGCATCACAGGCACCAAGAGAACTGAGTAGATATCTGATTCAAAAAGCTGAGCCAAAATCATACAAGCTTGACATACGTTATGATTTACAACGAAAATGATCTATATTTACAATCTGTTAACGATTCAAATAAGATAAAAAGATCGGAACAAAACGCAATTACTTAAATTAGTTATTCCATCAAGATTTGTATTTATGTAGTTTCAATCAAGATAATAAATATACTACTATTAGGTACAAATATTGTTTCACTTTAATTGCAAAATAACTTTATTACAAGCTACGGTAGCCAACTGCAGGGTTCGAATCCCAGCAAGTACCAATGAGTTTATTGTTATTTAACGTTTACATTTCGGTGAAGGAAAAACATTGTGAAGAATCTGTATACAGCTTCAAAGGTGTACATGTGAATTCTCCAACTTTTAAGTAATGATCATAAAACAATTAATTAATCAATGACAATATATACAGGATCAATATGAAAGTTTCTAGGTCTGTAGAGGCAGTGAAACTCGAAAACTATAGAAAATCTTATTTATTTACATAATACACGTCAAATCATTCACCGTTCTAAAACTATTCAAACCACGTTCGATCGTTCCTTATTCATCATCTAACAGCCAGCTGAGCCAGCATCATACAAAGTCATCAAAAAGTACCAATTCCACACTCGGCCATCTTGCATTCATGGACTGTCCCCATTCATGCACCTTCAGTCACCTTACTTACCCGTCGACAGCACTCATCTTACTTACGTCTTCATAACACATCCTATATACACGGTGATACAAAAATACATCAGTAATCCACTAAATACTCATTAAAACACCGAATAAACAATATGTGAACTTCCAAACCCGCCCAAGCGTTTACTGCCTGTTCCCTCTCATACATGAGAGGAGGCCTGTGCCCAGCAGTGGGACGTATATAGGCTGATGATGTGATGTGTGTGATGTGAACTTCCAAAAACATAATAAATTGTCGTAAATACATCCAAAAATACATGTTGTAGTACTTACCCCACCCGAGAGAACCGCTGCAACCGGGACGCATGGTACAGTCAGCATCATATAGTTAGTAGCAGCCAAGGTACCTAGCCAAATATTTCGGTACACGTCTTTATTACTGTAAGAATAAGGGTGTGTTACGAAACATTTGGCTAATCTGGCTGCTACTAACTATATGACGCTGACTGTTGTACCACATGCTTCTGCTAACGTCGCAACCGTGAGTTTGCTTGTACCCTAGCACGTCGTGCACGTCTTCAGCAGTATTTAACACAATGTAGCTTATATCGTTGTTGGCAGCGTCTTCAATCTTTTTCTGTATTTTTTTTAGTTTCTGCCAGCATCACTTCAAATAAATTAACTAGAGGAAGGGATACTTAAAGTAACGGGGAAACTAGAAGACGATTTGGGCAGATTTTATTGATCTATATAGATAAAGAATAGGGAAGTAGATAAATAGTACATAATAAGATAAATGGTTTTATAGAATCAAAAGAAGGCTTAAAGTTTATATTTATTGAGGAAGAGGAAATTTGAAATCAGCCGGAAGACAGCAGGATTCTGAAACAGAAGGGACAGTACGTGGGTAGGCAGGGGGATTCTCTGTTACAATGGTCCAAACGAGGGCAATTCTAAATCAAGTAATTTAAGCTGCCCACATCTAGACCACATTCACACTGGGAAGAGTCTTGAATACGGAGCCACCTTAAATTAACATAGGTACATCAATGGCCCAGCCTCATGCGAATATTAGTAGAAGTTGTGTGAATTTTTGAAAACCAAGTTGGTAAATCAAGTTGGACCTTTAGCATAGGTTAAGCCCGTCCGTTTGCTGCTAGGCTGCCACCGAGCGTTCCACTTTTTCCTCAAGATTAGCTGAGGAAGGGAAAGAAGGTCGTGGCAGAAGATTCTAAAAGGAACTTTATCTCCGCAAGCGACTGCTTGTTTTGCAATGTTATCCACCTTTTCAATTCCAACAATGCCCGAGTGGCTCGGTTTCCACGCCAAGATGATCTCGGAGGCTCTGCAATTGCATTGACTAACCGCTTCTTTAATCTTCAGGATTGAGGGGTTATACATATATACAGTATGTAAACTTACTAAAAGCATTTATTTAAATCCGGGCATATCTAGATGATAAATAAGGTTGTGGTACACAAATTATTAAAATCCCAACACTTTTTAGAAATTATACTAATAATACAAAAATGAATTTATGATTCCATAACATCCTGTATTATTTGTTTACAATTGTGACACGTCAACACGTGTTATCTGGTTGTCAAGTCAAGGTCAAGTTCAAATCATGCATCGTCAGTCAAAGTAAGGCTATGTGCACACATTAAATACGACGTAGCTCAATGTGGCGTCCACCGTTAGCCGTTATTTGAACCAAGCGACGGCGGTTGTTTTCGTGAACGCTACCGCATCAAATTTGGATTTTGCCGGGCACGTCGCTTGATTTTGGTAAAAGCTTGTACAATCGCACCTTCATTTCTTCCTCCGTTCTCGACTCTTTTTTTTAATACTAGCTGCTTCACCGAACCCCAGAAGAAATAATCGAGAGGCGTGAGGTCTGGCGAACGTGGCGGCCATGGATTATCCGCGAAGCGGCCAATCCACTGACGTCCGAAGATTTGGGTCAACCTTTGCGTTACTTGAACAGCAATATGGGGCGGTGCTCCGTCGTGCTGGTACCATGTTTCTCTGAATTGGGCCAGCGGTAAATTGTCCACATAGCGGGTTACTGATTGATTCAGCACTTCCAGGTATTTTCGCCCGTTATTCGACCCGTTAATAAAGACGGGTCCAATGATATCGTTGCCCTTTATTCCCGCCCAAACATTTAAAGACCAACGAGTCTGATGGGCCACTTGCCGACATGAGGGTTTTGATTTATTGGTGCCCAGTGATGGACAACCCTCCGATTCCACATCGCGTTTGTTGTGAATAAGCTCTCATCTGTCCATATTATTTTTGTGATAAAATGAGGATCATCCGCTACTTTTCTTAAAGCCCAATTTGCATAGTCAACCCGCCGTAAAAAAACATCTTGTTTCAAGGCATGTATCTTGACCAAGGAAAATGGATGCCGTTGGTCCCGTTTTAAAATTTTGTGGACGGCTGTATGACTAATATCATACAACCGGCCTGCTTTTCTAGTGCTGGTGCCAGGATTTTCTGCAAAACGGTTTAAGATCCTTTCTTCAGCTCTGACGTCAAAACGAGGACGAGGTCCACCAGTCCTAACCGGAACCGCTCTATTGTTACGCAGTCTGGTAATCGCCCTTACAATTATACGCGAGTCCGTTGGCTGTCTTCGTTGCGGAAATCTCTCAGCGTACAATCGAAGAGATGCCGCGCCATTATTTCTGCATTCCCTGTAAATAAGAATCATATCTACTATCTCTTCAGCACTAAAATTCAACGTTACATGTATTGTTTGCAATAAAGAAACATCACATTGAGAATTAATCTGGTCATCAATTATTCCACCAAAAAAGTTTGGCTACTAATCATACTAATCAAACTTTTTTGGTGGAATAATTAAGAAAATAGAATTGACAATAAAGTGACACAGTGAAACTCAAATGTCATAAATGCCACGGATAGATTCTGTTTACATTATAAAATATAGAATAATTTAGCTGCCACTTTTATTTAATTAACAAGATCGTAAAACAGTATGAAAAATTAACTTCTATTGAAAAAATAATGCAATTTCATGTAAAATACCTTATTAATGAACTTGCGGTCATCTGTCACGACGCGACGTAAACATTACATCACAGATACTTGATACTTTGAGGGTTAACCGACTTTGGAAAAGGTCAGAATTTATATTTTTTCAAAAATGATAACATTAAAAATATTAACTGGCTTAAAGATATGGTTTTAGTAAGTTGACATTCTGTATATACATACATATACATATATGGGACAATCTTACACAAATCGACCTAGTCTCAAACTAAGCAAAGCTTGTACTATGGGTACGACGACGAGACGACGATAAACATACTTATATAGAGTAATAAATTACTTAAATGTATAGAACACATCCATGACTCAGGAACAAATATTCATGCTCATCACGCAAATAAATGCCCTTACCGGGATTCGAACCCGGGACCTCCGGTTTCATAGGCAGGGTCACTACCAACTAGGCTACGCCGGTCGAGAAGGTGATCATGAAGTTTAGAAGAGAACAGGTTAGCTAAAATAGCTTCTAGTGCACTGCGAGAGTCGGAAAAGACAATGGAACTACGTAGCCCGGCCAATAGAATGTACTCCACGCTTTTTAGGATACCAAGGCTCTCTCCAGAGAAAACGGAAGATTCCGGAGGGTACTTTGCTTTTTGGTCGATTCGATACTGTGAGTGAAAGGTACCTACCCCCACACAGCCAATGGGGGATAATAACTTCCAGGCATCAGAGTAAAGAGTGTGCCACCCAGCCCAGTCCTTTGCCAGAATACCGCGCGAATATTCCTTTGCTTTGAACCTGCGGAAACTAGTAACTAGACAGGAAGGTGACTTGTTATTCTTCTAATGATGGCGTTGTAAATCATTTTGAGGGCAAAAGGGTGAGCACCCCACTACACTCCAGCCAAACACCTGAGAATGTTAAGGTTCTGTTCACACTTATCTCTTACTTATTCGCGGTGCGGAAGACCAGACAATTTAGAATCCAACACGAAGCCTAAGAATTTAAAATGCTGCTTTAAGGGGATTACTTGGTCTTTTAACGTAATAGAGACATTTGGGATGGACTGTTTCCTAGTAAAGACTACAATGTTACTTTTAGAGGAAGACGGCTCAAAACCATGATCCCCTAGCCAATCAATCAATATTTTACGTATTCATTCATAACGGGTACATAAAGTGGTAATATAATATTTAAGGAACAGCTATGACGTGCCTTCTGGCGTACGAAACAATTGGTTCTTAATTACAATTTAACAATAATAATATCTATCTCTAATACTAGACTACATGTACAATAAATTAAATTCAATATATGTCAAATATCACTTAAATAATCCGCTACACTAAAATAACACTTAAACATTAATAAATTAAATAAAAAGAACTAAAACCTGTAACCTTCTGCCATGCTTCTGGCAACTTATTGAACAATTTTGGTGCCATTACAAGAACACTTTTTTGCATCAAAGCTATGTTACTCTTCCAACCCTCTACAGAGTCCAAAGATCGGGAAACTTAGTCCGCCGCCTTCGAAATATTAATCGGAAGAATACAATAGACATTGAAGAGCAGGGGACCAAGAACGGACGCTTGCGAAAGGCCTTTCCAAATTCGTGTATTCGTTCAGAAAGTAACTCAAGTGTGAGGCACGACAGTCTGGAAGGGACTTTAAGTCGACAGATCTTTTCCCAGAGAATTGAGAGCTGGACGTTGCCGTTGGCAGCTTTAACGTCCAGGAAAGCAGCAACTATGGATAACTATGGATTTCTTCAAGGAGAACGCTGTGCGAATATCCGAGGTAAACATTCCCAGGCTGTCCATCGTACTTTTCCTTTTCCGGAAGCCAAATTGAGCGTCAGACAATAAATTACGGCTTTCGACAAACCATTCAATCTGGTTTTTAGGGTTCCGTAGTCGACTAGGAACCCTTATAGTTTCGCCATGTCTCTCCGTCCGTCCGCGGATAATCTCAGTAACCGTTAGCACTAGAAAGCTGAAATTTGGTACTAATATGTATATCAATCACGCCAACAAAGTGGTAAAATAAAAAGTGGAAAAAATATTTATTAGGTTACCTCCCCCATACGTAAAGTGGGGAGTGTCTTTTTTTTTCATTCCAACCCTAACGTGTGATATATTGTTGGATATGTATTTAAAAATGAAAAGGGGATTAGTCAAATCATGTTTTGATAATGTTAATATTTTCGGATATAATCGCTCCAGAAGTAAAAATAAATGTGACTCCCTTCCCTCTAACTGTTGAACATAAGTTTTAAAAATATGTTATATACTCTTATATACTCAAAAGTAGAACTTTATAAAAACTTTATAGAAAAATTATTTTGAACTTGATAGGTTGAATAGTTTTTGAAAAAAATTACAAAATAATTTATGAACTAAAATTGTAATTTAACCGTATAAGCAGGTGTTTATTGTCTAGTTGTCTTTGGTCGTTCGTTGTCTAATAATAAAATTGTTCGCTAAGTATTGATTGTTGTGTAGCGACGATGTAAAAGTTCTCAGAGGATGGGACCATAATTTTACTAAAAGAGAGACCTCCTTAACTAGCAACATACAATCAGCATACCCATCTACTCTTACATCCCGTAAACAGTTAAAACCTGGAAAACTGAAGTGTAAATCGGGTTTAAGCCAGATCACTGAAAGGGCAATTATAAAAGGGCTGTATTTGTTTGTTAGGTATATTAAATCTGATTTTTTATTTAGGATGCTCCCACAGTTCCATTGGAAGATTGTCTGGGGCATGATCCAGAGAAGAAATGAGAGTTGAAAGAAGAGGTTACCCCTCTTCTTGGGGTAACAGATTTACCTCAGGCAAAGAATTTCGATACAAAAGCGAGGAGCTTGAGAACGACGGAAAGGGAGTTTTCCGAAGCGAGAGGATTATTAAGCACCGTACCAGTTGCTGATGAGAGTGGGTTGTCGCTGGAGAGGGCCATATGGAGGCCCATATGACCCTCTGTCATAGCCGTATCGGGGAGGAGGAGAGGGGGACGTGGACTGTTAAAAACGGTTTTTTGATAAAGTGACCTTATTGGTGTGTAGGGCAGTAGAAACTGCGCCGAAAGACTTTCTAATAGTCTGATGTAGCTTATTAGCCTCAGAATAGGAAATGTTACCCTCGGCCATGGTTTACTTGATATTTTACTGGCGGAGGAATTCAGGAAAGACTTGCTGGTTGCTAGATGATTTCCTTCCCCCTTTACAATTTACGCATTAAGGAGACTCAGCTTTACAAGATTCTCTGAAGTGGTCCGCACTATAACGGAAGCACCTAGGAGACGATCTACAAATGTAGGAGAAGAAAGTGTAAGGAGAAATCTCCTTGGTGTGGCCAAACCTGCAACAGCGGTAACATTGGAATGTATAAAGATCTACTCTGAATAAGTTGTAGCAAGCGAACACTCTTGGCGGAAGGACCTTACCGTCGAAGGTAAGGACACCTGTCTCCGAAGGGAGCCATTTGAAATAACCGTCCTGTCTGTTAGTTTTGTTAAAATTGAGTCGCCTGGACTTGGTAACACGCCCACAACCCGCAGGGACTTTTACGTTGTTAACAATTATCCTCAGGGGACCATTCAGTGGTATACCTTACAAGACACATTTACATGGACACCGTCGTGAAAGAGCTGTCAACCATTTCACCAGATTAAGAAGTCTAGGGATCCGTTTCATGAAAGTATATGATTGTTACAATAGGCATGGATCCTACAGTTTTTTTAGGGGGTGATCGAGGTAACGAGTGTCCAATATGGTGGGGTTTGCCTAAAAACGTACGTAGTGACGTACGTAAAGGCGATGTCACCGCTAAGCCAGGGCGTCGTACGATGTGAAGATTCGTTTATCAGCGACAACCGTATGTTCCAGGCGGGACATCTTCTCCTTAATCAGGGTAAATTCTCTATCATACTCTTCCTTCATTTTCCTTCATTTTATTTTTGATTGCCGATGTTGTTGCCCGCTGACGGTTCCTGTGCTTGATTTGTCTGTATTTTGTAGGGTTATTAAGTCTTAAATTGTGCCGGTATAACTTTGCCGCCGTGGCCTGTAAGGAAATATAAATATAAGACAGTATCATTATGAAAGGCATCAATTGCGCCCTAGTGCTCTCACAGATCCGTCAATAAATTGGGAAATTCCCGGTGGTGACTTTAAAATAATTGACCAAAAGTGACGGGATGAAGGGTGGCCCCAAGGGATTCGCTATCATATTGAACATGTACCCGTATATGCACCAGGGTCGCTTTTTTATAACGAGACTTCAGAGGTCGCCACGGAGGAAGATATTTGTGGAGTTGAAGCAGCCATTGTCGGCGGAGTAGTCTGGAGATGAGCTGGAGGGGTCGCAGGACCAGCTCCGAGTCTTGGGAGTCTGACTATACGGGCTGAGCAAGCAGCAAGCCGGAAAATTAATTTCCGAACTCAGGCTATCTACCACTGACCAGACACTTGAACCAGATTGAGGGATACGGGAGCGGGAATTTGAGTGAGATCGCATCTTCGTTGCTGGGTTTTGACATTGATAGGAATGCCAGATCGGGACTTCTGATCCTGTCTACGCTTAGGAGCCGCCAGGTCACGTTGGTCGACATCTCGGATGGTAACAGATGCACTCGGTGAAGGAGGGGTCCGAACCGACCCCACCAGGTCCCCGGGCGAGTCGTCTCCCATCAATTAATTGGGTACAAAATTAATAAATAAATAAAACAATTAAGGATATGCTTGCCGCGATTGACGTTCCGCCGTCAGCAATAAGTCCACACGTATCATTTTTTTATGTTCTTGCTGCTTCGAGTAAATTTTATTATTTTCATTTTGACATGTACTATGAAATGTCAGTACCACGTTTACTTTTTTTTCTGTTCAAAGCTTAGGGCAGCCTCCATCAACGTTGACACTTTTTGGGCAAAGGGCTACGCATCGCTGTCAAGTGAGAATGACTCGTCGTCAATGTTGTCATCTTTATGATTTTCAGGCATACCTTCTGCACTGAAATCGCAGTTGCTAAATTCCCTTCCTATCGCATACTTCAGTTCAGCGAAACCAGAGAGCCGCCGTACCGCCGAACCTCTTTTTGGCGATAAAAAAATTGTGCCGCTCCGTCTACTTATAGTAGAGACTTCCCTTCGACTTCTTGGATAAACAAAGGCAACGTTAAAATTTTACGACAAGTAATATCCCTCGTCTTGTTCATTTCCTGGTTTCTTTTTTACACAACTTTCGTCTTAAGTCTTTCGTCGTTTTCTTGCCGTGCGTCGTTACGCCGCCGTCGTTGTCGTATTACATTTTTTTTGTAACTTTGATTTTTCCAGAAACAGCCCCCACGAAGAATACGGTCGACTGAATCCGCGTTTACTGTATGGTAAACGATTTCTAATGAAATAAATTGATTCTGTGTATGAATGATGAGTATGGTCGTAATGGATGGTGGGTGAAATAAAGAATGAACTAAGATTGAAATCAATGGAATTTGCTAACTACTATGTAAACAAACCGTCATACTGAAATTGACATGAAATGTCAATATCAATACATTGTTTGTTTACATAGTTAGCAAATTCCATTGATTTAGATCTTATGTGCCATTGAACTTTTTCAGGTTATTAACTATGGACGTGGCGAGATTGCAAAAAGGGGCTATTTTATTTTTTTACGAATGATTTCCTGCAGGTTACGAGTATATGGTTCTATATGGAGATTTTGTCAGGTGATTTCGTGGATAAATCTCGGGTTTGTGAATTTCGGGGCAGTCTTTTAACAGGTGGTCGACGTATTACATATTTCGTTTCATCTTTGCCGTCGTATCTTCGTAGTAACGTTATTTTCCCTGCATCCTGGACGAGCCCCCAAATGAAGAGTGGGAGGCAGGGAAACTAAAAAACTACTTATAGAAAATCGTATTTATTTACATAATGTATGTCTTCATTCGCAGCGATGGTCTTACAAACGGAATCATACGTCAAATGATTCACCGTTCTAAAACTATTCAAACCACGTTCGATCGTTCCTAATTCATCATATTACAGCCAGCATCGTACAAAGTTATCAAAAAGTATCAATCCCACATAGATTCGTTCCAGTAACAGTCCTGAAGCAAACTCCATCCATCCATTCTAATATGTCCTGTGGAGGTTCATTGCTCTAGCATTGTCCCAGTTGACCAAAGGGGGCATAAAGGGACATAAATTGGGTCTTTGCAACACTCAACACTAGGCCACCGGCCTGTAACTGGTGCTTCCATGACAAAAGCGCTTTCTCTAACGAAATACGGCTTTCAGTACAAATAGCAACATCTTCAGCGTACGAGTATATAAATGACCACGACTTCATGCCGCCATGAGTGAATCCAAGAACAAGCTAAACAGAATAGGGCTCAGTACTGAGCCTTGGGGAACACCTTCTGTGGCCGCTTTCGGTTTTGTTTCACCCACCACCGTAAGTACCATTGACGCACAACTTACGAGGCACAACTGACTCCCAAATTACTAGTTTAAATGCAGTAGCAGCCACGACGAGTAAAGTAACGAAAATCAAATTCATTGAAAAGACAATCTAAAGCGCAGTAACTCACCTTGCTACTGTACTTTAGATGGTATTTTGTGGGTTTATAGCTTATAATATCACCACTTAATGTGGAGTCAATAAATCGGTTACTGTGTTTTAGATGGCAATATAACTTCCTTTTCACTGCGTTTTAGTTAGTAATTACGTCTAAAAATAAATGATATTCGAAAGTATAAACGGAGAATTTAGATCATAAATATGATACTGTATTTTAGCATTTCGGTTTAAGTAGTATTTAGTGTTTTACGCAAGTCCATTACTGTACTTTAGGAGATTTGATTTTACATGTTCCAGTAATCCAAATCATATACCGATTAGATATACATGTGCTTCTTGAAATACTGATCTCAGATCACTTAAAAAAGTAAAAAAAAAGTAAAATTGCCCGTTACCGCACTTTAGGATCTGCACGGCAGATTATTATTTTCTGCGAAACTCGTGCATTAGTCAGTCTGAATATCATCTATATATGTTTTTTTTTTTTCAAATAATGAACGACGCTAATTCCCTAAACCAAAGATGACAGTACCAAGTCTTATAATCCTTCATTAGAAGAATCCCTCCAATAGTACATTACTGCAGAGGCCGTGAAGTAAGGGATTGCTGGACGAGCTTTGGGGTAGACGGCCGAGTCGTAGACGAGGCCGGATAGAACGAGTCCAGCAATCCCTGTTCCGGCCGAGGATTGTATAGTTCTTTTCTCAAACGATGTGAGGAAATATTATAATTAAAATAAATACCTACAAGGTAATCAATTAAATACTAGTTTGTTGAAATTACAATCGGAATGAAAGTTCAGAAAACAATTGTGTAATTTGCCGCCTTTTTATTTTTTAAACATGACATTTCAACACCAAGTATAGTACCATAGATTTTTTTTTATGTCGCAAGTCTGCTTACAGAGTCTAGTGGTGGTTGGCAGTATGTAATTTTTCCTTTGTCAGTTTAATATTAGTAAGCAAATTATTTTAATTATTTTTAGTTAGGGTTTTCATACATGGCCTGAGGCCAAGAAGTAATGTAGGGAGCCATAAACAAGAAACTTCTTGTCTTCATTTCGTGATATTAACGCATACATTTCAGAGCATGTTTGAGAAAAATATATGAAATAAATAAATAAATAAATAACTCTTTTAGGGTAAGGGTAAGGTTCGGGCAACTCCTGTTGCACGAAACCCTACCTCACAAGGTGGCAGATCAGGAATGCAATATAGTGATAGATACTACTTAGGAACACTGGATTTTAGTTGGTTGCCATAGCATATCCTGGAAGAACTATTATTTTTTTTCGTCGTCGTATCGCTATTTTGATCGAAAATTACATCATAAGGTGGCAGATCGACACGTTTACTCATCGAAAGAGACACATTTGGAGATAATAACCCGCATTGGTTGCCAGCCCAAACCCTGGCAGGTTTCAAGATCAGCCACGTTTTATGAGCCCCAAAAATGGGGTCAATTACCTCATCAGGTGGCAAGATGAAACCATAAAGATTCGTTTGATATCAGCGGTGTATGTAAGTGCGTAATCCCATTAAAGGCCGGCAAAGCACTCACTACACCTCTGGTGTTGCAGGTGTCCATGGGTGGCGGTAATTGCTTACCATCAGCTGATCCGTCTCCTCGTTTGCCTCATATAACAAAAAAAATGTATACTCATCAAAGCGGAATAGCAGAATTATGTCGAATATGAAAGAGGGGAAAAAATGTATTGCTTAGCAAATGACATTCTGTGTTTTTTTGGAAAGTAATAATTTGTCAAAAAATTTTTGGTAAAACATAGGTAACCCAACGTATGCGATAATTTAGATGCAATTATTAGTGACACCAATACTCGGAATACCAATTTTATGCCTAAAATCAATTTGACCAAACAATGTTATTCCATGCAAATGTTAGACTTAACAATATACGGCCAAAAAAAATATGCAAAACAATTTCGGCCAAACAATATTCGACAATAGAAACAATCGACCAAAGATTATTAGACCAAAAAAATATCGGGCAAAAAATTTTAGACTATCAGATATAGACCCGTCCAGGACCTTTGGGAGGCGTGCATGAAGTACCAACTGAGCCAACACGTAGAGGCCCTTTTGAAAGTTGAATGAAACGCAAGGGGTACACCGAGCGGATGCTGTCCCTAGCCGTGTCATGGGACGCACACGGAGACAGCACCCGCTGGTTTGTATAGGGCCTATTGATGGTTGATGGAATCTAAATGAAACGGGCTATTGGGTTAAAATTATGGACTAGTGGCTGGGCTATTGGATGAAACTGCGGCTATTGGATGATCTGGCAGACGGTGAATCGCCAACTGCTAGATGAGCCCCTATAAGTAGCGACATTAAAAAATGGCCTAATGGCAACTCCGGTCAGAGAGCTACTTTATTATTATTGGAATGGTCCCAGACATTTTGTTCATTGTAGTGATCAAGCAGTAGTTGCTGCAACGGCAACGCAATCAGTTACATTTGATTAAATACACTATAGAGTGTTTTCAGTAAAACAACTTTATTGTATGGAGAGCAGAATGAAAGTAATATATTATTCTATAAGAATTCATACATAACAATAAGTTGACGCAGAGGATTAAAAGTATATATAAAAAGTTTGTATATTATGTTGCCAATATAAAGGATTATATAGACATTTATCATAACATAACAAATACAAAAAATAAATAAATAAATATTAAGGGACTATCTTACCGAATTAAACTAATACTTGATTTTATACTAGTTATACATAAAACATCGTGAGCCTTTTAATTTGTGCGAGGAAAAACCATTACGAAACATTTTATCTTCGTTTCACAATTGGCGTCAAGGACAAGTATACACTTTTGCACCTTACTGTAATAATAGTATTTTATGCAACTGTTTATAAGTAGGGTCTTAAAACGCGAGTGTCGTGAGTTGCGATGCGAGCCTTGGCGAGCATCGCAATTAAAGACGGCACGAGCGTTTTAAGACCAAGTTATACACCGTTGCATACAATACTTTTTCTACGACTAATTTTAAATAAATAGCATTTGACTTTTCAGCAGTAAGTTTTCCGTTAGTTCTATTACTACTCACGCAATTTCTTCAGCGGTGCACTTATTTTCTTCTTCGTCCATTTTAAAAGGAACGTACACATTTTTCTTCACTTCACAAACACGAATCAAATCTTAAGAACTGGAACTTTGGTGGGAAATTAGAAATATGACACATTGACACCTCTTGTTTATGGTCTGTTTTGTTTTTAATTTCCTTGCACTTGCCATCCGAACCAAACTGAAACGGGATCCGAACCGAATCGGATCGGTTTATATTTATAAATAATACCAATAATTGGTAAAATATGTATTACACATTACAAGATACATTATTTTTATTTTTATAAATAATTTATGTTTTACAAATATTTTATAATAAATAAAAACTCTTTATTTCGAAAAATTTGCTTATTAAGTTGGTACCCCTGCAATCTAGTGGTTGATAAAAAAAAGTTTGATGATTTGACATCGTGGTAAACAGTGCTTTTATGGAAAATGTATGAACCATAAAAGTACACTTAAGAGTGCGTTTATGGGCCATAGAGCATAGACTTTTTCGACGACTTATTATCGGTGTCATTGTATTTGAGCTAAAGCCTATATAAATGACAGATAACGGTACAGGAGTAGAAAAAAGTGTAAACATGTCATTGACGTCGACTGTACATCGCTGTTAATGTAAATCGGTAATGGACGATTAACGCTGGGCTTACATATTGAACGTAATACAAAGTAAGCAATCCTGGCTCAGTAAACGACATAATAACAAAATGCACGAATTGACTTATTATGGTGGTTCGACGTCCATACAAAAGTTTTTTGACATTCGCAGGCTTAAGAAACTGATGTTACACACTCTCATAAATTGGCTTTCTATTTGCGCGAAATTCCCCCTTTCGTATAGTAAACTTGTATAAACTAGAATAATCGTTTTCCCAAGTATAACGTGACAAACTAATTTCTTAAATTATTCTAGTAAATTCTACAAAATATATGAAACTCCGTTATCCTGTTAAAAGACGTTTTGTATGGTCGTCGAACCACCTAAAGTTATGACGTAATTAAGTTCTGTAACTTTGCTAAAATAATAAAGAAATTAAAACCTCGTAGTGTGGTCACCCATCATGCCGTCATGCTTACTTGACGTACAGTCAACCAATTAGTTGCTGAAATAAATAAAACTATTGAGGTTATATATATTGAGCAACTGACTTTTCAGACAATGGTGGATATCTAAAGAGTTGATATGCTACAAACGTAAATAAGTAAAAAAGCACCTAGAACGAAAACTTATCATTTATAAATAGGATTTTTATTCCTCGTGCAGCGAGGTGCAGGACGGTTCAATACCGGTGAAATATCTAAATTTGGCGGGATTCCACTTTCGTCAATACTCTCCGCAGAGGAACAAGAAACGACCGGAGCCTGAGCTGGCAACTGCGCCACAGCATCATTGGACGAAAAAACATGTTGTGAAGGCAACGTCTGTGAATTCTACATTGGAGATTTGAAACTTGTGGGACAGGATATCAATTTCCTCGGTCTAAGCTGGTCTGTATCAGTGCCAAGGCCATCAGCATCACAGCAGTCATCCAGAATTGTACTGCCTAAACCTGTGACTACCACCAGCTTGCTCAACCATTTTCCCCTGTACAGACAATTAAACTACATCGATAGCCTTCACAGAACCTTGTCGCAGTAAAGTGACATGCAGGGAGATATATTGGGTAAACTCGGCTCCTCGACCATTGCCGATCTCCGCTCTGTTGATGATGTCAAGCACGAAACACCATCAAACCTCAAAGTGAAAAAGCGCATTTCACTAACACTTCCTCGGTAAATATTGGTTATTTATTAAAAGTGTTGCTATTGACAACGCGCATGTGAATTAAAATGAGTTTATACGTAACTGCGGCAACTGTTTTGTCCATCCAAGCCGACAAAATGATCTACGATTACGTACGATTGTTTCCGACTAATTTTAATTGTTAAATCCTTCACTGAAAATTCTTCATATCAAGAAATAACATTTATATTGACGGCGAGCATGCGCTCTGTAAAACGTTTATGCGTTACTAAGTAGCGACTCCGTAGTAACGCCAATCAGGCGTGGAATGCTTATTTTTTTATTTCCGACCAATTTGATACTTTCTCAATGAATCAAACTAGCTGTTGGCGCAACACAAATCCGTACCTGGAGATGCAACGGTACTATCGTGACGTCACGGATACGTCACGCCCCCGCTCCGAGCACCTCAGACTGCACCGTACAGCCATAGCGGCGACACATGTTATTTAATAATTTTACCTATATAAACGCATGTATAGTAGTAACCTATCAACATTAAAGAAGATTTTGTACTATCCTGGAAGTTCTTCATTGACGAGCCTACGGTTCCTGGTCAGAAGACGACTTATAAAGAGGAGTACACCCAACATATGGCGACCGTTATCTGCTGTTGCTATGTGGACACGTAGCACGGATCTGCAAACTACACGAACCTAGAAACGGGAGAATCATCGAGCTGCATTACCTACCGTTGGAATTGAATGGATGCCTATACCTACCAGAAAAATTGTTATGTGCCAGCGAGTAATGTGATGTGCGCTCGAGCCGACTTCTAGAACAAAGGGAGGTTAGCCCGTTCCTTTTACCTACTAATTTAAACAGTGTTAGCCCTGTATAGCTATGTTTGTGCGAGCAGATCTCATTTTATTTAGCTTTTTGTTTTAATTCTCCAGCTAAAGCAATCGAAAACTTCGTTACTTAAATTCTTTACGACTAAAATCTAAGCTAACGTTAAAGAGCATCATATTTCCATACATTAATTGCATTATTTCTATGGTTGATTAGCTATTTGCTTTGACAAAACGATCTTTAAAGCTGCTACTTAAAAAACTGTGATTTTTTCAGCCGGTTACGTAATTAAGATACCTACACCGCCTTTGCGCTTCAAATATTGCATTAATCAACTTTGTTTTGCTAATTCATGTCTATCGCACGTCTTACTTATCTCCTCTGTGTTAAGCAAATAATTTATAAGGTAAAATTAGTTGTTGTTCGGCCGAATATTCCAGGATAACGCCCGCTGCGCCCGCGCCGTTTCCTCGGTCTCCCGCGCTGAGCCTATTGTTCTCAGTTATCACCGGTACCCGGACGGCTGTTTTGTTTAGTAAGGCAAACCTACTTTGAGGTATTTTTTGCACCTTTTTATACATTTGACCTATAAACCCAATTTGTTTACATAATGACTGACACAGAGTTGAAGGCTAAGATATCGTCGATAAAGGGTCGATTAACTACGTTTAGGCATTATTTAGAGAATTTTAAGAAATTAAAGCAAGTTTCAAAGGCAAATTTAAATGAAATAAAATTAAGATTACGTAAAGTAGACTTGTTGTTTGAAGAATACGATAAGATTCAGACGAGCATGGAAATTTATGAGGCCACAGTTAAAACGGACCCCCAGCCCGGGCAGTCGGCTAGCGAGCCGGATTATAACGAGCGTGAAAATACCGGAAGATTATTTTTAACGCGATAAGTCTAGCGCAGGAGTTGATCGCTGCGCATGAGCCTCGCTTCTCGATGGCTGAGAGTTCTAATGGCGGATCGGGCGCGTCCCACTGTGGGGCGGACGCTGGTGTCCGTCTTCCAACAATACGTCTGCCATCCTTCGATGGATGTGCCACCAAATGGTTGGAGTTTCGTGATGTATATATGTCTATTGTTCATAACAACGACGGTCTCAGTGACATTTGCAAGTTTCAATATTTAAAAGCATCCTTATCGGGAAGCGCGGCGTCTGTTATTGAATTATTAGAAATTTCGGCGGCTAATTACACCGCTGCATGGACGCTGGTTAGCGACCGATTCGATAACTTAAGTCGCTTTTTAACGTGCCTTTTATTGGAAGGGAGTCTGATAAGTCTTTGCGTTTTTTGATTGATCATATTTCAAAACATTTGAGGGCTTTAAGTAGTTTAGGAGAAACTACAGACAACTGGGACACGCTAATTATATTTATGTTTGCGAGCAAAATGGATACTGCAACTGGGACGAAATGGGAAGAATATAGAAATATCTTAGCGGAGAATCCTACTTTGCAGATGTTTTATGATTTTTGGGGTTAAAGGGCCAATGTGTTGGAAATGATAAGCGCAACTACGAGTGAAAAAAATGATAAACAAGTTACTTATAAGCGAATGGATAAGATGCAAAAGGCGTTTGTTGCGACTGCAAGCGATTCTAGCACTTCGAGCCACTTGAACGTAAACAATGCGCGACTTTGTCGTGTATGTAATGGTGATCATTTATTATATAATTGTGAAAAGTTGAATCAAATGTCGGTGTACGAAAGAAATTTGTTGATTCGAAAATTAAAAGTATGCATTAACTGTTTTCGTGGTGGTCATTTTGCGCACCAATGCAAGGCAAGTCCGTGTGCCAATTCTAGACGTAAACACAATACTCTGCTACATAAGACTATTACGTCTAATAATCAGAAGGATGTAGAAGGGAAAGAGTATGTTTCTGCGCCTATATCGTTATCAGCATGTATTGAAAACCAAGTTTTGTTGTCATCTGTGATAATTTTAGTTAAAAATGTAGAAACAAACGAGACTCACGAGGCCCGCTGTCTTTTTGATTGTGGTAGTTAATCCAGCTTTCTGACGGTATCACTGATGGATAAGTTAGGTATTCAGAGCGAACTTGTTGACACCGTCCGTGTGACCGTTATTAACAATATATCTTTCAATGCGCTAAAGCGGTGCGCGCTGACTATTCAGCCGCGTAATAAAGAAAATTGTAAACAAGTCGATGCCTACGTTATCCCTCAGATAACGGGACAGTTGCCGGCAGAGGAAGTGGATATTTCAGACATTAATATTCCTAAAAATATCACTTTAGCGGACCCGGGCTATTACAGACCTTCTCAGATAGACCTTTTGTTAGGAGCTGACATATTTTGGGATGTAATTAGTAGTGAGCAGTTAAGGCTGGGGCACAATAAGCCCATGCTACAAAATGCGGTATTTGGCTGGTTAATGGTTATTAGTGAAAATAAAACTAAAATGAAAAGTACTCACTGTGGTTTCAGTAGGGAAATACGCAATCAGCTAAGTAAGTTTTGGGAATTGGAGGAAGTGCCAGCTGTTCCAGTGTTATCCCCCGAAGAGGAGGCGTGCGAAGAGCATTTCAAGCAAAACACACAACGCTTAGCTGATGGCCGATTTTGTGTCACGTATCCTTTGAAGAGTAATCCAGATGTGCTTGGTGACTCATATAGATTAGCTAGAAAGCGTTTCGATTCTTTGGAGAAACGCTTCAAGAGGCAACCTGATGTAAAATCACAATATGTAGATTTTATAAATGAATATGCCCATTTGGGCCATTTATCAGAGTGTGAGAAGCCTAAAAAGGTATATCTGATGCCACA
Organism: Epinotia demarniana; assembly: GCA_945867215.1. Lineage (NCBI taxonomy): Eukaryota > Metazoa > Arthropoda > Insecta > Lepidoptera > Tortricidae > Epinotia > Epinotia demarniana. Next base: position 31,219,747 of record OX244259.1, on the reverse strand, counting down.
TCACCCAATATTAAAGGAGCAAAGTGAGTCCACGAAGCGTAGAGTTGTTTTTGACGCCTCTGCCTCTACGGATTCTGGCTACTCACTCAATGATATTCTCATGGTCGGTGCCACGGTTCAAGACGACATCTTCTCTTTTCTAATAAGATTTCGGCAGCACGTTTTCTTATTCACAGGAGACATAGAGAAGACGTACAGGCAGGTAACCGTGAAACCTTCGCAGAGATACCTCCAAATGGTGAAGATGAAGGCAGCGCACGAAGTACCTAGCACTGAATACCTTAACTTATGGCACTTCCAGTGCGTCGTTCCTTAGCACGAGATGTCTGGCTCAATTAAGTTATGAGAGCAGTGATCCTTTGGTAAAACAAGTAATTGTTCACGATTTTTATGTCGACGATTTCATTACTGGCTTGGATTAACAGCAATGAATTGTTCTGTACCAAAGAATCAATGAAACTCTAAGTTTAGCTCATTTTAATTTAAGGAAGTTAAAAAGTAACTCAAAAGAGTTTCTAAGTAAAGTTACAGAGACTAGCAATAGTCAACAAGATAATTTGATGATTTCAAATCAAAGCAACACATTAGGTGTGGAGTGGAACCCAAATGCTGACAGCATTTTAATAAAAAGCTCAAAATTGCAGTCGATAGATAACCATGTGAAATACACTAAAAGGGCTGTCCTATCTGTAGTTTCAAGAATCTTTGATCCATTAGGGCTGTTAAGTGTATGCGTTATTTTATGTAAAAAAAAATTGCAATCTCTATGGTCACAGAAATTGGACTGGGATGATGATGTTCCCCAGGCTCCGAACTGTATCTGGACTTTGGTCCTCACTTTGTCAGACAGTACGAGATAGAACAGCTTTAAAGTAAAGTTAAGTAAAAGTAAAGTAAAAATTTATTTCAGAGTAGATACATTCACCATACAAAAGCAGTGGCTCACACTAGGCTAAGCCTGTCCTGTGACGCCACATTATTAAATCATGAAAGTGCATCTTTATTATTATTATTAAGTACAATTAAAGATAATTTAACATTAGCATTAACACAGTTATTTACATATCCGATAACACATCATGGTAATGCATTAAATAGTATTTGAAGTATAAAAAATATATAAAAAGTAAGGTCTATCAGAACAAGTGTGTGTGAGTATGTGTGTTGGTGAGAGTGAGTATATTTGTGTGTGTGTAAGTGTGGTTAGTGTGAGTATATATGTATGCGTATGCAGGGCTGTTCAGTAGATTACTCGTAGTATGTTTTATGTTTATCTGTATTCCAAGCCGTTCAACCATTCTCTGATTTTAAATTTAGTCTGTCGGATGGTTAGAAGTTTAATGTCGCAGGCTTTGACTGCCACGTTATACAAACGAGGATGCGCAACATCTGCGAACCAGCGACATCATGCGCAAACCAGCGCGGCTATGACAAAACGGCGCGCGAGCTCTCTCGATTTTTCTCCAACTATCCGTCTCTCTCTTATCAGATATCTTAGAAAGAGACATATAGTGCGAGAAAATCGAGAGCGCTCGCGCGCCGTCTTGTGATAGCCGGGCAGTATCGTGACAATTAAATACTCAGCGTGTGATTCAATCTTGCAGAAACTCAAATAGACTTTGGCTGAACGCAAGAACAGCGCTATCGCCATGCCATTAAAAAAAGGAAGAGAGTCAGACGTTTGACGTTTGACGTTATTTTGTTGAAATTTGTTGATACATTTATTGAAATTACGCATCAATACGAATTTATCGCATATACGTTTCCGTATCAGAATTGATTATTTTTTACGCTTTAGAATTTAATATGCGTTTTGTGAAGGTCTATCATCACAACACCGGATCGAAATTATTAATATTCGATAGTTATGGCAAGCCCGCCATTTTGACGTCACTGACAGTTGACAGATATGGCGGCTACGATTTGAAGCAGAAGAAATTAATAATTTAATGAGGTCAAATGTTTCCGAAAATTAATTAATCGTCGCAGTCGGATAAAAACTATCCTTAACGGAAGCTAGAGTAATAATGTGCTTATGAAAAAAGTTACATATTTTTCCGTTCATGGGCATCTGAAATCATCGGGGGACACAAAAATGGTTAGTTTGATACTGGCTGATTCTTTTTTTAATTTAGAGATTTATTATAAGTGAGAGATGAGGGTCTGTAAGTACATAATTGTATAATTAAAAAAGTAGGTATTTGTATTGTGCCTAGATTTTAGGGTTCCCTAGGCACGTATAGTCATCATCACGCCGGCATATGCTAGAATAAAATCTAGAAAAAGATTGTTTTAAGGTACCTCCCCTTTTTTAACTTTGAGGTGTGATATTAGGCTTTAAAGTCCAAAGTTTTGTTCAAGGCAATTATCTCCACCCCCTGCCGGATAAATGTCTGCTACTGGGAATGCGAAAAATTGGCGATACGATTAGATGAATATAATGACTTTAAAAACTATCAGGGCTAAGAAGTCATTAGTAGTCACCGAGTAATAGTCGACCAACTTAAAATGTACAACAAAAGGCCAACTTTCGTACAAATACGCCGACGCAACAACACTATTTACTTGGCGCGTGCGTAAAGATGTAACTAATACCAGCAGGCAAGGCAACTACGGAACCCTACACGGCGCGTGGCCCGACAGGCACTTGGTCGGTTTTTTTAAAATCTCGCCAAACCGTATATACGCTGTAGAGAATAATCGACATTTAGTATTTTGGCTCAGTGCTCTCAAAAGGGTCTTGGCCTCCGAAACGAGAGCACGCCACTTATCCACTTAAGTTTTTTTTTTACGACCTATTGACTTAATGGACTAAACAATTGGCTAACAGATTGATAAAAATTTTAATTGTTTGATAGGACAGTCGCAACGAGAACTAGTTTAATTCGGTTACTTAATCGTATTTCCTGAACCACTAATAGCAGGCGTGATTCTGTTTATCGCCACCAGGGAATCGAAGGCGCTACGTTATTAATGACACCGTTTCATCACTGCGAAATGACGACCTGGTTAGATCGCTCTGTGATGTTATTTTAAACATGTAGGCAGTAGAAAATTTATTGCACGCTGAGGAATAGGCCTTGTTTATTTACTTCTGGCAAATAGCTTCGCAAATTGAATCAAATGTATATAATCTGTAGATACTTTTACGCTTAGAACAATAAACTTGTCAAGAGTGATTAGTATACTATACTGACTTCATCGAGCGGGCGTTCCGTGCCTACTGCCTCACACATTTCATACTATAAATGCACAATTATTATCAGTAGTATTATTATTTTTATTATTTCGTGTACATGTGGCATCTTGGTATAAATAGTATTCGTTACAAAAAAAAAATTAATATCTCCTTTTATCTTTGTGTATTTATGGTCTCTTATAGTATTGCAGTGTTCCAGAATCTGAATAATAACATGTTTTTTTTAATAAATGTGGGTTGGTGATTAATTTCTAGGAAAGAGCGCGAGTCTCGTGCGTTGAAAGGCGAGCCTTGGCGAGCATTGCAATTAAAGATGCCACGAGCGTTTTAAGACTTGTTATACACCGTTGATTACAATACTTTTTCTACGACAGATTTTAAAAGGAACGTATACTTTTGTCTTCACAAACACGAATAAAATCTTAACAATATAGGATAATAGTTTAACATCTTTATTGTTTTGATTTTTAACCATTTTGTTTTTCGAGCGTACGTAGTTAATGGTTAGTTTTATTTTTAAATGGTTTGCACTTGTCAACCGAACCAAACAAAATTTAAAAAATAACCATGAATTTATTTAAAAAAATAACACAATAGATTATGAATTATCTTTTAGAAAACAATTTATATCATACAAGTATTAAATCGTAAATGAAAACTTTCATTTGGAAATACTATTTATTTATGAAGTAACCACATCAATATAGCGGCCTTTTAAAAATAAGTTGGTCGATTTACTTAGAACATGTTACCGATTAAGAAAAATTTATGGTATTAAAGTATTGTAGGCGGAACCTTAATTATCGCCGACCCAAATAAAGTTCTACCATTTCAGAGAAGATTTCCGAGATAAAAACTATCCTATATCCTTCCAGGGGTCTCAAAATATCGGAAAATTTCATCTAAATCCATTCAGGGATTAAGCGTAATACGTATATAATGACAGTGCGACGAAATGTAAATTGCAAAATTTAAATTTAAATTGAAAACTTCTTATTTTACAAATATGTAAAGAATCATAAACAGTCGTTTCTGCTGAAATTGTATGTTTTTCATACAATACTATACAAATATTCTTTATTGTTGACCAGACATAGTAAAAATAAAATAGAAAAATAGAGGTAAATTAAACATAAACAACGGTAGACAACAGGCGGTCTTATCGCTTAAGAGCGATCTCTTCCAGACAACCTTTGGGTAGTGGAGACGATGCAAGAAAAGATAAGATTTGAGTAGGTGAAAACAGAAAAACAGAATATAAGAACAACTTAACTATAAGAAAGACTATACAGTTACATAAATACAACGGTATATATAAAAAACCTACACAAACTTATAATAACTAAAAGTCACATAAACAGTATAACTTACAGCCGAAAGCAAACAGTAATCCCTAGTCTAGTTTTAAAATTGGGAAGAGACTTAGCAGGTTTAATCTCAACAGGCAAAGAATTCCACAATCGAACAGCGTTGTAAAATTTAGAGTTTAGAGCAGACCTAGCAGGAGAAAGAAATTTAAAGCATTCCTTGAGGTAGCGAGGAGTTGCAGGGTTAAAAAGAATTCCATAAAGGTGGCCGAGAATGTGAGAGTTACGTCTAGACCGGATAGGAAGCCACTTGAGTTGAGAACGGAAACTGGATACGTGGTCATATTTGCGTAACCCAAATATGAACCTGATACATTAGTTTTGAATACGCTCAAGCTTGTTAAGTTGCTCCTCAGAGAGATCAATATAGGACACGTCAGCATAATCCAAAATAGGGAGGAGAAGCGATTGAGCAAGCGCAAGTTTGGTAGCAATGGGAAGGAAATTACGAAGCCTTCGCAAAGAACCCACAGCTGCAAACATCTTCCTGCTAACTTCATTCATCTGTGGTGCCCACGAAAGAGTGCGGTCCAAAATAACGCCAAGGTTCTTAACTTGCAGAGAGTACGGGATCAAAACGCCATCAAACAAAATCGGTGGGAGATTAACAAAGTCAAGTCTAGAAGTCATCTTAGCACTACCAACGATGATAGCCTGGGTCTTTGCTGGGTTAACATTGAGACCATAACTACTACTCCAATCTGAAATGCGTAATAGATCGGAATTCGTAGCTGAGATGACTAATGGCAGATAACTGACCTGAGCCTGGGCATAAATTTGAAGGTCATCGGCATAAAGGTGATATGATGACGATAAATTACGAGTAATGGAATTTATGAAAACGGAAAATAAAAGTGGAGATAACACGCCGCCCTGCGGAACGCCGGCTAACGTGCTACACCATGAGGAGCGGGAAGTATCCACCTTTATACGCTGCCGACGACCGGTTAAATAGCTATGAAACCAACCAATTACCGCAGGAGATATGTTATAGGAACGCAGTATCGCCAACATGAGATCAAAATCAACAGTATTGAACGCGTTACTAAAGTCAAGCAACGTTAGCACCGTCAACTTCTGGTCATTCATACCTGACCGTATGTCATCCGTAATTTTAACGAGAGCAGAAGCCGTACTATAACCAGAGCGGAAGCCAGACTGAAAGGGATTAAGGAGATCATTTAGGAAAGATGTAAGTTGCTGGAAAACTAGGCGTTCAAGGACTTTAGAAAGGAAACGAAGAATGGAAATAGATCGATACTCTGAGAAAGTGGAAGGATTGGACTTCTTTGTTAGAGGAATAATACCAGCATCCTTCCATATCGAAGGAAATATACTTGACGTAATAGAAGTATTGAGGATGCTGGTAATTATAGGAGTAAGGAGGTCAAGGAGGGGAAGGATCATGTTACGACTTATGCTATCGACACCAACGGCATTTGAGGTAATGGATAGTATGTTCTTTTTGACATCGCTGTCGGTAAAACGATTAAGAAAAAAAGGAGTTGAATCTGGAGTTGATGATGACAGAGAGTTGAGTCTTAGCAGGACCACTAAAGATTTTAGAGGAGGCAAAATGCTGATTCAGAAGATCAATATCGACGTTATTGGAACAAGAATTATGTTGAGATTTTTCGACTCCAAGTGACTTGAGAAATTTCCACACTTTAGCAGGGTCACCATTCTCGACAGACTTATGAATGTGATGCCTTTGAGCGTCACGACAAACAGTGCTGCACCGGTTGCGCAACTTGTGAAATCGGGCTTTGTTCGTATCTGACGCGTCATGTTTGTACCTGACTTTGGCAAGATTTTTCCTTTCAATGAGCGACTTGATTTCCTTAGTGAGCCAAGGAGCAGGTTGATGTTTGACCTTGACTGGACGAACTGGAGCGTGCACATCATAGAGCTGAGGGAGAAAGGAATTGAAAATATTGATTTGTTCATCAACAGAATCAGATCCAGAAATGACGCTCCAATCGACTTTAATTGCGTCATCACGGAGTTTATCCACGTCCATCCTACCAAAATTGCGCTGAAATAGTAATCTGGGCTTAAGTTTAGGAGGGCGGAACTTTGTAAGATAGGTACAGTAAGTCGTGATATGAGAACGCATCCGCAGAGTACTGACCATGTTTGGCAATATGATTGGTAAGGTGATTGGAATCTTTTAAGGATAGTGTACCATGGACTGTGTGAGTCTATTCTAAACTATTGCATCCTTGCTTGGGGTGGCATTTCTAAGTCTGTCCTGATCGTCCTGGAGCGCGCCCAGAGAGCGGTGCTGAAGGTATCCCTTCGTAAGTCCCGGCGTTTTCCCAGTGTGAACCTTTTTGAGGAGGCCCGGGTCTTGAGTGTGCGTAGATTATATTTTTTGCGTGTTACTTTGTTTATGCACAAACAGGTTAGAAACTCCCCAAGTTTCCCTGAATTGCTAAAACAGAGAATTTTCAAAGTGCCCAAGCCTGCGTTAAAGTCCAGTTTTGAAAAACGTTTTAAATCTTTCCTTTTCCCCCCCGTGTGATATTCGGCACTGCTTTATTGTTGAGACCAAAAAGCGTATTCGGAACTTGTTGCTTACATGGGACTACAATAAGTCGGAAAGTACACTTTCTATTTTAAGTTAAATTTCACCAACCAGTGTCTCACGCCACTCCACACACACACACACATACACACACACACACGCACGCACGCACGCACGCACGCACGCACGCACGCACGCACGCACGCACGCACGCACGCACGCACGCACGCACGCACGCACGCACGCACGCACGCACGCACGCACGCACGCACGCACGCACGCACACGCACACACGCACACACATAGGCCTAGCCTAGTGTGAGGTCATCGACTTTGCATATTTTGTACTGAATCTTTCTGGTAATAAATTTTTACTTTACTTTACTTTATGAGATACAGAAGAGGTTAGGGTGATATCTAGCTGTAGTGGTGTGAGTCTAGTATGTAAGTATTAGTGTATCTACTCGTAATATATAAGGCTATGTTATTCCTAATAAAGACAGTTCATCTACGACATTGGTTGTTCTCACTTGACTCCAACTCTCGTCCCTACATGGCGACTATGCCAGGATTGGCGATGAGCGCGTGCGGGCGTCAATTTTCAAGGACTATAGAATTTTAATCGTGTGAAAATAATAGTGCGGACAGTTATGAATTTATTTATAACATAAAAACATTTATACAACTCTGAGTTAACTGTGTCGCGGGCTACGTGTTTTTCGCAAAATGTGACACCGCCGGGCGCCGCCGCTGGCTAATATGTGCACCTTATATGGACTGAATCTATAACAATGAACTTTGCACCTCGTATAGTGAATTATTTATAGCTATGGATATTTTGCTCGTTAATTGATCATATTAATGAACTGTGTGAAGATGGGAAACTCCTACGCAACGGCAACGACGACCAGGCCACCTGTTTCGAGTCAGGACATTTTGACTCAAGTGGGGTACGAGAATGTCATTGAGCAGAGCCACAACAACGTCATCGAACATGTCGGTCTAACTAACTGGTACCTGTTGCTGCTGCTGGTTCTTGCGCTTGTGGTGATCGGGCTTCTTCTTCTGCGCTACATTAATAAGTCCATCAACAAGAAGATCGAGAGGCGGTCTCAGGCTATGGCCTTGAGCACAAGGAGAATGGGGCCGACCGAAGTCGTCTAAAGGAACAATTCGTGAGTGTTTGATGTGTGGTGCGTATTTTGCGTAATAGTGCATTAAGCAACCTAAACAGTATAGTAAAATGCGTAAAAAATAAGTAAAATCAGTGCTAAAATTAAATTAGCCGTTAATTAGCAATTATTAATATTAAATGTATATGCTTAACTAAATGGCGGAAAGCCTTTCTGTTTTATGTAATGACCTTCAAACTATACGTACCTATTTATGTAAACTAGGCCCTAAGCGTAGGCAGGGTGAAATTCTTACTGCTAAGCTAAATGAAGCTGATTTAGTGATAAAAAAGTTTGAAGAATTAAAGGACGAAGTATCGGAGCTCGTTAAAAAAGGGTTAATACCAAGTGAAGAGGTAACTTTATTCAATAAATTGAGTACGAAGTTTAATACGCTATATAGCGAAATATTAAATTATAGTCAAGAAAGTGTAGAACAATCTGACACAATGGGGGAGTCCTTCGACTTAAAAACCGCCCTTACGTTATTGCCAGTGATGTCCGATGATGAAATTATTACGAAACAATTGATCGACGGCATAGAATATTATAACTCTGTCTTAAAAACTGACGATCAAACCAAACTTATACAATTTGTTTTGAAAAGCAGGTTATCGCAAGCAGCCAAGTTAAAACTCAATAGCGATTATGCCACGTCAACAGAACTTATTCTGGATATGAAAAAAGTTTTGCTACCTAAAAAGGCTGCGACCGCTATTCAAAGCAAGTTGCAAACAATTAGGCAAAATCATCGAACAGTAAAAGACTTTGGGTCCGAGGTTGCTGAACTGTTTGTTGACCTGACCATTTCACAGGCCGACGGCAATACTGCAAGTTTCAAGGTGCTCAAGCCCTTGAACGAAAAATTGGCCATTAAAAAATTCGCCGACGGCCTGCGAAACCGCAGATTAAGTACTATCATTGCAGCGAGAAATTTCAAGTCGCTGAAAGATGCCATCCAAGCAGCCCAGGAAGAGGATGACGTCATCGCCGGGTCGACCTCAGGAGAGATTTTAGGTATGTCATCGCAATTTTATACAAATAGGCAACCACATAGCAGGCCGTACCATGCACAGAGGTCATTTCACAACTCTAATCGGTTTTATAATTCTTATAAGACCCGAGGTCGCGGTACACGGTACACCTATGGGAACCGTGGCAGAGCTGCAGCGTATCGTGGCAACCAACGGGGCAACTCCAGAGGCACGCGTGGGTGGTTTCCAGGTAATTATGGTTCATTTAATCCCAACAGGAATAATCATCAGTGGAACCGCCCCAATATAAAAATGATGACTCGAACTGATGCCGAGGTTACCGAGCCGCCCCTAGATTCCGCGAATAATTTTTTTTCGTGACTAACAATAACATGTCCATATTAGCAAGCGACAGCTCATTAGTAGCTAGATTTAGAATTCAGAACCACGACTATTTATGGCTCATAGATACTGGCGCGTCAATTTCTGCGCTGAAATATAAACACATTGCTGCGTTAAATATTCCATTCCATAAACAGAAGTGTACTGTAAATGGGATTGGAGGTACTATTGAGGCTATAGGATACATCTATGTACAATTGGTTGCTAACGGTGAATCATTTGATCACAAGATTTATATTTTCAATTCCTTACCATGTTTAGCCGACGGAATTATAGGTAACGACTTTTTAAGCAAGCATGGCGCAGTTTTAGATTACAACTCGAACACTCTACGGCTAGCTGGAAATAGCGGAAAGGAAATCAGTTTACCTTTCTTTAATACAAAATATAATGATGTTTCAATAATTGTACCGCCCAGGTCGGAATCTATTCATTACATTAACACAGATATGACTGATGAATGTATAGTATGTACGGAAGAACTTTGCAGTGGAGTTTTCTTAGCCAATACCATTGTTAGACCAGTCAACGGAGTCATACCTATTAAGATTTTAAATACAAAAGGGGAGCAAATACACATAAAAAATATAAAGCCACAATTGGAAAGTCTTCACAATTACAACCTATGCTCATTTAGTCCCATGCAAGGAAACGCGGAGAGAGTTAAAAAATTATTTACATTACTACAATTAAACCATTTAAACACGGAAGAGAAAACCTCAATAGAAAACATGTGTGCCAAATTCTCCGATGTTTTTCATCTTCCCAACGATAAATTGACGACAACAAATATATATAAACAAAAAATACATTTAAAGCCACATACATCCCCAGTCTTTAAAAAACCTTACAGAATACCGCATTCCCAAAAACAGGAATTAAATAACCAAATAAATAAATTACTTCATGACGGTATTATTGAACCTACACAGAGCGAGTGGTCTAGCCCAGTGTTACTGGTGCCAAAAAAGAGCAAGGAAGGAGAGGGGAAGAAATGGAGATTGGTAATTGATTACCGGCAACTTAACAATCACATTCAAGACGATAAATTTCCATTACCAAATATCACCGAGATTTTAGATTCCCTATCAGGTTCCATTTATTTTTCTCACCTTGACTTATTCTCTGGCTATTATCAAGTATTATTAGACGAAGAAAGCAGAAAATATACAGCTTTTTGTTCTGGTACATACCAACTGACCAGGCTCCCGCAAGGGTTGAAAGTAAGCCCCGGGTCGTTTTCCAGAATGATAACTGTAGCCATGTCCGGACTTAATTATGAAAAATGTTTCGTCTACCTAGATGATCTTATTGTGTTTGGTAGAAATTTAGCGGATCATAATAAAAATCTAATGGATGTGTTTTATAGGCTACGGAAAGTTAACCTTAAACTTAATCCAGAGAAGTGCGATTTTCTTAAAAAAGAAATTCTGTATCTTGGACACGTAGTATCAGAAAAAGGCATACTACCCGATCCTGATAAATTAAAAGTTTTAAACGAATATCCAGTGCCCAAAAACATTGACGAAGTAAAAAGGTTTGTGGCCTTCGCGAATTACTACAGAAAATTCATCCCTAATTTTGCCGAAAAAGCACATCCATTAAACAAACTCAGTAGAAAAAATGTAGATTTTACTTGGAATGAACAATGTCAAAAATCATTTGAGACCCTAAAAGAATCCCTTATAACGCCCCCAGTACTAGCATATCCAGATTTGTCAGAAAAAAAACACTTTATTATTCAAACAGACGCGAGCGGATACTCTATTGGCGCGATATTGGCAAATAATGATGGAAGACCCACAGCCTACACCAGTAGAGGTCTCAATAAGGCCGAGTTGAACTACCCAACAATACAGAAAGAGCTTCTTGCGATTGTCTGGGCCATTAAGTATTTTCGACCATACTTATATGGTAGGAGATTTACGATACAGACTGACCACAGACCCCTGATTTATTTATTTAATTTAAGGGATCCATCTAGCAGACTACTGAAATTTAGGCTAGAACTAGAAGAGTATGACTTCACTGTCGAGTATGTGAAAGGAAAGGACAACGCGGCTGCAGACGCATTGTCCCGTATAAAAATTACGTCAGAGGAACTGAAAGAGATGCACAGAAGTGTGATTAACGTAATGACTAGATCTATGTATAAGCAAATCACGAAACAAAATTCTAGCAGTTCGTCGATTGATCTTAGTTCTAACAACGTTCGGTCTGATCAACCAAAGGTAATAGAACTGAGTAAAAGACCATCGAACTCGGTAGAATTATTGTTCAGTACAAGCCAAGAGCTTAGTAAAAAAGGGTTACAAGACGAAGTTAAACATAAAAGTAAGACATTATGCTTTACATATATTACATGCCTAGTAAAATGATCATTTATATAAACTCGAACGCTCAATCACAGATATCGCGAGCCGAATTTGTGAGGGAACTAGAGACGTTTTGTAAGACATGTCAAGTCGATGAAATATGTATAGTCAAATGTAAAGATAATTACGTGTTTGTTGACAAGCTAGCAAAAGAAATAAGTAAAACGAAGGATTGTACCGGTCCGTCATTGTGTATAATTAAAGACATTATAAGAATAACTGAAAAAGATGACAAGCGAGTAATACTAAAACAAACAACGAAACTAAACAACGAACTAAAGAAGAACAGTTCGGAAAGTGGTGTATTGATTGATAAGGCAAGATACTCATATTGCACGCAGAAACAATTGACTTTAGATATCTTGACCGACTATCATTCTTAAGAAGACACGTATTAAAATCACCCATGATCACATGGTGATTGAAAGAGGGCATAAGGTCTTCGAGGAGTTTTTCAAAAGAGGCGAAATAATTGACATGGACAGATGGTGAGTAAAATACACCGAGAAGAAATTTAGAATGAGAAATGGTAATATCTAGAAGTAAGTATTCTGCGGCGTCTGAAGAAGGAGATTGTGCTGACATGCTGACTATAGAGAAAGGTATATGTGATCGCAGATAAATGGCAACTCCACCGCCACCTCTGGACGCACGATCGTTCCTAATCAAAATAAATCCTGGCAGAGAATAAGAAGTAGACGGGTGGCAAGGCTTTAACCAGGATTCGGATACGAGAATAGCGTGAATATTATGCAAGTCAAAAGACACTAAGCGTGAGGCCTGAGTGGACGCCACGCTCACAGCGGGGCGTATGCTAAATGTGCAAGTATGCTTTGAGCGTTAATGTGAACCATATTTAAAAAAATCGGAGCATCGTTAAATTGTGAGCTTAGAAAATCGTGGAGGGAAGGTGGTAAACTATGGAAACTATCTTCAGTTAATTCACTAGAGGAGAACGACATGAAATGGTCGCTGAGACCATTATCAGAACTATGATTGCTATGACTGTACAATAAATATATTATAACAATAAATACGTTAAAACTTAAATACATATAAAGTAAACACGTTAATTTAAAAATAACGAAGGGCACACCACCCGCCAGCAGAATAAAAATTAAAGACTATTAAACATAAAAAGAACATCAATTTCAATTAAAACAAACATAAACAAAACGCAGCTTAAAACATGGCAACACTATTACCTGACAGCTGCTCCATCTGCCAATGTCAATATCATGCCTATGACACGTCAAAAAAACTGTCGGTAATACAAATTTACAAATGCAAGGAAAAAATATGTTAAAAACAAGGTATTCCGTGTAAAGTAAAATTACGGGTACACATAAATGGTATTACACGACGAAATTAAAAAGAAGCAACGTACCGGAATGAATCAAAAGACGTGAAGTGAATAAAAAGTATCAGAAATCGCACAAACTGTTCACTATTTCTGAGCTCGCCTCGACCTCATAACCGGCTGCTTCTCTTGCGAACCCTTATCAGCGGCCAGTGCCGGGTTGTCAGGCTTCGTCGCGGCGACCGGGATATCATTCAGCCGAGCATGGCTAGTTACACGGTGCCGCTTTCCGACCGCATCAAGAACGAATACATCTCCATTCCACAACCAGGACCGACGGACACCGAAACGCTCACGAGCAGCCGCGAACAACTCCTGACGGGGTTTTATCAGGAATTCACCCAGTGATGCCCGAACCTTTGAGGGCTGCCTTGCCGAACCACAACTCATCCCGGACTGAGACATCCTGGAACTTGACCAGTATTGGTTGCGGTTTACTGCCTCGAGGCTTGCTAAGCCGATGACAACGACGAATGTCGCTCACACTGACTTCGGACTTGATGGACTTCAGGCTCTCAACCACAAGAGCAGTTGCATCTTCGGAGTCCGATGCTAATTTAGAAGCCTTGACTCCATGGACCAGCAAAATCTTGCGGCGAGTGCGCATCTCCATGTCGACAACCTGCAGCCCGAGGAGCCCTACTACTAATGCACTGAAGTCGGACTGCACTGCTGAAGCCGCCTGTCCGCTAGATCCCGCAGTCTCCGCCCTGTCCAAGCTGTGGTTCAGTTCCGCCATGCGGGAGTGGAAAATCTCAGCAAGCTGTGCAATTGACTCCTTAATTGCGCCAACTTGTGCCATAGTTGTTTTGCAAAAATTTGCAGTGAACAGAAATTGGAAAAAAGTAAGTAAACTGCCGGAGGGTGCTAGTTATTAACTGGACATTTAAGTTATATCATTTAAAATAATTAAAAATAACTTTTTTTATTTATTTATATCAAATGTGTTATAAAGTGATGTCAGTGGTTTTGTTCACCTACCCTACGTGGTGTATTAAAGAAAGCTTCATTACTGGAAATTTTTGCCTAAAGCCGTCCAATAGTTTTACTCACGTTAGTCTGGGCTACCTGTATAGTTCTGAAAGCAAACTTATCTAATACTAAAAGACGTAGAACTTTCCATCTCCATCCGCCGTCCCCATTTAACGATGTTAGTAAATAAATTAATATGATTATCCAAAATAAACTTTTTAAATTAACAAAATAATCCGCAGGTTAAATGAAACATCACCTTCTTTTCGTTTCTGGGAGCTTCGCAGTTCTAACCTAACGCGACCCACATTTCTGGTAGCTGTTCGGTTCAGTAATGGTTATGGTTCTAACTTAACCTAATCTACTTTTCTGCTAGCAGTCGGATTATGTATTTTGATTAATAAATAGATTACCGTATAAGATCGCCCTTACTTCAAAAATTACGTTTTGTACTTACCCTTTTCAACCTTCTAATACATTACCTATACATCTTAAGAAACGCTGTAATCAGTTTCCTAGTCTAACCGCAGATACAGATCCCTTATTTTAAAATTGACTTGTTCCTCGTACAAACATCCAAGTCCTTTTAGCCCATTTAGGAGATGAATGTTTTTTTAACCCCATTATGCAATCTATTTCAATTAGTTTAAAACAGAAGTTACAAATCTCTTACTTTAAAAATGTCTTGCTCTCCATACAAACTTTGAATCCATTTAGAGGATGAATTTCAAAAAACTCTGAAATTGGTTTTGTAGTCTTTTAACATGCAGGCTAAGACCGAAGTTACAAATCTCTTACTCTAACATTTTCTTGGTCTCCATGTAACCCTTGAATCCCGTTTTAACCCCTTTAGGGGTGGAATTTTTCCAAACCTTAGAACTTTTTTTATTCTGATAAGAAATCTTTAAACGTTTTAAGTCTCCACCTCAAAAAATATTGTTTCTCATCCAAACCTTGCACCCCTTAGTTAGTTACTTAAAATATACTGGTCGTTATCCGCAAGTCGACATACAGTGTGCCTATTTTGCGTGAAACGGTGGGGTAGCGCTACTCTAACCTCCCCAGCTCCTCCAGACAGTTTGTGGGTGCATTGGTGTTGCTGACTGCGTCCCGTAGTATGTCTGGAGGATTTCTTCTGTATACTTCTACTTGCTTGCAGTCCAGTAGAATGTGTTTGGTTGTTTATTTTGCTTCCATGCACGCTTTGCACATTGGGCTGTCTGTGATACCCAAGTTGTATAGGTGTCTGTTCAAAGTGTTGAGTCCTGTTATTATTACAACTATCTTGCGTAGTTGGTTCTTATGTGTCCTCAGGAATACGGTTGTGAGTTTGTAGTCGCGTTTCGACAAAATCTCTTTAGACTGTCTGCATGTGTCTATCTCCTCCCCTTGGTGTAGGTCTTTTGGTGTATAGGTCCAGTGATTATATATGTAGCTTTGTGGCAGGGGTAGAATTGGCTCCAGTCCGTACGCCGTCGTTGGCAGTTCATCTGCTGCATCGTTTCCTCTTGAGCTACTGTACCCCTCGATTCGTTGTATGGTAACGTTGTTTTTATCTGCGCACACCTCCGTGAGGTTTTGGTGGCATTCGTATATCAAGCTAAATGTGATGCTGTCACTGCTCAGTGCTTGTATATAGTACCGATCCGTATGTTTGTGTTATCGATTTGTCGTCTCTTTATGGCATTGCAACCTTCAATTATCCCTACGCATTCTGCCTGAAATACCGTGTTATGTTCATCCAGTGGTTTGGATATGTGTATGTTTAAATATATTTTCTTCGAAAACGCTGAAAGATCTTTTTTTCTTCTGATAAGAAATCTGTTTTAAGGCTCTAGCTAAAAAAAAGATTGTTTCTCATCCAAACCTTGCACCCCTTTTAAACCCCTTTGATAGAATTTTCTAAAACGCTGGAAGTACTTTTTTTATATTTTAATAAGTAATCTATCTACAACGCACAGATATCTAGTTAAAAAAAGTGTTTCTCATAAAAACCTTGCACCCCCTTTTAACTATCTTAGGGGTGGATTTTTTTAAAACGCTGATTGCACTTTTTAGCTAAAAAAATAAGTTTCCCCCAAACAAACCTTGCACCTTTTTTTGATCCATTTAGGGGTAGAATTTTCCAAAACGCTGAAAGTTCTGTATTTGTATTTTAATAAGTAATGTTTCTACTAAGTGTTAAGTGTAAAAAAAACCCTCATACGAACGTTGCACCCCTGTTTACCCCCTAACCTATTTAGGGAACCAACTGGGGAAGTACCTCCACCTTGCAGAAGACCACTGCCAAAATAACACTACTACTTGCTCTTTAGTAGTGTTGTGTTCCTGGAGGTGAGCAAGGTCGCCCGAGCTCCCGAGGATGCGTTGTGTTGAGAGCGAGGGAACTAGTTCCTTCAGCTGTCAACACGGTGAATCCTCAAACATATCAACGTCCATGTAAATAAATAAATAAATAAATAATAAATAAATATAAGGGGACAATCTTACACAAACCGACCTAGTCCCATAGTAAGCTCAATAAGGCTTGTGTTATGGGTACTAGACGACGATATATATAATAGATATAAATACTTAAATACATAGAAAACATCCATGACTCAGAAACAAATATTCATGCTCATCACACAAATATTTGTCCTTACCGGGATTCGAACCCAGGACCTTCAGCTTCGTAGGCAGCGTCACTACCCACTAGGCTAACCGGTCGTCACGGTGTTACTCCTTTAGAGTTACATACGTCTATAAGCTGCGATGTCCGCTTACCATCAGACGGGCCGTACGCTTGTTTGCCACCATCGTTGTATAAAAAAGGGATGAAATTTCCTTAAATCCTGTCTTATCGCTTGCTTACATCATAAAACGAAGTTCTGGTGTACATTTCAAGTTTCTAGTCCCAGTAGTTTCAGCTGTGCGTTGATGATCTGTCAGGAAGTCCGCTTTTATATATATACATATATATATATACTTATTTATTGATTGCAAATTACAATCACGTCAAGTAGACTGTGTGCATTCAATGTCACTGCAGCTGACCTTTTGCAATAAATTGGGGATTCTATCTTTGTATTTCCTCCTTACTGGAATGGCCTTAAATCGTTTTCACTTCGTAGGAAGTATACCAATGTGATATCAATCTACCGTATTCTCCCTTTGAACAATGTCGGTAAATGTATTTAGTTGATGATAATATTGTTTTGATTACTATAATAGGCTCTTGATCTAAGATTTTTTTACGATGCCATTCGAATCAATTTTTGGATAGGAACAAATGTTTGATTGGTAGCTGCTACAATTTTAAAGAAAATGAACCAAATATTCGAGTCAGTGAAGGACCACCGGTTGCGAAATGCTACGATACAATTTTGTTTCAATAAAAGCGTAAGGATTCTAGCTGAGCTTTAAATTTTATCTTGGACACAAAAAAATGCATATTTTATGTAAACTATTTTTGGTGTGGACTTTCAATAGCTAATAAAAGGTATAGTTTCCTAACTGATAAAACATGGGAGAGTACGTAGTACAAGTCTGCCGTGGAATATCTAAACGTTTTGAAATGAATAACTTTCAATAAGGATCCTAGGGCTATGCCTAAGCCTATCTTACAGGCGATGCCTAAGGTTTAAAAATCCATGATAGCTTTCCAAGTCGCGTCATAATCAATTTCGCATGTATTAAGTGACATGTTAGGCGTGAATCAATTAGTACACCCAGATAGTACTTTCAACCTTAGTCATAACAGAACAAGAACAGTCTACTGTGTTATTTTTATTTATACTATTACTTGGACGTATTTTGTTTGATTCAAAGGCGGTATCCCGGTTGCGATCTATTGTACTTAGTTTATGAAGCATAATTCGTTTAAGGAGTATTTAAACAGGTCTACACAAAGTACAAGGTATTAATGTCTAAGAATTAAGGAAAATAGTTACCTTTACATTTTTGTCTAGTTTTATTGTTTACTTTGTATTCTTTCTAACCTATCAATGTTTGATTAAGTTGTGTTGTAGCTATCGAGGGCATAACTTAGAGTAGAATTTTCCAGCGACGCAGATAAGCACCTTGGCTTAGTGCTAATTAGTATTTTAAAAATTAGATGAAATAATTTTCTTAATATATCGCAAATAAAGTCAGTATGGACATGCCAAGATAAATTTGGTCTACTTACATGTCTAAATAAGTAACATATTCATTTCAATTATCCCATATAATAAACAATAGGTACTGGTAAGATCACCTTGTATCTCACCAAAACCGCTAAATTGTAAGGGCCATCGTAAAACTGTCAAAAGTTTGTCGGGACGTCACCTTAATTGCGCCATTACATCGTTCATGATGTTATCTGCAGCAGACCTTTGCCTTAAATGGGAAGTGAGATAAAATATGTAACCACTTATTTGACAACATAAATTGAAAATGTACGACTGTTATTAACGATAGTCAACAGAAATCTCTTGTTAACAAAGACAAATATAAACATATTGTTTGTACCGGTAACTGGTACAGTCATTGTGTATTTTGCAATTTTCTTTTGCATAAAATTCTGTCCATATAAATATTAGATAGATCATAGTTCCTTTAATCGAAAACAAGTTCTCAATCTCGCTGTCTTCAGACGTCGTAAAGCGGATTTATATCGCGAAACCATTTCCCATTAAAAACTTCGCCATTATTTCTTTGGGGGTGAGACGGGTTGAACTATGTCTCGGCCTTTATCGCTTGTCCACAGCTTGCGTCGCTGCAAAGTTTAATTAAGATTATGATTTTGGGGCATAATCTTGAATTCAAGAACAAACTGAGAAAGGATTTAAAAGTGGAATCCTTTCATTGACTAACATGCTATAAAAAGGTACTATTTCGCAGATGTTCATTGTGGAATAGTTTTAAGAATTATGCAACTCGAAATTGCGTGCTTTAGGACTTCAAATTGTGTCGGGTTGGTGGCCGCTTCGTGGTAAAAGCAGAGTCGACCACGTCATGCTCCCCGGTAGAACCACCTTATTTTATTTATTTATTTAAGGACCCCCAACGGATTACACATCCGAACATAAGCTAAAATACAAAAAAAACAAGTACGAAGCTTAGCCACTTATAGGTGACTACAGCTCGCACATGTGTAAAATCAAGAGTATGAAACAAAAAAAATCATATAAAATTACATGAATGAAGATTTAGATATTCAGATTAGTAAAATATTGGCAAAAGTTTTAAGTACGCTGTCTACCATTGGCGCCATACAATGAAATAATGCCATGGTTAAGACCTTTAAAACGAGATATGTCTCAACTGTATACACTATGTGTATTCTTTTCTTGTTCACTGCAAATATAACTTTGTAATCCTATATGTTTAAATATAATTCTAGTTTATATAAGTTTATTCTAGGAAATGGGGAATTTCGCGCCAATGACAAGGCAATTTATGAAAGATTGTTACATAAGTTACTTTAAATATCACGCCGTTAGTCTGCGAATGTCAAAATACATTTTGTATGGCGATCGAACCACATTAAGTATTAAAATTTTCCCCTTTAAAAAATTTGAATGTTTGTAAATTGGAGAACTTTATGTAGATGTAGATTATGTTGATAATCAAGTAGTAAGTCGCAGGTCTACTTATTAACTAGGGACATTAGGGCACTAGTCTCAACAACCCGAAGCTAACCAAAAAACAAATGGCAATTACCCACCAGACTCCAGTGATATAAGATATTTGTTTTTATGGTGACTGAAAGGCACCCTGTCGACCGTCTGCCAGCTCGATGGGTTGAAGATATTAGGAAGATCACGAAGGCATATTATATCATATTTTTAGGTAAAATTTGTCTATTAAGTATTGTACCTTATTCCAAGCCTATAAAATTGAGAAGTGTTTGTTATCGGCTGCTGGTTCAAAGGATCAAAAATAGAACTGTTATAGTTTCGTTAGAACGCCAATATGAAAAAACAAATATTATGAAGTTAGCTTTTGGTTAGCTTTTTATAAGAAAACTTGTACAGCAGTGAAAGGCTCATATACAAACTCGGGTAATTCCCATATTCAATATTTATATATTTACTTCAATATATATCAAACCACGAAATCAGATCTGGATTGGTTTTAAAAGCCGAAAGTTTTCTTATAAAATTTGTGAAATATAGCAGCACTGAGCACGTAATCGTAATTCCAAGACGACAACATATTGAAAAATAATATTATAACTCTCAAAGAGTGTCAAGCCAGCTTGACGATAGCATATATTGTTCATAGACAATCTAAATAATATGTGCGTTAGCATTGTTCAGAAAAGCATGAATGATTGTTCAAGTTCATGAAACTGGCTTAAAAAGTCGCCTATTCTGATCTCGAAGCTAAACCTGGAGAGTCTTGCGACTCCCTGCGCGGAACCCTCCAGCCATCTCGTGTCGGGTTTTTGGTAGCACGGGCAAGCGATCACTTAGGGTTCATTAAATGATCATTTGGCGTTGCCTCCAGGGCGTAACTGAATCAGGAGAAATTGGTAGAGTCCAGACACTCGAGGAGAATACATCACATAGCGCCCGCATTGAAATGTACTTATCAAGTTTCAACCAATCTTATACTAAAAAAAAAATGAATTATACTGGAGAAAGTTACTGCAAGTTTGAATGTTAAGTTTTACTCAACACTTATTTTCGCATATTTATATTTTAAGTTTTTCACGTTCACCCTTCTTAAACGTGTACACAGTGCGAGTAGTGCGACGCCCGCATCTCGCTCCAAACCTAATATCTGTCTAGTGTAAATACAGTGTACCGAAATTGTTCAAATTGCGCCTGGAGCAATAATACTTCTACAAGCACATAGGAGAGCGGAACCTGCAAAAGGCACAGCAATTTCATACAAAACACGAAATGCATCGTTGGTTACGTAGTCAACAGGTACCTAAAGAACAATCCTACTAATATTATAAAATATGCGAAAGTTTGGATGTTTGCTCAATCACGCAAACGTTTTATCCGATTCGGATGAAATTTTGCACGAAGATAGTATATAGCCTGGATTATTAGCATAGTTTTTATCTCGGGACCACGCAGACAAAGTCGCGGGCGGAAGCTAGTGGAGAAATGAAGTTAATATTTAAAAATGTATTTCTTAATTGCTAACTAGGAAATAAACTGGCCAAGTGCCAGTCGGACTCGCACCCTAGTGGCTCCGTACCGTACGTAAGTAATTTGCGCCTATTCCACATATCCCGACTGCGATATCCCCACGTGGAATATTTTTCCATTTATTTCTACTGGTACTAGGTAGGGATACATGGAATTGAGTCGTCCATCTATCCCTCCCGGTTTTCAATGGTAGTGTAGGGCCAGACGGACTTTATTCCACTTATCCCGACTACTTTTCCCCCTGGTAGGGATAAGTGGATTGTTTTCCATGTACATATACCTATTTTTTGTCCCCCTGGGGGATAGGTGGATTTTATTTTACCTATCCCTACTAATTTGCTCACTAGTAGGGACACATGGATTTTTTTCCATTCATTATTTATGTGAGCCTTTATTATTATGAGCCTGAAGTCTAACGGTGCTCCTAGATGGGATAGTATAACAACAAGGTTCCTGAAACTTGCTAGACCATTTGTTGTCCCTATTATAACCCACTTAGCTAACCTTTGTTTCAGTCGCGGCATCTTTCCTGGTCCCTTAAAACAATCCGTAGTAACTCCAGTATACAAGGGTGGTGCGAGAGACAATGTTAATAACTATAGACCCATCTCAGTGCTACCTGCCATTTCTAAAATAAAAGAGAAACTTCTAAACACTGGACTAAAATGCTACCTTAATAAATTTAACATCCTCTCGCACGCACAATTTGGGTTTAGACATGGCAGATCCACGGAAAATGCCATCTTGGCACTTACATCTTTAATTACTAAACATAGTGATAAAGTTGATAGGTGTCTTGCGGTGTTCTTAGACCTAAAAAAGCGTTTGACACTGTCTCTCCCTCCATCCTAGTTAAAAAACTTGAACGAATAGGAATCAGGGATACGTCGTTGATGTTGTTCAAGGATTATTTGAGTGGTTGCACACAGAGGGTGAAGATCGGAGACCACTTAGGTCAGGAGGAAGAAATCACTTTTGGTGTCCCGCAAGGGAGTATACTCGGCCCCCCTCTTTTCCTGATCTATATCAACGATCTGACCAATCTGATTATTAACAAAGGGCATATTTACTCGGACGCCGATGACACAGCTGTAGTTTTTATAGCGAAAACCTTGCAGGATGTCTATAGCTGCGCTGAAGGTGGTTTAAAATTAATATCGTCCTGGCTTAAGTCAAATCTCCTCACCTTAAATCTAGACAAAACAAATTACATGTGCTTTACCAAATACAATAACACCCAACCGGAGTCCATGCTACAATTAAAAATGCATTGCTGTGATCTGAGCGACTTCAGATTCAGAGACTGTAATTGCACACAACTTAAAAAAGTATCCACCGTTAAGTACCTCGGAGTTATTCTGGACCAGCGGCTATCATGGCACTCACACATAGATTATGCTAACAATCGAGTTCGAAAATTAATCTGGGTCTTCAAAATTCTTCGACACATTGCTGATAAAACATTACTCAATCAACTGTACAAATCACTAGCACAATCAGTAATTAGTTATTGTATTGTAGTCTGGGGTGGTGCTACAAAGACAAAATTTCTTCAAGTAGAAAGAGGGCAAAGATGCCTTCTTAAAGTGATGTGTAAGTTACCCATCAGACATTCCACACATGACCTCTATAGAGATAATCACATTCTTAGTATGCGAAAATTATACATTCTATTAACTGTATTAAAAGTACACAAGACTTTGAACTATGTACCTGTTAAACTAAAACGCATAAACCATAAAGTTACTCCTAACAGTGCTGCAAAATCGGCGTTTGCAAAGAGGCAATACAACACAGTGTCGTCTCTCTTATATAATAAATTAAATAAAAGTATCAATATTTACCCGATGCAATTACGCAACTGTAAAGAAACAATAACGGAATGGTTGATGACACTCACCTATGAATACACTGAATCTTTATTATCTTAAGTATGTAAACAGCAGAAAACATTCACACACGCACACATAACCACCCCCATACACACACACACACACACACACACACGCACGCACGCACGCACACACACACACACACACACACACACACACACACACACACATGTGCATGCACTCCAGCCACGAATGTATTTTTACCTACTTTAGTATTATTCCAATAAATATATATATTTTTTTTATTCAGCCCTACCTACTTGCTGTTTGGTGGGGATATATGGAACTTCTTCCATTCAGCCCTACCTACTTGCTGTTTGGAAAGGGTATGCATGGTTTTTTTCCACTCAAAACCGCTTATTTACTATGTCTAGCAGAGGTATAAATAAGTATTGTAAATTTTGGTACATGGGTTATTGGCGACTGTACTTTTCTGTTTACCATCATCAACTACTCATTGAGAACATTCTAATGAGCCCAGACTCAACGGGGTGCATCAAGAGGAAACTATAATTATCATATCAAAAGACGTCCACTGCTGGACAGAGGTCTCCCCCAAACAGTGCCAAAATGACGGGTCCTGCGCCACCCGCATCCAGCGGATGTCAACGGGGTTACGTTGGTTAAATACAGAATTCACCACAATCACCTGGTGGTGGTGGTCCACCTTTCGCCACCTTCCGTCTCCATCATCAGCTCAGCTCGATGATACCATAATATTGAATTGTCATCCAAACTATACTATTACCCATAATTTCTGCTCAAACGGATAACGGCAAGTGACTGAAAAATGGATTGCAAATTTTGACCGACAACTTACTTACACACCTACATATGAACAGGTCAGGTTAAGATAAAACTTGTAAAAATATGTTTCATATGTAGTGATCATATGGAATTTTATATCCCTTCTTGTTTCATGGAAGGGACAGTTTCCAACCATACTTGTAAACAACTTTGGTGTTCAGTTTAGTTAAGTATATTTTAGCATACATAAATAATATTAGGTAATTTTCGAGTGATGAATGATAGGAATAAATGATATTACTCAATTTGTACAGTCGAGTTCTCCGATATCTACACAGACTACCTTTCAAAAATATATGTACAGAGACTTTATTGTTACTGACATAAGACACATTGTATGTGTAGATATTTTTGAAAGGTTGTATATAGATATTGGAGAGTGTACATTAATAAATTAACAAAAATAATAACAAAATTTTGCTAAAAATATAATATTGAATAAAGTACCATCAGAGTTAGTACCTAGTTTCGTCATTCGACAGGTCTTTTAAAATTAAATTGAGGTTGGTTTTATCATTTATTTTGAAGTGCCACGCTTCGGCGAAGTTATTTGTCCGGTGTTGGTTTCCAAATACAGACCATTGTTAAATGAACTCTTGACTTTTTTAACCAAAATGTGTTGAAGTATTTTACAAAAGCTTCCATTTCTAATTATTTTCTTATTTGTGACCCTATATACGCCCAACCTTCCATCATTTTGTCACATGGCAGCAGCGGCAGCTGTGCGGATAACGCCACAATCCTTCGTCTTTCGCGGTTTTTTGTCAGCGCTAACTGTTTTCCTTTGCGCCAAACTGCCTTGTTAAAGTGGTAGAAACAGCCACTTGTTTGCACGCTGGGGAAAACTTCTTTAATGGCTTTGCTGATATCAGGTTCAAAATCCGCCATTATTAATAAATTATGTTCTCTGGATTCCAACATGGAACAGCCGATTTTATGATCTGAAACATTCTGACGTAACTTTCGTATGTCTTGTCGGGCAATAGGGTATAACAGTGTTGGAAATATAGCAGTTGTTTCTATTGTACTACCTACGGCGCAGTGGATGGTAAGGAGTTGTGTAAAGGGCTCGAGGCAAATTTCAAATGTTCCATCAATAAAAAAGTCTTTCTCATTTGCCATCAAATCCTTTGCCCACTTACTTCCGAATATGAGTATGCGATTATTCTCGTGATTATAATCGGCCACGAGAAATTCCTTGAAAGTAAGCGGTACTTCCACCTCATGAAGTTTTTTGATAAACATTTTTTTTGTGCCTGCTGTTTTGTTTCGGTGATTGTAGAGGGCTGACTTGACATCTTGAAAGTTCAGAATCTTGGAAACTATATCCAACCCGTCGTCTTCTATAGCAGCCACTGTATTCTCGTATAGAGTGGGTACTGGTATGTCAAAATTTGTACCAACTTCGTTTCGGCAGTGGTTCAATCGTAAGTCGATCTCATTTTTTGCAACGTCTCTTGAACAAGACGACGAATGTGCCACTTCTTTTAAAATCAAAGTCCGATCCTATAAGAAAAATATGTATATATATATAAACCTATATTTGTTCATCAAAAATTCATACGGTTTAGGAAACTGCAAAACTTACTGAAAAGAGTGGAGTGTGGAGTAATAGCGGCTATGCCTACTCGGTAAAAATACAAATAGGTACTTAGCATCACACTTGATATCATAAATTTGAAAATTCGTTGATGTTGTCAGAGAGACATAATAAGAAGTACATGAAAGAAACTGTATTTATACGACATAGTTTAAAAACTTCAATAGCGCGATGCAGAACATCACCAATTTTCGAGCATATTCTAGCCTTAGAAGGTCATCCTCCAGTTTTTTGTCGGCGTCTAAACTCCGTCAAACCATATGAAACGTTATATAAAAGTTTGATGGAGTTAAGGTGATCCGCAGACCAAATTTGAGACTAACCGATTGGATAAAATCGTGTTTGCGCAACAGCGGCATCTTTTGTTGTCAAGTGAACGCCGCGTGGCGGCGATGCCAACCAGTATAATTTAAGGGGCAAATTCTAGCAAAAACTATATATAATATTGGTGGCACTTTCTAATATTGTAGTTTCGACATCAGAATAGGACATTACGTGACCTGTTTTTAGATATAATTTCTTCAGAGGGTGATATAAGGTTTGAAAAATTGTATGGGAATTAATTTATTTTTTAAGATACAGACTTGAATCTTCTTAAAAAAGTTATTTTCTAGAACACAATAAAAAAACAGCGATTTTGAAAATTCATACCTTAAGGGGGTCAAAAGTGGGTTGCAAATTTGTATGGAAGATATATATTTTTTCGAGCTACGGACTTGAAACTTCGTAAAATAGTTCCGTACAAAGAAACAAGAAATATAATTGCAGCATTTTCACAAATTAGTCTTCTAACTAGATTAAAACATGCTTGAAAGTTTGTTTGTAGAAATCCAGAGTGAATAACTCCATTAGTGCAATTAGTCTAACACGACCCCAAATTTAGATACAATACGGACTGATTAAAGGTTCTGTTTGCGAAGTTACGGAAATATTGTCTGCCTTTATACATACATTTAGGTATTTAAAGTTAGATTTGTGTTTGTTTCATAATTTTAGAATCAAATAAAACCCATATATATCAAAAACTTGATATAAGCGGCATCTATCGAGACGCAGTGGACTAAAATTAAGCTCGCTAGATGGGACAAATCGACAATTAACATCTGCGACCTCTATCTAACTGAAATTGTACCAAAATTATGGTCGCTAGATGGTGCTATCATTATTTAATTGTTCTTTTTTCATTAAATTTGTGACTCATAATCATGAAAATTATATTTTTGGTAATATCCGTTGTAAAAACAGATATGTAATTGCGTAAGTATTACCTCGTTCAAAGGCACGCGGCCCGGTAGCCTAATAAACGAGAAAAAAACTTCGAACTCCTATTTAAAACGTCTCGGGTAAAATTGTGTCATCGAGGCCCCAATGGAAAGAAATACCAAATTATTTCAGCGGGGGCCATGGGATCGTAAGTCCGACTCGATCTCGGCCACTTATATTTCTTATTTAATAACTAGCTGCCACCCGCGACTTCGTTTGCGTCGACCCGAGATGAAGCTATACTATATTTTAATCCAGGCTATAAAACTATCTTCGTGCCAAACTTCATCCAAACCGGTTGAGCCGTTTAAGCGTCGCAGAACCAAGGTAAGCGATATATTATAGCCCTCCGAATTGCTAAACTTAAGTGGCAGTGGGCGGGGCACATTGCATGTAATACCGATGGCCGTTGGGGCGGAAAGGTTCTCGAGTGGCGACCACGTACTGGAAGGCGCGTCGTGGGTAAGCCCCCACAAAGTGGACTGATGACCTGGTAAAGGTTGCGGGAGCCCGCATCTAGGGTCACTTTGGCACTCTTTGGGTTTACTTATAGTGTAACCTAGATTAACATGTATATTACGTTTTATTCCGGGAACCATCGCATCGTCTAAGGGGCGAACGTTTGTAAGGAGCTACGATATAAACGTGTTCCACGCGGACGAAGTCGCGGGCAGAAGCTACTTAGTTATATAATCACAAATATGACTTACTTTGGTGGTAACAGATCCAACACATTTAGTTTTTTTGTCAACGCACATTTCCATTACTCTGCGTCAATTTTCTTGTAAAAAAAAATACGATGGTCTTGGTAACCATCGTAAAGAAGTGCACATCCACGTCCCCTTTGTTAAATCTTTATTTCTTGCGTCATCTTAGGGTATTCGTTTTTAATTTAGAATCACAAAACGTTATTTATGCAACTGACAATTACATAAGACAGACATCAAGATGAAAAGACATGAAGCTTTCTCTTTGAAACTAGCAGTTTTTTATGTCTGTGAAGTTAGCATATCAGGTTTTAGCAGATCACAGAAAAACTAAAGTTCTATTCGCATGCCACATACTTATTTGTAGTTCCTGCATTTTAGCAATAAATCTGGCGTTTTTACCACAAAAACATTCTTATGTATTCCAAACAATTGATATACTAACTTCACGTCGTAGGTACCTAGCATATCATTTTCCTCCGAATTGACTAAAAAATAATACCTTGATGCTTTTTAAAAGGGTTCCCTAGAGTTCCTGATACTTTGACCACAGCTAGCAGAACTATCTAGCATAAAAACTTAATATATAAAATAAATAATATACCTTAGTTTAATTAAATGATATGCTAACTTCACACGAGATCTGCTGATAGTTTATAAAGAGTTCTAGGCTTGTGTTTGGCCTTAAATGATAGCTCTAGCCATGTAAAGTCTAGAACTTTGGAGCACGTTATGGCGAGACTCCAACTTCACGATCCTCAGGATGAATCCGGTCTTCACGCGCACATACTCCCCTACTGCCTCTGCCTTCGTAGTGTAGTGCACTTATGACACGTAAAGCTGCGTTGGTGTAGCAAGACGCAGCAGGTGATTTATATATTATTTATATATTATAGTAACAAAAATAGTTCATAATTTCAGTCGGTACGGGTACCACGTACGAAACTTGGTACGGTGATAGATAGACTAACTTTTTTGTTGCAACAGGAGGGATAACTAGTTTTTTTACTTTAGATTCTGATTTTGAGTCACTATTTTGCGAAATAGCCTATAATAGAATCACGAGCTTAGCAAGTGATTTAGTTTAGAATGTTGATCATTGCGAGGGACTTTAAGGCACGAGATGTATAAAACTTTGGCCTCGCGAGGCACATACAACTTTGACTTTAGCAGAGAAGATTAGAGGGGAATTTAACGATTTCAATTTAAAAGTTTCCATCTATCCCTACCACAAAACCATGTGGTAGAGATGCAAGGAAAAGTTTCTATCTATCCCTACCACAAACCCATTTGGTAGAGAGATGCAAGGAAAAGTTTCCATCTTTCCCTATCACAAAACCACCTGGTAGAATGCAAGGAAAAGTTTCCATCTATCCCTACCAAACAACGAGCTTGTAGAGATTAATGGGAAAAATTCCATATATCCCTACTAGGGGGAAAATAGTAGAGATACGTGGAAATGGCGACTTGGCGAAACAAGTGGAACTTCTGGCTCCTGATCTGTTGATGTTCCAGGTTGTGGAGAACGACGGCGTTCAATATTTATATATTCAGTTAATTTTGATGTTATTTTGATTTTATTTTCAACTGAGTCTTCGACGTATCCTTCGGCAACAGTATTGGACTTCCAACCGCCATGCCGTTTCAGGATTGATATGCTAGCCCCCGAATCAGCTAACAGGGTGGCGGAAGTCCGGCGGAAACAGTGTCCTGTGTAGAAGTCTATGTTCGGCAAATTTAGGTAGGTTGCAATTTGTCTTGGCATGTTTGCAAATTTATTTTTCCCAATTACTTGTCGTACACATTTGCCACGTTGAAAATTAAAAAAATAAATCTATTTGTCTGTATGTTTTCTGGCCGAAGACTGGTATTTTTTGACTACATTTGCAAATTCTTCACGTATGACAAACTGCCGGTCGATTTTAGTTTTGCGTAGTTTAACTAGTATTATTTGATTGTGTTTTTCGACATCGTTTACTGTAATTTTTGAAAATTCGATGCTCCTGCATCCTCCGTATATGACAAAGATAAGAACAACCTGCAACAACATAAGTAGATAATTAGAATTAAAAACATTTATATTTTATTTCGGTTCCTACATTTACATTTAGAATTTTATTTAATTATATTTTATACACACCTTAGTTGCCACAAACAGTTCATCGGGAGCTTCGTTCAAAAACCTCTCTACTTCCTGAGCAGTGAAAATCTTGGATTTCTTGCATTTGAAGTTTTCGGACTGTCTTTTTAAATATACAGTTAATTTGGTGAAATTTTTCAACTTGACATTATGTTTTGTATTTATCGTAGATTTGAGCATCGAGTAATTGCTCCAAAGCGTGGAAGGCTGTAATGTCTTCGATAATTCGTTAAAATGTACAGAATTATACATGTATTACTATTATGTAAATATTTTTTATTTTCTAAAGTAGGTATATACAAAATGATAACTATAACATTAACTAAATTAAATTAAAGCTAAGTTAAATGTAAAAAAGGCCCTCGAGTCATTGTACCGAGGATGCTGGCGGCATTTCCTCGCTGAATTGCAATGCTGATGCGTTGCGCGAGAAAGCCGCCAGCTCTTCGGTCACCAGTTACGTCAACCAAACGTTTCACGATTTCCGCAAATAGCTTTTGCGCACTGGGACCCCATGGACCGAGGGTCTCGACGCCAAAAGGTACAAAGTTGTACTCTCTGCCGAGGCCTGTATATTTAAAGCGTTTCAGATTATTACTTATGTTATGAATATGAAATAAATAAGATATAAATAAATAAAATAATTAAAATAATTGTAGGTACTATCCAATTTCCAACTTTTTCGCACTGGCTACATTATGCCACGGCCTGCTAGACTACACGACCAAAATTGTTATCGAGTAGGCCGCGACGTGACTAATCTAGAGGGCCATGCCGAAACGTAAAAGGACATTTTCCAAATGAAATATTTGAGTCAAATATCGCTGTCCCATGACTTTGGAGTACTTTTTTTCTATTAAATATTGTTCTAAAGTATAATGTTTGTAAAAATGGTAAAATAACTCGTTTACCGTATAATTGTGTGAATTATCCTTATGAAGCCTACTAAAAGTATTGTTTTTATCAAAAAAACCGAAGAAAAGGTGCTGGGTGTCCCACGTATACTTTGCTAACTTTGAGGCGAAGTTTACTGTCTCCTTTTAGGCCTGGACATGGCTGTTGTGCGAATCGATCATATTATCGTTTACAAATTTTGAACCTTATTTTTTAACGTTTAGAGTAAAAATATCATAAAATCACAATTTATTTGCTGTCCTCCAAAACCAACGTGGTGGAAAATTTCCACATACGTAACGGCGTTTTTACCAATTAGACAACAAAAAACTACCAAAACAGTTGTGTTTTTATATTACTGGCAACATTTTGAGCCTAAGTATTAACCGTTGCTTAGGTAAAAAAAAAAACAGAAAAAAGAATAGTTTTTACAGAACTTAGTTAAAGTAATCTTTACATTTTAAGATTTTGCTTAACTAAGGAGTGCGATAATATGAAGTGCTTATCTTTGTTATGTTAGTCTAGATCTAAACATTTTCAACATTTATATTATATGCAATAAAAAATGGTTTATTAAAACACATAAAAATATACAAATACAAAAAGTACTAATATTATATTATATTATTTATTATTATAGTTATATTTAAGCTATATTAATGTGCCATATTAATGAGTGCCTTCTTAGTGATATTTTTGATACTTTCAGGTTTCCCTTTCATGTCGTCTATGACATGTCTAGGGAAGCCGTTCAGTATATAAGATAAGTAAGAGGTCCATACCCGCTTGCCATATTCATTGTTGTTCTTTGGTATTTTAAAATAGGGCTCGTTGGGTAAATTTCTAAGGTTGGACGGTCTATTATAACCTTCTAGTCTCTCTATATTATCTTTGTATTCTAGTATCATAGCCAGTTTTACCTTATCAAACACATTTAAGACTCTGCAGTACTGAAATAATTTTGTATAGTTGTGGCTATATTTATGCTTAATTTTTAGGGGGACTTTTAGGAGTCTTATTTGTATATTGCAGATCTGTCTTAGATGTGTTTTGTAGGTTCTGCCATAGCTGGATATGCCATTATTGATTACAGAGTCGGCCATTGCCATGTACAGTAGCGTAGCGTAGCGTATTATATAGCATTTTGTGTTTCAGTATACAGAGGTTGCTCAGTATAGACCTTAGTCTGCTACATACATGCTCCACATGGGGTTACCAGTTAAATTTGTCATCAATTGTTAGCCCAAGGTAGGTATGCTGTTTAACCAGTTCTAATGACTCACAGTTACAATATGTTTGTTGGGTGTGCAAGCATGCATGATCATGGGCCACAATGTTGGGCCTAGAGTGTGTTTTTATATATGGAGAGTGCACATACATTACTTTGGTTTTTTTGTAGTTTAGAGATAATCCCACATCATGTGCCCACTTACACAAGGTATCAAATTCTTTCTGCATTTGGCACTCCGCAATTTGTACATTACTGTCTGCTGTTATAAGGCATGTGTTATCAGCAAATTGGTATACAGAGGCATTGTGGAATATGTTACACATGTCATTTACGTATAGCAAGTATTCGGTTGGGCCAATTATGGAGCCCTGTGCTGTGCCATAAGTAGGTTGCACAGCTCGCTTTGCGCTCCTGCTATACTGACTGTGTTGTATCTGTTCTGGTGGTAGTTTTTAAGCCACGCTAGCGTTGGCCCTTGTATTCCACTTTGCTGAAGCTTTTCATACAATATTTTATGATTTAGGGTGTCAAATGCCTTGCTGAACTCTATCATAGTTACTATTACATGTTTTCTGTCATTGAGATGGCCGTTAACCTCATCTGTGAACTTAGCTAGAAGTTGTGAGGTATTTTTCCCTTTCTGGAAGCCAAATTGTCTGTCATGAATTATATCGTTGTTTGACAGAAAGTCGTTTATTTTTTTACCTAGGTATTTTTCAATGATTTTCTCTATTGTGGATAGTATAGTGATTGGCCTGTAGTTGTTCGTGTGTATATAGCTTCCTTTTTTGTGAATTGGTCGGATTAATCTTTTAATTTGTCTGGATATAGAGAGCTAGATATACACTGATTAACTAGATGTGTAAGTACTGGGGTCATCTCATTTGATATGATTTTTATGTCCCTTGCTCTTAGTTTGTCAAAGCCAGCACCTTTGTTAGTGTTTATATTTGTGATTATTTGTGACATGGTGTTCTCTTTAATTTTATAAATTTTTAATGATACTTTTGGGGAGTAAGAATAGGTTCTCTTGTCAAGCAACGGCACAGTGCATGAGGTTAAAACAGAAAGTAGATTATTCTCAAAGTCATGGGCAAACTTATCCGATAAGTCCCTAGCTTTAATTTTAAAAGACTTCAGCAGCATTTCATCCACAGCTTTGATAACTCTACCTGTTAAATTGTTACAAATTTCTCTTTTTGTGCAGTTATTTTTAGCTTTACTCATGTGGCTATTTGTTAAAAAAACACATGTACACCTACATACACACATTCCACCAAGCAACAGTCCAATGATGCGATAGTTCAGGTACCGTCATTGTCAAAAAAAAAGTGAGCGGTTGCGCTTACTCACTCACACAAATACGTTACATAGCTTAGTTACTAAATAAAACATCTGGCAAGTGTTATACCACGAAATGTATATAAGTCAAACTGACCCATTCTGATACTCGAAAGGTGGCATTTTGAAAAGTGACTTTATGTAAAAAAGGCCAAGCATACAGTTGGTAACCGTGAGGTAGGGAAATAAAACTGAACCTTTTGATAAGTTGACACTTAATCATTCGGCGAAATGACATTATGCGAAAAATTGGTTGCGATGTGATATTCGTACATAAAATTTTCGGAGATGATTTAGAGAACCCATGATTAGTGATACTGATGAAAAATATATTATCATGAGACCTAATCATACCGATACCAATTGAACACAGCACAAAAACACAAGCTTTTCTTCAATATGCTTGGAAATGTGCACATTACTGTAGCAAAAGTAGTAGGGTACGTGAAGTTCCTCGTTACTGACAAATTACCATAAACAGCTCGTACATTTAAAGGCCTTACAATTTTTCACGACAACTTGCTCTAGTCTAGTTAAACCGGTTAGTAATGTATGGCTGTCTCTTTCCAACTATTGCAAGTTGGTGTGACAAATTGCACCCGTTTGTAGTGTGCTTAAACTTTTCCCTCGTTTTCTTTTGTTTTAATTGTCATAGATAAAACGCTTACTTTTACGAAGTGACGATATGGGTTAAGTCCAATTTTAACGTAATAATAAAGATTTTCAGGTAACTAAAACCTAAGGTATCCATTTCCGGCCCACCCTTTGGGGACGGAACCCTAAAAACGAAGTCAAACTTATTTATTCTTCAATTTAGGCATATTACATACTGTATTAGGTAAACTACCACCTAAACATAATCGGAAAGAAAACCTCTGCCTCGAGAAGAACCAGCAAATTTATGAGCAATATAACACAGGTAAACTGTGGATCAAAACGGAAGTAAACTAATGAGGACATTAATATAAGGGTCATACACCTACTTGTATAAATTCACAGTAAAATTGAAAATTATTTCCGCAGATTTTCTCACTTATGCTCGGTTTGTGGTTTAGCAAAAGTGCTAGTTCAAAACAGAATAAATCTACTCGCGCTATAAGAGGCCACAAAATTAGGCTTTGCTGTATTAGCTTGTGAGTAT
Source organism: Epinotia demarniana (assembly GCA_945867215.1). Taxonomy (NCBI): domain Eukaryota; kingdom Metazoa; phylum Arthropoda; class Insecta; order Lepidoptera; family Tortricidae; genus Epinotia; species Epinotia demarniana. Next base: position 31,185,253 of record OX244259.1, on the reverse strand, counting down.
TTGCCGAATTTATCGTTTTACAGATTAACTGGCAAAAATATAACAAAAAAATGGCTGGTAACACCGCCAAGAACAGACGTCTTCACACTGCTGTTAAAAAAGATACTTAAATATGTATCCATTTTTACCTGACTGACTTAATTATAACATAAACATAAGTAGTATATGTGTAAACCCTGTGAATTAGAGTGACTTGCATAAATAACTAGCTTCCGCACGCGACTTCGTCTGCGTGGACCCGGGATGAAAACTATTCTATATTTTTGTCCGGGTAAGAACTACCTTCGTGCAAAATTTTATCTAGATCTGTTGGGCCCTTTGGTGCCGGTTAATGTACAGCCATGATAATGCACGGCCAAATAATGTACAACCCAATAATCCGCGTCCATACTGAACGTGGATTATCAGACTAGACAGCATAAGTGCATGGTCAACTGACAAACTGTTTCCTTTGACGCGCTCGCTAACGCCATCTATGTGCACGACGTGTAATATCATTATAGATGTAAATGTAAACCTCAGAGGATCAGCAAGGTTTCACTAGATGGCGTTGTTAACAAAAATGGAAACAAAAACTCATTCTTCGTCTTGGATATAATTATAATTATTTTCTTGGGTTATTATTTTTCCTATATTATATTGTCAAGTAATCTTGCCAACGCATTATCGATCGATGATGGCGGTATTATGACGCAATTTGGAATGTGTATTCTATTTATGTGCTACCTTTGTGCATTTATTTTTCTTGCGATGTTTCCGATTCACTACCAGTGAATATCCAAACAATTCCAAAAACACATCTTTCCCAACATATTTTTGGTTGGGTGCGGGATTTGAACCCACGACTCTCAAGCTAGGTGTCGAACTAGTTACTTGCCTTGTTAGCCACTCGACCATCGGTTCAATTGACTAGGCAGTTGAAATTTATCATAAGTTTAATTTGCTGCTCAGATATTAATCCATTACTACTACGATTATTATAATAATCGACGAGGGTAGACGAATGAATCAAAACTACCATACTTATTCTTTTTTATCACAAAGATGTTACGTGTTCGTTCGTAGGACTACTCAGCATTGTTATTCATATTTTTTTCTGGATAACATGAGTATTAAAACTAGTTTTCGACGTAATATTGATCTAGTTAAAAGGTCGCAAATATTTGCGATATGTAACGAAGCTACAAGCTACAGAAACTGATCTAAACGTAAGTAGTTATTTTACACGTTTGTGATATAATTATTTAGTAACTACTACTGAATTATCATACATTTTTCTGATGATTTATTTTCAAATAATATCGTTACAGCTAAAAAAAGGTTGAGCAAAAGGACACGTCTCTGCTACACCGACAAAGAACGGCCACCAGCCATTGACAATGGACTATAAAGAAAATGATTTTGAATCGACAAGTCATTACGTCAATTTATTGCACAAGTGTGGAGTTCGTCGTGTCTCCATAACGAGAAGGGTTTATAATTATCATGGGCATGCTGTTAAACCCATACTTACGGAGAAGCACATAAAACAGCAGATTGTCGCAATTTGGACACTGGACAACTGGATTTTTGTCATGTTTAGTGATGAGAAGTGAGAAGTGTTTAAATCTATTCATAAGGACATATAAGTTCACGTTCAGTGATCACGTAGTGCCTAGCGCGGAATCTGGTGGTGTATCTAACTGTGAACATGTAGGGTTTGAAGAAAGACAGACCGGGTTATATATAAACAAATGACAAAAGTAAAATATGAGTAGAATATTGTTTTCATCCTGCTTTTTTTATCCCTGTAGACACTATTAGTAATAGATGTGTTACGTTAAGGAAAATTATCATAATAGAATATAATCATTTTGTTAATTAACGAGATCGAGTGAGATAGATAACCGTAGAAGCCTACCATTATAATCTTTGAAATACTAGTATCAATAATAAAAGCCTTAGTGAACTGTAAGATTGTTTCGTATTTTTTTATTATTTTAAATGGCGGGTTTAATTACTTATTTCAAATCTCACTTAAATAGAAAATGCCAATAAACACCAGAATGCGTTCGCCTGATATATATGTTATCATAACCCGGTCTGAAATTATTAATAAAATTGACAATAGGTATTATTTTTATTGAGGTAAAGCTTCAATCTTTTTCCGATTTTCGGAAATGAAACTTAAGCTATAACCTCGATAACATGTTAAAAAGTGGCTAATTCACTAATACTACTACTGAATAAATATAATTTTAAAATGAAAAGTTCTTTGAGTTATTTAATTGTATTTAATTACTGTTATTTATATTTAAAAAATCTACTTTTGGCTGTGCAAAATAGTGTAAAAAACAGAAATCATAAAAACACTAAAAAGGCAGTCAGCACCGTGTCTTTTGCACTTAATAGGCTAATCCACAAGCCCATCCAATCTTGTTGTTGACACTGGTCAGTGGTTTATCACGGGTTCAACTGTGAAATATATACCTTTGATAAACGAGTAGGTAGGATGACAGTTCAGTCACACTCACGGTTACAGTAGATTAAACCTTGCTAAACTTGTTAATAATTGTACTCGCATCGCAAGAAAATTTTTTGGTGATTACAGGAGTCAATTATTATCAGTGAATTAAGTTATATTCGTCTATATATCAATATTTTTGGCCAGCAGCGCCACCTAGTTTATTTTGTGCTCAACGCATGCAATCATATCAGCTGTAGATGTCAAACGGTGCAAGCGAAACTAGACCGTAAGGTGTCCATGCATTAATGCAGCCGATAGTACATTATTGGGCCGTGCATTATTACCCTGAGCAAACTTGGTCCGGGGCAATAATTGGAAGCCAATTTTGTCCGGGCTGATAATGCACGACCCAATAATCCGAGTCCACAAAAAGTGGACGCGGATTATCAGGCTGTACATTATTGGGCTGTGCATTATCATCCTGAGCAAACTTGGTCCGGGCCAATAATTGGAAGCCAATTCTGTACGAGGTGATAATGCACGGCCCAATAATCCGAGTCCCTGTGGCGTCGGATTATCAGGCTGTACATTATCTATGCGGACTGAAAATTTCCAGCGAGTCGCCGCCACCCCGCTGCGCGGGGTGTCTATTTCTGGTCTGAGGGACACAAGTGAACCCTAACCTAACCGACCAAAGACAGTTCGCTTATGACAAGCCATTTTTGTCCGCCCTGATAATGCACGACCCAATAATCCGCGTCCTCAAAAAGTGGACGCCGATTATCAGGCTGTACATTATTGGGCCGTACATTATCACCTTGAGCAAACTTGGTCCGGGGCAATAATTGGAAGCCACTTTTGTCCGGGGTGATAATGCACGACCCAATAATCCGCGTCCACAAAAAGTGGTGGCCGATTATTAGGCTGTACATTATTGGGCCGTACATTATCACCTTGAGCAAACTTGGTCCGGGGCAATAATTGGAAGCCACTTTTAGTGCCAGCTTCAATTGGCATACATACAAATTTTTAAACCATTAGAACCGGTCACAGTTTTAAATGTTTAATGCAATTAAAATTATTAAACATTAAACGGGATTGCAATCTACATGTATTTCAGTTCGTTGTGAGTTTTAGTTTATATTTATTTGAGACATATTTAAAAACGTCACTTCGATCACTTTCAAAAGTACGCGTTTAGTCTATGACCATTAAAAAAAAACTTAAAACAGAGGGGCTGCCGCGAAGTGAAAACGAACTTCGTTGGAGTATCTCCCTCTCTGTCTCTCGAACTGGCAAGTGCGACAGAGACGGAGATGCTCGAACGAAGTTCGTTTTCACTTCGCGGTAGCCCCTCAGGCTACAAGCGAGCGTGATTTGTCACAGCAACTTGCAATAGTTGGAAAGAGACAGCCATACACTACTAACCAGTCTCACTATCGCAAGTTGTTGTGACAAATTGCAAGGACTTTAAACGTACGAGCACTTGGCTGCTTGTAGTGATTTGTCTTAGTCAAAGTATTTAGTTAAAAGGTAAAAAAGTATACAGTAAAGGAATTTCATACAATTTCCTGGCCGCTAAAACTGTACAATAAAGACTTTTAACTTTTTAAATTTGCGTTTGACAGTAAAGAGGAACTTCACGTACTATTTTTGCTACAGTAAGGCGAACATTTCCGAGCATATTGGAGAAAACATCTTAACATCTAAACTTTAGCATTTATAATATTAGTAATACAAGAGATACCCACAAAGATGAAACCGTCATCGTAACGGATCATCGTTTGAAACTTCAACGATAAACCTGGGGGGGGGGAGTATTTGTGTTGAATATTAAGTCATAAGTAGTTGCACATTTAGATAACGTGTTATTTTAATACTTCCCTCAATAAATGTATAAGTAGGTACATGTATAACCTCACTTTAATAATGAGTATTGAGTAATGACATTGCACCCTGTCAACTGGTAATTCGTAACTTTTACCTTTACTCTATATAATACTCACTCCACAACTCCTGTTTAAATTTCACTGTCTGTTCTATCCTGTTAACTATATATTATATCTAATGTGGTTTCTTCGGTTTCTTCTGTGCTTGGTGTTCAGTTGCGTGGCTGTCACGTTTCAGGAGGCCAATTATCGGGCTGTTCGGGATGATGTGCCATAGGGATGGGACTAAAAAAAAATCGTATTCTCAAAATCTCATGCTCGAGATATGTCTTAGTACTTTCAGCGACTTCCAGAGGATTGAACCCACGGAACAGATAAAAATATTAATTTACAAAAGAAAAGATATGGGTCGGGTTTTTTTATTTTCTTATTTTTGACGAGTATGGAGGTTATCAGAGCACGTGGATACAGGAATGTTTAGAGAAAAATGGAGAAAGGAACCGGAGGGGATCGTGTGGTAGGGTGGGGTCGTGTAGCTGGCGGGTTGACACCTTTTTGCCTTTCTCCATGTTTTGCGCCTCCAAGTATAAGGCGGTACAAAGTTCGCCGAGCAGCTAGTTAATAATAATAATAAATGTATGTGTGTGTAAGTCTAGATTTAGACAGTTCCATCAATTAAATGCCTGCACCAAATGTTTCTGTTTTGCCCAATGGTTGACTTCTAGAGAGTGCCTTATGGCATTCATTCCGCCATTTGTACTTTATCTTGTATTGTACAATAAAGTTTAAATGAATAAAATATTTAATGTCGTACAAATATTTTGCTACATCACTTTATTATTCGTGCCCCGGTTAACCATATGGTAATGGATGATATTGTCACCTATGGATTGACAGGCTGTGATAGTAAGTTTACATCTTTTGCCATTTCAATTGACTGCAAAAATACAATTGTACTTCAGTTTATTTCCTCTATCATATAGATTATAAGATGGTATACGTTCAACTGTCAACTTTACATTTCAAATTATCTAGGTATCGTATCGCTGTTGGTTTTATGAATAAGTGAATAAATACAATAATTCCCGTTTTTGTATTTGCGATAAAATATTTCAGACCAGGAAAAATACATAGCATTACGAACAACCCCGTGAAGCCGGTGTTTAACCATGCCAATAAAGTTAATCGCACATATACAAACTAGGTTGCACAGCAGTATCATGAACATAGTATCATGACCTACGGTATTCTATTGTGGAGCAAAGCTGCTGACATTAATTCCATTTTTATTTTACATAGACGTGCTATGTGCAATATTTATAGTTTAGGTTCACGCGTTTCTTTGAAAGATGGGTTAAAGAAATCAATGTTCTCACCGTTGCCTCACAATGCATCTATGAAATATAATGTATATTCATGAAAAAATTGACATATCTATCTTAAATCTGATCATGTAAAATAGTGATGTTTATAATTGGTCAGATATGGCATGTGGTCAGATACTACAAGGACCGTAAAACACCCATCTACGCATGTTTTCTGGACTTATCCAAGGCTTTCGACATGGTGTCCTACGAAGTACTGTGGAAAAAGCTTGAAACAATCAACCTTCCAAGGGAACTATTAAACATTTTCAGGTACTGGTATGGACACCAGGTCAATAGTGTCAGATGGGCAGGGGAACTGTCTGAAGACTATAGGTTGGAGTGCGGGGTGAGACAGGGGGGGTTAACGACTCCCTCGCTCTTCAACCTGTACATAGATGCACTCATTGTCGAGCTCAGTAACCACCATATCGGCTGTCATGTTGACGGAGTGTGTGTCAATAATCTAAGCTATGCAGACGATATGGTCTTGCTGAGCGCGTCCGTGTGTGGTCTGAGGACATTACTGGCGTCCTGTGAAAAATACGCACATGATCACGGGCTGCAGTACAATGTGACCAAAAGTCAGTACGTTGTCTTCGAGGTTGGCTCGCATCGCGTAGTAAATGTGCCGCCTATTAATCTGAATGAGCATTAGAGAGGGTACATCGATATAAATATTTGGGTCACATAGTTACCGCAGATCTCGGGGACAACGCTGACATCGAGCGGGAACGAAGGGCGCTGTGTGTAAGAGCGAACATGATCGCCCGCAGGTTCGCAAGGTGTTCCAGGGATGTGAAAATAACACTATTCAGAGCCTATTGTACATCCCTGTATACATGCGGTCTGTGGGCGAGTTACACTGTGAAAGCGTACAGCGCCCTTCGGGTCCAATTCAATAAGGCATTTAGAGCGGTGTTGGGGCTGCCTCGTTACTGCAGTGCGTCGGGCATGTTCGCGGAGGCGCGCGTGGCATGCTTCCACGCGAGCATGCGCGCGCGCAGTGCTGCGCTCGTGCGCAGAGTGCCGCAGAGTGCGTGCCAGCCAAAACGCTGTTCTTTCTATGATAGCCGACAAAGTAGATTGCCCATACGTCCGGCATTGTTGCGACAGACATGTTATAGCAAAATAAGTCGGACGAATGGGTAACTATTTTATTTATGTGACATTTTATTTCATTATATTTTATCCTATTTTATTTTATTTTATTTTACATTGTATTGAGTTTTTAATTATTATTATTATTTTAATTCCAGTATTTGTATGGATTTTATGGAACAATGCATTATGAGTCTTATGTTACTCGAAATAAATGATTTGATTTGATTTGATAATTATAACAATAGCAATAAGAATAAATTATACATTCCGGGATACCATCTCTGCAAAGTGAATATATGTCGTTTATCGTCGCAGCTGCAGCGCAGCACCCGCGTGGCACACGCGCAGCACCCGCGCGGCAGCGGCGCGGCAGCCGCGCTGCACACGCGTTGCTACGTACACGCCGCCCGCTTCCGGTGTGAATATACCGTTTCAAACGCGCCCGACACACATCGAACGCGGCACACGCGCGGCACACGCGCAGCACCCGCGCGGCACACGCGCAACACCCGCGTGGCAGCGGCGCGGCAGCCGGCGCTGCACACGCGTTGCTACACGCCGCCCGCTTCCGGTGTGAATATACCGCTTCAAACGCGCCCGCCCAAATGTTATAGGCCTGCCAAATTATTTTCTTTACATTAAGTAAATAAGATGACAACAGGTTTTTCCTCACACTTGCACATCGCCAAGATTTTCCAGTGGCGTCCATTCCATTTATCACTTTTCTAGTCACCATGAGTCAACATTTTTGATAATAACCAAACGCATAAACCAATTTTACAAATATTTGTGAAATAACCTGTAATGACGCGCAACAGTTTTTTTTCGTGAAGTTTGCTCAGTACTGGCACAGAAATCTCTAAACAGCCAATACAAAATAAAATAATATTTTCGTTTTGAAATGTTATCTGTATTAATTCATGTAAAATGTTTTCAAAAGTGAATAGTTTTACTAAATTAAACTTTTCTATATCATATACAAAAAGAAATAGTCAATTAATTAACAAAAAGGATTTAATTTGTTTAGTCGAGTAGAAGAATCCATAAGAATCCATATGCCGAGAATTTAAAAAAAAGCTGTTCATTCTGTACACCCCGGTTAATTTAAGAATGCACCGTGTTCATGCATATATCTTGCTGCAAGGTGCCAACGTGACTCTATCGGGATATAACCATAACAAACAAGTGTTGTAATGTACACACGCGTGTTTAATATCCAGGATTATGTGCCTAAAAGCGACACAATAAGATGTACGTTACGAGCAATTGTGTTGAAAAAATAATTTATAGATGACAAAGAATCATTTATATCTAAAAAAGCTTAGTTAAGCTAATTAGTCAAGTGACGACAACACACGACGTGTAAAAGAGCTAGCTGAAGCCTATTCACAAAATAAATATATTGATTTGAATAGAATTTTCTTAAAATTCGAAATATTTTCCTTGTAACACAACCTTAATACCTACTATTGTTGTTATTGTTATTTTAGTATTGACAAGAGTCATCATCTTGTACTTGACTACTTTTATTGTTTTTGACCCTATAAGTGGCCAATATAAAATTGTATTTCACTTAATTATTACTGCAGTATGTTACACACAGCGCATGTCATGATAACACGATAATTAATTTTGCGTCAGACTTTGGTCTTGCATGATTGGTAATAAATAGATATTACCTGCCGTACTTGCTTGTCATTGTTTTGATTGATTACTCTATTGTATTACTAGCTAGCAATTACATGTGCTGGTATGAAGATTATGTTTATTTTTGCATCACACTCGTTCGTAAAGTGTTTAATAACGTCCATACATTCACTAGGGTACACTTTTGTACGGTAGTTAAATGTGTTTACTTGTAACTCCGTTGACAAATTGCTAAGCATCGCCATCAGTTATTTGAGTTTTTCGCGACTATGGCTGTTGAAACCACTGCGTCAGATTGAAAATAAAGGTAATTAATATAGACCCGTAATTAATCATCATTTGACAGACACTTTAACTGACTTGTTTATGTGTTTAAATATTGTAGTTGTTTATGGGTTTAAAAATTGTTGTTGTATTATAGTATTTGTTTATAATTGCAACACAGTAATTCAATTAAGGATGCATGCCTTTGGGCGAACGTTGGGCGGCGCGGCACAGTCCCCAGGACGTACGACTCAACACTGACTTTCCATACAAACATAGTATATAATATGGTTCTCAATTTAAAACGGCATGCTAGAATAACATGGAACTGCATATAACGGGGTGCGCCTTAACTAGGTCAGCAACTAGTTTGTGATGCTACACATAAAACAAAAATAGAAATGATAAGATTTACCTAACAGTAAACTGATACTAAATAAAAATAAACTATTATAATTTCTAGCGAAACAGCTGCATTTGTATAGGGAGACGACTTAATTGCGTGAAGCATACGGGGGACCCTTAACACGCGCAAAGAAAAACATGGCAACGCACAGGAATGTTCATGTACGCATTTCACATAAACTAGACCTTGCCTTTCACAACCCTCTCACGTCAAAATAATGCGATTGACATTTGTAACTTTTAGCAGCATTCATTTTCCCTATATGCAAGTACATTCCCTATATGCAAATCCTACTTGATTACTCGACCATTTTATGACTTAAAAGAATATTCTGATTAATTGTATCATATGAATAGATTATTGGTGGAGAACATGCCCTCATGTAAAATTATTCTACTGACAACAGAAACATACACAGCTGTTATAAAATGTACATCATTTTATAACAGCTGTGTATGTTTTGCAAAATAAATTATTTCATTTCATTTCATTTCAACTTAATTTCCTCGCAAATGTGATGTATATAACATTACGCGTAACACGGGCAATAAGAATAAGCTGTAGTAACTGTTGACCCCCGTTCGTAGAATACTTTCCTTAATGCACAATACCCTAATTACACTGCAAATTGCCTATTATTGGCCGGAGTAATAAATAGCAGATAGAGCTCTTCTGATGATTTAGCCACGCCCGCAAACAGGGAATAGGTAGGTATATCATTGTCCAGTTATCTATGAGCGAAACATTTTTTGTGTACACAATAATTTGAATCGTATGTATAATAAATTTTTCAACACAATTTCTCGTAACGTACCTACCTCTTATTGTGTCGCTTTTAGGCTCATAATCCTAGATATTAAAAACGCGTGTTTTATAACATTACAACACTTGTGTGTTATGGTTATATACCGATTAAGTCACGTTGGCACCTTGCAGCAAGATATATGCATGAACATGGTGCATTCTTAAATTAACCGGGTTGTACTACAGAATGTACAGCTTTTTTTTAATTTTCGGCAAATGGATTCTTACTCGACTAAACAAATTAAATCCTTTTTGTTGATTAATTGACTATTTATTTTTGCATATGATATGGAAACGTTTAATTTAGTAAAACTATTCACTTTTCATAACCTTTTACATGAATTAAATACAGATAACATTTTAAAACGAAGATATAATTCAATTTTGTATTGGCTGTTTAGAGATTTCTGTGCCCACACTGAGCAAACTTCACGAAACAAAAACTGTTGGGCGGCAATATAGGTTATTTATTTCACAAATATTTGTAAAATTTGTTTATGCGTGTTTGATTATTATCAAAAATGTTGACTCGTGGTGACTAGAAAAGTGATAAATAGAATGGACGCCACTGGAAATTCTTGTCGATGTGCAATTGTGAGTAAAAACCTCTTGTCATCTTAATGATTTGCTTAATGTAAAGTAAATAATTTGGCAGGCCTATAACATTTTCATCTTATGAAAATGATTTTTTCCTCGCAAAATGTGTTGAAAAACGTCGTATGATACGAGTGAGCTTTGATAATTACATCCTCGGCTTCCTTATCACGCTCACCTGCGGTTCGCGTGAACAATTTCGCCTCTGATGTAATTATCAACATACCTCACTTGTATCACAATGTACTATTAACACATTTTTCTACTCCTGTACTTTTATCTGTCATTTACATAGTCCCGAACACTAATATAAAGACATACAAAATAAGTCTGCAGAAAAGTCTATACTCTATTCCCCATAACAGTACGGCACAACCGTGCTGTTTTGTCGCCAAAACGATACGCTTAGCAGCCATACGCTTCTAAACCTGGGTAGTGCTACATTGTGCCACGGCCTACTAGACACGATCGCGTAGGCCGCGACGCGACTAATCTAGAGGGCCATGCCAAAACATAAAATACATTAGGTACTACCAACTTAACAAACCACTGAATGTATTTACTTCAAATAAATTATTGTACTAAAGGCATTGCTGCCAACTTAAGAAAAACCTTGGTCTTAATATGACAGTACTGGCAAGTTGAATTAAGAACAAAACAGACCATAAACAAGAGGTGTCAATGTGTCATGTTTCCAATTTCCCACCAAAGTTCCAGTTCAAAATTAAAAGACGAAATACGTCAAATATGATAACTATTCGTTATTAATAACTTCTTAAGATTTGATTCGTGTTTGTGAAGTGAAGAAAAATGTGTACGTTCCTTTTAAAATGGACGAAGAAGAAAATAACTGCACCGCTGATGAAATTGCGTGAGTAGTAATAGAACTAACGGAAAACTTACTGCCTGAAAAGTCAAATTATGCTATTTATTTAAAATAGTCGTAGAAAAAATATTGTATGCACCGGTGTATAACTTGGTCTTAAAACGCTCGTGGTGTCTTTAATTGCGATGCTCGCCAAGGCTCGCGTCGCAACTCACGACACTCGCGTTTTAAGACCCTACTTATACAACAGTTGCATAAAATACTATTATCCACATTATTTACGTGGATTATTTGAAATTTTACATTGTAAAAACGTAAAACTATTTAGGGCACCAAAAGCCAAAGACAATGGTTATATAAACGATATTATCGTAACACAAAATTACGCAAAGAAAGAAAAAAGAGGAAAAAATATGGTTCTACTATGTTTCTACCAGAACATTCTCTGTAATCCGTATTTATTTTATTTAGTCGCTAAGTAAAAGTAATGGCATTGGGGACCAGAGACGAGATTATTTTTAGGAGAACGGTTATTTTAGCTTAAGAAATATGTAGGTACATTAACCATCATGACAGTATATGATATATTATAGTAGTTACAATATAACTAGGTACGATAAAAAAAAGCTACAAATAAAGGAAATTAAGTAAAGGAATAAATTTCAAAAGTACCCACATCTATTTGCAACCTTAATTTTGTATTCAAAAAAATATAGCAGCTTTATACCGACTGTCAATATGATAAGTTGTTCTATTGTGTATCACTAGCAATCATACTTGTTATGAGATAAAAACTGCATTTTATGATGAAAGCAAGCCACTTTATACAGTAGTAGCAAGACTAAACTAAGTGATTTGACCCGAAGAAGCGCAAGTTTAATTTCTTTAAAAAAGACACCATATAAATACATATTGGTTATATTAGGCAAAACGTTGATAAGCCAAACATAGGTCATCAGTTAGCTTTGTCAAATATATCTACTCGGCCAGCAATCTCTATTTTTCCGGCCTCTGCAATAATATAACTATTATGTCGCCTAGAGCCGAGTCAGCATAACAGCAAAATGGGCGAGCATGAAAATACTATTCTTAAAATGTCATTGGTGTTTCAGAAGGAAGTAAATATGAAATTAACAGATGTTGCTTAATTCATTCTACCGCAATAATGATGATTTGGTTTTCCCACAATTCATTTTGTTAAAGTTTCAGGTTGACTGCGAATTCGGGTGTTGTGTATTTTGGATAAGCGCTCTTATTTTGTGAAGCTAACGATAATGCGCATTGACGTCGCACGGGATGTTGATGTCACATGTCAGATAGTCAATTAACTCCGTTGTTTATGACGTTATATTCGATTTCTGGTCGACGAAAATGACTGAATTAGGATTCATTTTAGGTAGATACGAGGACGTTTAAGGGTTATAATCAAAAAAATTGTACATAGTTAAGGGCTTTAATCTAATCTACGCTATAACTTTTCACATGTAAGTCACGAGAATTGCTCATACATTTTACATGGGTAATTGTCGTGACTCACATGAGAAAAGTTAAAGCGTACATTAGATTACATTTTTTTTATTATAACCCTTAAATCGTTACTACGAACACTCGGAATGAGTTCAGGTAGTATGCTTAATATATTGGTTTCTTCGCATTGCGGGAATGGCAAATCGTCGATTCGTATTTACTGTCGGATTCAGCTTCGCTTCATCGACAAAATCTACTTATCCACGAATTGCTTTTTTGCGGGCGGTGCAATGATGTACTATATTATTCGGCTTATTGAATAATTTATTGTGCTATTAAATTGATTTCCATAAACTCTCCGAGAGATCCCTGTCTCTCCATTAGGGGGAGGATTTCGAACCCTCTGTTTTTTGTTCGTTCTAAAATTCATATAAGTAAATAGTAGATTCTTTACTGCTTCAACCTTCGGAGAATCTGAGATTGCCTGTGAGAAAGATCCTACACCCTTTTATTTATATAGGCTATCGAATGTATTCAAACTTTAAAATACTTATTTAAACTTTCACGATTCTTACACATGATTTATAGTAAACGGGACTTCATCGCGTATAATTCGCGAGTTGTTCCGTGACCTGTTTTTTTTTTTTTTTCCTAAGTTGGGCCCCGAAGGGGCCCTTAACTAATTGCCAATGACACATACAAAAACAGAAAACTAATAACATATATACAATTGTAAAAACCTAACGGTTGTTCCGTGACCATGGATGTTGCAACACATCCGAAATGTTGGGAGAGCTCAGTGAGGTAAATAAATAAGTTAATTATACGCGATTAAGTCCCGTTTAGTATAAATAATGTTTAAAATACTTCTTACAAAGGTATTCAGAATATCCTTCGAAAATGGTTGATGTCGCTTTCTTAATAAGCAGTGATCGTAACTTTTGTAACATTTTTGGTGCAGCGTAGTGTTGTTAATAAATTTGGTAATTAAGGTCAATATAAACGTTACTCGTATTGACGCTAATTAAGCATTATGTACGATTCTCACCGACCGGGCCAGGCCGGAGCGCGCCTGCGCGTTTTTTGCAAGTTGCCAAGGAATTTGAAGCTTTAATATAGACGTTAAATTTCATATTAGAATGTACTTGCGGCCGGTCGGCTCCTCGCGGACGTGGATGGCCGTGGTCGGCTGTCGTCACATGTGACCGGCTCCGTCCGGCTTTTGCCTACTGAACTCTATGAAAACGCGGTTGGCTGCCTCCGGGCGTGCGCGAGCACGACCCAGCCCGGCCCGTTCTGTGGGAATCGTACATTAGGATTCAAATTCTTTATGCTATGCTGCACCAAAAATGCTACAAAAGTTACGATCACCGCTTATAAGGCAACTGAAGACATGCTGATCCTTTACCATCTAGTAGGGCAGTTTCAGATGATAATGTGGACACGCTGGACAAAAACACCATTTTTTTTTCAGGTAATTGTTAGGTCCATAGCTTTAAGTTTTTAATAGGAACCACCTCCTCCGTCGACCATCTTTTATTTTACGGCGGTCATTTTGAATAATTCGTATATCATTAATATCTCGAGTTCTAAATAATGTAGAATCACAAACTTAGTATCTAAATATATACATAATTGGGGTCGAGGAATACAACTACATATTTCTTAGAGTCGAGTTCCCAAAGGATGTCAAACGGAACCCTGTACCTAAGCTTCCGCTGTCCATCCGACTGTCTGCGTATCAGCAATAGCTAGACAATGCAAATTTCCACGAAAGTAGTTTTTCTATTGCTGCTTTAACATATATTTATAAAAAATAAAATAAATTAAACAGTCCTCTCATACATGAAACGTAATTTTATTGCCCGCCCATAACAATCGATATATCTCTAGAACCGTAGTATGTAGACACTTGAAATTAATTTCCGCAGATTATGTATTACTATACAGCTTCTATAATAACAAGAAATAAAAATATAATAATTTTAATAATTGTTTTTTTATAACATAACTTAAACCGACTCTAAGAAAAAGATGGTTTACATTTATATGTAGTGTTATATCGGTAAAATACTTTTCTAGTTGCATTCCCTGACAACAAATATATATATTTAGATACTAACTTTGTGATTCTAAGTTTCTTAGAACTCGAGATATTAATAATTAACTATAATTAACATAGCCGCAAAAAATTTAGCCGAAGTTGTTGGTTCCTATCAAAAACTTAAAGCTATGGACCTACCAAGTGCCTGAAAAAAAAATTGGTGCTTTTGTCCAGCGTGTCCACATTTACCACAATTTGTTAGAACACTCTGCCCCACCAATTGCTGATGATGGACTTACACAATCACTTTCTCACACATAGACTTACACCCACAACACGCACAAACACAGAGCACACCTCTAAAATTTCAAATTACCGTATTTCTCTAGTATCCCCAGTGTTATCTTATTATATTTTAATAATGTATTTTTAACTTTACCTCTCAGTACTAGATCTGTATATTTGCGCATCACGTTAGGGTTAAATTATTTTGGAAACCTTACAGTCCTCACGACACAGGCTCAACCTAGTGTGCTAAAATACGAGTACAAGAAATGTAATTTAGATCTACCTGATGTAAGACAAAATGTTATTGCCTAGCTGGCATTTAAAGAGTTAATATTTACGTAATGGTATGTAGGTACTATAGGTTAACATTTAAAAGTTAGGTAGTTTAAAATTTAGGTAATTTACCTTGGTTGCCAGGTACTTTTTATCGTGATAATCGTTTAAAAACATCTCCACACCTTTTGCTGTTTCATTATGCTGCTTGATTAGCGCAGTTCGAAATTGCATTACCCTACAGATCCTGTTCGCTCGGCGTTTGGAAAAAGGACTTACAAATGGTTTGCGAACGTGTTTACGAAGTATTGTGTGCATTTTTAAAAAACTTTGTCTTATCGTTAAAATTTTGGCAATCAAAGTTAATCTGTCAAACGGTTTAAGAGTTAAGTAACAGCCTTAATGCAACCAAAATGACCTTGCTTAGCGTAATTATGTTCGCGTACCTGTAGGTATGTAGTAAACAAAGATTTGCGGCATTTTTGACGCTATCTTGGTCCTGAGGGTAGCAATTACGCGGCTCCCGAGATGTGGTTTTACCGCGTCTCAGCCGCGCCGGGCCGCGTCGATCAAGTCAACGACGAGCTACCTAAAACAGAAAACTATTCTTACTCCTTCGCATCATCCCTGTAATCCTACGTTTCATTATTTATTATACTTTGTAAATAGAGCAGTAACTAATGCGTACTTATTTGGGGGCTTCTTTTCAGAGTTTCGTAGCCAAAATGGCAAAAGAAAACAAATTTGAATCATCCCAAAAGACATAACAACTTAAAAACTATGCTTCATGATAAAAAACTATTAAAGTAAAAAAAAACTTTACCCGTTTTTTTGTTGACCGTCACCGCGGGCGTTCCAGGCTGTGAGAGTTTAATTGAATCTTGAACTGAACTCTTTTTGGAGTAGACCACAGAATAAATAGTACTTAAGTACGTACACAGATCTCTCACAAAAAAAATGTTTGGCGGGTAAATACTCAAATCATGGCACTCCGATCAACCGCTCTGCTCTTTTGTCTAAATAGAGTCGTAGTGTGTCTTTGGTCGCTATGCGGTGTACTAGGGGCGTTCAATAGCCATACCCGAGCACGAAATGGTTGCGGAGAACCATATCCACTGCGGCACCGAAGTCGCAGTAACACGCAGGACCTCGTAGTCGCGTCGCCCAGTCCCCTAAACTTTCTCCGGAATTTCTCGTAGAATTTTGCCTTCTCAACATACGAGCACTGTTAACTTAAAATGTTTTTCGCCTATTATACAGTTCGTCGTACGATTTTTTCGATGTTATCCGGGTACGGAATTACGCAGCAACCGTCTCATCTCATCGGACACATACGTCAACAACACAGCAGTTTTGTTCTCAGTCTTTATTGTATTAAATATGAGAATTTATCCAATTTCCCTCTAAAAATACACCGATCACTTGCTTTGTAATGTATGAAAATGATACAACGTGCTTGCATTAGAACTGGTTTAAGGCGGTGCATTGGAAATTATCACGTGCTTTGAAACGCCGCGCCGTTCCGACTAGATTAGGAAACAACATGGTCTGATTTTCAGACATATTCTTGACTATATGCTTGTTCATCTGATTTTATCGATACATAATTGCTTAAATTTCCGCTATAGAAAAAAAATCCAAAGTTGGGTCTATTTTTTCCTTCTTATACTCAGCCTACGCAAACGATACATTATTTTACGACACAATCTAGTTAATACTATAGTATTTTGTCTCATCTAAAATCTCACTTCATGAAATTTTAATAAAACTTCACTAACTTAGTTATTTATCGAAATTTGTCCGAAACAGCGATTCCCAAAGAGTGTTACATCTCTTTTTCTCGTGAGCGGAAGGCATCAGCGTGTCTCTGTCTAGGCGGCGTGTACGATACAAATCAAGGCATGCCCCTGCAGCACACAGGCGCGGCCTGCGGTGGCGGACAATAGTAAATTTGACAGCTAATGACAAGTTTACTATTGGCCGCCGTGGCCTGGCCGCGCCAGTCTGTGAGAAGCCTAACTTCGAGGACATGTGACATGGCATACATGGCACAGTCAAATATAGTTAAAGGTATATAAAAGGCATTCACTTTAAAAAAGACCAGTTCTCCAAATAAGCTTTCATTCTCTGTTTAACCCTCTATATCTTAATGAATGTGTATTACCACTGAGGAGGAGGATTACATAACACTATTACTATGCGCCACTTTTTTAAATATTTTACGTGCAGTGAAATGACAACCTCTGTAGCCTAGTTGGTAGTGACCCTGCCTACGAAGCCGGAGGTCCCGGGTTCGAATCCCGGTAAGCGTATTTATTTGTGAGATGAGCACGATTATTTGTTCCTGAGTCATGGATGTTTTATATATATTTACGTATTTATTTATCTATATTAAGTATGTATATCTTCGCCTAGTACCCATAGTACAAGTTTGCTTAGTTTGGGACTAGGTCGATTTTTGTAAGATTGTCCCCAATATATTTATTTAAATGTAATTGTCTTCCTATAAAATAACACAAATAACTGGGGCAGTATGTATAAAGCGCCTATGACTTGCACCAAGACGACAGCGATTGTTATCTTTTCACTAAATTAGACACAGCCGTGGAGAAGGGTTGAGTTTATCTGGCCCTTTATGTGAGTGAATGCGGGTTATATACATTGTTTACCCTAAAACATTCAAATGCAGATCTTACTCGTAAATATTGATAAAACCTCAAACATAACACGTTTTAAAGGAAAAAAATCACGCAAAAAAAGCTCGAACAGATAATAATGAGTATTTTAGTGTGCATTTCTTAATGTTTTAACACAGTATGTCGTCTAAATAACCAGGTTTATAATATACCTACGGACAAACATTACACTGCGTACTCAGGTAACAAATATAGTATTTTATGCAACTGTTGTATAAGTAGGGTCCTGAAACGCGAGTGTCGTGAGTTGCGATGCGAGCCTTGGTGAGCATCGCAATTAAAGACGCCACGAGCGTTTTAATTCCAAGTTATACACCGTTGCATACAATACTTTTTCTACGACTAATTTTAAATAAATAGCATTTGACTTTTCAGGCAGGACGTTTTCCTTTAGTTCTATTACTACTCACGCAATTTCCTCAGCAGTGCAATTATTTTCTTCTCCGTCCATTTTAAAAGGAACGTACATATTTTTCTTCACGTCACAAACACGAATCAAATCTTAAGTAAGTTATTATGTTATTAATAACGAATAGTTATCACATTTCGTCTTTTAATTTTGAACTGGAACTTTGGTAGGAAATTAGAAACAGACATTGACACCTTTTGTTTATGGTCTACTTTGTTTTTAATTTCCTTGCACTTGCCATCCAAACCAAACTGAATTATATTTATAAATAATACCAATAATTGGTAAAAAAAATTATTTCCATGTAATCTTACATTTTATTCATGTTTTGTATGTCCATTAGATCACATAATATATTTAATTTACAACATTTATTTATTTAACACGGCATAACAGTAAAAATTATCAAACAATATTACAACACTAAAATCACAAATTACCTAAAACTAACTTGAATCGCCCCCAGCCGTTCCTGGCGCAAAAGTCCCCATAATACTGGCGGCATTTCCACGCTGAATAGCCATGGAAAGCCTTTACACCAGAAACGACTCAGAGCGGGGGTCCTCCCCTTTTTGTCTGAGGCGACGGCCTATGTCGCGAACAAACCGTTTCGCGTCCGCCCCCCAACACCCCGCTGTTTCCACCGCCAAAGGGACAAAAATATAACCCGGTCCCAAAGGAGCATATTTTTGCCGCTTCACCGCCGCTTGGGTCTCGGCAGCAGCTCCGGCTGCGCGCGTAGTGCGACTGATATGGGTGGCGGCGAATGTGCTGACACATGTAGCATCCCACACTAAACACCGCCCCCTTTCCCACGGCACTAAAGTGAGGCCGTCCGGCCGCTTCCCATCAGTGCGGCTAAGCCCCAGCGGCTCCAGCACCGACGGAACACCTGCCGATCTGAGAGCTCTCTGGACGATATCGTTGAGGGCATGGTGACGCGGATACCTACCGGTACATCGGCGGCAACTCAATGCGTGATGGCCGTCAGTACCCACCATCGCACCGCAGATGCAGACATGTTGATGACACACATCACAGCCCAGGAGGAGAGCAACGGATACACGCAACGAGTCACCATCGAGTAATGTGCCCAATTGAGGCGAAGGTAACGCATTCAACCACGCCCCCGATTCTGACCGCGATACCGCCAGAAGTCTCGCAAGGTCTGCCCCAGCAGCATCACCAATAAGTCGATCGAGGGTGGCTTTACAACCTACGTCATCCCACGCGCGCTGAACTTTGAGGTTTTCGAGTACGGCCACCCCTGGGGTGAGAGCCGACCACGCCACCAAGGCGCCGGCCACATATGGTATGCTCAGCCTGTCGCCATTTACAGATAGTATGTTAGCGACTAGGTCTGCCACCCCATGTGCTGACGCCAATAAAGCCGGTAGGCTCACATCCCGGGCACGCCGCACCCCAATACCCCCGTACCGAATAGGTAGAGCAGCCTGCGTCCACTGCTCCTCGCTTGGTAAAATATGTATATGAACACAAAATACATTAATTTATTTTTATTATAGTAAATAATTTATGTTTTACAAATATTTGATGGTAATTAAAATTTCTTAATTTCGAAAATTTTGCTAATGAAGTTGGCACCACTGCAATATAGTGGCTGATTAAAAAAAAGTTAGATGATTTGACATCGTGGGAAACAGTGCTTTTATGGAAAATGTATGAACCAAAAAAGTACACTAAAGTGTGCGTTTATGGGCCATAGAGCATAGAGTTTTTCGACGACTTATTACCGGTGTCATTGACCTAAAGCCTATATAAATGACAGATAACGCTACAGGAGTAGAAAAAATCATTTTTATTAAATAAAACTCAATAATTTGGATAATTCGCACTAAGTGTCACATATTGTTTTTGAGTCATGTTCCCTGATTGAATCTAGTCTAGAATTCCAGCGTTACGAATACTGAAGTGGTTAGTAGGTAGGTATGGCCGAATGACCTATCCTAATGTAACTAAAATAAATTACGACAAAAACCATCGAACCTAATACGGGCACACCATAAAATAATCACTGAAATAATGTATTCGTCATTTCGAGCACGATAATATTTAAATTCGGACCACGTCATTAGAAAAAATAACCTATGCATTTTGCTGCAAACACATGAAAACTTGATAACCGAGTTAGCTAAGAAAAATACATTTATACCTTTCATTCGGAAAAGTAAGTTTCGGTCCACGACGAGAGGGATCAATGCAACTTTTCTGTTCAGGTACTTTTTAAATATGTTCATTGGCATGTAGCAATTTACGCAATGTGCCAATTGAAAACAGATCTTAATAAAATAAACAATTGTTATTTCATCGTAATCGATTCAAAACGAACATTTTTCAAGTTTTAACTTGATTAACGTTATATAAAAATGTATGAATTTTACGTTATATTTAAATATATATATATATATATAAGAAAATTGGTTTTCTCCAATATGCTCGGAAATGTGCGCCTTACTATAGCAAAAGTAGCACGTGAAATTCCTCGTTACTGACGAGCGCAAATTTGAAAAGTTAAAAGTCATTACTGTACAATTTTAGCGGCCAGGAAATTGTATGAAATTCCTTTACTACCTACTACAGACAGCAGTCTATCCCGCTCAATCTTCATAGCTTATGTCATGTATCAGGATCAGCCGCATTCAGAACGCCGACCGGAGTGCGCGCGCGCTATCTATTACGACTGCGTTTCGCCCCATTTCGATCGAGTTCGTAAATTAATAAGATTTATTTAAATATGGAGTGTCACAAGTGTAAAAAGGTGTAATCAAAAAGAGGATCGCACTTCGTATGTCAGGGCTCCTGTGCAGGTACCTTCCACAGAGCTTGTGTGAGGGGACTGGAAGCGGATTTGAAGGCGGGGAGAGACCGCACCCACTGCCTCAACTGTGCTGAAGACGATACAGATGTAGAAGAGCAGGAGGATGAAGGGCAAAGCTACGCAAAAATACTTAAGGACATTCAGAAAAAAGTAAGTGCGATACCCGGCTTCAAAAAACAACTCGATGACATTAAAGCAAGCATGAGTGTTCTTTCAGAAAAATACGATATATTACTAGTAGAACATGAAGAATCCAAGCAAAAAATATTTAACCTTGAAAAGACTATGACCAGTGTCAATAACAAATGCACCTACCTCGAGAAATGCAATATCGCGCTAGAGCAGAAAATACACGACTATGAACAATCCACCCGCCAGCATAACCTTGAGATAGTGGGTGTAGAACAGCTGCCTAACGAGAACCTAAAGGATATTGTCAATAAAATTGGTAAAGTGATACAAGTCAACACGGAGGATATCGAATGGATTAAACGTAGCCACAAACGAAAACCGAAGGACAAAAATGCATCGATCACGATCGGATTTAAGAACTCGGGTACCGAAGCACGCGACGCGTGGTTGTCGAAGAAGCGGCACCTCAAGGACGTTACCAGCAGCGCCGTCACCGGCGGCTCGCTGCAGTCTAAGATGTACATTAATGAGGACCTGACGAAGGCGACCCGCGGTCTGCTGTGGAACGCTAAACAGAAGCTAAAAAATTCTAACGGAAAGGTTGTGGTGAAAAAAGCAGACGGAGATAAGACATTTTGGATCCGAGCTGAAAGTGAAATAAGCGGTCTAAGTAGAGTGAAGTGATTCTAGGTACTATCCTTCAAAGTTAATTTAAGTACAATTGACTTTTAGTCGTAATTTTTTTAGTTTATCTAGTTTAACATTTATTTTGAAAATGCCGTTCTTAAATAGTATTCACATAATTTCAAACGACATAAGTAGCACGTCTATTTTTAACACTGTAGACGATTGGTTTAATTCATTTAATTATAAGCACGACTTTTATTTAGTACATTTAAATATACGTTCCTTAAAGAAAAACTTTAACGAACTACTTGTAAGCTTAGATAGTCACCTAAACGATCTCGATGTTATAGTAATTACAGAACCTAACATAAACTTTGCTCTTATAAATTTATATAAGATTAAAGGCTTTAACATAAATAGTTATATACCCGCGCGGGACGTAGCGGGGGAGGGGTTATGGTGTACTCGCGAGCGTCGCTCGCCGCTCGCGCCGCCGGCGCGCCCGTGCTCATGGCTACGGAGGCCATGCGCGCGGCGGAGTGTGTTTCCATTACCCTTGACAACCGTGGAGAGGCTCTCCATATAGTAGCTATTTACAGACCACCAAAAATTAACAAACAGGACAAAATGCAGCAGTTTTTCACTGAACTGCGTATTTTGCTTAGCGGCTTACCCGAGAATTCCAAAGTAGTACTCTGTGGGGATATTAATATAAATTTATTAAACATTAATGACAAAACAGTCATGATATATGAAAATTTATTATATGAATATGGTTTCAATAGATGTATAAATGGAGTAACACGTGAAGAAATTTTAATGGGTAACATTGTGGAATCTTGCTGAGATCATATTTATATTAGAGCACCGATGGCCTCGATCACAGCTGCTGTCATTCAACACAAATTATCGGACCACTATTACGTTTCGGTTGCGGTGGAATGGAAACATGCACAAAGCTGCCTAGCCGAGCGCTCTGTCGATTCGGCGAATTCGAAACCGAATTCCACGAAGCCACGCCGCGCGCGCCGTGCGCCGGCCGGCGCGGACTCGCCCGCCGCCCCCGCCTCCCCTGCCTCAAGACGGGTATTGGATAATAGGTTAGTGAGAGAAAAACTAATATCAACTAGGGCTCGCGGTCGTGTCCGGGTTTCGTGTACACGTGTCGGGTACCCGTGTTCGTGTAACCCGCCCGCGGGTCTCAGCGACCGGTCCGAACGGATCCGTGTAATTAGCGCACGGGTACCCGTGTACACGTGTACACGTGTACACGAGTACCCGCGTCCTGTTTACACGCGGGTAGTACTACCCGTCCTTGAGTTGTGGTGTGAAGCTAGGAACTATCCCGTTGTTCTAAGAATGTTCATACAAGTACTAAATGAGTGTTCGTAGCATTGCAATTATAACATATTATTTGTGAATAAAAATAGCATAGGAATAAATGTAACAAATTATAACAAAGTACGTAAAGTTCGCTTCCTCAAATTCATATTTTAAAAAAGTAAGTACGAATCCATGCTAATGTTATAAATATGAAAGTGGGTCTGTCTGTCTGTGTCTTTCTGTTACCCCTTCACGCTTTAACAGCTGAGTTGATTTGGATAAAATTTGGTATAGAGATTTGAGTCTGGGGGAGGGACATAGGATATAAACGAGTTCCACGCGGACGAAGTCGCGGGCAGAAGCTAGTAAGTTTTAACCCATAAAAAAACATTCCATGTAAAAAAGAGGCCAAGTCTCTAAACTCTTCCACCTTAAAAAGCTGTGAGATAATTCGTAGTACGAAGTCTCAGGCATTCTTATTATTCTTTATTTGCCAGCTAAATAGAATTCTGCCACTTGGCAATCACACCACTTTACTGCTTTTATGGATTTTTGCATACCTTAAACTATGAAGTATTGTGTAATTGCCAAGTCGCAAAATTATATTTAGCTAGCAAATAAAGAATAATAAGAATGCCTGAGACTTGGTACTACGAAATATCTCACAACTTTTTACGGTGGAAGAGTTTCGAGACTTGGCCTCTTTTTGACATGGAATGTTTTTTTTATGGGATCTTACTTCTTTTTGTAGGTTATTGTGTCATCAATACATACAAATTACGAATGCAGTCTCATTCTTGCTTTTGAATTTTTTCTCCCATTCGCTGCAAATGTAACTTTGTAATGCTATATATTTATATGGGATTACAAAGTTATTTATGCGTATCTAGACATCTGGACCGAAATTTGCAAAATATTTTATTTTCATCTTGATTTTAACACTAAACACTAATTATGTTCTAAATTAGTGTTTTTGTTGATCGTTCAGTGAATACGTGAGTGACAAAATTAAGAAACTTTGACTAGTTATAATTCTTAAACTACTGCTTCAAATTGAATAAAATTTGAAATATACCATGTTTAAACAATGCCTGCTTGGTTACTGAAAATTCAGGCTTCCAGTTTTATTCACAACGAAGTTATTGGGGGGTCAAAAACGGCCTGAACTGCTTCGAAAAAAGATGGTATGGCAGTGCCGCTTTTTTGCTTGACTTGGCGGGGGCACCGCCGTGCCCCCAGATTTTAATTTGAGCTTAAAATGTGAAATTAATGTAGTAACGTTAATCTAGTTTTGGTTTTGAACCATAATAGTAAAGAAGCTGGTGGTCTGAAATTGACCGGTCCCAATTTAGAAATAATGATGAGACTTTACTGCATTTATGAAATTTTGCATACCTAAAACTATGTAGTATTGTGCGATTACCAAGTCACAATAGTACATTACGTAACTAGGGTGGTGAATTCGTGAATGCTCCAGATCGCAGGTGTTTGTGCGCAGCGTGCAGTAAAACTCGTATTATGGCCAGGTGTGACGTAAAATTTTATTTAGCAAGTAAATAAAGCCCCCCACAAGGTGGACTGAGGACCTGGTAAAGGTTGCGGGAGTCCGCTGGATGGGGGTGGCGCAGGACCGGTCACTTTGGCACTCTTTGGGGAAGGCCTATGTCCAGCAGTGATATATGATTAAATAAAGATTAATGAATGCCTGAGACTTGGCTCTACGAAATGTCTAACAACTTTTTAAGTTTAAGAAGAGTTTTGAGACAGCCTCTTTTTTCCATGAAATGTTTTTTATGGGATGAGATAAGTCTCATCCTAGCTAGTAAGCTAGCTTCTGCCCACGACTCCGTCCACGTGGAACTCGTTTATATCCTATGTCCCTTAAGACCCCTTCCACTTCCCTAATATAGCCGTTCAGCGGTAAAATACCACAGCTCGGGTCGGCGAAGATAACAGATAAAAGTACATTATTGTCGAAGCAAGGGAAGTAAGCAATTGCTGGCCGAGTATTAATTTTAAATGGACGACCTTGGGAGACCCGTTTCACCGGCAGGTGACGAACAAAACAAACAAAGTAAACTAAGACTTAAGTAGTTAGCTTCCATTTTTTTGTTGAAATTTCGACTTTATCGCAAAGGCATAAAACTTAATATTGCTTTGGAACTCAACCACTTCTTTATCTATAGTTTAGTCGCTAAGACTTTTGCGTTTATCCAAAAAAAGTTGCAAGACACTGATGACGCCTATACAAATGATGATTTCGTTACTGCAAATTATTTTTACCTCGTTAAACTACATCAACGATGTTTAGTACGTCCGAAATTGTAAGATAAAATCCTGTCAAAAACTCAAGCAGAAAACGACTTTTTCATGAGAGCATAAAATCGTACCGTTATCCGATATCGAAATAATTATGGTATACTTTGAATCGGTAACGTAAAATCGTTTTGTTTGAGTAGGTACCTTTATTTAAAAATGATAACCGTATACATTGAAGCAGTAGCAAAATAGTCGTAATATCGTTTTGTTCGAGTACCTTTCTTTTAAAATGATTACTGTATCCTTTAGGTAGGTAGGCAGAGTAATGATGCAAGTATCGTTTTTATTCAGTGCCTTTATTCGGTGCTCATATTCAACCTCGTGAGTAAAGGTACGTTTTAAAAAGGTATACCACATTCAGTCCCTTATTTAGAACCATACTGACGGTCGAGGAAAATGAAGACTTAGCAAATGTCTATTTGAATGACGTTAAGGATCAAAAGTGCTAAAATTTAATTTCATCGACTGTACAATACAATAAGCGCTCGGTTAATATTTAAAAGTTCTCATGTACAGTCAGCCATGACAGTGGGCTACCACTTTTGGACCTTATTTTGCATGCAATAAAGTACAAAAGTGGTAGACCACTTTTGTGGTTGACTGTACTTACCTACTGTTTTTGTTTAGCTATTATATCTATAAGCGGCTATTAATAAAAGTTAAACAGTTTGCGTGCCCTTTGTCGGTCAATCATTAAATAAAATACTGGGTTTATACAATATTATGACGCAATAGAGCAAACATAGGCTTCCTGCGATATTTCCTTTTGCCACATACCTAATATAAAACAACATCATACACACCAAACCCATATAGTTGCTAATGCAAATAGAGTAAAATGAAATAAATAAATTATATTTGCCTCAACTCAAACGGCCGCGGACGGTCCGAACCCGCGTGTAATTAGAACCCGCGGGTACGTGTGTACGGGTACACGGGTACCCGGGTACCCGCCCGCGGACCGGGCGGGTTCGGGCGTGTCCGTGTGGAACGGACGCTTAGCACCGCGGGCTTAAGAACACGGGTATTCAGGCGGGCGGCTTTACACGTGTAGCGGGAGCCCTAATATCAACCGACTTCAATAAACTCATGTCAATCGATTGCCCTATTAAATTATATGAAGCTTTTAGACAATTGTTTGTAGATGTTTATAACGACTGTTATAAAACACAAAATATTCGCAGTTCTAAGAGAGACAACAAAACCTGGATTTGTATCAATCTAAAGAAGATGATTACTGAGCGTGATCGATTGTTTGAGTCATGGAGTAATGATCCTAAGAATATGATGAAAAGGCTTCAATATACCAAATATAGAAATAAGTGTTGTAAAGCAATAAACAAATGTAAGAATAAATACGATAAACAGAGTATACTCGATTGTAATAAAAACTTTAAAAAGATATGGGATAAGATAAATACTATGATGGGTAAGGACAAACAGTCATTAGATAATATAATATTATCTAATATGGAAGAAAGTAATGAGAAAGCTATCTGTGATAAATTTGCAAATACATTCACATCAGAAATAGAACAAATAAAACACACTTGTAATGACAAATGGTTAGACAGAGATAATTACGTACAAGAGTCGGAAGTGTGTATGCGATGGCAACCTGTATCAGCTGATTATGTCAGTCGTGTAATCAACAAGATGCACAGCAATAAGTCGCCAGGGAGCGACCTCATACGCATGTCTGACCTTAAAACGGTTGTAAATAATGTAAGCCCAGTTATCGCCAAATTAATTAACTTATCCGTCTCCCACTCAAAATTTCCTAACGAACTTAAACAGGCAATTGTGCGCCCAATTCATAAGAAAAGTAGCCGAAAATTATACTCAAATTATAGACCGATATCCTTACTTTCTAGTGTAGACAAAGTTATAGAAAAATGTGTAATCGACCAAGTAGGATGTTATCTTCAAAAGAATAATATCTTAAATAAATGTCAAAATGGTTTCCAGAAACAGAAAAGTACAAACACACTAATGTCTGCATTTACCGATGAGATTAACACTTATTTATCTGAAAAACAAATTCTAGTAGCCGTATTCTTTGATTTTAAGAAAGCGTTCGACACGCTCGAGACTGAGACGCTCCTGAGAGTTATGGAGGAGTGCGGGGTGGGGCGGCCGCTGCGCGCCGGAACCGACCACGTGCTGACGTGTCCACTTGTGCAGGAGGATGTGGACGCGGTCGTCAAATGGTCTCACGACAACGGGGTCGTGTTGAACGCGGATAAGACCAAATTGATGATTTTTCACTCTCCATATTTGATTCCTAAGGATAAAAGCCCATCCATAGTTACTCACAGCTTCACATGCCTCCACAACAATATTAGTCTAGTCAACTGTACTTGCAAGCCAATAGAAAATAGTACATTATTGCAGCGGCCGGGAAGTAGCAATTCGTGGATGAGTTGATTTTGTCGGATGAAGCGAAGCTGAATCCGACAATAGAGACGAATCCACGAATTGCCGTTCCCGCCAAGGCAGATATAGTGCTTTTATCCAAAAATGTGAGGAAATCAAATAATATTTACAATAATCTTAAAATAGCGAGTACGTAAATAACCTATCAAGTTCCCGCCCGACTTATTTTTAAAAAGTATGTATGCGGCACGACTCATAGTGCCAGTTTCAATTGGCATACATACGAATTTTAAAATTATTATAATCGGTTACAATTTTAAATGTTTTATGCAATTAAAATTATCAAAGATGAAACGGGATTGCAATCTAAATGCATTTCAGTCCGTTGTGAGTTTTATTTCGATAAACATTTTTATTTCTTAATTGAAAACTATTTGAGAAATCGTCGTTCGAAAAACGTTCGTCGACGTCGAAAAACGTCACTTCGATCACTTTCAAAAATACGCGTTTTGTCTATGACCATTAAAAAAAAGAAACTTAAAGCAGGTTACAAAAGGGCGTGATTTGTCACAGCAACTTGCAATCGTTCGAAAGAGACAGCCATACACTACTAACCAGTATAACTATTGCAAGTTGTTGTGACAAATTGCAAGGTCTTTAAACATACGAGCACTTGGCTGTTTGTAGTGATTTGTCTTAGTCAAAGTATATAGTTAAAAGGCAAAAAAGTATACAGTAAAGGAATTTCATACACTTTCCTGGCCGCTAAAACTGTACAGTAATGACTTTTAACTTTTTAAATCTGAGTTTGTCAGTAACGAGGAACTTCACGTACTATTTTTGCTACAGTAAGGCGAACATTTCCGAGCACATTGGAGAAAAGTTAGTTCCGTTACATATCTTGGCTTAAAAATTGATGAACTTCTCTTGGACACCACACATTGATTTTATTTGTTGCAAATTAAGAATACTCTTAGGAAAATTTTATCACCTAAGTTACAGAATTCCTACCAGTACCTTAAAATGTTTATATAAGTCATTAGTAGAATCCATCCTATTCTATGCCCTTGATAGCTATGGTTTAACTTTCAAAACTAATATTGAAAAATTAGAAATGTTACAAATCCGTTTTCTGAAATTACTTGTAAACAAAAAGATACATCTGCATTTATCGCGAGACGAAGACGCAAATTAGTGACGTCACTGAGTTAAGTTGAAAATTCGTAAAAATATTATTGGTTACAGTAAGGATAATTAGCTACGGTAGCCTAGTGGTTCAGGCATGCGGCTGTCAAGCGGCGGTCGTGCGTTCGAATCCCGGCTCGTACCAATGAGTTTTTCGGAACTTATGTACGGAATATTTACCGTTAGCTTTTCGGTGAAGGAAAACATCGTGAGGAAACCGGTCTAATCCCAATAAGGTCTAGTTTTCCCTCTGGGTTGGAAGGTCAGATGGCAGTCGCTTTCGTAAAACTAGTGCCTATGCCAAAGCTTGGGATTAGGTGTCAAAGCGGACCCTGGGCTCCTTTAGGGGCACAACCGGGAATAACGCTAGGAGAATGAATGAAATGACTTGTAAACAAAAAGACAAAAGATAACTGTAAAAATAACTACCAAAAACTGTTTAAAATGTTAGCACCCACGGAAATAACCAAAACGTTGTACTGTTTATAAAAGTATATTTCAATCAATCACTATTGCTGGTTGTACAACTTCATTACTACCAAACACGTCCGTCCGATCTCACTCCCCGACCGAGAATGTCCGCCCGCCAAGCCTTGCTTGCCGTTCCACTCCCCCTCCAGTTCATTATGGCGACCGTGACGTCACCAGTACCATTACCGTGAGTTTGCAGTGACTCGCAAATAACGTGCTCGATCACGAGAACGTTAATTATTAGTATGAAGAATCTAATACACCGCCCCTGGCGGTCACTTATAGAACTAAAAATCCAATCGGCACCGTGAGTCACTTATACGTTTACTGAAACCGAATCGTTAACTCTATTCGATCGTTCGTATAGTTTACTTGATAGACGCGTCACGGAGTTGTGTGGCTGTACTCGCACGCGCTTAGTTTTCGATGCGTAATTTCAACTTTCGATCGCACGACCAATCGGTACCGTGGGACACAAATTTGACGTAAAGAACGGAAAATTACAAAAATTTTGAATTGACAACATATATCCGCAAAATTCGGATTGTCGCGTATTTTGTATTTAAAAATGCAAATGAATGACACAAATTCCGCCATATTTGGCATAGGTATTTGTTTGGTATTGTATTGTATCCACGTTACGAGTTACGAGTGCCAAAATTGCGAGTGAATATTCTTTTTCATAGTGATAATAATGCTAGTTGCAGTGATATACTAATTTATTTCAATAAATGCGTGATGTGAAAATCACCGACGAAAGAAGTCGTGAAATTTTATGAAGGAGAGCTCTGAAACTAGATTTTTCAATGCAAATCATTAGTTCGCGAGGAGGGGACTCCACTCTTATCGAAGTGGTGCCTACTGCTAGTCGTATTTGGATAAATTGTAAGTACCTTATGGAAAATATAATATGTAAACTTGCATTTCGTTAGTTAGGTTATTTTGTTGTAGTCTTGTAGTTAAATACTTAGTTACTCCAATCGCTACTAAACTGGGGAATTTAAGACCCATTCCGTAACACATAGATCTAATATAAATATAGGTATTGTATTGTGTATAATTCTTATTGGTAACTTGATTATCTATCTGTCTCCTAATTCGGTGACCTAGACACTGTCAGAATGGGTTGTCTAATGTTTGGCCGAAATTTATATCCAAGAATATTAATTTGCCTAAATCACGTTGGCCCGATTTTCATTTGCCCGAATGATTCATTTACTAGAGTAGTTAATTGACATACTCTTGTTTTCCCGAACATTAGATGCCAGAATGATACGAATGCCATACATATTGGTATCCATTTTATTAAGTGAAAGAATATTATTTGTTAGAATATTTAAACGCCATACTAAATACTGTTTTTTTTAGGGTTCCATACCCAAAGGGTGAAAACGGGACCCTATTACTAAGACTTCGCTGTCCGTCTTTCTGTCAGTCACCTGGCTGTATCTCAAGAATCGCGATAGCTAGACAGCTGGCTGGCTGAGGTGTTCACAGATGATTTATTTCTATTGCCGCTATAACAACAAATACTAAAAAACAAAATAATAACTAATGAATTGACTACAGTGGTATATGAAATTCAGGCAAATGAAATTCTGGCAAGTAAGGGCATACCGTCACAATGATTGATTGTTTTTTTTTGGATATTACCCCTTACATACAAACTTACAATTCCGCAGACTTTTCTTCATTATAATGTTAGTATAAATAACCTAGCTTTGCCAGCGGCTCCACTAACTAACATTTATCTCATTTTTGTTAGGTACCTATTGTATCTTTCAGTATACTGAAATACTGATATCCATTATTTACATTCTTTCCAGATCTTTTACCAAAGGAAGCATACAAAAAGGGTAGGCAGAGCACATGAAAGTCATGTTCCATCCAGCACACCACACTTCAGTTCATACAAAGGAAGCAGACAGGAATAATTAAAACATCACAAATGTTCCTAAATAAAATTACATATATTAATATCTATCATGTAATACCTACATTGAAGAATAAACAAATAAATAACTTTGACTTTGACATATATAAATGTGTGTTATGTAGGTGTATGCACAACCAGAATGGGAATGAAACTGTCAGTTTTGCCATATACCTACTTACATTACAGTGTTCATTATTTGACAAATATTCCAATCAATCAATCAATCCCAAACTTACTGCAGCTGCGGTTGAATAATTAATATAAAACCATGTCATTGAGTACAGCAGAGTGGGCACTGTCTATTGCAAGTTACTCCAGTCTAGGCAAGTTACTCATGTTGGAGCACATGAAACATATACAAGATTTGGTTAATAGTTTGGTTTGGCATATATGAATAAAATAAAATAAACAAAGAGTATCCATAATCATTTTAATAATCTGCATAAATTGAAATAAACTTCTTTATTTAACTTCCAAGCGTGACATCCATTCCGGAAACCTGAAATAAATTAAAATTTTATTTCAGTAAACAAATGCGGCCATGTATGTCAATGTTACTACTTTAAATTAGGACACAGGTAGCACCAGATCGACAGCAGGAGTCAGTCAGCTGGATGGCGATGGTGAGCATGAAGGATTATAAGGGGTCACCAGATTCCTCAACTGTTCATACAAACATTGTTTGGTTCATAATAATAATAGCAATTTATTTCAGATTTTGCATCCTAGACCTAGACCCCCTAGCACACTAGTCGTGTCGTCCATCGTGGTCGTCACTCGTCTCACAAGCCCCTATAGGGGCTCGGAAAGCCTGGCGCGGCTGTGCCGCTTTTGGTAGGGTCGGGCGCCGTCCGCTACTACGGACGGGTGGATGTGACACCCGTCAGGTCTGGTGGTGTTTTGTGATGGGTTACTCAGGAGTGATTGATAAAAAAGATATATATCCGTGCGGACGAACGAATCACTCATTATATCCGACTGAATCGGCGTATATCTGTATATCCGTACAACTCACTCCGTTCACTCACTCCTAGCATCGCATTCGCGGTCGCGCTAACGCCAAATGCAACTCACCGTCTCGCTCACTCAATGACTCTGTCATCTATATATGTACTTGATTCATTCAATCAATCAAATGAATCCAATTCATATATCAGTCCGTAAACGCATTGCAATGCATCGCATGAGAGACGAGAGCTGATACTAACCGGAGCGACGGAATACGGATATATACGGATATAATGATATAAATGAGTGATTCATATCCCAGAGAGCAAAAGATATATTTCAATCTTTTCTTTAAAGTGACACATTTCGCCCATATCTAGTGGTGTTCGGGATCATCTACTTCGGCCGTCGGCGAGGTCAAGCCCTGCCTGGTGGGACTCACTTGGGAGAGGCCCGGCGAGCGACCTGCGAGCCGACGGCGCTGCAAGAACTTCCGTGGTCAGGTCCGGCGGGTCTTAGGGGAGCTAGCCATCCTGGTACAGGGCGGCCAGTCCCCTAAGGATGATGGGGGCGGGGTTGTCTCCTGACTGCAAAGCGCCGAGCACTGCGCTATCACCCTGTCCCTATTGCCACCTTGGCTTGCCGGTAGTGGAGCAAGCGCAGGGGCGGTGTTGGTGCTGGCGGTCGCGGGCTGGGCGGCGGCGGTGGTCATCTGGGTGACGGTATCAGTGGTGGTGGCGGGCTGCCTTTGGCCGCGTTTGCCCCTCCCTCGGCGGCGGCGGCGCGGAGGTGCCGCGTCGTTCGCCCTCGCCATAAGGGAGTTGGGGGCATTTTCGGTGGGCTCCACCGAGCGCGGCTGGGGCACGATCTTCCCGCGGCGGCTTGTGATGGGAGCAGTGATAACGCACGCGTCCAGCACACAAAAATCGAGAGATTTCATTCAGTGTGGCCAGTTAACAGTAAGAAAGCGAAAATTGCCGCATTCAAACGGTTCTGCGAAGCGGACTGCAAGATTGTTACTAACCGATGAGATAGGGCGAGACAGCACGTCTATCATGAGACCGCCGTGACATACTCTCGATTTTTGTGTGCTGCAAGGCTATTGCGCGACGGCGCGCGAGTTCTCTCAATTTTTCTCGCACGATCCGTCTCTCTCTTATTAGAACACTTAGAACAAGAGATATAGTGCGAGAAAATCGAGAGTATGTTGCGGCCGTCCCATTTTAGACGTGCTGTTTTGCCCTATCTCATCGGTTAGTAACAATCTTGCAGTCCGCTTCGCAGGACCGTTTGAATGCGGCAATTTTCGCTTTCCTAATGTTAACTGGCCACACTGAATGAAATTGTAGTTGCAGTTGTTACGTCTGTACGCTACACCCAATTCTGACTTCGACATGGTGTACTGACAAATTGGGGTAAAATCACTTAATGTGGATGGTCCATAACTCTTATGTCATTGGATTAAGGTTGTGGGACTTATTTATGAAAGGATGTTATCGATACATATTTTTACACTTGACTGTACGTCTAGCTTGTATACTAAATATATGTATACAAAATGATCAATCAATTCAACTAAAATTATAACTAATGAATGACGAAATGGACCTCGTTCACACCTCAGCATAGCCTACACTAAACGCAACTTCAAGACGATTATGACATTGACGATTTGACAGGTGAAAATGACAACTGTTTGACAATGACACCTTACGTCACTTCAGTTTTTATTTCTAGATTTTTATTTCTAGATTAATTATATCAGTCTCTGATCTCTCTGATCCGACGTTCTCCGCAGCAGTGTCCGGCGCATGGAGCGCGAGTACCTAGTCACTAAGCGTGGTGGTGGAAGCATGGCGCGGCAGGAAGGGGCCGGCGCAGTGCCACCGCTGCCAGGCTTTCCGGCACTCCTCTCACGGCTGCCGCCGCCCGATACAGTGTGTCCGCTGCGCGGGGCCACACTACGCGGGCCAGTGCGAGCGGCCGCGACACCACGAGGGGACCTGCGCCAACTGCGGTGGCCACCACACAGCCAACAGCCCATCGTGCCCCACATACCAGCGTGAGGCACGCATAAAGAAGACCGGCACTGCTCCCATCACAAGCCGCCGCGGGAAGATCGTGCCCCAGCCGCGCTCGGTGGAGCCCACCGAAAATGCCCCCAACTCCCTCATGGCGAGGGCGAACGACGCGGCACCTCCGCGCCGCCGCCGCCGAGGGAGGGGCAAACGCGGCCAAAGGCAGCCCGCCACCACCACTGATACCGTCACCCAGACGACCACCGCCGCCGCCCAGCCCGCGACCGCCAGCACCAACACCGCCCCTGCGCTTGCTCCACTACCGGCAAGCCAAGATGGCAATAGG
Source organism: Epinotia demarniana (assembly GCA_945867215.1). Classification (NCBI taxonomy): domain Eukaryota; kingdom Metazoa; phylum Arthropoda; class Insecta; order Lepidoptera; family Tortricidae; genus Epinotia; species Epinotia demarniana. The sequence continues at coordinate 31,150,212 of OX244259.1, read as the reverse complement.
GACAGGGTGATAGATAGCGCAGTGCTCGGCGCTCTGCAGTCAGGAGACAACCCCGCCCCCATCATCCTTAGGGGACTGGCCGCCCTGTACCAGGATGGCTAGCTCCCCTAAGACCCGCCGGACCTGACCACGGAAGTTCTTGCAGCGCCGTCGGCTCGCAGGTCGCTCGCCGGGCCTCTCCCAAGTGAGTCCCACCCGGCAGGGCTTGACCTCGCCGACGGCCGAAGTAGATGATCCCGAACACCATTACACCACCAGACCTGACGGGTGTCACATCCACCCGTCCGTAGTAGCGGACGGCGCCCGTCCCTGCCAAAAGCGGCACAGCCGCGCCAGGCTTTCCGAGCCCCTATAGGGGCTTGTGAGACGAGTGACGACCACGATGGACGACACGACTAGTGTGCTAGGGGGTCTAGGTCTAGAATGCAAAATCTGAAATAAATTTCTATTATTATTATGAACCAAACAATGTTTGTATGAACAGTTGAGGAATCTGGTGACCCCTTATAATCCTTCATGCTCACCATCGCCATCCAGCTGACTGACTCCTGCTGTCGATCTGGTGCTACCTGTGTCCTAATTTAAAGTAGTAACATTGACATACATGGCCGCATTTGTTTACTGAAATAAAATTTTAATTTATTTCAGGTTTCCGGAATGGATGTCACGCTTGGAAGTTAAATAAAGAAGTTTATTTCAATTTATGCAGATTATTAAAATGATTATGGATACTCTTTGTTTATTTTATTTTATTCATATATGCCAAACCAAACTATTAACCAAATCTTGTATATGTTTCATGTGCTCCAACATGAGTAACTTGCCTAGACTGGAGTAACTTGCAATAGACAGTGCCCACTCTGCTGTACTCAATGACATGGTTTTATATTAATTATTCAACCGCAGCTGCAGTAAGTTTGGGATTGATTGATTGATTGGAATATTTGTCAAATAATGAACACTGTAATGTAAGTAGGTATATGGCAAAACTGACAGTTTCATTCCCATTCTGGTTGTGCATACACCTACATAACACACATTTATATATGTCAAAGTCAAAGTTATTTATTTGTTTATTCTTCAATGTAGGTATTACATGATAGATATTAATATATGTAATTTTATTTAGGAACATTTGTGATGTTTTAATTATTCCTGTCTGCTTCCTTTGTATGAACTGAAGTGTGGTGTGCTGGATGGAACATGACTTTCATGTGCTCTGCCTACCCTTTTTGTATGCTTCCTTTGGTAAAAGATCTGGAAAGAATGTAAATAATGGATATCAGTATTTCAGTATACTGAAAGATACAATAGGTACCTAACAAAAATGAGATAAATGTTAGTTAGTGGAGCCGCTGGCAAAGCTAGGTTATTTATACTAACATTATAATGAAGAAAAGTCTGCGGAATTGTAAGTTTGTATGTAAGGGGTAATATCCAAAAAAAAAAAAATCAATCATTGTGACGGTATGCCCTTACTTGCCAGAATTTCATTTGCCTGAATTTCATATACCACTGTAGTCAATTCATTAGTTATTATTTTGTTTTTTAGTATTTGTTGTTATAGCGGCAATAGAAATAAATCATCTGTGAACACCTCAGCCAGCCAGCTGTCTAGCTATCGCGATTCTTGAGATACAGCCAGGTGACTGACAGAAAGACGGACAGCGAAGTCTTAGTAATAGGGTCCCGTTTTCACCCTTTGGGTATGGAACCCTAAAAAAAACATTATTTAGTATGGCGTTTAAATATTCTAACAAATAATATTCTTTCACTTAATAAAATGGATACCAATATGTATGGCATTCGTATCATTCTGGCATCTAATGTTCGGGAAAACAAGAGTATGTCAATTAACTACTCTAGTAAATGAATCATTCGGGCAAATGAAAATCGGGCCAACGTGATTTAGGCAAATTAATATTCTTGGATATAAATTTCGGCCAAACATTAGACAACCCATTGTGACAGTGTCTAGGTCACCGAATTAGGAGACAGATAGATAATCAAGTTACCAATAAGAATTATACACAATACAATACCTATATTTATATTAGATCTATGTGTTACGGAATGGGTCTTAAATTCCCCAGTTTAGTAGCGATTGGAGTAACTAAGTATTTAACTACAAGACTACAACAAAATAACCTAACTAACGAAATGCAAGTTTACATATTATATTTTCCATAAGGTACTTACAATTTATCCAAATACGACTAGCAGTAGGCACCACTTCGATAAGAGTGGAGTCCCCTCCTCGCGAACTAATGATTTGCATTGAAAAATCTAGTTTCAGAGCTCTCCTTCATAAAATTTCACGACTTCTTTCGTCGGTGATTTTCACATCACGCATTTATTGAAATAAATTAGTATATCACTGCAACTAGCATTATTATCACTATGAAAAAGAATATTCACTCGCAATTTTGGCACTCGTAACTCGTAACGTGGATACAATACAATACCAAACAAATACCTATGCCAAATATGGCGGAATTTGTGTCATTCATTTGCATTTTTAAATACAAAATACGCGACAATCCGAATTTTGCGGATATATGTTGTCAATTCAAAATTGTTATAATTTTCCGTTCTTTAATATAACATAGGTCTCGATTGGATCCACGATACCTCTTGACGGCTAAATACGATATCACGCGCTAATTTGCAAGTGAAATAGTAAACTACAGACGTGACGGTATTCGTCGATTCGAAACGTCAAATTTGTGTCCCACGGTACCGAATGGTCGTGCGATCGAAAGTTGAAATTACGCATCGAAAACTAAGCGCGTGCGAGTACACGTCGACTCATGTAAAAAGAACCCTGGCGGCCTTACTTTTTATATGGCCGCCAGGGCTCTTTTTACGTTTGTCGACCTGTAACATTTTCAAGCGGTTTTCGTAGTACAACGGCATCGTGAATTACGAATTCGATAGGTCGATTCGAAGCGCGTTAAGTCGATGGCACGTAACGAGTGTGTCATTGTCAAACTCATGGTAAGCGTACTGAATGGTCAGTGCAGCTACTTTTAAATTACATTTTGTATCGAAAAATAACAAAACCTTACACTCGACCATCCTGATGACGTGCATGTCCCCAGGCACGAGTCAGGTGAAACCAAAACCTTACACTCGGCAATCATCGGACGTTCTCGGTAAGTAAACGGTAAGTGACATTATAATACTATATTTAGACACCTATCTCAGCAATTCAATTCAATTCAATTCAATTCCATAACTTTAACAAAATCTTTTTAATATGTATATACTTATTATATTTTAAATTATATTTTATAATAGCACAATTTGTTCTTTTACACATTAGTTTTATTTCATAACCATCCATATTCATAACAGTTACTTTATTAACGATAAGTACTCCCATTTTATTACCCGATTAGCATTATACTCCTAAATAAATTTTATTATCCTTAAATCCATGTATACGAATTAACATTTATCTGCTTTACTTCATAATATATATCATGTACTATATTACGCGTGTATTATCGAGTAACCAAGTAGTCAAATAACCATGTAACCAAATAGCCATGACAATGTTAACGATCCCATTTCCTTAGGGAATCGATTACGCTTTATTAATCAACCCAATCCTCTAGTTCCAGCCAGAGCGCCAACCTTTAAATCAACTATATAGCCGATTGAGCCACTATGCCTGGATTCGACAATATATTATTCAACTCACTATTTAAGTTGCGAGAGCAAGTATGTTTTAACCATTTAGCCACTTAATCATATATCCAAATAACATTATCTATACATACGTAGCCTAATAAATAGCCTGGTATATGTTAATTTATATATCCAGATAACTATCATCTATATAATCATATAATCATAAGACTTTTATCCAAATAACCATATACCACATATCCTTGTAACTATATCTTTGTAGCTATATATCCTTATAACCATATATATCCTTATAACCATATATATCCTTGTAACCATTTATCCTTGTAACCATATATCCTTGTAACCATGTAGCCATGTAACCTTGTAACCTTGTAACCAAATAGCCATGACAATGTAAACGACCCCATTTCCTTAGGGAATCGATTACGCTTTGTCTATCAGCCCAATCCTCTCGTTCCAGACCAAGCTAAGAGCGCCCACTTTTTACGCGTCTTCCGTCGCCTGACCTGAAACGAAACAATAAATACATTTGCAGTAATCGAGTTTCAGAGTCGTCACCGTCATTTTAATTTTAAGAAACATTAATGATGATTTATCGTTATCACTGTCATCAACAATCTCCAACGAGGCTATATAAATCCACAGGCGCATTCTGTTCGCATCAACCGTTGTATTTCGCCTATTTTTCATCCCTTCATACCTAGCAATGGGAGCCACCTAGTACTAGGTAATTACCGATCCATTAATTACCTAGGACCTTCACGACCTTATATGGGAGCTTGGTACAATGATCATCAGAAATAGCTTACACTGCTTGACTTGAACGCTGGTTGCCCCGTGTATCTTACTATGAGCTATAATCCATACCCCTAACTGTTCCTCGTCACATTCTTGTAGTTAAGTCTGGCCTGTAAGCATATCCTTCTCGAGAAAACCGTCACTCTTGTATATGACGTTGGCAGTCACATCATCAATCGACAAATCTAATTGTGCAGAACCCTAGGATTGTACGATGCTATCCCCGAACACTTTTACCATACGATCATTTAGCCCAAGATTCAATAATAAGCGTGACCTCACTACCGAGGTTGACAAACGCTTCTTTTATTACGGCTTTAACGGTTACTGTTTTCATTATGTGTCTTATCATCGGCCCTGCTTACGTTCCTATCCAAACTAATCCAAAGGCAGTGGAATCTGACTAGACGTTTCTTTGTTACTGCTCATTAAAAAAATTAATAATTGGTCTGGCTCCGCACAACGTAACGCTAGGGCGCTTGACAGCAGCGTTTTATCTACAATACCATTAATAAGGCAATCGATGGCTCGTCTCCCCACAATCTCGCACTGGTTGAGTAACGCCAATTTCTCATGAAAGTAAATTTCGATTGGTTCCTATTCTCTACTCCTACGTCTCAATATATCGTCCAATAATTGTCCGTAATTTTGTTCTGATGGAAAAGCGTTAACTAGTTTAACCTGCCATTCATCCCATGTAAATAAAATGGAATTGAGGCTTTCGAACCACGTCTTAGCTAACCCTGACAATTCCTGCAAAGCAAAATATACCACCGTCTTCTCATCCCAACCGTAAACCTTAGCGCATTCGTTGACCTTTTTTAGCCAAACATCTATACGTTGTTTTTTTCAGAAGGGTTAAATTCTGGAATGATATTTTTATAATCAAAAGCTCGATTCGTTGGAATTTGGTTCTGGATTGTCGGTTGGGATGGTAAGACGTCTTTAATTGATTTAATTATTTGAACAATATCTTTAGAAGAGAAGGTAGGGCTACATGACCTTTTAGAACGACGATCGATGCTAGTGGAGCCCCTTCCTGCTCTGTCAGGCCACGTCCTAACGCCCTGCTCCCGGCTGCGAGGCTCCCGGCTGCGAGGCTCCCGACTGTGAGGCTCCCGGCTGCGAGGCTCCCGGCTGCGAGGCTCCCGGCTGCGAGGCTCCCGACTGCGAGGCTCCCGGCTGCGAGGCTCCCGACTGCGAGGCTCCCAGCTGCGAGGCTCCCGGCTGCGACTGCGAGGATGCCGGCTGACTTGGGATCTCAGCATTCGGCTTCGGCTGCGACGCTCGCGGCTCGTTCGTGGCGAGCTGAGGCGCTCGGTTGTCCGTGAACGATGTTCGGCGCCTCGTTCTTTCTTCAGGTCTTCTTATTTTCTGCAGCCTGGAGCCCCTTCACGTCTCCAGAACTGTCTAAATTTTAACTACAATACTGGAGCCCCCTTCATGTCTCCAATACTGCCCAAAACTACAATACTGGAACCCCTTTTATGTTTCCAATACTGCTCAATATGTGGATTATAATATTGAAGCCCCTTCATGTCTTCAATACTGTCCAAGCTCTAAATGCAATATTGGAACCCCTACATGTTTCCAATATTGCTATATTTACATCACGATTTCCTACATCTAAAACCTTCAATATTGAAACCCCTACATGTTTCCAATATCAGTTCATTTATGTATGTGTGTGACTTTACATATAGTTAAACATTTCCATTTTCTCATGTTAATCTCAAACAATCTTAAATATTTACATTTTACTCATATGTCACTCTGCTTCGACATTTTATAATTTTTACTCATTAGTAGTCATATACAGTTCTGTACAGAGCATTTGTATTTGATTCCTCAAACCAATACCAATCAAAAGTTACGAATCGTCACTATCACTGCTAGAATCTGTGTCGCTACTCCTATCGAACACCATCCAACTGTGGATTATATCGACCTAAAAAGTGCCACGAAACACTCTGTTACCTTTTCAGGAGACTGGGGTGTCCTGTTCAAGGGAAATACGTAACACAGCCTTATTTTAGTTCTCAACATTATCTTTCTTTGTGGGGCAATCACTGGCCAAGTGCCCTATTTTATGACATGTTTCGCATCTTTTGATTGGCATTTTATATTTGAAATAGGGGTGACCTTCTTCATCACAATTGTAACATATGGTATTATGTTTGTACTCGATTCCGGGTATGGATATGTTAAGTCTGGTGCTTCTATTGTTGGAGCTGCCGGCTTGCAAAGTTGTGCTAATTTTTTTTTTTTGGTTGATTTTGGTTTTTTGACATTTCCCAAGTACACTAACAATTTATCGGGTTTCACAAATTGAGCTGCTTCGGCACTAGTCCGAACCGACCTATCTTCAAATACCAAACAATAAACAGTCTACCTATTGCATTTTTATCTGATATATTGCAACGATTTAAAATAATCATTTTCTTGTAAAAATATTCCTCTAGCGATTCTCCAAAGAGCGCCTTGCAAGCAAGCATCTCCGTCTACAAACGCCCGTAATTTTCATCACTTGGAAAAGCTGACTTCAGCTTTTCCTGCCATTCAGACCATGTAAACAGAAGGCTCGGCAACCCTTGATACCATTGCTGTGCCAAGCCGGCAAGCTTTGGCAGAGCGTAATGAATTGTTTGTCGCTCTGTCCAGCCATAAATTTGAGCACATTCATTAACTTTTAGAAGCCACGTACAAATAGTTTGAGTACGTTTGGCTGGGTTATACTCGGGTATGGGATTAATAGTCGGGAATGTTTCATTACAGCCTCTGGTTTGCATAGCCTGAATGAGTTCCTTAAATTGTACAGCAATATTGTCAAATTTGTTATTCACATAAGACGGTTGGTCAGTTGATTTTGGTTAAGGTACCGATGGATTACAATTAGGAGTAAGTGATGCTGATTCACCCGATTGCTGCCTGCTCAACTCGCGCTCGTGCCAGCGATGGGATGACCCGGTCGATCTCCGCCGACGTGACCTCGAACGGCTTGGCCGACTTTCTTCCCTGTATTGACTACAGCTGCTGCGCAGCCCTCCGTGTCTGCGTCGTTGTCGTACTAGTGAACCGTAGTCATCATCCTCATCTGACACCTCTCTTCTTCGCTTACGAGATGGCTTCATGATAACAACTGCAAATGTTTGGAACAAAAGTGAATGTTCTTGGCATGTGGGTTACATGACTTGGATTTGAAATAATTAGACTTGAATAAACTTGACTTAGACTTGAATGACCTGGTCTTATACTAGGATATACTGGATTTACACTTATGTAAAACTTCCCAAAAATCAGTATCATTGATAAGCCAAAGTAGACATTATTCGTTAGGAAAGAAAACACGCTTTTAATTAGTACGACAGTAATTAACATGCTCATCGATATCTCTTGTTCAAATACCAGTTAAGTAAAATTGTTTTATATTATAGTCTTACATAAATGTAAAAATGTTCATTTCTGAACTGTTCTCGTTATAAGACAATTCCAATTTAAAGACCAAAACAATCGTAAGAACATTGATCAGTAAAAAGAAAAAAAAATCGGAACGCTCGGTCAAAAGGTTAATGCTTGTTTAAATTGTAACGGTCAACTGTACTTGGCGTCCACATGACAATGCCAAGAGGATCACGTGTTCTAAAAACCGTTATTATTCAAACGCCGATGAATAAGGATTGCTTAATGCAAACTATTTCTCACAAGTAGATACGTTACTTATCAGGATTTGCCAAAACTATACGTGTAAAACTGTTTAAAAAGTAGCAAGTGGCAACTTAATATGTTCACTACAAATCATGCACTGTAATAAGAAAATACTTGTAGGCGGTTACTTACGGAGTTTCGTTATCCCACTGGCTGATAAGTTAGCACCCACGGAAATAACCAAAACGTTGTACTGTTTATAAAAGTATATTTCAATCAATCCTTATCACTATTGCTGGTTGTACAACTTCATTACTACCAAACCCGTCCGTCCGATCTCACTCCCCGACCGAGAATGTCCGCCCGCCAAGCCTTGCTTGCCGTTCCACTCCCCCTCCAGTTCATTATGGCGACCGTGACGTCACCAGAATGGTCAGTGCAGCTACTTTTAAATTACATTTTGTATCGAAAAATAACAAAACCTTACAAAAATATGTAAAATCCTACCGGTAAGCTCTAAACTGAAATACCTGGAGTGCGATTTTTGAATCTCACTGGTGATATCAAAGTCACCGGTGACTAAATTTATCACCGATGACTTTTATGTCACCATTTTCCTAAAGCCGTATTTTTGAAAGTCACACGCTGTTTACCAACATGCAGAAATTTTACAATGTCAGTCAGAGACAATCTTCCCGTTACGTTCCATTTTACGCAGATATTGTCCTTGATACCGGTTTTTATTTTCTCATACTATAACTTAAAACAGATTCAAACGTAAAACGAAGCGTATGTGTCAGTGTCATGTAACCGAAAATTAAAGTTTTGAAAAGTTCTTGGCAGATGTCACATACGTCAACTGTCAAAAACAATCGCATGGTGATTTCAATTATGAGTGGGTATCATAGGTATTTCAAATGTAAGTCACCGATGAGTTTCAAAAATACGAACTTTCGCAAATTACTCACATCGGTGAGAATTAGTCACTTGGTGCGATTCAAAAATCGATCCCCTGTTAGCAGTAAATAACCATGTCAACCTGAAATACTTACACCTAGTTAAACACAAACATAACACAAGGACAATGACCGTGGGCAAGTATGAAGTACCTAGAGTGTCCAATTACTATGGTGATAGGACGCTAAAGAAACGCATACCATATATATACTAAACACTCAGACCGTGGACATTGTTCATGAACATAAAAAACTAGATTTAAGAATTTATTAAAAAAATACCTTTTCGATGCCCTTTAGAAATCTCCTTAGTATACCAAACTATATATTGTAGTTGTAGATATTTAAGACTATTTAAGAGAAATGTGACTGTAATTTTTGACTCCACTGTCAAACTAGCAATGTAGTTTTGTGGAGCAATGTACCTTATGTTAATGTTTAATTTTAGTTTTAATAAATAAATGAATAAAAAAAAAATGTATGCAGTCAACCACGCTTGAACGTTTGGACGGAGCTATAATCGGTCAGAGTCGTTTATTTTTTAATTTTTGTGAATTAGGGAATAAAAAACACCTAATGTTTGAATTGAATTCTGTTTCCTGATTGGTCGATTTTAATGTCTAGCTGTATTTTGGTTAGTAGATAGCAAATACTAATGTTTTTTTAAAGAGTTGTGATTGGCGATGTAATATTGAACTGTTGTGATTGGTCAAATTAAAATGTTTTATAAATCATAAATATGTATACATATTTTCCCTAGGGGCCTAATGTACTACTTTAGCCCCGCTTGCTAAGTCTAATATTATTATGACGCACTAACTATTTGAGCATGAGAAGTGAAAAAAAAATAAGTTGGGCGGGAACTTGATAGGTTAGTGACATACTCGCTGTTTTAAGATTATTAAAAATCTTATTTAATTTCCTCACATTTTTGGACAAAAGCACTATATCTGCCTTGGCGGGAACGGCAATTCATGGATTCGTCTTTGCTTCAGCTTTGCTTCATCCGACAAAATCAACTCATCCATGAATTGCTACTTCCCGGACGCTGCAAATTATTGCTATTATTTATACATTTGTACTATCAAACTTGTTTAGTAATTTTAAAAGCATCTATTTGAAATTTCTTCCTAGTCGGTGTGAAAAATAGTGTGTGTCACTCTGTAGCAAAATTATCTTCGTCTCAGGCGTTAACACTTGTACCCCTCACTACACTCAGGATCCCACGATAGAATCCCTCGCTGCGCTCAGGATTCTATTGTAGGCTCCCTCGCTACGTTCCGGATTCAGTACACCGCCCTCGCCATAAAAATTATATTTTGCTCCCTTGTGACACAAATAACTATTATTATATAATTACTCGTAGAAAACCAAATAACGGTTGTCTATAAGGATAAAGAAATCCCATTTAGAGTTGGGTACAAAGAAAACTGTCTTATTCTTAGAAAACTAAATTAAGCAACGCTTTTTTACGAGGGAAACCGAATCTAATTGATAATAGAATTAGCAAGGAAGATTTTTTTGTACTAACTAACCTGTGGTTTGTTATCTACGGGTACCAAGGGGTTTATATGTATTTAACGATCGGTTAGCCTAATGGGAAGTAACCCTGCCGACAAAGCTGGAGATCCTGGGTTCAAAACCCGGTAAGGGCTAATATTTGTGTGTGTTTTCACACAAGACAAGGTTTATTATATACAATCCCACCCTTGTTGTTCCCAGTCGCGTGTTTCGTTGTAAATATAAATCATATTTAGTCAGCAACATTGCCCTGTGGAAATTGGAAGGAAGGTAAAGTCTCAATTCGGAACATCCGTTAATAAGGCATTTATCTTCATCTGCCCCAACTGCTCGTCTTAACTGATTTGTCCTAGAAACTTCCATTTCTTCAAAGCCCACACGATATTGACTGTATGAATGTCACGCTACCTGTCAGACAAGTCCATAGATACATAACCGACAATATTATCCCATCAAAAATATTCTGTAAAAAACTAGCCAAGTCTCGATGGAGCTGCTTGTTTATCTCTAAAAAGTAATTAAATTTAGACAAAGTCGTACCAAGTCTCAGGCATTCTTATTATTCTTTATTTGCTAACTAAATAAAATTCTGCAACATGGCAATCACATAACTTTATTGCATTATTGAATTTATGGATACCTAAAACTATGTAGTATTGTGTAATTGCCAAGTCACAAAATTTTATTTAGTTAGCAAATAAAGAATAATAAGAATGCCTGTTTTTGATGGGATTTCACTTCTTTTTGTAGAAACGTGGGCTTATTGAAGAATAATAAGTATTATATGATAATAAGAATATAACCCGCATTGTGGGCAGGTGCTGAGTTTTGCTGGAAGATACATTCTTTGTTGTGACATAAAGTATCAGATAGGGGTTTCACTACATTCTCCAAAATGTCACTTTGATAATTTTTTGCTTTCACCTTGACACCTTGTTGGCAAAAATGTAGCGGAGTGATACCTTCGTACGAAACCCCCCACCATACCATCACACTAGCCGGATGGTGGGCACGCGAGACATTTCGTGCTGTAGCTGGAACATCTTTGCTACTTTTGGCATAAATTTTATTATTTTGCCGGTTAAACTTTTCTTCAACCGTAAAGATTTTTTCGTCTGTGAAGTGTCTTTTTCGCATCGTGTCCCTTAAGCAGCATCGGACAACGTTCACGTCGTAATTTACGAAGGCGATCATTTAGATAATGAACTTTCCTACGACTGTAAGCCTTTACTTTGAGATCGTATTTCAATATCCTGTGTACTGAAATACGCCAAATGTTAGTCTGCAGAGCGAGTTTTTTCTGGGTTCGACATGGATTTCGGCGAAGTCGCTCTCTGATTATTTTGATGTTTGCAGCCGTCCTAACAGACCGCGGGCGACCACTCCTATGGCGATCTTTCAGAGAATTAGTCTCCTTGTAACGTTTAATAGTGTAATATACGAAGTTGCGGCTTACCCCATAACATTTTATGTCACAGAAAATGTCCACTGGTTTTTTTCCCGCCATATGTAGCGAAATGTCAGTCGCACGTTATTCCTTCGTTCCCTCCATCCATAAAATAGGTGCCAGTAGTATTTTGTTTCATTTTATTAAGTAAAAAGTTATCTCAAAACTTTTGAAAATACGAGGTATTCTCCCATAGGTTCGTTCAGGCCGCAAGAACATTATGACCATAGCATATTGTACATTTTGACTATATTGACCCAAGTACAATTAGACTTCTACTCACTTAAATTCCGGGGCGTCGTCGTCGGCGTTGTTGGTCCAAAGTACGTTTCTTCTGTCGTTTCTTCTAAGCCACTGACGTAATGCTAACCGTGGTTCATAATCCTGTGGCTATCGTTCTTAGACAATTTAGACACGATTCACCCCATGTGCTCGGTAAATTGGATGCGAGGATTCACATGTGTACCGTATCTTCGTGCGTAAAGCCTTACACCTCTCACCGCACTGTAGTTGGATAGGTAACAATACCATATTACATCACACATCATCATATATACATACATACCTACATATAACTATACATACATACATACATATATATACATACAGTAGTGATTTATATTCTTTATAGTGTTGTTATATTAAAAGCTTTATACATACATACATTACATGCACGCCTTGATTCTCAAACGTGGTAGGCAGAGCTCATAAAACTCATGTATGTAGAAATAAAAATCACTATTCGCAGGTAATCTTTGTTTTGTTCCTTTCTTAGGAATATATAATCGTATGACAGATAAAATAAACCAATATTAGGTTTAAATTCATTATACACACGAGTAACACAGTGTCGCAAAGAAAACATACCTATTCACCGCTTAATAAATGAACGGTTCGTAGATGTCAAATCTGACACTAACTTTCCAGTTTAGTTTTTTCTGTAAGTACTGTAATAAATAAAAAATTCAACGGTACCATAAATTCAAATAAAAAATGAAACTCTCATCACTAAATATACGGTACTCGCCCTTCCTGGGCGTAGCAAACAAAAATGACGTTAAATAATTCAAAAACATTTATCCAACTTCTCTGTTGTTCTTTTAACTGAATTAAAGTCCGAAGGCTATAAATAAAATTTTCATTTCTGCGTTCTCTTAAGAACATTTTTACAGAGACTAGTTATTTTCCTGTAACAAAGGTATAAATATAGATTGTTTTGTTATTATCTTAAAATAATTATGTTGCAGGCGTTATTGTTTATGCCTATATGACTGGTAATTGCATAATACGTAATTTTTAAATACGAACTTACATTAGAATGTAGTTCACTAAACGAGGGTTTCAATAAAATGTTTCATTAACTACAGTACCTATCTATCCGTATTAAATCTGTACTAATAGACCATACTCATAACGAGTGGTCGGGTAAAAATACGATTACCTACTGCATAGTAATTTGCTTAACATACGAGCTTATTCAAAAGGGCAGTTCAAAGGCTAACTGCACACGACTTTAATCCTGACAAAATTTATAAGAGATGTATGTGTGATGGTATAGATAAGCAAAACCGAATCTAAATTAGTAGGGTTGGGCTTTTGTTTGGATTTCTTGGGAAGAATTTGAACATTGATACTACTCAAAGTTTAATTTGTTTAATTTCATGCGAAACCGGGTTTCATACCTTATGGGAAAGAAAAACCCTTATAGGATCACTTTGTTATCAGTCTGTAAAAATCCTTCCCCTCATAAACGCGTAGAGCTGTCAAGTTGGAATCAATATAATGCTTAGGTCTGCAGTTCTTTAAAGCTGTAAAAAAAGTTAGTACCTGTAAACGCAATGAAATGAATGGTTTTTTTATTCGCACCCGCCATCAGCCCGTCGACAACACAATTGGTCAGGCTTAATTAATAATAATAATAATAATAAAAATCTTTATTGTTCAGAAATATAAAATACATGGTACAGTTTGGAGCTCTGGCGACTGCGTTAGTTTTTACTGTGTTGCAGCCCCCAGCGACTTCCCAATTACATGGTCAGAGGTTGGAAAAAGAACATCCAGACTTATAATAATGATAATTAAGTAACTAGTTCTCACACTTACATTATCCGATTTGTAACAATTTATGAATCTAATAAGAGTAAGTGGTATCATTCAAACATCTATGCATGTGTACACTATTGCGCGTGCGCAAGTGTGTGAGTGTGCGTGCGCGTGTGCGTGAGTGTGTGTGTGTGTGTGTGCATGTGTTTGCGTGCATGAGGGTGTGTGTGTGCGTGCGTGTGTATGCGACCCTGCAGGATCAACCCCGACCTAGAAGATTTTCGGTCTCCTCGTAGCTCATATTACTCAACCAGGCCCATACTGTCTTTTTAAAGGAGTGATTAGAGAAGGTTTTGATAGTTTTATAATCTAGTTTAATTTTATTATATATTAAAGGGGCAGTGTAATTGATGTTTCGTCGCGCAAATATGGATTTGTATATGGGAATAGGACAACGATCAATACGTTTATTTGTTTCAGGTAACCAGGGAATTACTTTACGGTGATATCTTTTTAGGCATTGCATGATGTACAACTTGCGAACCGATGGAACCATAGAAATGCGGTACAAGTCGAGAGTGGGATAACGAAATGGTAGACTTAGAGTAACTTTCAAAAGTGCTCGTTGGGCTCGTTCTAGTTCTATTAAATGTGTCTTAGCAGCCCCCCCCCCCTCCCCCCCAGGATGTAATACAGTAATTGATAATGCACTCTCAGGTGGCAACCTCTCTTAGATTTCTGAAGGCATAAATGAGCAGGTTTAGTCGCCGCAGTCTTACTGAAGCAAATGTAATTTGTTTTAGAAACGTTAAGAGAGAGTAGCGAATCCTCCAACCATGCGGTGACTAATCTAAGACCATTTTCGGCTACCAGGCGTACCCCATCCCAGGTCCTTTCCTGGAACAGCAAAACTGTGTCGTCTGCGAACATAAGAGTTTCGCAACCAGCTATGCTGTTTCTACAGAGATCGTTCACATATACCAGGAAAAGAGTTGGGGCCAGTGTACTGCCTTGAGGGACACCATACTCCACTGAAAGCCATTCGCTATTTGTGCTGTCGATGCAAGTACACTGTACTCTTCCAGTTAAGTAGTTCGTGAAGAAATCCAGCGCAATGCCTCTTATCCCAACATTCTGCAAACGAGCCAACAGTATTGGTATTGAAACTGTGTCAAAGGCTTTTTGAAGGTCAAGAAACACTCCTAAACATTTCCTTTGAGACGTTTATTAGCTAATTTTTCGACTATTTTCGACAGGACAGATATAAGTGCAATGGGTCTGTAGTTGCTATGAATAACTTTACTGCCGTTTTTAAAGACTGGCGTGATTTTAGCTCGTTTGAATATGTTTGGAAAAATACCCGAGGAGAAACACAGATTACATAAGTGGGTTATTGGATCTATTAAGGACAGTCTGCACAATTTTAGCATGTCAGACGAGATGAAATCCTCCCCTGGAGCACTACCGGATTTTAGAGATAATATTATAGAGGATATTTCTGTGTTATCGGTAGGGTAAAGAAAGAAGGAACGGGTGTTTGTGCTAGATATAATTGAACTTTTAGAAGCCAGTTTGCTGTCAGTGGTGTTAAGAATAGCAAGCGTGTTGTCAGCTAGGGTTTTTCCGATTCATGTGAAGTATCTATTTACTAGGTTCAGGGAGTCCGTCTTATTTTCGCCTAATCCTAGTAGATCTTCTGCATTGTTTTTATTTGTGTTTATATTACATACATCTTTAATAATTTTCCAGGTATTTTTTATGTCTCCGTTGTATATCTGTAGTTATGATTGATAATATTCTTTTTTTAATGACTTTATTAACTTATTGCATATATTCCTGTACCTACAGTATTCATCTCTTAGCTGTATAGTCATTCGTTTAGACCTACGTTGTAATTTATTCCTTTTTCATATCGATCTAACCACCCCCACAGTAATCCATGGTTTTAAAGGCTTCCTCTTTTTAGGCATAATTTGAGTAGTCGTATTTAAGTCAATAGCCGATTTTATTGTACTGACCAGGATTTCAGCGGCTTCATTAGCATCGCACAGTTTATAATACTGGGTCCAATTTTCCAAGGCTAGGGTTTCTCGGATATCATTATAATTATGTTTGATTTTATGGTAATTTTTCTTCGGTTTTGGACTTGAATCATCGGAAACAGTTCACAAGATAGGGCAATGTTCAGTAAGGTGGTCAAAGATGTGCGTGGTCCAGGTCTTATTACTTATTATAAATTTGTGTCCAACGTAACCGACACGTTTCAAAACCACCTGTAGATGCAATATATTTTAACTAACTTGAAAACAGAACGAGTGGTAATTTGGTTCTTATCAAATTGAAAGTTAAATTTGCATAGTACCAATGCGGGCCAATTTATATAAGTATGATGATTAGACAGTGCAGTGATGCCTGTAGTTGACTGGAATCGTGCAGTACGAGACGTTAGCTTGAAGTGTTTTTTATAAATGGCTCCTAATCTTATATTTATATGTATTCTTATTAACTTTGATTTTAGTTTAAGTTATGAAACAGGTAAGTTTTTTTAACACGCTTGCTCGTAAAATAATTATGAAACAGGTAAGTTTTTAGGGTTCCGTACCAAAAATGGTAAAAAAGGAACCCTTATGGTGCGACTCCGTCCGTCTGTCTATCTGTCTGTCACAAAGTGAAATATCTCACGAACTACATAAGCTATCAATTTGAAATTTGGAATAAATGAGAGTTATCCGCGTGCATGGAAAATGAAAAATTGAAATATAAATTTAAATTTACTATGAAAAATTACGAATTTGAGTAGGGGGCAAAAAAAATATTCAACTATGAGAACAAGTGGGGTATCATATGAAATGGCTTGAGTTGCACTTTTCGAAACACTTTTTCCTTTTTTTGTACATTGGTAAAATTTCGATTTATGAAGGAAAATGTAAAATAAATACCATTCCCCCCTTATCTCCGAAGTTATCAAAGCGAAAAAATTGAAGTAATTACTTGTGATTAAGATAAACATAAATATTACTGGAAAAGTATAAAATTCTCAAACTCAAAATTATATTTATTCAAGTAGGCCCAGTAACAAGCACTTTCAAATCGTCAGGTAGAAACATAATCTTAAGCTAATTACTTAGAGTAATTTATTAAACATAAAATGTAACATTTATATGAAATATTAAAAATTTTATATAAAAAAATACTAGTCTAGAATGTTTCTAGAAAGACAATCTAATGTCAAAAAATAAATAAAACGAGAATAATTAATTAAAAACACAATGTCAAATTTTTCCAAACGGAATAAATAAATTATAAATCCAGTCAAAATTAGTCCCAAGAAGTTTTATCATTCATGTAGTCTTGTGCGTAAATAAGTTTACGTTTCACATAGTTTATGAATTTATTAATAGATAACTCAGTTACGTTTCCAGGAAGTTTGTTAAAAAACCTTACACAATTACCCATGAATGATTTTTTTATTTTTTGGAGCCGAGTGGTGGGCACCGCGAGCTTATGCTTATTTCTAGTATTAATATTATGTATGTCACAGTTTCTCCTAAAATAGACAATGTTTTTATGTACATACAAAATATTTTCATAGATAATAATATATTGACAATGCAATGTCATGATATTAATATTTTTAAACTTATCCCTAAGTGAGTCTCTCTGTTTCAATCTATATATCGCCCGAATAGCCCGTTTCTGCAGAACAAAAATCGAATGAATGTCCGAGGCACTGCCCCACAATAAAATACCATATGACATAATGCTATGGACATAGCTAAAATATACTAATCGAGCTGTTTTCACGTCTGTTAATTGACGGATCTTACTCACTGCAAATGCTGCAGAACTCAGTCTATTCGAGAGATTAGCAATATGGGGACCCTATTGAAGCTTAGAATCTAACGTTAAACCAAGAAAAACCATGCTATCAACTAGTTCCAATTCCTCATCTTTCACAAAGACACTCCCTTGCTCGTGTTCAACGTGATTCGTGAGAAATTTAATACATTTAGTATTCTTCTCATTTAACAATAAATTATTAATATTAAACCAATTTACTACTTTAGAAATAGCATTGTTTACGTCATTGCAAGCTTGTCATTGTCATTGCATTTACGTCTTATAAGTTTGAAAATAAGTGAGGTGTCATCAGCAAATAATACTATATCATGGTGGGTCTCTAACTTTTTCTGTTATCTAGCGTATTTTTTGTTTTGTTTTGATTCTTAGGAGGGGGCAAAAAAATATATTCAAGTATTAGGTCCAAAGGGGTATCATATGAAAGAGCTTGAGTTGCACTTTTTGAAACACTTTTTCTTTTTTTTTACATTGGTAAAATTTTGATCTATCAAGGAAAATGTAAAAAAATACCAATCCCCCCCTTATCTCCGAAGTTATCAAACCCAACAATTTGAAATAATTACTTATTATTAAGATAAGCATAAATATTACTGGAAAAGTATTTTTTTTCTGTATCTAGCATATTTTTTGTTTTATTTACAAAAATCATTTCCTAGTTAAGTTTACAATTTAATCAACTTTATAAGTATTTTTTCGTTTTGAAATTCCTATAAGACTATAATAGAAATACTCTCTTTCAAATAAAACAAAAATAATAGAGATCGGTTCACGTGATAACAATAATCGCTAAAAGACCAACATACATACTAAGCTGATTGCCCTTGCACGTTAGTACCAAATGGAGCCGATAGATGGCGCTGACCCCATTCGCGCTGTTAAGATTTTTCTAGAATAAATGGGGTTGGGATGGGGACGCGTATATTTATTTTCAATAGCAGGTCAAAAAATGATCGCGATTCAAGTGTCTTGGTGTAAAAGTTACTCGTTGTTTGAAATTGAATTCTATGGTATTGGGTTAAAATAAGTAATTTAACAAATATTGGGACATTTACTTTACCTTGGGTTAATTGTTAGTTTGTACGGAACCCTCGGTGCGCGAGTCAGACTAGCACTTGACCGGTTTTGTTTGTCAGCACTTTGCTCTCCTCACTTTGCTTCACTCTGCCTCTTATAACGTCGTTTTTAGGCTCATAATCCTGGGTATTAAACACGCGTGTTTTATAAAATTACGGCACTTGTGTTATATGGTCATATCCCGATTAAGAAACGTTGTCACCTTGCAGCAAGATGTATCTGGACACTGCGCATTCTTAGATTAACCAGGTTGTACAGGATTTTTTTAATTATCTGCAAATGAATTTCTAAATTTCTTACTTGATAAAACGAATTATATCCTTTTTGTGAATTAATTGATTGTATATTCTTGGAAACGAATTGGTACCGGTAGGTACATACTTTTCTATTATTACTTGCTAAGTGATTAAACGATGGCAGGCAGTTACGCTTCCACTAATATTAGGCATGTAGCGTAAGGTTTGAAATTATGAAGAGAATAATATATTTGATAAAAAAATCTACACTACCAAAGATAATTGCCTAAGAATGCTACACAATAAAATCACTTTTTTCAGCTATCCACGGACCTTGCTTGACCATTGGCGGGATTTGCGTTTTGTCTACGGAATGCCCTAACGATAGGCGTGTCCTGGGTAATGGATTGTGCCTTGTTCAGCAGAAAAACGGAATCGTATGTTGTCATTCTTGTAAGTTGTCTCACAGGACACGGCTACCACAAATCCTACCTATACCGCTTCAAGATAACCACCGATGACCTTTGCCCGTGCGATGGAAGCATCTCACATTCTATCGACCACCTTTTAAAAGACTGCCCGAAATTTACAAACCCGAGATTTAACCACGAAATCACCTGTCATAATCTCCATGTAGAACCATATAACCTGCAGGAAATCATTCGTAAATAAAGTACAATAGCCTCTTTTTGCAAACTGCCACCTCCGTAGTTAATAAGCTGAAAAAGTTCAATGGCACATAGTTCATTCTTCATTTCACCCATCATCCATTACAACCATCCTCATCATTCATACACAGAATCAATTATTCATTCAGTAATCACTTATTACCGTACAGTAATCGCGGCTTCAGTCGCCCGTATATTTCGCGGGGACTGTTTCTGGTAAAATCAAAGTGATAAAAAAAAAGTTGTCGGCGAAAGTGCTAAATTGAAAGTACAATATTTCTAAAGTGGATTACCATTTTTAGTGCCCATCTCGGAAAGTCGATGTCAAAAACGCGGCGGCGAATGCATAGAGAAACAGCAAAAGTGCCCTCCAAACCTCACATTTTCACGAGCCACCGATTGCAGCGCGCACGAAAAATGTTGTATTTTAGTTAATTAAGTTTGTTGATTTCCTTCATTTGCTAGTGCATTTGCAAGTGAATAATAAAATAAATCCTCTGTATATTTTTTTATTTTTAGTTCTGAATGTTTTCTGTCGCCATTGTTTGTTTGAAATACGTACGAGTGCAGAAGGTGCTCAAATTTAATATGGACACGAGTCAAGTCCATCGTAACGAGCTTGGTGAGGCTTTGTTGAGCTTCTCGCCTATTTCTGTGCCCAAATATGTTCGTGTAAAATGCAGGATGGTCGCAACTAAATATAATCAGGTAAAGTATACTTATAGAACGGTTTACTTGGTTCCATTGGTTATGTTAGCTTAAAGCCTTAAACCATAAAAATGGACCTAGCTAGGAACAATTATATAATCATCAATTAATCAATATCAATAATCAATTAATATATAAGCATCTTGAATTAACTAGGAAAGTTGCTTACGGTGGCGTCGTTGATCGGGTCGCCGCCGTCCCTAACATGTGGTTGAGGGAGGCGATGGCGGAGATATGCGTCATACTCGTGATCGGGTGCTGTTTGTGGAGTCCGGACTGTTAGTGCTTGAATTTTAAAAAATATCCTCCGACTCCTAACCGCTGAGGAGTTGTACCTACCTTCCATCATCAGCCCACCAACATGAAGAATAGAATAGCTATAGCAAATAAATGAATCACTTAATACTTGCCTGTCAAATTGAGGGTTGCCCTCGTTCCCTGGGATCCCATCATCAGATCCTGACGTGTAATGTTTGACATTGATTTATTATTTGTTTATATATATATTATATATATATATATATTATTCTTCTCAATCTTTATCTTTAGTCTGACATTGCTACACTTTGATTTGACATTAATAAAACAATAGATAATTTAAATGACATGCATATTGAGAGTCAAATTATTGTACGCCACACTCTGGCTGATTGTGATGTAACCATTTATAACCACTCACATTCAAACAATAAATGATTTGTATTTGTATATTTGTAAGAATTGTGCCGTCCACACTGAACTGATGACTACCAGACGCAAATACCTAAACAGCTTCAGAAAAAAAATTAAACACGTAATACTTGCCTGTAAAATTTGTGGGTTGCCCTCGATTTCCCTGGGATCCCATCATAGGATCCTGAATTGGTGACAATGGGACCACCTCAGGAGTGTAAGTATTAAAATTAAAAAATGATTTTTAAAATCGGGCCACAATTGACGGAGATCTCGGCGAACGTACATAAAAAAAAATATACAGTGAAACATAAAAGATCCTCCTTTTTTTAGTCGGTTAAAAAGTTTTTTATTCATATTGTTATATTCAATAACTCTGCATTTCATGACGGTAGCTTGTAGGTACTTGTACAAACAAATAAAAATCACCCAGATAGCAATTTAAACTTGTATCGGACTTGCTACAAGTTTGATGTATCAAAAGTGAAGGTTTGTGACAAGTTTGCCATGGCAAGTGTATACACTTCACGCAAGTTTGATTCAAACTTCCTAGTTTCCCAGGAACAACCTTGCATGGAGTTTGTTTCAACAAACTACATGCAATACTGAAATCACAAAGTTTATGCAATGTTGCCCCAACAAACTTGGTCAATGTTTGTTTAGCCAACATGAAATTGGGCTATATCAGAGTAGGTTTTCATAAATAAAAATAAAATAAAAAAAAATGTCTGCAAATGCCGTCTTTGGCGTCGGTGTCACGAATCGTCGATGACGTGATTTCACGTGTTTGGCGGTGAAAAGGTTAAATGGGAATTAATATATTTGTTCCCAAGTATTGAATGTTTTCCGTGTATTGTATGTACATGTTAAGCGCGCATGACATATTCAAAGGTGTCACATCAGTTAACTTATACAAATATGTAGCTTAATTCATGAAAATAATTTATACAATTGAATGAGCTCTCAAATGCACTGTGGATTAAAACAGCAGTGTACATAATACAAAAAAATATTAATAACTACATAGCAGTGTATATGCTATCATTAACTCCAGAAATGCTTTTCTTACCAACAGCAAAAGCCTTTCTAGAGTTTTCTGCAGGACTATAGGCTATGCCAATTTGTGTGATTTTTTTTTATATAGTGTAAATACTTCCTTCTTTTTGTCCTAACTTTCGCCTGATTCAGCCAGTCACTAATTATTTCTTTTATATTATTTTCTGTCGCATCTTCGTAAACTTTCTTGCAGATTTCTAAAAAAAAAACTTTAATTAAAAACCCGTAACACAAAAAAAATAGTATTGCCTTTGAGTGAAGTGTGTGGTGGGCGAATTGAAAGCGCTGACAGCGCACGTCGTGGCATAAATATACATAAGGTGGAAGTACTAGTGCCCGACGCGGTACTAGTACTCGACGAATATAATTTAACTAGCGAATAATAAACTAAGATTGATCACGACATCATTTTTATGTTACTAAATGTTAGTGACTTCAATATTTCTTATCACAATTTCAAGACAAATAACATATTTATAAGTTATGAACATATTTTTTTAAAGCAGCTGCCATCAATTGGGACAATGAGTTAAACCTTCAAGTCCCAATAAATGTCAGTCTGTCATTCATGACATTTGTACTGAAATGACATCTATTGGGACTGCCATCATAACCGCCTGCCATTTACTCGTACATTCGGATTGATTACCAAATTCTTATATTATCAGGATTTTTTATAAGATCACCATCTGAAACGAATTCCATATCACTAACTTGAGTAAATACCTCGTCTCCCAAACCGTATGAAACTGTTTAATACATCTTAAATGAGCATAATATCGTGATTCAAATAAATATTTTCTGTTGACATGTCGGGCACTAGTACTTCTACCTTATTCATGGGTCCTTTGGAATACAACCGGGAAAAATGAAATGTCGGAAACTCGATATTTTTCACGTTTCAACCCCCATATCTCCGCCATTTTTTTATTAAAACTGATTCCACCATAATTTCCAAAAACTGACTCGACAAAATAATTTTACTTACATACCTATCCTTATTGAACGTACTCACAAAATTTCATGTATGTAAACAAAATATACTTACGAAATATTATTTTACGTTTCTGTTTTCAAAAATGTATTTTTATTTGAATTTTTCATTTTTCACTTCGTCCTGTAAAATTCTCCTCAATGTATTAGTGGTCAGACTTCGGATGTTTCTGCCACCAATATCAGCCAAAAACGACACCTGAATAACAAGTTGTTATTTACAACCTAACGAAAAGAAATTAAAAAAACTGTTTGTATATGTATACTTACAACTGCCTGTTGGTTCCGACTTATTTCTAACTGTTCATTGAAATGACAAAAGCTCGCAGCATCCTTTACAGGAAGACTTGCCAATAATTCAGAAATTGCTAAATTCTCTTCCGTAGGTACATTACAGGCGTCTGCTGCATGTTTTCCTAACAGTAAGTCAACTTTTCTGTTTAGATGGAACCATTTGCTTGGCTAGGTCAGTCACAACTTGAATTAGATGAGTCTGTTGGATACCAAACTGCTTGCTTATAGGGCAGCCTGTAACAAAAATAATCAATTGAAGTCTTTTAACTACAATTATTACTATTGTCAAAAAGTGGCAAAAAGTTATAAAAATAATGAAACACTTACCCATTACACAGTTTGTGACATCACGTTTGTGAGTGGGAGTGGATGAAGTGGTCACGTTTGGGTTATTTTCAGTCAAGTTTCGTTCTATTGGCCCATTATTGGCAAATTCTGCAATATCTGCATCACTAACTTCAGGCACTGCTTGAAACAAAGAAAATCATGTAATAAAAGGCTTCTTCTAGATAATTAAGGATAATACTTGCCCAATGGAAAGTTTCTGTCTACACTTTCGTTAGAACAGTGACTCCCAGCAAAGTCTGCATCTTCTGCCATATTATTGGAAACTTTGGCAATATCTGCTTCAACTTTTCAGCAATCAGATATGAATGCAGAAGAAAAAAAAAAGATTAGTAATGTCTACATCAAAGGTGTACCAAAACCCCTATAACAACCGCTTAACCTTTTCACCGCTAGATGGTAAAGCAACTTGACGTGCCACCTCACGCCACAAGGGTAAAAAAATAATGGATAAAGAAATAATGCCAACATGAAATTGGGGGGTCACCCCCACTTAAACTAATATCGTTAGTGCTAATTTCATTACACCTAACAACGTTCGATATAGTTTTCATTAGCCCTAATATTCGGATAACTAATTTTATATGGCATAATATTTTGCTGCGCCTTATTTCAAACCTAATCATTCCTAATACTAAACATTAAGTGTGCTAATATATTGGAAAGCAATAATCATTTTTCCTAATGGTTACTAAGCCTAATGATTAATGTGCCTAATGATCACTATGTTTAATGTTCACTACACCTAATTTCGTCACACCTAACTATCACTTGACCTATTAACTTTTGCTCTAATGTTTGACTAGTACTAATTAATGCATCCCTGATGAACAGGCTACTTTTTACCGCGGAGTATGTCGCGGCCGTCTCATGATAGACATCCTAATCTCGTCAAAATGGGAGCCAATAATGCACGGCCAAATGATGTACGGCCCGATAATCCGTGTCCAGTTTTCGTGGACGTGGATTATTGGATCGTGCATTATCAGGGCGGACGAAAATGGCATGTCAAAAAGCGAAGTCTATCTTAGGTCGGTTAGGTTAGGGTTCACTTGTGTCCCTCAGACCAGAAATAGACACCCCGCGCAGCGGGGTGGCGTCGACTTGCTGTACGGCTATCACAAGACGGCGCACGAGCTCTCTCATTTTTTCTCGCATGATACTTCTCTGTCTAATTCGAGTGAGCTAGATAGACATCGGATTACCCACCTATTCTACCCTAAGGCAGGTCAGTGTAGGTAAGACGACGAGCGAAGCGAGGAGGAGTGTTAGGTAGAACTGCGACCCTACAGCGAGCGAGTAAAGCGAGCGTGCCGCGGCAGCGGCCGGCGAAGCGCCAGAACCGACATTATAAGAAAAAAAACAGTGAAATAAAATTAGTACTACTGACAATTCGGGATAATGACATTAGGGCTAAAATACTTAGGCAAAATGAAGATTCGGGTTAGTGATTTTAGAGACATTGATAATAAGGTGTAGTCATTATTAGGCATTGCAATATTAGGCTTAGGAAGAAATCGGTCAAATAAAATTAGTCTTAGTGAGAATTCGGTCATGAGAAATTAGTTATTATGAAAATTCGGGATACTGAAATTAGGGCTAATGAATAATTAGGAACAATGAAAATTCGGGTTTGTGATTTTAGGGTTAATGAAATTAGGGCTAGTAAAATTAGGTATGAAATTATTAGGGCTAACGGAGGGGAACCGAAATTGGGCTGGATTGTAGGTTTTCATAAATAAAAAAAATGTCGGCAAATGCCGTCTTTGGCGTCGGTGTCACGAATCGTCGATGACGTGATTTCACGTGTTTGGCGGTGAAAAGGTTAAGTAAACAGTAGCTAATCTGTGTTATTATTAATTGCAATTTAGGTTTTGGTACACTTTGCATAATATATGCCCAAAGTCTATTCGTTTCGTTGTAACTTGGTGCTTGTGTCAGTCAGTTGTTTTTTTTTTCGTTTTATAAACGAAAATAATAATTAGATACAGATAATATTTAATAAAAGTTAGATATAGATAGATATCACAGTTGTAATCTTTAAAGTCAATTGTATAATGTGGTAAACTTCGTGTCACAATAAATATTTTTTTACTTTACTTTAAAATTGTTCCGAGATGACCAGCTGTCACACACATAAAGCTACAGTAGAAACTTAATAATAGCTAGCAAAAATAAAATGATGGCATTTACCATATGTATAGTCTCCAGCTGGAACAATGAGTGGGCAATTT
This sequence comes from Epinotia demarniana, assembly GCA_945867215.1. Lineage (NCBI taxonomy): Eukaryota > Metazoa > Arthropoda > Insecta > Lepidoptera > Tortricidae > Epinotia > Epinotia demarniana. Next base: position 31,124,004 of record OX244259.1, on the reverse strand, counting down.
GGCTCAGTAGTATTACTGGATTTTTTATTTTTTTCTGCTCCTGCCACCGGTGTTTTTAACTTGGCAATTGGTTTAGGCGGAATAGGGTAATTAGAAATATTTATTTCCTTTTTTTATAGGTTGGGTTTTAGTCTTTTTTAAAGTGGGGAATTCTTCTCCTGAGTTCTCTCCAAGGTCTTCTGGCAGGTAAACATTTCTTATTTTTCTTTTCCTTTTTCTCACTTCGTCATCAGAGTCCAAATTTGATGTTTCCTCTGCTTTTTTTAAATGGATTAGTGCCTCTGAATATGTTTCTGAAAGTAAAGTTGGATTTTCACTTTTAATACAATTTGAATATTTAACAGACTGTTTGAAAGAAGAAGAAGTTGAAAAGTTAATTATTAAATAAGTCCTATTATCTAAAAATAGAATACCATAGTATTTTAGAATTTCCATTGTACTGGGGCCATGTATCCTCAGGTTCAGCTTTCCTTTTTAATAAATTTTCTTTTAATTCTTCTGTGCGTACATTAAGATAGTAACATGAACATTCATTCACTATCCAATTTGAAGCAATTATGCCTGGTGCGTCATCCTCATCCACAAATTTGACATTAACAAGATTTGCCATTATGTAATATCTGAAAATACATTTTAAATCACTATCAGATATTACAATTTAACACAATCATCTTAACAGTTGACCTGAGAAGAATATCCACCATTATAACATACCCATAGAAAATAATCATCCTCTTTGACAAAGCCAACACGACCAGGAGGAAAGGACATTATGGAAGAAACAGGCCTTGCAAATTAAATACTATGAATGCAGCATTTTGATCGCAACATGGTGATCATTTAAAGGGAGAAGTACAACTTTACCCACAACGTCTGACACAGGTTTTTCACAAAGATTTAATTTGTTTTTTACAACATGTATTCCTATGCATGAACTTTCTATTAATGGAGCATCAAAGAAGTTTTCTTTTGTTGCAAACTCTTCACAAAGTATAACCATGCCCCTTGCATGTCTGGAAAACACTATATTGCGCACTGCTACAATACTACCATCTTTTAAAACGCAATAAGATTCTGGGTGTGTTGTTTTTATTACAAAAGAATGAAATTTGATTGAATTGAACTGCTGTAATCTGTCACAGCCTGGCAAAAGCATGTCCGATGTGTGAGGTTTTGAGAAATGTGGGTAAACAGAACTACATGGTGCCATATTTTTAGCCCAAAAGTTAGTATTGGATATTTCTCCAAACCTCTTAATTATTTGCTGAAAGGGTTTGTCCCCTTTTCTGATATTCCTTTTGAAAAACTGTAATAAAATCAAAGGGAAATGCTGAACAGGAATCAAGTGCACCAAATTCAAAGACATCATCACTAAGGTGTATGAGACCATGTAAATTATAAGTTGCCATTTGGGGGCCATAAATATTGATGAAAGTTTTGACAAAATGTTTTAGAAGATTTCTACCATAATATTGACTCAAAACAATATTCAGGGTTTAATAATATACTCATAGAAACAGTAAGGCTTAGAAAATTGTCATTATATGATTAATATTCAGACCGCAATTTTAAAAGTACCTACTAATGGCAGCAAATGGCAGCATAGCAGAAATTGGCGAAATTCAGTTGCCTTCCACCTTTTTACTTCATCTAAAGATCGTGGTTACCTATTAAACTCTAAAGGCATGTTCTTGGCAAGTGCAACCAGATCAATGCTAATGGCATTTAAAATTTGACGAGGTAGTTTTAATGGGACTGGTCCAAACATCCATAAATAAATAAGAGTGCGCACAACTCCAAGGCAAACAAGGTGCATGTAATCCAATGGGAAACTTTTAATAAAATTTATTCCAGAAAGTTTCTTAGTGCCACAATACACACTAATAGGGAAGCCCACTCATTTTAAAGAAGGAGCATTAGAGACTAAACCTAGAATTGGCCAAAACTCCATTGAACTACTTTTAAACAATGGTACTCCATCAATATTTATTAGTAGATGAATTTCGCTTTCATTTTCTGTAACTAATTCCCATTTTTTATCAAGTTTTTCTCTAAACCAATATGCGAGTAATGACCCGGTTCTACAATTCGAGTGATAACATTTTCTGGAGTCTTAAGCAATGATCTAGCATCTGCAGGCAAGTCAAAACAGTTATGATTCTTTAAAATGTTCAACAATGCATTTATGGCAACATGTGTCACTTGGTATTTAAGAGCCCAATGTCTTAAATTATTTATAAATGAATCATTTATATCCACTGGATTAACTTGATTTTCATGGTCACTATCAGATAAAGGATGTTCTTCGATTAAATTGTGGTACACGGAATAATTTTCAGAAGATGCCGTACTTGGTTGGATACTCCTATCCAGGAGAATAGGGGAATTGGAATGACGTGGAAAGGAACCCTGGTCAATATTGTCAAATTCATTTTCTTCAATTGGCGGCATCATTTCTTGATAAGAAAATGATATGTTTTCCTCCGAGTGGTTGTCATGGGTAGAAATATTTGCATGAGTTTGTGCCGTCTGTGCCATTCCATCTTTTAATCTTTTTAATTGTCCTTGCCTCGACATCAGGAAATAAGGTTTTCGAGACATGCTTGTGGTTGATCCTAAAGAAAATGACAACGTTACTTAAAGGTCAGGTAGTAAGTAAATTAAATACTGACAATAATATACTGACTGAGACAACCGGTGGAGTGTGTAGACCACTAAATAATAATAAACAATCAAAAAGGATTTATTTATACTCTGGCGTAATTCAGGCGCCTGTATCAGAAAGAATATTTCCCATTTTAGCTATGGTTTCATCAAAACACGACACTAACACGATTTTTCAATTACTGAATGACTTTAAAGTTTTTAGCGCCAATAGAAACTGCTGGCCTGCGTTTTCGGGCGTTGTGACGGATTTCAGTTTCGCCCTTATAAACGCAGTTTGTTTAGCATTTAGCGAATTTTCGCTAGCAAATTATTTACAAAAATGCTATAAAAGCTTAGAAGAAGGTAGTGAAGAAGAAAGACCTCATACACCTATATTTTTATGTTGCGCTCATCTCGTAAAATGTTTGTGTAAAGACGTTGATAAATGCGGTTCACTAGAAAAAAATATTTTAAAAGACTTTTTAGTCAGTGTCATTTTGATGAAAGATTTGAAAACTATCGACGATTTTGTCTCAAATCTTTACATTTTACTCCATACCCGATATCATACACGTAATGTTGTAAACGCTTACAATCGTCTTGTAAGCCTTTGCCGTGACACGTGTCCAGATGTCGTCGAGTTATTGGAAAACATGCAATCTGTTACATCACCGAAACCTGATGATGACAAAATTAGAGACAGTGCAAACTATGCAAATAGTCCTTTTTACATTAGATGCATGGCAAATCTATCATCGAAAGTTCTAGATTCAGAGAGGATTGAATTAAATAAATTTTATGATTTAAAATTATTTGAGGATTTTCTTACCAAATACATACCGTATTTACCACTCTGGAGCAACTTATTAAAAATTAAGCGGGTTAGCAACTCCCCTGTCGAAAATTATTTTGGGCAACTAAAACGAACAATATTGAAAGGCCGGCATAATTTAAAATGCACTCAACTTATTAGAAATTTAATGCGCGACACTAAAGCTATTTCAAAAGAAATACTTAACAAGATACCAAAGAAAAATCTTACGAAAACTGTTAAAGTTAACCAAGATGAAGAAGTTTGGCAGAAAAAGAGAAAACCAGTGCATAGTCATTTCGATGGTCGACATTTGAAAACGGATTCAGTGGAAAGTGATGTCGAAATAGAAGCATTACAAAATACACACTACATTTGTAAATATTGCAGACATGACACCAGTTATGAAGTAAAAATAACGAAGTGGGTTCAGTGTGAGACTTGCCTAGAATGGGTGCACCAATCATGTGCTAAAGAATTTTTGGATAAAGATTATGATTTTTCAGGTGAATATGTATGCGAATATTGTAAATCCAAAATAGTATCACTTCATTCTCCGATACCATATCAGTCAGCAGTGTCTGACTGCAGTAGTCATGCAAATATGGATGTGTTTGAAAACGGATTAGTGACTGATCCTAATTATTATAAGGTAACACCGAGAGACTATTACATTACAAAACTCTATTCTATACCACATGTGAAGGAATTGAGAGCCTCTGATTTCCATTCGCTTCTTCCGAAAACACATGTAATAAGTACTGTCGTTGACCATGCTTTTCATATAATAAATGAAAATAATGATAACTATGTTAAAAATTGTGGATTGTCCTCAATCATTTTTGGTCTGTACGAAAAGTATGACGTTAATCATTTTGATTGGCCATTGGATAAGGAGACAGTTTTTCCAATTTGCACGAACGATCACTTCACGTTCGTTATATTAAAACTAAGCAACAAAGCATTACCATTATTGATCCTTTGGGCAATGAATCTGGATATAAGAAAAAATACTTACGTCACATTAACAATTTATTAAGAAAATTAAACTACGATTTTGAAATAAATAAAGTTGACATATTAAAACATCGTAAGCAAACTGACAATAATAACTGCGGTCCAATGATTATATACTTCTTTTGGTGCATTGTTAATACTAAGAAACTGGATGGCAACGGTAAAAAATTTATATTTTCTATTTTGCGTGTAAATAACAGGGTTGATCAATTCTCTACCCATTCTCTGTTAATGTCAATCCCTCTCAGCTCGGTTGATATCTAAAATATCTAAATCTCACAGACACAAGGTCACATCCACTGGTATGAAGTCAAATCTTTGGCAATGTTTTATTTATCATTGTCTACACGTGTGTCAAAATAAGTCATATCTTCAAAAATCGTTCGGTCGATAGCAATTTTTCGGTCACTGACTGCACAGTAAGCGAGGTTAGTGGACTCTGAAAGCTTTTTATGAAAGCTCTTGATGTAAAGCTTCTCCTAATGTTAATTTAAAACCGTCTTATTGTGTACAAGTGTGTCATAATAAGTCATATCTTCAAAAACCGTTCGGCCGATAACAATTTTTCGGTCACTGACTACACAGTTAGCGAGGTTAGTGGACTCTGAAAGCTTTTTATGAAAGCTCTTGATGTAAAGCTTCTCCTGATGTGAATTGAAAACCGTCTTATTGTGTACACGTGTGTCAAAATAAGTCATCGTTAAGAATCGTTCGGTCGATAACATATTTTCAGTAACTGACTACACAGTAAGCGAGGTTGATGAGATGCAATTAATACTGTAGCTAACTATTGGATTGATCACCTGATAATTAGTGAGAGTTTAATTGATAATTTGTACTCATCTTTCCTTCTCTGCAGGAAGGCTAAGATTATTTAGACCAATTGAACAACTTAGTGAGAGATAATTTTGTTTCTACTAGTTACTGATTTATAATACAGTAAATATTCGTTTAAATAATCAAGAGTAGAGTAGTTTGGTAAAGTACGGTACATGAGTTAAGTGGAAGTTAAGTTAGAGCACTAGTCCTTAGATTTGATCATGGTGTCTGGACTACCGTGCCCTCCGTGAAAATTTTTGTCTTAATGTAATTGTGTCTCTAAGTACAGGCGAACGAAAGTGAGGCCTGATATGCCAATATTATTGATAGAGTGACCATACCCTGGGGTAACCATTCCCATTTATATAGATTTGAGGCATGCAAGGAAGCATAAGCCAAGTTATGTCCTTGATCATAGTCGACCTTCACAGGTGTCCGTGAAAGGCTTAACATTTATAATTTATATTATGAGGAGCTGAGGACTCCAATGGCATTAGATTTTTAGCATAATGAAAAGGTACCGATACCACAAAGAGTAATGATACATAAAAGATGGAGAATTTTAAATATATTGATTTTTTTAATGAAATGTTTAAACTTAATATACCTAAGTAATATAATCTTCAAGTGGTCCCTTAAAAACATTTTTTTTCAACAATATTGTAAGCAAGTAACATGCGTTTCATTTTTTTTGTGCCACCCCGGGGGTGAAGGAAACTTTCGGGGAAGGTGTAGTATGGCGATTGGCCGCAATTAGTGTTTAGCAGTAACACAATAGTTTACTGCTACATAAACGCATATTGCTTGTATCAGCGATAACCTAACATGTATAAAATAGGGTGTTTTATTAAATAAAGGTGCATTACACTCCAGAGACTTGTCTTATCATTCTCAACATAGTTCACAGGGTTAGTGGACTCAGAAAGCTTTTTATGAAAGCTCTTGATGTAAAGCTTCTCCTGATGTTAATTTAAAACCGTCTTATTGTGTACAAGTGTGTCATAATAAGTCATATCTTCAAAAACCGTTCGGCCGATACCAATTTTTCGGTCACTGACTACACAGTTAGCGAGGTTAGTGGACTCTGAAAGCTTTTTATGAAAGCTCTATATGTAAAGCTCCTCCTGATGTGAATTGAAAACCGTCTTATTGTGTACACGTGTGTCAAAATAAGTCATCCTTAAGAATCGTTCGGCCGATAACATATTTTCAGTAACTGACTACACAGTTAGCGAAGTTAGTGGACTCTGAAAGCTTTTTATGAAAGCTCTTGATGTAAAGCTTCTCTTGATGTTAACTTGGAACCGTGTTATTGTGTACAAGTGTGTCATAATAAGTCATATCTTCAAAAACCGCTCGGCCGATAACATATTTTCAGTAACTGACGGCACAGTTAGAGAGGTTAGTGGATTCTGAAAGCTTTTTATGAAAGCTCTTGATGTAAATCTTCTCCTGATGTAAATTGGAAACCATCTTATTGTGTACAAGTGTGTCATAATAAGTCATATCTTCAAAAATCGTTCGGCCGATAACAATTTTTCGGTCACTGACTACACAGTTAGCAAGGTTAGTGGACTCTGAAAGCTTTTTATGAAAGCTCTTGATGTAAAGCTTCTCTTGATGTGGATTAAAAACCGTCTTATTGTGTACACGTGTGTCATAATAAGTCATATCTTCAAAAACCGTTCGGCCGATAGCAATTTTTCGGTCACTGACTACACAGTTAGCGAGGTTAGTGGACTCTGAAAGCTTTTTATGAAAGCTCTTGATGTAAAGCTTCTCCTGATGTGAATTGGACACCGTCTTATTGTCTACACGTGTGTCAAAATAAGCCATATCCTTAGGAATCGTTCGGCCGATAACAATTTTTCAGTCACTGACTACACAGTTAGCGAGGTTAGTGGACTCTGAAAGCTTTTTATGAAAGCTCTTGATTTAAAGCTTCCCCTGATGTGAATGGGAAACCGTCTTATTGTGTACACGTGTGTCAAAATAAGTCATATCCTTAAGAATCGTTCGGCCGATATTATATTTTCAGTAACTGACTGCACAGTTAGCGAGGTTAGTGGACTCTGAAAGCTTTTTATGAAAGCTCTTGATGTAAATCTTCTCCTGATGTAAATTGGAAACCGTCTTATTGTGTACACGTGTGTCAAAATAAGTCATCCTTAAGAATCGTTCGGCCGATAACATATTTTCAGTAACTGACTACACAGTTAGCGAGGTTTGTGGGCTCTGAAAGCTTTTTATGAAAGCTCTTGATGTAAAGATTCTCTTGATGTTAATTTGAAACCGTCTTATTGTGTACAAGTGTGTCATAATAAGTCATATCTTCAAAAATCGTTCGGCCGATAACAATTTTTCGGTCACTGACTACACAGTTAGCGAGGTTAGTGGACTCTGAAAGCTTTTTATGAAAGCGCTTGATGTAAAGCTTCTCCTGATGTTAATTTGAAACCGTCTTATTTTGTACAAGTTACTCATAATAAGTCATATCTTAAAAAACCGTTCGGCCGATGACAATTTTTCGCTCACTGACTACACAGTTAGCGAGGTTAGTGGACTCTGAAAGCTTTTTATGAAAGCTCTATATGTAAAGCTTCTCCTGATGTGAATTGAAAACCGTCTTATTGTGTACACGTGTGTCAAAATAAGTCATCGTTAAGAATGGTTCGGCCGATAACATATTTTCAGTAACTGACTACACAGTTAGCGAGGTTAGTGAACTCTGAAAGATTTTTATGTAAGCTCTTGATGTAAAGCTTCTCCTGATGTTAATTTGAAACCGTCTTATTGTGTACAAGTGTGTCATAATAAGTCATATCTTCAAAAACCGTTCGGCAGTTAGCGAGGTTAGTGGACTCTGAAAGCTTTTTATGAAAGCTCTTGATGTAAAACTTCTCCTGATGTGAATTGGAAACCGTCTTATTGTGTACACGTGTGTCAAAACAAGTCATATCTCCAAAAACCGTACGGCCGATAACAATTTTTCGGTCACTGACTACACAGTTAGCGAGCTTAGTGGACTCTGAAAGCTTTGTATGAAAGCTCGTGATTTAGAGCTTCTATTTATGTGAATTTGACACCGTCTTATTCTATAGAAGTGGTTAGTTTTTTCGTGTCGTTACTACGCGACGGCAGGACTGATTACATCATTTTTATTTTATGCAGGTGATCAAATATTTAGTAATACTTTATTGTAAGAATTAGGCTCTCTTATTTTCTTGTTCATTGTTATATTTAAGCCTTAATTTTTTAGCAAATACGCTTTAAAAATGTTGACTCCTTAATTTGGTCGGGTTATCGCTCGCCGATAACTTTGGCCGCTAACTTCACACCGGTTAAGCAGTGCAGGTTTATAAGAATAATAAATACTCTTTATTGCACCACGACACGACAAGAGAAAATATTAAGGTGATCATGATGAAGAAGACTGCGCTGATATATCTAAAATGGAATATGGGATGTGAGACCGGAGATATATTGCAACACCACCACCTCCTCTACCAATATGGTCATTTCGGACCAGACAAAACCCAGGCAAAGAATACGAAGAAAAACAAGGTTTGAGTCAGATGCCCTACCGCGGTAGCCCCTCAGGATTCAGAGTGGCTACCGCGAAGTGAAAACGAACTTCGTTCGAATATCTCCCTCTCTGTCGCTCGAACTAGCAAGTGCAACAGAGACGGAGATACACGAACGGAATTCGTTTTCGTTTCGCGGTTGGGCCTCTGAAACCAAAATAACATCAATTTTGCTTAACTCAAATAAGGCAACACTGGAGGCCGGTAATGTGTCTCAAAACGGCAAGGGCATGTGGCAGTGAGCATACACAGTTACCTCCAATATATTTTACTGTTCATTACAAGTTGCCAGCTTGTTGTTAACGAGTTAGATTTAATTGTTAAAAATGTCTCAACAAACATTGTGCTGTGAGTTTTTCAAGTCGAAAAGAGGTGGCTTGAAGTTGTATATAGATGAATATACTTACGATAAAAACCGAGTGAAAGACAGTCGCATTTACTGGCTTTGTGAATCACGTTATGACAGTGTTTATAAATGTAATTCTTCAGTTGTAACCACAACGGACGCAAATAATAAAGACAATTATGTTATAAGTAAGCAACCTGGTTCTCATAACCATGAACCGAACCCGTTGCGCAAAAAGATCGCTGATTTTTGTGATACCCTGAAACAGGAGGCTTCTTCTGGCAAAAAGGCCTGTCAGATAGTACAAGACAATTTATCTGGTACATCATCCGATATTCGTGAGTACTTACCCAAAAAAGCGTCTCTGAAACAAATTATTTATCGGTCTAAGCAAAAAGTCGACCGCCTATCGGAGCCAACAGATGATGTAACTTTAACCGTTATCTGGCGCTTCGCCGGCCGCTGCCGCGGCACGCTCGCTGCGCTCGCTCGGCTCGCGCGCTATGGGATCGCAGTTCACCTAACACTCCTCCTCGCTTCGCTCGTCGTCGTACCTACACTGGCCTCCCTTAAAGTAGACTTACCGGTAGGACTCTCCACCCGCAAACGCTCTACGGTGCTAGATATTCCCAGGTCGACATTGCAGACAATCCTCAAAAAAAATTAAGGTAAATATATTATCCCTTATAAAATCCAAATAGTCCAGAAGTTACAGGATACTGACTATGAATCGAGAAAATCGTATGCTGAACAAATATTGGAGAGATTTCCATCAAATCATCGTATGGGGAACATCTTCTTCAGCGATGAAGCACATTTCCATCTCGACGGTTATGTCAACAAACAAAATTGTCGTTACTGGGGTACCGAAAATCCGAAACAAATGCACGAGATGCCGTTGCATAGTGAAAAAGTGACTGTTTGGTGTGCGGTTTCAGCAAGATGCGTAATAGGGCCTTACTTTTTTGAAAACGAACGTGGAGCAGCGGTAACCGTCAATTCTGAAAGATACTGTGAAATGATTGACAATTTTTTTAGATCACACGTTGAAAATGGTTCTTTCTTCAATCGAAACACATGGTTTCAACAAGATGGTGCAACTGTCCACACAGCCCGGCCATCGATGAATGCAGTTAGAGCACTATTCCCAAGAAAATTTGATCTCCAGATTTGGTGACATAGCCTGGCCCGCAAGATCACCCGATCTCAGCCCGTGTGATTTTTTTCTGTGGGGATACCTCAAAAGTGTCCTCTACAAAAACCAACCTGCCAACATCGCGGAGTTAAAAGACAGTATTCGATTACAAATAAACACAATTTCCAGTGCACTTTGTAGCAAAGTTTTTGAAAATATGCGGAATAGGTTGAAAGAGTGCGTACACAACGGAGGTCATCATTTGGAAAACGTTGTTTTCAAAAAATGAAATCTTTTCGTAGAAATAAATAATACTGCTCAATATGCTTTAGTTTTTTTTTTATAAAATTTTAAAATCGTAATTCTGCCATTGGCCACCTTGTACCTACCCTTGTGGCCTATTTGCAGAATAAATATTTTACTTGATTTAACCTTCATGTTTTATAAAAAGTTCAGACCAGAATTTTATAAATGCAACCGAGCATATAAATATTACCTAGAATGCAAAAAAGTACAGTCAGGATTGATAGCTTCTCAGAAATATGTTATCTTTGCAGAAAATCATCGAGCGCAATAGTGCTTTTAAGTTTGTGGTTATCAAAAACCAGACACTAGCTAGTCGGACTAACAAGAACTAAGTGAACCACCTGTAATCCTACGGAATAAAGGGTAGCGCGAAATATCATGAAATTTCATTTTAACGTTATTAAATACCCTCTATACCTGTAGTCTCCATACCTATTGAAAAGTCAAACTGAACTGGATCCTAAGGGCGTGTATCTGTACAAACTGTTATTTATGTCCACTCACCACGAAACATTAAATCAGGCAGCACCCTAAATCTCTATATATAACACAAAACGACAGAAACATTTCACGCAACAAATTCGGGAACAACGAAACATACGAGCAACAATTATGGAGCGACCGCGTCATCATTCATAGGGTAAACGTAACAATAACCTCTCGGCGTGAGTGAGAAGCGAATATTTTATTTAAAAAATGTCGGAGTAGCAACTATATTCTTAAATCAATGCTTCAATCGGATCAATATATCGATAGTGTTTACAATGTTAAAAAAGTCAAGATAAAATCAGAATAACTACCAGAGTATTTCATCTTACCGCGGACAGTAAAAGACAGCAATAGACCGACAAAAAGGTGGACCTACGAAAGGTTCAAATTTTCTTCTTTTATTTTACGATAACCGTAAAACGTGTAAATATAGAAGTTCAGAAACCGTAGGAAATGACCAGCATTACTACAACCGGTTTTACTATGAGAACTTTTTTGTCTGTGGTAGTAGATAGAATCTGTACTTTAATGTTATAACAGTATAGATTTTAGTAACGTTATGAATTTAAATTTGGAACAGCTGTCAAAACTCAATTGGGTTCTATTCTAGTATATATAGAAACAATTATTGAAACGAAACGTCAATTCATTACGTTTTTAACATGTACGCACGTCATTATTTGACCTCGATGAGTATAAGGAATTGATACGTTTGTTTCTATGATTTAAAAAAAACATTCGTTTTACAGAGAATCGAATTGCCGCCATTGTTGTTGTAATATTTTGTTGGTTTTTTGCTGTTACGTTAGTAGAATTGTGAATCCATCTTAGAGTACTTATAATATTTGTGTAGATAAAGTAACCGTACATAATTAGGCCTTAAAACGCTCGTGTGATCCTATTCTGAAACGAGCGTCCGCGAGTAAAAAATCTACACTCATATTTTAAGGCCACTCATCATGGATCAGTTGCATACACGTGGGGGTCGAAGTTGCACCACGTCCGTAGGAATTACCCATCGTTACCCTACACGTGACCCCTGGGTGGTGCTAAAAGTGCAACAACCTAGCAACCGCACTGTCTTTTCCAAGATCTCACGGTTCTAAATACTGTTACGTCCACGGGGTGGGTAACGTGATAGAAAATACACGAGTTGATCACTAATTAAAAGAAATGCAAACTTTATTACAAAATTACTAATTAACAAGGCTTACTTAATAAATCACTTCACTATGACACACTTTTCACTCGCTTCGCTTTGAGATTCGCACTGTTCGCAGTTTAATTCAAAACTCCCTCCACTGCGTTGGCATGCGGCTTATATACCCGGAGACCTTCGCACTAGAACATTCCGGAGAAATCTTGAATAACCAGTCCATGGTCCAATTCTAGGAACGGCGACCCCTCGGTTCGTGAATGTTCCAGAGCGTCCAGATTGTTCGATGCTCGTTCGACCCGAATATGCTGTCCCTTTCTAGTTGTCTCTTTCACACACTTCTCGAACCTTCTCAACCTAGATGTCTCTCTCTAATAGTGCTGTCTCTTTCACACACTTCTCGAACCTTCTCAATCTAGATGTCTCTCTCTAATAGTGCTGTCTCCTTCACTCCTTCGAGAAATTTCGCCATATACTGAAGTGTACTTCAAAGGCCCATAAGGGGTCCTGAAAACGCCTGAAAACGGGTTTTCAGGTTATTGCGCCATCTGATAGAGGCTCCTGAAACGGACTGAAAACATGTTTCAGGCGCCTGAAAACAACGGCAACTAGGGTGAGTTTTCAATCTTCTAGTATGTGGAAGAGCCACCTCTGAAACGGCCTGAAATCACTTTTCAGCCTGCTGAAAACGCTTCTTAAGCATGGAAAATCAAGAATGAAGTTTATTCTACCGGCGCAACAATACTGATGTGCCATACGATAAATAAATAGTCGCATAAACGACGACTGCACGGCTATCACGCAACGGCGCGAGCTCTCTCATCATCTGTCTCTCTCTTATTAGAACACTTAGAACAAGAGGTATAGTGCGAGAAAAATAAAGATGTATAAAATATGTACCTATCGAGAAAGTCTCCGGTTGACGGTAGCGTTAGGCTTTCTTCTGTTTAAGCTGCCTACGGAAGGTGCTCGTGTCATCTTTAGTTGTTTTCGAGCATTACAGCGTTAATGCCGTGTCGAGACGTCAAATACAAAATTATCAAATCCAACAAGCAAAAATATTAATTACTAATTCATCATCATCATCATATCAGCCAAAAGAAAAAAGCAGTGCACTGCTTAGTAACAGACAAAATTCGTTATTATTTACTATCCTGATTACTACTTCTGTCCTGTAGTTCATCTAAGTTAATTTAGTTGGGTTGCTTTGGCTTGCACCGTCATCTTACCGCTTTCTTCTGTGACTTTCACTGTTCATAACACCACAGCACCTGAGGCGGGGTAAACAATACTTTAATTACAATTTGTATACGTTTACGCGGCTCGGTTAAAGGTAGGCTTTGTATTCGGTCGACGAAAACGCAAAGGCGCAATTTGCTTTTAAGCAGTTTTTCACCTCGAAACATTAACCATCAAAATAATATTCAAACCAGCACGTAGGTATGACGTGTACGAGATTGGGTTATAAAATCTGAAAATGTATAAGAAAAAAAATATTCAGGGTGCTCTTTAGTAAAACACTTTAATAATAAAATCTCAACTTTGCTCAAGAAGTACATAAACTCACATAAATCATATATCCTATCCTATCTAATAAACATAATTACAAACAAAGTCAGATTTGTGTTATGTGATTATGTCATGGGATTTTACATTAACTTTGTTAGTGATAATGATGTTATATAAAAAGGTGGTTAATACGTTGTCTAGCCAGATCACGAAACTCCTAGGCATATCGTGAAACGGCGCCATTTCATGATACGCCTTAAAGTTGGCCAGTGCCTGATAAACAATACGGCAGATGGATTAGAGCAACGCATTATCGTCGATATTCCTAGCTCTATACCGGGCACATCGTAAAAGACCGTCCACCGACCCACGCAGCGCCTTCCGGTACGTGGTCGCCACTCGAGAACCTTTCCGCCCCAACGGCCATCGGTTCTACGTGCTATGTGTCCTGCCCGCTTAAGTTTAGCGATAAACATAAGAAAGCATTTTTGCTGAAACGGATAACTGAGTTCGCTTCACTAAGTCGCGAGTCTAAGTTGTGCACCGAGGGCTTTGAACAAACTTTCATGCGACATACCCGCCTGTCCCCGTAGTGAAGCCCCACAAGCCCAATTTCATAAGAAAACCGCAAATCGATGTACAGTTTAGCCGTTTGGCGCACGCATACTAGAGGTCAAAACAATTTTTTTGACCCGCAGTTCCTAAAAAAATTTCCCTTAGGGGAGGAGTGCCGAAACATTTTTCTTTTTGTATGGAAAAAAAAAAATTTTTTTCAGAAACCTATCGTGTGTAGTATCATATGAAAGGGCTTTTCGAGGCGATTCTAAAAATATACCACATCATTACATTTTAGCCATATTTTTTTAATTAAAACAAAAATATTTTTCGAAACACACCTACTTTGGGCTCCTCCAGACACGATATGGCTGATTTTTTTAAAATTCAATATACCACAAATGATACATGATATCCTCATATCAAACCTCAAAAAAGCAATTTTGAAAAGGATTGCATTATTATTTTTTTAATTTTTCAATTCAAGGGAAACAGTACTTGAATACCTATTTTACGTGACTTATGGAACTGTACTGCAGATACGTTACTACACGTTACACACGATAGGTTTGTGAAAGAAAAAAAAAACCCATACAAAAAGAAAAATGTTTCGGCACTCCCCCCTAAGGGAATTTTTTTTAGGAACTGCGGGTCAAAAAAATTGTTTTAACCGTCTTTGTATGTGTGTGCCATACGGCTAAACTGTACATCGATTTGCGGTTTTTTTAAGCGTAGGGCTACCACTACCGTGAATAGGGTATATTCATGTATTTTTTTTATTTTTTTTAACTATTCTTTAAGTAATTATGTAACCGGAAAAAAATATAACACTTTCACAATATTATTAAATGAGCTGAAAAAAAAAAATTAAAACTACTATCATTTTCAGACGATTAAAACTACTATCATTTTCAGACGATTAAAACGCCGCCATTTTGGCGACGTCACCGTGCACTTAGAATAAATTAACAACGAAGTGTTTGATTTACAGTTTTAGTAAAAGTGAGTGATTAAAGCTTGTAAGATCACATTATTGTAACGGAAAAGTCCACAAAAGCTTATTATTAATATTGTATTGCCACTGTGTGTGAAAATAACATTAAAACTGCACCTGACGTGATATATTTTCATATGCCTAAAGATGCAAATATAAGGAAAAAGTAGTGTAAGGTGATGAGGAGAGATAATATACCGTGCTTGAGTAGTTTATATTGTTGTGAAGATCATTTCGAAGAGAGTTTAAAATGTTTTTGTGCCTAAAATCTTTTTATTAGGACTCGCGAACAATATAAACAATAACCTAACCTAAAAATTTAATTATATTACTTATTAATCAACCTATTTTGATTCCCATTATTTAGTTATTAATGTTACAAATATTATGTTTTTTGTTAATCAACAGCTGAATACGTGTGTTGATTTTGATCACGAAACGGTTTAGCTAACTTCCTTTGTTTTTATTGAGTGCCCTCCACAAATTTGTTTTATTGATAATATTATAACCCTTGAAGAAAACAACCTAGTTTGTTATGTTCATAAAGATGTTCTCAACATGTATCATTCCTAATACCTGCATATCCTTGATTATATAATATACATATGAACTAGTTTTTTATTCCACTTATTTAAGAAAGACACATCTAGGAGGTTCGTACATACTTAGTCATCATGAACACGTCAATTTTAGGCAGATTATCCGACTGTGCCTTAAAAACCGCTTCCAGTCATTGTAGCGAGTCTTTTTTCACAAGTAGTCACTGCTTTCAGTTAATAATTCCCAAAAAACACTGATTATTTATCACAAACCGCGGCAAAACAATGCGAATAACTTTCAATAATCATACAAACGACCTGTTAACAGTAGACGCCGAGTGCACGGTGACGTCACGTTTCGCTCCGCCAATAGCGTTGCGTTTTGGAAATTTGCGAGGGAATTTGAAAAATACTACTATTAAATAATTGAATTGGTTAATAGAAACATGATCATTTATGTATATAATAATCATGTGTGTATATTTATTAAGCAATAAAGATTACACATGATTTTTTTTGTCCATTTCTGAATCACATGCATATTCCCTATTTCAAGAAACTCTACTTATTCCAAAAATGGTGTTGGTTAGTAAGCCATCAAATACGAGGACCAAACTGAAAGTTTCGGGAATAGAAAAAAAGGCAGTTAAGTAAATAAAAGTATATTTATTGTTTTTCAAAGTATTCTCCTTTATATGCACTTTTCCATGCGTTCAAACCAGTCGTTAAACACTTACTAAACGCTATAAGGGTCGACAGATGGTCATTTTAAAAGCCTCCACTGCTTGTGCTTCTGCTGCTGACCTTCACGCGCGTCGTTAGTGAGGGATATTCGGCCACGTTGAAATTCTGAATACCTCGTGTGTATTATCTATGAAGGTGCTTTATTACTAAAGGCAGCTATCATCCGGTCTCCACATTGTTTTTGTGCTAATCCACTTTTGAAGTCGTAATAAATCTTATCTCTTTTCACGGTACAATTCCATCTTCAGCAGCGACTTAACGACTTGAATAAACAAATGAAACCGAACCATTGTTTTATAGGTAATATTATTAATAGGTAATAGTTATGTGTCAAAAATAAGTTCTTAATTATTAGATTCCCGATATCCCGATACTGTCAGTGCAGCCCTCGTATATATTTATTATGTATATATAGGTAACAATAATAAACGAAAAATAAAAAACAATGAACGCTTTAAGTATCCTAAGAAAAATAAGAAAAAACTTCTACGGATATACTTAGGATAAACCAACCAATTGCATATTATATTAATAATATGCTCCAGGGCTAGAATTATCATAAAATAGCCTCGTTTAAAGAAATCCTATCGGATACATTATTCTTACATGTACTCAGAGTTACGTAATTCAATAAATAATTCCTTTATATAATAACAATTTCAAATTGCAAGGTGTTGTTAAAGTGGGTAAGACTTTCAAACAGCACAAAAAAGCTTGGATAGTTTTTATCTCTCTGGCAACGGCCATTAATCAGGCTGAACTGCGCTCGACTCCTGTAGAAACTTCTAGAAAATAAGAAAACTTTTCTTTCAATTGAATTAAAATCTTCAACTGGATGATTTTTCTTTTTCCGACAGATTGCTGCTTAGCCAAACCATGTAGCAGACTGACTGATGTTTGATTTTGCTTACATATAAGGGTCCCATCAAAAAAGTAGGTGTCAATGAATTTGACGTAGTCTTTGCGCTGCATATTAGGCTTTCGTCATCATTGTAAACCGAAAGTTTTCCAATAAAAAAATTGGGCTGATGACGTCTCCACACGTCAGGACGGTATCACTCCCCGAAGCACCGTGCAGCAAACCCTAAAGAAGCCCGAGGAAACGTTCCAAGTACGCTAGCTAAATTACGACTTATAAATTGTAATACGAAATGAGTTATAATTGAAGGTATCGCTTCGTGTGTTTTGCGCCTAATCTAAGATCAGTGAGTGGAAAGCAGAAACAAAAAATAGGCGTTTTGATGCATTTTTTGGACAACTACAAACATGAAAAACTACATTCGAAGTAAAAATCTACACATATAAAATCAAGATGTAGAAACCACTGCGTAAAATGTTATACATGTTTTAAACAAGACGTGTAGGAAATGGATCGCAAACAAAGTAAGGTTGTACTTTACTCAAATATGTTTTTTATATTCATTTATTGTCTTCTATAAACGTAAATTTTACTTATATCTTATTCTGAGTTTGTTCTTATAAAACCCGCACTAGATCGCAGTACTTAAGTTTTAATATATTCTTTGCTTAGCAGTCAAATAATAATTTTATAGTCAATAGCACTATAGGTACTTACCTATTAGATGCTGAATCCAAACACTAAATTTATTTACCCGAACTAACATAGTTGCCCTGAGCAAAGGTATTCGTGGAACGGCCCCCTAAATGCCAATTATCGATGTTTGACAACATAAATTGGCTAATGAACAAACATTGGCATCGGATCATCTATTTGAACACTTTGAACACAGCTCTGACTCAACATTCATCGACATAAAGGTGTTCTTCGATACATTCACTTCAGAATGTTTATCTGAAGCATTTTTTTCATCACACTTTCTCATAATAGGCTTCATTATCTCACAGGCGTACTCTTTCTCGTCTCACTTGACCGTCAGTTTTAAACGAAGAAGATCAAATAAATTTATTTTATTTCAAGTTATTTGTTACTGTATATGATTTTATATTAGTTCTCGTTGTATATAGAGGTTTTAAGTCATATGTTGCGTACAAAAATCTGTCTTACATATGTATGTAACTCATGTGAGTTAAAAGGAGAAAAGACCATCTGCTCTAACAGCTTCACCAATAGTGGCTTACAACCTAAGTCGTCACCAAGGCCAAATACGGTATGCTCGCCCTGTTGCCATTTACTGATATGATTGTAGATTGCACTAGATCTGATAATCCATGCGCCGACGCCAAGAAAACCGATACGCTCTCATGCCACGCACAGCGCACCACTATAGCCCCGTGCCGAATTGCTAGAGCCGCATGCGTCCACTGATCCTCGCTCAGGAAGGCGTTAACAATAATTGATTCGATCTTCGGGGTGCATGGGTTGGCTGGGTATGCAGTCAAGTGTGCAGGTCCAAGCTAGGCACACTCACCTAATCCTTCTTACACGTCCACGTCGCCACTGACTCTGCCGTCGCAGGTCAGCGGTGAGTCTGCTTCTTAATGGAGTGGGTCGTGCACCCTCGTAATACTGACGACCACAACGGGCGCTGCCCTGTCGCTGTCTAGCCCGAATCATGAGTAGCTAAGTAAGAAGGGGCGAGACCTGGCTGGAGTTCCCACTAGTCGGTTAATCCTAAACCTTTATCCTGTGTCCCCAACCTCTGCTCCCCTCTCCCCCACACTTCAAACCATTCCCTCACACATCCCCAAACACACTACAAGCTCCTTTTTCACGATTCTGTCAAGGATGTAGGTGGACTACTTCCACCCACCCGTGCTAGTCCGCGTAGTCAAGCAGGTAACACTGTAAGTAGAGCCACCCCAGGGTAATGGACCAGCGTCTCGTACGGTGGAGGTAGTACGGTCTGCAGGCGGGATTTAAGAGGCTGAGAAGACCTAATTTTGTTGAAATTGATGTTATTTAAGCAGTTTTTAAGAAAAACCATTTGTTCTAGCACATCAAAAAAAACATGTTAACATTCATCATATTTTAAAGACCGTGGACGCACTCGATACATAAGGTCATTGCTCATTAAAGCCACCCGGCGCCGGACCTTCATCGCCTCGCCTCGTAAGTGTGACAGACATCTGAGGGAGAGGGCGCTAGTGCGTGTGGCTCTGCGTCAGAAACAACATGCCTATGGTTCATGTAAATCAACGGAATCTGTGTTTCATGCGGTGGTTACCGTGGCCGTAGTCGCGATCAATAACAATACAATGTGTCTAGGCACCTTCATTGACATCGAAGGAGCCTTCGACAAGACTTAATTCACCAGCATAACCGCATCACTGGCAAGACATGGAGTGAATGAAGTTATGATTAAATGGGTAAACAACATGTTAAGTCAAAGGGTCATCAGTCTCGGGGAAGACAAGACATAGCAAGCCGTTGTTGCCAAGCGATTAAATAAATAATTCATATTAATGATCTTTACCGATTTTTGCATTAAGTTTTGTACAGATAATAATGTTGTATCCATTTGAACTGAAAAAAAGTGGAGTTGTGGTGCTAATCTTTATATGGTATGAAATTATCAATTCATCAAATCTGTAATTACTGTCACCATCACATACTCGTACCTACTCTTAGTCGAACAAAGTGCTTACAAACATCTAAACACGCGTTCGTATATACATTTTTGGGTAGTTACCCTTGCCTGTCAAACTAATTTGATAGCAGTTTATACTTGTATCTTAACTAAAACCCAATAACATCTGCACCTGTTCTGATCGTTAGTAACAAGTAATAATTGCTTTATCGACTGTAATTAATCAAATGGTTATTAATCAATGGATCACATGAACTAGCAACATTTGTGTTCAGGCTCTATATACAGAAGGTAAATAGGACCGTGTACATCCATGGTTTAACTTTTGAGTTTTATTCATTTAGGCATTACAACTAAACTATATTACCGAGTTATTTAGGTAATCTAGCCCCAATAAAATAAAATAAAGTCAACCAAGCACAACATTTAGTATGTGATACAAACGAAACGTATAAAACAGACAGACGGACGGACAGCGAAGTCTTAGTAATAGGGTCCCGTTTTTACCCTTTGGGTACGGAACCCTAAAAAACTATACTGTATTACTCCCTAGTGCGCAATTCAAGCTTTCACTTGCCCGACACTCATCTATATATATATATATATAAAAGAGGAAGTCCTGACTGACTGACTCATCAACGCACAGCCGAAACTACTGGGTCTAGAAACTTGAAATTTACACCAAAACTCCCTTTTATAACGCAGGCAAGGGATAAGACGGTATTTTTGGAAATTCTATCCCAAATGGGGTTAAATGGGGGTGCAATGTTTGCATGGCCGAAACATTATTTTTTGAACTAGAGACTTGATACTTAGTAGAAAGATAAGTTATTAGAATACAAAAAAGTACTTTCTGCGTTTTAGAAAATTCCACCCTTAAGAGGGTTAAATAGGGATGCAATGTTTGTACCAGGGAACATTTTAATTTTGAGCTAGAAACTTGAACCTTTGTAGACAGATAACTTATTTGAATACAAAAAAAATTGTTTAATGCGTATAAAAAAGGTTGCTTAAAAAAGGGTGAACGTTTAGTATGGGGGAAACTTTTTTTTTAGCTAGAGACAAACAATTTTGTAGAAAGATTACTAACTAAAATACAAAAGAGTACTTCCAGCGTTTTAGAATATTCTATCTTCTAAGGGAGTTAAAAAGGGGAGTGCAAGATTTGTATGAGAAACACTTTTTGAAGACTTAAAACGTATAAAGATTTCTAATCGGGATAAAAAAGTTCTTACAGCGTTTTGGAAAAGAATTCAAGGTTTATATGGAGGCCAAGAAAATGTTATAATAAGAGATTTGTAACTTCGGTCTTACCCTGTATGTCAAAAGACTACAAAACTGATTTCAGAGTTTTTTGATATTTCATCCCCTACAAGGTTAAAGGGGGTTCAAAGTTTGTATGGAGAGTAAGACATTTTAAAAGTAAGAGATATATAACTTCTGTTTTACTGACTGAGACTGTTTAAAATTGATTCTATAACGGCTTAAAAACATTCATCCTCTAAATGGGCTTAAAGGAGTTGGATGTTTGTACGGGGAACAAGACAATTTTAAAGTAAGGGATATTTAACTTCGGTTAAAGACTAGCCCCCTTATTCATAAAACTTAAAATGCCTCTGCTAAATAAAGTGTGTGTTTGTACCTTTCTTACGAACACAAATGTCAAAGTGACAGATAAAGACAAACGAATTTTAACAACATTTTATTTAAACAGTCTTGAAGAATACGGCCGTAGGAAACTAATTACAGCGTTTCTTGAAATTCATCCTCTAAGGAGGTTAGTAAGGGTTGGAAGTATGTATGAGGAAGAAGTAAATTTTTAAGTGAGGGATATCTTAGGTCATACATACTATAATAATTAGCTTCCGCCCGCAACTTCGTCTGCGTGGACCTGGGATAAAAACATTCAACAAAATATAGGATTATATTTTAATTCAGGCTATAATTTATCTTCGTGTAAAATTTCATGATTGCGTAACATGATAAGCGTGATTGAGTAACAAACATCCAAACTTTCGTATTTTTAATATTAGTAGGATGGTCAGCCATATGAAATACATAATCCGAATGCTAGCAGAGAAGTAGGTTAGGTTAAGTTAGAACCATGACCCTTACAGAATCGAAGAGCTACCAGAAATTTAGGTTAGGTTAAGTTAGAACTGCGATGCTCACAGAACCGCAAAGAAGGTAATGATTCATTAAACCTGCGGATATTTTATATATTTAAAAAGTTTTCATTTTGGATAATCATATACTTTACGAGTATTCTCTAACACCGAATCAAATGGGGACGGCGGATGGAGATGGAAAGTTCTACGTCTTTTAGCATTAGATAAGTTTGCTTTCGAAACTATACAGGTAGCCCGGACTAACGACTGCTGGACGGAGATAAGCAAAAACTTCCAGTAATCTAGCTTTCTTTAATATATTATGAAAAAATATATCTACAATTAAATCAGAAACGTCTGTGGAGAT
This sequence comes from Epinotia demarniana, assembly GCA_945867215.1. Classification (NCBI taxonomy): domain Eukaryota; kingdom Metazoa; phylum Arthropoda; class Insecta; order Lepidoptera; family Tortricidae; genus Epinotia; species Epinotia demarniana. Next base: position 31,101,370 of record OX244259.1, on the reverse strand, counting down.
ATTTATATTTGTAAAAACGGAGTTCTTAATTTAAATTTAGCAATTTAGACTAATGAACTCATCGCACTGTTGCCTTTTACGCTTAATCCCTGAACGTATTGAGATGAAATTTGTCGTACCGATAATTTGAGACCCTTGGAATGATATAGGATAGTTTTTATCTCGTAAATTTTCCCTTAAAATGATAGCACTTTGTTTGGGTCGGCCGTATTTAAAGTTCCTTTTAGTTCCCAGCATTATCGATTTATCATCAGCATCTAAATAAGTCGCATTGCTCGCCACAGTCTCCCAACCGCGGACGAGAGAGAATGGGTAAGTCGACTAGTAATGATATTGCAAAAGTATTCGAGTTACCTTGAGTGTGGTGGTGAATGCGGGCTGTGTAGGAGAGCTCGGCGGCCGACGATGATGGGCGGGCGAGAGTAGTCGAAGTTGCGGTCTGACCCGTGCTCGTGAGACTGCAGCAACTCGAACAGGTAGCTGGTCGGCAATTACATTTATGTTACCCAGAATACTAGCCACGTCCCGCAAATATAAGTTACAACGATGTACCTGCGCAGAAAGCGTTTTTAGAAAACATATTTTAACCAATCATAAGGCAGCGCGTTTGCGCGGGTAAAATCTTCAACGCCCATTGGCCAAAATTTTGCGCGCGACGCCGACAGCTCCGGCGCCCGCCATTTTGCCTGGCGCCGTGAGGGGGAAAGCACGAGTTCACCTGTCATTGCATATTGTACCTTACGTATAGTGCAACTAGGTCTTGATTGCCAATGTAAGTCATATTTGTAACTTAGGGTGAGTTGCACCAAACAGTCTGTAATCGTAAGCGGTGTTCGTTAAAATCTGAATGTATGGAACGTTTGACAAGTTTCTATGGACTGACAGCTGTCAGCGCCATATTTAACGTTGATCAACCGTAAGTCGGTGCAACCTGCCCTTATATTGCCGATGTAACTTATATTTGTGGTACTACCTGTATGTGGTCTAGTGAATGATAAGTCTGCGGTATCAGCATAAGTTTTATGTAACAAATGTTTGTAGTGGACATGAGTAGTGTAACTTCGCCTTAATTATCCGGCAAGCACATATTTTTTTTCATAACTCTCAAGTCAATTGCCTCATAGGCTGGTCGTGTGATTTGAACTGAGAGTCGATTTTATTGGACGCCTCGGCATTAGCACGAATCTGACAAGCTACCAGCCCGCCAATGGGGGCGAATAGAGTTTACAAGGATTAGATGTGAAAAACACAATCACTCTCTCTGTCACTTACCCCAAAAATTCAGAGCTGTCATGCTGGTTGTCCTTATTAAAGAATGGAGGTTTAACCACCGAGAAAAAATAATCGGGGTTCAGTTTAGTGGTGATGGAATGCATCATTTTGGCGAAAAGCATCCCCATCCTGGACCAATATGGCACTGCATTCATCTTCAAAATTGCGTGGGTACTGAAACTGAATCAATCAAAAACTATTTTAGTGCTAAACTTACTGATAATTTTGCTCTTAGAAAATTGGATCGCGGGCAGCTTGCGGTTTAATTATATTTCTTTGGCATATTTTATAAATGGAAGTGATGCATACAAATCGTTAAAAAAACTAATTACTTAACAAAAATTTTAAGGACGTTGATGGCACGTTAGAGGAATGAGTACCTATATTTTTCACATAACATTTTAAATTTTATTTGTACCCCTTCAAATACTAGGTAAAGTGAGTTATTCCCGATACATAGCCAAAAGCGTATAAGCCGCTGTCGTACGGCAGTGATAAATGCTAATCTCAATATTTTTGTGCCTTCTCCTCTGCTTTCGATTTCAATTCCTAAGAAATAAGAAGCAGGTTTTGTCGGTATCTTAAACCGTCTGGAAAGCTCTCCGATGAACTCATTCAGTAAATCCTGGTTCGAGCCAGCGACCAATCCATCATCCACATACAGAGCCACTATTAATTTTTCACAGCCCTTGTTAAGGGTTAAAAAGCATGGATCTGTTTCACTTATATTGAAGCCAATTTCCTTAAAAAAATCCAAGATACACCGGTTCCAATAGCGTGGTGGTTGTTTCAGCCCGTACAGGCTTTTCTGTAAAAAGAAAACACGACCAGAGCCATCGTCATAGCCTTCTGGCTGCTTCATGTAAATTTCATCATCCAAGGAGCCGTACAAGAAGGTAGTCGCGACATCAAATTGTAGCATTGCCATGCCCTCACTTGCTGCTACGCTTATGACAGAGCGAACCGGCGTCATCCTTGTTACAGGACTAAAGGTTTGCTCGTAATCTATGCCCCTCTTTTGATGGAATCCCTTAATGACAAGTCTCGCCTTATACTTTTCCACAGAACCATCTGGATTTAGCTTCATGCGGAAAAGCCACTTACATGGTATGGCCTTTCTTCCCTTCGGTAATTTTTTGAGTTCCCAGGTTCGGTTTTCCTTTAGGGATTTTATTTCCATATCCATGGCGCCTTGCCTCTGGACTTAACATGACGTCCTTAAGAGAGGTCGGCTCGTGATAATCAGGGCACCCCATCTCAGAATTCATTCAATAATCTTTGAATTTCACAGGAGGACGAAGAGATGAGCGCCTCCTGAGTACCATTCTTTCAGGGACCGGAAACTCATAGCTCAAATTCTCCTCTGGATCTTCATTCTGGTCAGGAAAATCATCATAATGCTCCTCTTCGTTCTCATTCTCCTCTAATTCAATAGATTGTGGTTGAACTCGCTCTTGTAACTCTGGTAATGCATCTTCAAATTAATCACTGCTAGCGATAGGCACATCAGGATCTTCAACGCCTTGGTCTCCTCTAAAACCAATCTCGCTGCGCTGCAAGTTCGTATTTTCCTCATTGCGCCCGCTGCGATGTATGTCGAAAGATATTGGTGTCTCCTTATTTTCCTTCCTAGGGTGTAGAGGAACTTCGATCTCAGCCACTTCTTCTCGCCCTGCCGAATCTTCCATGTCTTTTCTTGACTGGATTGGTCTTTCATCGAATGTGACATTTCGTGATCTTACTAATGAGTTCGTTTCTCTATTCCAGAGTCTATACCCGTCATCATTTTCGTAGCCTGACAGAATGCATTTCTTCGCCTTCTTTTGCATCTTCTTCCTTTTTTGTTTAGGAACGTGTACGTAGCAAGTTGACACGATAATCCTGAAGTGCTCGATTTTTGAGGCTTTTTACCGAAACAGAGCTCATAAGGTGACGTATGTCCTTCCTTGGGCCTGTCCTGTTCAAAATACAGGCAGCCGTGCTTACCAGCTCAGCCCATAACACCTGAGGGATTTCACCGTGCGCGTGCATCATGGCTCTTGCATACTCCACGATAGTCCGATTTTCTCTCTCTGAGCAACCATTTTGTTCAGGAGTATATGGCATAATCAGCCTTTGCTTGACTCCATTTGCTTTCAGCAAATCTTCTACTCTTTTGTCATCATATTCACCACCCGTGTCACTGAGCAGCTCCTTGATGGTATGTTCAGTATTCTTAGTTTCAGGTAACATCTCCTTGAGCTTTCAATAAACATCCGATTTGTTCTTTAGGAAGTATATGTAACGATATCATGTGTACTCTTCCTTGAATGGTACGATATACCTGTATCCAGTGTTACTTCGGCTAAACGGACCACATACATCGGTGTGCATCCGTTCTCCAGGCATTGTAGCTTTTTCGCGAGTGCCAAACGGTTGTCTCTGCGCTTTTCCAAAAATACAACCTTCGCATACCTCTCCACACTTTTTCGTCTTGACTCTAGTTCTTTCTCAATAAGCGTCTTGACGTGGTTTTTGTCATGATGCCCCATACGCTCGACGTATAACTGTAACATGTCTCTATCTTCAACAAGGTTAATACATGCAGCTGGCTCTACGAGTTTGCAGTCTAGTTTGTACAAACCACCGTGCCTCTGCCTTTTGCCTGTTAAGACCACCTTTCCGTTGATCGTCATAGAGCATCGAGTTACCTTTGATTCAAACAAGCTGTTTGGATTTCTATCTTGTGTGCTCAGCACCGAAAAAAGATTTTTACTGATTTTTGGAACATACCACACGTGTTTCAAGTACAGGTCCTCCGTCTGCTCGTTAACGATAGCCCTGACGTGAACCGTGCCCTTCCCGACTGCTCCAACGACGTTTCCATCAGCCGTTGTTACCGTGTGAGCTTCTCCAAAGTGCTCAAAGTCTTGGTACAGATCTCCGCGCATGGTGACATGGTGTGTGGCCCCATTATCAACGTACCAGCCATCTTTGTCACCAGAATCATCGCAGTTCACCATTAGCAGCATCATGTTGGTACTATTAGACGGCTTCTTCTGATTGTACTTTATTGTTAAATTTGGACAATCCCTTTTCAGATGACCAAGTTCCTTACAGACAAAACATTTCAGTTTGTTCTTCGTCTTCTGGTCTCTTTGGTAATTTCCTTTGGCAAACTTCAGGTTGGTCCAAACAGCCAGTGCAGTACCACTTGACTGTTCGCCTGCGTCCTTGGAAAGAAGTGCCTTCTCATGTGCACACAACTGTCCCGTAATGTTGTCCACTGTTCTTTATCTCTTTTTTCTTGAAAGAGAAAAAGTTTTCTGGGAGAGTATCCAGTATCTTGCAGATTAAAAGGATCTCAAGTAACTCGGCCTGCTGTTCTCTGAGGAGTTCCTCTTTCAAGTTGTGCCAGAGTTTTTTCAGTTTTGAAAGATGAGTGGGCATATCATCTGCTGGTTCTCGTTTTAGTTTGAAGAATTCCAAACACAGGTCATGGAGCCGGTTCTCGTTAGGACCCTCGTAGAACCTGTGGAGTTCTTGCCAAATTGCCTTTGCGGTGGACAATCTTATTACTTTGCCTAGTGTCTCATCGTTTATGTTGTTCGTTATCAAGAGCAAAGCTTTGCTCTCTAACCTCATAAATTCTTGTAGGGTCATGTTGTATGCTGCCAGAGCAGCGGCAGCTGCAGCAGCTGTCGCAGAATCACCATTACCGTTTCCTGCCAAGGGTCTCGTTGGCCTTTGTGTTACACCTTCGACAATGTCCATGAGTCCATGTCCGCGAAGCAAGGCCTGCATACGATACCTCCAAGACACCCAATTGTGCTCATCTAATTTTGAAATTGCTATTTTCGTCAACTCCATTTTAATCGATTTTATTCAACTTCCGGGTACTGGGCCCATAACCACTTACGACTGGCGTGCGGTGGCGGAGTAGGAGTCCACAAATACAACAATAAATACTAATATAGCACACACAATATATTTATAAGTTCATAACAAAGCTATAAAACGTATATACGTCACACCTGGCCATAATGCGAGTTTTACGCTGCGCGTACGGGAAAACTCGCATTGTGGCCAGGTGAAGACGTAAAATTTTCTACGCAACACGGGCGGTAATTCGTAAAGCCCCAGAGCGCATATTTATGGGCCTCACCTTCGGTTCGGGCCACAAACACCTGCGATCTGGGGCATTCACGAATTCACCGCCCTAGTTACGTAATGTACTATTATACTTTGACACTATTTTTCACACATGACAGGCAATAAATCAACACAAAGAGTCTTCGTTGCTAGGCATCAGACAGTATTGTTCTTAATAATAACAATTATAGTAGGTACTTAACTTATGTTTGATGAGTAAGCCTGAGTATGAATGCAATATCAGTATGTAAAATCACCTTGCATGTTTAACAGCGAGGTGCCAAAAATATAAAAACACAGGTTTGCACAATTTCTCTGGTGGATATTCACGGTTATACCTCGATCGAAAATGAAATCTGAAGCGTGGTTGAAAACAATCTTAATTAACATAAGCAAATAATATACCATTATTCCATTTAATATGGCATTCGATTCGACCTACATTCAACTATAATTACAAGTCATTTAGTTAATGATGTTTACAGAATAATTAGCAAAGTGTTATCGGTGATGCGCAGGTGTGCTAACACAAGAGGTGGATGGAGCTCGGCAGTATCTCAAAAGCAGCATCCACGCCTGCCATGATTATACCTTACGCAGCTATCTGCGTAGTATTAGCTAGGTACGAGCCTAACTTACTATTTCCATTGCGTAATTCTGATAGTATCTAAGCAGTCATCTAATTAATAACTAACTTTGACGTTTTATCTTATTAATTATTATTACAAAATCCATATAAAGCATATGTGGCTAAAGTGACTTATAAGGTTAAGATCTATGTACATATATTATCACATATCCATCGTACTGGAATACATTTATTTTTTAACCGACTTCAATTAAAGTTTCTGTCAAAGCAACCTGCGCAATATAATATGTACCCGGGTGGGAATTATTGTAGCTACAGTGCTACCTTCCTATATAAAATAATTATTAGTGAACCTTACCTCCTATAGCTCTTTTTTAGGGTTCCGTAGTCAACAAGTTTATAGTTTCGCCATGTCCGTCTGTCTGTCCGCCCCTATTGGGCTTAGCTCAGTAAGCCTTACTAGGTAGAAAACTGTAATTCGGCATGGATAAATAAATCAACCATTGACCGAATATGATATGAAAAAAAATCAGCGAAACTAAATTCTATGAAACTGTCTTCGAAACAAGGGAACATCATGGATGGCACTAACCCAGAATTTTATAGGTTCTGGTGGCGGCAACCTTAGCGCTAAAGCGTGGGTGGCCTCCGAAAGAGCGCGTCGCATGCAATTAAAGAGATAGCCAAGTTTTCGTACGCTTTCTGTGCGCTATGTGCCTGTTGGATAATTCGTCAGCTGCACGTCTATCATGAGACGGCCGCGACATACTCTCGATTTTTCTCGCACTATCTCTCCTCTTGTTCTAAGTGTTCTAATAAGAGAGAGACGGATATTGCGAGAAAGATCGAGAGAGCTCGCGCGCCGTCGAGTGATAGCCGTGCTGGTCACAAGTGCGGTTATTGATACGGCGCCTGTTGGAAATCGTATGGGGTCGTTATGAAACAAAATTAATGACGACTAACCCATTCAAGACTCACATATGAATCATGTCACTAATTGGGATTTCCGCTACAATTAAGTTATGAATTTGGCAAATTATACTAGGCAGATTACTTAATAATTTTTATTTGTCACCAGTCACATTATCTGTTATCGTGACGGTCGAGTTCCATAACGTTAATTAATGGCCACTTCTCAAAATATCTTATTTTGGAACTGACAAAAGAACAAACTGATATCTTTAACTGTGAGTAGCTATAAGCTTCGTGCGCGGTTCCCAAATGGGGCCTACGCCGCTCAGGAATAAACAAACAATTTCTATAATGTTCGCCTTTATCATTACATAATTTATTATTTGAGTAAGTATAGTTTTAATATTTGTATCAGAGGTTTTTGGGGTTTCGTTTTTTGCCATTTGGCTACGGAAGCCAAATGGCAAAAAACGAAACCCTTATGGATTCGTCATGTCTGTCTGTCTGTCCGTCCGTATGTCACAGGCATTTTACTCGAAAACTATAAGGTGTATTTGAATAAACTTTTGAGGATAGGTGTATTTTGTTAACCGCTACATAGTTTTGTAACTAAATTACTAAAAAAATTTTTTTAAGGCGTGCTCTCCGTACATAAAACTGAAAGTAAGAAAAAAACATTGCAAGTCCAAGTGTGGCACATCAATCGATAGGCCTTTCAAAATAATTATAAGGTTTCTAATAGTGGGGCAGAGTGCTCTAACAAATTGTCGAAGATGTGGACACGCTGGACAAAAGCACCAAATTTTTTTCAGGTACTTGTTAGGTCCATTGCTTTAACTTTTTGATAGGAACGAACTCCTCCGCCGGCCATCTTTAATTTTACGGCGGCCATTTTGAATTTTAGTTAATATATCAATATCCTGAGTTCTATTTAACGTAGAATGACAAACTTAGTGTCTAGATGTACATATTTGGGGTCAAGCAATTCAACTATATAGTTTTTAGAGTCGAGTTCCCAAAGGATATCAAACGGAACCCTGTTCTTGAGCTTCCGCTGTCCATCCGGTTGTCTGCGTATCAGCAATAGCTAGACTGTTCAAATTTTCACAGAAGTAGTGTTTCTATCGCTGCTTTTATGGCGTTTTTTTTGCCCGCCCATAACAATCGGTATATCTCTAGAACCGTTATATGTAACTCTTGAAATTTCCGGAGATTATGTGTCACTATAGCCTCTATAATAACCAGTAATAACAAAAAAAAATTAATATATAAGTGGGGCAAAGTGCTCGAACAAATGGTCGTAAATGTGGGCACGCTGGACAATAGCACCATTTTTGTTTCAGGCACTTAATAGCTTTAAGTTTTTAATAGGAACCAACTCCTCCGTCGGTCATATTTAGTTTTAAGGCGGCCATTTTGATTAATTGTTAATCCTAATGTTCTAAGTCACTTAGAATCACAAACTTGGTGTCTAAATATACATATTTAGGGTCAGGGAATTCAACTAGATAAGTATTTTACCGATATCTCGCTTACTAAATTACTTAAAAATACAAAATTGGTGTTTTTTTTATATATACAGGGCGGAAAGTTAAAACGGGGCAGTAAGGGCAGCTACTAGATCCCTTGCCGCCACGCAAAAATGGCATTAGGATTTAATTCCTAACTTTTTAAGTGATGACAATCTACATTCACAGATTTGTGAAAAAAAGTACAGTCAGCGAGAAAATCATCAATTTTGACGATTTTTTTAATGCCATTCGATCCCATTCCTATTAAGGATCAAAATACTCTTTGGGACCGACTAAGGTTTGACTACTAGAACGCCCAGAAATCAAAGAAAACTTTTTCCATACAGTTAGTATGGCTTGTACTATTACTTATTCTGTGGTATGGGAATCCCAATCAATACAAAGTGAGCTTTGCGACACGCGGCGTAAATAAATTAATATTTGGGGACAATGCTACACAAATCGATCTAGTCCTAAACTAAGCAAAGCTTGTGCTATGGGTACTAGACAACGATAAACATACTTATATAGATAAATAAATTCTTAAATACATCCATGATCAGGAACAAATATTCGTGCTCATGACACAAATAAATGCCCTTACCGGGATTCGAACCCAGGACTTCTTGCTTCGTAGACAGGGTCACTACCAACTTGGATAAGGCGGTCTTCAAATAGGCGTGGCTCTAATATAACCCCAGCTTTAGACCGCGGAACCGATTCAGATTAAATTTGGTGTAGAGATAATTTGAGGGCCGGGGAAGGACATGGGATAGTTTTAATCCCAGAAATTATCGTTGAAGTGAAATGGGCGGTGAAAATTTGTATGGTGCTACTATGTAGCTCCATACAAATTCCACGAGGAGTTTCACGCGGACGGATACGGGCAGGATCACGGGCAGAAGCAGGTTCTAAATAAAATATACGATTATGCACCCGTATTGAATAGGATTCAAAACCCTTTTTCACTGTGACGACTTTAAGCCGCAATCAAATTCATAACAGGTCTGGAATATTGATTTGGAATTGCGACGCGGCTGCTAATGTCCATATTGTGTTTCGCGTTTGTATTCATTCAGCAGAACGATAGAATCGATGCAAACGTGAGCAAATAACACGCGTATATATGGCCGGAAATAGGGATATAGCCTCGCATAGCCAAAAATCTGGGACCCTGCACCCTTGCCAAGTTACGCACGCACGTAATGATTATCACTTCATGTTTTGGGGACGCCGATAGTAGTAGGTAGGTACGTCTCTCGAGCGAATAAACGAGTTTAACTGATATTAATCAAAACATTAAAATCTAAATACAAAGATCCCAAATCCGATTAGACAGATAAAGCTGTTAATAAAAAATGGTAAACATTAATACAATGCAGGTCTTGTACCATATTTACCATATTATTAAAGTTCGTTCTTGATACTGGATCTGGTTTATAGTTTTCACGTGGTGGTCAACTTGATAAACTTAATTAAATGCCAATTTACAAGTAAGAACTCATTTTATTGTTATAAGTTTAATGGATCAGTACTCATTGCGGTATTTAACTTTTATTAAAATTTAACTTTTATTATGAAAAAATATGTAATATTTTAAAAAATACTTAAAAATATACATCAGTCAAACCAAACACCATTCGAACGTTATTTTTATCGTCGGAAGGTCAAAAAGACTCCTCATTGACTGTTGGACATGGTATAAGAGTTGGAAACTTTTCAGTGGGTTTTACTATAGGTACTTACTAGTAGGCACTAGTATATTAGTAGTAGAAGTTAGTTTTCATATGATGACAAAACAGTTTTCAACCTCAATCTACAGTAAGTATGACAATACTTGAGTCATTAATCACAATGTTCAGGTGATAGGAGACAGGGGCGTGATGTGGGATCCATCACAAGCGGTAAGGGATTATATTCAGTCGCAATTACGGCAGATGATGCATGGATGGCGGTCGCGGGCTCTTAGGAGGCACTTAATGCCTACAAATTTCATATGTCAATGTCACCACAAATTAAATACATATATGTATATACATATATACCGACGAATTTTAAATTGATAGAAGTAACATCATCTACACTAATATTATAAAGAGGAAAGATTTGATTGTTTGTATGTTTGTGTGTTTGTATTGAATAGGCTCCGAAACTACTGGACCGATTTGAAAAATTCTTTTACAATTAGAAGCCGACATTATCAATGATGAACATAGGCTACTTTCAACCGCGGGAAAATGCTTCAATCCTACGGGAAAACTGGTAATTCGTGCGAAGCCGGCCCGGGCAGCTAGAGTAATATTATAAGGAGGAAAGAATTGATTGTTTGTTTGTATTTAAAGGCTCCGGAACTACTGGACCGATTTGAAAAATTATTTTACCATTAGAAGCCGACATTATCCCTAATGAACTACTAGAATAGGCTACTTTTTACCGTGGAAAAATGCTTTAATCCTACGAGACAACGGAAAACTAACCGTGCGAAGCAGGGTCGGGCAGCTAGTACTTGATAAAGCAATGAACTCGGAGGATACACGTTTGTTATTCTTAACAAAGGTTGACAAAGGATAGTAACATTCGCAAATAAGCGACTGGTGTGCGTGCATGCGTCATATGTTTTTAATAAGTTTAATGCTCAGGGACGATCATAATGTTTATTCATTAACTCCTCATTACTCTAGCCGCGCAGTCGTTTTAAAATACTTACAATGTATATTTTATTGTTTGTGTTATCTTTATTAGCTGTGTTTGAAGACGCTGTCGTGTTTTGCAATGAGGAAGACTGTTGTAAGTATACCTACATAGAAAGACGATTTATATTTAAATGAAGGCATCAGGATAGGGTTTCCAAAACCGTGATTTATGAAATTAAAAGTTACGTTTATTGTTTTTGATGGCATGCGATTATAAAATGTGGGTGCATATTTAAGGGGCATAGGTACATTAAATACGCAAAAAAATGAGAAAGATGCCTTTTTTCTCTCATATTGCAGCTTGATAATATTGTATCTGTATGCAGTTAAATAATAAATCATATTTTACCTACTTATCATTGATTCCAGGATATTTATTCCATTTGTCTTCTTCTGATCTCAAAATTTATATAATAATTAACTTATGTTTGACTATACACATACATGTATGTATTATATACCTATATACATAATTTCATTTTAACATAACAGCGACTACGATACCGTTCATCAAAATTAACTAATCTATAGGTATAATTAAAAATATATAGAAACAAGTTATGAATCCTATATTTGTTTTACAAATTGTACGGCTATCTATTAATTTCACTTGTATATTGTTTTAGTTGACGCAATTGACAACATTCACCCAGAGGAGCCTTGTTCTCGAGCTGGGGGTATGTGTGTCATAGCGTCCGATTGTCCCTCGGGCCATCTCACTCAAGAAAATGGCCTTTGTCCTACCCAGCAAAGTGATGGGGTCGAATGTTGTTATGGAAGTTAGTTGATCTTTGACTTTATTAATTAATTATTATTAATTATATACCTACCGGAAATTCCTGAAACTGGTAACAGTTATAAAACTAGTTAAAATTTAAGATTGGTTTGTAGGATCTCCAGCGGGCGTGTCATGGTTTTATCGCTTGTCGTTGTGAATAAGACATTCGTCCGTCACTCGTGCACTCCCATACTTGCCAGAACGTGACGGATGTCTAAAGGCCTCCACACACAGAATGCGGGTCGGGCGGTATCTCTATCTCTTTCGCACAGTAGCGCGGCGTCTCTATCGCACAGTAGCGCGGGCCCGCGCAACTGCGTGATAGAAATATTAAATGCGTTGGTAATTGAGAGAGATATAGCGACCCGCGCCGCGCCCGACCTGAGCCGCGCACGACCCGCGTTCGGTGTGTGGAGGCCTTTATCCACAGCGTTAAGCGATAAAATGGCAACCATGCATGCCCATGCATGCGCCCATGTAACTTGTAATAATGTATGTTGGTATTTATATTTAGTACTTTCATTATATAAAATATTGTGTTTTTTGTCGTATAAATATCACTTTAAGTCGCATTTCTTACGACATCGCTCCCGGGCGACTACATGACGCATGGAACCGCTCATCTAGGATTCTAGGAAGACGTGCCCATTCCTACTTGCGCTATAGGTAGACAAAACACAAACATAATACCCATCATAAGTATCCGTGCTCTCTAAACAAATGTAGTACCTACTTAATATATGTACCAACCAACACATCAAATGATCAGTAGTTTGATTGTGAAATGACAAAGATATATAATTATTTATTAAATACTCGTATGCATTAATTTATTCAAATGCTCCCACCCATGTTTGTTCCTATAGTGTAGCAATAAGGCTGCTAATTTGACGAAAACCGTTCATGGTAAGATCCCGTTTCTATAATCATAACATAATATTTGTTTCAGGATCTGTCAAGGATACTAGGTGTAAAGGAATGGGACAATGCAGATCCACGTCTGAAGTGTGCAATCCGCGCCTTGTAATACCAGCAACGGATTGTCCTGTTGGTACCAGATGCTGTGTCTTAGTGAATTAACTATTTTGCATAGTATAAAAACGAATTTAGAGTGTCATTTCTAGAAACTTCATTTCCCTATCCGATTCTTTTCAGGGTTTCCTTATGGTGCAACTCTGTCCAGTCTGTCGCCGTGTTAAATTCACAGGAGCAAACTTATACTATATATTTTTTTATATGTAGAGAAACATGTAAGGGCTTGGGTTGCATATTCTGAAACTGTTTATTTTCTACAGTGGTTATTTATTCGATTAATGAAGGAAACTATTGCATATACCTAATACCATTCAGGCCACCATTGTCTCCAAAGCTTACCAAGCGAATTTTTTATTCATAATTTCCGAAATAGGTACCATATTTGCAATAAGAAAACAATACTTCAAACACCATTTAATTAGGTACCCCCGGTTTAAGAAAAACTCCTTAGACCGTCTGTAAGTAATGTGAAAAAATGTACTTACTGAGTATAGCCCGGTAAGCATGTTAAAACTGCCCTAGGTACGCGATTACATAACATTAAACATCATCTCAAAGGGCCTCTACGTGTTGGATTTATATCACGCGTTCCAAATGACCGGGGATTTCAATCGGAAACACATAATATTTTTTATTTATTTCAGGCTTAAATCCATAGGGTTAGGTAATAAAATAATTTCTGTTAGTACTACACTTAATGACACACAACAAAATATTACACAACAATTAGTTACAACTTTCGCGGCGGTACGGGGTGCGTGTAGTTGCACGTAAGTACCTCTCGACCAGGAGCGAGTCGTCCCAGCGTTGTGCCAGCGTAGGTACTTGTCTCTCTTCAGTGACGCGCATCGTTTCCTTACGATGGCAAAAAAGAAGTCCGTTTGAGACTGAGCAAACATCGGCATCGCTGAGGCGCTACAATACCGCGGCAACCCAAACAGCATCCTATTAAATGCGTCATTATATTGGACGCGAAGAGCGCCGTAGGTACGCCCGCTGCGTAAAGTTAGCCCACAGACCGCACGTACCTATTAAAAGTGTCAAAAAGATTTAAATAGTATCAACTTTACTTCTGTACTGCAACGTGGAAACCTGCGGGATACTTAACATAATTATTACAAACTGGGCTTTTATTCGCTACGCACTCATGCGGCTCACCCCGCCGGTCACCCGTCACGAAACTAGACTTCTACCTACGCTTAGTTACTACGCATCGCGGTGTCAAAATATATTTGTGGGTGAGAGCTGAGGTGACCTTAAAACAACTTGCAGAATAGGGGAGCTGTACACATGGACGCCGCGCCGGCGCGTCCGATTCATATGTATGTACATTAACACAATGTGGGGGAGCTCCAACCACCCTGTCTGACCCCACACTGTATCATGTAATCGTCGGACAAGGCGCCTGCCCACTTGTCAGTATTTTTAGGGTTCCGTAGTCAACAAGGAACCCTTATAGTTTCGCCATGTCCGTCCGTCTGTCTGTCCGTCTTCGGCTTAGCTCAGTAACCCTTACAACTAGAAAATTGCAATTCGGCGTGAGTATATAAACCAATCACGCTGACAAAACAGTAGAATAAAATCCTGAAGAAAAAATGATTTAGGGTACCTGCCCCACATGTAAATTGGTGATGTATTTCTTTTCTCGTTAAACCTATAGTGTGGGGTATCGTTGGATAGCTTGTTCAAAAATATTATGGGTTTTCTAAAACTATTTTTCAACACAGTTATGTGTTTGCGATATAATGGGATTTAAAGCCCTAATTTTTGTTCGAGTCATGTGTCCCCCCCCCCACTGCCGGCTAAATGGCTACTTCCGTTCTTAGTACACGTCCACGTACTATAAAGAATATCATGCTTATATATCGTTAGCGGTTTAGGCTGTGCGCTGTATGTCAATATATTAGTAACGCAAGAGTTTTATAGATTACAATTCAACTCTAGAATAATTATTTACAAGGTGTCATAATCCTTAAAAATAACGCAAAGAATATTTGGATTTTGCATATAACTTGGCACTCATTTAGATCTCCATTCTTTTTGCGGCCAAGCATAATTTTTGTATTGAACTTGGCTCTCCTTATTTACATTTATAATTATGGTGGGATAATAATTACCTACTAAATTACTCACAGCTAAAATACAATTCAACTTTCTTTAATATAAGTTACAATAAAAACAAATCAATAAGGAGCACTTTTTCCGTGTGTAGGTTTTATAATCATATGAATATCAAAATTTTCGCGAGAAACACGAAAAACAAAATTAAAATTTTCTTTAAAATCAACAGGTAACTAAGTAGGTATAGCTAACAAAAAAAATATTTTACAAGTTATGTAATTGTAAAATATCTGAGTGGATTTTTTAAAAAGTATAGAACATTTGTGGTATTTATTTTTAAATATCCAGTATTACTTTGCATTATAATAATTAAACTTTTGAGATAAATCACAGCACAGTTACAGTTTTTTATTACAGATTATTTGTTACGGTCTTTTAAGTACCTATTATAATTTCAAAAGAAACCCGTTGTGTAAAATAGTGGTATTTTGAGATTGCGATATTTAGCTTCTGGCCAGCAACTACTTGGTACGCTTCTACGCGCCTGTCAAGGAGAATAAGGGGATCCTTCCTAACTGCCGTGCCGTTCAACTTATCTGATCTCCGGTCCCTGTAAACCCAGAACTTAGATACTGTGTATCTAAATCAATCTGGTACTTTCTGACTGTGGCAACGAAGGAAATATTTTTTTGCTAATATCAGTCCCACAAACATACTTTTTCTTTCTCGTCCAAAGTGTTTCTGTTTTATGATTACAAGTCACAAGTAAAAGCGTGATTAAATATTGATTTGTCATGATTGTCGCGTACCTAAGGCATACAATTATATACTTTTATAGGTTATCACATGTTAACACTGCAAGTTATGACGTTATTTAATACACTTTATGAAAAATAAACATTGTTATGACATGATACCCCATCCCGCTACTTTACTTCGCCACTATGAGCGGCCTAAACGCAGAGATGGGTTAAACATTATTTAAGTCTAGATTTCGATTTCTTTATTGCATAAAATTAATTTATATTATAATTTAGACGAAGTTATGTAATGATCTTCAAATAATAATATATTTATTTACCATCATTTCATCATCATCGTCATTCTCCTAGCGTTATTCCCGGTTGTGCCCCTAAGGAGCCCAGGGTCCGCTTTGACACCTAATCCCAAGATTTGGCATAGGCACTAGTTTTACGAAAGCGACTGCCATCTGACCTTTCAACCCAGAGGGAAAACTAGACCTTATTGGGATTAGTCCGGTTTCCTCACGATGTTTTCCTTCACCGAAAAGCTAACGGTAAATATTCCGTACATAAGTTCCGAAAAACTCATTGGTACGAGCCGGGATTCGAACCCACGACCGCCGCTTGACAGCCGCATGCCAGAACCACTAGGCTACCGTAGCTCTTAGCTTATTTATTTACCATAGCGTTTAAATAAAAATTATAAATCTGAGCCAAGATTATTTTAAGAAGAATCCATCGAACGTGTAGATTTTCCCCGCCTGCCAAAAATACCTTTTGAGGACATACTTATAACTTTGTGGCAAGATTACTTGTTAGTATATAATAACGGACGCAGTTTATAAGGGAAAACTACATTTAATATCAAGAGAATTAATTTTACAACATAACGTAATGACAACTGATGTGATGTATAAACATGTCAAACGGTGACACACAGCTGACCCCTTATGAAATGTGGTCAGGCTTAAAACCAGATGTAAGCCATATGAGAACTTTTGGGTGCAAAGCTATGGTTCACCTACCGAAGGAGAAAACAAACAAGTGGGATGCCAAATCAGAGAAAATGGTATTCATTGGTTACTGTGAACATACCAGCGGGTACAGGTTCATCAAACGCGGCTCAAAAATGGCCGTGAAAAGTCGTGATGCTGTCTTCCTAGAATCTACCGTGAAGAGAAATTTCGTTCCGGTTGAGTTAACAAACGAAAATTCAATACAATACAAATTACAATAGATCAGCTAGAAGAAAATAGTGAGGAAGATACCGCCGAAAACTATGATTCAAGTCAGACTGCCTGTGAGTTGACGACTGAATCTGAACAATCAGAAGAATCAGAATACTCACCAGATACGACTGAAAAAGAGGTTAAACCCGCGTCTAACAGAATGACATTAAGGCCAAGAAAGCAAGTGAATGAAGAGCTGTCAGCTAAACCAGTGGCTATTTATGTTACAACGAAGAGCCTAGTTTGACACCGCAGACCTACCTGGAGTGGTGGAAATGGAAAGTCTCTATTAATGAAGAACTGGGCCCATAACCTAATAACGGACGCAGTTTAAAAGTGAAAACTGCATTTAATATCAAGAGAATTAATATTACAACATAACGTAATGACAACTGATGTGATATATAAACATGTCAAACGGTGACACACAGCTCATACATAGAGTAGGAGGAGTAGAGGAGGTTGAGGTCGATAGCACATATTTAAGCTATTTTAACAGTATACAAATAAAGTGGATTTAAACATATATTTAATTTTAGTTAGTATCGTTTTTTGGGGTTCCGTTGTCAACAAGGAACCCTTATAATATCGCCATGTCCGTTTGTCCGTCCGTCCGTCAGTCCTCGGCTTAGCTCAGTAAGCATTACTACTAAAAGACTGTAATTCGGCATGGGTTTATAAATCAATCACGCCGACAAAATAGTACAATAAAAACTTAAAAAAAAAGACCGGGTTGCACTCCGGGAGTGCGGGCAGAAGTGGAAACTTGAATATTAACGTTGTGCAAAAAAAACAACCATTTAACCGATGAAGTGTTCAACAAATGTCTGATAGAAATTGTAGAAGCATCTTTGGGGTTAGCTGGGCTTTCCCTAAAAGAGGACGGCCTACTACAACCAAGCAGGTCTCTAGCATTAGTAAATAGATAGTTGGTTAAAGAAACTACCTATGATGTGATAGCTTTAGAGGGGTTTGTCAGGAATAACTATGATTCATTAACTGATAAACAAAAGGAAAAGTAAAATATTAAGAACCAATTTTTCTTTTTGTATGCTCCAAGGAGAACTGGCAAAACCTGCCTATTAATAAATTTAATTTTGGGAAAATAAAGGGGTCACACGTGATATTGCATTAGCTGCGGTTTCTTCAGGAATCGCTCCAACGCTTGCAAGGCGGTCGGCCGGCCCACTCTGCCTTAACCTAAAAAAAGTAGAAACTCCATTATGTAATATTTCAAAACCGAGCAAATTGGCAGAAGTACTGAAAAAAGCTAAAATTATAGTCTGGATGAATGTACTATGGCCCATAAAAAAGCTATAGAAGCTTTGAATAGGACTCTGCAAGACGTACGTAGCAACAAAAATTTGATGGGTGGTTTAACTGTATTGTTGGCAAGAGAACTTCGTCAAACACTACCAGTAGTTCCAAGGGGAACAGCTGGCAGTGGATCATCATTGTGCCCCTCACTCAAAATTTTATAATTAACAAAAAATATGAGAGTCTACCTTGGAAGTAATTTTTCCGCTGGCCAATTTTCGGACCTTTTGCTAAAAGTGGGTAACGGTGATTATCCGGAAAAAGACGACATGATATCTGTCCCTACTGATCTGTGCACTGCAGTAACAGCAGTAGAAGACCTGATTTCAAAAATCCAGGAAATATCTATAGAGTGGTTAAGCGGAATAGCTATACCTACTGACCCCAAAGAACTACCAAGCAGCGGTCATTAATGACATTATATTACTGAATTCCTTTGAAGGACAACTGATTTTTCAAAACTCAATAGATACTGAGAAAAACACTGATGATGCCGTTAATTATTCAGTAGAGTTCTTATACACTTTGAACCCAACGGGTCAGCCATATCACAGACTTTTACTACGTGTGGGAATACCGGTTATGTTACTAACAACTAACAGAACGTGATCCTAAGAAACAGTTTTGCCAGTTCTCAGAATGTATACTGATTTTTCATCCGTTCATCTGTTAATGAATCACAATAATGATTACTACTAATACTGAACAATCTCTAAAGCTATCACATCTTTAAGTAATAATTTCAGGTTTCACATAATCCTTACTTCTGCAAAGTTCCTCTGTCTGCTCTGAAATATACCAATTTATGTGCATCGTCTGGATCCGTCCCGAACGAAAAAAGAGGGGTGTTATAAGTTAAACGTGTCTGCCTGTGTATCTGTCTGTGGTATCGTAGCTCCTAAACGGGTGGACGGATTTGAATGCGTTTTTTTTTGTGTCATAGATAATTTTATCGTGAGTGTTCTTAGCCATGTTTCATCAAATCTGTTTAGATATTGGACTTTGAAATGAAAATTTCGGGGGTTTTTCAACTTTTCTAAGTTGTAGTTATTAAAATTCAGCTGAATCTTGAAATGTACTCATTGTTTTGCGCCAGGACAGTCCCGCTTTAAAAAAAATACCCCGAAAATGACGCGAGCGAAGTTTCAGGCAAAAGCTTCTGTTCAAGAGTAGAAATCTGCATCAATCATAAACTCTTAGAAATAGTAAGTCGGTGTCGGCGTAACAATTACACAATTATTGCAATCATTTCTTTCAAAAAAATAAGCGAACCGCCTTCACCAAAACGTCGTATACCGAAACCGAATGTAACAAAAACTTTTCCGAAAACCGCATCTAAATCGGTTCAGCCAAACGCGAGGTAATCGCGGACAAACTACATACCTACATACACGTACGTACAAATATACGAGTCAAACTGAAAACCTCATTTTTTGTAGACGGTTAAAAATTACGTTTATTACGCAGACGAAGCCGTGAGCAAAAGCTAGTATACTATAAAATTGTTATATTTAGAGATAAATTGCGTTTGACTTGTACCAACTTAAGCCGTGATCCAGCAGGCGCGATAAATCCCGACTTGTGTGATAGTGTAACGCTGTAACGTATCCCCCGCATTACATGCACGCTAAAATTCTTATTTATGTCCTCGAAAAGAAAGGGAGACAACAATGGTTCTTATACTAGACTAGATACGAGCGCGGGTCTGAAATATTACTCACAATATTTTATTATCAACGTGATAATAATCTCCAAAAGTACCTACACGTATTGAGCGGATTATCTTTTTTTTGTATAGTTAGGTAGGTAGTTGTTGTTATGAAAAGTAAAATGCTAAACTTTTCCCCATCATAACTTGGTTATTTGAAATAATTCCAATGAATGTTGCCAGCGACGTAGATTAGCAGAGTTTTGATTAATTGATTTAAAAGTGCTAAGGTATGGTTAGCTAGTATTTTCAATTTGTCAGTTATATTTTTTAGTGTTTTAAAGGGTTATTTATGAAAGAAAGGTTTAATGACGATACGAGTATATACATAGCAATAATAAATAATACAAACAATAAAACAACGGTAATCTTACCAAATACAATAAAACAATAAAAGCAGAGGATGCAACCGAACTGGCATGAATTCTGTTGCCTGGAAGATGGGTTGGGGCCAGGGTGTCTACACAGGTAGCATCCCATACCAAGGGTCGACCATTCAGGCTATTAGTCTGAACACCGTCATTGGCCTCACGTGTCTGAATGTGTACCTAATTCACCCGTACCTGCTAACGTTGTATGTATTACTTAGGTTATTTTATCTGTGAGTGGATTGTGTGCCCTTCAACGCAGCCGCAGGTACATTGGGTTTCCTTTTTAACTGACTTCAAACAAATGGAGGAGGTTCTTAATTCGGTTGTTTTTTTTCTGTTTGTATTTTTTTTCTGTTTGTTACCTCAGAACTCCGTCATTGATGAGCCGATTCGTTTTTTTTGTTTTTATGTATATGCTTCCAGGTGGGTCCCATTTTTTTCAAAATTCAGTAAGATGATGATCCATGAGGAATTGAGGAAACTCCTCAATTTTATTAGGCATACGTGTAGTGATTTTGGTATTTTCTATTATAACTCGTGTATTTACGCCCGGAAATCATAAATTTGCCTTTAGTCCCATTTCGTAGCCAGATTTGGTAGCAGCTACGAAATGGGAAATATACTTTCCCATCTTGTAGCTAGCTATCAAATGGGAACGTCTTTCTATCTCATAGCTAGATTTCGTAGCTAGCTAAGAAATGGGAAATGTGCTTTCCCATCTTGTAGCTAGCTACCAAATGGGATTGACTTTCCCATTTTGTAGCCAGATTCGGTGACTAGCTACGCTCATATTACTTTTCCATTATGAAATGGGAACGACTTTCCCAGCTCGTAGCTGGTTTTGGTAGCTGACTCTTAAATGGGAAATGTGACTTCCCATCTCGTAGCCAGATTCGGTGACTAGCTACGCTCATATTACTTTTCCATTATGAAATGGGAACGACTTTCCCAGCTCGTAGCTGGTTTTGGTAGCTGACTTCTAAATGGGAAATGTGACTTCCCGTCTTGTAGTTCATCTGGGGGTAATTCCCCCAGGTGAACAAACTCGGGTGCATTAAGTTATCTCCAGGCAAAATTTCAGGTCAGCTTTTTTCTTTGTTTCTGTTTGCGATAGTGTATTAAGTACCTATATTAAATTTACCAATCAGCAAAACTAAGTCGTATGAAAGTCGAGAGCACGTTTCTATTTTCACCTACGAGGGGTCATCGATAAGTTTTGACAATCGGCTTAGAAACAGAACTTATCCGTTATATACCATTTTTAATTATTAAATACACTCTTTATTCGTTTTCTTACCTAAATAATATATTAAAAATGTTTTAATTTTGCTTCATATAAAAAAAACTTTGGATAGACGAAATGAAGACTAGTTTTTACATCCACGCAATTGCACCGATTTTATTGAGGAGTGTTCAATATCCTAGAATAAGAAGTAATAGTAAAAGAGTTGGTCTAGATTACACTGTGGTTAACTAGTTTTATAGAATTCACAAGCCTGAAAAACAGCCCTGGTAATCGGCAAGCTCGGCCAAGAAAAAAACTCATACAATTGGTTTTTTTCTGAGACGGCCTCACTTAAAATTGCTATAGAATTATGATGTATCACTCTCCCTTCGTATGTGTATTCATATATTTGTTACCTAGGTTCACCCTGTTTAAAATAATATATATATTGATGGCCAGAAAAACCTACCTTGTACTTTGATGCTGATTCTTAAAACTTATTGATCACTCCTGCTGAGAAAAGGGTCTTCAAACTGTCGAGTAATAGATCTGTAAACGTTTACTCGATGCGATTTGGGCACAAATTACTCAGCTTAAAGTGCTATAATTGTCATAGAGTCGAGTTGAGAGCCAAATGATGGTATAAAAGTCGAGACAAAGCGACATACAGCACCTTCAATGCTATAATAGCAATCTTTTTTTCTACTTTACAACTATAGGATGGTAGCCATGCTCTTATTAATAATTTTTTCGGTGTCAGCTATTATTCGTGTAACATACTAAATTTCAATGCGAATTTTTATTTTTCGATTTTCTTCCTTATATTTCTACTTATTATTTTAACGGGCCTCTTTATTTTCGAGATATTAAAAAATCATTTATAAAAATTTAATATCAAAAGGAATAGTTACGCCATTATAAAAGTACGTCTGCTATCTTACAACTTTACTCAACTTTAAGTTGCAAAATAGAAAATATATTACATTTACATTACTATGTAGACGCCATTATAGACAATATCGGGGTTCCTTATTGCATATATTATGATAAATCCTCTCTCTTTAAGCAAAGTACTGACTATACAAACACACAGTGAATGTGGTCCTCTGATTATTATCCATTTTCTATAATATGTGAGCCTCTAACGTAAACTCATGAATTGCGGTTTGGTGGTTAAAAGTGCATTTGAATTGCAGTAGGTGCTATAACAATAACTTTTAGAACTTTCTCTTGGCATGTGCTATAATAGTGAACCGATATATTTTATATAACACTTAGTGCTTTAAGAGTAGCTGAGATGCTGTTTGGTCATATAAGCAGCTTTTTTACCATTATAATGCTTCCACGGGAACAATGTCGAATCGCTATAAAAACTTCTTGAGCAGCTAATTAGATAATTAGAAGGTTTTTACAGCTGATTTAGAATTTGAAGTGGTATTAATGTGAAAATTGACACCTCTATTCAATAATTGGGTAAACGCGCTGTAAACATGTCGAGTAACGTATAGTCGACATTGTTTAATGCCCAAACTGCGAAAATGCCAAAGAGTGGAGTATAGTTCTTTTATACGACGATTTGGCATCTTTAGCTCCTTTTTACGACTATTTCTCGATCATTAGCTGTAAAAAGCTTTGCTTATACGACTGTTTTACTGGTTGGGTTGTTCAGTTTTTAAGAATGCCATAATGTGGGATCAAATTGAACAGTAAACATCGTTTCTAATTTATCGAATTTGCAATAATTCATTAATGAGGTGTGTAATAACATAGGTGTAGGTACGTAATGTCTAGTTATCACATCTCGAGCCGAACTGAGTCAAGTGCAACGTCGTGGAGTGGAGGACAATTACCTTACTTAATAGGGGTAATAAATAAGGTAATCGTCCTACTCGTGCGGTTAACGCACGGTTTTCTTACCGTATATGGCATAAGGATGCCAGATACGATTAGAAAAATCGTGCGTTAGTCGTCATACAGTTTCAAGGAAAGCTAATTTGGAACGCAATCTCTGGAAAAAGGAATCGAGCCGATCAACCCCAATACATAATATACCTACCTAACGTTGAACGAAAAATAAATTATTATTATGACATATTATTTATTTTTCGACTTAGATTATGGTTTTTTTAACAATATGAAAATCACTGTCAAATAAAAATACAAAAATATACAAATTTTAAACATGCTATGAAAAAACGTAAGCCGAGCGGTACCTACCCAGCACGGCTATCATGCGGGAATCGACGGAAGTCTTCAAATATTATCGGCCCACATACAGCGATGCGGTTTTTTTCTATAGCAATCAACGTATTTGCTATCGGAAATCAGTTCATGTGGTAAATTGTAAAAAAAAGGGAAATGTTCTCGGCTCGGCGGAGTACTAAATTAAAGTCGGTTAAAACTTTGTTTTTAAAGTAAATTATTCTCGCAATATCCGTCTCTCTCTTAGTATAAAACAATTTCAACAAGAGGTATAGCGTGAGAAATATCGAGTGCACGTCTCATGATAGACGTGCAGTGGTTAGGGCGACAGAGAGAGGAGGTGTAGTTTCCAAGCTAACCGCCTTCTGTATAAGATTATTAACTTATCTAGTTATCTGCTTATAACGAGAAATACGCACAAAATGATGTGTACATGAAACATTACACTTCAACGTGCGTGTGACTATTGGAAAGATTTTAAAACCGGGAGGTTTCTAATATGTATATAAGGTAACACGCTATTGTTCCGCCAACATGAAGCGAGTAAGATGGGTGGTAATCTCCAAAGATCCCCGCGTGAGATGTATGAAAATAAGTGGATTATGCCATTATCCCGCGAACTTGACTGTTTAAACACATTTACATGCAGCATAGCTAGGATTAATAGACATTACTCCCAAGTAGCACACTAGGTGGGAAATAGCTCGTATATCATATCTATTTAGATACTTAAGTGAAATTTATAACCATGACTAAGTTCTATATAGGTGGCAAGAACCCTTAGGCCACCAATATAGAACCACGGGGAGAAAAATTGCAGCCTATTTTTGGTTCTAAATTGAATCCATAAGAGATCTCACGATTACCGTGGCAATTAGAACTATGGGTGAAAGTTATGCGCAAGTGAACGACGATTTATTGAACGAATGAATAATAATATTTCACTTCGGTCAATGAGTGATAAATATGACGCCAAAGTTCCTTTGGGTGGCATTGGCGTGGAAAAATTAATAAGTTAGGTAACAATTATAGGTACGTGTTACTTAAAAAGTGCAAGTGATCTGCTGCCTTGGATTTATACAACTGTTTGGTGAGTGATTAAAACTTCACGTTAAGGCATTGAAATAAGCACGAAATTCTTGCGAATGATTTTTCACCGTGAAACTATAGTATGGTTTCT
This sequence comes from Epinotia demarniana, assembly GCA_945867215.1. NCBI lineage: Eukaryota > Metazoa > Arthropoda > Insecta > Lepidoptera > Tortricidae > Epinotia > Epinotia demarniana. The sequence continues at coordinate 31,076,413 of OX244259.1, read as the reverse complement.
TTGTAAATTTCGATGCGCCTTTGATTTGATTAGGAATATTTAAAAAGAGAGAGCTAAATCAAATAAGGAATTAATGCTGATAAGAAAAAAAACTTTTAAAAACCTGACCTAATGATTGTATGTTTCGTACAATGTAAAAGTAACATCGTCACAACAATCAAAAGTCTGTGATTTTGCGTCATTGTGATAAAACTATGTTTAAAATAATTCATTTTTCAAGAACTCCATTTGTAAACATGGCGAAACAAAAAAGATCGTACAGTTTTTATTTTCACTTATTTGTTCTCTATTTGAAACTATCGGGTCTGAAAATCACTTATTTGTTTCTTGCGAGTGGCAAAGCAGTGAATGCATTACCAATAAAAATCATTTGCTCTTTTGTAGTGTTCGTGAATTAGGACTCCTCAATACTCCTCCAAAACTCCAAGTTGATGTTGTAAGCCAATTCGCGGAATTCATTTCTGATGAGTTTAAATGTCTAGAACAATATCAACAGAAACAACTGTTCAAAACAATTTTGTACAACAAAGTGACGCAGGTGAATAATACATATATTTTGACAGAGGCAATAGGAACAATTCATATTTACTTATGTCCTAATTTTGGAACTGTTAGGTCCTTAGTGGTTTAAAATAAGTGAAAATAACTGCTTTTGGTTTTCAAGAACATACTATTGCGACTTAATTATGCGTTGGAGAGGCAATAAGACCGCTTATGACGACTTTTAATTATAAGTGGGAACATACCCTTATTTGGAACTCTTAGTTCCAAATAACTAGTCTAGGTCTAAGCCTTAAGCTTTTCAGCTGATCCCAAACACTTTTGGAATCAGCTGAAAAGGCGGGTGCAGTCGCGTGATCCGCTCCTGCCACTCTCGATGAGCTTCGTGATGCCGTCATCAAGGAGTGGAGCAACATCCCTCAACAGAGTATCGTGACGCTTATCAGGTCCATGACTGATCGCATTGCAAATCTACGGAGGGCCAGAAGAGGCGAAACTTGGATTTAAGTTTAGTTTTGAGCTTTATTTTTTGTTATTATTGTGTTTTTCATTTTTGTGTAAAGATATGATTTTTCCTATATCCTATATTGTTTTATGTCATTTGACCGAAAGACGATTTCATCACCTTTCAAATGAGACCTCACAGTCATACTATGTCATACATAATATACGGTTTATGATCGCTCGAACGAAGGAATTGAAGATGTGCGATTCTTTTGACGCCGAGTGTATACCTACTGATAGATTGACGCCGAGTGTATACTGATTGACCGAATCTATCTGTCAAAAATGACAGATAGATTCGCAGCCCCGATATTGTACAAAGATATCTATCTCTTGCAAGGTTAAATGTGTAAGCTTAACTAATTTCATATCTAATCCGATATAGCTAAACAATCCAGTAAATTTTTCATTAAATAAATAACTTCAAATTATTGTTATTGTAATCATACTTTCCTACGCAGCGAAAGAAAAAACCATAGAATGCAAGCTTCTTACAAATTTCTATCCAAAGTCGAAGTAAACGGCTGCCTGGCATCGTTTTGACACCCCGCATACACCCCCATTCCCGTATAATGGCAATGGCACCCATTCTGTGGGGCCATTTTGCGGCGCTACTTAGACTTATATGGTTTTTCGTTCGCTGTTCCTTCGTTGATTACATTATAATTGAAATGGCACATAATGTTATAGGGTTAAAACTTGAACAACCTTGCAGAGAAACTTTGTAGCTCGAAAGATATTACGCCAAGTCGGAACTTTAGCTTAATCCAGACTAATTCTAAGTACTTCAAGACAGTTGGTGCAGTTGGTAGGCTAGGAAATGTACAAAACTTATGAAATATGGCTTAGCTTAGGGAAATATGCTAACATGTCTCGTGCACGCACCTATTTAAGTTTAGAATTTAACCCTCAAAATTGTAAGCACTTTAATAATGTAACTTTTTAAATAATGTTAATTAAACACATGAAAATATATAAAACACAGGCAGACTAATTAGGAAACGTACATACTAAATAAAATTAATTTGCACAGAAATTAGTCCCGCTCGAATGGTCTTCGTTAGTAACGGAGCATTTTCAATTGATAAAACCAATTATCGGACGGATATCGCTCAACAGGCGTTTCACAAGTTATTCACCTGTTTGTGAAACTGCACAAGTTATCTATATGTAACCAGCCACAGTTAAAGTGGAAAAATATATGCAACAATTAGCACAGCTTTACTCCTTACAGACATGTGCCTAATTTAAAATATTATGCTAATAGGGAATATTCATGTATTTTTTTTTTGTATTCTATAAGTAATTATATATCCGGAAAAAGTATAACACTTACACAATTTTATTAAATAAGTATAAAAAAATCTTTTAAAACTACTATCATTTTCGGACGATTGAAACGCCACCATTTTGGCGCGCTCATTTTGTGCCGTCACCGTGCAATAAGAATAAATAAGCAACAAAGTGTTTGATTCACAGTTTTATTTATTCAAACTTTATTGCACAATACAAAATAAAGTACAAATGGCGGACTTAATGCCACAAGGCATTCTCTACCGGTCAACCATTGGGCAAAACAGAAACAAGAAGGTGCAGGCATTAAAACTTAAATGAAAGCTTAAACCACGATAAACTTCTATCAAATACATACTGAAATAAACATACACATATACAAAAAAATATACACTAATATATAATGTACACAATTACTACCTTTTGTACCTAGTGAAAAATACTATGGTGTGAACTATCTTACGCGCTTATCAGAAAGATACTTGCGTAACTTGCGCTTGAAAGTCAATTTGCTTTGTGCTTGGCGGATAGTTAGCGGAAGAGCGTTCCAGAGTCGAATTGCCTGAACGGTAAAAGAACCAGACATAAAACCGGACCGGTGAGGGAGAACAGACAACTTCAGGCTACGGGAACTGCGGAGTACACCTCCGGGTCGGGCAGTAACAAAAGTAAATTTGGCCCTGAGATATTCCGGCGCAGCAAGGTCAAATAGAAGGGAATACAGTTTTAAGAAAAGTGGGTGATAAAAGCTTTTAAAATCAATGTATTGTAATGGAAGAGCACGCAAAAGTTTATTATAAGTATTGTATTGTCCCTATGTGTGCAAATAACATTAAAACAGCACCTGATAAAATATATTTTCATATGCCCAGAAATGAAAATATAAGGAAAAAGTGGTGTAAGGCGATGAGGCGAGACAATGTATCGTGCCTGAGTAGTTTATTCTGTTGTGAAGATCATTTCGATGTGAGTATTATATATTTATGTACCTAAAATCTTTTTATTAGGACTCGCGAACAATAGAAACAGTAACCTAACATAAAAATTTAATTATATATTCATAAAACTAAGATATTATAATTTTTGTTGATCAACAGCTGACTGCGAGTGTTGATTTTGATCACATAACGTTTTAGCGAAGTTTCCTTGTTTGCATTGTTGATAAGTTCTATTGAACAAGAATTTAAGTAATTCTTCTTACTGAGTAACATTTGAACTTTATCAAATTTGTGTTTGTTTTATTAAATAAGCCTTGACGAAAACAACCTAGTTTGTTGAAGTTCATCAAGAATTTCTCAACATTTAACATTCCTAATACCTACATAATATGTAGGTATATTCTCAAAGATATTATCTTTGATAATATAATATAATTATATATGTACAGCCAAGTGCAAAATTATGTATTGATAACATCCTCTCATAAATAAGTGCCAAAACCTTAATCCGCTGACGTAAGAGTTATGCGACATATTTATGAGTAAGTAAGCACCCATATTTTTACACTTGACTGTACTAGTTTTTATTCTACTTATTTATGAAAGGCACCTATTTTAAATAGGTAGTTTAAAAGTCTATCTATTTTGACTTACATTATATTATTTCTTCTTTTCAGATTGAAAAAGATACAGTAAATGATATTAAATACAAAATAATGGCATTAGGACATGAATAAAAAATGACACTATTATTAAAAAAGGTGTTGTATCACATATATTCCAGTGTCAGAAAAAAGATAAATTGCAGCCCCCACCAGAGAGAAAAGGTGCTCTGAAACGGAATAGACAAGCAGTGATTGAAGAAGCTCTAGCTGAAGCTGCTTTATCTGAAGCCGGTCCCAGTACGGCATCAATACAAAACTGTATGGACATAGAATTTAACAGTCCCGAGATTGAAATAGTTACTGAACCTAGTAAAAAAATATTGCATGTTGACAAAGCTGTTCAAGCTACTAGTAAAATTCATTATCGAAGCAAAGGTGTAAATTTGAATTGAACAACAAAGAAAAATAGTATAGCATTATCTCCATTTTCTATACCATCAAAAAATTAATCTACATCCAATTTAAAATCTGCTCAGTCTTTTACTATAGTAAGACAATTATTCTCAGACAACCCTGCTGATATTGTGCCTGTCACTAGTGTTAATTCACAGTCTTCAGCTTTATCAACTGATTATGAACCAGTGTGTAGTACATCTGATTCAAGTTGGCATATTGAGGATGAAACAGAGAATGACTTACAATTCAAGAACTTAATGCGTAGTGCCACATTAATGGCTTTAGAAAGAGAACCTAAAATGTTATTAGGAGTACCAAAGAACACATTTTATGCAATAAAACTATTAAGTGAATATGTTCCCATTCCCACTACCTATAGATATTTTTATTACATTAACAAAAATTAAATTAAATGAATCTTTTGATTTATTGGCTTTGAACTTTGGATGTTCACAGAACACAATCAGCAGATTTTTTTCTAAAAGCATTGTATTAATTTCAAAGGCATTGAAAGAGTTCATTGTTTGGCCAACACCATCACAAATATTTGAAAAATTACCTATTCCATTCAGAGCTAGGTATTCTAATGTTGTTTCTATAATAGACTGTCTGGAAATACAAATTGAAAAACCTACAAATCCAGTGCATCAGGCATTAAGTTGGTCGCAGTAAAAGAAGTGTAATACTTTGAAATATTTAATATCATGTACTCCAACTGGTCTTGTTAATTATATATCTGATGGATACAGTGGCAGGGCAACGGACGTCATGATAGTAGAAGACTGTGCCTTCCTTGAATACTTACCTCCTCAGAAAGCACTTATGGCAGACTTTGGAAACTTGCAAGAGAATTTGGAAAATACTACTTTTAAGTAATTAAATTTGTTAATAGAAACATGATCATTTGTAAAAATAATCATGTGAGTATATTTAATGAGCAATAAAGATTACTCATGATTTTTTTTATCCTTTTGTGAATCACATGCATATTCCCTATTGCTAAGCTATGATACCACAATGACCGATGCTGCGCCACCCGCATCCAGCGGACTCCCGCGACCATAAGCGGGTCATAGTGGCACTCTTTGGGGGACGCCAACGTCCAGCAGTGGACGTCTTTCGGCTGATGCTGATGATGATGAAGCTATCTATAGCCCATCTATAGCCCTATCTGCCCGCGTATTACAAAGCATAGCGGGATAAAATATAACCCTTCTCTATATAGAAAGTCCAATATGGTGAAAGAATTTTAAAAATCGGATAAGCGGTTCCTAAGATTACCCCACCATAAAAACTATTAAAGGTACAATCTCACTGACATTTCCTCTTTACTATATTAGTATAGACTAATAGTAAACAGGAGTGGCTTATTTTTTCGTAGTATTCATTAATTTAGTTCTCATTATTTCTGTTATGAACTAAATGATTTCGAAATTTTCGTTAACTAAGCAACTAGGTAAAGTCATTAGTCAAGAACAATGACGAAGGACGTATGCTTTGCATCGAATTCCCGCTTTCATCGATCTTGGATGTACAAAATATACCTACTCATTTAACGCTCAAGTTCGGAAAGCAACGGGGCGGTACTACGCCTATGGATTACACGTTTTGTTAGGTCACCGTCGATCACCTAGAATAATATTTTTGCATCCTATTTGATACACTGCTAGGCTAGGGCTACACTCCTGTTGATGACGTGTCACCTTTAGTTCAATGTCTTAAGAGGCCGCAGTAAGCTCGGCCGAATTTGACCTTCCCATACAAACGTAGTTACGCTCTCATTTTAAAACTACGTATTGGATTGTGACGAAATTTTGCATATACAATGACATGAGGTACTCGTATATCTATGTCTGTAATTAGTTTATATGGTTCCAATTTATAAAACAAAGTAAATACAGCAAAAACTAGTTTTGTATGAAAAACTTAAATACGCTGTATCTTTTTTATTATGGTATCTGAAGCTACGTAAACTAATTTCAGACATAGATATACCTCATGTCATTAAACATGCAAAGTTTCGTTACAATCCAACACGTAGTTTTAAAATGAGAGCGTAACTACGTTTGTATGGAGAATCAAGCTTACTGCGGACTCTTAATGATAAATTTTAGCAAACATTGTTTTTACCATATATCTAATTTTCAATTCGCATGTTACTATCTATCAACCTTTGTCATGACAACGCAGTGGCTAAATTATAATATTAATTTGTTATTAACTATAAATCGTATATAAATAACACTAACCTAATTAAAAAAAAAACCGGTCATGTGCGAGTCTGACTCGCGCACCGAGGGTTCCGTGAAAACTAACAATGAACTCAAGGTAAAGTAAAAGTCCCAATATATTTGTCAAATTACTTATTTTAACCCAACACAATAGAATTCAATTTCAAACAACGAGTAACTTTCACACCAAGAAAATTGAATCACGAATTTTTTTTGACCTGCTGTTGAAAATAAATATACGCATGCCAATCCCAACCCCATTAATTCTAGAAAAATCTTAACAGCGCGAATGGGGTCAGCGCCATCTATCGGCCCCATTTGGTACTAACGTGCAAGGGCAATCGGCTTAGTATGTATGTTGTTCTTTTAACGATTATTGTTTATCACGTGAACTGATCTCGATTATTATTGTTTTATTTGATAGAGAGTACTTCTATTTATAGTTTTATAGGAATTTCAAAACAAAAAAAAACTTATAAAGTGGATTAAATTGCAAATCTAACTAGGAAATGATTTTTGAAAATAAAACAAAAAATATGCTAGATACAGAAAAAAAAAACTTTTCCCGTAATATACATGTTTATCTTAATCACAAGTAATTATTTCAAATTTTTCGCTTGAATAACTTCGGAGATAAGGGGGGGAATGGTATTTTTTTTTACATTTTCCTTCATAGATCAAAATTTTCCGAGTGTAGAAAAAGAAAGAAAAACTGCTTCAAAAAGTGCAACTCAAGCCCTTTCGAATGATACCCCACTTGACCCTATAGTTGAATTTTTTTTTTGCCCCCTCCTCATATTCGTAAGTTTTTTTAGAAAAATTAAATGTATATTTAAATTTTTTATTTTCCATGCACGCGGATAACTCTCATTTATAACCATTCCAAGTTTCAAATTGATAGCTTGAGTAGTTCGTGAGATATTTCACTTTGTGACAGACAGACAGACGGACGGAGTCGCACCATAAGGGTTCCTTTGTTACCATTTTTGGTACGGAACCCTAAAAAAACAAGTTTTGGTGAGTTTATTCATTTGATGTCCACAAAATTTACCAATTGTCCAAAGAGTAATAACGAAGTACTGATGCTCTTCAGAAGACTTCCTTATACTTATTGTTTATCATCCATTCGACTAAGTATTTGGGTGTGTATCGTGAAAAAGGGCATGTATAATATATAAGATAAGGAAAGCATCCGATGTCCGCACTACACCACATTGTTATGGTTACAACATCGAAACTCACTCAAGCTAAGGAGTTCGAAGTCCCGCAAGTCCTCGCACACTCTATTTGTATCTGTTCACGTTCATAAGAAAGTTATAATACCCGGGTTATGGTAGGGTAAATGTACAATATATTTCCAGACGAATGAACTTTCTAAGGCTTCTGTAAATTATATTTTCATGTTCTTAGTAGAGTAAAAGATAATAGTAGCTTATTTTTTAAGTTACCTTGTATTTGCACTTGAAAAACTATTTGGTTGGTCTCCAACAGCACTTAGTTAATTAAGTATGACCTCCTATGTTAAATTAAAATATTCTGTCGGTATTTTTTCTCCAACATGCTCGAAAATGTTCGCCTTACAGTAGCAAAAATAAGTGCGTGAAGTTCATTATTGTCCTATCGCAGAGGCCGGGAATGTGTATGAAATTCCGTTACTATATTTTAGGGTTATGTACCAAAATGGTAAAAAGAAACCCTTATAGTGCAACTTTGTCCGTCTGTCTGTCTGTCACAACGTTAAATATCTCAGGAACTACTTATGCTTTCGTGCGTGAAAAAAAAACAAATATATTTTTATTTGTTATGAAAAATTAAGAATATGAGAGGAGCAAAAATTCGATATCTCCTATTTAGGTCAAGTGGAATATCAAATTAAAGGGCTTCTGCAGGGCAGATGCACATTTTTACATCATTTTTTTTTATTTTCATTGTTTCTACTTGATTAAGCATACATTTTTTACCATAATATTATCTCCTCAATTGAGTTCTCCTAATCAAAGTTTGGTTTCCAAAAGATCTTTTGGATTTTCTTTTCTATTGACAATGAAGAGTGCCGGTACATCAAACTTTAGTATTAAAATTAACAACCAAGAAAATCGATTATCTATTATCGAATATTTCCATTGATACATTGTATGCGCCCGCACACATTTACAAACTCATTCTTATTAGTGGGACAGAGTTCCCCAGATAAATGGTCGTAAATGTGGACACGCTGGACAAAAAAGCACCATTTTTTTTTCAGGAACGTGTTAGGTCCACAGTTTTAAATTTTTGATAGGAACCAACTCCTCCGTCGGCCATTTTTTTTTTCGTCGGCCATGTTTATTATAGTTAATTATTAATATCTCGAGTTCTAGGACACTTAGAGCCACAAAGTTAGTGTCTAAATATGTATACGTACTTATTTGGGCTCAGGGGATTCAACTAGATAAGTATTGTACCGATCGCGATATAATAATGCATATACATTTAAAACATATTTATCTTAGAGTTGGTTTAAGTTATGTTAAAAAACAATTATTAACATCACTATATTTTTAATACTTGTTATTATAGAAGCTATAGTAACACATAATATTCGGAAATGTGTCTACAAATTGCGGTTCTAGAGATATACCCATGCCCATGGTTATGGGCGGGTAATAAAATTACGTTTCATGTATGAGAGCACTGTTTAATTTTAAATTTATTTTTATGAATGTATGTTAAAGCAGCAATAGAAAAACAACTTCTGTGGAAATTGGAAGTCTAGCTATTGCTGATACGCAGACAGCCGGATGGACAGCGGAAGCTTAGGAACAGGGTTCCGTTTGATATCCTTTGGGAAATCGACTCTAAAAAATATTTAGTTGTATTCCTTGACCCCTTGTATGTATATTTAGACACTTACTTTGTGATTCTACGTTATTTAGAACTCGATATATTAATGATATATACGTTTTATTCAAAATGACCGCCATAAAATTAAAGATGGCTGACGGAGGAGGTGGTTCCTATCAAAAACTTAAAGCTATGGACCTACCAAGTACCTGAAAAAAAATGTTTCTTTTGTCCAGCGTGTCCATATTATCGCCTGACGCTGCCCTACTAAATAGACTCTCGTTCGTAAAACATCTTTAGCTTACTTGTGGCACAATGCACTATAACGTAACCCTGTTTTTACCTAAGTTCATAAATATAAGAATACTATGCATAATAAAATAAATAACTAACTTTAATAGAAAATGGCAGTGTATCGTTGTGTCTTTGCTCAAATCCGTAAGTAAATAGGTAGTAGATTTGTACCAAAGTAGCGTTTTGCGTTAGATACCTACTCAATGTGAGATGGTTTCTACTCTACAACAACAACAAGAGCCTTTTCTCTAGGGATTCTAAGAGATTAATGACTTTGCAAACAATGCTCTATTGCGAAATAGTGCTAAGTATCCACAATATTTCCTGAAATAGTAACCAAACGGATCTCAGCTGTGTAATCCTTACTTTGTATAGGAATGTTGACACCAAATAAAATACGTAATGAATAATTTTAAATTTTCCCGAAAAAGAATTTAAAATATAATCAAATATAGAATAAAGTAAATATAGGTTATTAGTACTATTACTTATTCTGTGATATCGGTAAGTCTTGTTTGGCAAAGTACTTATCCCTTTTATTGTGTCACTCCGCATGGCATTTATTCACTGACGCGGTAGCGCTAGATAATGTCGCAAATATAACATTATTATGTTCCGACACATACAACAAAAAAATAAAATACTACGTGTCTACGTGATCAGCACGTACTACCACGCAAACACATACAGAAAACCTTAGTTTTAATCACAATGCTCGTAAAGGGCTACATAACGCGTAGACATACAGAGCAACAAGAGAATTTACATGGCCATGGGAGTAATGGTTCTTTTTTCCAAATTTCAAAGCAAGGACGTTTTAAGTCATATAGGTACGGTGTAAATCAATATAAACGTAAATACACGAATAAAATATTATTAACTAAATTAATATCATCATCATCATTATCAGCTTGTAATCGACGTTTGCTGAGCATAAGCCTCTCTTCGAGTACGCCACTTATACCGGTCCCATGCTAGTGTCAATCTCTCAATTAGAAATGACCCGCGGTCCTTTTTACGTCGTCAAACCATCCAGCTGGTGTGGATGAAGTGGCCACCAATCCGTTATCGTTTTGGTCCACCTACCGTCACACCTGGCAATATGACCTGCCCAACTCTATTTGCCTTTGGTTATGACTTCTCCTACTTCCCGCACCTTAGTGCGATGTCTGCACGGGTACCTATCATGCGACGGCGCGCGATTTCTCTCGATTTTTCTCGCACTATCCGTCTCATTCTTATTGGAACACTTAGAACAAGAGACATAGTGCGAGATAAATCGAGTGTGTCGCGGCTGTCGCACGATAGACGTGCTGATCTCAGTATTCCTCACTCGGTTTTGTTGGTAATGCCGAGCATGGCGCGCTCCATGGCTCTCTGTGCTACCATTACTTTATGCACAGCCTTTTTTGTGAGCGTCTCAGCACCATACGTCATTGTGGGCAGGACGTGACGAGGAAATTATTAAAATAATTTAAAATTGAGTAATTTATTGTCTGTTTAAAATATGCTGAAGGGTCACACGCAAAACACGTCAAAGTAAAAAAAAAAACGCAATATGGACATTTTTTTTATGAGTTTAGTATTTTTTTAAAGCATTTATTTCCTCGCAAATGTGATAAAAAACATTGTGTGCAACACGGACAGCAAGATTTTTTACAAACAAAAAACGACTTACCAACCTCGTGGCACAATGTTCTATAGTAAGTTTTGTAAAAAAAATGGTAGTTGCTTACAAAACAGCTCTGATATTCGTGACAAAGCTTACTTACTTTATAAATAAAGATTAATTACAGTAGTTCAGGCTGGCTAGTGAAGTGATACGACGACCCTTGACACCCTTGTTATTTCACGTCGAAACTCAAACAACAACACTGACGGACTGACACAAACAATGGCCCTCGAGCTTTTGTGGTTTGGTTGGGCCTTAAATTATCTATTGTTTTCGTTATTCAATATGATATTAAGTAAGTCTGATGAACGGGATTCGTAAACGTAAACATATAACCAGACAATTATGAGAAAACGTTAAAACCTAACTGGCAAGATTTGTAGGCATCTTGCCGTGACAATTACAGTTGCCGGAAAATAAGGTGGTGTGGGGGAAAGTTTCTTAATCGTATACTTACCACCAAAAACCACTACCACCACCTACTTTATGGAATAATGTGTATCGCTACACGAGATTAATGAAGACCCACGAGACTATTTGAAAAAAGAAAGATCCGTTTAAAGTTAAGGTTTAAGCCCATATATTTATTGCGTGGCACTGTCAGAAACGTAGATCTTGGTCTGGCAATCCGAACTCTAATGTAAAGTTGGTTAGTAGTCGGGTTTAAGCTTTAAAAAAATCTCTAGTGTTGCGATGGAAAATCAATACTGAAGAACATCGTCTTAGTTTGTTAAGTAAGCGTTTCTTCAGTGTACTTACCTAAATGTGCATAATAATGGGTGTTTTTTTAAGCTATAAGACGAACACAATATTAACCGTTTATAAAAAAATAATGAAGGCTATTTGCGACGGCTCTTGGGGTTATTTGGTTACTAGTACCAAACATCGAATAAACATAAATAAGCGTTGTCTAATGCTATGGCAGACGTTGCTGCTGGCATGTCTCTCAGAGATGATGGTGCGAAATACCTAATATGGTCCTCTAATTTTGCGAGGATCCAAAAATGTACAGTGCTTTCTTTTGCAGAAGCTTTCACATAAACAGCTTTAATCCTTCGAGATGTTTCTGCACCGTTGGAGCCGCAGCCAAACTCATATTCGTACATAATACAATATTTTAAGTTTTCCATTTTATGATCAGAACGATATCAAAGAAAAAATAAAATGCTGCGAAAACAAATGAAACACTAAATTTGAAACCCATAGATAGAAAATACCGAAATTACTTCAGCCGTGCCTAAAATATTTGAGGAGCTGCCTCCATTCCTCATATACTTTTAAATAAAAAAGAATGGTTCATAGATGTCGGAATTCTGAGATAACACAAAAAAATAAATGTTATAAAAATACAGCAAAATGTAAAGGATCACTGCTTTTAAGTCGGTTAAAAATAATGCACGACCGTTTGTAACATACTCGTACGTACCCCTCTGATCTGATTCGTATATAGTATACTCGTACTGTAGTGTCGCAACATTCACTAGTATACGTCTGGTTTGGAAATTAAACTTAACTAATGAGTTGCTTGCTAAGTGACAATCGTTAATGTATTCAGCTATAAATTAAAGAAACCCTATAAAATAAAAATATGTACATATATTAAGACACGAAGTTTGTGAATTTAGAACCCGAGATATTAATAAAATAACAAAAATTCAAAATGGCCGCCATAAAATGAAAGATGGCCGACGGAGGAGTTGGTTCCATCAAAAACTTAAAGCTATGGATCTAACAAGTGCCTGAAAAAAATTGGTGCTTTTGTCCAGCAAATTTTCGACAATTTGTTCGAGCACTCTGCCCCACTCTGCCTCAGTGAGAATTGAATTGAACAATTAATTTCCCGAAATGACTGTTGGTAACTAAATATTCACCATTTTAATTAATTGTCACGGAAATGAATTTGATTTATTATTAGTAACTCTGACTAAATCGCCATTTGAGTCAGATGGATACGAAAATTATTAAGGTAGGTACCATGCTGTGTTAGGTTTATTTATATTTCAATTTCTTAGCAAATCATAGACTAACTAGATGCCTAACTTCAAACATAGCGCTCATCGCAGCGCATTCAAACTTATTTGTGATATTATTTTAATCTGTGTTCGTACTTGAGACGGGCTAAGGTTGATTGTGTGAAGTGCACTTTGAGATTCTGCTTAGTTGTGGAATATTAAGTATGTGCCCACTTAAGCTGAGGAAGGCTATCAGTTTGTTGTTAACCCTTAAGCATGATTTTACTGTATTTGATTTTGTTGAAAGTACATATTATCTTTATATATAAAAGAAGAAGAGCTGACTGAACATCAAAGTACAGCCTTAACTACTGGGACTAGGAACTTGAAATTTACGTTAATCAAAACTTCCTTTTATAACGAAGGCGATGTTTTTTATATAAAAAGGTATTTTTGGAAGTTCTATCCTTAGGTGGGTTAAGTAGGGTGCAAAGTTTGTATGGGGGAAACTTTTTTATGAGGTAGATATCTATCTAGGTAGATTCATTTATTTTATTTTGAAAATTTACATGTAATTTTTGATAATTAAGTAGCATGAATTCACAAAAAGATCGTCAGAGTGAGTTGCTTCGTTCGATTTTTAAGGGTCTGTCTAAGCACCATGGTCGGTCTAAAGTATGGTGGCATTAAATAACACGTGCATAGAACCTTACTCTCTTAGTTAACTAGAAAAAGTTATATTTTTTAGGTAACTAAAAACACTTTAAAACGCTCTCCTGTTAAATTAAAAAAAATGCTTCAGTAGATTTGCTTCTTGGAATATAGAAGTTTACAGGGGTGAGAAATAAATCTATAAGATTTAGGAGGTTCCGGTTGAATTTCTTTATCCTTTAGCTTATACTATGTAGTATGATAACTTTCTATTGTACGAGTATGTATGAATATAAAGTAAGGAATTTTATCATCTATAAACTTGCCATAACTATTTTTGGCATTGAAGCAACAATTTATATATACATTTTCCTGATTCATCTTCTCCAAGGCAATGTATGGATGGAGGCAATACTACAAAAAAAAATTGTGCCGCTGTAGTTCATGAAAAAAATGCAATTTAATTTCACTTAAGTACCCATCGAATATTTAACAAAAACAACTTATTATTTATATTGATTTAAAAAACTTATTAAAAGATAAAAGCAATAAACTTACATAAACTAAAGTAAGTAACTTTCGTTCTTAATATAAAGAAAATAAAAATTGGATCAAAAAATCTATTCAACGCCCGGTAGCTCGGTAGGAATTAGCCTTTTGACTATTGTATTTTGTCGAACGAGGGAGCGAGGCAATCGAAGTTCTATGCTTTAGCTTGGGCCGATAATCGTTTGTATGTCCAGATGTCCGGAGGTCCGGCTTTCCTACTGTTCTCCTGTACAGGTCACTTTTCTCAACCAATTCTCGTGACATTTTGTGAGCAGTTTGGTTAGTTATAGGTACTTTATGTCGACTCCAATTTCGGAAAAAATGATTTTTGTTTGAAAAGTGACAGGCTCTCGAGTTCTACAGCTCATAAAGCCACTACTGTTTTTACAATTGGCCCCAGTAGTCGTCCAGTCATTTTATTTTCACTTATATGGAAAAAATACGCATAAATTTATGATAGCTGATTTTCTATATGTGCAAATTCTTCATAATCGAAGCGAACGAAGTTGAATGCTTCAGCTTGGGCAAAAAATCGGATATACATCCGGTGGGCAGGCCAGCTGTTCGAGTTACTTTTTTTCCAAAATTACCTTTTCGTTCCAAAATTACAGGCATGTGAGTATTACAGGTAACGGAGCCACTAGTTTTTAGGTCTCCACAATGTGACGGTCCTTATAAAATCAAATATACATACAAATTTCCTTTTTAATTGTCAAAGACGAGGCATTTGGATTGGGTGAATAATTAGTCCTTTATTATTCAAACTGTAGACAGAATGAGAGAAAGAGAGAATCAACGAGTAATAGTTACCTAGAACCAACGAATAATACATATGAATAAAAAAGACCGTAAACATTGAGGGGTTAATATATAATGTATGATATTATTACTAATTAAAACTCTTCAATGGGTTCTAAGCACGAAACGGTCGGTCATTAAACGCTTTTTACTTCAATTACAGTTAGCTTTAAACGTATAGCAGTTCTCTCATTAGTGAAACGTGCCGGCCCTGACCGCAAATCCTGATAGTTTCCGTGGCGAGGCTCGTGCTTTTCTAATTCGGCTAATTTGGACTTATTTGTACCTGACCTGTTGGTTTTCATTCCTATATTTGAAACTGCTAACGTATGTTTTTCGTCAGGTTTTTGAACTTTGACCAGGGGTGTCCAGTTTCTGAAAAGTCAGGACAGCTCATAATGGTCATGGAAACTCCTCTAGTTTTGAAAAAAATATTCTATGAGAAACAATCACAAGTTTAAAAATGTATTATATGGTTTAACCTAATCCGTTTCTGAAATTAAACTAAATACATTGTTAAAACAAATATTGTGTCAGTAATGACTCACACAATGTATAGTTTACCTATTTTTATGACTTTATGAATACAATACAATCACATAATAATAAACAACCATAATAAATCTCTTGATATGTACCGCCATTACAGATGAGACAACAGCGAAAGTAACAGTTACAAAACTGCTTATGCCGTTATTGCCGTTGTCAACCAGACCTCTTTAAATAGAAATAAAAATCATAGTTACACAATATTTCAGAAAATAATGACATCTGAAAAGTCAGATGACAGCTAATGACAAGTTAGTAATAGACAAGCAGGCCCCTATTTCACCAACTTGGCAATTGTCACCTAATATGTATGGCGAATTGTCAGTGTCAGGTGACAATTCTCTGTACATTGCTGGATCCACAAGTAACCTAGCGACCACCTTAACTTCTAGAAAAAACTATTAAACCCCAAAGATTCCCGACGAGAAAAGAGGTTTTGGCTTAACATTGCCAAGAGTCTGGGAAAGTATGCGAGGGACTCATATTGGAACTAGATTAGTCGCATGTATGCGATCACGACTACAAGCTGCGGCAGGCAGCCGTGGGGCATATACTAAATATTCAATTAAAAAACTATTGCAACGACACTTACCATATCACAAAATAGAAAAATGTTTGTAATCAATAATTTTCATGATGGCGGGGTTCACGGTGAAACTTTATATTATGTTCAAATATTTACGACAGTTATCACTTATGTCAGCTATGACAAATTCATTAATGTAATTTCTGAAGGGAAACCTTCTTTAGCGGCGCTGTACACTTTTTGAGATGGGGAAAAATTGTTAAACTCGCCACAGGTGTAGGAGCGTAGGAGCGTCGCGGGTTTTTAAATGAAAATGCGGATTAGCGGAATGCGTTTATAGGTTTTTTTTTTTTTGCAAAATTAAAATTATTCAAGTTTTTACTTCTGCGGGCACTCCTGGAGTGCAACCAGGTCTTTTTTTATTGAATACTAGCTTGTGCCCGCGACTTCGTTCGCGTGGAACTCTTTTTAACCCGCGACGAAAAAAGAGGGGTGTTAAGGTAAGTTTAACGTGTCTGTCTGTGGATCTGTGTATCTGTCTGTGGTATCGTAGCTCCCAAACGGATAGACCAATTTGAATACGGTTTTTCAGGGTCATAGATACTTGTATCCCGAGTGTTCTTAGCCAAGTTTCATCAAAATCTGTTCAACCGTTTTTGAGATATTGGACTTTGAAATGAAAATCTAGGGGGTTTTTCAACTTTTCTAAGTTGTAGTTATATATCATAGCTCCTTACTTACTTGCGCCCCCTATTTCGCCCCCTTAGACGATGATGATGATTCCCGGAATAAAAAGTATGATATACTCGTATGTTCACTATATGTATATCAAAATACCATTCCGTTTTTGCGTGATTGAGGTCCAAACTTTAGCATCATATCCTAGCGGCGGCTGCCAGTCGGAAACGATAACGCAGGTTAAGCAAAGATGGCAGCGGTCAGTCTTTGGATGAGTGACCAATACGATATGATCAAATAGTTTAATGAATGAGGTCTATTCGCGACTTTCGCTACGGTGATAGAATTGTGCTGTAGTTTACCAAAAAAGTGAAAATTTAATTGATAAAATAAGTATAAAGTAAGGGATAATCCTACTAATATTATAAATGCGAATGTTTGGATGGTTGGATGTTTAGATATTTGGATGTTTGTTACTCAATGACGCCTAACCGGCTCAAACGATTTAGATGAAATTTTACACGAAGTTAGTTTATAGCCTGGAATAAAATAAAGGATAGCTTTATCCAAAGTCCACGCAAAAGAAGTCGCGGGCGGAAGCTAGATTAAATAAGGGATAAAATTGGCCACATTCGAGTCGGACTTTCGTAGCGGTGAAACGCGCCGGGTGCCTTTGAACGTGTTAAGTGTTAAAACTAACGTAGTTTTAGATCTTTGTTACAACGGATATTAACAATAATATAATATTCATGATTATGAATCACAAACTCAATGAAAAGAAACATTATTAATGATTGATGTATATAATGATAGTACCATCCAGCGAAAATAATTTTGATACAATTTCAGTTTGATAGAGGTTGTTGATGTTAGTTGTCGATTTGCGCCATCTAGCGAGCTTAAATGTAGTCTAATTTCAGCTCGATAGATACCGCTTATATTATGTTTTTTTATTTTATTTAGACTAATAAGAATAATATACCAAACAGTATCAAATGGATTTTATTTTATTCTAAAATTATGAAAGGAAAACTAATCTAGCTGTAAATGTATGTATATATATGTGTAATGCCATACAATATTTCTGTAACTTCGCAAACAGGACATTTATAGGTATCAGTTCATATTAAAATTAAGGGGCTGTATTGAAAAATATTTTATTTTATTTTATTTTATTTATTGAAAAATATCGTGTTGTTTGACACACCATTCTGACCATTATAGGAGACAATGAGGCCTGATTTTTAGATATATGTTTCTTGATTATATGTTTGTTCCTCCAACTAGATCGATACGCGATTGCTTGAAATTTCCTCGATTGGAAAAAAATCCATAGTTGCGTCCTAGTTATTAGATTTTAAACCAGAGTGAGTAAACAACATGAAATCAAGCGGCGAAACTTAGTTGAAATGATGATCTATTACTCGTCTTGAATCTCATTTTATAAAATATACTCCCTTCATAATAATATTTATAATAATCCCATCATTACTGATTTCGCGTTTTTGAAAGCTAACGCCCCTTTCTGAGGATGTTGTTTCCTTGTCTGTCAAACGTTAGTGGCATAAGTTTGTTTCTTACGCGCGGAGTCAATTCGGCTTTGCATTCGGCCGTCAGCCGTGATCGAAGCAGGATCTACGTCACTTAGCGCCGCAAAATTACTTAGGAATTATAATTATACACCAGTATATTTAGGCATACGGCGCCATTCAAGACGAAACGTGCCGGAGGTCTTTCTGTAATGGGCGTGAGCGCTCCTAGAATCGCACTCACACATGCGCAATAAATGCATAATGTGTACTACGCACTTACATTTTTCGACGGCTTGGGTAGCGTTCTCGTAGTCCTGTGGATGGGTGGTCGATAATAATCTGAGTTCTTCTGTATCGGGTTCAAATCCCGTGGTCGAAATGTGTTTTTTATATTGTGGATGGGTGGTCGATAATAATCTGAGTTCTACTGTATCGGGTTCAAATCTCGTTGTTGGAATGTATTTT
Organism: Epinotia demarniana; assembly: GCA_945867215.1. Taxonomy (NCBI): domain Eukaryota; kingdom Metazoa; phylum Arthropoda; class Insecta; order Lepidoptera; family Tortricidae; genus Epinotia; species Epinotia demarniana. The sequence goes on along the minus strand of OX244259.1, from coordinate 31,057,396 downwards.
TTATATTTTTGAATTGAAAATTTCGAATATATTTTTTAAACGAAACATTGCACAGAACTTTTATTTTCCTATGTATTATTTATAAAGCTACGGTAGCCCAGTGGTTCAGGCATGCGGCTGTCAAGCGGCGGTCGTGGGTTCGAATCCCGGCTCGTACCAATGAGTTTTTCGGAACTTATGTACGGAATATGATTTCATATTTACCGTTAGCTTTTCGGTGAAGGAAAAACATCGTGAGGAAACCTGCATACATCTGCGAAGAAATTCAAAGGTGTATGTGAAGTCCCCAATCCGCACTGGGCCAGCGTGGGGACTACTGCCCATTCCCTCTCATACATGAGAGGAGGCCTGTGCCCAGCAGTGGGACGTATATAGGCTGATGATGTGATGTGTATTATTTATCACTTACATCTATTATGTTTATTCAAAAATATTGTAAATCTTTTTTGAAAAAAGCAAAAGGAATGAGTTTTTACTATTTTTCCTGTCGTCTACCAGTGTTTATCTTTTGTTTATTATTTTAGTAAAAAATATGCATTGGTATTGTCTTTAGTTCATTAATCGTTATTTCGTAATAAAATTAAAATATGCCCTTTTACACTTATTTATTTGTTTATTGAAAAATACATTTACGTGACATCACAAATACACACAAATAATACTATTTAGGCGACGAAACGGCGTGGCCCCATTGCATCGTCGTCTCCGGTGTAGGATTCGGCAGATTGCCCAGGAACCGTCGAAACACCTTACACCTTTCAGCCAAAAGTCATCACATGCGACGGTTTCCTGCAGCATTATTATTATTTCGGGACTAACAATGCTTTACAAAAAATATAAGACATACCTATATATAAAACTATGAAAAAAATATATAGTAATCAGTTTGTCAAGAAATGGTCTCGGTACAACATAATGTTCGCTCACGAGGCAGCGCTGGTCTGCCGGCGAGACCATTTTGTGGGCCACGTTCCCTGGTGTCAGAGTCAGACACGGCCTTAAATTAACAGGTAACATGAACGCAGCTGTTGCGCTTGCGTCGATCAGCGCCATCTGCTAAACCTATTTTATTAACTACGCATGGCCATACCCGTACGTACAACATGGCTGCAATGCTAGTTTACTTCATTCATCATTCCAAAACTTACACAAAAGACAGATGAAGATTGTAAAATCTGTATATAATTCATTAGTGTATGGTTAAATCCAAAACGATGTAATAATATAAGGCATCAAATATAATGACCACCAAAAAATGCTTTGATACCCTAAGATCTTTTACCAAAAAATATACTGAACACCAAAAATAATAATTCTACCATTACAATAGTACTAGCTGTTTTGATAAAAAGTGCACATTAAATTGGGCAGACCAGCGCTGCCTCGTGAGCGAACATTATGTTGTACCGAGACCATTTCTTGACAAACTGATTACTATATATTTTTTTCATAGTTTTATATATAGGTATGTCTTATATTTTTTGTAAAGCATTGTTAGTCCCGAATTAATAATTATCTATTCATTTCATTTTGTAATCAAATGACAAAAAAATTAGGGGGTTTCGAAACATGCAAACGGTAGTAAAAATATATTTCAATGAATATCTTTAAAAAAAATTATTTCAAACTCTCTTTTCAATTTTCTAAATAAATATTTGATGGGTCTGGAAAGGTTTCTTGAGTTTTTTTTTTATTTAGTGAATATATTCGAATATAATTGCACCGAAAATCACAAAAATTCTTTTTTTTTACACATCACTAAATCCCCAAAGTGTCATTAAACATCCTTAAAAGGCCTCACCATTTGCGCATTTTCATCGAAAATTGGAAACTTGTTTTCGGACGTCCTTTCCGTATTTTTTGCTGCGAGCTTAAAATGCTTTCGGTCGCATGACAAATATAAAACAAATGGAACGGGCAGAATAGACGAAATAAACGGTGAGAGAACATATTATTCGTCCGTATGAAATTAATTTATTCTCCAGTGTTAAGTGTCTAATTAAGGCGGTGCATTGGAACGTATCGCGTGCTTTGAAACGCTGTTCTGACTAGAGTAGAGAAACAATAAGGTCTGATTTTAGATATATGATTTTTGACTATGTGATTGTTCATTTGATTTTGTCGAGACTGCTTAAAATTTCCTCGATAGAAAAAAAAACCAAAGTTGGGTCTGTATTTTCCTTTTTTTATTCAGCCTACTCAAACAACTCATTATTTTACCATATAGTATTTTACCTCATCTAAATCTCACTTTATATAATGTAAATAAACCTTCACTAAGTTAGTGTGCGGAAGGAATCAGCGTGTCTCTGTCTAGGGGGCGTGTTCGACTCAAATCAAGGCATCCCCAAGCAAGAATACATTATTTTTATTGATATAAACCATTTTGATGACCCGTGTTTGTAGTGACGATAAAAATATATAAAGACCCTAACCTAACCTAACTTAACCCAACGCAAACAGAAACTATTTTCAATAAATATTTGGGACTTTGTAGAGATTTCTGATTTTCTTAAAATGCATCTAAATAAACGTGATACCGTAACCAGAAAATAAGACTATTAGAAGAGGCTATCTGTTTCACATATTAAGTGTTAACAAACATGGACAACGTCACGAGTCTACCCACTTTAACACAAATCATGATCTACGGGTACCGCCTTTTTTCGGTTCGCGAAAGAAAATATCTCCGATTTGGGAGCGTCTCATATCACACGCTCTTTCATCATTTCTTTTTTATACTCTCTTATCGTAAAATTTCCTTTGAAGTTGTGCAAGATTTGGAATGAAAAAGTAAATTGAAGATACGTTTGGAACGGCTAATAGGATTATGCATTTTTTATATCCAACCAAATGGCATCTAGAATAATGAAACAAATTTGTCTGTTTTGGCTAAATTCTCAATATATTTTTCTCTTAAACGTAAACTTACTGAACTTATTAAATGAATATAATGAAGGAAAATTAAGGTCCTTAAATTGAATCGAACGCAAAAATCACTACTCAATCGTTATACTCGTAAATATATCTCATTTCAGCGCCTTTTGATTTGGCCAATTAAGGAGTAAAAAATGGAAATTAAGTGTTGGGTAGGAAAAATATTTTTGTACCACGCCACAGATGAAAGATACGTCTAATTCATGATAACACGTTTAAAAAGAATATTTGCAGTGAGTGTTCATTTGTTTAAGTGCAGAACTCTCGTCATCGAACTATAAAATGTTGATAAAAAGAGAATAAGTTACAGAAGAGGTTGGGTTTAGTTTTTCAAATAATAGCCCTTTTTTTGTTTTTAACAGCATATATAGTTGTTATTTTTGTCAGTATAATTTATTAAAAATAACCACGAACTAAAACACCTTAACCGAAACAAGTATCTTAAGTTACCTGAGGTATCTAGTGTAGCTAAAAAATATGTTCAGCCGCGTTCTCGCAACGGCTTCAAGTTACGGGGGACTAAAATAAGTTACTTACACGTACATCATATAAAAATCTATAGAAAAAAAGCCATTTCGAAACATAATGTACTTCTTGAGCAAAAGAAATGCCTTTTCACTCTCCTGTACATTTTGTTAAAACGTTGTTCCTTGTTTTTGGGTTAGAGCATGCGAACTGGTAGATGTTATAAATAAATGATTTAGACCGCGAATTTGTTGGCTATGGCAGCGGAGGAAGTCACAATTTCATTTACTTTCATAGTTCTGCAGGTCGATCACGTAACGCATTGTACGGACATGACAGTTGGAACTTGGATCTACACCTAACGCGAGTCCAAAACGTTCCGTGATTACCCGATCTCTGATCTCAGATTGCCTATTTCTGACATACTTACATTAGAAGGGCAGTTTCAGGTGATAAGATTCCTTTTGATAACCTTTGGGAACTTTACTCTGAAAAATATCTAGTTGAATTCCTTGTAGACATGGGGGTTAAATAACGTCACGAGTACAAAGTAATCGTTACTCGCCGATAAAAGGTGACACTGTGATTTTTCACAAAAGAACAACGTGACAAAGTCACAGTATACGTTCGTACTGTTCCTAGCGCGCGCAGCTGTTTCTGTTCAAAATGTTCATTCATTCAAATCAAATCACGACATACGCGGAGCGTGGACTGTAACTCGGCTCCACTCGGCCCTAGTCGGGCTCAGTCGGGACGGGAGTCGGAACGGAAGTACTCTCCCTCTCCGTCAGACTTGCGAGTTCGTACGCAAGTGCGACAGAGAGAAAACCCCGAATGCCGTTGGCGGTAGGCACTCTGCTGCCTGAGAGCGAGGGAGATAGCGTGAAAGTTATGAATGCTTGCTTACTCATCCGTGCCAAAGAGTTGCTAATGAAATGAAGCATAGATATGCCACATGCCTGTTTGATTGATAAACTCATTACGATTAAATTTAATTACGTATATAATTTTAGAATAGGATTGTAACACTTCTTGATTATGGATGGTGTGAATGATGTTTTGGTTAGTTAAATAAAAAAGTTAATAAATTAATCCTATTTTCTAATATTGGTGATAAATTATCTGCGTCTCTCGTTCGAAATTTCGAATTCGTTAAACTTTAGCCGTATTTCCTTGGTCGAGTAATAATTATACTCATACGTAATTACGTAACGTAAAACTTCTATTTTTCATTATATTATTATGAGTAGGATCAAGACTGTGATGCATTGTAGTTTTTGTATAAGTAGGTATATATATTTTATATGCGTTTCATTACTTAGGTTATTTTATTACATACTAACTGTAACATGGTGTACAGTGGCGTGTCTGTTCTTAAAATGTATCTATAATAAATAATAATAGACAAGAGCTTGGCCTTGACTTTCGAAACGAATATTTGTTTATTTTGTGTTTAAATTGTTTGTCCTTCAACTTCAATTATTCACTTTCGTTCGGTGCAATAGTACGTTTGCAATTTTGTATTTGCATTGAAAAAATTGCGGCGAAACTAGTGCATTTCTTGTAAATAATATTAAGTGTAAATATAATACCTAATAACTGTAATAAGTTAGTGTAGAAAATAATTAGCGTAGGTACAAAGTTTGCAATATGCCAAAATTAAAAACTAGTAATTTATGGAACTATTTCGAGGAAGGAGACAGCAACACGAAAGTGGCAACCTGTAAAATATGTAGGGTTAAACTTAGCTATAAATCGTCAACATCTAATTTAAGAAAACATTCGGAGAGGAAACACCCCACAATTCAGTTTGTGTCCAGTAAGCAGCCACCACAGCCACCATCGCAGCTGCCGTCGCAGCCGCCAGCGCAACAGTCACCACCAGAGCCGGCAGCAGCCACCACCGTCGCTACCGCAACCACCACTGCGACCGTTACCTCAGCCACCAGTACCACCGCAATCAGAGTCTCTGCCGCAGCAGCCCCCGCCCCATTTCAGCAACCGCCGCAGCTCCAGCAGGCGCAAGCAAACTGGAATCAAACTTTAGCTCGCTACGTCAAACGAAAACTGACTCCAACAGAAAAAAAGAAGCTTGACGATTTGCTGATGCAACTTTTTATATTTGATTACCAGCCGTTCTCAATAGTTGAAGATAGAGGTTTTAGAGCCTTTGTTGGGGGTTTGAATCCATCGTATAACTTGCCGGATAGAAAGACTTTATCAAATAATTTCTTACCCGCTATGTACGAGACATGTTTAGCTCAAGTTCAAGAAGAATTGAAACTTTATGCTAAAAGTGTTTGTCTAACAACTGATATTTGGACCTCCAGTGTACTTGACGCATATTTAGGACTCACCGCGCATTATATTGATGATAATTTCAATATGAAATCAGCGCTGTTGGAGTGTGCAGCTCTATTTGGAGCACATACAGCAGAAAATATCAAAGAAAATGTAATACGCATACTGGAACAATTTCAATTGACGGAGAAGGTTCTTATCATGGTCTCAGATAATGCCAGTAACATGAAAAGTGCCGTAGAAAGGATGGGGTATAAGCACTTAGGGTGTTACGCCCATACACTGAATTTAATAGTAAAATACTGTACTACAGAACACACTGCGGATGAAACGGTCAAATGTCTGATCATAAAGGTCAAATCGATTGTATCACATTATAAAAAAAGCGTGAAAGCCACTGAAAAACTGATTGTATATCAGAGGCAAAATGGGGAGGCACAGCCAAAAAAGGTTTTGCAGGACGTATCAACCCGATGGAATTCCACCTTAAAAATGCTTGAACGATTCGTGCTTTTAGAAAATGCCATTAAGGCAACTACGGCATTGTCTGACGAGAGAATGGAGAGTTTAACAGCAGAAGAATGGAGAATTTGCCGAGAGCTTTGCATAGTGCTAAAACCTTTTGATCAACTCACGGAGACAATGAGCGCCGAGAACTACGTATCGGGGAGCCAAATACTAATATTAACGAGGGGGCTTACGTCGGCATTGACGGAAATGCTGCGCGTAAGTATAGAAGAGCCCGAGGAACCAGATTTCGTGGAAACTCTCCACGAAGCTACTAAAAGGACCGTTGTATCTTTGCTGTCAGAAACGGAAAGGCGTTTTCCAAATCTGGAGGCAAGTAAGACGATCGGTATTTCGACGTTTTTGGACCCTAGATTCAAGCTCCATGTATTTAGAAATCAGGCCTACGCAAGTGACGTGAAAAAAACGGTTGTCGAGTTGGTCACTAATCATATCAAACGAACCCTGCCAAGGCCAAGCCAATCATCCGAGCAGACTACAGAAGAACCGTTAGCAAAAAAACAAAAATTCGATATTTGGAGCGAATACGATGCCATCATGAGCACAGCACGTCCTGAGGGAACTCCGTCTTCACATGCCATACAAGAGGTTCAGAGGTATTTAGAGTTACCCGTCATAGGAAAAAAAGAGAACCCTCTAGACTGGTGGCGCTCATTTCAGCACAGTTTTCCAAATCTCGCAGTATTTGCCAGAAAAAAACTGAATTTCCTCGCAACCTCAGTACCTTGCGAGCGCTTATTTTCCAAAGCTGGCAATCTAGTAAACGAAAGGCGCACAAGACTTGGCGTGAGGAAGGTGAAACAGCTCTTGTTTCTTAATTCCAACTACAAACCTACAAATACGAACCAGTCGTAATTTCCAAAAAAAAAACGTCAAAAAAATGTGACAAAATGTACCTACCTATGTATATAAAAAAGAATTAAAAAAGATGTGTAAATAATTAAAAGTGTAAATAGGTTCAATGTAAATAATGTACATTCAAATCGTTGTATATATGATCCAAAATAATAAACACGCCGCATATTCCTAAAAAAATACATAATGTTCCCTATACATAATATTTAAAACTTATAATGTGCGACAGTCCTAAGCCTGTAAAAGTGTGAAGGTTATTTTGGATCAATTACTTTTGTGTGATAGATAACGGTTTCAAAAACACCGCCATAATAATAGCACCGCCACGTCCGCCACCGCGATAATATCATATGGTGCCACGAGTAACAGCGTGACAAAGTAACGATTATTTTACGCTGTTACTTTTTTGGAACGGGATCGTTAGTCACTGATATCAGAATGTAACGCTTTTCCCCATGTCTAATTCCTTGACCCCAATATGTATATTTAGACAGTAAGTTTGTGCTTCTACGTTATTTAGAACTCGATATATCAATGATATACGTATATTTCAAAATGGCCGTCATAAAATTAAATATGGCCGACGGGGGACTTGGTTCCTATCAAAACCTTAAAGCTAACTTCAACAAGTGCCTGAAAAAAAATTGTGCTTTTGTCCAGCGTGTCCACATTTACGACAATTTGTTCGAGCACTCTGCCCCACTAAGAAACTATCTTTTTATTTCATACTGAAGGTAGCGTACGCGCAAACACACAACAGCGCAATCTTAAACTTAGTCTATTATATTGTCCATTAGATTTGATTCAAAAAGTTTGTTGTGTTAGATATTGCTACCTCGATATTTCGTGTCATTGACTTTAGCTCACACAAAGTTTTGGTAAATGGTTATTCTTATTCTCGCAAGGAAAGATTCTCAACTATCCTAAAGATTCTGACTTATGGTAACACTTGCTTTATAGTTTACGGCGTGTCACTTACTTGTAATGTATATTTCTGTATTCCTAAAATTACAATATAAAATGTATAAATATACACAGATCATTTCACAAAGTGTAGATATGGATGAAACGCAAACTAGAATTGATGCTATCGTCGTTAGACTACTCGTCACAAAAATACTATTTCACATTGTGTTACAATTAGCAAATACATAATAACAATATTAACTTTCTGTTTCGGAAACTTGTGCTAAATGTAACCTTGTGTAGCTTTGTCATCTTATATTCCAAGTTAATAATTCGTGTCATTTAAATTTCAATGTTTGATGGATAACGGTGTAGCTTGAGAATGATAATGTGAAAAATAATTACCATCAGTAAAAACTTAGGAAACGAAAAGGCAAGTAACCAGCATGTAACCTATACTTCACAATCATCACAGTACTTACAATATAATACAAAATGCACTTAGAAGTATAACAATCAGTACTGCAATGGTCTGCAAAACCAACGAGAATTTCCACCGAAGTAAGCGTAAAGAAGAAGGAAAAAGGTAGGTAAAAAGTATTCAGAAAGCAAGCGAACCTAGACGAGACAGTGCTTGTACAAAAGCAACTAAAAATACTAGTTAAAAGCGTAGTTTTAGCTGTAGAGAATGTTTGCTCGACCCACTTTATTAGGCCGGCAGGTATGGAGCCATAACATTGTCTAGCGTTAGCGTTTATCATTTATTGTTTTACCATTACAGTATGAGTACAAATAAATACCTTAATTTCATTGTATTTGGTCGAAAATTTATACGTCGCAAGAACAGTTTGTATTTTGATTAAAAAGATATATTTTGTGACTTTTGCAGCGATTATGTCCGAATTTATAGGTATATATTTGCAAAATCAAAAAAAATGCTAAATAAACCTTGCATTCATTCAAAAAGATTGATGTGCCACAGTTGGCCTATAACGTTTTTTTTTATTTCCAGTCACCTACATGCTAAATCTAAACAAAAAAACATTAATAAAACATGGAATTTAATTTCGTATGCGTTTAGTTTAATACTTTTATTTTAACAGTAATTTTAAATCGTGGCAGCATTCTGCATATGGTAAGAATTTTATCACACTTGTGGAAAAATGTACCACTTATTTTAGTAGGTACGGAAAATGACAGTTGAGTTGTCCTAACAATTATGTAATCCTCAGGGGTAGTCACGTAACGTTTTCAACGCGCTTTAGTAACTTTTCCGTATAAAATTGACATTATATCTACGTTATGTACTCGTACTATGTACGTAGGGTAAACTGGGTACAAATGTGCCATTTTGCATTTGTTCGCCCATAATTTTGTTAGTATACCAGTTAGTTGACAAGAAAGGTGCATTTATGGTGAAGTACAGTTTGTTCGACATACTAGTACTTAAATTTTATCCCTAAACATAATTAATAACTGTCAGGAGCATTTTTTTTAAAAAAGGGAAAAATGTCACAACCGACCACATCCCAGGAGTAGTTGTAACAGTGCTTGGGGTTAGTAGTGACAGGTTCAGAAATACAACAGAACAGTCTATAATCACATTTATTGTAGGAGTATTTGTTTAATTTTCAATCATAAAGTAATCATTACTTCAAGAATCATTACTTGCTAATATGGCACTTATGTGCAAATCACATCTTTGTTTATTACAAGTATTCGGTTTGGGCGGAGGTTACCAAATTCGGAATAGGTTTAATTCTGACTCATCCTGATTCTTATTTAGTCACTTTCCGAAAGTGTCCAACTCTTATGAGGTCGTGATAGTAATAAGTTGAATACTGGTAATGCCAAACTCGAAACGAATAAATTCTGAGTAAGTCTGATTTTAAGTAAGTTCAATTAGAACTACTACTAAGATAATGCATACGTTTAATGCATTCATAGGCTATTTCTATTTTAGTTAGATTTTGATTACGTTAAGTGACACTTCTAGTGTTAGTCAATTTCATGGAACGTCATTTGTGTGCTAAAATATAAAAATAAAATATCTTCTATCTATTAAAACTCGAGAACGGCTGAACCGATTTGGCTAATTTTAGTCTTGAAATATTCGTGGAAGTCCAGGGAAGGTTTCAACAATGAGAAAATATGGAAAAATTGCGAGGAAAATACTAAAAACGACAATCTATTTAAATAAAAATGAATTGCTGTTCATTAGTCTCGCTAAAACTCGAGAACGGCTGAACCGATTTGGCTAATTTTAGTCTTGAAATATTCGTGGAAGTCCAGGGTAGGTTTAAACAATGAGAAAATATGGAAAAATTGCGAGGAAAATACTAAAAACGACAATTTTATTTTCCCATACAAACTCTTCTTACCTATCAAACATTTGATGTTCGCCCCGCCCCGTAAGTTCGGTATTTTAGGAATAATTACATGTGGATCTAACTTAAATAAGGGTTTGGAATCTACAACATATATCCATAATAGTCAGATTAAAGCGTATTTAGATATAAAACATGTAAAATAATGACACTATAATGACACTTGGTTGTTGTGTTGGGTGCGTTCAGAAATATAAAAAGCCTGAAAAAAAAGATTCAAATCTTGATTTGTCATTCTGTCACCATTATAGTTCTTTACCATTATTAGTGCACGAAAACATTATTTATCTGATTCTGTTTACAATGCCGAGGAGAAAACGACCAAATAAAGGTCGTCGAAGTCGATCAAATGTGCGACGAGCTTCCTCACGCGCTAATCGCACTGATGACCAGCGAGAGACTGATAATGATAACAGTCGTATTAGTATGGCAGATTTGCGTTCTAGCGTGAATAACAATGAAGTGGATAAGCATAGAATGGCACGAGTTCGGGCACATCGATCACAACAGTAGCGAGCACGGGAAAAGAAATTGATAGATTCCGCAGACGCAATGCTCTTGTGAACCTGGAACGAGGAGCATTCTCCTACGATCCGGAAATAAATGATAGTGTCGACAAATCTGTAAAAATTGGGGAAATGTCAATCATTTGTCAACATTGTAAAGCTTTAAAATACAGCGGTGAATCTAAAGGATTATGTTGTGCTGGTGGTAAAGTAAAATTGCCACAATTGGTCCCACCACCTCATCCATTACACTCATTAGTTTTTGGGATGGAAAATGACTCTAAACACTCCTTGGCCAACATCCAAAAATATAAAAATTGCTTCAAAATGACGTCGTTTGGCGCAACGCATATTGTACAGAACAGTTTCATGCCCACTTTCAAGGTAGTATACCCTAATTGTTTTTTGTAAAATTCTAATTTGTATATATATCACAAATAATTTAACAAGATCATAAACAATTGCAGATACAAGGACAACTTCATCACCTGCTGCCAGTGCCAGATGCGGATCATCAATTTTTGCAAATTTATTTTATGGGCAATCAAGATGCGGAAGTTGATAGGTGTTGTGCTCATAATCCAACAGTGAAGCGAACCATTGTCCAACAACTGCAAACGTTTCTTCATCAGAACAATGATTTAGTGAAAGTGTTCAAAATGGCACTGGATCGGATGCCATCAGACAGCCATAATATTGTAATAAGAGCCGATAAAACACCTGTTGGTGAGCATGCAAGGAGGTTTAATTCACCAACAATAGATGAAGTGGCTATTGTCGTTGTTGGAGCAAATTTGCAATCAAGAGGTATTGTGCTTCATCGTCGGAACAATGAATTGAAGCGTGTGTCTGAAACGCATAGAGCTTATGATGCTTTACAATCATCATCATCATTTATTTAAGAGCTTGGCTCTTGTCGGTGGAGTAATCCATTACTCCTTTTTTGAAGAAGCATAGTGTGGTGGGGGATCCTGTTGATTTACCAAATTTATTTTGGTCAAATTTCATTTCCCAAACAAATTTTAGCAACTTTTTTTGTTTTCCAATGAAAACTTTGGCACAATTTTAATACGAATATTTTTATTACGTTAAATTTTCATTCAGCAAATTATTATTACGAAAAATTTCATTATGGCATGTGGTCTTTTAGCAAATGCTTTAATAAGGCAAAACAACATTAGACAATAAACATTTCGTCAAGTTAATGTTATGGCAAACTATAAATAGACAAAAATCACAATTGTTTGGGTAATGACATTTTACCAAAATACTATTAATAAAATGGCACGGTCCCTTAAATAAAAAAATGCTCGGTTAAGTAGGTCGGTAGGCAAAGTAGTTAAATTAGGTTAGGGCAGCCAAAAATGAGGGGCTCGGAGGGCGAAGCCCCCTAGCTGTAAAAAAACAAACAATCGTAACAATGGTATTATTTGGTAGGTTAGGTTAGGGTCAGCTTGTGTCCCTTAGAGCGGAAATAGGCACCCCGCGAAGCGTGGCGACGTCGAGACGCTGGCGGTTAGGTTAGAATTGCGACCTCTACACAAATTAATTTTCCCTACCCACATAACAAAAAAAGTAGTAGTGTTTTTGTGTATCTTATACACAATTGAAATAAAGATGCAAATGATTTGTCATTGAATAGTTCCTCTCCTGATTAACCGACGGAATAGAAACGGTCAGTTAAATATTGACGATACAAATCATTTGCCTTATTTTGTTTTGGTTAAAACATATTATGCCAACTAACATATTTGACTGAATAAAATTTGGTCAAAGTACCAGTTGGTAAACGAGATATTGCCTAAACATGAATATGCCAAACATAAGGTTTGCGAAATAATTATTTGTCGAGTGTTAATTTGCCAACGATTATTTGGCAAATGAAATTCTGCGAAAAATGTTTTGGGAAGTGATAATTTGTCAAAATATTTTTGGTAAAACAAAGGTAACCCGTGTGGTGGTTTCCCCCTTGCCTTCCACACCGCAGTACACGAACCGAGGTTCACCGGCTCCGTGATGTCCAAACAAGAGCCCTTCCAGATTCCTATCTTCGTTCCCCAGTCGGTACTAGTGCTACTGCTGCCTGACACTAGAGGATTGCTTATTTAATGGCGGCAACTACTCGCCCAATCGTCGTCGGATATTGTAGCTTTTTATAGAGTAGCCCCTCCTACAAGCCTACCCACTACATCCTGATAACCCTGCCGCTGCGTGGTCGGGGACTGCTTATTCAGTATATTCGCAGCTAACCATCATATCTGATGGCCATTCCACTATCCGCCGCCTGTGGACCCCGGTAGTAGCCTGCAGCTCAGCCCTGCCTGATGCTGCATGCTTTACAATACCCATTAATATTCTGGCAGGGAGAAGACGGATACCCTTTTAATATCAAAATGGTTAATCCAACAACAGGTAGTTAGATTAAACGAAATGAAATAATATTTTTAAAATTCAATATATCTATGTCATTGTCTATCATTTGTGATTCCAGGTGCTGAAACCAACAAAAAAGTCAGTGCTATGAATTTGTGAAGAATTTATGAATGTGAAGGTGAAGTAAATCACATTTTGATGTGTCAACGGCTTTTTCATCAGGTTGCACTTGACATGTATGTCAAAATTGAGACTGAACGATTGACGTACATCCGTCTAAACCAACAGCAGCTTCGATCTGAAGAGTACATTCATTTTCGCGATGCTATTAATGCCGATGGCAATGCAAACAATGTGGGAAAAATGACAATTTTGCCGGCCACTTACATTGGAAGCCCGCGCCACATACACGAGTACGCGCGAGATGCGATGTCCTGTGTTAGAAAATATGGCCGCCGAGACCTATTCATTATATTCACCTGTAACCCACAATGGATAGAAATTAAGAAAGAATTACTACACGGCCAAACACCACTTGATAGGCATGACATCACTGCCAGAGTTTTTAAGCAAAAATTAAAATCTTCAATGAATTTCATTATAAAGCATCGTGTGTATGGCCAAGTACGTTATTGGAACGGAGTACCGTTGAGTGGCAAAAGCGTGGTCTGCCAAATGCGCACATATTAGTCTGGTTAGTTGACAAAATAAGGCCAGAAGAAATTGATTCCATCATTTCAGCCGAGATTCCCGATGAAAAAAATGACCCTAAATTGCATGCAGTAGTAACTAAACACATGATACATGGACCATGCGGAGTTTTCAACAACAATTCACCCTGTATGGTCGACGGCAAGTGTTCCAAGCGATACCCGAGAGACTTGATTGCTGAAACCATCACGGGAAATGACGGTTACCCATTGGATCGTCGGCGAACAGTTGCGGACGGTGGGCGATCTGTAGTTGTGAAGATAAAAGGACAAGATTTTCATGTAGACAATCGTTGGATTGTGCTGTACTCGCCTATATTGTCCAAAACTTTTGAAGCTCACATCAATGTGGAATTTTGTAACTCTGTCAAATCGATAAAGTACATATGTAAATATGTTAACAAAGGTAGCGACATGGCCGTTTTCGCTGTAACAAATACAAATGACGAAGTGTCTCAGTATCAGATGGGTCGTTATGTAAGCAGCAACGAAGCTATTTCGCGCATATTTTCATTTGCGATTCACGAAAGACACCCTACAGTAGTCCATTTGGCAGTTCATCTAGAAAATGGACAACGAGTGTATTTCAACCCCAGGAACGCTGTGGATAGAGCGGCACGTCCACCTTCGACCACATTAACAAGCGTCTTCTCAATTTGTCCAACCGATGATTTCGCTCGCACTTTGCTGTATGCTGATATGCCACGATATTGCACATGGAACGCATCATCAAAGTCGTTTCAGCGTCGTAAACTAGGAACAACACTTGAAGGACATCCAAATGTATTTGTCACAGATGCTATAGTCGACGATGAATGTTATTATCTTAGATTGTTATTGGTGAATGTTCGTGGTCCGACATCGTTTCAACAATTGAGAACAGTTGATGGACATCTGTGTGCGACTTACCGTGAGGCGAGTCAACTATTACAGTTTCTCGAAGACGATTCGCATTGGGATAATACGCTCAAGGATTCCATCATATCTTCATCGCCGCATCAAATTCGAACATTGTTTGCGATTATAATATCGACATGTTTCCCGTCGAATCCGGAAGAATTGTCGATAAAATATAGGGATGACATGTCTGAGGATGTGTTTCATCGTGTGCGTTGTCAAACTTTGAATCCTACATTACAAATTACTGCGGAAATTTACAATGAGACATTGATCATGATAGAAGATATGTGTTTAATGATGGCAAATAAAGTATTGTCGTGTTTGGGCCTGACAGCACCCAATCGTTCTATGCAAGGTGCATTTAACCATGAGTTACGAAGAAAACAACAGTACGATACTGAAGCATTGACCGATACAGTTCGCACAACTGTTCCCCAATTGAATGAACAACAAAGGATTACGTACGATGGTTTGATACAAGCTGTTAACAGTGGATCTGGAGGGATTTACTTTCTTGATGCTCCCGGGGGTACTGGAAAAACGTTACTAATTTCATTGCTATTGGCAAACATCCAATCGCAAAATGAAGTAGCCCTAGCATTGGCTTCTCCTGGAATAGATTCTCCTGGATAGAAGGTGGACGAACTGCACATTCGGCCTTGAAATTACCACTAAACATGCAAATCAACGAAACACCAGTATGCAAAATCGCCAAAAATAGCGCTATGGCGAAGATTCTCCAGATATGCAAATTGATAATTTGGCAAGCAGCAAGAGGTCGCTGGAGGCACTGGACAGGACGTTAAAACATTTACGTGACAAACAAAACATTTTTGGTGGAGCCATGATTCTGTTGTCAGGTGATTTTCGTCAGACTCTTCCATTTATTCCTCGATCAACTGTTGCTGACGAACTAAACGCATGCCTAAAGTCATCTTATTTGTGGCGGCACGTAAAGACACTCCAATTAACAACTAACATGCGAGTGTTTTTGCAACAAGATCTAACTGCGATTATGTTTTCGAAGCAGTTGCTAGATATTGGAAATGGTAAGGTCGCAGTCGACAGCTCGACCAGATTAATAACATTTCCCACAGATTTCTGTCACTTCACAGACTCAAAAGAGGAGCTTATTCAGCGTGTTTTTCCGGACATAAAACAACTATATAATAACCATAATTGGCTGAGTGAACGAGCAATATTGGCGGCAATGAACAAAGATGTCGACGATCTCAATGCGACCATTCAGAATTTCCTTCCAGGAGAGTTGTTTACTTACAAATCAGTTGACACAGCTGTGTCATCATCCTGCATGCTGCATGCTACGTCATCCTGGTTCGTAGCTACAAACCAGGATGACGTAGTCAACAATCCCACAGAATTTTTAAATTCATTGGAATTGCCTGGACTACCACCACATAATTTGCAATTAAAAGTTGGATCAGTTGTCATCATGCTGCGTAATATAAATCAACCGCGACTTTGCAATGGGACAAGACTGGCTGTGAAGAAGCTAATAAACAATGTCATCGAAGCCAAGATCATCAAGGGAAAATACAAAGGAGAGGATGTCTTGATCCCGCGTATACCGATGATTTTAACGGATTTGCCATTCGATTTTAGTTTACAATTTCCCGTGCGTCTGGCTTTTGCAATGATCATCAATAAATCGCAAGGCCAGTCGTTGCAAGTTTGCGGAATCAACTTGGAGTTTCCCTGTTTCGCGCATGGTCAATTATACGTTGCGTGTTCGCGCGTCGGAAAACCATCATCTTTATATATTTACGCACCGCAAAAAAAGACAAAAAATAAATAACTGTATAACCAGCTATGGACAGCAGTGGACGTCTTTTGGCCGATATGATGATGATGATAACTGCGGTGTATTTAATGTAGACAAAAATATTGTATTAATTTTGAATTGTTAGCAAGATTTCTTTAGAAAATTTAAATAAAAAACAAATGCATATATAAATTTATAAATTACTGAATGTGTATATGTGTTATGCATTTGGGTATATATGTTGTTACTTATACATATATATGTCTTAAATAAAATTCAATTTAATACAATTCAAATATTAATTAATTAAAAACTATATTAATCAATAATTACGGTACAAACCATATTTTCTAAAAATTCCGGGATTGACACTTGAATCGGCAACATATAAATTAATCTAACAGCAAAGGCGAACCCGGCTTGGTAATGATGTCTTGACTTGGCGGAAGGAACCAGAATATTGCAGATGTTGTGCTCCTGACTTTCTTCAATCTCATCCAAATCCTTTAGTTCATCGGCAGTTAAATTAAGTTCTGAAAATGTTATTCCTTCAGATGATGACACAGGTGAAGATGATGGCATTGTTGAGACGAACTTCGGTTTTAATAACAGTTGCTGTTTCACTCGATTTTTTTGTTCCTAAGCCCTATTAATTCGTATTATTCGGCTCAAATTGTGACCGCAATTTATACAAAACTTGAAGGTATCAGCGGTTATTGTGAATCATTCGTCGCATCTTAACATTTTTTTTGTGCAACTAGGACAGGTACTGTTGTTCTGCTGTTATATCCATTTTTTACAAAAGGTACAACGCATTGTTAAAAGTTAACTATTACTTCTATAGTAGTTTTGAAAAATCAAGTATAATTTTCCTGGAAAGTTCGGTGACAGTGACACTGACAGTCAGTGTTGCCAGGTTACTGTTCTACTATTACGTTAAGTAATGTGGCGTAATCGATACAGACAAAAAAAATAGGCTGGTACCTTATTTGTCAACATAAGTGTCTACAATCTAATATAATGTCTCATGAAAAATAATTATGAACATTAAGCTGTACATGTGTCGTGTGTTATTTGCCCACTATGGAGCCGATACTTAGACTATCTGATGATGCTTTTTTAAAGCTACCGGCTCCGAAATACATAAAAAGTTAAGCAGTGTAAGTTTAAACGAATATGGTTTATATTAAGAGGTAGGTAAGTGATACGAAGTTCACCGGGTCAGCTAGTTAGGAATAAATATCGACACGAATTTGAACTGGAAAAAACATATTGAGGAAATAAGAAATAATCTGTCACGATTCATATTCGCGTTAGGAGTCCTAAAACGAAATACACAAGTTGAATGTGCATTTTCAGCATATTTCGCGTACGCATATGCTTGGTTGCGTTATGGTGTCATCCTATAGAGAAATAGCACAGACGCCCACGACCTATTCGTAGCATAAATAAAATGTATACGCATACTAGCAACTATACGCCAACCGGAAAGTTGCCGGCCCTACTTTGCTAAACTAAAGTTACTAACCTTACCATCCATTTATATACTGGAAGTAGGTCTGTTTGTAAGGAAGAATATCTAAATATCACAGTTTAAATTTTTTAAAAGCGAGCGTCGTAATAACAAATTGGCTATCCCTGGACATACATTAAATACATATAGAAACGCACCGTATTACCAATATTTACAAATTTATAATAAGATCCCGAAATCTGTAAAAAAAGAGGACAAGTATAATTTATTCCGAAGCAAACTTAAAGACTGACTCATAGACAACCCATTTTATTCACATCAAGAATTTATGCCATATGATCTAAATACCTAAAATTATAAAATTTCGCTTTTCTGGTTTAATAAAATTAATTTAATTGTAGAAGAAGGAGAATAACTGTCAACTGTCAAGTCGAAAATTTATCAATCAATTTTTTATGAACAACGTTTATTATTATATTTTACATTAAAGTTCCTGTATATTATCAAAATTCATAGTGAAGCCTAGCATTTATTAGAAATTTAATACACTCGACAAGCAAAACCATTTTAAATTAGTTCCCAAAATGACCCTTTGATAAACCTAAGTGATACCCCAATTGACGCCGTGCAATGCCCACTTTGTCCCAGAACCTTTAAAAAAACGGATTATAACGACACATCCGCTCCGCCCATGTTGATCATCCACCTCCATCAGCTCCTACTATCCAGGCCGAACACAAAACACTACTAGAAGAAGCATTTGGCTCTCCTTACTTTAACCGAAAAGGATCGAAAACAGATACATGGCACAAACGTTGGAATAAGGTATGCTCAATGCATGGAAAACTATATGACCTTCCCTAAAACACTGTAAGCAGAAGATTTATTCACAAACTAGCTGATGAAATTCAATTACTAACCAATTCAGACTCTACATCCGAATGCCTTCTAATCTTCATTGCCGTCATACTACAAAGAGATAAAATTGTCAAAAAAGCTAAAGATAGCACTAGATTAATCGACCGACACCAAAAACTCTGGGATGAAGAACAGTTTGACATACTCATAACCGAAGCCTCCAAAGCCGACAACTCTCTTCGTAATTTCCACAAAGGAAAAAAATATAATAACGATGATTACAATTCTAAGATTTTTACACGACTCATACTTCGGGGAAAAACCCATGAAGCCCTCAACTGGCTGCTGACAAAAGATACTAACAAAATTCTCAAACCCGAGGACGAAATCGACACAACTGGTAAAACCGTCATGGACTCTCTGACCCCACCCTGTTCTCTTTACCCGACGGCATCCCCAAACTGCCCCCGCTACTGGAAGTAGACATTACATGTAAGCATGTGGAATCCGTTGCCAGAAAACTACACGGTGGCGGAGGCCCGACCGGTAGCGCAGCCGATAATTGGAAAGACTACCTACTGCGTTTCGGCGAGGCAAGCCAACATTTGAGGAAGGCCGTAGCACAAATAACAATGAAATTAAATAATACCTTGGAATCAAATACAAGCCGACTAGTCGCCTTAGACAAATCCCCTGGCGTGAGACCGATCGTCATCGAGAATGCCTTCGCAGGATCCTGTCAAAATGCATGATCCTGGCTACTGGCTCTGAGGTTACCGAAGCCTGCGCCCAATCGCAACTCTGTAGTGGGTTAAGTTGCGGAATTGAAGGAGCCATACATGCAATGAATGATCTCTTCCAAATGGAATGTCCACCTGGCTCGATGTGGGGTATGCTGCTCGTGGATGCAAACAACGCTTTCAATTCCGTAAACAGACAACTAGCTCTCTGTCAGGCAAGAATACACTGGCCACACTGTGCTCGCTTCCTATTCAATACTTACAATAGACACGCTCAACTCGTGATCCGTGATTCCAACATGAGTTTGTACAGTGAAGAAGGAGTAACCAAAGGCGACCCACTGGCGATGCTTTTATACGCCCTGGCAACACTACCCATAATACACAAATTGAAATCAGAACAAACAATCACCCAATGCTGGTACGCAGATGACTCCTCCGCCCAAGGAACGCTTAACAACCTACGACGTTGGTGGGACAAAATAAGCCGAATAGGCCCTACATACGGCTACCTCCCCCAAGATAAAAAGTCTTACTTAATTGTAAACGAAAATGACAAGAAATGTGCACAGCAGATATTCAAAGGTGTTAACGTTACCATAACAACTGGGTCACGCTTCCTCGGTAGTTATATCGGCGAAGGAAAAGAAAACATTGGTAACAAAAAAGTCGAAACTTGGTCTTCTACTATAGAAAAACTTTCTGTTATATGTAAAGACTCACCACAAGCAGCCTACTCCGCTCTTACCAAAGCGGCACAATTTAAATGGTCGTTCTTATAAAGAGTTTTAGAAAACGCTAACCAATCCTTCGAACCCTTTACAAACACACTACGTTCCAGTTTTCTACCAAACTTACTAGGAGGCGATGTAACTTCTCTTGAAGCGGACTTATTTTCTTTACCAGTTCACAAAGGCGGGTTAGCCATCCCTGTCCTTTCTAAAATGACAAACTTAAATTATGACAACTCCAAAAAAGGCTGCATGGTCCTGTCATCCGCCTTACTCGAAAATAAACACATGGACCTCTCTCAACACCACGTATCCCTTAGAGACGCAAGAAAAAAATGCTGGATAAAGAAAGACTCTCAAGAGGATAAGCTCTCGGACTCCATTCTAGACAAACTCTCACCGATCAAAAAACGAGCAATTGAACGTTCAATTTTTAGGAAAACTAAAACAAAATCGTCCACCTGGCTATCAGTGATACCGACAAAGAAAGACAATTTTGATTTATCCCCACTAGAATTTAGAGACTCATTAGCTCTACGATACCATAGAACACCTGTTTCTATTCCCAAATCATGCGATGGGTGCGGCAACGATGACTTCAATGTGGACCATGCACTCTGCTGCAAAACTGATGACCTAATAACACGTCGACACAATGAAATCAGAGACCTGTTTTGTGAACTATGCCAAAACGCTTGGAGAAATGTTACTAAAGAACCGATCATCACTGAAGGAGACTGTGGACTTCGTGGAAACCTCAGCTGCCGCGGCGTTTGGGATGCACAGAGGTAGGCGTTATTCGATATCCGTGTCATAGACACCGACGCTCCTTCTTACATCTCTCGTCCGGTAGCATCCATTCTTAAATCAGCAGAAGAAGAGAAAAAACGTAGATACAGTAACGCCTGCGAGAAACGTCATGCAACATTTACCCCTCTCGTCACATCCGTTGACGGAGTCTTTGCTCCACAAATGTCCGCCTTTGTGAAACATCTTGGTGAAGCTATTGCCGACCGCTGGGACAGACCCCTAACTGTAATAATGGGCTGGTTAAGGTCAAAAATTATAATATTCATAATCCGAGCCACAAGTATGTGTATTCGCGGGACTCTGCACAGATTGAGATCTGTTAAACATTTCTTCGGCTTCAACGACGGGGCAGCTCTACCCAATATCGCCACCTAACCCCCCCTCTACATACAACTATCCGTTCCTTTTTTTATATAATACTTGTTGTAAATATTTCAATTATGTGTTATTTTTAGCTTGTAGATGTTTAATTGTAAATCATATATTTGTAATTAACTGACATTCAATATTAATGCTACGGTAGCCCAGTGGTTCAGGCATTCGGCTGTCAAACGGCGGTCGTGGGTTCGAATCCCGGCTCGTACCAATGAGTTTTTCGGAACTTATGTACGGAATGTGATTTCATATATACCGTTAGCTTTTCGGTGAAGGAAAAACATCGTGAGGAAACCTGCATACATCTGCGAAGAAATCCAAAGGTGTATGTGAAGTCCCCATTCCGCACTGGGCCAGCGAGGAGACTACTGCCCGTTCCCTCTCATACATGAGAGGAGGCCTGTGCGCAGCAGTGGGATGTATATAGGCTGATGATGAATATTAATTAAATTGAGAATCTTTTTTTAATAAGTAACTGACATTGAAAATTCACTTGATAATAAATAAATATAAAATGTATAATAACATAATATTAGAGAACTATGAAAATGTATTCGACTGTACCCTACACTCTCGTAAAGTGACACTTCTAGTGTTAGTCAATTTCATGGTACGTCATGCGGATACACAGTCAACCACAATAATTGTAGCATATTTTAACGAAAAATGAAATAATAGTATTTTCGTCACAATTGCTGATAACAAGTTTCTTATGGCATCGATTTAGCAAATAATCCTAGGTTTACCGTATCACAACCTACAATACCGTAATAAAATAAAATAACCTGATAGTGTTTTTTTTTTATTTTATCAAAAAGGACATAGTACATATAACATATACATACAGACGAGGCGTTTTAATTTAGTTGGGTAGAGATTTTTTATTAATTAAGATAGGTTGTTTGTCTTCAACGTGACTATAAAAGAGGAAAGAGGGTGTCGTACTTTATATGTAAGTACTTCGGTAAGTATTCCCACAAATTCTAAACAATTCCAGCTGTTTTTTTTTCCTAGCCAGTGTGTTGAAAAACGTCGTAAGAGACGTGTGTGTGATCGTTAGATACTCGGTTGATTTTGGGGTCGTGATCCAGGGTGTGTTTTTCGAACTCCATAAACAAGTAGCATTTTCACTTTGAAGGAAAAAAGAAATAAACCTTTTTCTGATTGCAGTGAGAGTCGGGGCATTCAATTGCTAATTGTTTGTGGAAATTGATAATGATAAACATACCCTGTATCATGGCCCCAAAATCACCCTGTATATACGAAACGCCTCATGGTAAGGAAAGATCAACTTAGAAAACTACCTATAGTATAGTACATTATAGTAGAAGTGTGCAAGTATGTATAGGTAGTGCACAATTGCATGAACACTAAAATGATGAATTCTTTCTGTTACGTAAAGTAAATGGGATAAGGACAAGCGAATGATGATGACGTATTTCAAAATAATTAGGTAATCAAATATTTAAAAAAAACGAAACTGACTTCAAGGATTTTGGTAACAACGGGACCAATGTAGAAGTATATGCTTTCAAACAAAGAAATAATTTTTCAAATCGGTTCATAAATTACGGAGTTATCGCGTAACAAACACACACAAAAAAAAACAAAAATAACATACCGACGAATTGAGAACCTCCTCCTTTTTTTGAAGAATAATGACCTTTTTGGACGTTAGACGTCGTACGTACAAAAACATCAATATGCCAAATGCGTGAGTGCGGTAATATAAAGCTTACTTGATAGCATAGTAGTGTCTTTGACGGTTTATCATCAAATTGTCGACACTGACTTCTTCGATTTTCACTTCAAAGTCAACGTTTCATGTATTTTCATTTCGTCGACAATTCAGTTCGTGGAATGGTCATTACAAGTAATTTTAAATCGTGTATTTTTACTTGTCGGATGATTCATTATATAGATGAATTATGTCATGGAAAACGTTTTGTGATTTATTATTTCAAGTATTTTTAAGCAACATACAATTTTTTACAAGGATTATTATTTTAAATTAAAATAGTAGGCATACACAATTATCTATGGCAGTTATTTTAACCTAACCTAAACCTTACCAAACCGCCAGCATGTCGACGTCACCCCGCTTCGCGGGGTGCCTATTTCCGCTCTGAGGGACACAAGTGAACCGTAACCTAACCTACTTATAATACAATTGTTACGGTTGTTTGTTTTTTTTACTGCGGGGGGCTTCACTTTCCAATCCTTCTTTTTCTGCCTGCAATTAAATTCGTTGTTTTGTTATTGTGCCATTTAAAATTTATACAAAATGAATCCTTTGCCAAATAATATTCCCTGTACAGTTATTCCATGAAATGATAAAAATTGTAATGATCTGGTCATGAAATAAAATTACACCAAACAATAATTCGTGAACTAAATGATACTTGAAACGTTTTCGATGAAATAAAATTCGATGAAAAGATTGTCGACAAAACAAGGGACACCCGTCTTTGACAGTAAACGCCATAGCACATATAAGCGTTGCTGGCGTGCTAGCCACGACAGCACACAAGGCTTTTCGTTGTTCTTGGCATTAAAATAAAGGGTTAACTAAAAAAGATACGATGTAAAACAAAATAATTTATAATTATTACTTAAGTACATCATGAACAAACTTAATTAAAAAAAAAACAATCGAGTAGGTACCTCATCTATCTCGGAAATAAATACTTAATGAAAAAATACTCAAAGATTCATTAGTGCTGCTTGGATCGGAGCATATAGATTCGGAACTCGATGTGGACTCAGAATCAGTAGCAACATGATCAAGATGTTTCCTCGCATTTCTTTTAAATCCCATGTACGATGTTTTCTTCAGAAAATCGTACAATCCGATGCTGTTTGACTTTACATCGTCAATCAATCGTCTTATATGGCGATCGAATTTTAAGTCCACCTTTCTAGATAGTTTTTTTTCTTTGTGAGCTTGGGACTGTTTAAGAGCAATATCATTATGTCTCGCCTCTTTTTTTAACGTCATTAAAAGTGGTGAATATTTGGCTTTTTCGATATTTTTTTATTTAATCTATTATGCCATCCTCCCAAGTGTTTGGTGGTGCGGTATGTTTCATTTGACCATCCAAAAACGTTCGGAGTAATCACACCCACCCAATATCTTTCGAAATATTTTTTCCATTTTTCGATATTATTTATATGTGATGATTTTTGTAATAGGCTCAACCACCCTTCCGGTATGTATTCATTGGGCAGCAATGGCAAGTATATCAATAATCTTGTAAACTTGTTCCCATCTTTTTCGTCATCAATATTAATTTATTTTGCTTTCATAAAATGAAAGAAACATCCTGTAATCTTCGCCGTAGGAAAAACGTATGACACAGCATTCATTGCAGCAAGTTCGAAATCCGCTTTAAAATAACTCGTATTGACTCCTAATACGCTTTTCAATTCTTCAAAAAGCCGTATGTATGTGGATACATATGCTTGTTGGGTAAAAGTGCATATACTATCGGTACTATAGTGCGGCTACTTTCGGACTCATTATTTAACACAGCATGTACGGTGTAAGAATGGTTTTGGCACTATTTTAAACGTGCCATCTGCGAGGAACATGGTTGTTTTTTTTTATTATCCTTTTCGCAAGATTGGAGCAGAAAATTAATATTCGGTCCTCGTCTCCACTTTGACATATTAAAAAATCCTCGCTTATTATTTTTGGGACCTTGACGTCTTTTGGATTTGCAAATTTCAGTGTTTCTGTGCCTAAGACTCGTTTTCTATGTGCGTTAAGAGAATCTTTCTTTGAAGAAAAGGTGGGCAATAGAATCGAGTGGTGCATACCTTTTAGTTCTTTCAGTGAGTTTTCAAACAACGGCTGTATGGGTACAAATGATTCAGCAACCGTTTGTTTGCAGGAATAAATGACCAATTCCACTTTATTTTTGTCAGAATCCGGTAGAAATGTATGCTCACTTTCTCGTATTACCGTTGTCATTGAAGCATTGCTTGTTATAGATGCTGTGCACTTAATGTTCCTGTCGCTTCATCTAAAGTTCAGCGTTTCATTCTTGTTTTATTTTTGAAAGCAATATTTGCGATCTCCGACAAGAAGACATGGTTTTGATTTAGCTGTGCTTATAACTTTTATTACCTTTTCCATTGCAAATTACGTAGGAACTAAGTTTGACATTGACAGAGCTAGAGAAATATTGTTTTATCATAAATTTGTTTACAAGTGGCCAGAATACTTACGAATAAGTCATTATGAAATAGTATTGATATCAGGTCTTATCTTATTTTCTAGCTAACTATACTTGACCTTCGCAGAAGGCTTCTAACTTAGAAAATGACTAATTAAGACCGGTCCTTATTAAGAATTCCCTATACTTAGATTCAGCCGTAGTAAAGAAATATATTTACTCAGATTTTGTTTTAAAAATAAACATTTCTTGTTTGAATCTGTCTCTGTTCCAATCTGACCTAATACGAAAAAACTCCCCGACCTACTGAGAATCTGACCTAGGTACCTAGAAAAAGATTAAATAAGAATTTGCTGAACTTAGTATTAGAAATGTTCAGAAACAGACTCACTCCAAATAAAACCTTATAAAAACATGATCTACCCAGAAACTGACTTAATAAGAAGCTGGAAGACTTAGAATTAAACTTATTCCGAATTTGGTAACCTCCGCCCAAACCCAATTATGTGCGAATCACATTTTTGTTTCTTATAAGTCTTCATATTTATATTAAGTCTTCATAAAGTCTGTATGTTTAACACATATATGTCTAATAAGGTACATTAATTGAGGTAAGGTAACATTGTGTGACAATGTTAAGAGATCTTATTAAAAAAACATATTTTTTTCCAGAAAAAATAAATATTACCTACTTTAGGTGTCAACTCTTAGTAACATAGAAAAAACAAATCTAAGATTCTCAATAACAGAAAACAAACCAAATCTAAGATTCTTTCTTAGTTTTAAAAGCAAAAAAGTAACATAGGTAATGAGATCTAGTCAGACTCATCACAGTTTTGACAAATGTAGTGGCGACTACCATCTGTGCAGTCTAGGTGGGACCAGAGCTTACATTTTCCTTGGCATTGGATCCATTCTTCGCCAGGCCTACTTTGAGAATAAGCACCTACACAAACAAGACCGAAACATTCTTCTCCGTCTGAGGGTGGTGGAGATGATTTCCTTTTCTTTGGTTTGTTTTTACCTTTTCCTTTATTTTTTCCTTTTAAATCTGTCAGATTCTTCTTTATCTGCTAAAAAAATTAAAGGCTAATTTAATTTTCCTTCTTTTTCTTTGTGTTCTTTCCTGATACCCTCTTTTTCAGGTGTGTCTCTGTATAAATGGTTGACTTTATGTTTCTTGTACCTTTTGTTTTTCTTTCAGATGCCTTCGGTAAAGGCCGAATAATTTCAGGTGAAAAAACATGTGTCGTGGCTGAGGATAACGCAGTTGGCAGAACACTGACGGGATTTGGAATTGAAGGTTCGCCCAATGAGGATGATGGAAGTCGTGATATTTCATTGTTAGGTCCAGGGTTGTTCTTTTCAGTGGTAGGGCTTTGTCCGTCTATTTCAAGCAATCTGTTAGGTGTTACATAATTATCTTCATAAGAAGTATTCAGTCTGTCCATATCAATAGGTGGGTCTGCCGAATCAGTCTGTTCGGTTTCAGGGATTGCTTTATCCATTACAATAGATGATCCTGCAGGATTGTTCACTTCAGTTTCGGGGTTTGGTCTATCCGTTACAAACGAAGGTGCAATATCAATATTTGTGAATAGGTTTCGATTAAACTGATAAATACCAGTTTTGACTAAGCCAGCTTGAATGTTAGCTTGTGTCAAATCCTGAGGCATGGCGGTTTTCACAACTTAGAATATCGTAGATTGACATTGTCTTTCCAGGATTACTCCGCATCCATCCATCACTTGCAGTATTGATTGCCTTTTTTAAGGGTTCGAAGACAGATCGATCTAGGGGCTGCAACTTGTGAGATCAGTGTGGAGGAAATGACAGCAAGGTGATCCCATTTTGTTTACAAAAATCCAATCTAGTTATGTGAACATGCGATGAATGATTATCCAGGACAAGCAAGACTTTATGGGTAAAAAAAGCATTAGAAAACTTCTTAAAATGTTCCAGAAATACTAGGAATGATGCATCATGAAGGATTTGCAGCTCCAATCGATCCTACTGGTCCGTCCCTCACAAAATGATCGTGGTAATGAACCCATGGAAAAATAAGTAAAGGAGGAATAGCATTTCCCAGGGTATTTACTGCAAAAGCAGCCGTCACTAATGTGTCTCGTTCAGTGGAAGTAACAGACCCCACTTGTCGTATGCCACGTCTAGCTACTACTTTATCTGGTTTTTGCACGGTAGTCACCCCAGTCTCGTCAACGTTGTATATATCCTGTGGCTCATAAGCGTGTCTGTCGAGAACCTTTTGTAAATTATTATAGAATGCTTCCAAGTTTGTTTTGTTAAAAACTTGTTGCTCTTGAAAGGCTAGTAGCTTGAGCTACTCGAACAGACAGTTCAGAATTCCTATTCATGAATGAACGGAACCATTCCTCGCCTGCCATCTCGTTTTCAACCCATGTAACAGGACGTTTTAAATTGTATTTAGTGGTAAGCTCAAAAGCTAACTTCCTAACCTCTTTCGGAGAAAGGCCAAAATATATTACCGCACAGCGAGTTATATATTTTGATCGTAACTGTTCTTGTTCTTTAGAGAACACTTTATTATGAGCGACATACCCCATTCTGATGTTATCTTCTTCGTGGCTCGCCACAGCTGCATCACGTTTACGTGTAATAAAGACATGCGATCGTGCGATTAACATTGTGATTTTCAGTAGAACTTCTTATTGATTTCCCACGTTTTACTTCATTATAAGCGCGTTCATATAGTTCGATGTCATTTTTTTCTCTCTCGGTCTTTTTGATACGATTTCTGGGCATCTAGAAGCAAAACAAATAATTTTTACTTGTGTCACAACCGTCCCTAGGAAATGTGGCACAACCGTAACCAACGCACGTGTTCACCAAAATAAAATCGCCATAAATATACGGTATAACCTACGTACAAGGAATCACTTCTATTTCACAGCCAGTTTATAGCTTTTAACGAATAAAAATAGTCATCAGTCTATCTGTATACATATAACAACAATTGCGAAAAGAACACGAATACAAATACTTACTTTTGACCGTCGAAAAGTAACACAGGCAGGGGCCTGTGTTACTTTTCGACGGTCAAAAGTAAGTGTAGGGACACTCACTAGCTTCGCACGGTGGCTGACGCAACACTGTGACACTTGTTTATGCATGTGGTACACGGTTTAAAACCGCGGTTTCTGCCACGTGACCTTGGCAGAAGCGACGTAGAAGCTCTGCCGTCTACACGGTTTAAAACGGCCCCAAACTTGTGTGTTTGAAGGTGTGCGGGGCAAACGTGCGCGGAACACACCTACTGAGACGCCAGGGCACCTTCCTTGTCGAAATTTTCAAAAGGTTGGAGTTTGTTTTGCACTTTTGTGTGCAACTGATTTAATAAAACAAAAAAAACAAAAAAGAAATTGCTAGGGTCCTTATAATCCTCAGTAGTTTAGTCCCACAGACACGGTAGGTCTCTATGCAGTTCAATTGGTTCGGTAACCACCTCTCATTCGTTCACCGACGCCATTTTGAACCTAAAACCTGCGCGGCAGGTCTACACTCGGTGCGTGCGCCGTGCGACTGTCGTTGTGTTTAAAACCAGCGGCTACATGGTTTTAAACCACCGTTTCTGCCAAATGGTTTGCCGAGCGCGCCTGCCTGCCAAGGTCATGCTGTTTTTCTACCAAGGTCACGTGGCAGAAACCGCGGTTTAAAACCGTGTAGCACACACTTTAGACGCGCACGCGGCTTCTTTCTCCCCTCGCACCCCCCGCGCTATTCCTTATACTTTCGCTAATATAACGACTGTCACTACCGCCCCTTAGCACAAACGTACCCAGTTTACCCTACAATGCATTACGTGATCGACCTGCTCAGCTGAAAATATTATTCAGCTACACCTAAGGCCAAAAGTATTGAACAGCCCCGCAACGAAAAACATATGTTTAAGACATATCTCAGTTAAGGTTTGTTCTGATCCAAAATGTATATTTTCTCTTAATCGTCCTACGTCGTTATTCGTAAGCGTCTAGTTTTGTGGCCACAACGCCGTGCTGCACCTGTGAGTTCCGTATAGCCGTAGTTTGTTTATTTGAAACTTTTTTGTGCCGCTCTACGTATTGGCAATTTGATGACGTCACTACATGACACGTTCTACTCGCAAGAATGCGTGTTTTATCTTATATTTTAACATTTAAATAAATGTTATATATTCAAAACCTTTCTTTTAAATAATTAATTAGACATACAAAAACGCTTTAACAACGTTATAAAACGATGTAAGTAGCACATAAAGCTATTAAAGCTTGTAAAAGCACCTTGTCATGTTTTTTAATAAAATATCTCTGTCGACGATTTTACGCTGCGGGTTCTGTTATTTCGAAAAATGATTGATTGCTACACGTTGTTTCAGTATCTGAGGTAATTTTTCAACTTCTTGCACAGTTTCTAAATGTCATAGAATGACGATCAGTTGTGATATATTGACCTTTTCGCTAAAGTGAAAGTATGGGACAGGAGGATTTACTGTTTTTGAAGTGAAAACTTCTTTAGCGGCGCTGTGCACTTTTTGGGATGGGGAAAATTGTTAAACTCGCCACAGGTTACGTGACCGTAAAATCAAAAACATCTCACGTTTGAGGTTTTCATACTGATAATTAAAGCAATTCGTGCAAAATGATTACGTTAATATTCAAGTTTTCACTTCTGCCGCATTTCCGGAGTGCAACCCGGTCTTTTTTTTCAATTGTGTAGTTTTTTCAATGCAACTATATGACGACCGATTTTTTTTCTATCGGGGTTAAATTCTTATCCGATCTGCAACAGATGAGCGAGGACGAGCAGCGTACTTAGTTGTTAAGCTTGGTGCCACGCGGCGCGGTAGACTAGACCTGTTTTGCCGAAACCTTTTTGATGCCTAAAATATTTGTATGCGGCGTGAAAAAAATATTAGGTATAGATGTGTGCACAGCCTGAGATATTTCTCATGTACGATACATATATGCGGTCTAAAATGATACTGCTATTTATTTTCTCCATTGATTTAGTATAATCTTGATACACACTCAGCCGACAAAAATGGCCGTTCAAAAGAGCCGAGTCGATCGGGCGATTCTTTTGGACGGAAATTTCTTTCGCATACTTATATAGTCTGGTGTTGACCGTGAGACTTGTAAATTGTCAGAAAACTAAATGTACTGTCAAAAACTGCGTAAATACCAACAAAACACAAGGAAAAAGATGGCATTTAATTATTTAACTAAGTTCCTTTGAAAAGGTAACGAAAGCTTTTAAATACTTCATTTTGATAGCGCAAAATGACATACGACGCTGAACAAAAATCTAATGATATGAAATCTAGAATATTGACGTCTTAGTTACCTTTTTATAAAGTAGTTACCTTCGTTATTATGGTTTGTAAAGAAATGCTTCAAGACGTGCAATATAAGTTGTAGTTATAGCACGAGACAGTCGAGATGATTTTATTAAATAAACGACTCCCGTGTCGTTTGTTCGTCTCATTTCCCTGCGTCGGATAATATTTATAAGACAAAAAGAGATTGAACAGACTTACTAAACGAAGAAAATCTCTAAATGATGTAATAAGCTTGTGCCAGTAAACAATAGACGACAAAAATAAAAAATCTACTATATGAAAAAAAAAACAAAATAAGCGACTTGGAAAAAAATCTTGTGTTCGGAAAAATATCGTTTCTTTTCTAAAAAAACGCGGAATCATAGATCATTCTGTGTATAAGGACTTGTCAATACAAGTGGTCGAAATTATGCATTGCTATATTGCACTTTTACTCACCAGCAAACAAGTATGAAGTTAGAGACTTATAGATAGACATTTTGATTTGAAAAAAATATTTTACTACACGCGCAGTGTAGGGTTCCGTAGTTGCCTGTCTTTTTAGATACATCGACACGCGCGTGCCAACTAAATGGTTGCGTCGGCCGATCTTGTACGAAAGTTGGCCTTTCTAAGTACATTTTAAGTTGGTCGACTATTACTCGGCCATGCCTACATAGCCGTGATAGATTTCCTTCATTATATGCACTACTGCACTACACACTACACTAGTTCCCAGTAGCAGCCATTTAGCCGGCAGGGAGGGGACACATGACTCGAACAAAAATTTGGGCTTTAAAGCCCAATATCTCGCAAACGAATCACTGATTTGAAAAATCGTTTAAGAGGGCACCGAGCTTCTGGCGCGAGTTGATTTTAGGTATTCTATGCGTTCCGTGCATGTGTGTGTGTGACGCATACAGGCAAGACAGAGCGAGCGCTGGCTGGAGTTGTGCGCCGATCGCCTACATAGAACGGAAAGAATGGCGGCAAATGGCACTATAAATGCTTTCAGCGAGGGTGTTACCAATATTTACAAGATTTAAGCAACCAGAACAATTTAAAATAGTTTTATTGATAAAATTCACATTTAGAGAAACCTTAATGCAGATGTGACACATATTTTTTTTATTTATAATTAACGTCGTTGGTAGGTTATAGTGACTGCGATGAATGACAAATTGGTATTATAGATACAATAGAAGTTCAATAAAATTAACTCAATAATGTAAAATATTAGAACGGCTAAATAAGATGAAAATCTCAGTAGGCTGACTACGTTCATATGGGAAGCTGTTTTTTTTTGTGGAGCCCCGCAACTCTCGCAACATTTACCAGGTCATCGGTCCACCTTGTCGGGGGCCTACCCACGCTGCGCCTTCCGGTACGTGGTCGCCACTCGAGAACCTTTCTGCCCCAACGGCCATTGGTTCTACGTGCTATACGCCCCGCCCACTGCCACTTAAGTTTAGCGATCCGGAGGGCTATATCGGTTACCTTGGTTCTGCTGCGGATAGCCTCATTTTTGATGCGATCACGCAGAGAAACTCCCAACATGGCCCTCTCCATTGCCATTTGGGTGACTTTGAGCCTTCTTATGAGGCCCATAGTAAGCGAACACGTTTCAGTGCCGATGATAGTTACAGAAATTTTGAAACAAAAAAATTTGAACCAAAATAATTAGGACTAGCGATTATTATGACAACAATATTGGTACTGTTGACGAAGATTCGGGGTTCCTTACTTAATAGTGCAATAACGTAGGCGACACCAAATTTAGATATTAACTGGGTTTATTCACTTGAGCGATTAAATTACAATCAAAATATATAATAACTAATGGGTCGCGTGAGCCGGCCAGACGCGCTAGAGAGGAATGGCGGCCGGCCCGGGCCTCCCGCCTTGGGAAACGGCGGACGGCGGGGCGCGGGGAGCCGCGCGGTGGTGGGGGCCGGTGACATCAGCGCGTTCATGGCGCGCGTTAACAAGCTGCCCCCCTTGGAACAGGTCCGTCCTGGTCCAAGTTCAGTGGCAGAGGGCAGAGCCTGTTGTAGGCCCTCCTCAGAGTGCCCGTGGTAGTGGTGACGTCAGCGACGCGGCCGACGCCGTCGGCGCCTGGGTAGACAGCGGCGACTCGCCCAAGCAGCCATCTGCTGGGCGGCAAGCGGTCGTCCTTGACAATGACCATTTCTCCGAGCTGCAGTTGTCCTCCGTCCCTGCGCCATTTGTTTCGAATCTGCAGCTCTGAAATGTACTCTTTATAATAGCGATTCCAAAAATGCGCTTTCAGCGCTTCTATTCTCTGGTATCTCGTCAGCGTATGGATCGAAGAGTCTTGTACCTGGGGAGCAGGTACCATTGTGAGTGCTCGCCCTAATAGAAGATGTGCAGGAGTCAATGGGGTTAAATCCAATGGATTTGATGAAAGAGGGGTTAAAGGCCTAGAATTTAGAATTGCTTCTATCTGTACCAACAATGTGACCATCTCTTCGTAATCTAAGTGAGCCATAGATGCTATTCGTTTTAAATGATATTTTACCTGCTTGACTGCCCCCTCTGCCAAACCATTAAAGTGTGGGCTATAGGCTGGGCAAAATTTGAATTCTATTTCCTGTGTAGCCGAGTATGACATTATTTCATTAGAGTTATTTTTAAGGAACTTTGCTAGTTCGTTACAAGCCCCTACGAAACAAGTCCCGTTGTCGGACAGTATGGTGGCTGGTTTGCCTCTGCGGGCTATAAATCTATTTAAAGCGGCAATAAAGCCCATGGCTGTCAGATCAGTGACGAGCTCTAAATGAACCGCCCTCACTGCCAAACAAACAAAAACAACTATATATGCTTTCTTTAGCTGACAACCACGTCCCTTTCTGCTCGCTATCAGGATCGGTCCACCGTAGTCGCAGGCTGTATTAGCAAATACGTATTCGGACTGTACCCTTTGTGGCGGTAAGTTGCCCATGATTGGCTGATGCGATTTACCTGAGTATCTTACACATGTAACGCAACGTTGTGAAGTTTGCCTGCAAAGGTTACGACCGTTTATTATCCAATACTTGTGACGTAATGTTGCTAGCATCAGCTGTGGTCCAGCATGTAACAATATATGGTGGTAATGGTGTACCAATATTTTAGTGATGTGATGTGACGCATGCAATAGAATAGGATGCTTTGTGTTGTAGTCGTAATTGGAATTTACGAGTCTGCCCCCGACTCGCATAATACCCGAATTGTCTATAAACGGATTTAATTTTA
Source organism: Epinotia demarniana (assembly GCA_945867215.1). Taxonomy (NCBI): domain Eukaryota; kingdom Metazoa; phylum Arthropoda; class Insecta; order Lepidoptera; family Tortricidae; genus Epinotia; species Epinotia demarniana. The sequence continues at coordinate 31,022,989 of OX244259.1, read as the reverse complement.
ATAAACTGTCTTTGGGAGAAAGTGGGCGTTTACTTTTCAAATTAGACAGTTGCTTATGAAACGTGTCACGTTGTACTTGTTTACACAACATTTGTAACGACAAATTGAGCTCTGACACTGTCAATGGACCTGTGCTTTTGTTTGCAGCGTTTCTACAATTGTATACAAATCTGTTTATGTAGGCTACAATATTTTGTAACTTGCAAAGGCTCGAGTATTTAGAAGTGAAATGGCTCTCTTGAGGTTCGTCAGCTGATACATGACACTGGATTTTAACCTCTGGTAACGTTTCTATTGGCATATTTTGAGGTTGTGGAGGCCACTGTATTTCAGTCTCGTGGAGGAAAGGCGGTCCTTCCCACCACAAAAGTGAAAGCTTGAGTGTTGAAGCATTTTGACCTCTACTACCTATATCTGCAGGGTTCAAATTTGTCGGTACATAATGCCAAGCTGTGGGATTAGAATTGTTAGTGATTTCAACTATTCTGTTGTGAACAAATTGTTTTAATTGTTCTTTACATGTTTTTATCCAACATAGCACAATAGTTGAATCACACCAAAAGAACTGGGCATCAATATTCAAACGCAGTGATTTCGTTACTTTCTGAGCAAGCTGTGTTGATAAGAGTGTACCGAGCAATTCTAGTCGTGGAGTGGTTAATTTTTGTTTCAGTGGGGCAACTTTGCTTTTGGCAAGTATTAAATGCACATTGACCTTTCCACTGTTGGATAATGAGCGTATGTATATACATGATGAATATGCTTTTATACTCGCATCACTGAAGGAGTGCAATTCTACTCTGATGTAGAAATCACAGAGTATTCTTCGTGGAATTTTAATTTGCATGATTTCAGGGATTTGTTTTGCAAAGTTGTTCCACTGTAACTGTATGTCGGCAGGTACATCTCCTTCCCATGATATGTTTCTAGCCCATAGAATTTGTAAAATTAGCTTAGCTTGTAACAAGCAAGGGTTAATGAGTCCCAATGGATCAAAAATGGTGGCAATCATAGATAAAATAGTGCGTTTATTTATGGGCTTAGTTTCAATGTTGTCAGTGACAGAGAACAGCAGCTGATCCGATTTGCATGACCAAAGTAAGCCTAATGTTTTTGAATGCTCTTCTTTTGTTAACTTGAACAATTCCTCGCTGCTGTTGTCTGCAACTAAATTGTCTAGTATAGACGGTGTGTTTGAACGCCACTTACGTAGATGAAAGTGTGCACCTTCTAGTGTCTGAATGACACCTCTGCAAGTCTCTAGCAATGTCGTTTTGTCATCGTGACCCGAGATAAAGTCATCGACGTAGAAATCGTGCAAGATTGTTTCACTTACATCTTTGTTCGTACATTCTTGGCCCAACTGTACCAGGCATCGCGTGGCTAGGAATGGAGCACTGGAGGTTCCGTATGATACGGTATTCAATTTATATTGTTTAATTGGCTGTGAGGAGTCTGAGCGCCAAAGAATTTGCTGCAGACTTCTTTGTTTTTCAGTGACGTATATTTGTCTATACATTTTTTGTACGTCTGAAGTCACTACAAATTTGTGCTGTCGGAATCTGATCAATATGCTGAGTAAGTCGTCTTGTACAGTTGGCCCAATATATTGAATGTCGTTAAATGACTTGCCGGAGCTAGTGACGGCTGAGGAGTCAAATACCGTGCGTATGCGTGATGTAAGACTATTTTCGCGCCAAATTGCAAAATGAGGAAGCAGGTTTGAAATCTCGTTCGTATGTATGTTTGTGTTTTCAGACATATGACCTAAACGCAGATATTCTTCCATAAATTTGACATATGCTTTTTTGTATTCTGGGTTGCGTTTAAATTTGCGTTCCAGTGATTGAAATCTTAGTAATGCTTGTGTTTTAGAATCGCCTAAACATTCAGGGGATTCTTTTAGTGGTATTGTGACCACAAACTTGCCATCTGGGTGGCGAGTTGTGGTTTGTGTGAATATGCGTTCGCACTCACTCTCACCTTTAGTGTGGATTTGTTGAGTGGGCGGAACTGATTCTAGTTCAAAAAACTTGTCTAATTTCGCATCGAGCTCAATATTGTTTATTAAGTTGCAATGGACTGTATAAGATCGCGTTTGTTTTGAATGTGGTTGTTGTATGGAACCTTGTACGAGCCACCCGAGAGATGTTTCCACAAGTGTGGGTTTTTTAGGGCCCAAGGTTATTTTGTTGTTTGTAAGCACCTCCCAAAAGAGGTCTGCACCCAGCAGCATCTGCACCTCGGATGGCTCGCAAAAGGCTGGGTCCGCAAGGTGGATGTGAGGGGGAATAGTGAATGAGTCACAATTTAGTTTAGTAGTAGGAATCAACTGGGTGATTTGTGGCACAACGAAACAATTGACGTCTGCTGTGTAATTATTGTTTGCAAGTGATGATATAGTTACATCACACCTTTCTGTGATTTTTGAAGTTTGCCTATTTAGCCCTTGAACGGATATGTTTGTTGAATATGTAGGCAACTTTAGTTTTGTTTGAAGATTTTCAGTTATGAAGCTAGAAGTACTTCCATTGTCCAGAAGTACTCTGACTTTGTGTGTGTAGCCGTCACAATCGTTGACATTAATGACAGCTGTGGATAGAAGTACATGAGCATGGCTACTGTGTGTGGAGGACAAAGTGACGCTGTTATTTTGTGATTGCATCTGTGTCTGCTCCTTGACGGCTGGTAAAACTACACATTCACTTGAAAGTTTGGATGTTGAAGGTTTAGAATCTAGTTTTACCTGACTGGTTGTGTGTAGCATGCTATTGTGTCTTTGTGTGCAAAGCCGGCATGAGCTCAGCCTGCAACGTTGCTCGTCATGTCCTGATCGCAAACAGTTAGTGCAAAGATTCAATTGTTTAACCTTTTCTACTCTATGTTCTACTGGCATTGATTTAAATTTGGTACATTGATAAATTGAGTGGTTATTTTTGCAAACAGGACATTTATATTTGTTTTGTGATTGATTTTGAACATGGTGTGCAATAAACGCCTTGGGACGATTGTGAGTTATGTCGCTGTGTCTACGTGGTTTGTTTAATGTTTGTGCGTCCTCCATGGTTTCCAGCAAATCCGCACGATTTTTCAAGAAGTGAGTGAATTCTGCTAGTGTGGGTATGGATTTAATATCGTTCCGCTCAGTCTCCCAATCGCGGAGTGTGGCAGAGTCGAGTTTGCTGGTCACCATGTGGATTATTAGTATGTCCCAGTGTTCTGTAGGTAAATCAAGAGTCCTCAAGGCCCTTAAATTCTTATTGACAGAATCAACAGTGTTTCGTAAGGCACTTGAAGTCTCCTGAATCACTGGGTTTATGTTGAACAACGCATTTAAGTGATTATTCACTAAAATTCTTTTATTGCTGTAACGTTCACACAACAAGTCCCACGCGATGTTATAGGTATCTGACGAAAATTCAAGTGATTTTATAATGAGAGAAGCACTGTCTTTTAGTGAATTTCGTAGATAATGAAATTTGTGAATTGTTGGAATTGATGCATTGTCATGTATGAGAGATTTATAGGTATCGTGATATTCTAACCAGTCCTGATAGCGCCCAGAAAAGGTAGGTAAATTGATGGTAGGAAGCTTAATGTTTGGCCCACCTGTGAGTGCAGCAACGTTATTAGAACCCGTTACCGAACTTTCATGCGGCGCCGCAGAGGCAGCACCAGCCGCGGCGTGCCTGCTGAGCAGCTCCTGCGCAGCAGCCACGGCGCCGAAGTAACTTGTTTCGAAGCCTTCCCGTTCCACGTGCTCGTCACCTGGAATTTCCGTTAAATTTTCTATGTCAGTTTGAATTGAATCAAAATCGCTGTACATATCTTGTATTTTACTTAATCTTGTATTTAATTCATGAGCTTGCAACGTATTTAAAGTATTGTTTAGCAAAAGCGGGTCTAGATATGATTTAAATATCGTGATTTTTGATTTGAAAGAGGCACGTGTTTTTTTAAGTGATTTTAAATCCATGATGCTAATTTTATGCGTTATTGAATGCAACTGGAATTTAACTGAATCGTCGTACGGATAAACAGAATATAGATTTCAACCTCCGGCTGTAATGAGAATTTTATGATGAACACGTTTAGACTGAATGTATGAAATTGACCAAGCTAATGGAACGATACGTAAATTTTTAATGCGTGCAGTGTGCGAAAGGCTTTGGCGTGGCAGAGGAAGGCAAGCAAGCAGGCGCAAACAGGTAGCGGAAACGCGTGCGCGGCTCCGACACGGCCTGGACACGTTCGCAACACGTGCAGTTTTCTGAAATATTCGAAATAAATATTAGAATCGAACAATGGTATGCACCTTGCTGGTACGTTAAATAGGCACAATACAGTAAATTAGGCCTTTGAGAAATAAACGTGGACTTTATTTTTGAAAAGGTGAAAAAAAAACAAAATATAATTATTTGCCAAAAAATACTGATGGAAATGGTATCTGTGATAATTAAACTTGCTAATTAAAAAGAAATATCAAAAAAATATTGAAATTTGGTGAAGATGTAAACGGATTACCACTCTGGTGACGTGAAGCGAGAAATCGAATGTATTAAATTTTCACTATAAATTGATTATTTATTGCAAAGATTTATGAAATTAATCGAGTTATTTATAGAACTATAAGTGGGAAATAGAATTGAAACTAATTATTGGAACGAGCTCACGAATGATACACTGCAAACCCCTTTTCCTGGTTTCTCGAACTATATCGCCTTGGACTGCTTTTCTGCTTCTTGAAGTTTCTTCGTTTCTTCAATCTGGGATGATACCGCTATGCTGTGACGCCGACAATGCTTGTTGTATAGTTTGTTTGATTTAAAGTAGCGGTGATTCCTCTCTAGCGGTTAAACTTTGCTCCGTTGTAACTATCTGCAGCGCAATGGCTGCCGCTGGCCGGCCGCGAATTGCACTTTTGATAAATTTACGATCTCGTCGAGACGGCGTAGCTCCTTAACGTCGAATCCGGCTCGAAATTGTTGACGAAGATTCGGGGTTCCTTACTTAATAGTGCAATAACGTAGGCGACACCAAATTTAGATATTAACTGGGTTTATTCACTTGAGCGATTAAATTACAATCAAAATATATAATAACTAATGGGTCGCGTGAGCCGGCCAGACGCGCTAGAGAGGAATGGCGGCCGGCCCGGGCCTCCCGCCTTGGGAAACGGCGGACGGCGGGGCGCGGGGAGCCGCGCGGTGGTGGGGGCCGGTGACATCAGCGCGTTCATGGCGCGCGTTAACAGGTACACTACAATACAGGTTGATTGCTGAGGTGCGGTAAATAACCTTTTAAAGAGGTATAGTTAAATTGATATAAGCTGTCCACTTAGCACTTGAAAGCTTATCTTGTGAACACCGGGCTGTTTCCGCAAACCGCCGACCAGATAAAATTAAGCAAGTAACAATATAACCATCTCGTCTAAGTCACAAGGTTGAAATTGGTACCTATAGCGTAACTCAGTAAGAAAGTCATTTGGTTAATAACAATATTTGTGGACGCACTTGGTTGATAGGCAGCAGAAGGTAAACATAAATGGAATTTCATATCTTAGTTCTCCGGTAAAGATGGAAGTTCCTCAAGGATCGATCCTGGGCCCCTTCTTATTTTTGGCTTACATCAACGATTTGCCTTACATGGCTAAAGACCTAGCAGACATCGTTCTATTTGCTGATGATACGTCTCTGATATTTAAAGTCGATAGGAAAGATAGTGCTCTTGTACATGTTAATAACGCACTAACCATCATCTCCAAATGGTTTGCAGCCAACAATCTGTTATTGAACGCGAAAAAGACCAAATGTTTGAAATTTTCATTACCCAATGTTAGAAACGATGTTGAACCAAATATAATTCTTGACGGTGAAAGACTTAAAATTGACAATGCAACCTTATTCCTTGGCATTAATATAGATTCTAAGTTACAATGGGGTACACACATTAATGTCCTCTCGGGGAAACTAAGCTCTGCAGCTTATGCAGTTTATAGAATTAGACGACTTACAGATGTAGCTACAGCGAGATTAGTCTACTTTGCATATTTTCATAGTCTTATGTCATATGGAATCTTGCTGTGGGGTGCGGCTGCGGACATCGAGACTATATTTATATTGCAAAAGCGCGCGATTCGTGCCATATATGAGATGCGTCCTCGGGACTCGGTAAGAGAACTCTTCAAGGAGATAAACATACTGACCCTACCTTCCTTGTATATTTATGAAAACATTATGCTCGTGCGTAAAAACTTATATAAATATAAACTAAATAGTGATAATCATAATTTTAATACTAAGAACAAAGATAAAATAGCTGTACCTAAGTTCAGGCTATCTAAAACAAATAAAAAATCTTTCTTAGGGAACTCGATACGGTTTTATAATAAAATCCCTAAGGAAATCACTGGGCTCACAGAAGGTAAATTCAAGAGTCATGTAAAATCTACTTTGTTAATGAAAGCTTATTATACAATTAGCCAATAGAAGACAAAGATGCCTGGAAGCTTCTGCATGACCACCACCTGGTACCACCACCAAATGTAACTAAACCAATAAGTATTATATAAAGGTAGAATTCGTTTTTGACTTGCAAAAGTGCTACGAGAAAGCCTATTTGAATAAACATTATACAATACAATGCAATACTAAAACGTCATTATCGAAAGTCTCTCAGAACTCTTTTATACAGTATTGAACTTCCACCCCTTAGCGGATGATATCCATAAAAACTAACCTATAGTCTTCCTTGACACTCAAGCTATCTCTATACCAAATTTCATCGAAATCGGTTAAGCGGTTTAAGCGTAAAGAGGTAACAGACAGACAAACAGAAAGTCAGACAGACACACTTTCACATTTATAATATTAGTATGGAACTAGATGTTTTTTTGTGGTTGTCACACTGCCCTCGCGTCTCGCCACTGCCACTGCCAACGGACTCGCATGCGGAGATAACGCACCAACGTCCGAGTTTTCTCCGCATCTCCGTCCGGAGATGCGATGCGCGACGTCCCGCGCTAAAATTCGTACGGAACTACGGAGCTCGGTGTGACATACCCTGCTCCGAGCGCGCGAGTCGTCTTGCGTCTCGTTCCTCCGCGCGTCCAGGCGGAGCCACTGTGTCGTACCATGCGATTTTTCTATACAAAATCAAGCTTCTACATACAAAGTTAAAAAACGCATCAACGGACGCCGCTGCGAGATGCGGAGCAGTTTGACTACTAGGTAGGTATAGGTAGGTGCTGAGTATGCTTATACGAAGCAACACGAGTATTCTCTACTTCAAAATTCTCGGTATGTAGGTAGATGTCTTGCCCAAGAGAGATTAATTTATTTGCTTGTAAAATATTTGTTGCTTATTGTTGAACATTAAACAATAAATAAAAAAGTAACAAAATAAAGAACCATCGAAATAAGGACAGTACGGCGATAAACCAAATTATTTTGCAACGAGAGTGACAGCCGGTACCGGCGCACAGTCCCTGGGCTTATAATTTGTAGTTAAATGACTTTTACTTACCTTGATTTTTCATTCAACCGTTTAGCATTCTTTTTTCGCCAACCTCTCCTCTTCCTTGCTTTATTTGCTTTGTTGCCCATAGCAAACAACACAAAATTCGTCGTTACTTTTACAAATCGTGCGTAAGGTCAAGCGACACAGCCTCCCCGTCTGACAGCCGAAGCAAGACTAAAGCGGATAGGGGGGAAGCGCGGCGGCTCTAGCTAAAATGAGCGGAACGTGCGCGACTTTAGTTATTTCCTTTGTATCGCTAAAAAAATCCACATTTTGAAAATTTTACGCATAAACGTCATAGACAGCGTTTACTTCTGTCATTATTCAAAACCTGGTGACCTACCGTGAAGTATTTACGCCGTACTAAGGTTATTTTTTCATTTTTAGAGGTAACTTTGGATTTCTTTTCTATAGAGGAAAGTATAAGTAATCGAATTTCTAAAGCAAATAATTGATAGAGTGAATCCTCAAATATCTTCTATAGGAATTGCAGAACTAAAGCTTTAGTAATAACAATACTGCAATGTTAAAACGAACGCAAAAATTTCATAATTTCTTCGGTGCAGAAGCTATCCAAAGGTACCCATCATATGGGTTTAAAAAAAAATTACATCCCCACTTTAGGTGTAGGGGAGGTACCCCAAAAAAATGTTTTTTTCAAGATTTTATTCTTCTTTTTTGGTTGGCGTGATTGATTTATATGTTGCAGGGAAATAGTCAAATCAGAGATTTGATCAAATCTCTAAGGAATATGATCAAATCACGCAAGATGTTAAAATGGCGAATCCATTTTATCATTTGCCTAATACAAATCAGTCAGTCAGTTAGTTTCGTCGATTCACTGACGCGTTTCAGGGATTTTATCAAATCACTAAACAAATCTAGTGTAATAAAAAACTAGTTGCCTTTTCTGTCCGATTTCGTCATTTCACTAAACAGATTCAGAGATTTGATCAAATTACTGATTTGTATTAGGCAAATGATAAAATGGATTCGCCATTTTAACATCCTGCGTGATTTGATCATATCCCTTAGGGATTTGTTCAAATTTCTGTTTTGGCCATTTCAATACGACATGCCCATGCCGAATTACAGTTTTCTAGCAGTAGTAGTAGACGGACGGACGGACGGACGGACGGACGACCAGACGGACATGGAGAATCTATAAGGATTCCTTGTTGACTACGGAACCCTAAAAAGGTAGTTTAAAATCGCAGCAGTGAAATAAACTACCTAAGTGAATTATAACAATAAAACTATGGACGATTTGATCATTGACTTCAGGTAACGTAGTTTTTTTTTCTGTAAAAGTAGGTTGATTTTGTCAATAAGGTATCAAAACTGAAGCCTAATAAAGAATCAGATCGCTAACAAGTAGAACCAGTGTATAAGTATACTCTGATCGCGCGTAGTTGTAACGAGTATCGGGGTCAGTTACTACAAGCGGTGGCGGTGAGATGAGCCGGGAAAGCTTGTAAATAGCACAGCGGGAACACGCGCCGCGCGAGCGCAGTGACGTCACGCGTGCGAACTTGCGTTTGGAATTTTTGACGGCAAATTGATAGCCATCCTATGGTTCTTTTAAAGTTATGTGGTGTTGGACTATGTTATTTTTTTTAAATCATAGACACTCATTTTAACGGAAAGCTTTATTGGACATCAAAAAAGCATGCTGTAGCATCATCCTCAGCGTCTAATCCCCCACTGCTGAGCATAAGCCTCTTTTCGAGTACGCCACTTATCCTGGTCCCATGCTAGTCTCATTCCGAAATCACCCGCCGTTTTTTATGTCATCAACCCAACGCGCTAGTGGACGACCGACGCTTCTTTTTCTTGCAAGTCCACTCCACCTACCGTCACGCTGCCTGGCAATATGTCCTTCCCAACTCCATTTGAGATTGGTTATGACATATTGCCGGGCATGACTTGTCCGTCGTCATGCCCCTTAGTTACAAAATATTTTGATTTTGATGTGGCATATTAACACCCCGAAATCAACGTCTCAGATGATTATTATGTAATTTTTGTTTTTAATTAGTGCCGCCACAGGAACAGTGTAATATATCTAAGTATCAATAATGTTTACATGCGAATAACACACCAATTAATTTACGAGATTCCCGTTATTTTTGAACGTCAAAAAAAAAACAATTATGGGATTACAAGGTATCGCAGTGACGAAGATTAATCGTTGGCGCCAAAAACAGACTGCGGAAAATATTTTGCACAGGTAGGGGCGTATTCGGTTATATCTCGACGTGGTTGTGCAGATCAATTAGAACATTCCCTACAAGTATAACCGTGCCAAGAGTCCACGTATCTTGACAGTTTTTAGAACAAGTATTGATTTTTCCGCCCAGGAGACACTGGTGGTTCAGACTTTCGTGCGCGCGTTAAGTCGATGTAGAGGCTATTTTGTCAATTTTACAATATATTATGCAAGGGGTACACTGAGCGGTTGCTGACCTTATAGACATAAGACATTTAAGACATAAGACATTTTTATTGAACAAAAGCAGTGTACACGTTATTATGAGTACCAGTCCCTGCACTAGGATTTATTATATTTATCCTGTATCGCAGGAGACCGCATATATTTACATTAATATTAAATGGAATCAAATTAAAATCAAATTCGAAAGTATATAAATAATAAACAGTTTAAATATATAATAGAATTTGCGTGTGTGTGTGTGTGTGTGTGTGTGTGTGTGTGTATGCAAAGTGTTAGTGTATGTATGTGTGTATGTTTTATTTGAGTATTTCCAGAATCTTCTCTATGTCCTCATAAGGAAGTGACTTGAGCCATGATTGCACCTTAAGTTTCACTTCCCTTGTTGAGTAGTCTTGCAAAGGAAATTTTGCACAAATTTTATTATATATGAATGGATAGAGAAACGATCCAAACCTTTGGGCAAAAACAGAATTTGCAGATGAAACTGGAATTCTGAAATTACGTTTTTGCGATAGTTCTGTATATTCGGCAGAGTTAATAACCTTTGCGTGACATTTTAATATCACTCGCATAATAAAACTCCCACGGACATTAAGTACATCCATGTTCTTATAGACCAGCAGAGTCGGGAAGCGGCGACGTTCCCTTAGGATAACTTTAAGTACCGCTCTTTGTGCTCTTTCCAGGAGAAGTATATATGTTTTTGCAGCTTTGCCCCAAGTGGTGATACAATATGTAATGACAGTATGACATTTAAAGATAGACGGTTTTTAATAATCGTCTATCAGCAGAATTGTGTAGACTTCTAAAGATATATATTAGTTTGCGAACACGATTTGCTGTTATTAATATATGCTGCTGGAAAGTGAGTTTTTCATCGAAAAAAACGCCAAGGTACCTAACAGCAGTGCTCCTAGCGATTGGTGCACATGAACATGGCGATGGTAGAAGCCCATGACGTTGACACGTGTGAAGAGCAATACTTGGGAAATTGACCGGTGCTGAGGCTTTAGTTTTATGAAAGCAGACAAATTTGGTTTTGGTGACATGCAATGTCATTAAATTGGCCTGAAGCCATTCTGCCACTGTAGACAAACCTCTTGCTGTCAATTCAGCTACTTCGGCCCATGAGTCATCGTTGAAAATAATGGCGGTGTCATCTGCGTAACATAAGACATCAGCGTTTAGTAAGTTTGTAGCGGTAATGTCATTGATATATAGTATAAATAAAGTTGGCCCCAGTATACTTCCCTGTGGAACGCCAAAATCAATAACAGTACTGTCACTAATGTTTTGGTCAACTTTAACACAGTGAGATCGATTTGATAGATTGTAATATGATAAACCGTTTCCGATGTTGTTCTAGGACGGCTATCGTTTACCTTGGTGTGAGGGATACTTGACGCGCTCGGAGCGACGTCCACACTTGATTACCTGCACCGGGCTAGTCAGATAGGTAGATAGTTTCACAGAGGTGGGTGCGCTTTGGGGATACGGTTATTGGTATGAGCTGATTTAGAAGGGCGCCATGCATTTATAATTTATTCTCCTAAATGCAAAAGAGATTGACAGGATACCTATTTCACACTGGTCAGAAATATGAACAAAGAAAGATTATTTGACAAGCAGATTTATTGCCATTAAAACACATGGATACAAGTAGAACAAGCCACTAAATCTTAACTAAGGCTTAGAGCTAGGATGTGGCTACCTCTCAAGAGATTTAGATTTTAAATTGTCTGACCGAGGACGAAGTCTTTGTATTTAAGTTTAATTAATTAGGGAGTAGGCATAGTTGTAATGCTTGGTTTGTATGAGGCTGTGATATTAACGCTAAATTTTCACTTTATTTGCAAACACATGGTTTTATACCAAAACGTGGTTCATGAGTATGGAACGAAATCACCTGGTGGAACGCGTTGTACACGCGTCACAGCGCCGCCGTAGTCCACTGCTTCAACCCAGGACTTCCGAGGCAGTCCTGCTCGTGACGGCTTTAGCAGATGGAGAACCGTCGCCACATGTGACCCGGGTACAGCTTCCGGCGCCAGACTCCAAAATTGCCTATGCGTGGCGGACTTTCGCGTAGCACGAAGCGGCCAGCGCAGTCGCTGTAAACCACATTAATATTTAGATACAAAACCAACAAGCGATCTTCAACTCTCCCACACTCTCTGCAACAACACTGAAACTGTTTATCTACCTGGCAAGAGTTCAAGGCTACACTTGTGATTCGTTCCGCCGTCCAGATTTACTGTTTTGAAATTTTTATAATTATGTCTGAAACAAAGAATGTTATATGATTAAAACTCATATCAGAAAGGTAAAAAATAACCCCATCATCCACTCGGCGAGACTCGCGTCGTACTTACCAAATTGTTCATTGTGTCATCGCCGCATTAGGTCGCGAGATGCGTTGAGATTAAAACTGCATTGTTAAAATTGACTCTAAATTAAGCAAATATGGCACTGGGCCGAGGTGATTCCAAAAACGTGACCTCTTTCTTCAAGTCATCCTTCCAAAAGAATTTAATTCGCGATTTGACAGCCGAGAAACTTTACCACAGACAATCTAGCTCAGAACTGTCGTACCACAAAGATCAATTTGCATCGATTGCACTGAATGCATGAAAACTAAAGATTTATGAACAACTAGCTTTAATGTTTCCAAAGATCTATTTTACGATTTCTAAATTATCTTTAAAGACATTAAAAAAACAATAACATCGATTAGACTCCCATCTGCATTGATCAGATCGCAGCGTCACTGCGCACGTAGTTCGCTAAACATCAATAGGTGTCGCTTTCCCTTGAATGGCCGAGAGTCGCCGATAAGCTGTAATAGATGGCGCTATGAGTCTTAAAACCCATAACGAACGCCTCTTAAAATTAGACCGTAACAAGATAACTCTCAAACCAGGCCAAGGCGTTACCTCTGACTCCAAGGAGTTCGAGCTTTCTTAGTAGAATCGGGATCGAAACAGTATCAAACGCCTTTGCTAAATCAAGGAATACACCTACGCAGGCCTTATTTTCATCTAGATAATTTGACACAAGCTTAGTCATCAGTTCTACCGCATCGTCCGTTGATTTATTTCTTCGGAATCCAAACTGGCGTTCTGAAAACAGGTTATTTTTTTCTGCAAAACTGACCAGACGTTTGCTTACAAGCTTTTCCAATATTTTTGAAAAAACACCCAGTAATGAGATCGGTCTGTAATTTCCAGGCTCAGATCTGTCTCCTGCTTTGTGTATCGGAGTGATTACAGCGATTTTCCAATCATTTGGGAAAGTTCCTTCAGCCATACTCATATTATATATATGAGTGAGAGGAGGCGTGATCGAGTTTTTAACTGTTTTCACTAATTGGTTTGTAATTCCATCAAGGCCTGGAGCGCAATCTGGTCGTAAACTAATTATTAGTGACTCGACTTCGGCTTCATCGGTTGGTTCCAAGAAGAGAGACTGTGACGGCGATACTCCTATTGAGGCCATTTGAGCTAGTTCCTCTTGTGTCCTGTTCACGTCAGAAAGGATACGATTTGCCAAGTTTTTGCCGACGTTGGAGAAATATTCACTACAAAAGTTTAGAGAGTCAGTCACTGAGCTTTTAATTGTGGAGAGTTCCAAAGGTTTTTGGGAGCTGGTCTTAGAGTATGTTATATTTTTTATAGTTTTCCATAGTTTCTTTGGGTTATCTTTGTGCTTAAATAACTCTTTGGACTCATATTCATATTTTAATTTACGGAGAAGATTATTATGAAATTTTTTGTAACGGTTGTATATAAGTTTCAACGTTTCGTCATTGGGCGCTGTACGGGATTTTGCGTGAAGATGATCCCTATGTTTTGAGCATCGAATAAGACCAGGCGTCATCCAGGGCTTCAATGTAAATTTAGATCGACTAATCGACGTTCGCGTAGTATGTTTGTGCAAGGAATTTACAAACAAATTATTGAAAGCTTTGACAGCATCGTCAACACTTTCAGAGCTTGTGACAGAGCTCCAGTTAGCCGCATTCAATTCCTCCGCCACAGCAGTATAATTGACTTTAGTAATAAAGCGCTTTTGATGTTTAGGTTTTGATATGTTACTATCTATACCAGTAATAACCAGATCATGATCCGTGATCGTGAGGTCGCTTGAAGTCTATATGAAACATGAATATGATCTAGGCAAGATTTGCCTCGAGTAGGTTTGTTAACGGTTGGTTTAAGACCGAGCTCAGCTAGCGAACATAAATAATTCGTAACAGTACTCATATCGGAGCTGTTTTCTGATAAGGTATTTATATTTATGTCTCCAGCAACAACCACACATGGTGAGCTTGTGATGGATAAGATACAAGATGAGAGTGAGCTCATAAAAGGAGAAGTGTCGGTGAAACAGGGAGGGCGATATATACCTAAAACACTGAAATTATTTTTTATTTCCACTATCAAGCAGTCTGCTTCCTGAAATGATGGCTCTGTTACTTCAGGTCTCCATAAGTTATTTACGTAAATTACTACACCACCCGCTTTATTAATACCTCTGAGTGTCCGGAATGATTAAAAGCCAGTAATTTGAGGTATAATGGTATCATTCTGAAGCCAGCATTCAGTAAGAACTATTATATCTATAGAAATGTTTATTCTTGTCAAATTAAGTAAAAAATAATCAAAATTCCTTTGCAAGCTTCTTATGTTGAAAGTAAAAACTTTAAGGTTGAAAAGGTCATCAATGTGTAACTTACATACCTCGGGTCGATCAGCAGTGAAACAAGGTGAATCATTAGTGTCCAGATCCAGTAACATATCCTGATTACTCATATTTATGCTGTTTGTGTCTGCAATAAAATTTACAAATATGATGACCCTGCCAGACAGATCGAGAATATTTACCAAAGAGAAGAGTGGTTTTATTGTAGAGCCAGTAATTGTTTACATATGTGTAGTGTATATTGTGTGATATAAAGTGTTGCATGTAGGTTCTATAAAGGAAAATAAGTATTATATATTTGAATAAAGAACTAGAGTCGATATTGTTTGTAGGGCACGCTTCAAGTTTCTCGCCATTGATTAATCGAGTAGTCCGATGCCGACGGGGGTTTGTTGAGGATACAAGTGATGTCATTGGAGGATTTGATAAGGATTGCCTTGGATTCTTCACCTCTACCTTCACGCTTCTTAACGTAAATTTGTCCCCATTTTGTCCAACAATATTTATAGTCTGCTTCTTTAAAACGGGTTCTGCATTCACGAAAAAGCTGCTTATTCTCGCGCGTAAGACGATCGTTAATGTAGACGTTCTGGACAGGTCCATCAATTTTCAGATCTTTTGTGTTAAGGCGTCTAGACTTAGCAGAGAGATAGAATCGGTCACGAACGTTCCGGCGACAGAATCTGACAACAAGCGGCCGTGGGGGGTCGTTACGATTATTTCGTTGCGGCCCAGTGCGGCTCACGAAGTCAATGTCAGAGTCTGACAGCTTCATGCCCGCCACGGTTGAGAGAGTAAGAAGTAAATGAGTAGGATTTTCTCCTGGGTTCTCGCTTAGTCCTGATATTTCGATATAGTTTCTTAGACGGGCTTGTGTTTGGTAATTTAGTTGTTCTTGTAGCGATACTATTGTTTTCTGAAGACAGGGGTTATTTATAGCATAGTTTTCTATTGAATTCAGTCTGGATTCGTAGGTAGAGAGTTTCACAGTTTGTGAGGTAACCTGAGTATGAAGACTTTCATTTACCTCTTTAAATGTTGAGATTTCGGACGCGATCTCTTCGGTTCTTGTCAATCGAGTCTCATGAGATGTCAATTTTGTAGTTATCTCGTCAATTCTTCCTTCACAGCGGCTTACCGTGGAGATAGTAGCCTCGAAATTCGTTTTCATGGTAAGAATTTCTTTTCTGAGTAGCATAATTTGAACCGTCAGGTTTTCGATACTAGAGCTCTTATCAGATGGAGGACCGGTCAGTGGGCTAGGAGCTTTTTGTTTACGTACCGTTACATTACGAGCTGGAGTTTCCGTGGAATTGTCTCCGGCCTCTTTCAGCGTGGAAAGACAGGCGGGGCATAACCAACACTTTGTTGTAACGGAGGTTGGGCTTTTGATATTTGCACAGGTAAGATGATAAAGTTTTGAGCATTGTGTATCGCAACAACTAATGTGCTTTTTGTCTCCTATTGCTTTTCCACATCCCGCGCAATGTGAGCTTCCCACGGGCGGCATTCTTGGCGTTGTATGTTGTGGATTGTAATAATCTAATAATATAAACGTAGCACAATAGAATAGAGTATTTTAAATAATTACAGAGAATTTTGTGAAATATATACAAGAAAAGTGAAGAAAATATCACCCGTCAAGTTTGACATCCGTGACGTTTTTTTTTTTTTTTATAGGGTTCACGACTTTTACGCAGAGATAGCACCGACCAGGGTACAAGGGCCTTTTGGGATCATCATCATCCCAAAAGGCTCCGCGGCGCATAATTTCTGTACAATACGCCAAATGTAACTCGTAAAATATACAATACGCAAAAATAAGCGTAACGTAGGTACAAAAAATATAAACTACAATTGTACACTACTAGCTAAGCGTAGGATAATGCAATATCCAAAGTCCTACGCGAAATATTTACAAAAATCGAATAATTGTAATGGTGTAAACGGTTGATCGAATTCTGACTACGGTTACTAAGTAATCTAAGTATATGTTGTATAGTCGAGAAAAATATAATCTTGATTAGAATCCTGATACTTTTGTCACTTTCCCGTCTTCATAAAGCACTATTGACAAGCATACAAATGATACATAGGACAGCTATTTAGGTCCAGTCAACGATACATACGAAACTAAAGGGTATGACCGTGGAGCCTACTAGCAGTTTTCTATAAGATCTCGTCAGCTTTGAATTAAATTACAATAAATTTTAACCACTTTTAAATAGAGGTTTGTTATTTTGCATTAAACATAATCATCGACAAACTAACGCCAACGCTCACGCTAAGCTGGTCAGGAGCGGTTTTAGTTGTTTTGCAAAAAGTTTGTCGGTTTGTACCAGTTTTAATTTAACTCTGCTGGTGCATATAACTTACCGCCAGGCCACATAACACCTAGTGACTTCCAAGTTTTAGCAAGTCTTACAACGCGCGACGACCAACAGAATGCACTGGAATGAGTAGTTTAGGTATGATAGTTAGCCCTCAGATACTTGCAGGTAGGTAATATGTATACGCTAGCTAGAATGAGTATTTTTGACGACTGATAATGATGAAACGGTGACTCGCCATCTGCTAAATGGGCCCATGTCCCCCATACAATAGCGACGTATAAAATGGTCCAAGGGCTACACCTGTGCAGAGAGTTAAGTAGATAATGCAGACGGGTTTTAACTGAAACCGGGTATAACCGATTATTATTGTCTAGTAGTTATTTAGTAATTTTCTGGCGCTCTACTGTACCGTGTCAGGTTATAATCGGACTTCGCTAAAATTTCCACCAAAACCGAAATTATGACCGGTTATTGTATTCCTTAGAACTAAAGGTGGACAGTGGTGCGGGACTACAAAAATAACTCTAGCCAAGTCGCCACTTAGGTTAGCTCTTGCGACCCCACTCTGGACGGCCACCACAGAAGAGCTTCGGGGAGGGGTCCAGTTCTGGTTTGGTATTCCTATTCATACTGGTATGAATGATTTGTTTTTAAATTCAATGAGTAACATGTTAACTACGTGTTTCTTAACTTTCTGACTTTTGACTACGAAAATAATAACTGTAATACGGTATAAATATAATGTTATATAAATACTAGTATAGGAAAACGCATAAATTTTATCCGACACACTTGGCTGACACAAATCGGAAGCTTGGCCTCACTCCAAATTCAGTAATGGCTCATGTAGAGCCCCAAGACATAACGGATTGTAACTTAGGCTTTTCGAATGTAGTTGAAATTATTTTTGGGACTAGCAATAGCTTGCAATAATTTCAAGCTCCTGAAACGTTTGTATACAATTTCTACCTAAGCATTTAGTTTACACCTAGTTTTTCTTTATTAAACGAATAACTGCGTACTTACGGTTGACGTTGATAAACGCAATTATCAAATAGAAACAGATCGGATAGATATAGACTAGGCTAGAAAAATAATAATTTAGTGATATGTCACAACTAGTGCTTGTGACCCACAAGTGATGTAAATACCTACTGACACAACACACATAGATACCCCACGAGCAAGAGGTCATAGTAACGGAAACAGCCCGTTAAACACAATAGCCAACACTAAATTGCGTTTAAAAGCAACTGGATACTAAATAATACCTTTACAACCATTAAAACGACGTAACAACTGTACCAACGAGCTGTACTGTGGACTAGAGCTTTGCAATTTATAGCGCTACAGCTTGCGGGGTCAGTGTGGACACTTGTTAATGATATTTTACTTCAATTCTCGTAACGTAGTACCTAATATTGTACCTACCGAAGCACAAACGCGTGCTTAGGTGAACGAAAACGTATCGCTTTAGAATTAATTCATGTGAACATACGTCTTATTCAATCAGCAACATAAATACTCGTAAGTATTGACTGCGCGATGCCACTCCTCTTCACAAGTAAAGAAATGGAACGGGTTACCGTACCGACCTTCAACACCCTGTAATTCTAGTAGAGGAATGTTTTCACATTTTCACAGTCCAAATTGCTCTTATAGACCTTTTTAGCAAAGACCATTTCGATCTGCAGCTTACCCTCACATGAGTAACTAAAGGCACTATTTAAGTACTTACGCGCGAAGTAAATTAACCATGCCGTTAGCTCTCTTAGATTCTCGAATCCTGACTGAAAAGCAGCAGAGCTCAACCTACTTCCCGACTGAAATTTTGAGTCCAATGTACTACTTACGAATACAGTTGTCTTCACAAAACGTATGGTATAAACATTTAGTTTAATGTTTTCAGCTAAGATGATGTAGGTACATTAGATGAGTTCCCTTGATTTTTTTTCACATTTATATTTTTTGGATTCAACATAAAATTGTTGGCATTGAAGGTAACAAGATCTACAAATTCAAAGGCGTTGGGAAGGTCAGAGAAGATTCAATAGCAACCGTGACTCTTCCCAAGACTGCATAATGAATCTGATCACCAGACTTAGAAGTTTCGGTGGCAATAACGACAGTTAACTAGGGACTTCCTTCCGATATTAAATTTATCGATAACTGAATACTTAAGTATTTCGAAATGACATTTCATATCAACTATTAAGTTCACCGGATAAAATAGAAATTAACTAAAATATGCTGATTACTACCCATCAATGTTACCTATATAATTATAGGAATTTTAAAAATCAACTTCTACAACTAAATCTTTTTTAATTACAAACGTGTTTCTTGCACAAAAACTTATTTTAATGATATTCAATCGATTTCCATAAAAAGTAAACTTTTTAACCAAGAATGTATTAAAATTTTCACGACACTGTTTTCTAGGCGGTATTTTGCGAATAATAATATTTCCATCGATCAATCTCTTTCTCAAGACTGTCATGTTATGTCAACGTCTTATTTATCTATAAAGTATGAAAACCGTTATCTTCTTTAATCGACCTATACGGACTTCATACTGTACTTACAAGAGGTATGAAAGTTGAATATTTATAATATACCTACGTTATCTCATAGTCATAACATGCATGTCATAAGAGAGTGCAATTTATCGATAAAATATTATCGTGTGGAAGTCCCAAGCTAAATTTCATTCGTGCCACCAAAGCTGCTATGTCCGCTGATCACACTTGGGTCAGAATCAGTATAATTGACTTACCTTTCGGTAAGCCGAATTACTGTGCGTTCAAAATCTTATAAATGAGACAAGTGTTATTTTACCTATGTATTACAAAGAGGAAAAGTCTGTGAGATTGTAGCTTATTAAGTTTGTATCTATATAGGGTAATCTCCGGAACCACTCACCTGATTGAAAAAATTCTTGCACCTGTGTATAGAATGGACTTTCTGGGGTGCTCATAGGCTACTTTTTATCCCGCCGGTTTGCCTGCGTTTTCTTTTTATATCATACGGTGCGGGCGAAGCTGCGCGGATAGCTAGTGATTTATAAATTCGCTTGTTTGCCGCGCCGGATTCAGAGCTCGAGCCCACTTGTATTTAGTTTATTTTATAATGAGAAAATATAATTATTTATTTTCTAAAGTAGGTATATACAAGATGATAACTATAACATTTTATAATTAGTTTAGTAGGTACTTATATATACACTATACATTTATACAAATAATATGATTTTCTAATAAAACTTGGAACTACTCTTAAATAGTAAGTATGTACAAGCGTGCGAGCTTACAGCCCGTGAAGCTTCCTTAAATAGCCGTGAATGTGGCTTTATTACATCAAGGATTAATTCGTAGGTAGCGAGTCCCTCGCTATTAACGCTTTATTAAAAAGCGAGCACACGTGACTCGGGATTCTCTTCCTACACGAAACTTAATACGCAGTAATCAACCATCTCTGTGAAAATATTAATTAGTCTTAAAATCGTTCATTAACTATTTACAAGAAGAGTACTAAGTAGAAACATTGCAATAGATCTATTCGAATCCATAACTTAACGATTCAGAAAGCTAATTTAAACATACTGTGGTAAGATTACGGCGAATTCATCTAATTTCTAGAAGAAACAAGTTAAGGGGATGCCTCGATGCGAGTAATTCGATTCGAGTAAACCACGCGAAAAGAACACACCCATATGTCTAGCGCGCACGAGAAAATGAGTTGCAACACTCTTCGTGAACAGGATTTTTGAACAAAATTCGATAAGTAATTATACCTTTGTGGAGTTAAATTGAATTGAGATTTTAGATGAGGTAATCATTATTAAAACTGGTTTCTGTTGATTAATAATGTACCTTTTGTTAGAGTAGGCTGCGATGCAAAAAAAACCAACATTGCTTTTTTTTCGATCGATGAAATTTTAAGCAATCGTGTTTAGGTTAAATCAGATAAACATATTACAGACCAGACCATTAATATAACCGAACATGGGGCTTTATTGTTTCGTAATTTAGTGAGAACGGCGTTTTGTGAAAGCGATATTTTACTATGCACGCCTTTAAAAACCAATTTGCACACTTATGTTTTTGTTTTTTGAAGAAGACTTTAAATGTTTTATTTAAGCGTTTAAATATTAGGTTTGAGTTGTTTAGGTAGTTAATTTCAATAAAACACAGTACATAAATCTCTGGGCAGAACCACGTATAAATCATAAGATTCATAAGGCCCTTCAACGTACAACACAATCCCGTATAGGCATAGATCGATAGATAGATTCATTTATTTCATTTTGAAAATTAAATAGCATAAATTCACAAAAAGCTCGTCAGTGTATAAGAATACATCAAATCAAAATATTTACATTGCAAAATGAAAAGAAAATAATAATAAGATCCAATTGAAATAATATTTAAATGGTACAAATGACAAATTACGAATAAAAGCTAGAGCATCCTAGACATGATTTTTTCTTAGGTTTTAGATTTTGTTGAAAGTTAGAAAATAATCTTTTATTTTAGAGGGTTTTACGAAACTTGAATAGAGAGCAAAACATTTTTAAAGGAAGTGCTTAGACTGTTCGTTTAACAACTAGAAAACCAATTTCAGTTTTTTTTGACATTTATCCCTTAATGTATCTTGTTCAAAGTTTGTATGGAGGGCAAGAAAATAAAAAAAAGACCGGGTTGCACTCCGGGAGTGCCGGCAGAAGTGAAAACTTAAATAATTATAATTTTGCAAAAAAAATCCCTTCCTCCCCCCTTTCTATCCCGGCGTGCCAATATATCTAATAACAACCTTATTAGTAGTACGCTATAGTTCAACTTAACTCAGCAAAATTGATGAAGGAGACGATGAAATAAAATACCAATCTGTTTTTGCCATTGCCAAATATTTTTCAAAGCTTTATCTATTTAGAAATAACGTCCGAATTCGCATTATTCGAATTTTCCCAATAGCAAAACGGTAAAGGACGCGTAGTGGACTAAATTAAAAATTTATTTGCAGAATATGCAATTGCAAAATGTGTTTAGGCTTTATACTCTTACGAATAGTGTTCAGTTTTGAATGAAGTCAAATCGACTAACAGCAAAATATAAAAGTTTGATAAAACAAAATGGAATTTGCATTTACGGAAATAAACAATAAAGTACAAATTAGAACTATGTGCCCCTAGTCAAACCCCCGTTTTCCCCGCGCCACCAAGCCTCGTCCCGAATCTCTCCCAATTCTACGGTCACAGAAATTGTGAAAGTTGTACGGTGGGTGTGTGTGTACAGACTATTAAAAATGATGCTTTTTCAAAGCTGTCTTTCAGCAAGAAAAAAGGGGTGATCGAAAAAGGATGATGTACAACGGAATTACAGTTAACATAAACAAGTGGGAAAGTAAATCGAAAATTCAATCCAAAACAATATGATTCGTATTATTGGCTTACGGGTTGCGCCCATAACACATTTTTGGTAGGTACTTAACTTGGTATGATATAATAAGTAGATCTATCTATATCTCGTAGAGAAATCTCTGTGCACGCCACTGGTATGAGTAACAAGTACTTTTTTAAGTAAGAGGATTCTTCGGTCATACATAAGTCACTCGGTAATATGATAAGTCAATCCATTGATAAGTGAAAATAAATAATCCGACACTAGGTTAGGTTAGATTAGAACTGCGATGCTCCCAGAACCGAAAAGAAGGTTTATTAAACCTGCGGATTATTGTGTAAATTTAAAAAGTTTGGATTATTAATCTAATTTTCAGGGTTCCGTACCCAAAGGGGCCCTATAACTAAAGACTTCGCCGTCTGTCCGTCCGTGCGTCTGTCTGTCACCAGGCTCTACTCAAGAACCGCGATAGCTAGACAGTTGAAATGTTCTAAAATTATGTATTTCTGTTGCCGCTATAGCAACAAATACTAAAAAAAAAGTAAAATAAATATTTAAAGAAGCTCCCATACAACAAACCCGATTTTTTCTAAAATTATGTATTTCGGTTGCCGCTATAACAACAAATACTAAAAACAAAGTAAAATAAATATTTAAAGAAGCTCTTTTTTGCTCGATATCAATTATTGACAACAGCTAGGCACTTGAAATATTCACAAAATACTCAGTTGTATTTTTACTTTCATAGTCATCATCATCCTCTTAGCGTTATTCCCGGTAATGCCCCTAAAGGAGCCTGGTGCCCGCTTTGACACCTAATCCCAGGATTTGGCAAAGGCACTAGTTTTACGAAAGCAACTGCCATCTGACCTTCCAAACCAGAGGGAAAATAGACCTTATTGGGATTAGACCGGTTTCCTCACGATGTTTTCCTTCACCGAAAAGCTAACGGTAAATATTCCGTACATAAGTTCCGAAAAACTCATTGGTACGAGCCAGGATTCGAACCCACGACCGCCGCTTGACAGCCGCATGCCTGAACCACTAGGCTACCGTAGCTATTATTTTTACTTTCAAAGTACTTAAATAATAAAATAAATTACAATAAGTATTTAAGGGGGGCTCTGATACAAACAACGCCGTAATATTTTAATTGGTATATTGGTATGGCACGGAACCCTTCGTGCGCGAGCTCGACTCGCACTTGGCCGGTTTTTTTTATTCTCTAACACCGTACTTGGACTGGGACTGTGGAATGGGGATGGAGAAGGAAAGTTCCACGTATTTTAGCATCAGAAAATTTTGCTTTCAAAACTGTACCTACTGGTAGCCTGGACTAACGTGAGTAAACTACTGGACGGATTTAGGCAAAATGTAGCTTACAAGACATAATTTATTTTTTCGGTACGTGCAATATAAACAAATATACAATATAGAGCAGAAACGTCTGCTGATGATGATTAAAATATTGTAAAAACGGACTTTTTAATTTAGATTTAGCAATTGAAACTAACGAACTCATCGCACTGTTACCTTTTAATCCCCTTAATCCCTGAACGGATTCAGAAGAATTTTCCGTACAGATAATTTGAGACCCTGGGATCGTTCCAGGGGTCTCAAATTATAGTATAGGTGTTTTTGGCAATTTCCGTTAATTGCATGGGGGCATAGGTTACATCAAATAAAGTTAATTTCTCGAAGACAGTAGTTTCTTAACTCTTACTGTTATCAAGATATTGAATATTTTAATTTAAACCACGGTTTAATTAAGTTTGTCATCACAGTCTTTTTTTAATATTGTAAGGTTCCTATACACTACAAGAAGGTTTATCAATTGAGTTCGTTCGATATTAAGCAAAAACTGCGTCGGAGGTACATTTTTTTACTTAATTTGTCTTCTTGGACCTTCTGGTCTTGAACCCTGGCACAATAAGACAATAACTGTTAATGCTTCATTGTTATTATTATTTTTTTAAATAAAACATTTTTTTTTTACGAAATTATTATGCTAATTGGTTTCTGTGAATGTATTCTGCAATATGCCGAAGTTAACGGAAATTCCCGGGAATACCGTGTATAGGATAGTTTTTATCTCGGAAGTCATCTCTTAAGATGCTAGAAGTATGTTTGGTACAGTGATAATTATGCTTGCGCGATAAATTGCCGTGTAAGTGCCGGCACGGCAATTAACAATTATTGGGAGTCGAACTTGTTTCGACCGTCGCCATTCGGTCTCCGAAAATCGAATAACATTAAAAGACTGACGGACTAATTCAGACTAAGATACATTATTTACATGTTAGAAGTTTGCATACCCTTATCTTTGAATGCAGAAAAAATCGGTAGGTAGATATCATTATGTTTTTTTTTCAAATGCCTTGGCAATGTGCTTGGGCATAATGAGTATTTTTAAAATGTATTGCGAAATGCCTTTTTGAATTGCAGTTTCATGGGGATGAACCGACCGCGGTGAGTATTAAATATTACGTCTCCAAAGGGCAAGAAAATAGAATTTCCTCCAAAAGAGGGGGGCAGTAATTTCCATTTTAATATCTGAAACACGTAAAAGTGACTCGAGTTCCTATTTTACAGAAGCTGATATCGCGAACACATCATGCAGTTCGCATTAATATTATGCAAATAGCTTAGTGTCTTAACACATCACGTTCATCACACTAAGATGCCTGACCCAAATGCGGGAACACACTGCCCACGATCCACTGTATTAATTAACGTTAATTCTAGGTATCAGGATTTCGTTTTGTAAATATTATATAACAAGGCGAAGGTGAACTCTTTCCTTGAAGGCGTCATTTTAAATAAATAATAGGTTTCTCTAATTTATTGCCAATAATTGTATTCGCGATTATCAGTTCGTAACCAATTTTTCGCATTATTTCATTTGGCTGAATGAACTTGTCAAAAGACTTCGTTTTATTTTCGAACCTCGCGGTTTCCAAATGTATGCTTGGCCTTTTAAGAATGATAAGAATCAGAATTGGTTCTCTTCCTCTTTATTTTTTAATTCCTTTCATTTAACTATGTTAAGTATTCAGAATGCTCACTAGACAAAAAAAATCGGTCTTACATGGATTGAACCCAGGACCGTCAGGTTCGTAGGTAGAGTCAGTAAGTAACCCACTAGGCTAAACATGTCGTCAAAATGTTATTTGACTGTTTAGTCATAACCTACTTTCTTTTTATAAAGTGTATTAGGAAACAACTAATGAATTCGTGTGGGGCTGGTTCCGCTGCTGACTCAGCCGAGGGTCTCAAACGGCGCAGGTATGGAGCCAACGACAGTGGCTTCATATTTGAGCCGTTCGGCGTAGAGACCCTCGGTCCGTGGGGACCAAGCGCCACCGAATCTATAATGCATTGTGCAAGCGCATGATTGGTCGAGGCTTCACGTGACCAGAAGGCTGGCTTTTACCTCGCCCAGAGGATCAGCATTGCCATTCAACGCGGCAGTGCTGTCAGCGTTCTGGGCACACTACCGCCTGGCAGCGACCTGGGGCAAATTTTTTTACCTTTAGTTTTAGTTTTATTCGGTTTTTCTTTTTTTTTACTTGATATAATATGATTACTAATGTATTAGAAGTTTAAAGACCCAAAATATAATAAACAACTGTAATAAATAATATATAATGTACTACTGAATTTATATATTATTACCAGGATATAAGACCTGCCTTATTCTATGAAACTTGGCAAGATTAGTCGTATGACAAAATTGAAACACCTCATACAGGGTGAATTTGTAAGCGTGAATCGTGTAATTATTTTCTAAATCCTTATATCCTAATAGGTAATCACTTACACCGTTAGTTAACTCAATTTTTTTTTCCTTATTCGCTCAATTTAATTTTTGTTTTATTTATTTTAAATTTTTGAACACCCTATATTATGATGAATAGTTGTCAGTTGTCACCAAGTTCAAAGAGAACATATTCGGGTTTTTTTGCTATTTACTGGCTGGATAGCGTTTTGGCATTAATTGTCAGTAACGTCAACATCGTAAACTGTGATCGTAAACATTATTTCTCAAAAGAAAATTAAAGCGTTGTTTTTAATTAGATAAGCGAAAAATGCCTTCCCCGTATCCTTATACCACCCTACAGAGGTTGGATAAGGTGTCTTTGTACGCTCAGACTGATAGAATTAGACAAAGACAAGAACTGTTTCAAGGAAAATATCCCGAATCGCCGGTACCAAGACGTAATTTGATTACGAGTATGAGGATGATACATTACCTTCGCGACTTTGGTCAATTTAGCGTTCCAACGCACGCTCAGGCCCGCGGTCGCCCACGAGTCCATTCAAAAAGGTTGTACAGAAGCATACGATTATTTTTTATTCGTTATCCACAAGCGAGTACAAGGGCTGCTGCACGACGCTTTCATGTAAGCCAATCTTACGTATGGCAGTTGCTAAATGCATCAGGCCAACATCATTACCTCTTCCAAACCAGTGCAAGATTTTATGTTGGCTGATTATCAAAAAAGGGTGATCATGTGCCAGTGGTTGTTAGAAAACCAAGACCAAAACGTACCGTGAACTGTACGCTTACCATGAGTTTGACAATGACGGCTTACGCTAACGAGTATCGAGTTTTCTATCTGTGCATCCCGCTCGTACTGTCAAAGTGCAATAGAGATGCACAGATAGAAAACTCGACACTCGTTAGCGTAAGCCGTCATTGTCAAACTCATGGTAAGCGTACTGACGAAGCAACATTTACGCGGATCGGGCTGTTTAACGTTCACAATGAGCATTGGTGGTGTCGAAGAAATTCACATGTTACCCAAAGAGATGCCAATCAAGTAAGATTTAGTGTGGGCAGGCATTCTCAATGATACATTGATTAGGCCTTATTTTATCGAAGGACGTCTAAATGGCCAAAACTATCTCCAGGTTCTGATCAACGTAATAATACAAGATTTTTTGAGAGAAGTACCAGGACGGTATTTGAGCAACTTGCATTATCAGCAAGACGGAGCCCCAGCTCATTTCCACCGTAAAGTTCGTGCCCACTTGGGCAGAGAATACCATGGTCGGTGGATTGGTCGAAATTGACCTACTGCATGGCCGCCACGAAGCTCCGATTTGACACCCTTAGATCTTTGGGGAGATGTCAAACGACGAGTCAACGAACTACCGTCGGAAACAGTAGTGGAGCTGCTTCAAAAAATCGTAAGTGCATTTGAAGCAGTAAAAGCCGATGTGTATGTGATAAGCCGTGTAAAAAATAACCTCAGGCGACGGGCGGAATTGTGTTTACAGGTCCAGGGGGAACATTTTGAACATTTGGTTAAAATACGTGTAAATAAACCTTGAATTTAATACTATCTTCTCTTTTATGTAAACAGAAGTTAAAAATAAGTGTTTATTTAATAAAATGCAAAATGTATCTTTGGTTGAGTAGGGTGATCACAGGTGATAAATTGGGCTCAACTTTCTCTTGTTAAAGATAATTATTTAGGAAGCACGTGAATTACCATACCTACTAGTGCCTGGTTTTAGTCATCAGCAGCACTACAGGAAAACATGATTACGATTCACGATATAAAATTACCCTCTATAATTATAAACCGATTCAGCAAATTCTGGGATCCGAGTAAATGGAGGGCCTACTATGAGCTACACCGACAAGAGCTTAGCTCTTAAATAAGCAGCAGATTAGAAACTGTCTTGAACAGATCTTGGGAAAATACCGGCTTGTAGTCAGAAAATTGTAAGCATATAATAAGCGGCGGAAGCATCAATCAGTCCTAGTGTACGGAACCGTTAATTGCAAAAGTTTAGATGCGGTGAACTCGGCGCCTCGTCGGAAGCAATTTGTTGAAACTTGGTGTGAAATGTGGAAAATTTTGCTTGTGGAGGCGTTTTTGAGCTAATAATTAAATAAATGTGTCACTAATATTCGCTGCAAGTTGATGAACTACCTACTTCAATGGCCAATTCATCATCATCACTATCAGCCTGTAATCGCACTGCTGCGCATAAGCCTCCTCTCTTCGAGTATGCCACAATTCAATTCTACATACCACATTAATAGTGACACCAAATTTACGACCCGCCTGATGGTTAAAAAAGAAGTGCCACATGCTGGTTAATCCTCTATCTTTTTGTTGTAATTCTTCTCAAATAATACGGTTAGATCTCAATAGTTTTTCGGCGAAGGCGAGAGCCACGCATATTCTTAATTCCTCCCATTGAACTTGGCTCATTTTTCACATTTAATTTGAAAATGTGGGCAGAGGCTAAACACACAGCAGAATTTCTTATTAACAGATCGATATAGTTCGAGACCTTCTGGGTAGGTTACCAGAAGAGTGAGTGAGTGAACCTAAAAAATCAGCTTGTTTTTGGTTGTGAGGCATTCGCACATGTAAGCGAAAAAAGTACAACCCCAAAAGTAGGCGTCTAATCTTAGGTTACTGCGGCAATGTCAAGGGATATAGATTGTTAAATCCTCATGACAACAAGATTGTTTTATCCCGTGACGATGTTCAAGGAATCTCTGTTTCCAGGGAGATACTATAAAATACGGTTCAACTTGATCTTATGTCTTTCTTCGGATTTAGATTTAATGGCGACCAAATCATATATCATGTTTTAAGTTGCTTTCATTTATTTAAGTGGTAAAACCAGTTAAGTGATAATATAGTTGCTGTCCTAAATTTCTCCAAAAAGTAACACAACATTTTGTAATGACTTAAATCAGTTTTAGAAATAAGCGTGACTAAGTATTTTGTTAGTATTATAGCAGCACTGTATGCGAAATTAGAATCATACTAGTTTTGAAACAACCGACTCAAGCAAAATGGTCCTTCAACTTATTTAATATTGGATCAAACGATAAAAATACTCTTCAGAGGTTTTTAATACACCTAATTAGTATTTCTACACCCACATTATAGTTCGATTAAATCAAGCTCTGGACGGAACTCGTGCGTACAACCTAGTTTATGAACATAACTAAATAACCCATCCCACCCGGGCTTGCTAAGTTGTAAAGGTTACCGTAAAATCTAGTCAGGGTACAAAGGGCCCTTAAATCACCACTTGAGATCCGTCAACCCTAGTTAATTGAACCCTATTAAATCGAGACATAGGGGATAGTTGGCATACAGGCAATGTTAACTAGAAGCTACAAATTATCGAATTTATTACACTCATCGGTGCTTTGCATGAGGGTCGTCGGTTTCTCAAAAACTTGACACCCCTCATACGACTTTTGTTTAAATTAAATATTTTAAACTAGGTTTTCAATAAGACTGACAAAATGATACGCCATGCATTAAAAACAGTTTAGCCAATATATCTATGTAAAACCCAAACACATTGGGCGGCCATTTCTCCATTCTAACGTAATCCCCCGTTTTGTCGTTGGATAATTTAATTACCTACATGAGAGCAAATATTTTGAATTCATACAATATATGCTTACCTATGACATGTCCCTATGTCCCGTTGGTGAATACGAAATTATCGCGTGCTTTGAATTGCCGTTCTGACTAGATTAAGAAATAATAAGGTCTGATTTTCAGATACCTATATGATTTTTGACTATATGATTGTTTATCTGATTTTATATGTATCGATAAAATTGCGGCCTGTGAAGTGGGGCTCTGTCGACTTTATAGCGGGTCGAGATGACTATCTTCCAACCCAGGAATCATAATAATGATTTATACTCTAAACAACGTTAGTGGTATTATTAGTACATCTAATATCAGAAATGAAAAATTATGCACACGTTATCTTCGATAACTCGATGTTCGACACAAGAAATATTCATATACTGTGATGCCGATAACAACCGGGTGTACACTGATGGAAGCAAACTCGGTAGGAAGGTCGGCGCTGCATACGTCATGCTGTTCCCAGATGGCAGTCAATTAAAAAAACGGCTTAAACTGCTTGACAGTGGCACTGTCTATGAAGCTGAATGCCTCCAGCTATTGAAATGGCTTGCCGGAAAATCTTACAGGAACGCTTAGTTAAAAGACGTCGCTATCTTTTAGGACTCCATGTCTGCCCTACGGGAATTATCTAATCGTAATAGCACCCAACACACCATACACAATATTCACAGGCTTAATTAATAAAATGCATATGAACAATAGGTTTAAAGCTCACATTCAAATTCTGGGAAACGAAATGGCGGACATGGAGGCGAAGACGACAACAAATCTGCACCAATGCACCAGATTATGCATATTTTCCAATCTCCTACAAAAAACTGCATAGAAAAAAGGGCACTGATATTTATGCTCGAAAACTGGATGGCACCTTAAACAGCATTTGCCTAAAATTAGCGACATAAAGAGCGTAAGAGGCGCTATTTCAATCAGCTTCCAGTTAACACTGGTGCTCACCGGGCATGGGTACCACTAAGCATACCTGCAGAAGTTTAAAATCAATGCGGATGACCTGTGCCCGTGTGACCCTGAGAATGCCTTATAATTACCTTAAATTGAGATAAACTACGAAATCGTGTGTAACAATGTAAATATTGACCCGTACGACATCAAAAGTGTAGTTAAGGGGCTCCACGCACTTTTTGGATAATTTGGACGAGTTTCGAGTTGATTTTCCTCCGTCAATACTATAGATGGCCCAAAACCACGAAGGTGGCGAATTGGCTTTGGCAACTCATAAAAAAATAAATCCAAATGAATTTTTGAAAATAAGCATTTAATACTATTGAAATCAGTCGGCTAAATATATAGATTAAAAAACAAATTTCAAATATAAGTAATTGTAATTAATTTTACTGAAAACAGGGTTAAAAAGTCATCACGGGAGCGCGTCCGAAACACTACCTTGTAACCTTGAACTTACATAAAATCAAACTTTAAATGCTTCAAAACTTCATTGTGAGTATTTTAGTTCCTAAAAATACGTTTTTTAAACTAACATAAACAAAATATTTTTTTTCAATGAGGGATTAGTTAAAAGCTTCTCCAACACAGTATACGTCATATTCGTGAACGAAGCAATAAATAGACAAAACTTTTGTTTCTGAACGCGAGTTTTGGCGCTAGTGCGCTGTAGTGCTGAACAGGTGTTTTGTGAGACAGGCGTTATTTGTTTTGTTCGCAAATAAATAATAATTTAAATGGTAAGTACATTTGTAATCAACTTATATTGACCGTACCTTTATTGTAAGTCATTACGGGAACGTGTGTACCTGTTTTTTAAATCAAGATGCCAGTTATTTAATGTGTATATAATTATTCTTGTTAGGTTGAGGTTAACCTCCAAATAAGGCATCTAAGATCGCCGGCGTCGGAATCAAGCGCGCGAAAGTTTAAAAACATCATTACGGGAACAGTCAATATGGCAATGTTCCCGAATTGATTTAATTGTTCCCGATGATGTTATTAGCGCTGAGTGAATATTAAATAAGTATTTTGTGGAATTTAGAGTTTCATATTACAGCAAACATGGAAACAAATGAAAGTGGGAATACTAAAAAAAGTCTAAAAAATCACTTATAAAGGACTGTTCTGCTTATTTACGGCACAGAGAAAAAGCCAATACAAGGAAAATATTTTTTTAGATAATATGACCGAGGAACAAAAATAAATAACGAGCTAAAGACAGGGAGTACTACCGGAAAAAGAAAGCCAAAAACAAGAATAATAAAATATAGGATTTGACTGAACGTGAAAAACGAGCGATAAGAAATAAATGAAAAAAAAAGATGTTAGCAAATGCAGTCAGTAATACGCCTCCCACCTTCAGATAATGAGTTAGACATACCATTATTACCATTGCCACCCTCTCACGATTTAATGCCTAGAGAATGTGAATGAAAAAGAGCAAAAAAAGACCGAACAAAAGCTTATCGAAAAATATTAAAGCAACAAGATAAGATTACAGAACTGAAACGTAAAAATGAAGCAATGAGGGAAAAACTGAAAAGACAGGAACAATTACAGAAGATTTTGAATAAAAAAGACATTATGCCTCCTAATAGCAAAGTGGATGAATTGATCAAAGATATACCTGTGCCTCCTCAAGTAAGAAAGCAACTGTTATTTGGGAAGGTATTATCAACTCAACTGAAGACGAAGGCAACATCATTACAGAAAAACTCCACAGAGAGAGAAGTTTTTCAAAAATGTGTCAGTGGCACCGACATTAGGAAATATAAATTGTTCCATGGCCAAGACATTTATGCCTAAAAAGAAGAATAAAAAAAACCATCCTGAGATCAGACCAAAAAGTTGGCGAAGTAGTTTTGAAGCCTGATGTACGCCAAACGATCAAGGAATTCTTCCCAAAAGACGATGTTAGTAGGATGTGTCCAGGTAAAAAGGACTTCGTAAAATAAGATGGTGTCAAGAAACAAAAACGCGTCCTTTTATCAACAGTCAAAGCTTTACAACCAAAGTTTGTTCAAGAAACTGGAATCTATTTACCATACACAACATTACTAAGAGCGAAGCCATTTTGGATCGTAGCACCAAAACTAAGGGACCGTGAAACTTGTATGAGAACTTCGAACTAAAACTAAGGAAATTAAATAGCTTACATGAAACAGGTTGCCGTGACATGGAAGCATTTATTAAAGAATATGTTTGCGACTTGACTCCCTATAAGTGTATGAATGGATTATGCAATATTTGCAAAGAACTGACAGTAGTAGAAGGAGAAAACGTAGATTCTGAGACATATTTTCAATGGAAATCCGTAAACAAAGAAAGTATTATTAAGGGAGAGAAAAAGACATTTAAATTTACAAGTAAAGTTCCTATTGCAACCACAGTCAAAGAGGTGAGAAAAACTTTAGGTGATGAAATTCCAACTATAAAACATATCCAAATAAATATATCTATATATTTATAGCACAAACAGTTATTCTTCTCTTCTTACAGTTATTCTCAAGGTTCTTCAATCCTTCTACATTTGCACGAAAGTTTTTTTTTTGATGATTTATTCAAACATGGCCTCAAAAAGCTCTCTCTTCAATATTATGTAAGTTCAATATACACCGTGGACGTGAATAACCCGTAAGATTTTAACCACGCATTCCTGAGGTCATTAGGAGTAAGAAATATTATATGAACCCCAACAAAAATTCAGCAAAAAAAATTTTTTTTTTGCTTGTTTTGTCGGTTTTTGTAAATAAAACTTGGATAACTATCGCTTTTCTATGGAAATTATCCCTTTTAATAAAACGGTAACGATTATTTTTTCAAAAAAGGGTTAATTTAGTGAGTGGTAGCTGGCACTTTGATATCTGTCAATAGCGACGCAAAACTGGCCAACATCGGTAGCAACGTCGCAATCAAAAGAGCTAAATGCACGTTAGTAATCAAAATAAAAAGTTTACATGAAAATTGATAATATCTTCAAACCTAAGCCGGCAGTGACTGGGGTTCACATAACATTTTTTGCTCCTAATGACCTAAGGAATGCGTGGTTAAAATCTTTCGGGTTATTCACGTCCACGGTGTATTATAGTATGAAAGCTACATATTCCTTATTGACGTCTCTTGGAACCCATGAGAGATCGTGGACCTAATCTCTTATTCCAACCCCCTCAAGAGATTGGGTCTCAAACTATCTTCTTGCAAAGTTTCATCGAGGTCGGTTCAGCGGTTTAGACAGATAGAAATAAGGACATACATTGTTTATTATGTAGTTACTTATAGCTTTTGTCTGTAACCTTATCTGCGGGAAAGTCATGTATCTATGGCGTTTCAGAGTAAGAATATCAATAAGTAACAGTGACGCCCTGGTACTGCTACTTATTATAATATATTTCTATAAACTAAGTATATTTAAATAGACTTGTTGCATTCAGCGAGAACATGCAAATTTTTCGATTTGTAAACACGTGAACAGGCTACTTATATGAAATCATGGTGTGTCCAAGTGTATTCCGGCTGATTTTAACGTTTGGCCCTGCCATTTATTATTTATTAAACAGAATATATAAACTTAATAATTAACAGGGTCCCACTGAACTGTCGGAACAGTTTGTCTGTGTGATCATTTTTCAATAGTCATCGAAAATGCAACTTTCAATGGAAACTGTAAACGTAATTAAATGAGAGAAAGAGAGCGATAGAAATAAGTACATTTTCTCCCTTGGCTTCTCCTATTAAAATAAAATTGTGCCCTTAACAATGTACTTTCCCAGTTCAGTGACTCGTCATAATTGTGGCGCATATATATTGCGCATTAACGTAATGGGTACGCCTACTTTTAGCTCAAGCTTATGAGACGGCACCCCGGATAGCTGTAAAGAGTTTAGAAATTCAACATTATGGTAACTGGTGGTGTCTTCAGATGATATAACTGTGTCTATAGAGTTGTACACTGTTGCTTCTGTATTGATGTCCAAGATTTATAGATTTATCTTTGTTACCGTGTCATTTTATTGTGCTAAATTGTTCTTTTACACAACCTATTTTCATCCTGAATGTTATGTTGATGAACACCTATCAACGTCCGATTACTGTGAATGTCTTGTAAACAATGATCAATCGCCTCAACAGCTAGTTTATGTGACATCGTACACTCATCCCATATAATGAGTTTACACTGTTTCAATAGGGTACCGCGGGGGCAAGTCTTACTCGTATTGATATAGCGTGTTGGAGTTTCTTCGCCCGCCAAATTAAGGGGTAATTAGAAAGCGAGTTTGCTGTTCGTCTACTACTTAATAACGTTGTAGAGATTCCTGGGGAAGCCACAGCTAATGCAATGTTACGGTCCTTGCGAATTTTCCCTAAAATCAATTGAGCAAAAGAGTCTTGCCGGTGCCACCAGGAACATAAAGAAAGAAAAGGCCGCCTTTACCACTGTCGACTCGTTGATAAATCTCCCTTTGAGTGGGGAGTAGACACGGCTCCCTTACGTGAGCATCTACTACGTTACTATCGTAGCTTAACTCCCTGATCAAATCGTTTGACAGTCTACGCTGAGGCGTTTGCATACCAAAGTCGGACTACTGCTTCCCAGAAATTATCATTATTTTGTCCTCTATAAGAACCAGTGCTTCATTGAGACAA
Source organism: Epinotia demarniana (assembly GCA_945867215.1). Taxonomy (NCBI): domain Eukaryota; kingdom Metazoa; phylum Arthropoda; class Insecta; order Lepidoptera; family Tortricidae; genus Epinotia; species Epinotia demarniana. The sequence goes on along the minus strand of OX244259.1, from coordinate 30,987,546 downwards.
AGGTCGTTGTTGACCTGATTCGTCCTTTCAAACCTGTGCAATATATCCTCTGAAAACGCAGTTTTGTACTTCTCCCATAGTTCCAAAGGATTCGAGAAACCGCATGTGCATATCATTATGGCAAATAGTTCTCTTAATTGCGCTGCTGAGCGACATGGAACAGCTTCTTCTATTGTGGCTTTTCAGCGATTGTCATCTTCTAACAAACCCAATTTCTCACGCACTTATATTTAGGAGCCCCCCGAATTATATTTAGGAGCAACCGGAAACAATAACATTCAATGATGTGTACAGTGTTCATTCGACCTAGAGCATCTGCTTCCTTCACGCCTGACCAGCTGTCGACAGGTGTTCCCTGTAAACGACGGCGCCATTCCTTTTGCGACGCATTCCAGGTGTAGCGGCGAGGTACGTCAACGTAAAGTAATCAATTTGCAAAAGCGTCGTTTTGACACAATATTTATGAAAAAAGCACTTAGCGTCGTCTGAGGTGGTACCGCTAATCTGTCTCTTAAATTATTTTCATTAAATTACCCGGCTCACCATTAGGCAAATGTACTTACTGCGAGATGAGTGACTGTGCACCTCATCCCTTAGGTCAATATTTTCGTTCTATTACTGTCTAATTTAAAAAAATGCATGGTCATTCCTTTTATTTACAAATTTTAAAATATATTTGATTGCCTGTACTGTATTACAAAAATCCACATTTATATGGGAATTAAAAGTTTTACAGAGAATTAGAGAATATGGGACGGAACTACCCACGTATGTATCAATATTTCCTCAAATCCATTTCGGGCTCTGATAGTCGCCGTATGTCCACCATCATCTGGAGCTCGACGCCTGTACAGAGGTACACCTTTATCACTCACTGGTTTGGGTATCTTTTAAAAGCACATTTGGAAACTTATTGGTACATTTTCCCTCTTTCATACAAGCCGATAAAGGGTTTAATGCACGGTCTGCGTATCATATTTTTGATTACAGTATCACAGAGTTTCCGATCTGTTTCTGGGTTTGGTATTTCAGCACTTACCACTTCATCAATTTGGCTAGGGCGCAACTTTTCCTTCAGCCACAGCAGTAAATGATATGGACGATAGTAACGATTACTTATAGAGGTCTCGTCGGTTCACTGTATTATATTGCACTCGAAAATCATAGGCCATATAGAATATCTAAGCCAATTAACGAGTCTTTTACAGATGTTCACTGGAAACCAGTGAAAAGGATTCTGTTATATAACCTCCGTAGATCGTACACTGGCTATGTTTTTAAAGTGGGGGATTCACTGGTCTCTTGAGAAGACAGGAAATCTCAGCTCTGTCTCATTATGTAAAGAGGGATTATTTATTTGTACATTTCTAAAACTTTATTGCTGATAAAGCACTTACAATAGACAATTAATAAAATAAAATAAGAAAACAACCTATAGGTAAAAAAATTGGCATAATTCGCCGTCAACGAGCAAGGTGCCCAGAAGGCTGGTCGTATTCCCTTGCTGTATAGCGGTACTAATACGCTATGCAAAATAGTGGCCAGCCCTTCTGGTCGCCCGGGGCTTCTATTAAGCGCGTCGCCAAATATTTATATAGCCGACGCGCACTTGGCCCCCATGGCCCCAAGGTTTCAACGCCAAACGCTGCAAAAATGTAGCTGTTTCCTAGGACGGCATATTTATATTGAGGCTTTCGGCCGAGGATGCCGCAATGCCAGTTGCGGCGCTGGTGCTTGCAACATGGGGCGGTGCCAGGGTATCAACGCAAGTAGCATCCCAAAGAAGCGGCTGACTCATGCTTCAAGGCACCAGCATGATTCCGTCAGGCCTCTTGCCGTCGTCCCTGGCTAGCCCGCTGGGCTCGAGAACTGCCGGCACTCTCGCACTAACAAGGGCCCGACGGATGACATCGTTAATACTGGCGTGGCGGGAGATTCTACCAGACGCAAGAGAGGATATGGCGGCTCAGTATGTCTACCATGGCGCCGCATTGACAGCGATGTGCCTGATTTGTTAATGCCCCCAAACGCAAGCTAGCCAGGCGGAAGGTGGTGTTATCTAGAAAAGTACCTATGTTTGGAGAGGGTAGCGCCTGCAGCCACAGACCCGACTCCCACTCCGCAGTCGCAAGGAGGCGAGCACGGTCTGCCGAACTAGTTGACGTATCTAAACGGTTTTTCCGCACTAGCTGACAGAGCTTCTCGTCCTATTGCCTCTGCGAGCAGGGGTTAGCAGGCGGGTCCGCGTCGGGACAGATTATGGAGCAGACGTTCTTGGCCTCGGAGCAATGCGCGGCGTCCATAGATCCAATGGAAGGATCTAATATTTTCTCTATAAGGCTTTGAGCACGATGCACCGAGGACAAGAACGCAGGTACAGCAACTAGTGGAGGTACAGGACGAATGAATCTAATTTTGAAACCAAATTGGGGTATTTCCAAAAATGGGTTCCGCGGAAAAATTTACATATATACTTCGCGAAGTATATATGTAAATTTTGGGACGAAAAGACAATGCTTAATGATTGAAGAGGCTGAATGAAGATTAATTTTGGCCAAACGGTGTGATGTTGCTTTGAAATTTTGAGTCGACGAAGTTTTCTCAGACGGGACAACCAAGAAGGTGAAGCGATTCTTTGTTTATAATTTTGGTACCCGGGGCGAGTTGTCTAAAAAGGTTGATTGTATTTTCTTTGTCCGGTCCGGACAGGAATCGGTAATAAAAAGTTCGCACTAAGAGAAATTCAGCGATAGGCCAATTTCTTCCGTCTCTGTTATTTTTTTTAATTTTCGAGGACGGAAGTCGCTTCTACGCCGAGGGTTCCGTCATCTCAATACCATACGTTTAATTTTGAATTTAGTTCCTTAATGATGGGATGTATTTGTATAGCGAGGCTAAACATTGCTGGGCCGAGCGGGTCGCCTTGTTGGCATACAGAAGAAGCCAGAACGTCGGTTTTATATAATAATTTGAAAGGAGTGGAAATGAAATTATTGATTAAAATAAGTTATAATTTCTACGTGGTTTTGTCAAACTGGCTTGATTATGTGGCATGGTTCATAGTACCCTGTAACACAATAGCAAACTGGCTTATATAATGTCCTCACCGCGCCATAATTCATGGAAAAAAATGGATCACCCGCATTTCGCCCTCAGTGTGTATATATCAGTAGATACAGAAGGTATAGGCGAACATAAAATACTGGATGTGTCGTTTACAATAGGAAATAAAAAATAAAAATACGGGGACAATCTAAAAGTAATCGGCCTAGTCTAGTTAAAGCTTGTACTATGGTATGTAGCTTGTAATATGGTGGTACTAGACGACAATATATATACACACGTATATAGAAAAGATATATAAATAAATATATACTTAAATACATAGAAAACATACATGACTCAGGAACAAATATTCGTGTTCATCCCACAAATAAATGCCCTTATCGGATTCGAACCCGAGACCTCCGGCTTCGTAGGCAGGGTCACTACCAACTTCATCGTCGTATGAGTAAGGAATACGAATTTATGATTATAATAAGCATGTCAAGTAATATATTATAGTCAAAAATTACATTAAGATTACTAAGTAGCATAGTAAATACGTAGGCGAATAGAAAAGTTTAGCCGAATAAAAGTCGAATAAAAAATAAGAAATAACGCTGGCAAGTTACACGTTGTTTTTTATTATGCACTATCATTTGTTTTTCTCCTGTCACATTTGTTAAAATTGTGATCAGAATACAAATCAAGGTTGGCAATTTCCTCAACAATGGATAAAATTTAACACCGTAAGAATCTAGTACTATTCGAATAGAAGGAAATTCTCTAAGACGTGTTTCAGACATAATGGGAATCCGCGCCATCAGATGCCACCGTAAAAAGATGGGTCGCGGATTTCAAACGTGGTAGAGAAACCGTTCGAACGAGACGAACATAGGAATGGCAGGCCATTAATAGCTACTAGAGATGAAAATGTAAATAAAATATTAGAAATGATTATGAATGATAGGCGATTGAAGGTCAGTGAGATAGCGGAAGCAATAGGCATCTTCTATGAACAAGCACAGCACAGAACGCCATAACCAACGTTCTTGAATTATACAAGTTGTCTCCCAGGTTGCTTTCAGCTGAAAATAAATGAGCACACCACACGATGTCACAGGATAATTTGGACTTATTTAAAGCTGATCTTCAAGACTTTCTCATTCGTTTCGTAAATATGGATGAGACTTGGGTTCACCACAATACACCTAAAATAGAATCCAAGGAATGGTATAGGTCAGGGTCACCACTTCCAAAAAAAAGCCAAGGCCATTTTGTGAGCCAGGTCGGTGATGACTTCAGTTTTTTGAAACAGCAAAGGGGTTATAATGATAGAATTCCTTGGAAAAAGGTAAAATTATTTATTTACACAGAATAACGAAGTTAGAGGCAAGATGGTAAAAGTGTATAGATGTTTTTGGAAACTATGTAGAGAAATAAAATTGTTATAAAAAGTAAAGTTTTCATATACGGATAAACACAGATTAACGAGATAGAAGAAAGTTGTGATTACCCTTGTAAAAGAAGTGCAAACCATGACTCGAAAGCTTTTTTCGTAAGAGTGAGCATTTGTGTACAAGTTTATAATTAAATGCCTGGTGAATTTCGTTTTTTTTTTTTTTTTTTTTGACCCTGACTGTTGCTATAATAGGACGGACCCAATATAGCGGTCGAACTGCGTGGTTGGAGGGTGGCCTGGGGAAAATCCAGGGGAAGCCTCCGGCACGACCACGCGGGGAAGTTTGTACACTGGAATACTCTAAGAGTTTGCGCTCCAGTGAGATTGGTTGAACGGTATCAACCGAATCTGGGGTGTGAGTGGTATCGAACTACTGGGAGTTTTATCGCTGGTTCGCTAAAACCTAGCCTAGCTGAGAAGAGTCCAGCAAGAAACTCAGCTAGGCCCGACTTGCGTCGGACTGACTCTACCCGGTATGCGGCGGTACCGGGACGAAAGCGGACTGTATGTGTCTGTGTTGTCTCGCGGTGGACGTCCCCGCCGGCGGGAACGCTGAAGTGTACGCGATGTGTTGGACGCCGAAAGCGCAGCGTTCCATCTTTCGATGGACGCTGTGATTTCGTCGTCCGGGTCCGTGAGTGTGTGCCTAAGACGCCGGACCGTGCGGCCCCTAATCAGTGAGCGCCGAGTAACGACAGAGGGGGGAGGGATGGGGACGTAGTCAGCAGCCTTCCTAACTAACGGATTCCTATGGTGGGGAGCGTTATCAAAATAACGTCTGGCAGCCTGCTTAAAGAAACCATACATGGTGCTAATCTCCATGTCGTGGTGCAGGCTGAGGTTCGATTGGTACCACGGGGCACCAGTCACCCTTCGGAGAAAACGATTCTGAATGACCTGAAGCGGCTTGAGCGATGACATAGGCACGTGAGCGAATGCTACACTTGCATATGTCATGATTGGACGAACACAAGTCTTGTAGAGTGTCAGCTTATTCCTAAGTGACATTTTACTAAACTTGTTGATCATCGGCCCTAGCCTTCCTAGCACGAACAACGCGCGGTTGCGTACCCTACGGATGTGGCTACGGAAAGTCAGTCTCCTGTCGAGGGTCACTCCAAGATATTTGGCCTCGTTGACCCAGGGGATGGGTCGGTGAAACATCTGGATCGGAGCCACCCGCCTTTCTGTACTAATGCAGTCCGACGGATGAAAGACTATTGCAGTGCTTTTCTCCGGGTTGACTTCGATACGCCAAAGATTGAACCAACGACCTAGGTCGGAGATTGCCTCTTGGAGGTATCGCCGGATAGTAGCGTACTTACAATGAGTCGTAAAGAGCGCGGTGTCATCCGCAAACAACCCCAGTTGCACCTTAGGGTGCCTGGGAATGTCGTTTGTGAATAACGAGTAGAGAGTGGGAGAGAGCACGGAGCCTTGCGGGACTCCGGCCCGGATGGGGTGTGGGTCCGAATACGTTCCCTCCAGTCGGTATCGAAAACTTCGGTCACTGAGAAAATCTCGTATTGTGAGTACGAGTCTGTCCGGCATTCCGAGCTGGTATAACTTGTATACAAGCCCGTTATGCCAGACCTTGTCGAAGGCTTTCGCTACGTCGAGAAAGATCGCACCGGTCTTGAGCCCCTGGAATCGAGAGAAACCATCCAACACGTGCTCCGTGACGCGGTGCACCTGTTGGACGCATGAGTGTCCGGATCTAAAACCGAACTGCTCATCGATGAGGAGGTTATTCTCAGCCGTAAATCTGAGAATTCTCGTGAGAAGGATCCGCTCATATAGCTTTCCAAGGGAGCTAAGTAAGCTGATCGGCCTATAAGAGGCAGGCGAGGTCCGGGGTTTGCCGGGCTTCGCTATCCCTATGACCGTTGCACATTTCCACGCGGCTGGAAAGTGAGCATTGGTCAGTGCGGCATTGAAGATGCCGACCAAAAGGAGGAGGAGGGTTTCGGGGAGAAGTTTCAGGATGCGATTGGATAGACCATCCGCACCCGGAGCCTTCCTAATACGGAGACGCCTGACAAGGTCACTGACTTCCTTAACCGACACCGGTAAAATGGGTGAAGTTACGGGGAGACGCGATCTCCTGTCCACCTCGGAATCGACCCTACTAATGTGGGCTTCGTCGGTGTTGAGGAGGTTGGGCGAACATTGGGACTCTAAACTACTCGCAAGGCATTCGGCTTTCTCACTGTCCTCGAACGCGGGGGTTGAGTGATCCGGTCGATCCAATGGAGGGATGGTCCAACAGGCATCGGATTTGAGAGATCTCGCTAGTTTCCAGTAAGCCAGGTGACTAGGCGTTATCTCCCCCATCAGATCCCTGAACGAGTTCTCCCGAAATTCGGCAATTCTCTGTTTGGACTCGTTAGACAAGTCCCTCAGGATTTGCCGATTTTCGGCAGAAGGGTGATTTGAATAGGTACGTATGGCGCGATTTTTCCTTGTCACCAACTCTCTCAGTTCCGTAGGTAGAGGTCGGTTTTGGATGTCCTCCGCCGACACCTCCCTTGAGGCTTCGCTTCGAACAGCGTTGAGGTAGTTGGTGAAAGAATCGATCGCTTGGTCTGTCTGTTCGGTTGTAGTTATATTGTCTGGGATATCTCTAAGCAGGGGGGAGTCCGTCTGTAGGAGACCTGATTGTACCTTGTCCCAGTCCACGAGTGTCCTGGTTCGAGGAGTACTATTGGGGTGAGGGCCTAGTCTCAAGAGGACTGGCCTATGATCCGAGTCTAGTTCGTGTAGCACTTCTATAGAACGCAGAGTTAACGCTACGTTCTTTAGTAGAGCTATGTCGAGTATGTCAGGTCGGTGGTCTACGTTATGAGGGAAGTGAGTCGGCTCTAAGGGAGCGAGGAGATCGAAAGGGAGGCTATCGATCAAAAGGTGATGAAGCCGATTGCCGTTGGGATTGGATGCTACGCATCCCCAGCTGATATGCTTACTATTTAGGTCCCCGGCCACGATGACCGAAGGACCTAGGGAGGCTAAAGAGTTGAGGTCAGTCAGAAGTAAGTCTCGTTGAGGTGAAAGGTAGGTTGACGCAATCGATATCGGGGGGTGCCCCTCCATCGAGATGCGACAGACCGACACTTCCATATTAGTCAGGGGCGGTGGATTGAGACTTATGCAATGTAAGTTACGTTTGTAGAAAATGAGCGTGCCCCCGAATGGCCTACCATCTTGCCTATCATCTCTAATCTGAACGTATCCGGTGAATTTCGGTCTATGAATATTGTGTTATTTAAAAAGAAACTACACCAAAAGGGCTTAATAACAAAAACTTCTACAGTTTAAACGATTTTTTTGACATGTAAATATTTTAGATATCTACATAGATAAGTTGAGCTAGTAAATAATGTTAATTCGTGTGTGTGTACCTACTAACTACTTAATATGTTAATAAGTTTCAAAATAGAACATTTACTCACTGTTTTTTCTATATACATAGATTTATGGAATTATTTTGCGTACCAATTATGGTTGAACATGAAAACCTACCAATTATTCTGTAACACCTGTATCCGGTAATGTTTAATGCAAATAAAGATATTATTATTATGATTATTAAGAGCGTAGTGGATACAAGTGTTAACGCCAAAAGACGAAGATAATATTGCTACCGAGTGACACATACTATTTTCGACACCGACGATGAACGATACGAATATGAAATTACAATTGATTATTTTATTAAGATCTGTGTGCAATTGGCACATAGCATATATGCTCATTCCAATTACTAAATTAAAAAAGTAGCTCGAACAGAAAAGTAGAATTTTGATCCCTCTCGTCGTTGAGCAAATCTTACTTTTCCGAATGAAAGGTGTGAAAATGGATTTTAGAATTCGAACTTATTTTGTGCTATTTATGGTTAGACTGCTGTCGTATTTTATAGCATTGAGATTTTAAGTTATTAGCTTACAAAAAGAGTGCATTATAAACTGTATGTACACTCTGTATTTCACTAGTTCTTAGCAAATGTTATCGGAGACTACTTATGTGTTTTGTCCCGAACGATACATTAGTGCCAAAATATCGAGTGCGCATATCTTTACAAAAACGTAATTGGTAGAATTTTATGAAAAAAGGTTTCTTTAATCCGGCAATTCCAGAATAAAAATATGTTCTTGTTGCATGCCCATTCAGGTACAGTCTGTGATTTATTCCGGTGGAGTTGCCACAATATGTCACCCTCGTCGCTCAAACGACATACATTTAGTATATCTACCGATCTCTCGTTACGATTTTGGGTTTGTTCTGTTCAATTGATCGGTTTCTCTAGGTCGGGGTATTTTGGCATAACGAATGTGCTGCCCGCATTTCAGGTATTTTGTGAGAAGCGATACTCCCGAACTGGTTCAATTTAAATAACTAACTTGGCGTATAATCGTAACTACCTACTACTATTGATGTCGATTCCGGTTTTCTTTAAAATAAAGATATATTTTAATTGAAATAAGTTACGTAATGGTTAATATAATGGTTACGCAAGAAGTGCTGATATAAAAATAAACAAATATTAGGGGACAATCTTACATCAATCGACCTAGTCCCATAGTAAGCTCAGTAAGGCTTGTGTTATGGGTACTAGACGACGATGTATTACAATTCATATAAACTTAAATACTCAGAAAACGTCCATGATTCAGAAACAAACATTCCTGCTCATCACACAAATATTTGCCCTTACCGTGATTCGACACCAGGACCTTTAGCTTCGTAGGCAGCGTCACTACCCACTATAGGCTAACCGGTCGTCGAAATACATATCATCTTTACACATGTGTATCACAGAACGTTTTGCTATACATTGTACTACGAATACTTAAATATCACAACTCGAATATTATTATTCCGGGAAAGATTTTTTCTTTGACGGTCAACAATTTTACGAACGATACTATTAATTCTTTCTTCTTTCTGAATTGTTTATTCTTTATTAATTCTTGTTTTTCAGAAACGCTGGTAGTATTTTGACTTTTAAAAGTGCCATTACGGCCTACTACAAGAAAATAATATCATTTATTTCATTTGTCTTGGCAAACATCTGTGAAATAAGTGAGGTGTATCAAACTACCCTGATTCAAAATGTCTTACTTCTTACTTATCAAATAAGTCACTTCTAAACCCATAATAATATCAAAATGTGTACAATGTGTACAAATGAATGTTTATACCTATGTATACTCAAAAAAGCTACCAAGAAAATGAGCCCATTTGCCATCGCGTAGGTAGCAGCGATCGCGAGACGGGTCAACATTAAGTAGATTGTTGAGCCCTTATCCTAGCTATTAGTACAAAATCGTCAGAAATGACGTGAAATGAAGAAGACTAAGACCCTCTGGGCGGAAACAAGATTAGAAATGAGACAATGTACGGGGTGATTTATGAATGCCAGGCATTACAAAGGTGCAGTGAAATATTAGAATCCGGGTAAAAGAAATCCGCAGTAAAGCTTGCCAACAAGACATCAGGAAGATATCTCCTTTTGTTTTTTACCACCACTGCCCTGACATTTTAAACATACCTTCATTTGTCAATTCGTGGAATTCCGACAGTTGTCATAATTTGATGTTTGAAGGGAATATATCATTTACTAGCTTCTGCCCGCGACTTCGTCCTGGTGGAGCTCGTTTACGTATATCCTAGCTCCTTACAAACTTTCGCCTCCTATTTATAATTTTACTCCTATGTTAACTCTGGTTATATATACACTTAGAGTATATGTATACCAAAATTAATTTTGATGCGTTTAGCCGTTTTTGCGTGATTGAGGTCCAAACTTTGATTTGCAAAATTTCCAGGGACACTACTCGCTTGACAGACTCTAGCAGGCATTTGAAGTTTTATGGATAAGGTTTATTTACGATTTTCGCTATGGTGGTAGAATTATGCTGAAGTTTACCAACAAAGTCAAAATGTAAATCCTACTAATCCTACTAATATTGCAAAGGAGCTTCTGCCCGCGACTTCGTCCGCGTGGAGATGCAACTATAATATGTTAATAACACGTAAAATAAAAGCTACAGATACGTTTTTACTTTAGTTTATACTAATTTCAAACAATAATTAGGATTTGTTGTAATGTGAAACGAAACGTGTTTTAATCCAACAATCAGCGTCTGGTGACGTCACTCCTGTCAAGTCAAAACTTAGGCAACTGTATGACATCTAGGGACGAACCACGGACAAACAAATATCGCGAGTGACGCATATGAGTGTCGTCATGGGAACTGTAGATCAGTTTAGGCGCTCTATTTTAAAAAGTTAATTAATTTGCATATAATTTTTCAAACCTTTTATCACCCTCTGAAGAAATTATATTTCAAAAACGCCATGTCCTATTCTGAGGTCTAAACTACAATTATTAGAAATGAACATCGGTTCAGCAGTTTTTACTAAAATTTGCCACCATAAATGTACTGGTTGACGTCATTACTGGGGAGACCGACTGCTTAGTTATGGTCTTCCGGCAGTTTTGGTCTAGCAGACATGGCTATCAACATACTTTAAGATGACGCTGGTTTCCCGTAATATCATGAACAAAAATATGAGGTGTATTTATATTGCACGGCAATTTGTATATTTATTTCCTCAGATAAATATTTTAATATTTTCTTAAAAATAAATTGTGCAACTTAAAATTAAACCATCTTTGTTATTAAAATATTTTATGAGTTAATTGTAATACATATTTATAATATCATTTATGTTTATCATTGTAGTTTCGTACGGTATGCAATTCTCACCATAAATATGAGGTATTTATTGCATAGCAGTACCAAGAAACGACAGAGTTCCACGGAATGAAAAATCAAGGTTATACTCGTAATATTACTAGCTTTTGCCCGCGACTTCGTCCGCGTGGAACTTATTAGTATGGATGGATTAGTACTTCATTCGTTTTGTTATTTTATTCGTATGGAATTCGTAGTAATTTGTTACCGGTTTAGTTTAATAATAATAAATTAATACTTTAAAAAACACTAGAAAAACACGCTTTTATAAACCAAATTAAGCGTATTATCGTTAAAACCAAAAATAAATTATGGATCGTTCAAGTTGTCTCTATTTCTGGGCTGAAGGGTAAACTATGTGCTTTTAATTACATATAATATTTGATTGTAAAAGCGTGGGGCGCTGGAACAGGAAAGACTTTTTGTGCGACCTCATGCAGCTTCCGCCAGGAAGTTAGTATTAGTATTTGTTTACAAGATACTGGCAATTTTCATGACGCTACGATCCTTGGAAGATGGTTAAATTAGTTATTGCATTACATAGGTAGTTACATACAGGTCGACCTAATAAAAGCGTGTTTAAAACGCTATCCACGTTTAGACATGAATTGCCATGCCTCGTGGTCAAGCTTCAAATTGTTGAACCTTTTCATCCCGCGGTTGTACAATGTACTCGTATGTATTAGAGCCGATTTCGAGGACGCTATTACAAATAAATGTATACGTATGTACATAATATTGCTCGTTTGATAGTATAGCATTTAAAACAGATATTTTATCCATCAGCAAGCATTCTGACGTATGAATTCGAGATGACAGAATCAGTTCACTTTAAATGGAGCCTATTTCCACCCCTGATTCAGATCTCATGCAAATGAGCATCGCTCACAGCGTATCTATTGCGAGTGAAATTAATTACGCACGATACACTGACTGCTTTATGGTGGATATTCAAATCGCACATAAATGAATCGAGATTGCCAATTCGAAAGTGTAAAGCAATTATATATAATTGCTTTACACTTCACAGTACATATTGTCACTAATAATGGAATATTATTAGGTATAATTTTATTTGCAATTAAATCATAACGATTCAAAGTACGTTAATATCGTAGTGCAGTTAATGCCGGGTAAATTAATATCTTAGTGAAAATAACAAAAAATTGGCCAAGTGCGTGTCGGGCCACGTGCAGTGTAGGGCTCCGTAGTTGCCTGTCTTTCTTAGTTACATCGACACGCGCGCGCCAACTAAATGATTGCGTCGGCCGAATTTGTACGAAAGTTGGCCTTTCTAAGTAAATTTTAAGTTGGTCGACTATTACTCGGTAACTAGTAATGACTACTAACATGTGATAGTTTTCCTTTAAAATTCATTATATGTACTACTGCCACGATTTTTTCCACATTCCCAGTAGCAGCCATTTAGCCGGCAGGGAGGGGGACACATGACTCGAACAAAAATTTGGGCTTTAAAGCCCAATATCTCGCAAAAGAATCACTAATTTGAAAAATCGTTGAATGAAACCCATATTTTTAAAATAATATATTTTTAAACAAGCTATACAACGATACCCCACACTGGGGTTTAACGAGAAAAAAATTACATCCTCACTTTAGGTGTAGGTAGGTACCCCAAAAAAAATTTCAAGATTTTATTCTTTTGTTTTGTCGCCGTTATTGATTTATATACCCATGCCGGATTACAGTTTTCTAGTAGGTAGTAATGGTTACTGTGCTACGCCGAAGACGGACGGACGACCAAACGGACACGGTGAAACTATAACTAACTACGGAACCTTAAAAACCTGAATACATCAATGAAATCATACCTATGTCTTACCCCGGGCTCCTTTAGGGCGCAACCAGGAATAACCCTAGGAGGAATACGGTATATAGAAGTTTATAAATCTGTTTAAAGCAAGGTTATTGATTAAATGACAATTTGTATACCCATGAGATTTCCGAAAATCTTTTCAAAGTGTCCTTTAGGTCAGGCAACGAAAGCGTATAGAGGGAATGAATATAATGCTTGGAACACAATTTTTGACTTCGTAACTTTGTTTGGACTAGTTAGGAGGTCCTTGAGCCATGGGAGGGAGGTCCCATTTTCCGGTTTTTCACTTTTATCTCTTAAACTATGCGTCCTAGCGACATGATCATTGTATAAAAATTGAAAACTGATTTTTGGTAGGTACAAGTTTTATGAAAGTCTGTAATTTTGGAAAACAACTATCATGGAAGGAGATGTATTTTAGTCTTTGACGGCTTTTGTGTTCCAAGCATTTCCATCTATACCTTTTTGAGCATTCGTTGCCTGACCTACTTCCTTTAATAAAAAATATGATTGAATTTCCAGTAAACAGAAGAGAAACAATATCTTCGTTCTCCTTGATCACCTCAGACTACGAATGTTTGAAGTAGAAATAGAGATAGAAAATTGTTTATTTACATCACACACTACAAAATGGTATAATAATACCTCGTGTGTTCATAAGTTTAGAGACGAAATAAATGTTACATAAAAAAATTAGGAATAAAGATATATTTATAACATTTACAGATAATGATAATTAGATATTAACGGACAACTACTAGCAATTACTATTCAATATGACCACCCCTATTTTTAATACAAGCTTTTAGACGTTCTGGCCAGTCATCGATCGTGGCACGAATCTTCTCCAGTGGGATATCCTTCGCTGATTTGATGAGGGATCGCTTAAGGGAATCTACGTTTGGGTGGGACTTTTGGCAGGCCCTGAGCTCCAATTCAGTCCACAGAGAATAGTCCAGCTGATTGAGGTCAGGGCTGGAGGATGGCCATTCTTCCGCCGCAATGAAGCCTGGCAAATTTTTCTTTAACCAAGCTTGAGTCGTTTTAGCCTTGTGGGCAGGTGCTGAGTCTTGCTGGAAGATCCATTATTTGTTGTGAAATAAAGTATCAGATAGGGGTTTCACTACAGTCTCCAAAATGTCACTGTGATAATTTTTTGCTTTCACCTTGACACCTTGTTGGCAAAAATGTAGCGGAGTGACACCTTCGTACGAAACCCCCCACCATACCAACACACTCGCCGGATGGTGGGCACGCGAGACATTTCGTGCTGTAGCTGGAACATCTTTGCTACTTTTGGCATAAACTTTATTATTTTACCGGTTAAACTTTTCTTCAACCGTAAAGATTTTGTCGTCGGTGAAGAGTATCTTTTTCGCATCGTGTCTCCTAAGCAACATCGGATAACGTTCACGTCGTAATTTACGAAGGCGATCATTTAGATACTGAACTTTCCTACGACTGTAAGCCTTTACTTTGAGATCGTATTTCAATATCCTGTTGACTGAAATACGCGAAATGTTAGTCTGCAGAGCGAGTTTTTTCTGGGTGCGACATGGATTTCGGCGAAGTCGCTCTCTGATTATTTTGATGTTTGCAGCCGTCCTTACAGACCGCGGGCGACCACTCCTATGGCGATCTTTCAAAGAATTAGTCTCCTTGTAACGTTTAATAGTGTAATATACGAAGTTGCGGCTTACCCCATAACATTTTATGTCACGGAAAATGTCCACTGGTTTTTTTCCCGCCATATGTAGCGAAATGACAGTCGCACGTAATTCTTTCGTTCCCTCCATCACGAGAAAAACAAAAGAAATGAATTTTAAAAACATTCAAATAGCACACTAACATTCCAAATTCAAAATTTAAAAAAGAATAAAATAGGTGCCAGCAGTATTTTGTTTCATTTTATTAAGTAAAAAGTTTGTCTCAAAACTTATGAACATACGAGGTATGTAATGGTATATGGTAATGGTATTAAACAATAACACATCGTGTGCCAGCAAAACGGTAGAGCGCTGATTTTCAGCCTGCTCTTTCCCTGTGACATCCAACTACTCACACAGAACATCCGATATACAATACAAAAATAAAAAATAACAAAGCCTAAGATACAAAAAACATATAAAAAAATAATGACACGGCGGGAGTTATTAATAGTAAGTATATTGTGATACAAGTGAAGTAGGTTGATAATTACATCAGAGGCGAAAATGTTCACGCGAACCGCAGGTGAGCGTGATAAGGAAGCCGAGGATGTAATTATCAAAGCTCACGCGTATCATACGACGTTTTTCAACACATTTTGCGAGGAAAAAATCATTTTCATAAGATGAAAATGTTATAGGCCTGCCAAATTATTTACTTTACATTAAGCAAATCATTAAGATGACAACAGGTTTTTACTCACAATTGCACATCGCCAAGGATTTCCAGTGGCGTCCATTCTATTTATCACTTTTCTAGTCACCACGAGTCAACATTTTTGATAATAACCAAACACGCATAAACAAATTTTACAAATATTTGTGAAATAAATAACCTATAAGGGCGCCCAACAGTTTTTTTATCGTGAAGTTTGCGCAGTGTGGGCACAGAAATGTCTAAACAGCCAATACAAAATAAAATTATATTTTCGTTTTAAAATGTTATCTGTATTTAATTCATGTAAAATGTTATGAAAAGTGAATAGTTTTACTAAATTAAACGTTTCCATATCATATACAAAAAGAAATAGTCAATTAATAAACATAAAGGATTTAATTTGTTTAGTCGAGTAAGAATCCATTTGCCGAAAATTAAAAAAATAGCTGTACATTCTGTACAACCCAGTTAATTTAAGAATGCACCGTGTTCATGCATATATCTTGCTGCAAGGTGCCAACGTGACTTAATCGGGATATAACCATAACACACGAGTGTTGTAATGTTTTAAAACACGCGTTTTTAATATCCAGGATTATGAGCCTAAAAGCGACACAATAAGAGGTACGTTACGAGCTATTGTGTTGAAAAATAAATATATAAGTGCTTACTGTAAACTAAACTCTACACCTAACCTGTTTGTATATTTAGATCTGTGTTAATCAATCTCGCTTAAACGGCTCAACCGGTTTGGATGAAATTATGAACGAACATATTTTATAGCGCGGTAAAATATAGTATCGCGGGTCCATGTAGATGAAGTCGCGGGCGGAAGCTAAAAGTATATTATAATACGACACGATTACGTTTAAATGATTGTATCGTCTAAAATCTTTGGTGGGGGGCAATACAAATAAAACTTCCCAGAATAGATATATATATAACTTTTATCAAAAGTCCAAAAAATCCATCTCGTTTCCTCGTGCGGAACACAATGAGCGTGTCGAGCGTCACACGGTGGCTCGGTTTACACGAATTGAGGCAAGTCAAGAAGTTGTTATCTAAACAAGACTGCCATAGCGACAGAAACGGTAATTCACCCCATTACATCAGACGGAAGCGCGTTGGGTAGGTACTCTAAATATTACCATGACTTTACCGCAAGTACAGTCGACCTCAAATGCATGTTTACGCTTTTGCACCTAGAAATATGAAAACATATGTTAGACGTCTACTATCAATCATCATCATCCTAGCGTTATTCCCGGTTGTGCCTGAAACCAGCTTTGACACCTTATCCCAAGTTTGGCATAGGCACTAGTACGAAAGCGACTGCCATCTGACCTTTCAATCTAGAGGGATAACGCGATCTAATCGGGGTAAGACCGGTTTCCTCACAATGTTTTTCTTCTCCAAAAAACTAACGGTAAATATTCCGTACATAAGTTTCGAAAACCTCATTGGTAACTGCCTAGTTACCAATGAGGTTTTCGAAACTTACTGTAGCCCTATACTATTTTAAACTTAAAAAGTCTGTACACTTACTACGTTTCACATTCTTATTGGGAACTAGCACGGCGCGAGACCGTAATCGTGGACGTGAAGGAAGGTGTAGTTGCTAGTTCGAATGTTGGCGACCTCAATAAAGTCGCGATCTCATGTTTTGATCACTTTGCCGATGCACATATTTACAAACAAGACTGGACGATTACGTAGCTAATATACACAATTCTCATTTTACTTAATTATGCCTACAGTGAAGAGGAAATAATTTTTTGGGCCTATTATTTACCGCCGTCAAAAGAAACAAGGAGGAGGTTTTTGAACACTTTTTTATTATTTTTCGTTGTTTCCTCAAGTTAAAAATGGATAACGCAGTGTTGCTATTTGAATACTTAACCATAAATTAATGCAATAAAGTTTGATTTACAAAATATAATAAAAATCATAAACAGATGGGGAACTTGAAAGTTTAGAAAAACTGTGCATTTAGGTATTATGTTGTCCAAGAGTTCCACAGTACCTGTGGGATCCTTCCGGTATGATGCAAAAAAATTGCATGACAACTATGAACCTAAAGGCCAAAAAGCAATTTACTTGATTGTCCATAAAACGATTAATACCAATTGAAAACTGGGATGTCATACTTCTATGTTAATTAGTATGAACCGTCATTTCGACTGCCGCCAGCGAGGTTCGTCTTTGTATGTATTTTTTGTGTATATTATGTTCTTCAATAGTACCTAGTACCTAGTTTCTTACAAACATTTGTTCCTCTCCAAAAAGAAATCAAGCCTATTGTCGATCGGTGGAGTATGATGGTTCCATACAAAGAGGACTCCGCACTCCTGTTATTTTATAATATGGAAAAAGAAAACTATTGGCCAAGGCGTCAATTTTATTTAAAAGCCTTCGAAGAATAAGAATATATCAATTACTTTAAAGGCGTCCACCGACTATGGTGCCTATTGTATTCAAGATAACATAATGAATAAATAATTAATTGTTTTAAACATATATTAAGATAAATATTTATTCATTAAGGGCGCTCATAGGCTACGGCGTCAATTCGAATGAGCCGCATCCAAAGGTTACATTGTTGATTAGATTTAACTAAACCACTAAATAGACCTGATATTAAACAATAACCATTGTAAGCTATATCCTTCATTGTCAAATTGTATATAGGTAGAGTTCAACTTACAGTGGTTAGGGTTTTGATCTATGGTTAGTCAATCAGTGTAGAAAATACGTTTTTTAGACGGTCAAATCTCAGTAATCGTTCGAGCTCTATGTATGAAATTATAGTTAATCCAGGGGGTTTTAACAAACCCTAGCTTCCCACTAAGTCCACGGGATTGAAGCCTCTCGAAATTGACCCAGGGCTTTCTTCCTGGTTAGGCATTTAAAGCGGACTAGCCGCGAGGGTCAAACTAGCATGCCTAAGCGAACCTTTGACCCTCCTTGTAAACGAGCGTTGAGGCTTATACTTCTGTATAGCAAATATTGTTGTAGTAGAAAAAATAAGAAATTGCATGTTCCTAAGAATACATTTGCAGTCAAATTGTATATAGGTAGAGTTCAACTTACAGTGGTTAGGGTTTTGATCTATGGTTAGTCAATCAGTGTAGAAAATACGTTTTTTAGACGGTCAAATCTCAGTAATCGTTCGAGCTCTATGTATGAAATTATAGTTAATCCAGGGGGTTTTAACAAACCCTAGCTTCCCACTAAGTCCACGGGATTGAAGCCTCTCGAAATTGACCCAGGGCTTTCTTCCTGGTTAGGCATTTAAAGCGGACTAGCCGCGAGGGTCAAACTAGCATGCCTAAGCGAACCTTTGACCCTCCTTGTAAACGAGCGTTGAGGCTTATACTTCTGTATAGCAAATATTGTTGTAGTAGAAAAAATAAGAAATTGCATGTTCCTAAGAATACATTTGCAGACGGACGGACATGGCGAAACTATAAGGGTTCCTTGTTGACTAGGGAACCCTAAAAACCAAGTTTTGTTTGCGTTTGGACTAGTGCGGAAAAGTGGCTATTTCCGCACGACTAATATAAATTAAAAGTTTAAAAAACACTAGAAAAACACGCTTTTGTAAATGCACGTCAAAACCATAAATAAATTATGTTCAAGTTGTCTCTCTTTCTGGGCTGAAGTGTAAACTATGTGCTTTTAATTATAATATTTGATTGTAAAAGCGTGGTACTAAAAATAAAAAGTATATAGGTATGTCATTTCTAATCGTAATCTAATCGTATTGACTCAAGTAGGTAATTACAGGTGTTTAGGCGCCTAATAAATAACTTTTTATCTATTTATTTACAGAACTTTTTTTTATATTTCTTCACAGTAGTCGTGAAAAGCACGACGTATTGTTTCGGCCGCAGTATAAAATCGCGTGTCCATCAATTGTTTACTTTCATGCCTCCACAGCAATGTAACTACTATCAACATCTATACCTAGGTTCAAAGCACGAAAAGACTAAGGCCGACTTAAATATTATCCCATATTGTATAACTGCATGTGTAGCGCGTTGAGATAATGTACCATCTTATGTAACGATATAATAATAAAGTGGTTGTAACACAATACATGGGACTGCCATGAGTCTGTGTAATATATCGAACCTATAAGTTCGAACCTATGTGCACGGAAAAAGTGGTCTAAAATATGTGACCACGACTTCGTTCTTAAAGGTATGAGGTTGCGCGTTTGGGAACGTATGTACCTATATAATTCATTACTGAACTCGATTGTACTAACAATATTGGTTAATTTATATTGCAAATAATGAGAATCCGAAGCGAAATACTGATGTAATAAAAAGTTAATCAAAGTTAACCATCTTTATTTGTGAAGAGCTACGATGGTAGTAAACGGAGGTCCAATACTACGAAAACTACTTTTTTCACTAGTGAGTATAATTCGAGTTTGGACATGGATTTATATAGACTCAATTAAATTATTAGTCTTTGGTATATTATTTTTTCCCCAAGGGATATTAAATTAGTACATGCACGAATGCACGTTGACAAAAAAAAAAAAAAAACACAAAACCAAATAAATCATTACATAAATTATTTGACTGTAGCTATGTACTTATAGTAAAACTTGTTAAGAAAACAAAACTTCGTTTTAACTAAGTACTTTAATTCCAGTATCATAGTAAAAGAAAAACGTTTTGATAGTTAGAGGGACACATCTTTTTGTGCTGCTAAAAACCATAAAAATCTGCGAATTAGTTATTTAGATCATTACGAACGTACATACAGACACATCTGTAGACGTGGCCGGAGATTCATTTTATCTACTTAGTGATAGCGACAAGACAATGATATAATAATACAACTCAAGACCACATAGTTCAAACGTACACTGTAGTAGGTAATTATTTGAGTTTTGCCCACATGTTCGTCAACCTGTTTTACCTAATATATATTATAAAAGCCTTTGCACTTACAAATGCTGTGCAAAATGTAAGTTATCTTATCATATCCTGCTGCTAATGCTCGCCGACGCGCCACAACACGGCGCGTAATTGAAATCTATCCACCCGTGCACGCCATGATGTCCATCTTTTTGTTCAATTTTATATTCTTACTTTCAATCAGCGAATATCCAATACATTTAGCATTTCTGCGATATTATTTAGGTGTGCTAATGCAGCCTAGACAAAGTTAAATTAGTAGATTTCGGGTGATAAAGTAAGCCTTTCCGAGTTGGTAAGGTAAAAAAAAATTGAGTCACGTGTGTAGAATCGTAATTATTTCGCATTTGCTCGGTAGGGGAAAGGGCCACACTCACCGTCAAAACGGCAACAAGCAGCCGCAAACTTTTCGAATCAGCCTGAAACAGTCTTTACCATGTTTTCTGCCAATCTTTTGATGTATCGAAAGGGGAAACTATTGTTATTACGTTCTTATGTTACATTAGAGGTGGATAGGTACACTTTCATCTACTTGTTTCATTCGGTTTCGTAGAAAAATGTTTGTCAAAAAGATATTTTAGTAGGCATGTATGTTACTGTAATTATATACCTAGTTGAATTTTTTCACGGTTATCGTTTTAATTCATTGAACCTTTCGGTTACCCACCAGCTTGCTAAAGAAAACAAAACTAATTTCACTTCATCGCGCGGCCTCTCTCTCTCTTAAAACATTTTTACCTCTAGGGAATCCCGTTATAAAATGATCCTTTTCCACTCTCTTAAATATATTATGTCAAAGGAGGTAAAAGCGTCCCCAGGTATGGTACTTAGTTACCTGTATTTTTCGCATGGGCAGCATTTTGCCCTACCTCACATGAAAAATCACAATATACCGCAAGAATTATCATCTTAATGGACCCAGCAATTATTAGAACACCTCATGTTACGTTGGGCAAAAGCAATGCGCAAATATTATAAGAACAAACAATTTATCGGGATTTTTTTGCCAAATGGTACGCCAATAGTTGTCGTGCAAAACGAAAATGAAAAGAAATGATTCGTTCTAATATAGACCCAGTTGTGGTAGGTAGAGTACATAGTTCGTTTCTTAACATGCCTCTGGCAGGTTTAGTTGTGAAGTCATTGTTCTACAATTATGCTCCACTTTAATACTTCACATTTATTAATAGTCGAAATAGCAACTAATGAAGTGCCAAAGGTGATCCTTGTGGAACCGACGGAAGTCCTCAAATATTATCGGCCCACATACAGCGATTTTTTTATCTAATAATCAACGCAGTTGCTAGAACCGGAATATTTACCGTTAGCTTTTCGGTGAAGGAAAACATCGTGAGGAAACCGGTCTAACCCCAAAAAGGGTCTAGCTTTCCCTCTGGGTTGGAAGGTCAGATCAGAGTCAGATCAGTAATACTAGTGCCTATGCCAAATCTTGGGATTAGATGTCTAAGCGGACCCTGGGCTCCTTTAGGGGCGTTACCGGGGATAACGCTAGGAGGATGATGAATCAACGCAATTGCTCTCGGAATCAGTTCATGTGGTACATTGGAAAAGAAATGTAAAAATATTGTCGTGGCTTGGCGGAGTACTAAATGGAAATCGGTTAAAACTTTGTTTTTAGTCACAGTCGACAGACATGTATTGTTTGTAGTCGGCAGTACATCGGTCCACGTGCTTCGCATGGATGCGGAGAACTGCTTTGTTGTAGGTACGTAATATACTGACTGTCAGTAGTGGTGTGCTGCTACAATCAACTGGAGGTATATTCATTAAATTACCACTTCCGCGCTCCACCACTCGGTCAAGTGCTCGTCCGTCCACTCAGTGTATAATTCTGTGAACGAGATAAATATGAGGGCTGAATCCGTAAATTAAGGGTCGGTTCCCAATACGAGTACATATATTGGGTTTCATAGCGTCATACCATGAACCCATAACTACCCAGTAAATATGTAAAGTTCAGGTAACTACAATTTAATTCTACACGGATTTAATTAAATAAATACAGATGAAAAAATACATCTATATGCGTTAATGGTATTTACCTAAGCCTTTACACTCGACTTGTTCTGTATTCTCCTAATTTCCACCTTAAAATCAATAAAAATGAGAAATAGGTATATTCAAATTCATTGTCGTGCCGACCTACGAATACTTATTCTCAAACTGGATACGCTCTAATACTTTACAATGTAACAAAAAAGAGCGCAGCAGAAGATTGCTTTCTGGATCGACGCCAAATGTTGCCCGACCCAATATTTTTCTCTGCTTAGTGCACGGCGCACTCCACATGGCACCCGGACAGTACGTGATTATACATATTATTTATACGTTCTAATAGTATTTAGTAAGTATACGTGCAATATTGCGTGCAAATACAAACTTGCGCTTAGTATTGGATAGGTAATACGTAGGTGGAAGATTTTATAATTTTGTAAATAATAAGTTACATTCTTAAGTTGTATTAAACGATTATGTAATCGATTTACAATTCTTTCTTGGATGTTGTCATAACACTCCGCACGAGACTCCGTTTACATGATTCGTAAGAAATAACTTAATGGCATTTGAAAAAGAGTCTATTGTATACATTAGCATTGATGGAATAAAAGTATCTTTAATTAGTTTAAAATAACAATATGGACATTATCATAATATGAATTACAAATCAAGTCGGAATACAATGGTGTAAAGAATGATAAAATTAAAATACGTAAAAATAAATAAAAGTAATACTACGAGTACATCCCGCTCTGCGTCAAGCCCGAACCAAAGGTCCCCAAAATGCTAGCGGCATTGCCTCGCTGAACAGCAATGGAGACCTGTTGGACGAGCCATGACCCAGAGCGGGGGTCAAGGCCCCTGTCCCTTAATCGTCTGCCTAACTCCTTGCACAGCCCGAGAGCCTCACTGCCCCAGGGCCCAGCTGTCTCCACAGCAACCGGAACGAAATCATAAGTCGGTTCCAAGGCAGAGTACTTTGCGTGTTTGAGCTTGGCGGCATTTTCGGCCGCCGAACCAGCTGACTTAATTGTGTGCTTTAGATGGGACGCTGCAAAAGTGCTAACACAAGTTGCATCCCATAGGAGGCACCGCCCTCTCTGCCAGGGAACCAACGTCAACCCGTCTGGTCTTTTTCCGTCAGTCCGAGACAGACCCGGGGGCTCCAGGATGCACGGTACGTTGGCGGACACCATAGCCCGACGCACGATCTCATTGATAGAATGGTGTCTAGGGAACCGACCCGCACATCTTTTGCAGCTTAGCCCGTGGTGGCCATTCTCCTCCACCATTGTCCCACAAACGTTGTATTAGATTTTTATGTATTTTTAAATTTAGTGATCTTATTTCTTTTGAAACAGAAGCGGAGCCCGGGTTCCTCAGGGTACAAACCAGGAAAACGCTAGCAGGACCATTTTTATTCAAACAGAAATATGGATACGGAGTCATGTCGTGTACATACTTTTAAATTATGGCGGAAAACTAGGTTTTCGACGAACTTATATACCTACGAAATATACTCACCGGCAAAAAAAATGGCCTAAATTAGAAAAATTCGTTTAATTATTTAAAACGTTATTTAATTATTCAATTTATAGTTTGAAATCACGATAAGTTTTTGGGCCAAATTTCCTGCCGGTGAGATGCATGATTATTGATTATGCTTACATAGGTAGTCTTAAAAATAATATTTGATTTCCTCGTATTGCACCAAGTATGCCCCAAACCCCAAATGTCACGGTGAGTAGTTTGTAGCTTTCTATTTTTTTCAATGGACAAGGAAGCTTTGGATCCCAGATCAATATACTTTCTGCAGGCCTGCGGCTCTCCACACGTTGATAACTCCACCACTTCCACCAATTCTATGGCAGCCAATATGGCAGCCATTACACGCTCAACCCAGATAGTGATCGCGGATCGCGATAGATTGATTTAACTTGATTTGGCTAGTATAGTCACCTTACACAGTCAATCCAGAACATGTCAGTCCACTGATCGCAATGACCAGACGTGTTCTCAGCTCTGGGGATTATTGCCAATAAATAAAAAAAGGAAGATTGTGTGTTGACAATCGCAAAAAGGATCGGAACAAGGAAAAAGCTTGTGTAGCAATAATTATTGGATTTGTTTTTCTCTTTAATTCTCTTCTGTAATTTGACCGCAGACTATTCATTTTTCTCTTTACGTCGTCGACAGTTGCACGAGGTTCTATTTTCACAGAGATTTCTTCGGATAGGAGCTTCTCATATCCCTGTCTTCGTTTGTACTTATTAATATAATCACTGCACTTCTTTTCCCATAATTCTGGTAGGTAAAGATTCCAGAGTTAATATAAAATCTTCATCTGGAGAAGTATCTTTCGAATGAGATGTTGCTGGCAGTAGCGGCCGCGCCGGTACCTCCGGCACGTCGTCGTCGCTGATATCGTCCGCCTCTATCGCGTTGCGACCGCTGACTGACTATATGTATATACTTATAATAAAGACGTAAAGTCTGTGAGATTGTAGCTTTATAAGTTTGCGTGTAGATGGTAATCTTCGGAACTAATCAGCGATTTCAAAAATTATTTCACCGTTATGGACCGTCACCGATGCTCTGCATAGGTCCCTCACATATAGAGAGCACCTCACAGTCCTCACACACAGGCTGGCTGGTAACGAATGGGGAGCATAATTTTAACAAAGTGTAATAATAATATATGTAAAAAAAATGTACCAACTACCCACTAGCCGCTCAAGAAGATGTAGGTTTGGATCTAGTTAATGGATTGACTGTCATTCAGACGTACTCTCTGTGTAATGAAGTAAAGCGCGCAAGGTGCGTGCTCTTTTCTCTAGTCAACATTCCTACGATTTAATCTTATTTACATATACTGACCGAAGAACTTATGCAGTTTATTTATCACTGTCCCTCATCACCGCTCCCATTCTATGTCCAGTTCGTTCACTGTGCAGGCTTCTCGTCTATGGAATGCCTCCACTTTAACATACGACAGGCTCAAAGTAAATTTTCATTCAAGCGCAAGTTTAATTTTCTTCGGTGACTTCTTGAAATTAACATGCGCCTTTACATATATATTCCAAGCTGCCATTTTGAGGCGCCATGAGTTTCGC
The DNA here is from genome assembly GCA_945867215.1 of Epinotia demarniana. NCBI lineage: Eukaryota > Metazoa > Arthropoda > Insecta > Lepidoptera > Tortricidae > Epinotia > Epinotia demarniana. The sequence goes on along the minus strand of OX244259.1, from coordinate 30,962,017 downwards.
CGTTGGATTCATGTTGTATGCAAATTTATATTTTCCGAACAAACTACGTATGTAAATTTACGATCACGATTTGTATATATTTAGACCACAAAATTTCTTAAAATATCCGGTTCCGTGAGGACCATGTTCACGCTATTGGTGATTTACTTAATTTCGTTCGCAAGAAGACGTTGTTTTATATCGACATTACTTTATTGACTGACTGACACATGGCATGATAATATTTTAATTAAAACTCAAGAATTCATTTTTTTTCTGCGGAACCACTCTGGATTTTTCAATAAAACTTGGCACAATTGCACATATAGATTGTAGGTAACTATATAAAAGACTTCATGTTCTTTTATACAGTAACCATAATCATACATTTACCCTTCCCTTGCCTGCCTTGGTTACTGTTCAAAATCATAGTACTAGGTATTTGTGTACAAGTGCTACGTACTCGGTCATATGATATTTCATTTCAAAATCTAAGCGTAATTCTTCAAGAGTGCTGGTTTCTGGAGAGTGACAAGTTAAACTCATGTATTGATATCAACACAGCCAACTAAATACAACAATACGATTGTTTTAATGTCATATTTGACCTGTTAAGCACCAAAAAGGGTTTTTTTATCTAACAGATCTTATTTATCTGTGTTACAGATTAATAACATACGTATGTTACGTATATCATCTCGCCAGTTTCACAAAATTGTAAGCCGAGATCCTGCATTTCAACTTGTTTCTTGTAAAATCCTGATAGACCACGATAATTTGTATCAATACCATATTATTGCGTATTCATAGTAAGTCAACTGAATCAACATGTTCATTGCAGTTCATTCCTTTGATTATCTTTACTTATTATTTTGTGGTCCGACACGTGTACGTACTGCAGTAAGTTCAATGAGACTAGGATGGTACATTATTACGGTCCTGCGACTTCATTAAATTGCCATGAATAACCATTATTTTCAAAAAACAAACAAATCCTGTTGTTTCAATTCCATGAGACATAAATCCTGGTGGCGGCCGCTTATGAATGCAGAAAACGTACGACGTGACGACGTGGCAACGCTCGCACGAACCGCCCGTCCAACTGCACGAAGGAAATTAGTGTTTTCATTTCATTAGTGGGAGATTATGCAATTATCTGTCGCAACATTTACGCAGTGAATATGAAAATCGTTGTTGCTTTCATGCACCTACCTACATTTTATTGTATTTGTTTTAAGTTACTGTTAAACGTTTCATGATTAATATACTGATATTATTAGCGTCACCGATTTTGCGATGTTAATGATGTTGGCATTAATGTGTACCTGTGTATAATCATAGTGTAAAGTAATAACTTTATTTACATCTCAATATTCATGGTGCCAAATAACTTTATCGGAATTAATATTAGACAACTCCAAAACCCGTAATGAACGTGAGAAAATCTCTTTACGATGGAAAAACAATTATATTTATCTTTCGCATGCACAAGGTAACCGTTAAGCCGAGAATCAGCGCGCAGCGTCTGCTTGTGTCTGATAAAAGGATTGTTATGTAACAAAATCCAAATATTTTAAAAGTTTATGATCATTATAATCTCGGCATTTGTATAACATAATTGGCATGGAGCTCAAAACGCTACGCGAATCGTGACATGACGATCTGCTAGCGGGGTCCACATTGGGTGTGTTAAAATTCGTTGTCCTATATTCTTTATTATGCTAACTTTTTGTAACACATTCACTGCCAAGAATCGCTACGCGCTACGCTCATAGCCGATCCCTTGGTTTTTCTCGTATGTGGCGGAATGCGACTGGGGCGTAGGCGGCCCGCTAGGCAAAAAATAAAATGTTAATAATCATCACTCTTCTTAATTTTTTCCGTCATAATTTTTTTGTTCCTAAACTATAACTATCTCGAAAGTCAGTTCTCAAAAAAATTATCCATAATTTCATTCCTAAGAACAGGCTTGAAGTCATAATCTTGTTGGTCACAACAGTTTCCTACATAATGGATATACATTATAATTTCATAACTTTGAACATACTTCAACTCATAATTTTATTTTTCCCGATGAATAAACCCTTTCGCTAAGTGAATCAATTAAATAAAATCGGCCAAGTGCTCGTCAGGCTACGCACGCGCAGTCTAGGGGCTTTTAAACTTCTGTTTTGTCGGCGTGATTGATTTATATACCGGGTGTGTAATGAATGGTATAACAACTTTTGATATATTTTCACTGGATATAACAACATTTAATATAATTTCATTGAGTATAATCACTCAAGGGACATAATAAACTTTTGGTATAACAACAATCAGTATAATTTCAAGGCGTATAATGTTCAAATAGTGTAATACATTTTTGATATAACGTTTAATGGATATAATGTACATTGGATATAAGTATTAGTGGTATAATGTTTTGTAAGATATAAACCTAACCTAATCGCCAGCGTGCCTATTTCCGCTCTAAGCGACAAAAGCTAACCCTAACCTAACCTACAATGGTACAATAAATACCATTGTTATAAGTATCAGTGGCTATTATACTGTTGTGTCGGTGGTTACTCGTCCTCGTACCTACCTACACCAACCTGCCTTAGAGTAAAATAGGTCAGAAATAAAAGTAGTAAGTATTCCAGATTATGCCAATAGTTCATTATACCAACTGAGTTTTATATCGAACAAAGTTATACCCCATGTTAGACTAATGTTAGATTAATAGTTGTTATATTACAAGTTCATTATATCGGTTGATAATTATATTACATGAGAATATATCAAATGTTGCTATATCAAAAGTGCATTATATCCTCTAATCGTTATATCCAGTGAAAATATATCAAAAGTTTTTATATCGATCGTTACGCACCCTTATACCCATGCCGAATTAAAGTTTTTAGTAGTATGGGTGACTGAGCTAACCCGAAGACGGACGGACGGACATGGCGAAATTATGAGGGTTCCTGGTTGACTAGGAAACCCTAAAAATCGGTTTAGCACTTCGCCGGCCGCTGCCGCGGCACGCTCGCTTCGCTAGCTCGGCTCGCGCGCGTAGTACACCTAACACTCCTCCTCGCTTCGCTCGTCGTCGTACCCACATGGGCCTGCCTTAGGCTAATACCCCAGGAAAATTAAGTTTTTTTTAAACATTAATTTATAACAGCGTTTTTTTTGTTTGTTTAATTTTCAAATGTTATTCTAAGATGCCTTATCCAAAAATCCATCAAAGTCGTCGGGAAGTAAATATATAAAAATAAATGACTCTTCCATTATGTTTTTTGTGTGATTTATTTATTATTCTTGAAGAGCTCCTGTAAATTAACCAAAACATAAATTAAAATATCTATTTATATTTTTCCTTGTTTTTCAGGAATTGGTTAAATATCGATTTTTTTGATGACTAATATTTTGGTGGATTTTGAGTCTACGTAATAACTTAAATGATAATATATCAGTTACACACAAAAAAGCTGTTGTTATGAATTATTTCCAAATTTCAATTTTTTTCCATACTAATGAAAATAAAGTGCTTGGGCTATAAGTCCGCACAGCCATGCTTGCTTAGCGTCTACAGCCTAGTGGCGTTGCCTCGTGCCTTGCGGCAAAAGCAAATACTTACGTTTATTTACTTCGATAACGCTAAGCGACTAGGTAGGTGCCAAGCGCGCAGTACGGCCGGTCGCAAAAATTCTATAATGTTCGTTTTACTAAGCTACTCGCTAGGTGACCCGCTACGCAACATTTATGATGAAAAATATTATGACAACAAACAAAATTAGTACAAAAAATGTATGACTAGTTTAATTATATTTTTTTGTAAAACGGACAAGTTAAGATAAAAAAAACAATGAAACTAAATATTACGATATGAGAAATTTATCATTATTGTCATTATGAATTCGAATGGTTATGAGTTACGATACTTATGAATAAGAGTTATTATGACTAATGATTATTACGGTGTAAAAATTTAAGAAGACCTTTCAAATTCAAATTCAAATTCAAATATTTATTCTGCAAGTAGGCCTCAAGGGCTCTTTCACACGTCAGAGATCACAAATTCAATTAATTAACATTAAATGGCGTAAATACATAACAACAATGAAAACAGACAATACCTGGGCACACATTTGCCGAGAGATGTATAACCTCCGGGTCCAATACATTACAATGATCTTATTCTAAGGAGATGTAAAGTCTCCAGCGTCAAATAAAATAAAAATAACTGAGATTTAAAGAGTCCCTGGTCTAAATAATTATTTACCAAACAAATTATATACTTTTTCGGAGTTACAATAATAGGAAGTAAAAAATTAGGAGAACAAAAGCGCTCCCGTGCGAGCGTCCTAGCGTTTCATATGAAGGTGCGATTTGCGGAAAAGGGACAAGGGAAATAACCCCCTTTTAAAACTTTGTGATCGTTTAATCACGTGGTTTTATTTTTTCTCCGTTTTACAATATTTTAAATCCTTTCTCGGGAAAATTCTACATTATTGGTTACTTTATTTGGTGTCGTCACCCCCATTAGTGCTGCAAATTCATATACATTGGAGAATGCGCACCTGCATTTGAGCTCAGTTGGCGGCATTTGCAGTACAGATGGTGTAATGGAGCCAGGGTTCCGTGACAGAAGCGCGTGCAATCAGTTCCTCGAATATTTCTCTGAAACCGCTATTAGCCTGGCTTGTTCATAGTTACTGGTGGAATCGTCACGTTACGCCGCTTTAGTAGATAATAATCTATCCGGGAATACCCGGCATTTGCATTTTTGCACTACAAGCATATTGTGCGTCTGTCAGGCTCGAAAAAAAATTAGTCGTGTCAGTATTGTGACGACGATGAAGTATTCAGTTTGTTCGAAGAAAGGCAACTGCGGAAAGGCTTCCTACACTGCGCGTGGTCCAACACACACTTGGCCGGTTGTAGTAGACAAAAATACAGGCGTCAGATAGTAAGGTACTTGATATAATAAATATATTGGTATATTAAGCATTTTTTTGTTCTTCTTCATTAAATCTTTAAATGGTGGTTAGTACAAGACCTAAGGCGTGTATTAAGATCAATTTTGACTAAAATAACAACGAAAAAATTAACCATACAAAATAATTCAGCCCGCAATGTAACGCAAAATGTTGAAGTTAAAACTCGTTGACAGTTGTCAGCTGTCTGTATCCACTTCCGAAATGTCTAAAACCAAAAGTTAATCATCTCTTTACAGCATCGCAACTAAATGGTAAATTCTTGGATCTGATCCAGTGTGTTAGTCTAACCACTCCTGGATGACAAAGCGACTGATGTAATTCCTTGGCGATCTTCGGCTGAAGTTGCCAAGGCCTTGACAAGGCATCAGCCACATCGTTTTGACTTCCAGGACGGTATTTGATGTCGTAGGTTTCGAAAGTTCTATTCTCCATCTTTGAATTTTGTCATTTTTAATTTTGCTAGCATGCCCTTGTAACATAAAAGCTACTGATTTTTGATCAGTTATCAGGTAAAACGATCGTGCGATTAAATAGTGTCTCCATTTCTTTAGGCTCTCTATAATGGCATAGGCTTCTTTTTCTATGATAGGGTAGTTCCTTTCACTATCATTTAGAGATTTGGAAAAGAATGCCACGGGTCGGCCGTTTTGTGTCAATGAGGCAGCAATTGAATAGTCCGAGGCGTCTGTTTCGACGGTAAAAGGTTCGTCCGGATCTACAGCTAATAATGATGATTTACATATAATGCGTTTTATTTCTTCAAATGCTGCGGTTTGCATCCATAGGGTAGCTCTCAATTTGTGTTAGCGGGTGCAACTTACTTGAAAAATCTGGCACCCATTTAGAGTAGTGTGAGAAAAGACCGATAGCTCGCTTTCAACGATGCCGAGTCTTGAGGTAGCGCCAAATCGAGTAGTGGGCGTAGCCGTTCTGGATCGGGTTTTACTATTCCATTGTTTATGTTGTACCCAAGAATACTTATATCTGTCAGTTCGAATTGACTTTTCTCTTTATTTATGGTCAAGTGATACGTATCTGCGATTTCCATAAATTTCTTGAGTTTTTCGTCGTAATCTCTTTTGTCTTTTCCGCATATGGTTATATCATCTGTATAAAAGGATATATTCCATCAATATTTGATTTCGGAATGATTTAATCTATAGCCCTTTGGAAGCACGCAACGCCGTTAGTAACGCCAAACGGGATACGGCAGAAATGATATAAATTGCCGGCTGCTTTGAAGGCGGTGAAGGGCTTATTTTCAGGAATGATGGGGATTTGGTGACAGGCTGATTTTAGATCGATCTTACTGAACATTAAAGTTGGATACCTTTGCTACACCTTCTTCGATGTTGGGTAATGGGTATGCATCTAGATGTGTGAATCTGTTTACAGTTTGTGAGTAGTCAATGCACATCCGTTTCTTGTGGTGTGCACCAGCCGTTAAGAGTACTTGAGCTCGCCATGGTGAATTGCTTTCCTCTATGATTCCGTCGGCTAGGAGTTTCTTGACCTCGTCTTCTATAAACTTTTGATCCTGGAGTGCAAATCTGCGAGACTTCACTGCGATTGCATGACATTCTGGTGTCATATTTGCAAACAAATCTACAGGGTCGATATTGGCTTCTTCTAAGGCGAATAGTTTTAAGGACGGCATATGTCCACCGAACCCAACTTCAACAGATGAGTACTGTTGCAGTACATCGTGGCCCAGTATGACATTACAGCAAAGATTTTTCATAACTCGAAGTAGTATTCCTGAAACTATTTGCTTGTTTATGGTTAAGGTCGCCGAATAGACTTGGGTAATATTTGATTTATGCGAAGAGGACGCCATGGACACGCTTTGATTCCAAGGCTTAGTAGCCAGGCCGTATTGAATAATAACTTCTTCATCTATGAAGCTGGCTGTACTTCCCGTATCGATCAGGGCTTGAAGACTTATTCCGCTTACGTCAACATACGTAGTGCACTTCTTAATCCCACTGGCTGCTAGTGTTAAACACGAAGATGCGTTATCTCACTCACCATCTTCGCTAATCATGATAGCTGCATTTTGCGAAGCACTGCCTCTGCATACTTTTGCATAATGGCCCTGTTTCCCGCACTTGAGGCAGGTAGCTTGATAAGCCGGGCACACTCGACGAGGATGTCTAGGATTAGCGCAAAAGTAGCATTTTTCGTCGTTTTGTGGTCTTGTAAAACTTGCGGTTTTACGAGATGAAGCTGTAGCCGCAGCGGTTGACGTGGATTGTGCACCAACTGATGTGGGTTGCATAACAGCAGCGGTTTGTTGCGGGTTGAAGCTTCCTGATTGTATTTGGGCTGATTCTAAAACGCGGGCTTGGTTGTGTGCTTCATCGAGTGTAAGGGTCATATTTTCAAGCAGCCTTTGTCGAATTGTGGACGACGCTAAGCCCGTAATAAAGGAATCCCTGATGAAATCTTTTTGATATTGATCAGCGCTAACGGCTTTAAAGTTGCAGTCTTTTGATAGAAGTTTCAGTGCTTGAAGGTATTGATCAACTGTTTCACCGTTTTGTTGGCGCCTGGAGGCCAAATTATGGCGTGCGAAATCTCGCTTTTCGGTTTTAGGAATAAATTTTCTAGCGTAGACATGGCACTGTTGTAATCGTTTGATTGAGCGATGTACTCGTAGACATTCGGTGCTATTAGGTTTATAAGTAATTTTTATTTTACTGCGCCTTTATCTGCTTTACATTCAGCAAGAAAATTTTCAAATGTCTTCTTCCAATGGAGCCATTTAGATGGATTTTGACTATCCATTGGATCTGCTTCGAATCTTTCGGGTCTTAGATATTTTTCCATATTATTGATGTTTATAACACGCGATACATATTATATAGGTATAAGCGAAATAAATTGTGATGATATTAATAAAAGATTAAATCTGAGTCCTAGGTTTTATTTCGCTAAAACTGACATTAATGACAATCAAATTGACATCTTCATATAAGTAAAAGAGATGTAACAATACCTAACAAAAGAATTACACAACCATGGGTATCGCAAGAATTATTAAAGTTAATAGTAAAACGCGATGACTTGTTTAGAAAAAGGAAATCAGCTCCGAAATCCAAAACGTACAGATTAAACTATACTCGATTCAGAAACTAAGTTAATAAAAGAATTGAGGCAGCTAGAAATAAATATAGACAAACACGTATAATAAACTGTAAACAGGATTAAAGAAAAATATGGGAAAACGTAAACACTTGGATAGGTAAAAAATCAAACAACATCGATAGGACAATAGTGCAGTACTTAGGTAAAGATAATGAGATTCAGAAAGTATGCAACAATTTCACTAACACTTTCACCCAAGAAATAGAAAGTATAAAGCACAAATGCAGTTTAACTTTTCTAAAAAGGAGTGACTACATAAGAGAATGTAATCTATCTTTAAGATTTAGGAAAATAATGCCTAGAGATATTGAGAAAATTATAGACAGCTAATCTGTACACAAGTCACCCGGGTATGATGAAATCAGAGTACAAGATATAAAATTAGTCAAAGAAAATGTTAGTCCAATATTAGCAAAATTTATTAACATGTGTATTGAGAATGCACCGTACCCAGCTGCCTTGAAATACTCGATTATTAGGCCTATATACAAAACCGGTTGCCACAAAATTTACTCTAACTATAGGCCAATAGCCATCCTATCCGTTATTAATAAAATTGCAGAAAAAGCCATATTACATCAAATAATGAATTATCTAGAACAATACAATATACTCTCAAACAACCAACACGGATTTAGGAAACATAAAAGCACAGCTACCGCCCTGGCGCAGTTCTCAAACGACGTATGTCACAAATTAAATGATAGGAAACACGTAGTAGCAATTTTTATTGATTTCAAAAAAGCTTTCTACACGCTCGAATATGACGTGCTTTTAAAGGCAATGCATGAATGTGGCATACGCGGATTAACTAACGAATGGTTTAAACAATACTTAATTAATCGAAAGATGATCACAGAAATTACAAAAGTGCGAGGAGACGAAGCAATGATACAGAGTGGCGTACCAACCGGTTCTGTATATGGACCTATAGGATATATAATGCACGTAAATAGTATATGTAACGTTATTAAGAAATGTAATATGTTTATGTACGCGGACAAGGATCAACATAAAATCGAAGAAAGTATACAATCAGACTTAGAGAATATAATTAAGTGGTCACACGATAATGGCATCATTATTAATATGTCAAAAACAAAGGGCATGCACTTGTCGTCCCCAGATAGCGTAAAAAAATGTAAGCCCTGTAGTATTGTAGGTCACACATATGAGTGCCTACACAAATTGAAACAAGAGTGTAACTGTAGTAAAATACAATTTGTTGACTCTTTTAAGTACCTAGGCTTGACTAATAGACAGAACATTTAACTGGAAATTGCATATACAGGCCTTGTGTAGCAAATTGAGATATATCTACGTAACCTTTTTACAACTTAAAAATATGTCAACCGCAAAACTTTACGTACTCTGTACTGCGCCCTAGTAGAATCGCATATAGAATATGGGTTAATAGCATATGGGCGTACATTTAAAACACAACTGGATATGATCAAAATGTTACAAATAAGATACCTAAAGCTATCAGTGAGCCATAAACAGAAACAGTAGTGTAATAAGAATTATGAAAAATTGTTTAATATTTGTAATGTATTACCAGTTAATGAAAAATTTAAGTTACTAATAGCCTTTCACAAATACAATACAGACCCCTTTGTATATAAAATAGACAAAAACACAACCACAAGGAGAAAACCAAAATTATTTGCCGAAATGTTTAGCCCTGTTAATTATTACGGAGAACGTACATTTGAATATCTAATCCCTAAAATATGTAACTCATTGCCCGAAAAGTTGTTTGTGGAAAAAGTTAAAGCGAAGATGTTTAAGAAAACTGACAGTAAGATAATATTAGATAACTAGCGGCCGCCCGCGACTTCGTCCGCGTAGATTTTTGATGATGACAAAAATATAAAATAGGTAAGTGAATTTTATTCTTAGTTAAAATGGTCTAGATATATTAGATTTCAAACAGTGGCAGACACTGATATGCGATTGTTGAAGAATTTTTAAAGATTTTCCAATCAGATTACGGGAATTGTTTGCAGAATGCTTAATACATATTCCGTCAGTTACCTGATGCTTTAATCTAATTTTAATCTTTGGCAAAAATGACTCTGCAAGATATAAAGCGACGCCTCTTTCTTTCTTCTTTTTAAGTCTTGTAACAACTATTTTTGTCGTTCTAAAGAATCCTGTTTAATTGTTATTGTAGATCGATAAGTGCATCCTAACGCCATCTAGTAGTGATCTCGCGTGTTATTTCTCATTGTTAGCAGCCTACTTCGATAATTTAATACTCCCACACATTAAGCAGGACATACGTCACATGTGACGTTAGTTCACATTTTGAACACCACATGGGCGAGGAGAGTGCGCTGGTGTCTCTCTTGGTCCGCAGCTCCCAAAGCGAACGGTCGCCACCACTCAAATTTAGCTAAAGCTCGCAGCGAAGCTTCTAGAAAGATGGCGAAGATCGTCAAGTTTAATAAATCTAAATAATGAGTTTTAAGGCTCACATGCCACCTTAATTTTAATAATACTTGTTTAAAGTAATGGCATTGTAACAGTTAATTATTGAGTGAAGAAAATCCCTAAAATGGGTCCTTAGTTTACGGTACATCCGGCGCTTACACTAAATTCCCTGGTCTTCGGTGGTGCAAGACAGTTGCACATGTCCAGAGCTTACGTGGCATGGATGATTTGAGCTTCTCACCTTGAAGCCCCCAAGGACATCGGCTTCCTTACTGCAGCTGAAGAATCGGTGGTATAGTGTTTGTGTAAAACTGTTTGGACAAGGTTAGTGTACCTAAGGTGTATCCATTTCTTATAACATTTAACGTGTGTTAATTTAATAAATTATTTGTTACAATGCTTATGTGTGTTTCTTTTGAATAGTAACCGGTAGCAAGGCGCCCTGAGGTTATTTTAATATTTAATTAGATAGTTTACAAAATAATGTTTCCCCCATACAAATATTGCACCAACATTTAACGCCCTTAGGGGTAGAATTTTCTAAAATGCAGAAATTACTTTTTTTGTATTTTAATAACTAATGTTTCTACAAAGTTTCAAATTTGTAGCTCAAAAAATAAAGTTCCCTTTTAATTGGAATTTTCTTAAAAGCAGAAATTGCTTTTTTGTATTCTAATTAGTAATCTTTCTACAAAGTTTCAAGTCTCTGGCTCAAAAAAAAGATTCCCCATACAAACTTTGCAACCCTATTTGACCCCGGGGAGGTATTTCCAAAAATCCCTTCTTTTCCCTAGCCCACTTTATAAAAATAACCTTAAGTTACAAAACTCTAATTTAAAAAATAATGTTTCCCCCATACACATTATGCACCCCTATTCAACCCCCCTAGGGGTGGAATTTTCTTAAACGCGGATATCACTTTTTTGTATTCTAATGAGTAATCTTTCTACAAAGTTTCAAGTTCATAGTTCAAAAATTAATGTTTCCCCCATACAAATATTGCACCCCTATTTAACCTCCTTAGGGGTGGAATTTTCTAAATCGCTGAAATCTCTTTTTTTGTATCTTAATAAGTAATCTTTCTACAAAGTTTCAAGTCTCTAGTTAAAAGAATAATGATTCCCCCATACAAACTTTGCACCCCCAATAAACCCCCATAGGGATGGAATTTCCAAAAATCCCGTCTTATCCGTTGCCTACGTCATAAAAGGAAGTCCTGGTGTAAATTTCAAGTTTCTAGTCCCAGTTGTTTCGGCTGTGCGTTGATGAGTGAGTCAGCCAGGACATAGGCATTTATATATATAGATTATAGTTAGGATCAATGAGAATGTACTTACCCATCCTTATGGGCCCTGGTTGAATAACATTAACTTAATATTTATAATGTAAAACTTGCAGGTTAGTAAGTATTTGTAGGTTTTTAAATATAATAGCATTAATATAATTTAGCCATATGTTTTTGACACAACTATGTAATCAAGAGTAATTAATGCATTGCCAACAAACTGTCATGCAGTTTGGCAGTATACTATAGTTTGTAAACATTAATGTGTCCTTCATGAATAAATGATTAAATAAATAAATAAAAATTCCATATTATCCATTTAGGTCCTTACCTAATAATTATATTTTTTAAAACTGACATTTTAATTTAGGTTTAGCAATTTAAACCTTTTACGCCTAAACCTAGAACGGAATTACATGAACATTGACAAAGAGATAATTTGAGACCTTTGGAAGGATTTAGGATAGTTTTTATCTTGAAAATCATCCCTTAAGATGGTAGAAGTTTATAATTGTTTGGGACAGCGATAATTAAGGTTACGCCTAAAATAATTTGATAGAAATATTTTTTCTCAAGTTCTACGCCAACGATGTCGCGGTATAAAAGTTTACATTTAGATCTACCTAATGTACGTACATATATTGCTTTGTTACGTTATCGACCTGCTAGGCTCGTATTCCATTGACGGTAAGTCGGTGTACTACTAGTAAACATTTTTAGCTAAACAAAAATGTTATCTCATGGTTAACGATCAGTGAAAGGCATACGAGTATACGTGTTAGGAAAAGTTAGCGCTTTGATAACATGGATGTGTAGTCGCAAAAACAAAGGGCCAATTTAGATAACGTCGTCGTAATTGTACTTTTAGGGAGATTGACTCCACATCCAGCGTATATTTCTGTCTCAAGCTTAGGTTATTGTATATAATTGAGCCTACCGATAATACAGGATAATGGAAATAGTATATTCTATCATACCATTACCTACTTACCAGATACACTCGCGGACAATGAATACGGGTCGGTAAAATACCGTCATATTTCCTAAAATAGTGCAAGGTTGTACAGTTTTTAAAAATTAAAATTAAATTAAAAATCATTTACTTCGGACTATTAATCCATAATTTGTTAGTAACAGTATATTTACTAGTGTTAGTAACAAATAACTTACAAGCTAATATCGGCGTGAGGGGGCACGCACCGGAGCATGCGCCTCGTCCCAACACCGCATTATCGGGCAGTCCACCCGTTCAAAAAGCGAATTCAGGATGCTGTTGGCCCGGCACGCCCGCCGCCGCGAACATGCCGGACGCACTGCAATAGCGGGGCAGACCCAACAGCACCCTGAACGCATTATTGTACTGTACTCTTATAGCATTGACAGCCCGCTGCGTATACCTAACCCACAGCGCACACGAGTAGAAGGATTGACAAAATGCTTTAAATAAAGTAACTTTGACACCCTCACTACACCGTGCGAACCTACGAGCCAGCATATTACACCGGACTGCCAATGCTCGGCGCTCTCTCTCTATGTCGAGATCGCCGCATAGCGTCTCCACTACCCAGTGCCCCAAGTACTTAAACTGTGAGACTCTTTTTAATGCTGTGCCGTCAAGTACCACTGGCGGGACAATATCGTAAGTTTTATTGCCCGCCTTGAACAGCAGCAGCTCACTCTTCGTCGCGTTGTACTTGAGGCCCTGGGCAGCAGCATAGCGCTCGCATACGGCCAGCAGCTTCCTCAACGCACTGATGCAAGGGCTCAGCAACACCATGTCGTCCGCGTAGCTGATGTTATTAATAACTTTTCCACCAATAGAACAACCCACTGGGGTGTTACTGAGCTCCTCGATAAGTCGATTCATATACAGATTGAAGAGCTTCGGAGACGTCAACCCACCCTGTCCCACTCCGCACTTCAACCTGTATACGTCCGACACACAACCAGCCCATCTCACGACATTTATTTGGTGCCTATACCAGTATTTAAATATTAATACAAGCTCCCTGGGCATACTTGTTTCTTCAGCCAATTTTGACCACATGGTCTCGTACGACACTAGGTCGAAGGCCTTAGAAAGGTCCAAGAAACAAGCATACACAGGGGTCCGTTCTTTTGCATAATACCGGACAGTGTGCTTGAGACAGTAAATAGCTGACTCAGTCGACACCCCAGCTCTGAAACCGAACTGAGCGTCATTCAGCTTTACGTGAGCACCTAACTGTTGATCAAGCAGACTATCCAGCACTTTTGCGATTATGGTCGCTAGAGAGATGGGCCTATAATTGTTTTTATCCGATACATCACTTGTTCGGTTCTTAATAATCGGTATTACAATTGTTTTCATTAAGTCGTCGGGCAGATGTCAGAGGGCAGTGTCCGATGGATAGTGCAAAGAACATGGCTAGTACCCTGGGCAGATGAGGTCCGGCGTACTTGAGATGCTCAACACTGAGGCTGTCATGCCCGGGCGACCTGCCACGCGACATATTCCGTACGACATTAGCTATATCTGTAGCGGAAAAATAAATAGGTAGGTGACAAATGCCCCCACATGGCTCCTCAGTAGTGGGCATCCCACTCGAAATGTTTTGCCGAGGTTGAACCTCAAAATGTGTTCTAAAAAGATTTGCAATATCCACCGGCTCACACGCACCCCCGACGCTCACAGGTAGGCTCGGCCTAGTATCAAGACGATTGGTCTTTTTCCAGAAAGATCCAAACCTTTTGGCATCGTGATGCGATGCCAAAATATCCATTTGAATTTGATCTTGATTATTTTGGCACCATTTCAGTTTCATTTTAAAATGTTTCCGGGTAGAAGACATTGTCTGATAGGCAGGGCCATGTTGAGGCTTACCGCTACCAACCCAGTCAAGGAAAGCAAGCCGAGCCTCTCTATGAGCATCTTTGACATGTTTGTTCCAACCAGTGATGTACCGACCATGACTAGGTTTTTTATTGTCATAACTAAGCACAGCTGCCTCACTTAGCACCGATATTATTTTAGTGTATATCTCACAAATATACTTCCTGTGATTTACATCACTACACATAGTATCACAGCACTCTCTGAGTTCAGATGGGAAATCTATCTCTGCAAGTAACTTGTTACATATTTCAGTATACCTAGTAATTTGAGATTGCTCCCTTGTTCCCCACAGGACTTTGTTTCTAAGGGATGGAACGTCACTGATTTTCCGCTTTAAAACATTAAAATTAACTATTATTTCAAGTGGAAAATGATCCGACCAGAACACATTATAATTAACCCTAATATCAATAACAGAACCCGACGCAGCCTCCGTTACAAGACAATGGTCGAGCCAGCTGGTAGTGCCATGGGCATCACTATAGAATGTATAAGTTGCAGAGTCCACACCCAATTTGTCTACGTCCGCACACCTCCACTTTTGTTCAGTGCAAAAACTCACCAATTCGTTTCCAAAACGCCCACCAGGGTGCGCGTTGCAATCTCCCAGAATAATAACAGATTCTACGCTCTCGCTCTCAATCACTGCACTGATTTCACTCAAGCACTCCGTAAAATCTACTAAATTATCCGCACAGTCCGTAGGCATGTAGACAAAGACAAATTATAACTGCACGATCTGACATCGTAATTTTTGTTGCTGTAATACGCACACTACTACACGGGATTACCGAGACGTTCGTGAAAACACTTTTACGCCATAATATCGCCACTCCACCGTACGGCCTTCCTCGCAAAATCCCAGCAGAAGTATCCATCGCTGATTTTCCGGTATAGCTGAAGTCCGGGCTGATGCAACCAAGAAACGGTATATCATGTGGCATCAGCCAATGTTCTTGAATGGCGATAATATCAGCTGATTGTGTCATTGACCTGATACACTCCACAGATCTAGTAACCGACTTACAGTTGAATGATATAATTTTATGATCCATTTTCCAATTATCCCACAAGTTGTTGTAAATCTCCCTCCTTTCGCTTCACACTAAAGTTCACAAACCGTCTGAAAGAGATCCCCTCTGGCCATAAGTTGTCATTCATGAATAATTTCAGCTTGGCATAAGGAACATGACACTTGAAGGCATTGTGACCTTTATCTCTCGTCTCGTCTCGTCTCGTCTGCAAAAAGTGAGTTCTTCTTTTATGGGCAATTGTGTGCGTTTTTATAACAAAATTCCCAAGAATGTACAAGGTATGTCATTAAATAAGTTTAAGTTATTTATAAAAAGCCATTTAGTTCGCAAGGCCTACTACACGATAAACGATTTTTTAAATGATAATGACGCCTTTAAATGACTAAATATTTTTATTATATTATTTATTTCTCGCTGTGAACTGACATACTCTAATTTTGACTTTGTTTTATATAATTCCTGACTACCTAATGATAATGTTTTTTTTTTTTTTTTTTGACATTGTTATAACAACATTTATGTTTGTAAGCTAACATGTGCTCAATTGTTAAATGTATTGAACTTTGACCTTCAAAAAGTGTTCTGTAGGAACCTATATTGAATAAAATATTTTTGATTTTGATTTTGATTTTGATCTCACCATTGACACTTTTTCCAATTTTACTTTCACTTGTGTTTTCATTAAAATATACTCATTAATGTCATCCTCTGTAGCGTCTTTATGCACATTCGTGATAAAAAGCTCGATCAGATTTTTAGCCGCTCTAAACTTAGAATTGCTGTCGTTTTGAGCTTTTCCCAACTTCCCTACAAAACGGTATTTTAATCGTTTTCTCTGAACTAAAATAAAGTCGTCCGTGGGGTTTACACTTTCATTTTTCCATTCACCACAGCGCACAACTTCAGCCATAGTCGGAGCACTAGAATTCGTATTATTGTTTATACTGTTTATAGTGAACGGTGCCGAAGGCTCAATATTTTGTAATGACTTGGTACGAGGGCGTTTATTTCTACGCCGTTTCATGGTACGGGGTCGAGCGCTCTCCTCTGGCGCGTTATCAGTTGGTACTTCATTCGTAGTACAGGCCGGCTCCTCCGCCGCCCGCTCCCCCGCCACAGTGCCTGGCTCAGTAGCGGCCGTGCACGGCGCGATTTTTTCCGTTAGCGCAGGCATATTCCCTCGCGTAGATATACAACTACCCTCCTTCGTATTTATGTCAATGTAGCGAGCTTGAGTCAACGACCGTTGTAATAATGACTCATTATGATCAGGTGATTTATGCATACTCGTTTCACTATCAACGTTGTTAATAAGAGTTAAACCCATGGGGCCGCTGCCACCGTCATAGCTTATGCTCTGGGCTAAATATGCTCCTCTTCTGGTATTAACATTGCAGTCGAAGTTGTTAACAATCGATGCGGCCTTTAACATTTCTATCTCATTCTTTACCCGGCTCACTTCCTCCATGGTCGCATAAGTCTGTTTTATATTACTCAGCTCACTCTGAATGATTACAATATCTTTAAGAAGCCTTGTCGCATCGATGTGATCAAAAGTTAGTGGAGGTAACTTGTGAAGCTCCCGAGCAACAAAAATAGGAATACATTCAGGGTCCACTTGTTTAAATAAACAAATTATGTCATCAAGATCTCTTTGAGACTTTCCTTCGCGTTTCCTGGTAATCTTGCGCAATTTAGATGGCATCGAGTCAAACAATAAGCTTTTAGCAGCATCAATGTCTGCGGCGGTGAAGGCCGTGGTACAGATCCGCACCAAGCTCTCCTCTCCCATCACCTGAATTTTGTTCTGGATAAATGCCAGCACCTCACAGATCACTATATTGCAATGTTTGCACATAAGAACGTAATGATCTTTGTTTTTAATCATGTAATGATCTTTGTTAAATAGTTCATGTAAACTGTAAAAATAACAGTAAAAAAACGAAAAAAACGTTACCAGGTTTAATACGTACTCGTAAAAACCCATGAGAAAAACAACGTTAACGGAGCGACATTTCGCAAAAATCTAATTTTTTGGGGATTGATATTATTGTGATAGGATCACGAAATTTGCTAATACAGTTAGGTATTATACAGAACAGTATGTTATATACATAAAACTATTGCTAAATATATAAAAAACTATTGCGGTTATTTAATGTAAGGTGACCCGAAATGTTTGACCGCGAGTGTACAAAAATTATAGGTAAAACCGCCACATCGCCCGCTTTAGATTTGAATGAAATGAAATGAAAATGTTTATTTTGGGTAACAAATAAATTAGAATGTTAATATAATGGCTGGAATTACCTAGTAGATGAAATTATACACCTGTCACAGAATACTCCGCTCTTCCGCTTGAGGTTTGTTTACAAGTTATCACCATCAGATCAGGTGGAAGTCGTCCTCTGCTAGACATAGGCCTTCCCCAAATATTACTAGTACATTTTCGGAATAGGTAGAAGCATTCATATTTCGGGTTAGCTTACAATAGGTACCGAAAGTTACCATATGAAAAAAACCGGCCAAGTGCGAGTCAGACTCGCGCACGGAGGGTTCCGTACCATTATCTATAAAAACGGCAAAAAAAAACACGTTTGTTGTATGGGAGCCCCCCTTAAATATTAATTTTATTTTGTTTTTAGTATTTGTTGTTATACGCACTGGGCCAGCGTGGGGACTACTGCCCGTTCCCTCTCATCCATGAGAGGAGGCCTGTGCCCAGCAGTGGGACATATATAGGCTGATTTATTTATTATTATTTATTTTTTGTTGTTATACACACAACAGAAATACATCATGTGTGAAAATTTCAACCGTCTCGCTATCGCGGTTCTTGAGATACAGCCTGGTGACAGACCGACGGACGAACAGTCGGACGGACAGACGGACTGATAGCAAAGTCTTAGTAATAGGGTCCCGTTTTTACCCTTTGGGTACGGAACCCTAAAAACGGGGAGTATTAATAAAAACTCGGAATAAAAATAAGGTATTAGGGTTTCGTACCAAAAAAGGTAAAAAAGGAACCCTTATGGTGCGACTCCGTCCGTCTGTCTGTCATTCTGTCACAAAATGAAAGATCTCACGAACTACTTAAGCTATCAATTAGAAATTTGGAATGGTTATAAATGAAAGTTACCTATCCACGTGCATGGAAAATGAAAAAATTAAATATACATTTTAATTTTCTATGAGAAATTACAAATATGAGGAAAAAATATGTGCAACTATTAGGTCATGTGGGGTATCATTTGAAAGAGCTTGAGTTGCACTTTTTGGAACAGTTTATTTTTCTACATTGGTAAAATTTCGATCTATGAAGGAAAATTGTAAAATCAAAGCGAAAAATTTGAAATAATTACTTGTGATTAAGATGAATAGTGCAAGTTTTGA
Source organism: Epinotia demarniana (assembly GCA_945867215.1). Classification (NCBI taxonomy): domain Eukaryota; kingdom Metazoa; phylum Arthropoda; class Insecta; order Lepidoptera; family Tortricidae; genus Epinotia; species Epinotia demarniana. Next base: position 30,942,880 of record OX244259.1, on the reverse strand, counting down.
TCTCAGGTGGGTGAATTATTGCATAACACTTACTTCGCAACAATATTCCTGTAACATAAATTACTCCCCTATCTTAAAATTATGTTACCCTGGTACCCCCGGGGCTTACTCCGACCCACCGGGGATAGAAATAAGCAAATTAGATGATATGGTGAATAACACTCTGATGAGACCAACCAATTACGACTTATGCGTTCCTAGTTGGCTCGTCTCACATCTTCAATTAGTTAAGAAACAAATTATAATTATCATGCCTTTTATACAGGCAACACACAATTACACGAACACTTATTGCACTACACTCTCACACACAAATTACCTTGATAACTTTTACCACACGTTTTCCAATACAAACAGTTCTCAGACCTTATGCGCCCCTAGTCTCCAAATTGTGTTCCCCTGGATAGTAATATCACTTCCGGTCAAATTAAAATCACTCCCAACTTCGTCAACCACGCCTTACAATCTAAAATGGGGCCGATAGATGGCGCTGATCCCATTCCTACTTCGCGCTGTTAAGATTTTTCTATAATTAATGGGGTTGGGACGGGTATTTTTCCATAGCAGGTCAAAAGTAATTTAACAAACTTTGAGACATTTACTTTACCTTGAGTTAATTGTTAGTTTGAACGGAACCCTCGGTGCGCGAGTCAGACTCGCACTTGACCGGTTTTTATATATAATACTACTCTTCTTTCACTAATGTTTCTTTAATGTTTTTGTTCAAACCTCGAGATCGTGCGACGTTGGCGTTCTCGGTCCATTCGCCCACGCGATCGCGGTGATGCTGCCTTGGTGCCTTGACAGTCGTCGCTCGACTTCGGCGTCTTCGGCCGGCAAAATATCTTTTGACTCGTAGCTAGATTAGGTGGCTAGTTTCGAAATTAGAGAAATAATCCCATTACGAAGCTGGCTACGAAACGGGAATCATTTAGTCCCGTATCATAAGCAAGATTATTTAGGTAAAGTTTTTGAATTGGAAATGATACGCTTTGTGCACGCACTTTGTACAATTCTATAACGTTTCAATTTTGGTTACAGTATATTTTGAGGACAAGTACCTGCGACGCGAGTCGAGAATGATCTACCCTCCTCGTTCTAATTTACACAGTGCGAGTGAGACGGCTATCATAATAATCACAATCATTGATTCGTCAGACGACATCCGCGTGCGAATCGACTTAGGAGCAACTTGTACTAGACATACAGCATTGCAATTCAGCGAGAAAATGCCTCAAGAATCCTCGAGGGCATTTTTACAAGCTTTTATTTAACTTGCACTGTTATTATGTATATAAGTAAGTATGGAAGTTGACCGTCAGCGAATGATTTTTCAGTCACTTGCCGTCATGCGATTGAGTTGAAATTTTAGGTATTCGCATAGTTTGGTTGACAATTAAATATTGTGGTACCATCGAGCTGGCCCGGTCAAGGAGACAGAAGGTGGCCATGGGAATTCCGTATTTAACCGACGTAACCCCGTGAGTTTGGGCTCGTTAGAATCGTATCCATTAAGTAGTTGGTGATGGTGTACAGAAAAATACAGTCGGCATTAAAAGCTTGTACCAAAATGATTTTTAGACAGAAACTTACATGTAATATATATATATATACGTATATATTTACGTGTATCTGTAATTTTAATATTTATTTATTAATTTAACTTAGATCAAAATAAATTAAGTGAATGTTTATTAAAATCTTGTATAAACTTTACGACACTTATATATAATCAAACGTGTGATATTGGTCATTATCAAATAACAGATATGAGGGTATACATTTCTTCAAAGGATCTTAGGCCATTAGAGGAGGAAACCATTCCCATTCGACTAAAAAAAACCTAGGTTGTTAAATAAAATACAGAGGCGGTTCATTGTAAATTAAACTCGACAGCAATAAAACTTTGCCCTTCGTCGATCCGAAACAGATTATTTGAAAACCCCAAACGGCAGGGGCGCAAAAAAATGAGACGAATTTTGAACTTCAAAGCACACAGTCGAAATTAAGAAAGATTTTTTTGCTGCAACAAAGGGATTCGATTATAAGCGAGCAAAGGCCCGGCCCGACTTGAGAGGCGTTTATACTGTAACGGAGTGGGGTTTTAGTAGCTAGATAGATGGAATGATTGTATATTTGCTTTACTTAATATTTTTAATACGCGCGAGTCTGACTCGTACTTGGCCGGTTTTTTACAAACAGCTAGGTATACATTCGTCAAATAAAATAGCGTTCGAAACAATGACCGATTGCGGTAACTAAAATGCGGCTGGGGTAAAAAGCTTCACGAAAGATAGGGTGCTACAAATTAGGGGAAACCGTGGAGTATTTGTCTACTTTATACTCTGGGCGATGTAAAGAAATAACTTATTGCCAAATCAAGATAACTTAAACATTGCTGAATAAGCCATATATGTTGCTGTAGTTTGTTGTTAATGTAATTTGATACAGCCGAGCTATGATAGTTTTGCTGCTTTCATCACAGGACAATTATCTACATCTTTTTTTCTAGTCCAGTTTTGAACATCCATCACAATGAAATGAATGAAATGAATGAAGTGTTAGCAAACTGATTCATTAAGTGAAGGCAATCGAACAGTACAGTTATACCTACGTGTACATTTAGGAATATACGAAAGTAGTGATCAGGACATCATCTTTGGTATTTTGTGTTAGACGGTAGTACATATTCATAATAAATTTAATGTTTCTAAAGATAAACTCATCCAAGGTTACGTCTAAAAATTACTTTGACACGGCAAAACCACATAAAGGATAAGTTCTTATTTAACTCTCGCTAAACCCACAGTTTGGGGTATCGTTGGGTAGCTGGTTCATAAATATTACCATTTTTCAACTCAGTGATTCCTATGCAGAGAGGCTTTACAGCTCTTATTGTTGTTTGAGTCATGTGTGGTGGGTTACATTAGCTCAGTCCCGCGTATCGCCACGTTCAATAAAAAGCAAGCGTTGCGACACGTGGCGTGGCTCTAATATAACCCCGGCTTAAGACTACGGAACCCTACACTGCATGTGGTTCGACACGCACTTGGCCGTTATTTCAAAACAACTAGTAGTCGTACTGTTCCCTCTCCGCGGGTATAAAAATATAGATACACCAGCAAATAGGTAATATGCTATTGGAGATATTTATGGCCAGTGTGCGAATGCTCCCGGTATGCGAATGATGATGACAGTTTCCCCTGCGAGAAATACGTCTATTCACGCGAAAAAATGCTCTAAGTAAAATATTTAATTGAGATTTTCTTCTGCAGTGCGGTTCGGTAAATCGTTACAAGGAATTTAGGCTAATAAACGAAAAAAGTGAATGAGGCTGCTACACAAATTTCTGTATAATGTGAAGGCACACAGGCACTGTGTAGAATTTCCGTAACTTACTACAACTTACAATTAAAATACGTTTTTCTGTCTGAACATAAAATGCCCATGAGCCCAAGAAAATATAAATATATTTGAAATAACCGTAGTAAAATATTTCGGCAATAAAAGCTTAATGAAATTACGACAATATTTTTCACTCAGCTCTGACGGTAGACATTGATTGATGGTCGGAGTTGTTAACATCCTTCTTGATCGTGATAGGGTTGTAACGGGGAAGTTTTTTCACGGTAGCTAACAAAATAAATTTAAAACGTGATGCTATGCGGCATTACATTGCTGATAAATATAAGATAGTATAAGACTGAATTTTAGAAAAGGGTACCATTAGGTATAGTGACCCTTTCCCTTTCGCGTGGGGATGAGAAATTCCAATATTCATTCAACATTGATTTATTTTCTTCCATTCGGCGTCGAGACCCTTAGTCCGTGGGGTCCCAGCGCCCTCAACTTTTTCAAAGAACAATAAAAAAAAATTGCCACCACCGGGATATAGGTAAAGGCCTCCACCCACCGGACGCATGTGCTGCGCTTGTGCTGCGCGTGTGCTGCGCTGCAGCTGCGCGGGTGCTGCACGTGTGCCGCGTTCGATGTGTGTTTGAAGTGTAGTTTCAATGCTTTACAACTTGCGCGTGTGCTGCGCTGCAGCTGCGCGGGTGCTGCGCTTGTGCCGCGTTCGATGTGTGTTTGAAGTGTAGTTTCAATGCTTTACAACTTGCGCGTGTGCCGCGCAGCACACGCGCAGCACACGCGTCCGGTGGGTGGAGGCCTTTAGGCTGGCAGCTTCCTCGCTCAACGCAATAGTATTGCAATACTGCGGGGAAATACTACCAGATCTTCGGCACCATGCGGCGGGGAGACCCCTTATTCTAGTTATAAGTAGTTTCATTAATTCAAACTTTTAGTGATAAATCGGTGTATAATAGTATTTTTTTGTTTATTTAGTAAAATATTATAGACTTTGAATACCTAACACCATACATGTTACGTGGGTTTATTGTTAAAACACGTAAAATATAAAAAAATACATTAAGTGCATTAAAAATAACACAAAAACTAGATTAAAAAAACTAAAACTAACTTAAAAATAACCAACTAAAAACTAAAAAAATCTAGGACCCTTTGAAAACTGTTTAATACAGGGTTGCCATTTTATGCGTATCAGTATTCAAATTATTTATAACAACGGAATTACTTTAATGGAATTTATTTCAGTAGGTATCATAAATTCCAACCCATTGAATTACAAAAAAGCAATAACATTTGAAAATTAGGTAAAAGGGCTTTGTGTTATTAAATGAAAGAAATCTTGGTCTTTTATTTGTACATTTTTGCAAGAAATGAATGGCGCAAAGGTTTTAACTCTAAAGTGCTTTCAATGTAATCGAATTCCTTTGTGTGAAAATACTTTAGGAAAAATTCCGCGCAATATGTAACGTATGTCGATCGTAAGTACTTACGGAAGCTGGAAGGTAGGTATTTGAAGCGATCCATCCTTCGTAAGCTGGTTTTACAACAGTCTGGAGTGGTTATGTTCTATCAGAAAACAATTAATCTGGTAAAAATTCTGCAACCTTTTTGTTAGACGGTTGAGTTTAATTCATAGCAGACCGCGGCATATCAGAGAGGCAATACGCGTACCGCGCGGGCCGTGCGACAACAGACCTGACCCCCTAGCACATTAAGTTTTAAGTCGGACATAAAGCATTTGTCCCTCTTGTACTCGCATGTTTGCCAGAATGGTGCGTGAAGTCAGGTATGGCGCGTCGTGAGTGCGCGCGAAGCGGGGTTACGCGTGAAGCTATTGTGCTGCGACCTCTCGCACGCATTCGACACCGCCGATCACGCTCTTATCGCAGATAAGCTCCATTTTCATGGAATACGCGGACCTGTACTCTCCCTGTTCTGGTCGTTCATGGCGAATAGAGCACAAGTCGTGGTGGGGGAAGCGGGACAGGTCAAGTCAACGGAGATGCAGAATATACTAGGTGTTCCGCAGGGCTCGTGCCTGTCCAACTCGCTGTTCAGTCTGCTACTAAACGACCTACCCACTGCTGTCACTGGCGTTGATATTTTTATGTAAGTACGCCGACGATGTGGCCGCGGTTATAACGCCCCCCTCAGACGCCATGCTGGAGCATAATCTGGACTCAGTGGGGTCATCGTCAAATTTAGGTTCGCGTCTTTAATGTGGACATTATAAAAGATAAGGGCTACGAAGCCTAATTTTTGTTTGGACTCTTAATCCGCATAAACAGCGTCTCCACTTCTGTATTACTATCCGATAAAAACCTAATTTATATGCACGTGAGCTCTTAATTATTGACCACAGGAGAGACGAATTTTGCTTATACAGTGTGATCGGGTGAACCCAGTGTATAAACGAAATTCGTCTCTCCAAGTCTGTACGGTCTCCAAGTCTACATACTGGGCCCGACAGTGTACAATAGGCTACTTCAATATACCAGAATTACCAGAGGAGCAGCTACCACCGCGACATTTAGAATTAGGCTACGCAATTGGCTGCTTGATTTAACCTTGTACAGCGTGGGAGACTTTTTTGAGTTACAATGCACATAAATAAAACATAATGTGATAAATTGCTATAGACATGGATCGGATAATGAATCGATTAATTTAATATTACATCATGCAAAAACAGTAATCTATAGTTAGACAATGTAAATTACCTACGAGTATACGACATGTAACATTGGTGTTATCAATAAATAATTGCATATGTATTTTGTATAAGGACCAGTTTTTATCCTCTGCAGAAGCGAGAGTACTTCTAAACAGCTACTTTAAAAATATTTAATAGTTGTTTTTCTGTGACATGACGCACCAACATTTTTGAAAATGTTATTATATCCCTTCAGCTGTGGTTAAAGACCATGGCCACTTACCCACGTCCGTGGCACCTTCTGAGGGACGCTCCACCGACAATGTTTGTGGAGTGAAGTGATTAGTTAAAATTAAATTAAATTTTTACATAATCACCTCTTCCAACCACCATGCAACCATGGGCTTTAAACCAAACAAATTTGGTTGGAATAGCATCTTGATTATATATCCTTTCAATTTGAATTCATCATCCTCCTAGCGTTATTCCCGGTAATGCCCCTAAAGGAGCCCTTGGTCCGCTTTTGACACCTAATCCCAAGATTTGGCATAGGCACTAGTTTTACGAAAGCGACTGCCATCTGACCTTTCAATCTGACCTTTCTGATCCTTTCAATTTAAATTACAATATTAATACTAGTTAAACAAAAAACATGTAAAACCGCCCAATACGCACGTAGTGGTTTGTTGGGATGCAACTTTTTGCAGGCCAACAAACCGTTACTACTACTACTATTTATTTAATTTACTTCAATTTAATTTTATATATTTTTTGTATTTTAGCTTTTATTAATTTTTGTGTTGTTTTTGTTTGTTACTTTCCGTGTCCTCACCAAATGGACCCTGCGGAAGACCAGCGCTGGCTGCAAAGCTAGCAACATGCTGAGCTGGGTCCAAATCGTGGCAAAAATGTGTTTTTTTTATTTTTAAATATTTCTTTTATAATCGATGTTGTGTTTGTCACGAATAAATGTTTTGATTGATTGATAAAAAATGATATATTAAAACAATGAATATCAACACAATTTCGAAAAAAAAAGGATTGCTTGGTATACAGGGTGTCCCAGAATTTGACGTCAAACCATTAACGGATGATAGACCAAGTTATAACAGTTATCATAAAAATACAAAAAAAAATCCAACTCATGTTCTTTAAAAATTATGGTCACTTTAAAAATTCACAAAAAATCCACGCCCTGTAACGGTTCTTTAACTTCTGAAGTGCGGAATATGGCATCACAAAACCTGGAAAAGAAGATAATTGTCGAAGCTGCAGAGGAAATACCACCATTATCTCCTATTTTTGAAAAAATATGTCCTAGTCAAAATATTGAACCTGATTATTACATGATCCCATCCATATCTTCTTTGCCGTCCTTGCCTTCTGTTGAACCAACAACACCTGATTCATCTTGCTTTTCTAAACCAAAAAGACAGAAATGTCAAACAGTGTCCACAAATAAGAAATTGCAATACACCATAAAATATGAATTACCAAACCAAACTTTTACGCGTCGTAAATCTGCTAAACTTCACCCATTTAGCCGTTGTCAAATTTGTCACCATCTTCGTCCAGGCCTGTGCTGAAAACAAAATCTCGTAACACCAGATCAAAAAAAATGCTACTGTTACTACAAAAAAAAGTGAAGAAAATAAAAAAACTTACCTTGAATTATGCATGGAAAAAGGCAGTTTTCAACCAATTTGCAGTTTTTGAGAACAACGATATAGACTATGAAGACATCGCTGATATTGATTCAGCAATGGATCTGTTTTTTCTTTTCTTCTCACCAGATATTTTGACAGATATAGTTGAACAGACCAACGCCTATGCCATGTACAAAAATTGAAGATCTATAAATTTGAGATTGGAAGAACTGCGAGACTTTTTGGCCATTCTCATTATTATGGGAATAGTAGAAATGCCATCGTATTGTGACTACTGGAGCAAGAAATTTCGATATCCAATCGAAACGTTTTCGACAAGTTCGGCGATACTTACATTTTACCGACGCATCAATGGATAGCCCTGATAGGTACTACAAAGTTCGGCCTTTACTGGAAAAAATTCGAGCTAACTGCTTAGCTCAAGAACGCGGGAACAAATTCAGTATTGGCAAGATGATGGTGCCCTATAAGGGGAAAAAAGTTGGAAACCGTCGTCAATACATGAAGGACAAGCCAAAAAAATGGGGCTTTTAGAATTATGTCAGAGCTGGAGTTTCAGGCATAATATATGATATTGTCTTCTACGGTGGTGAAGACACATTTCGTTTTCATAAATTCACGCAAAAAGAAGCTTCGATTGGGTTTGGAGCCCAAATTGTTATCGCTTTATGCAAAAGCATAAAACACAAGCCAGCCTCTGTGTATTGCGACACTTTCTTTTTATCGCCGGAGCTCTTCTATGTTATAAAACAAGACTATGGAATCTATGGGTTAGGCACAATAAGAGGTAATAGGATAAGAGGTGCTGAAAAAGTATTTCCCACAGACAAGGAGATGAAAAAAAAACCTCGTGGGAACTACGCACAGGTAGGTTAGTGGTCGAAAGCTAGCCATCGTGAAATGGTGTGACAATAAGGTGGTGACTTTTGTTAGCTCTTCTACTGGTATTGAACCCGTTGAGAAGATAAAGCTTTATCGCAAAAACGCCAAATAAAAAGTTAACGTAGACTGTCCTCAAGTTGTAAAAGAGTATAATAAGCACATGGGTGGTGTAGACCTTGCCGATATGCTTATCTCTCTGTACAAAATACCGTTCAAGTGTCGCCGGTGGTATATGCCCATTTTTGTGCAAATGCTTGATATTTGCATTAATAATGCGTGGATTTTAGGCCGTCACAAAAAAGCAACTTCTGGAGCCATTCCCTTGAAAACTATATCACGGGCTTCTTCAGACTAACCAATCAACAGAACGTGCGAAAAATGATGTCTATGAAACAACAAAACCCGTCCAGACCAAGACCTGTTGATTCAGTCAGATACGATGAAGTTGGACACTTCTCTTCAGTTCAGACAGAGGGACGATGTTGTCTTTGTTCCAAAAATACAACCGTTTTTTGTATAAAATGCAAGTTTCACATGTGCTTCGTGACCGGAAAGAATCCCAGAAACTGTTATTTAGCTTTCCATACTAAATAGTACCTAATTATTTGTACTCACTAGATTTTGTTCAATATTTTTTTTTATGCATGTCTGTGTTTGGTATTATTATTATTACTTTGGTTTCCATGTGGAACACTGCCAATTATGTAATTGGCAGTGTTCGTCAGAGTGAACATCAATTTTCTGAAAAACTGTAAAAACTATTTTTTTTGATATATTTTTACCGAGGGTTCATATGACCCTTCAAACCTATTTTTACAAAAAAAAAAATTTTTTGTTAAATTACCATTCTCTGCCAAATAAAGAGGTAATGAATCATCCGACAAGTAAAAATACGCGATTTAAAATTACTTCTAATGACCATTCCACGAACTGAATTGTCGACGAAATGAAACATGAAACATTGACTTTGAAGTGAAATTCGACGAAGTGAGTGTCGACAATTTGATGATAAACCGAGTTAGTTTCATCCGCTACGAAAATAGGTGACCTTGGCGTATGTATTATCCTTGCAATCATTACTCGTAGAGTAAATACATCTGAATGTCTGTTTAATTAAACCAGCTAGAAGTGCTGGCTTACACCAGCTGGCTTGACCCAGGCGGGTCAAGCTGCCTCGTGTCACCAAGTTATCGTGTCACCAGTTTATTACCAAGGTCACCTGAGCTTGGTAATAAGTAGTGCATAATCGAGGCAAGATCCTTTTGGTGTTTAGGTATTTTGGGACTCAGGTAATCAGACATTGGGCAATTTTAAATTTAGATTTACATGAAAATAAGTGCTTTCGACATTAGGTTGTATTGCGTAAAATGGTAATTTGAGTTTATTTACGTTCAATGAACCGAAATGTGCAAAATACGTTAACACCCAGGTTAGTTTAGGCTATTTCCGAGTGGTAGGAGGAAAAACATGACGGTACGCACAAAGTTTTACCTCCACACCCTCTGCAGTAGAAATGTGTTTTTTTGGCGTACACAACGCATTGCTACAACGGCTATAGCGGACTTATCCGGCCTCGTTGATGCGTTCAAAAATCTGAGGCAGATGTCTGTCGGTCACGAATGGAACTGGCGGTTGTGCACGCATATATTTGTTGTGACGATGCAACAACTGAGCCACCAGAGAATTTCTAAAATTTCGATTACTCATTTGTTGGCTCGCCTTGGTCATTACATCAGTACACTGACATTTAATAATCGCCGAAATAAAATATTGTACCATATGACTGTCCGTTTACGCTCTATTGGGGTACATTGCTAACAACTGGTCCTTCTCGTCAACCCCGCCCATGCAGACATTGTAATCCATAATCAGAGCAGGTTTGATTTTGTCACCGCAGTTCACAGTCGTAAGGCATGTCGAGTCAGGTATGTCGACACACTATTATATCCACATCACCTGATGTGCAGCATGCTTACCTGGCTGACAGATATGTCTCCTACTAATTTCTTTCCTTGGTGTGAGTGGTGTGCGTTTGCTTACTTTCTTTTATTTTGCAACCTCACAGCAAAAAATACCTGGCCACTGTGATAGAATTCTTGCACTTGTGCCAAGAAGAGGTGCTTCTTCGGACGGAAGTGGAATGTCTGATAGTGAAAAAGAACTGCATGTGTCTTCCGACAGTTCATCACCGGCACCATCAATATGTTCCTCTCTTTTCAACTTAAATATTGAAGAACATTCTGATTACGATTTTGATGATGAGAGAAACATTAATGAGATTGGTACTAATCCCACCTATTTCAACGATAAAAATCATCATGAAAATAACACGTCTGAATCACACCGGCTCAAACCTGAAAGAAATGAAACTATGGATGTCCAAGAAAAAAATAAACAAATACCCACCATAAATCTTCATGAATTTTACAGAATGATACCTAATCGATCTAAAACACCAAATAAAATGCAAATTGAATATAGCTCAGAAAACAAAAAGGTTATTGAAACACAAACAAAAACTTCTGAAGTGATATGGTGTGATATGGTTTCACAAAACCTGGAATAGAAGCTTATTGTCTGCACAGGAAATACCACCATTATCTCCTATTTTTGAAAAAATATGTCCTAGTTAAAATATTGAACCTGATTATTACATGATCCCATCCATATCTTCTTTGCCGTCCTTGCCTTCTGTTGAACCAACAACACCTGATTCATATTGCTTTTCTAAACCAAAAAGACAGAAACGTCAAACAGTGTCGACAAATAAAAAATTGCAAGACACCAGAAAAGATGAATTACCAAACCAATCTTTTACGCGTCGTAAATCTGCTGCGAAGAGAACTTCACCCATTTCGCCATTGTCAAATTCGTCCCCATCTTCGTCCAGGCCTGTGCTGAAAGCAAAATCTCGTAACACCAGATCAAAAAACATGCTACTGTTACTACAAAAAAAGTGAAGAAAATAAAAAAAACTGACCTTGAATTATGCATGGAAAAAGGCAGTTTTCAACCACTTTGCAGTTTTTGAGAACAACGATGAAGACTATGAAGACATCGCTGATATTGATTCAGCATTGGATCTGTTTTTTCTTTTCTTCTCACCAGATATTTTGACAGATATAGTTGAACAGACCAACGCCTATGCCATGTACAAAAATGGAAGATCTATAAAATTGGGATTGGAAGAACTGCGAGACTTTTTGGCCATTTTCATTATTATGGGAATAGTAGAAATGCCATCGTATTATGACTACTGGAGCAAGAAATTTCGATATCCAATGGTAGCGGACATCATGACACTGAAACCTTTTTAACAAGTTCGGCGATACTAACATTTTACTGACGCATCAATGGATAGCCCTGATAAGTACTACAAAGTTCGGCCTTTACTGGAAAAAAATCGAGGTACCTGCTTAGCTCAAGAACGCGGCAAAAAATTCAGTATTGACGAGATGATGGTGCCCTATAAGGAGAAAAAAGCGGGAAACCGTCGTCAATACATAAAGGACAAGCCAAACAAATGAGGCTTTTCGAATTATGTCAGAGCTGGAGTTTCAGTCATAATATATGATTTTGTCTTGTACGGTGGTGATGACATATTTCGTTTTCGAATTTAAACTTTCGTGAGACATATTGCGATGCAGGCGCGTCTCATTTCATTCGCTTCGACATGGCGAGATTGCTGGTACGGGAGAAAGGTTATGTGCCACGCAAGATTCGTGAGGCGATTGAGACTGGGCGCCGCCCAAATTTTAATCGTGATGGGGGCTGGATGTTACCGCCAGCTTGGAAAACTATCATTCCTAAATTGAAGTGGACAGCGTGTAGTGACAATCCCGTGGACACAGTGAGCTCAGTGTGCGTATCGTCTCTCGGAGGAGATGACCTCCTGCCGCAATCTCACATAACTGCTCCAGCGCTGGACGCTCCCCCTCCCCCTGCCCTGTCGGCGCGTGCGACACGCGCCGCTCGACGTGAGGAGTGGGCGCGGGCAGTGTTACGAGCGACACCGCCGCGAGAACACTCATCCTGAAGAAGAACTCCCGAAGAGTTCGAAACATGTCGCCCGGAGTGACATTGAATACGTGAGTTGAACCGTGTGATTAGAAGTTTTATTATATTTCGTTTTCATAAATTCACGCAAAAAGAAGCTTCGATTGGGTTTGGAGCCCAAATTGTTATCGCTTTATGCAAAAGCATAAAACACAAGCCAGCCCCTGTGTATTGCGACAATTTCTTTTCATCGCCGGAGCTCTTCTATGTTTTACGACAAGACTATGGAATCTATGGGTTAGGCACAATAAGAGGTAATCGGATAAGAGGTGCTGAAAAAGTACTGCCCACAGACAAGGAGATGAAAAAAAAACCTCGTGGGAACTACGTACAGGTAGTTAGTGATCGTGAAATGGTGTGGCAATAAGGTGGTGACTTTTTTAGCTCTTCTACTGGTATTGAACCAGTTGAGAAGCAGATGTCTGTCGGTCAAGAATGGAACTGGCGGTTGTGCACGCATATATTTGTTGTGACGATGCAACAACTGAGCCACCAGAGAATTTCTAAAATTTCGATGACTCATTTGTTGGCACGCCTTGGTCATTACATCAGTACACTGACATTTAATAATCGCCTGAATAAAATATTGTACCATATGACTGTTCGTTTACGCTCTATTGGGGTACATTGCTAACAACTGGTCCTTCTCGTCAACCCCGCCCATGCAGACATTGTAATCCATAATCAGAGCAGGTTTGATTTTGTCACCGCAGTTCACAGTCGTAAGGCATGTCGAGTCAGGTATGTCGACACACTATTATATCCACATCACCTGATGTGCAGCCTGCTTACCTGGCCGACAGGTATGTCTCGGTTTTGTAAATTGGAGAATTCCGAGGGAACTAACTGGCGGTTGGTTCGTAGGGTGCCTAGAAGTTTTAACTCCCTTGCTAGAGCGGGAGGATTATAATAATTGTCCATCCAAACTAACAGTGCCCTCTATACCATAGTCCACGGAGCAGTCTGAGCACCAGAGTAGGATTTTTTCCAGATATCGGACTACTATCAAATGACATTCCGAACATAAATTACGACACTTGTGTGTTATGGTTACATTCCGATTTAGTCACGTTGGCACCTTGCAGCAATAAGATAAATGCATGAACATGGTGCATTCTTAAATTAACCGGGTTGTACAGAATGTACAGCTTTTTTGTAATTCTCGGCAAATAGATTCTTACTCGACTAAACAAATTAATTCATTTTGTTAATTAAATGACTATTTCTTTTAGGATATAATATAGAAACGTTTAATTTAGTAAAACTATTCTCTTATGATAGCATTTAACATGAATTAATAAAGATAACATTTTAAAACGATAGTATTTTATTTTATTTTGTATTGGTTGTTTAGAGATTTCATTAACACATCCGCGCGCACTGCGCAAATGTCAGGAAAAATAAACTGTTGCGCGCCATTATAGGTAATTATAGCTATTTTGACATCCTTTAGGATGGGTTTTGTTTGGTTTCGGTTGCAGTAGAACGAGACGGGGGACTTGGTCAACCATACTACAATAAACGAGCCTGAGGTAGAAAATGTTCATCGTTTAACGCCTTATTAGAGAACTATTTTTAATCGATTCAATAGGAATATCAAAAAATGAAGCCCGCAGTGCTGACGACGAGCGCGCCATACAAGTTGTCGAGTGCACAGCGCAGCGTGTGGAGGGAGGCCGTTTTGAGGTAGGTTTGTTGTGGAAGTGTGTTTTTTTTAGATATTTTTAGATATCCCCGATAGTTACAAGTTAACTTATTCTAGATTTCTCAGTTTAGAGAAAAAGAGGCTGAAAGAGCCCTGCTATGCCGAACGCTATCGCCATAATATACATGACATGTTGTCAAAGGGATACGCCGAACCATGCTTGACACGTCCCGATTCGAGGTCCTCTTTGGTATAGTTAAAATTATTTAAACTAAGCTCATGAATGGCCATTGTCCTGAGCTCATGAATAGCCTTTGTTTGCGGTCGACACTTGCAAATACAATGCACATTTAATGTGGCGCTAACCTTTTTCTTGCAAAAAATGGCACGCGTCCGACCACAGTCGTATTGTTAGACTTGAATGCTATTGTTCTGAATATAAGAAGTCAGTGGTCTTCTGCCACAAACAAAGGCTATTCATGAGCTCAGGACAATGGCCATTCATGAGCTTAGTTTAAATAATTTTAACTATACTTGCCGCTTTTTGGCGATACTAAATTGCGGACGCAGCCGCCTTATCTTACGGCGTATAACATATATAAAAATCATTGAAATCGACGCCGGACAGTTGTTTCCTTATAAATCATATTTCTGCGTCTTAAATGTAGTTGAATTAAATGGTTATGTAATAGTGCTATTAAATAATTATTAGGTATGTGAAATAATATTTCGCGAAATCAAAGTCTGTTATACAAAATTCTACAGAAAATAATCTATGACAATAATTCAAAATGACTTTTCTGCATGATGATGTTTCAATGTATTGAAACTATGGGAAACATTAACTGCCAAAACAAAATTCTGTACGAAAGAAGTCTGCGAAATAAAAACTGTTCGTTTTTATAGTATTAGTATTATAAATATGGCTTTGCCCGCGTATTGCAAACAACGGAGACAAACCCGCGCAAAAAAATATAGCGTTTAACCATTCAGATAGCATATTTGACACGCAGGTGGAAAATTTTATTATATTGGATAAGCGGTACCGGAGATCACCCAAAACATACATACTTTAGATCTAATATTAATATAGATTATAGACAATGTCGTCAACAAAAATAGCTATCCTCTGTAAATCAGTTCTGCACGAATAATATGCTTAGTTGCAATTGAACAAAACTGTTCGACGCTTCTTGGAAACAGTATTAATTAACCTGTCATTGGATATCGCCGTCTCACATTTAATAACTGTCAGTTTCGTAATTCCAGCTGTACCTTACGTTGCATTTTAAAGCCGGTACCTACGGTACACTATCACGTAGAATCGTATGGTCGTTTGCTACTGTAACGGTTGTTACTAATCGATGGTTATTTATAAATGACAAAACAATTAATACAATCATAAATTTAATTGACTTTCTTGCTTTGTTTATTAAATAGTAATAAAAAATAGTGAATATTCTCGAAACAGTGTTCTCGTTTGAAAAAAGCTTTCAAAAAAACTATCAATGGAAATATACCAACCCATGTCATAAAACATCATACGGCGATATCTTATAAATTATAATACCTATAAACTCTCTGAAGCAATTTTGGTAGGTAACATATAGGTACCATAGCATATAAATACCGGCTGTCCCAAAAGTCTACGTCAAGCCGCAAACGGGTGACAGATAGCCCGTCGTAGCCATAATAGTTATAAAATAGCAAGAAAGTCCAATTGTATTTAGAAAAAAACATTCCTTGGCGGTGCACCATCATTTTGATAGTGTTATATTCTCGCCCTACTCGCTTAGTTAGTACAGTTATTAGTTATACAGGCATAACTTGGCTCAACATCTCAAGGTAGGTACGTGGCATTAAATCTCCCTTCTATTGAATAGGGCCCGACGTCAACATCGTTTACGATTCCAGCCCAAGAGTTTTGGAGAATCACAATGTTCACTATGCATGTTGAACAGTGCAGAACGAGTATACTTATGTACAAACATTCATCCGATCCGCCCGATAGTAAATTGTACAACCGGGTGCATAAAAGGAGCTCACCGGTGGGGCGGATATAAATGTCTCAGGTAAAATGGCTAATTTATGTCCGAGATTTACGCACTGCTTTTCACTTCGATTGCGAGAAAATAACAAATATCTGCAAAATTTATTTGCTCATTCCCGACAGTTAACTTTTCAAAGTTTTTATGTTACATTTTCGTGTGATATCAGACTAAGGTATTTGATACTATGTAACAAAACGTTTTTTCGACATTTGTATGGTTTTTTTTATTTTTTAGTATATTAGATTCGTACCGACAGCGAGAGGTAGGGTTTTTAAAATGAAAAAATATGGTGCATGAGGCACCACTGTGCTTCTAATGGTTAGCTAGATATTGATGCTTTAAAATCACCGTGCCATACCAATGTCGTCATCCCCATACAAATGTCGACAGCGCTATACAAAAGTCGATATAATGCCATACAAATGTCGATTCTGCCATATAAATGTCGATAGTGGCATAAAAATGTCGACGAGTGCCATCAAAATGTCGATTTTGCCATACAATTGTTGAAACAGCTTAAAATATTTGTACAATAAGAAAGTCACTATTTCGATATAGTATCTCCGGTTTATGGTTTATGATGGTCGTTATATTGTACTATTACTTATTCTGTGATTATATTCCAAAATAATAAAAATCACTTAGATTTTGTTTTGAATCGACATGTGTATGGCCACGTTCGACATTTGTATGACCAATAAAGCCGTACAAATGTCGCCATACAAATGTCAACATGAATGTTTTTTGGCGATCCTACGTAGGTATACTATAAATTGAATTCACTAATTAGTTAAACACGAAACTATTACCCCATATTGCTAACCTTTGTTATGAAAGACACATTTTTATTTCAATCGTATATTAATACGAGTATATAAACGCCCATACAAATGTCGTGATAGCCGTACCAAAATACATCGTATCTAGAAAACCTGTTTCCTGCTTCGAAAATACCGGCTCTGCGTCCACTCCCGTTGCTGGTTTAAGCTCAACTAACCTGTCTATCGTATCGTAAAGTAAATGTAACGGTGGGATACTAAAAAAACAGATTTTAAGGGTTTTGAGCTTGAGTCCTAATAAATGGGTCTCGCGTGGGACAACTACAAAAATACTTCACTGGTTTTAATTATTCACCCATTAAATTTGCAAGATATAAAAATGAATACGCTAATAAATCTTCTTTATAACAGTACAAGTTGTTTATTTATACGTTGCCGTAGTCTATAGTTATGAATTTTTGTTTGAGCAAAACCGCAAGTGGGACACGCAAAAAAGCTGTAGATTTCGCTGTTTTACGATTTCAAATAGATTTTTTTTTTCAGAATCAATGAATATTTAAGGTATTGGTATATATATTTTAAGTACTTTATAACACAAGGAATACAAATATATATGAATCAATACTCCATGTTAATCTGACTTGAAATTATGGCCGTGGGACAGCAAAAACAGCTCGTTTGAAAATTGACCCGTGTATGGTACTATGTTTCAATAGATTTTAATATAATAAATGAATTATATTTTACCTGGTTTAACTAGTTACTAATAAAATTAACGGATATTAAATTGATTAAAGCACATATATACATACATACGAAGTTTTAGCGTACGTGACTGATAGGCCCGAACATGAAAATGCAAATAAAAAAAATATTATTACACGGCTGAACATTTATATACAACGTGTTAATAAAATAACGCAAAACCTGAAAACAGTTTGTTCAGAATCGACAGTAGAATGTGAAAAAATACCTTTGTATGATGCGTTGGCCTGGCCAAAATTAAATCGTGACAAAAAATAGTACATTATTGTCGAAGCAAGGGAAGTAGGCAATTGCTGGCTGAGTATTAATTTTAAACGGACGACCTTGGGAGACCGTTTAATTTAATACGAAGCCAGTAAATGCCCTTCCAGCTGAGACAAATATAGTGCTTTTCTCAAAAATTGTGCAAGAAAACAAAAATGTATTTTCTGAAAATGATAAGGCATGCATTTCTTCTCGCCGCTTCAAGAAATTGTCGTACGCCTTCCGATATCTGTCTTTTGGCTTTGCAAATTACCAAGAAATTACACTTAAACAAATAATCAATAACTGAGCTTGCAGCTTCTTTTAAATCTGGAATCATTTACACGTCAATTTTCTATGTATTCCGTAAAAAGAATTAGCCACTGTATGTTAAAACAGAATATTTTTTGCATTGCCGCCTTTTATTTTTTTTAATAATAAGTTGGAAGTGTATTTTTCTTCCCAAAGCGCCATAAGTTATTTGAGACAGCTAAAAAGTCGCGATGAGTCACAGCTACTGATCTTCCGTTTTGGCTGTTTAGGTTCTATGCCTTTTATTTATATGGCGGTTTCAACTTTTTAAAAAGTTTGTACCACGACAAATAAGGGAATTTGTATGCAACATTGAACTCGAGCAAAATCGAGCCGGCAAGGTTTTTTATTTTTTAAATGTTGACTAACCATAAACTATGCACTTCACGTCCTGATTTTTTACCAATAAAGTCAACATTGCTGATGATTTTTGAGAAAAACCATTTTTTTCACATTTTATCTCGATTCTTAAATACTGTTTTCAGGTTTTGCGTTATTTTATTAACACTTTGTATACATACTAACAAATATTGTTTTAAAACTGTCATAAATATTATCGTCACATATATTATGTAAGTTCAAATATTTTTATTTTCCCAGCTTCGTCGCGTCGGGGGACCGCT
This sequence comes from Epinotia demarniana, assembly GCA_945867215.1. Lineage (NCBI taxonomy): Eukaryota > Metazoa > Arthropoda > Insecta > Lepidoptera > Tortricidae > Epinotia > Epinotia demarniana. The sequence goes on along the minus strand of OX244259.1, from coordinate 30,923,835 downwards.
TGTATAAATGTGGTCTTAGGTCAAGCAAATTAATAAAATCAGGGGAAATAATTCGTGTAGTTTTGTAAATTGGGATAGCTATTCCTTGTGGTGTCCAGATCAACATACTAAAAGTCCTCGAGGGTGGGGGTGATTTTTGCTCATATCTCGAATATCTGAACGAATAGCATTATGATTACTTCTGACAAAAGTTTCTCCATAGAATTTCCTAAAACAAAATTGGTCATATTTATTTTTACTCTACGATCAATACTTTAGGAGCTACAGGGTTTTTACCCGCCGACATACCATACCACTGAACGACGTTTCTCGTTCTCCCCGTACGTAAAGTAATACGTGCTTAAAGTAGAAAAAAATCAATCCAAGCCATGAACTGGATCCAATTGCATTGTCGTGTTTGATGGCTACGATGACGCAGACAGAACTAAAGCAACCGAAAAAAAAGAGGACAAGCAACAAAAACGTCTGTTGACATAAATTATGTTATTGCAATGAAAGTCACTGTTCAACAACAGCATTTTCATTCAAATGCAAGAAACAAGTCCCGACTTATAGAAATTCTGTCAGAAAAATTGCAGGGTGAGGGAATCGAAACACGAGTGGCTCCTAATTATACGTATTGACTGTACAATTATAAGGAGTGCCATTGAGAAAGCGGCAAACCATCCTGTGGTTGCTGTTGTTCGGGAAGACGTGGATTTAGTAGTTCTTCAAACGGCTCTATCACCACCAGAGAAGCAAATATTCCTAGTCAAGCCAGGAAAAGGGAAAGTGGAAACCGAGACATTTGCATCACAAGAACTCAATAACTTTCATATTCTTGTTCTATTCTTTTCCTACATAGTTTTAGCGGCTGGTAGCTAAACTAACTGCTGAGGTACACTACCTCAGCAGTTTATAGGATAGGCAAAGTGTCAATTATTAAATTGTTTGGGAAAAAAACCAATGATCAAGGAAAATAGTATCCAATTTCTATGACCCAACATTGGCACCGGAAGCCATAGCAAAATCAAGAAAAAGGATGTTTTTGACGATATGTCGTGCGCCCACTACTCAGCTTGATCGTAACAGACATCGATACTCGCTTTTTGTTAAATCCGCACCATGCCTCCTGAAATGTGGGTTGGAAGCGAAGAGCTGATGGAGCCAATTACCACTACTGATCCTCCAGCTCCTGACACAGTGCTGAATTCGATTTTTGGGCCCTGCAAAAGTGGTGGCATTGGAAATTGCGGATGTCGAAAGGCCGGTATTTCATGCAGTCAAATATGCATCGGATGCTTGGGTTCATGTACAAACAGTGTACCCTGTACATTTTCTAGAAAGAGAAGACGAAGATTACGATGTTGAAGACCATGAGTAAAATAATAAAGACGATCCGATATGTTTTATTCTATTCTTGAATAAATATTTCACAACCATTATTAATATTTCATAGTCTTTGTGATCTTAAACATCCTGTAGCTCCCAAAGTATTGCTCGTAGAGTAAAAATAAATATGACCCATATTGTAGGAAAGTTATGTAGAAACTTTCGTCAGGGGTAATTACAATGTTATTCGTACAGATATTTGAGATATGTGCAAAAATTTGAAAAAAGATACCTTCAACCCCCCTTTCCACCCTCAGCACAGCCCCCACCCTCGAGGAATTTTAGTATGTTTATCTGGACACCAAAAGGTATAATTGTACCAATTTATAAAACTTTTCAAATTAATTCCCCTGATTGCCCATATTCGGCTTATTTTTCTTGGACTATCTAAGGTACTGTTACGTCCACGGGGTGGGTAACGTGATAGAAAATACACGAATTGATCACTAATTAAAAGGAATGCAAACTTTATTACAAAATTACTAATTAACAAGGCTTACTTAATAAATCACTTCACTATGACACACTTTTCACTTGCTTCGCTTTGAGATTCGCTCTGTTCGCAGTTTAATTCCAAACTCCCCCTCCACTGCGTTGGCATGCGGCTTATATACCCGGAGACCTTTGCACTAGAACATTCCGGAGAAATCTTGAAAAATCGGTCCAAGGTCCAATTCTAGGAACGGCGACCCCTCGATTCGTGAATGTTCCAGAGCGTCTAGATTGTTCGATGCTCGTTCGACCCGAATATGCTGTCCCTTTCTAGTTGTCTCTTTTACACACTTCTCGAACCTTCTCAATCTAGATCTCTCTCTCTAATAGTGCTGTCTCCTTCACACACTTCTCGAACCTTCTCAATCTAGATGTCTCTCTCTAATAGTGCTGTCTCCTTCACTCCTTCGAGAAATTTCGCCATATACTGAAGTGTACTTCAAAGGCCCATAAGGGGTCCTGAAAACGCCTGAAAACGGGTTTTCAGGTTATTGCGCCATCTGATAGAGGCTGTCCTGAAACGGACTGAAAACATGTTTCAGGCGCCTGAAAACAACGGCAACTAGGGTGAATTTTCAATCTTCTAGTATGTCGAAGAGCCACCTCTGAAACGACCTGAAATCACTTTTCAGCCTGCTGAAAACGCTTCTAAAGCATAGAAAATCAAGTTTGAAGTTTATACTACCGGCGCAACACTACCCCCTCCTAAGACATGCTCGTCCCGAGCATCATTGTTTCCGTGGTACTTCGCCAGTCGGTCAACATGAACAACCTTGCAGGGACCACGTGGATTTCGCTGTATCCGATATGTGACGTCATTGATTCTTGTGACTACCCTATATGGCCCTTCCCAATTTGGGGACAGTTTTGGAGATTTTCCCTTTTTCCGCATCGGGTTATGTAGCCACACCCAAGAACCTTCCTCGAATCCAATTTGGTTAGCCTTCCTATCGTATCGGGTCTTCATTCTCGTTCTAGCTTGAAGCCCGTGTTCACGAACAAGACTGTGAACGTCAGCAATCCGATCCCCTAAATCACTTGCATACTCTGTGATAGATTTTGGAGCATCAGGAGGACGTCCAGTTAAAAGATCTGCTGGTAAACGAAGCTCTCTTCCAAAATTCGCATATGCTGGAGTAACTGCCGTACTTTCATGGGTTGCTGACCTATATGACATCAAAAAGAGTGGAATATGCCGGTCCCAATCCTTTTGGTGACTCTCAACAACCTTGGCCAGATGTCTCTCCAGAGTCTGATTGAATCGCTCCACCATTCCATCCGATTGTGGGTGATATGCCGTAGTCCTCGTCTTATGCATCCCCATGATTCTACAAGTCTCTTGAAAAACCGCAGATTCAAAGTTCCTGCCTTGATCGCTGGGAATTTCCAGAGGTACTCCAAATCTACAAAAAACTTCATTTACTAACTTCTCTGCTATAGTGACTGCTTCCTGATTAGGGATGGCAAATGCTTCAGGCCATTTGGTGAAGTAATCCATCACGACAAGAATGTACTTGTTTCCGGAGTCAGATGTCGGGAACGGGCCTGCGACGTCTAGCGCAATTCTCTCCCAAGGTGCTCCAACATTGTACAGTTTGAGCGCTCCTCTACTACGGGTGTGCGGACCTTTAACTGCTGAACAGTTAACGCACTTCTTGCACCAGTTTTCGACATCTTCACGGCAGTGAATCCAATAAAATCGTTGTCGGATTTTCATTAAGGTTCTTTTCACTCCTAGGTGTCCACCAGAAGTACCGTCGTGAAAACTTCCCAAAACATCTTTCACTCTTTTCCTTGGAACGACTACTTGTAGGTGAGCATCCTTCCCATTCGCCGATTCCCATTTCCTGCATAGTACGCCATTATGCATAATCAAGCTGTCCCATTGTGCCCAATAGCTTTTCGTTACCGAACTCATCGTAGCTACTTCACACCATCTTGGTTTGGGTATTCCTGTATTAATCCAGTCAAAAATCGGCTTTACGTCAGGATCCTCTTGCTGAGCTAGTAGCATGACTTCATCACTCCACTCTTCGCTGACTGTGTCAGTTCTCAGCATCCTTAAACATTCCTTGGCCTCTTGTCTAAGACAATGCTTACAGTCGTCGGGACAAGGTCTTCGAGAAAGGACGTCTGCGTTTCCATGTGATTTCCCACTACGGTGGTCGATGGTAAGGTGACATGGTACTCCACCAATTTCTCCTTTAACAACCTTTCTCTGACTATTCCCGTCATTAGCCTGTGAGATCATAACTGGGACATTCCGACCACCAGCCAGCACTCGTCCCTTAGTCCCGGCTTTTACTCGTTTCCCTGTTTCGGCCCGGATGCCACAGTACCTGTTGCCCTTGCCACCGGAGTCAGATCTCGTTCTCCTGCCCCTTTTCGGGCAACTGGTCTGGATGTGGCCTCGTTCTCCACAATGGTAACATCGTGGCCCAAACTCACGATGTGGAGCAATCGGTTCCCTAAGAGATACTTCACGTACCCTATAAGGCCTTGACGGGTCCTGACGCACAGCTTCTACTTACAGGGCATGAGCCACCGCATCCTTCAGGCTCCCATGGTGCCCTAATCGCACTGCAGCCCGTACCTCCAAATCCCGTATTCCGTCAACGAAGGCCTGCACTAACGTAGTGTCCACAAAGGAGGCGGATGTACGTTGGTATGCCTTTCTGACCAACTTCTCAATTTCTAGGGCCCACTGCTGCAAGGTCTCGCTACGCCCCTGCGTCCTGTCCTTTAACTGAGCTCGGTACACGTGCTCCAGGTGCTTGTCACCGTAACAGGCCTCCAACGCCTCTAGAAGCCGGTCGTAAGTTTCCTCTTCTCCTAAGGCTTCTAATATGGTGAGAGCCTCGTCACGTAACGCTAAGGTTAGGGTTGTCCTGGCCTGCTCTTTACTCCAACCGTTAGCCTTGGAGACTGACTCGAATTGCCGCTTATAAGCTGTCCACGACGATGTGCCATCGAAGGGAGGTACCTTGAATCGTCCACCTCCCGATACAGGCACCTCGACTGCACAGGTACTCGTACCACTGGCCACTTTTATTTCGAGCTTCTGGAGGCGATTCTTGTAGGTGTCGACTTCCTCCTTAACTGTCCCAATGGTTTCTCTAACACCATGAAGTCCAGTTTCAAATTTAATGTCCAAGTCAATCAGTTTCTCCTGGACCTCACACATCTCGCGCTTCCATTCAGTCGCGGTATCATGTACTTCTCGAAGCAGTCTCGATTGTTCTTCTTGCTGTTCTTCCTGTTTGCGCAGCCCTTCTTCGATTTTTCGGGCCTGTTCCTGTTGTTGACGAGCTTGCTCTTGTTGTTGACGAGCTTGCTCTTTTAAGAAAACTTCTTGCTTTTCTTCCTGTTTGCGCAGCCCCTCTTCGATTTTTCGGGCCTGTTCCTGTTGTTGACGAGCTTGCTCTTGTTGTTGACGAGCTTGCTCTTGTTGTTGACGAGCTTGCTCTTTTAAGAGAACTAAGATGGCATTGACGTCCATCTCTTGCTTATATGGGGTCGGTGAGTCTGATGGACCAGCGCCCGACGCAGAGTCCTCACCTGCTGCAGCTCGGCTCCGGGTCTGCACTCCCTTCTGCTCGTTCTCACGTGATGTAGTCGACATTTTCTATCCCACTTCTGACACCAAATGTTACGTCCACGGGGTGGGTACCGTTATAGAAAATACACGAATTGATCACTAATTAAAAGGAATGCAAACTTTATTACAAAATTACTAATTAACAAGGCTTACTTAATAAATCACTTCACTATGACACACTTTTCACTTGCTTCGCTTTGAGATTCGCTCTGTTCGCAGTTTAATTCCAAACTCCCCCTCCACTGCGTTGGCATGCGGCTTATATACCCGGAGACCTATGCACTAGAACATTCCGGAGAAATCTTGAAAAATCGGTCCAAGGTCCAATTCTAGGAACGGCGACCCCTCGATTCGTGAATGTTCCAGAGCGTCTAGATTGTTCGATGCTCGTTCGACCCGAATATGCTGTCCCTTTCTAGTTGTCTCTTTCACACACTTCTCGAACCTTCTCAATCTAGATGTCTCTCTCTAATAGTGCTGTCTCCTTCACACACTTCTCGAACCTTCTCAATCTAGATGTCTCTCTCTAATAGTGCTGTCTCCTTCACTCCTTCGAGAAATTTCGCCATATACTGAAGTGTACTTCAAAGGCCCATAAGGGGTCCTGAAAACGCCTGAAAACGGGTTTTCAGGTTATTGCGCCATCTGATAGAGGCTGTCCTGAAACGGACTGAAAACTTGTTTCAGGCGCCTGAAAACAACGGCAACTGGGGTGAATTTTCAATCTTCTAGTATGTCGAAGAGCCACCTCTGAAACGGCCTGAAATCACTTTTCAGCCTGCTGAAAACGCTTCTAAAGCATAGAAAATCAAGTTTGAAGTTTATACTACCGGCGCAACGGTACTTATAGTTATTTAAGTGCAATATGTCCTACTGTTTATACAGCATGCAAAGAGAGTGGAACACTGACAAACATAATTAAACTAATATTGGTAAATATTAAAGGTACATGTATATTCACATATCAAGTAAGTAGGTAGTGTTAAGCATTTTCTTAAATTGGTTGATATTTAGGTAAGTCTTTGACAGATAAGTTAGATAGTTTGTTTAGTGATGCGCTTGATGATGACTTCGAATGATTTGCCTATTCGGATAATTAGCGATTACTAATATCAATATTCGAATTGGAAATTAGTCGTATACTAATGCTACTAATCGAATGATGACTACTAATTAGTTGCAACTAATCGTTGCTACTAGTACCAAACGATAACCACCGTAAGCGTGACTCTCCTTTCATACTATATCAATGATGGGCGAGCTAGTTACGGTGGTTAACTGTTCGGGCTTCTGGAGCGAGTCAGACGTTTTTAACCGAAATCAAAAAAGAAGGTTATATGTTTCACTGTAAGTATATCTTTTTTTGTATGTTCGCCGATTTCTCTCTCAGTCAACTGTGGACCGATTTTAAAAAATATTTTTATTCGAAAATGGATACTCCTGAGATGATCCCATTGTCACCAAGTCAGGATCTGATGATGGGATCCCAGGGAAATCGAGGGCAACCCTCAAATTTTACAGGCACGTATTATGTGTTTGATGTATTTTCTAAAACCACTCAGGTAGCGTCTGGTAGTCATCAGTTCATGTTGGTGGATGATGGAAGGTACTACAACTCAACAGTTAGGAGTTGGAGGATTTTTATAAAGGAGGGAAATAATACTTAAAGTGTAGTTTAACTATATTTATTTATGACTTGCACAACTTCTGCCCAAAACTCTTCTAAATTGTCTGCAAGTACTCGATTGATGAGGTACCTGAAGGCCACTGCCCGCATGTTATATATACAGGCACATGGTGCCAGAACTGCCGGTTCTCCCGATGCCGCCGATGTCGGTATTGTCGGTACCACCACCACAGGCTCTGCAACTGCAGTCTCGACATTTTCTCAGTCTGTAAATATCACTTGTTTTATAATGTACCATGGTGTTGTGACAAATAAAAGATTTACAATTGTGTTCAGGCAATTCCAACTGGATTGTCTTCTGCCTACTTATCTTCATAATATTTACCTTGGTTGTAGGTTACAAAGTAGGCACCTATAAACAGGTAAGGTTGAAAATGATTTCTAATTATAAGCATTGTCCATGTAGATACTAGATAGATTTCTTCGATACTTAACTATGTACAACAGTATGGAGGAGTACAGGGGTTTTAAGGGGTCGGCAACGCGCATGTGATTAACTTAGTTGCTGGCGTCCATAGGCCACGGCAGCCGCTTAACATCAGGTGTGCCGTACGCTTGTTTATCAACAACGTAGTATAAAAAAAGCGGCCAACTGCGTGTCGGACCACGCACAAGAAGGGTTCCGTGCCTATTAAAAAGGTCGTATCATTACTGAAATCTTATGGCACTTACATCCTTTTTTTTAAGGAAGGCGGTTTTTTAGAAATATCTCGAAAACCTTTGAACCGATCTTGTTCAAAACAATTTTCGCTGATAGAATTAAATAAGCCCTGTTTGCATGATTTTTTCATATTTCTCAAATACACATTCATATTTCAAAAATTAGAGGGGGACACACACAATTTTAGTGACTTTCGGGGCGATTATCTCAGACTCTATTCACTTAATCAAAAAAATGGCTTAGAAACCTTATATTTATTTTCAAAGGCCTATCAATTGATGTGCCACATGTGGTCATGCAATGATTTTTTTTTTCACTTTCAGTTTTATGTATGGAGTGCACCCCTAAAAAAATGTTTTTTTGTAATTTCATTACATAACTATGTAGCGGATAACAAAATACACCTATCCTCAAAAATTTATTCAAAAACACCTTATAAAGGGTGTTTTTTTTAGAGGTATAGAACTTTAGGTTGGCAACACTTTTTAACTGGCGGCCATTTTGTCAGCTGTCAAGTGATTTATGTTTAGTTGGGCATTTCAACATGAATAAACTGACGCCTGAACAACGCTTCCAAATTATGCAAATTTATTTTGAAAATCATGGATCTGTTCGAAAGACGTATCGCTCACTTCGTCCATTTTACGGTCAACATAATCGTCCATCAGAGCAATGCCACACAGCTCGTGCCACAATTAATTTATTGATGGAAACGTTTGGTGGTCGCATAGTTTCACGTTTCGGACCCGTGAATTGGCCTCCAAGATCGTGCGATTTAACGCAACTTGATTATTTTCTGCGGGGTTATGTGAAATCGCTAGTCTACGCCGATAAGCCCGAAACCATTGACCACTTGGAGGACAACATTCGCCGCGTTCTTGCCGATATACGGCCACGAATGTTGGAAAAAGTAATCGAAAATTGGACCTCCAGATTAGACTACGTCCGAGCCAGCCGTGGCGGTCATATGCCAGAAGTCATATTTAAAATGCCTGAAAATTGTCTATCGAATAAAGTTACTTTCATGTCAATTTAAAAAGAACATCTTTGTTATATTCCATTTCAAAGTTCTATACCTCTAAAAAAACACCCTTTAGTTTTCGAGTAAAATGCCTGTTACATACGGACGGACAGACAGACAGACAGGCAGACATGACGAATCTATAAGGGTTCCGTTTTTTGCCATTTGGCTACGGAACCCTTAAAAGGTACTTGCCTTTACTTGCTCCGATTCTCTCGTATAATTTGTCAATATAGAAGGCGAACCTGGGCGATCATCATTTCCTTGGTCAACCTAAAAAAGTCGTAATTGTAACACAAATCACATAGATAATAAAAAAACTAAAAACCTACATATTTTTTACGCTAAATGAAACGGTGTACTATTTGTGACTGTGTAGCAAACAAGAATTAATACCTACACACAGCAACTGCTCATTGAGACGAGTCTAAGTAGCCCAAACTGGATGAGCTTGAATTGTTATATATTACAGTACAGAGTTCGTATGATGACGGTCGCAGCTCCATCAACAGACCAGCCCATTGACTCCATAATTTTACATTGTCATTCATCCTTATCTAATCTTAAAGTATATTTATATCCAAAAATTGAGTTTAATGAAACTTAGATTACGTACAACTTGAGTTATGAATCTTTATGACAGACAGACAAACAAATTAGGGGTAAATTGAAATAAAAAAACTTATAAAAAAGACACCATACGAATTACTTACCATTTCAAAGCTTGTCCAAAACAAAAACTATTTTTAAACAACAAACCACTACCACCAACTGACTGATTCAACTGATTGACCATATGACCTTTGCTTTGACCTGACCAAAACTGTCCACCAAACTGATTGCAATAAGCTATTTTCATAACTCATTCAATCCTGTACCTTATCCCAACACATTAAAGTACACTATCGAATATACTTTTAACTAAGTTACTGCATATTGAGCCTGAGTGCGATAGACGGGAGGAGAGGGGCGCTTACTTAGAATTTGAACGTATAACGTTACAAAGAAATCAGCGTTCTTCCTGATAAATTCAAAACACCTCAGTGTAAGACGTGTAAGACAAATTGTTTTAAGCAGTGATAGTACGTAAGTTAGCAAAGATAGTTTCTTTTAAACAGTGATAGTGATAGTGTGCGTAAGGTGTAGGTAGGGAAAAGACAGTGACTTAAATAATATAGCTTTATTGTTAGCGTAGAATAATGCCTCGACCAATATTTAAAAAATCTATAGTTTGGTCGTTTTTTGACGTGTCCGCAGACGGCAAATCCGCGGTTCGCAAACTGTGCAAGAAGGCGTACGTTAACCATAAGAATACATCAAATTTCAAAGAGCACTTGAAAAGAGGCCATCCCATTCAGCTAGCACAAGAGGAAGATACAAGGGCAGGTTTATTGGGTTTGACGTCGCGATCTGCTCCGGCTAATGACGCCGAACCAACCCCGGCGGCCCCGGCAGCGGTACCAGGTCCTATTAGTATTCGGAGTACTATAGACAATGCAGCCACCACCGTGTCAACCAATCCGCCACCTGCTAAGCGAAGCAGGCAGCTGCGCCATTGCGCTGGCCAGGCAGCTGGTGACCTCTCGGCCGAACAGACGTGAGAGCTTGATGAGGCTTTGGTGACAATGGTGGTGAGAGACTACCAGCCTCTGTCCATTGTCGAAGATAAGGGGTTTCATATGTTCACCAAAAAGTGAAACCCACGATACCAGCTGCCGTCTCGGAATACCCTGTCCGAAAAGTTGTTGCCCGATTATTATAATAAAAAAGACAATAATTCGTCAACCAGCTGCAGAACGTAGATTTCGTGTCGCTAACGTCCGATTATTGGAAGACACTGAACAATAAAACGTTTCTAAGTTTAACGGCGCATTACATCTATAACCACAGTCTCATCTCCACCACGCTAGGTACGAAGGAAGTTATGGTGTCACACACAGGCACCAACACAGCCTCCGTGATTACTCAGATTTGTGACGCCTGGGATATTACTAACAAGGTAAGGGTTAATGGCTGTTAATTATAGTAGGTACATTGTGATACAAGTGAGGTGTGTTGATAATTACATCAGAGGCGGAATTGTTCACGCGAGCCGCAGGTGACCGTGATAAGAGAGCCGAGGATGTAATTATCAAAGCTCACGCGTTTCATACGACGTTTTTCAACACATTTGCGAGGAAAAAAACTGTAATTTACTTTAGTTAAATATGGCAACAGTTTTTACTCACTATCGTACAACGACAAGAATTTCCAGTGGCGCCAATTCTATTTATTACTTTCCTATTCAACAACAATCCATTTAAAAAGAAACCCTAACACATTAACAATGTTTACAAATATTTAAAATGTATAATGTTATCTTAAGTAAATAGTTTTACTAAATGAACGTTTCTATATCCAAGAAGAAATAGGTAATAAATTAATTCACAAAAATATTTTTACGTCACACCTGGCCATAATGCGAGCTTTACTGCACGCTGTGCGTACGGGAAAACTCGCATTGTGGCCAAGTGAAGACGTAAAATTTTGTACTCAACACGGGCGGTAATTCGTGAAGCCCCAGAGCGCATATTTATGTATGCACAAATACCTGCGATCTGGGGCATTCACTAATTAACCGCCCTAGTTACGTAATGTACTATTACGTCGCACCTGGCCATAATGCGAGTTTTACTGCACGCTGCGCGTACTGGAAAACTTGCATTGTGGCCTGCACGGCTATCACGCGACGGCGCGCGAGCTCTCTCGATTTTTCTCGCACTATAGGTCTATTTCTTATTAGAACACTCAGAAGAAGTAGGTGTAGTGCGAGAAAAATCGAGAGAGCTCGCGCGCCGTCGCGTGATAGCCGTGCAGGCGAAGACGTTAGGCTTGTGTAGTACATGTACTAAGAACTAAAAATACCTAATTCCCGGCACTGTACTAGACCGAACTATTCCGCAACGGTTCTGCTCTTTAGTACGTTTAGTTCACGCGGAGCCAGAACCAGAGAGAGAGAGAGAGAACAGCGAGAAGTGACACTGACAACTGACAGCCAAACGGTGCGATCCGAATGAATGAATTTTTCGGCGTGCACGAGCGACAAGGAACGAAAACTGTGTGAACAGAATTAATGTACTAGTGAACTAAAAGACCTAAAAGACCGAACTAGTATATTTGAGCGATTGTACTTGTTTGGAGCGATCCGCTCAGTGACCGAGCGCGCACAAGCCTAGAAGACGTAAAATTTTGTACGGGCGGTAGGTAATTCGTAAAACCCCAGAGCGCATATTTATGGCCCTCACCTTACAAACACCTGCGATTTCGGGTTTTCTTTCTTTTACAGCCTTTTTACCTTGGTAGGTAATGTACCTACTATTATCGAGTAATGATCCATTTGCCAGGAATTAAAAAAAAAAACTGTACAACACACAGGGTTAATTTAAGAATGCGCCATGCCCATACATACACCTCGCTGCAAGGTGCCAATGAGCATCATTTCTTTTCTTAATCAGGGTATAAGCATAAAGCACTAGAGCTGTAATGTTATAAAACACGCGTGTTTCATATCGAGGATTATGAGCCTCAAATCGACGTAATAAGAGGCATGTTACGAGCAAATGTGTTTTAAAAGCTATAAGTACCTACTTAAGTAGGAAATACTGATATTTTTACACTGAGGCAGCCTGTGTACAACTATATATAAATATAAAAGTCACTTGTGACAAATTATTTCTATTCTATTTTATAGGTGGCCACCGTGGTGACCACCTATAAAATAGAATAGAACCACGACAACGCCGCGAACATGCGAAAGGCGGTGATTGAAGACCTAAAGAAGCACCACCACCCGTGCGTTGCGCACACGTTGAACCTCTCCGTCAACGACGCCATTGAGGCTAATGTGCGGCTGAATGATTTGTTGGCTAGGTGTCGTCGCATTGTCACGCACTTTAGACAAAGTAGTGTGGCGGCATACAAATTAAAGGAAAAGCAAGCCGAGCTCAATGTTGCTGAGCTTGTGCTAATGCAGGACATAGCTACACGATGGAATTCCTCATACACAATGCTTGAGCGATTATAACAAGTTAACCCATTTTAACCTAGCGGTGCCGTATGGCACCCGATTTCACGCGTTCTTATTTTCGCGCCACATGCGCATGTCACACAGTGTACCTCGGTGATTAGCTGTTTTTGCAGTGATAGAACGTTATAGCCTATCAGTTTTATTGCTTCGCTTCAACCTATATATCTCATTTACACTCAGCCGAAGTGAGCAGGGAAGTGGGCAACGCGAGAATGTAAATGGGTCACTCGCGCTGCCACTCGTCATGCCGCTGCCGCTGCCCGACGCTCCCTCGATTGTCGGTTTTTCGTGCGGAAGTCAAAGGACGGGCAGCGCTAGCGCGCCGCACGACTTTGAGCGTTTGTGGATTTTGAACTTTTCTTATTCAAATTTTAAAATAGTTACCGTAGGTAGATACTTACGCCGTTCTATTGCGATGAGTTTCTCTCATCCATTTTTTATGCGCAAATAGTTACATACACTCAGCAAACAAAATACCGTCGCTGCAACAAACTCGATGTCCGCCATTCTTCCTCGTCGATACTGCCGCAGACGTATTTAGAGAAATATTTCCGGCAGCGCGAGGACGAGTGGCAGGTGCTGAGTGTAAATGAGGTAATACGCTTGTTACCTCCAGGAATAGCGTCCGTGTAGTATAATTATTAGCAAAAATGCATTTCACTCTCAAGTAAATTGGTCATAATTTATTAAATTGGTGTAATTACTTTCAAATGCATTTTATTTTATTGTTATGTTATTATAGGACGATATTATTGTTAAATATTGTTTGCGTATTTGGTTTGTCGTACGTGAAAAGTTGTGGGTGCTGTATGGCACCTCTAGGCTGATGTTGTCTTTCGAGTTATGGTAATTTTTTGATTCTCCGTGGGGAATAGTGTTCATTTATCTTCATAGGGGCTGCACACTGCTCGAGGCACTAGCCTAGTAGTAGAAGATATGATATGATGGGTGGTCTATATTGAACCTCCAGAGCCCGCAATCGACTGTGATCAAGATTCGCTGACGAATATGGGGGTGGTCTTATAAATAATTTGACAGAGCCGCAACTTAATGCCGGGTGCGAAGTGGTGTTGTCGGTGTTTGGAAGTAGGCGTCTAGGTCTCTCTCACCACGTTGTACACGACCCACTACTCGAGGAAATAGGCGTGTGCAGCCTGTGGCCGGACCATCTCGTGCCGCCTCGCGGGTCGCCTGCTTCACGAAGCAGCAGAGCAGTTCTTCTTCACGCCGCGGAAGAGCTAGTCGATGTCGCGGAGTAGGTCGCAAAAGTGAAGCCACCTCTAGTCAACTTGATAGTTCTTCTAGTGATTCACACAATTCAGAAACAGACGAACCACCATCGAAAAAGTCCAATAAGAATGCGTCGTCACGAAAATGGATTGATGAGGATTTAGTTCAGACGACGCCCATGTTTCCTGAAGGAGATTTTAGTTCACTTCGAGGAAAGTTGCCTACGGAAATACTAAACTTATTCGCGTTGCAAATAGGCCTTGGAGGTATGCAATAGTCAGGCAAGACTGCAATGCAACAAATGCAACGTAAGGCTCTGTGCATCCTGCAATTACCAGTTTCACGTTCGTATATAAATAAACATGGTGTAATGTAATACTATTACTATTATATAAATGTATAAAAAAAGCTCTGTTTTATTCATTCATGCTTCCATTTCATTAAAACTAAAGTTGAATCATAAATATACGGTAAAAATTGCTAGCAAACGGGAAATTAATATATATGAAAAGAGAGTTTTAAGACTGCGTATTAGCCTAGCGGTGTCATACGGCACCCATTGTTTTTTCTGGGAAGATCACCGGAAGACCTTCCCAGGCTTGTTTCATATGAAAAACAAATACTTATCAATCTCAGCTTCCTCGGTGCCTTCGGAGAGGCTGTTCTCAAGAGCCGGTTACATCCTAACTGAACGTCGTAACCGGCTAACGTCAGACATACTGGACGAAACATTTTTTTTAAACAACAATATTTAGCATTTATTCTAAATAATGCTGTTTAAAAAATCTTGCAATGTTCCAAATTATCTATGCAGTTAATTATTAGCTTCGAAGCGCTCATAGCCTTGCGGCGCCTGCGAGTCGGAAACGATAACGCAGGTTAAGCAAAGATGGCAGCAGTCAGTCTTTGGATGGGTGACCGCCTGTTTGAGTGGTTATATACTATAAATGAGCGCTTCCGTGCTTTGGAAGGCACGCTAAGCAGTTGATACCGGCTGCTGTCTATTACAGTAGTCGTTAAGCCGAGTTAGAGGCCTTCGGGCGGGTTAAGAACTTCTAACAGTCGAGTTGCCCATTCACTTGACAAAGGGGGGACATTTATTACTCGCGTCCGCAAGACTACCTACCACAACCCTACACGTGTCCCCTGGGTGGTACTAAAGAGTGATAAACTTTAAAAAGGCCAAATAATGTATGCCATACGATTAAATAAATATGCAATTATTTCAAAAGTAAGAATATAGGCCCATCCAAACATTTTGAAGAATTTATGTTACTGAACAATTTTTCAGTGACTTGGTGCAGCCATATTTACAAACATCCAAACTTTCGCATTTATAACATTAGTTTTAAGTTTTTATTGAAGAAATGGAATTGCCTTTTGAACAATGAATTGGTGTGGTTGTGTTTGCGATTATCTTAGTCTTAATAAATACTTTGTGCACAAGAGCATAAAAATGGCATTTTTGCAGCTTACATCCAGCACAAAGGCGAACTTTGCAAGCATGAGAAATGAAAAGAATGTTAATAACTAGATTTTCTGAAATGACACTTGACAATGAAGCATTTCACTCTTGAAGGAATATCGTTGTCTTAAATATCCTGTACCGGTCAGGAATAGTAAGCACAGCGTGGGGTACAGAAGAGTGGGGATTGGAGGGAGTGGGGAGGGAGTCACTAGCCTGATTAGATAGTTACCTTTCACCTTTTCAGGAAGAAGACAACTTGTCAAGGTTCACTCTTTCAAGAGTGATACTATATATTTTATCTTTTTAGGGTTCCGTCCCTCAAAAGGAAAAAAACGGAACCCTTATACGATCACTTTGCTGTCCGTCTGTCTTTCTGTCAAGACCTTTTATAACGGGAACGCCTAGAGGTATCGAATTAACATTAAAACCATATATACTCGGATTTACAGACCCTTAAAGCTGAGAAAAAAACAAACTTCTAACTTAACCAAAAAAAAGATACGGCCGTTTATGCCGCATAAATCGTATATTACGACACTCTCAAGGGAATCACAATTTAAAGGGTACTTTCCGTTGACCTAGAACTGAATTTGGTTGGCAAGTAATATGATCTTATACTACAAGTACAGGGGAGAATCTAAAAACTATAAAAAATTGTATTTAATTACAAAAAGCAGGGTATTTATGCTAGGACCTGGGATTCTAATTTTAGAGTAAGTTACCCGTATCATTTGAGGGTATCGTACTACCTAGTCTACGTAGTCCTTTTTAGGGTTCCGTACCTCAAAAGGAAAAAAATAGAACCCTCATAGGAGATCACCTTGTTGTTTGTCTGTCTGTCTGTCAAGACCCTTTATCTGGGGAACGCGTGGAGATATCAAGTTGAAATTGATACCATATACTCAAGTCTAAACTTTCTTGAAGCTGTGAAAACATCAAATTAAAGACAGAACTTTGGATTTTTTTACTATAGAGGAAATGTTATATTCATATATTTTTGCTGGTGCAATGCGTACTATACGACGACATAGATACTTGTAAAAAAATACTGGAATATTTAGAAAAGATAAAAGACTCGGGAACAGAATGTTCGTACTTATCACACAAATAAATGCCCGAACCGGTATTCGCCCTGCGGCGCTTCAACGTCACTTTTTTATTTCCATAAATAACTTAATTGAATAACATTTCCACGTATAACAATACGCGAATTGGATAACCAAACTTTTTGAATGTATCTTACAAATCTATTAGTCCTCTTAACGAAACAAATTATTTTTATGTTATAATTATTGTTACGTGTCATTTTATAATTTAAAAACGATATGGTTTATTTTTCTATTATATTTGTTCTCTGTATCATATCGTTTAAATCTATTAGTATTGAGTGGGCACTGGGCACTCCACTTCATTCTTAGTAAACCTTTTTGGTTGAAACACGGCAACGGTGGAAAGCATTCCATTTTCATTTATTTTAGCTTGCTTCCCGTAAGACATGAATCATGCGTTTTAATTGTAAGTACCGGTTTGAATTATTTATGACTTCCCGCCGCAACCTTAAGACACTTTAATCTAAAATACTTACTGAAGCTCAAGTACTTTTTTACACTGTCTAAAGCTATATGGACTTTTTGGCATAGACATATTAAAGGATATATATTTTAAAAAACTATGCTCTTGCCGAATATTTTTGACGGATTTTTGAAATTAGTTAATAGTCTTTTAATTTTTAAACGTGTAGAGCTGGCCATGCACGCTAGGGTACGCCTGCGCAGTTTTGCCTGTACAGTTCGACTGCACGGGTAAAATTGAGCGTATGTGGCATTCGACTGTGCAGTTTTATACGACTGTACAGGTCACCTGCGCAAATATGAAAATACATATTTTTACCTGTGGGTAATTGAACTGTGCAGGTAAAACTGAGCGTGTGTGGCGTTCGCCTGCACAGTTCTTAGTTGTCCAGTGATCGCGGAAGGGGGTAGATTGTGTTTACTCGAAAAACATGTCTCTTAAATAAAGGAAACGAAATCTTTATTTTTGTGTTAATACTTTCGCTACCAAGAATCGCTACGCGCTACGCTCGTAGCCGATCCTGTGGTTTTCCTCGTTTGTAGCGGAAAGCGACTACGGCATAGGCGCCCGCTAGGCGGGTTCTTGGTTGAGAAAATGTTAAGCAGTAACGCTGCTAACAAAATTATATTTTTTTAAATTAATGGAGATTTTTTTTGAATGCTCCGAGCCTTGAGTGCCTGTGGCCCGGTTCGAATCCGGCACGCAGCATTAAATTTTTCCTTTAATTAAAAAAAAATCGAAATAAGTTGATTTGATTGAATTATGTAAATAGTGCTAAAAATAACCCTAACAGTGCTGCCTCAGCATCAAGCACAGGCGAAAACGGTGACATGGTTACAACTGAGAGTTTGTACAGGTTTACCACTGCGTGTGTGTGCTCCACCCAGCTAGGGTTTACCTGTGCAGTTGAACTGTACAGGTAAAACTGCGCAGGCATACCCTAGCTACCCTAGCGTGTATGACCAGCTTAATCGTTTGAGAATGAAATTTATCTATTTATATACAGTTTTATGTGCAAATATTATTTAACTCTAGGAGGACGAAATATTTTCCGCTTTTATAATAAGAATATCTTCCAGGATCTTCAGCTGACACTATATTGTTTGTTGGTTTGTTTTGAGCAACTGACTTTTGCCGTAATCAATTTTCATAGTTTGCATTGATATTTTCATGGTGTAGCAACGTCACATCGTTAGCGATGCATCACCCAAGACCATGTAGGTATGAAACGTGTAGAAAACAATGGGCACTGACCGGACTCGAAATTTTTATAACAGCTTTGGTCCTAAAGGTCAGATTAGTAAAAGACATTTCTGAAATGGATGAATAATTTTAAAAAACACTGCCACCAATTGCTGACTGCGTCTCCGTCTCCACTTTTACCGTTGCGAAGTGAAAAACGCAGAGACAGAACAAATTCTTTACTGCACACGGACATTTCAATGAATGATTCCGCAGAGGGGTAATCACGTTACGTTTGTAAGTTTCCAACTGTCATTTTCCCATATAAAACTTGTCATTTAGATCTACCGAACGTACGCACAATGCTTTTCGTGATCGACCTGCTGAGGGATAACCACATTAAACTTTTGAACGCGCGTTATGTAGATCCAACTATAATTTTCCCATATAAAAACGAACGTACAATGCGTTACGTGGTCGACCTGCTGATTGACACGGGATGCGCGGACGCGGGGCGGTTCGCTTGCAAACTGTATGCATGCCAATGCCATCCCCGTACCGCGCAATATTAAAATTACTGCGCAAATATTATACTCATAGTATACCGACATTTGTAAGTAAAATCTGTGCGACATCAGTAAGCTCTCGGTTAACTACACAACACCGCATACAGATAAATACTCGCCAAATGCGGAAATGGTCTAAGAGTATGGGAAAAACATACGTACAAATCGGTTTTACAAAAATACGAAAACAGACAGAAATATAAGCAAATAATTTATTTGGATGTCAAATGCGGTTGCGATTGCGGAAGGGTGGCACCGCCACAGCTTATAAGTACTACACTTTTAAAGATCTTGCAATTTAAGTCAAAATTATACTAGTTTTTAGAAACTAAGATTTTTCACGGTCACTATTGAAGACATTTTTTGAAGTAAGCTACTTTATGATTTCGTTCGATGGAAAATTACATTCTAAGGTCGCTTGTTTTTATTATTATCTTCCGAAGAAGTCCCCCCCCCCCCTTCTTTAACGGAACAATGGCATTGTTAAATTGGTTCGTGGTAACTTCCACGTTAAAATTAACACGAGACACAAAAACATTTGATCCGTTCAGAACAATAAATTTTAAGTGATTATCAAATTGGATTGTAGCGAATTACAATAAGTAAATTATGAAGCAATTAAAGTGGCTATGTGGCTATAAATCCAGATCTTGCGTCAAATCCGGTAGTTCTGATTTTTTACTGACTTTGTAACGATTTTTGACAACGTTGCGTCCGGCGCTCGACCTCGAGCTTATTGGAACATAATAAACAAGTCTGCAAAAAATCAGAACTACCAGATTTGTCGCAAAGTAACCCGTACATTAACTTTTGTAGGCCTTTAATTTTACAGACGCAACAATGACGTCACACACGGTTTATAACCGCTTTTAAAACGAGAGCAAAATGAATCGGAAAAGAGCTTGAATACAACGGAATGTGTAATTAAAATTAACGAGTCCTTATAGCCACCCCGTTTCCATCATAAGGCCAGCTTTTTGGTAGGTGAATTGCCATTCAAATTAAAAGTGCATGCAATATTTTAGTTCTACCGGTTGAAATTTCAGTTGCGATATTTAACCTGACAATCATTGCCTATGTTTACACACATTGGAAATTAGGAAGTGCAACAGGGGCCGCCGAGACAATTTTGGCAATTTTGCTTGTGCCAGGAGATACCGCTGTTCCAACAGTAACAAGTGTTAAATAAACCGTAACAAACTAACTATGACGATTAAACAGTAACGTTAAAGAATTAAGGTACCTCTATGTAAAGATTTCAATTAAATATAAGTGTAAGAGACGTGCATGTTTGCGTGTGAATGTGTTTGTGAGCATATGTGCGTCTGTGTGTGTGATTATGTGTTCGTGTGTGTATCATATGTATTAATAACACCGGGACGAAGAAACTAAATATAAAATGAATATGTCAAATAATAAATTAATAATAAACGACTTCATAACCACCTCTATGCTGGAAACTTCCATAAATATATATTTTTGGGCTTTCCCAATAATATGTGTAACCTATAACTTGACGCCGTATATAGATTCCAAAATTATAACCTTAAAATAGTAGCTAAAAATGGCTACGACCATCATTTAGAAGAGTGTAAGTTGGCCAGTGTCGGTTATTTCTTCATTTTAATGGCAATTTTAAGGTTATCATTTTAGAATCTATATACGGCGTCAAGTTTAATTAGCGCGAATTGTTAAACTTAAATTAACTCAATGCGAGTTTTGTGAATTATGTGAAAAATAGTAATCCTTAAGTCTAGTTTTAAAAATGGGAAGAGACTTAGCACGTTTAATCTCAATAGGCAAAGAATTCCACAATCGTACAGCTCGGAAAGTAAAAGAATTGTTGTAAAATTTTGCGTTTCATAGATTATATTCTCTTACTAATTAAATGGTATGTTAAAAATGACACTGGCATAATTTTTTATGTCTGGGGCATCATGCTAGAACATGTTTTGAAATATTGATTTTGATTACTTACTTTTGTCGTTAGCTGCAGCTAACGGCTAGCGGCAAGCGGCAGCTACACTGCAGTGTAGGTACAGTCGAGTTCATAAATATATGAGCATTCCCAAGGCTTCAAAAATAAATGAGCATAGAAAGGTGCATAATACATCTGAACAGATATTTCTATCAGAAATATATACACAAGACACCTGTCATATTAATCTGAGCAAGACCCTCAATAATATAGCAACTGCCAAGTAATAAATATCTGTACTAATATTTTTCAAAATTATTTGAGTAAGTTAAAGTACATAAATATCTAAACAAGGGTTTTTTACTTTTTTCAAATATTTATAAACATGTAGTGGCACAAAAAATATCCGTCCAGCACACCAGGCACCAGCATTTATATATGACTATGGACAACGGCGCAAAAATATCTGATCATCAATTGCAAGTATAATTATATGACGACACACAGGCGGTAAATTAAAAATTGAAAATATTTATTTCAGACCGTAATCCATATCGTGTTAGTTACAAAAGACTTAATACCTAAAAAAATGTGTTGATTATTTGATTTACAGCAAATCTTTTGTCTGTAACAGCATAAATATCGGATCAGACCGAGCAAAAACATCGGATCAGACCGAACAAAAATATCTGATACTCAACGAAATCAAAATGATGTGACATATGACCAGCGTAATTATCTATCCGCTGTAGAAGCATTAACATCGGATCACATAAAGATGGCATAAATATCTGATACGATTGCTAGTAAAAAATATCTAAAAATTCTGCAAAAATGAACTTTATTAGTTTTGACGTACGGTCGTAATTTGAATAACGTTACTTGACGCTTCTTTAAAAGTCATTGGACATCGCTGTCTCATGATTTAAATCGTGAATTTGACAGAATTGACAATAAGTCAAAATTACCAGATGGACCTAACATTGCGGTTCGATGCCCTATATTCATAAGGAGCCGTTGAATTGATTGACAGCTAGTCCCTAGTGTAATTTGACTTCCAGAATTGTAGCACATATGTGGGTATTCCGTGGTGCAATTTACACTGGTCCATCTATAAATGCAGCTAGTAGTCTGAGAGCTTTGTGGATTCCTCCCCAACTGTACGAATTACAGTCGCGTTCTCCAATATCTATACAGAAAACCTTACAAAAATATCTACACACGTGTCTTATGTCAGTAACAGTAAAGTATCTGTACAGATATTTTCTCTTCTGTAAAGATTATATATCTGTATAGATTATTTTGAAAGGTTGTCCGTGTAGATATTGGTGAACTCGACTGGACAAAATGGGTCGACTCCCCTCTTCACTCGTCTTTGATATAACTTGAACCCGAATTTCGAAAAAAAAATTTTTGTATGGGAGGGATTTATTTATTAGTTGTTATAGCGGCAACAGAAATACATAATCTGCGAAAATTTCAACTGTCTAGCTATCACGGTTCTTGAGTTAGACAGACAGACGGACAGCGAAGTCTTAGTAGTTAAAAGGGTCCCGTTTTTACCCTTTGGGTACGGAACCCTAAAAATACCTATATATTTGTGGGTTACGTTTAATATTATGTAGGTAGGTATATTAAGTATATTTTTATTGTATTCGTCATTTGTGTTTGTATTGAACTAACCTATAAAATGTATCAATTCAATGCAAAAAGCATACGAATCACGATTTGTATGTGATTGACAATTGAACATTTATCATTTAAAAATTGACTCGCCAAATGTTGATAACAACCTCTTTCAAGTCGAATGTAAATCGAAAGTAGCAAATTGGGTAACAAGCCGCAATCAAACACTAATGACACTTATATGACGTCACACTCAAAGTAAAAGAGACAAATGTATCATTTGACAGTACGGTACTCTTTTCGGTGCTTGTCATTTTTCAAAACTCGAAGTGTTATGTTTGTTCAGATATTTATGAACTTTTACTTGATCACATAAAATTAGAATACGTTAGTACAGATATTTTTGTGCCACTACATGTTTATAAATATTTAAAAAAAAACCTTGTTTAGATATTTATGTACTTTCACTTAGTCAAATAATTTTGAAAAATATTAGTACAGATATTTATTAGTTGGCAGTTGCTTACATATTATTGAGGGGCTAGCTCAGATTAATATGACAGGTGACATGTTTACATATTTTTCATAGAAATATCTGTTCAGACGTATATGCACCTTTCTATGCTCATTTATTTTTGAAGCCTTGGGAATGCTCATATATTTATGAACTCGACTGTACATACTTATTCCTATTTTACTCTTAGTTAGGTCCAGATTAGATTTTAAAATGCGTTTGACTGTTAACAAATTGCGTTTCATAGCAAAATGTGTGGGACTGTGTGGGTTTGACGACCTACTTCTTGTAAAATAAATAATGAAAATGAAGTGAAAAGAGGTACCTACCTGCCGCTAAAGAATTCTATCAGCGCGGTATTCATGACTTCATATGCCGGTTCATATTTGGTCGAATGGCTTTGCTGTGGTCCCAGTGCACGTGGCTTAAACTAATACCGAGTTATGTCTTACAAACTTACTAACATAAAAGCGCACGGTATCTTCTAGTTTGCAATCACTTATCAATAGGTCGGTCTTACACTCGTTTGCCACCGAATTGATATAAAAATCCTGTAGGGAAAAGATTGAAGCAAGAAAATGAACTGACGCTAAATTATCAAAGAAACGAATATCACCAATAGTATTAAGTACCTATTTAACTGCAGAAAAGAACGAATTGAATAAATATCTGTCTAGGATTTACTCGTACCTAATCAAAGCAAGTTTTGATTTCATGAATTTTATTAGAAGTTTTCTTAGTAAATAATGTAGGTAATGTAGGTACATGTAAATTGTCTGAATTAATAAACGGGTATCAGCAAATAAATTAAATAAGTAATATATAAAATTTTGCTTAATATTGGCAATCCACTAGTAGTTGTTTTTGAGGAGTTAAAATCGCTTGCAATGGTGCCACATTGGCTCTCAATGATGTAATATTTGGCTCTCCCTTCACTAGGGAAAGTGTAAATATGACATGACATGACGACGGAGATGAAATAAACTGTGTGAACTAAAGCTTCGCTGACTGTTTCCTCGAGTGTGATATGAAAAATTTGGGAGGGCGGAAATAGTCATTTCATTGTTTTTTCTAGTCATAAACCGCAATTGCGGCATTATTTGTGCAATAAAATATATTTTATAGGCATTTGAGATAAGATTCTAACCCCACGAGTTTTAAAAGCAATTTAGTACAGCCAACTTCCATCCATCATCATCTCAGACAAGTTGACTGTAGTTAGGTGCTATAATATTACCTTTTATCCAGTACAATAATATTAAGATCAATCGTTTTGTTTAAAAATCGTGAATTGAAAATGAAGTGGTGTCTGCACTTAGGTAAAAATTCAAGATTTGTCAAATGACTATTAAATATTTTTGAATTTTAGTTATTTTTTTCTTTCAACTAATGTGAGAATCGATGACTGGTGTGTATGGATAACTGGGGATATCATATATTTTTGCTTATTCAAAATGTATGAATTAATCTATGTCTAATAATAAACACCTAATATGTAATGTCTGTGTGTTGTTGTTCTGGATTTTTTACGAATATCGCCCGTGTCAAATAAAACTACGTTTCTAATGTATGTAAGTATTGCACGTGGAACAGATGGCCGTTGGGTCGGAAAGTTTCTCGAGTGGCGACCAGGTATCAGAAGGCGCAGCGTGGGCGGTCTGCAAGGTGGACTACTGATGACCTGGTTAGTCGTGGGAATCCGCTAGATGCGAGTGGCGCAATACCGGTGATTGTGGAATTCTTCTCAATTATTATGTGTTAATTAAAAAAAAATGTCCAACGGAGGAGTTGGTTCCTATCAAAAACTTAAAGCTATTACCTTACAAGTGCCTCAAAAAGAAATCGGTGCTTTTGTCCAACGTGTCCACATTTGCGACCATTTGTTCCGGCACTCTGCCCCATTATTATCTACTCCACCGAGAGGAAAAACAAACCTGAAGTGGCTGTCACTCGAATTTGCTAAGTATGTAAAGAAATCGCCATATTGAAAGACAATTTAAATATGGCGGTTTGTTTACATATAGTTATCAAATTCAATTGACGGGCACTATATCTGTATTATTGAGTAGAACTCTATGGATTAAAATATTCAAATTGTATGAAACGTAAAAGCGGCTATAACAATTATACAAATAAAAGAGTAAAATAACAAACAATAACATCCTGACGTATTTCAAGACCAAAACAGCAATTTACTTGATTTTTCATACAACAATTAGTGCAAATAGAAAACTGTGATGTCATACCTACTTCTATGTCAATTAGTTTCGGCTGTTGCCAGCGAGGTCGGCCTTTGATTCTAATATTTGTATATTTGCCATACAAACATTTGTTCCTCTCTAAAACTCATATCTCTCCCTCGCACCTCTAAAAAACATAGGAATCTAGCCTATGGATGCCTGATATTCCGTCACTCGTTCCAATGAGAGCTGAATATCTTAGAGACAGCTGACTTTGTTACCATCTCGACATTCAAGATATTTGGTTTAAAAAACCGGACTATAATCGGTTCGTCCGTTTAGGGGCTACATTGCCACTGACAGACACACATACATACTAACACTTGATACACTTATAACACTTTGACTTCCTGGGTGAAAAATAAAAACAGGTATGCCTACTCTAAAAATTAAAATACCCTACTGTAGGCAAAGCGACACAAATTGGTTTCCCTCAAAACTTACGCAAAGTGGCCGGAACGCCAACAATGTGTATTTTTTTAAACATTTGCCAATTTTTTGGCACATTTTTTGTATGTTCTATTTTGGAATGTGCCTACTATTTACAAAGCTCGCTCCAACATTTCCACAAACCGGATGATGGAGCTCTCAATGCCTTTGGTTCTGCTTTCTGGGTTATCATGGTAATGGGAAACCATCATTTTACCGAAAATAGTTTCATCGATTATCGTTTCCCATAACACTGTTCGCAGAATTTCATCATCACACAGGAATCATCCATCGAACTTCGTTAGACCGCTCATACATTTGCTCGAAATACACAAAAATGAACTCATCGAATTTCACTTCAATTTTTATTTGTTCATCAACATAGTCGTCCATCGAATCACCGTTACTATAATTTTGTTTTAACATAAGTTTCAGTTCCCAAAATTCTTATTACATAGAAAATCGTTTCATAAGTGTTTTTCACTTCATAATATTTACCTTTCAACGAACTGAGTAGGTACTTTTCACCGAGACTTTGGACGTATACATAGAGCTCTAAGCCTACCCACCTCTCCCTCTGGATATCGGATTACCTTCCTATTCTACTTTAAGGCAGGCCAGTGTAGGTACGACGACGAGCGAAGCGAGGAGGAGTGTTAGGTGAACTGTGATCCTAATAGCGCGCGAGCCGAGCGAGCACAGCGAGCGTGCCGCGGCAGCGGCCGGCGAAGCGCCACAACCGTTTTTTTTAATATCACTTACTTAGGCTTAATATTACTTCTACATCATATACGAAGCGTATATGAGTCAATGTGGACCCATTTTATCCATTAGGTATTATATACTTAGACGAAATGACCTATAGGTAAACAATTTGGTAGAAAAATGAAATATTGATCGTGGCAACAAAAATATATGGAACGTACCAACATTGAACCGTGTTTCGATAAATTAATACTGTACACAACTGACTATTCTATGAAAAGTAAACTCGATGAATCGTTACGCTACGATTTGAGACAAATTCGAAACGATTAACGATGAAAAGTTGTTCGATGAAATAAAAAACTACGAATTGATGATTATGTGAACATTACCAAAGTCAATCATTGTTTGTGTGGCAAAAGCAACATTCACACAACAAGTGTTCTATCCTATCATCTTTCTCGCTACACATTCCTCTATCTAATGCTTTCCGAGAGTTCCATTTTGGCCAGAAGTCCCGAACTGCGTGGCTTTAGATTGTTCGCCCATTTGTCCCTCAAGAGAATTGTTTTGGGTACTTGCTATGGATTACTTGCATATTTTGGTTGCTATCGCTCCAGCTCCACACACCTAGATATTTGCTTTTTAACCTCCTGGATCCCCCGGTCGTCACTTGAGGACATAACATTATAAAAAATCTGCAGTGATCAGAACGTTTCAAAACGAAACTGTCAATCTGAAACATAAACACCGAGTCACATATGGCCAATTAGCGATCAGTTTTGCCTGGGGAAACCTCCATGTTTTATTTTTATAAATTAGCCGACATTTACAATTTGATTTTGTACTAATTTGTTTTGGCCCAATCGATATCTCCAGGATCCAGGAGGGTAAAGCGATTTGCGTGCTCGTTGGTGTGGTACCTGATCGATATGTACAACACCAACAACAACAATTTCGATGTAATTTGAACGAAAGGCTGACATTTCTTATGTCGGTTGGTTACAAGCCCTCCTTGCCCGTGGTCCACCTAATCTGTTCACCTGGGTGGACCACAGGAAGTTTTTTCTACCCGAGGTCCACCTAGGTGGACTAAGGTGAACCACGGGCATTTTTTTTACCCGTGGTACACCTATGTAAACTTTGCTAAAAGACCTTCTTTAATATGAGGAAGTGAAATGTCACATTTTCGGTTCTGGCGCTTCGCCGGCCGCTGCCGCGGCACGCTCGCTTCGCTCGCTCGGCTCGCGCTATAAGGTCGCAGTACACCTAACACTCCTCCTCGCTTCGCTCGTCGTCGTACCTACACCGACCTGACTTAGGTAGTAATTTTGGTATTACGCGTAAAAACATTTTGGTAAATCACGTATTTGGTAATTGGCGTGTAATTTTGGGGCATTCATCTATACATTCTACTGGAAAAGTTTACCGAGGTGAACCACCACCAATAAGTTTTTACCTTAGTCCTTCTAGGTGGACCACGGGTAGAAAAAACTTCCCAGTTATAACCATGAAATATTTGATAAAAAAAATTACAATAATCTAATTGACGCGCGCCGCGCTTCTTCATAGTTTCTGACTTTATCAGAAAGTTTCAAAATTTTGAACTTAAAGACCTTTAAACACATTCAAAATGGGTTTGTTTGATATCGTGTGACTGTTAACGCACGATTTTTTTATTGTTATTATTATGGAATTTGGGTATAGAGGTCGCGCTCGGGATGTTGGGTTGCAAGTAAGGGAATTGCGGGCCGCCTGTTGACGCCGTTGGTCTAAATCGTTGGATATAAACATGATTTCCAAATTGATACAGTTCGAATTTTAAGATTACAATTGTATGAAAATACTCATACTCATATATGGATAAAATATAAATATTTACATTCAAACTATAAATCTTACAAACCATGTCAATTTTTGTATTCTTGCTTCTAAAACTCATCGTAGCTGCAGAATGTGTGCTCGAAAAGCCAATTTTGTGGCTTAATAAACAGCGTTTAAGTGAAATTGTTTTATTTTCTCACGATTTTATCAAAAAGAATTGATTAAAAAAAAGTATGGTCGATATCCAATTTTCCGCAGTTATTCAAGTATATATATAGCTTATAAAAGCTGGTAGGTACATTTTCACTTCTCTACCATTGGCAGCACGATATAAAGGAGAAAAAGAAGGACAAACTCAGCAACGGAGTTTTGATTTTGCAGTTACGTAACAGATAACTACATAAAAATTAAATCAGCCAGCCCTATTTCTACATACTTTTATCTGACCTACACCTAAATTACCTATATATACTATAAATGCAGACTCTCAGAATGCGAATCTGGCGGAGAACTGAGCGCACAGTAGTCAAGCATGTGCCAACAAACCAGTAAAGTTGTATACCCCTTTTCGAATATTATTTTGAAACGTTTCTTGGCTTACAAAACAAGTGTGCCTGAGAAACGAGAGGCTAACGAAGATAACGTTCTGGCGGGAGAGACTGTGACGTTGAAATCGCTGTGATTCTGATTACCACTCAGGTTGTGTTGAGAACCAAATCCAGACTGAAATGGCAATTCTGTTTTAGAACATACAATAAAATATATAATTTAAATAAAAAATATCTACATAAAAAAATATTCGTAACGAGACTGGAAAAACAAAGCACCGGCGTTTTGCAAGTGATGCTATCACAGGATCCCTCAGGAAATGAGACGGATCATTGACTCGATATTATCGCATTATTGCGTATTTTCGCTTTGCCTTACGCCTTGAGGACTCACGGAAACGAGATTGCTTTTGGAAGATTAGTTGAATAATTTGAAGAGAATAATAAATTTGACGGCACAAGAGCGGTTCAATGTATTTTGTAGTCGGCGCCCTGCAAAATTAAGATTCGGAGATTTTATTGAATAAAACAGACGCCGTATGGATTGGTTGATTGAACAATGGATTTTGCTTCAATATTTACCTAAATTGTTGTTGCTATTGGGGCTGCGTTGCAGTTTAACCAACGAGTCCACACGTGACATATAGAGAACACCATCAGATAAAGTAGTTCCGTAAAACCCCGTGATTTCGCCTGGTTCTCACGGTTTTACACGTATTTTGGTCGTTAAGATCAAAAAACGAATCTATACGGGACTTTAGTTTAGCGTAACTTGAGGTCTAAGTATCGCTAAAGAATGGCTACAATTGGACTCTCAAGGTGGTAGGCGAAGTATAGGCAAAATGCCCGGTCTTCGCCTACATACTGCCGGAGCGTCAATTATGTATATAGACAAAATTTTAAGTTTCCGCCACCTATCTTACTAATTTTTAACGGGTTTACGATTGTAAACCTTAGCCTATCCCAAATAAGTCATATAATTTAAAAAAACGATGCTAGGCGAAGACAGATAACGATCTGAAGTGAGTTTCACACATAATTACTGTTTTTTGATAGGGTTGTCAAAAATAAAGTTAACTTACTCGACAACAAAAAAGAAAGGGTAACTATTTTAAAAACGCTGGCAGAATTTACCTTGTAAATTTAATCTTGTAATTAATTTTAATCTGAGAGTAATGGCACTGCGGCATACTTTCAGATTGAAATTAATTTTTGAGTTTTATAACATATGACTGCTATTTTTAAGATCGTCAAGGCAATAACTATCCAAGTAACACATTAGCTGCATAAAAGCTAGATTAATCATTTTATACAACTTATAGCTGATGATTAAGCTTGTTGCACCAAGGCTGTGTCAGCGGAAAACCAGCTCTTTTAATGCCAAAAGAGGCCCTAAATTACTCAGCCTTGAGCTCTTTTCTGCACATGATTTCGAAATAGCTGGTGTAGTGCTGCAGTAGCGCTTAAACCACTCGATTGTGGCACTTTTAATGCTAATTATTGATAAAACAAAAAAAAATATGCATTTATCGTCAAATTATAATTCTTAAACACAATAGATCATGGTGGACTTCGATCAAATGGAGTGTTTCATGTTGTGGCAGCTGCAAAATGTATTACTAAAATATAAGTCGTACATTTGTTACTATACCGAGTGGAAAGGCACGACGATCCTTTTCGCAAAAGGTAGATTGTTTAGATTTAGTACTATATTTCCTCTAAAGAAACTATTAGGCTCATATTCGTATGCGTTTTGAAGTTATAGGCAGTTAACTTTTAATACAAAATACAGCATGTGACAACCCTCATTAGGTTCAGTAACATTTTAACAATAACACAAGGGTCAGTGACCTTTATCAATACGTATATACAATTATTAGTATGTAGTAATAGTAGGGTTGTCACTAAGAAGAACATTAATTAATTTTAATATTTTTACTAATTGTTCGTAACAAAAATCTAAACATTACGAATCGATTCTCCATCACTTAAACTAACCCCCCTTTGCGGAAAGGATCGTCGTGCCTTTGTACCTGGTGTAACATTTTTTGATTGCGGTGGTAATTTTACTGTGAATGTATAAATTTACAGTTCAATTTTCATGCGCCTTTTAAATAGAAAGGTAAGGCATTATGATAACAAAATAACAGGAGTAATGTTGAGTGATAACATTTCTTTGAAGAATACTGTCTGAATCTCGATTATTAATTATCTGTTAAGTATTGTTACTAAAATAATCTCTAAATCAGCTCATAATAAAGAGATTTCCTCTTTTTGTAAAAAATATACATTGTTGAATATTTGATGGTAATATGGGTCATTCGAATTGGCGTCGATTTGTTAAGCAGCCCCAAGTCTGTTTTTACTTCTTTGATATTCTTAATAGCTAATCTAGTTTTTATATCGATCACGCGCACCCGTCATTGCTAGTGTGGAGGATTCTATACGCAAAGGAAAACAGCCGAGTCCAATTTTTAAGTGAATTTTTAGTAACATATTTAGATTTTGTTTGGTTTCGAGCATTAGCTACGGAAAAGCGATCTCCTCTGGGGAGGGGATCCTTTTAACAATGGGAGTTGCCTGTTTTTGTGAGCCGAACCTAGCTACCAGATTATTTGCTGTGTTTAAGTCGGTCCGGTTATTAGTTGGAACTACACTCACGCGTTGGATTGGTTGAGTCTGAAGTTTATGAACGCGGGCATTATGGATATTCAATCCCTTACTTCCTTTAAAGAAACGGGGTTGAGAGCACTGGGGACACTGTATAAAACCTCCGGTGACGTTGCCACTGGCCTGACTTACAGGGGTGGCGGTAGATGAGGTCTGCTACATGGGCTTGCGAGCATTCACTATCTATTCACGATGGACATAGAAAGAACACTGCAAATATAAAACAAAACTTAGGACTACAATACAATAATTTAGATATAAATATAAAGTAAAAGTTCACTTCTGGCCCCGTATCATGGTCGGCCTTATCATCAGGTGGTAAGTGACAAGATAGGGCGTCCGTCACTGACTGACACCTTTAGATAGAGACTGACGCTCTATCTTGTCACTTATCGCGTGATAAGTCTGACCATGATACGGGGCCTGGACAGCGCACTCGATTAATACACATGTGTTATATTTATATTTACTGAAAAAATTAGAGAGCATTTAGGAAAAGTATTGCGTTGTTGTAATTGAAATAAGTTACCCTTAGCGTGATATCTTTAAAAAGGAATAAAAATATGGTTTTCGCTAAGTACCCGTTCATTCGTTTTCAAAGTTTTGTACGTAAAAACCGATTCTTGGGGGCACGTTTATTTTTATTTATGTGGAATTTTATATTTATTATATTAGATGCCGCAGATGACGGGCGGGATTGGCTCGTCTCATTCCATTCAACGAAAGAATTCGTACTTCATCATGTTCTGTATTTTTCACTCGGTCTTAATTTATGTTGTTTGCGGTCCGTTACTATATTATGCTTCGATAAAAATCTCTAAAGTGGGGGATGTAATTTTTTTTCTCGTTAAAGCTATAGTGTGGGGTATCGTTGGAGAGCTTATTCTAAAATATTGTCGGGTTCTAAAAACGATTTTTTTACCGACGAAAATAACGGAGGAGGTTCTCAAGTCAACGCGTATTTTTTTTATGTATGATCACGCATTACTTTTTACAGTTTAGTCCGATTTTGATAATTCTTTTTTTATTAGAAAGGGTATACCTCGAAATTGGTCCCACATAAATTTTAAATAAAAATTTCAACCCTAA
Organism: Epinotia demarniana; assembly: GCA_945867215.1. Taxonomy (NCBI): domain Eukaryota; kingdom Metazoa; phylum Arthropoda; class Insecta; order Lepidoptera; family Tortricidae; genus Epinotia; species Epinotia demarniana. Next base: position 30,891,358 of record OX244259.1, on the reverse strand, counting down.
GGGTAGGAAAAAGGGGATGATTGATTGTTCGCTTACTGATTGAAATGTATGCAGAGAGTAATAAAAAATATTGCATGTGACTAGTATTTAAGTTAGTAATTAACAAGCCACATAAAATTGTAAAATAAAAACTTTTTAATAAAAAAACAAAACCGCCGAAAAAAAACTGAAAACCAAAAAATAATAAACCTTTTTTATTTCGTTTAATAACTAAGTTCTTAAATTAATCTAAGTGTAGGTATCTAAGTAATTTTGAGTCGGCGCCAACTCAAAATTACTTAGGTACACTCAGATTTATTTAACAACTTAGTTATTAAGGTTAATAAAAAAGGTTTATCTACTCAGTGGTTCGTTTGGGCTTTAAAACCCTAATTTTTTGAAGTGACGAATTCTAACGACGCAACCGCACCATTTAGTTGGCGCATGCGTGTCGATGTTACTAAGATAGACAGGCAACAACGGAAGGAAGCCTACACTGCGCGTTGCCCGACACGCACTTGGTAGATTTTTAACACATAAGGTTTCTCAATCGGTTTAAGCTATGGTTGTTCCTCCTCCTAGCGTTATTCCCAGTTGTGCCCTAAACGAACCCAGGGTCCGCTTTGACACCTAATCCCAAGATTTGCCATAAGCACTAGTTTTACGAAAGCGACTGTCATCTGACTATCCACCCATGACATCTGGGAATCCATAATTTTACTGGAAATCGTTTCATCTATTATCGTTTACTATATAATTTTTCGCAGAATTTTATCATCGCTTTTGTTATGAATTATTATTCGAACTTCGTTAGATCGCTCATACATTGGCTTGAAATTTTTGTTACACGAGGATGAAGTAGGTAAGTTTCAGGTCCCAAGATTCTTACTACATAGAAAATCGTTTCACCAGTGTTAGTTACTAAATATCTTGATAATACGTTTCAATGACAGTACCTTAGCAAAATCTCAATCATCCGAATGTCCGATTTTAAGTAATATATTACAAGTGCTGGTCGAATTTTGTTAATCATAGTTCTTAAAGTTTCAGCCCAAAATATAACATTTGAGGAGCTAGAGGACTCGTGTATTTAAAGCTTCAATTACAGAGACACCGTGTATGTAATCGGGGGGCAACGTATAGTATACTACCTTTATAATCTCTCACAGTCCAGCGCCCTTACACGTGCGCCTGTGAGTGATTTACGCGTACCTTTAGAAAGTTAGCTTTCGGCGACTAATCAATGGCAAAAGGCATGAATAATGTCTATCATTTGAGTAACGGGTCGGTAGTGTTTCGAATAATTAATTTTCGGGGTGTGTACGGTTGTGTTGGTCTCGGCGAGGCTTGATTCAGAACGCGCATGCGTCCTGTCGCCCGACTCGAGGCAAATCGTGTAGGGCGTACACGTTTCTTCGTTCGCTGTGATGAGTCTCTCAGCACGAGTATTACTTGCTCACAGAGTCATGGACGTAGTTCAATTTTTATAAACTTCAATAGTAGGAACTAGTTTTTTTTATAACTGAGTCTGTTTAAAGTATTTATGTCCAATGGTAGTTATTGCCACGATTAAATTAATCAATATTACTTGCTTGCGTGCAGCTTTTTGGATTGCATTTCTGTACAAATTAATTTGCCAGTATACAATATACAATAAGTTATATATGTAAGTAAAATTCTTTGTGTAGTAGGTACCTATGTAATAATTCTTCATCGATTTGGGAAACTTATAGTTCTGTATATTTATACAAGAAAAAAGAAAGTAATAAAAAAAAACATGGCCACCCTATCTGCAGCCTCCAGAACCCGAGGAGGTTTGATATTGACCTATACGTATTACGAGTACTCTCACTATGCTCTCTTTCAGGCTGTGCGAGCGAGATCGATATATTTCTGCCTGAAAATCGTGTACGATAGAAAGAGCTGGCTGTATCTGGGTAGTCTGCCAGGTCTTGCTCAGTCCAGTATATTTGAAACGGCGGCGTGCTGCGGTCCTGCGCGGTTACAGCGTTGTTGGAAATCAGAGCGCGTGTACAATATTCTATGAACTAGAAATTTGTTTGTTCATTAACATTGTGTGACTAAGAAAAAAACCCCGTGAAGTGACCAAAAACATTTATGTGCACTTCTTTAAGTGTACAATCCAGACCACGGTCTTGTGGAAGGACGCAATATTAGTAGTGTCGGTGAAACTCAATATTTTTTCACGAGTCACTAGTTTTCGTTCCCTCAGGAGTCATTAAAGAAATGTGAGTATATTTGAACCTTTCATTCTTTTTTATTTTCGGCGCCGATATTTTATTTTTTATTATTTAAGATTGCTAGCTTGCTCGCGAATATTTCTGCAATGCGAATGACTGTCATTTAGTTATACCTGGCTAGCGATAACCTTTCGACGAGCGTTTTTAATTAGGAACGGGGGACAAATTTGATCTTGCCTCAGTAAACCGGTTTATATTACCTTCTTACTATCCTCAGGGAAATTCGATACGGTAGAAAATTATTAAGGCTGTAACAGAACACTCCAGATATTAAATAATGTCATATTTTTATGAAAACTCTTATATTCGCTGTAATTCTGGTTAATTTGTAAGAGGATGATTCCTAATATATCCGAATTATGTAAAGAAGTTGGATTGTGATCACTGAATAATTATTTCAATTGAAGTTAATTTATAGTTTAAAATTTTGTCCAAAATTGTGTTTCGTTGTTTTATCTGTAATTTTGTCTATACTGTGTTTTATCCGTCTCTTGTTCATTTGTGAAAAACCTTTTGACGAACCTTATTTCATGATATGTTTTATAAAATAATTATTGTCTAATATCAATTTGAAAGAGGAACGAGCTGTTGAAATCGATTTATAAAATTATGCACGCAGTAAAAGGAAGAATCTAGAACCACTTAATTTGTATCGTTCTGTTAGAAACAAATGTAGGGTTAACGGAGCTCAATTAATGGCTTTTTGATTTGCAGCATATAATTGCAAAACAATCCAACAGGATTCTAATAACTTTTCTGCAAGAATACATTACTACAATACATAATTAAGAATACATTATTGTTTTTAATATCTTGTAAGGGCTATCGATCGGAATCGTTTTGCAATTAACTGCTGCTTGCAAACAGATCACTATAGTGATATCAGCTTGTACAGGGTGTTATACGCAAAGGCTGTATGAGGTTTATATTCACATTTCATTGGATAAATGTAGTAAGTTGTACAAACACTGTAAACACGTCTCTTGTGCACGGGGCGACTTGGGTATTAATCATTTGATTTATGAAGATGCGCCCCAGTCTTAACGACTGTGTAGAGTGTTTTACAAACTAGTTTGCAATTTGATAGAAAAATCTACGACTAGATCTCTGGTACATTTGTTGTTTTTCACCCATTTCAAATGAGGGTTTTGTCCTCGTAACTTGGTCGATATAACATTATACATCCGGATGTGCTGGCGGAAATCCGGTAGTCCTGATTTTTTACAGACTTGTTTATGATGTTGGCCCAATGAATAATCCAAGTTTGTGACCTCGAGCGCCTAACGCAACTTTGTCAAAAATGGAAATTGTAGCAAAAGTTTTTATTATAACCCTTAAGGACAAGTTTTTGATAGTTTTTTTTTCATAACGTTTTTAAAGTAGACTAAATTGCCTTATATATTGGACTAGAATTGTCTCTCTAGACCCAATAGTTTCCGAGATAAAGTAAAAAAAAGACTAGCTCACTCAGTTGGGGGTCACGCTAGAGAACTTCATCACGCTAGAGTTGATCGAGTGACGTAAAAAATATTGCAAACGATCGAGAAAAAAATATATTTGAAAGGCTGTATCTCGGAAACTATTGCGTTTACACAATTCTATTCTTATGTTGTTAGCAACATAGTTATTAGTAGCAACATAGTTATGTTGTTATCATATTTATTTGTTATGCAAGGCTGCAAAGTTGTTGTTTGGCGCAAGTGCTTAGTATTGAAAGCCGAGCTAGCGAAGGATTGTATAATTGAACCATGAGCGAAGCGAATGGTTCAAAAGTACAATCCTGAGCATAGCGAGGCTTTCAAGGCACGAGACGCCAAACAATTTTGCTGCCGAGCGAAACACACAATTTTTCACCTCACCACCGCGAGGAAAATTGTAGGTAAGTAAATGTAATGGAAGTAATTTGGACCTTATACTCATTTTCAATAAAGGTTTGTTTACATCTCATCAAGATCTAGCATTTTATAATTATCAAATGTAACATAATTATTTTTCCATCTTTAAATAACCTCACGCTTACCTACATTAAAAAAGTCAAAGTATTGTTGGGTACTCACGGTTTAAACTAAGACTCAAATACGCTTATTTCACTTTTTCCGCTAACTTAGCAGGCATCAAAATTAATATATGTATATATTCTGCACTAAAATCTATAAAAAACCACCATTATTTTAATTTTACTGCCTGTGGCTTTAGAACAAAACAAAATTAAATGTATATGAGCTTTTTCTTAAATTAACTTTTCAAACGGTGCGTTCCAAATTTGGAAAAAGCTAAATTTTTAGAAAAATAAAACGACCTTTTTAATAGTTATTTGTTATGCAAGGCTGCAAAGTTGTTGTTTGGCGCAAGTGCTTAGTATTGAAAGCCGAGCTAGCGAAGGATTGTAAAATTGAACCATGAGCAAAGCGAATGGTTCAAAAGTACAATCCTGAGCATAGCGAGGCTTTCAAGGCACGAGACGCCAAACAATTTTGCTGCCGAGCGAAACACACAATTTTTCACTCACCACCGCGAGGAAAATTGTAGGTAAGTAAATGTAATACATATAGATATAATAAGTAATTTGGACCTTATACTCATTTTCAATAAAGGTTTGTTTACATCTCATCAAGATCTAGCATTTTATAATTATTGAATTTAACATAAATATTTTTGCATCTTTAAATAACCTCGAGCTTACCTACACAAAAACGTCAAAGTATTGTTGGGTAATCACGGTTTAAACTAAGACTCAAATACGCTTTTTTCACTTTTTCCGCTAACTTAGCAGGCGTCAAAATTCCTGTATGTATATCTTCTGCACTAAAATCTATAAATAACCACCATTATTTTGGTTTTACTGTCTGTGGCTTTAGAAAAAAAGAAAATTAAATCTATATGAGTTTTTTCTTAAATTAACTTTTCAAACGGTGCGTTCCAAATTTGGAAAACGCGAAATTTTTAGAAAAATAAAACTACATTTTAAAATTATTTATTCGTATTTTATCCTTATAAGTCAGTCTAAATGTTAATATTTCGTATGTCCCTACTTAATTAAGAGAGAATAAGTATTATTAATTTTATTTTATCAAAATAATAACAATTTATTATTGGCATAACACCATCAGTTTCTGAACGCACCTCTCATTCTGTATAGAAAAAAGTTGGGTCTCGCGATCGAACGTCACGTTCCAAATTCAAAAACTCTTTCCACGCTAGCGGATAAAATGGACTTTTGGGCGTAGATTTTGAGCGATAAAGCAAGCCTTTTCGAGCCGGTGAGGTGAAAAATTATTTATTCGTATTTTATCCTTATAAGTCAGTCTAAATGTTAATATTTCGTATGTACCTACTTAATTAAGAGATAATAAGTATTATTAATTATATTTCATCAAAATAATAACAATTTATTATTGGCATAACACCATCAGTTTCAGAACGCACCTATCATTCTGTATAGAAAAAAGTTGGGTCTCGCGATCGACCGTCACGTTCCAAATTCAAAAACTCTTTCCACGCTAGCGGATAAAATGGACTTTTGGGCGCAGATTTTGAGCGATAAAGCAAGCCTTTTCGAGTCGGTGAGGTGAAAATTTAGTTTAGTTGTGGCTGACTCAATGTTACCCGAGCAAATAACACTGAAAATTCACTCGAAGTCTAAGAGGAGGTGCCAGTAGCACCTGGCAGTCAGGAGAAATCTCAAGTGACATCTATAATAAAATTTAGCTTAGTGGCTCAGGTAACAATACGAGTATTTGCCGGGCCTTTGTACGGAAACTAAATATTTTCAAACTCCTCACTCCCATCACCGGTGACACTTGTATGCTCCGGAGCCACAAATGATGAAAAGTTTTATTCATTATTCAAATTCAAAACCCAAAAAAATATTAATGATATATAGCCATACAAAATGTGAATAAATTACATCTACCAAACAGACAAGATTGACAACACTCAGTTACTTAGCTCCTTTCACCAATTTTAGTTGGCTATAATTACCAAGTAGATGGGTTACTTCTACCTAACAGACACGATTGACAATTACATTATTAAATAATTACGTATTATTTCATTTTCTCAGTGTAGAATATTTGCCTGCAAACCAATGACAGTCTGCGTTTTTGAAAATAAATGCAATTCTACACCACTAGCTTCGTTCAGGCTCACTATTATTTAAGATAACTGCAACAGTTAATTTTGTTTTAATTTTAGTTGGCTCTGTTCATGGTTGTCATAAAATCGGTGAAGTAATTCATCAAAATTATGTTTCTGTAATGTTTAGTGTGAGATTTAATAATATCGGTCACAGCTATATAGTTCATTATTTTTTGTTTTAATCGGCTTTTCGTTCAGTGCTTAATGCCATGTCGGGTATCTAAATTTGTGCAATAAACAAAAACGTTGGCTGTTATAATTATTATAAAAAGCCCTTAGCATACTTCTGTAGGGGTATTATAGCTATCATCGATTAGTTCAGATAAAGAGCTTCTTCTATAAAATTGTGCAATATTTATTTAAGACAGAACACTAAGTAAGGCTGAATGGTTGAAGCCGTTGTATTGCCGAGTCCCGGCCCACCCGCTGCTAGTACCATCCTTGTAATGAGAGAAATGTCTAATTGGGTCAAATCGCCCCTTTGTTAACCCTTCATCCACACTGAATACAGGGACAATGGGTGGCTGGTGGCGCCCAGTGCTGAAGTATTTTTTAATAGTTCATGCTGCAGAGCCCTTGTATTCAGAGCAACGACACGTAGTTCAGTGTCCAGGAGGCAACCAGATGGCTCTTGGTATTTGAGCTCCCGAAATGTTGCGCATGGAACCGCCTTGTGCAACGCGAACTGAGGCAACTTGGACTGGGTGTATGTATGAAAAATATATTTTTTTTGTCGCGAGGCATCCGGTCGAAACAGCGGTGGCCTGAAAGTGTGTTGCTATTTATTTAGTGAAATGCTGTTTCAATCGAATACCTGGCAACATTTTATGCCGTTCCACCGTCACTCCAATTTCCGCCCCCCAGTCCAAGTTGGCTCAGTTTGGGTTGCACAGGGCGGTTCCAGGCGCTTCGGGAGCTCAAAACCGGCCATCCGGTTGCCTCTCGGGCACTGAAATAACGTGTCATTGCTTTATTTATTGCGGTTCGATGACAAAAGTTTTAATGTAAGCATTAAATTATTTTCATCAAACTTGCTCGTCGCTTCATAAACACGGAGAGAAACTTACCTATTATTTATTATCTAAATTAAGACTGGACATTTAGGACATTGGGGACGTCAAACATTTAAAAATAATATTAGCTCAATTCCAACTTAAAATAATGTTTTTGAATAATTGGTTAATTACATACGTGATGACATACGAGTATATTTAAAAACATAAACTCCGTTTAGCGTCCAGCAGGTCGATTGCGTTACGTTCGGTCGGTGATCCTAATGTCATGCCTAACGATCGTTCAAAAAGTTACGCAATCGGATTCTGAAAAGGAGAACAAAATTAAGTAACTTTTTAGGGTTCCGTAGCCAAATGGCAAAAAACGGAACCGTTATGGATTCGTCATGTCTGTCTGTCTGTCTGTCCGTCCGTATGTCACAGCCACTTTTTTCCGAAACTATAAGAACTATTCTGTTGAAACTTGGTAAATAGATGTATTGTGTAAACTGAATTAAGATGTTCACACAAAAAAAAAAAAAAAATTTGTGATTCCCCATACCTAGATAAACTCAAAAAAATTTTTTTCATCAAACGCATACGTGCTATGGATAGGTCCTCAAAAATTATATTGAGGTTACTAATTTTTTTTTTCTAAACTGAATAGTCTGCGCGAGAGACTTCCAAAGTGGTAAAGTGTGTCGTCCTCGTCGTCGTCCCCATATAGGGTTCCATGTTGACTACGGAACTCTAAAACATTTAAAAAAAACCGTAGTTGGTTTTCTGTTTTTAGGATACCGTAGTCGACTAGGAATCCTTATAGTTTCGCCATGTCTGTCCGTCCGTCCGCGGATAATCTCAGTAACTAACCGTTAGCACTAGAACGCTGAAATTTGGTACTAATATGTATATCAATCACGCCGACAAAGTGCTAAAATAAAAAGTAGAAAAAAATGTTTTATTAGGGTACCTCTCTTATTGTTGGATAGGTATTTAAAAACGAATAGGGGTTTAGTTCAATCATTTTTTGATAACGTTAATATTTTCGGGCATAATTGCTCCAGAAGTAAAAAAATGTGTCCCACCTCTAACTTTTGAACCATAAGTTTTAAAAATATGAAAAAAAATCTCAAAAGTAGAACTTTATAAAAACTTTCTAGGAAAATTATTTTGAACTTGACAGGTTGAATAGTTTTTGAAAAAATTACAAAATAATTTCTGAACTAATTTTGTAATTTAACCGTGTAAGCAGGTGTTTATTGTACCTGTAATTTCTACAAAATAACAATGAAATGACGTGCTTTCAAATAAAGTAAAAACGGTGAAAATCGGTTGACGCAATAAAAAAATATCCCATAAAAATCATCTTCCATACTTTAAGCTCGCGCGCAAAAGTTTACTTAATTTGCCGATAGATGTCGCTGTATGCGGAACGCTCATGTCGTACATGGCGGTGTTAAGGTTTTTCCTGATTTAATGCCTAATGTATGGGGTCCTAATAATAATGAATGGGGTCGGGGCAGGTGCGCCCCTACATTAGGTCGAAAATTTGTCGTGCTCGAATTGTCTTGTCTTTGGATTTTAGGGTTCTGTACTTAATATGTCAACTCAATGTAGCAAATACTTAGCCCATTTTTTTTAACGCTTAAGTCCGTAGTTTTCCGTCCGTCGCAATAAGTGTCCCCTTATTGCGACGGACGGAAAACTACGGAACCCTACACTGAGCGTGGCCCGACACGCTCTTGGCCGGTTTTTTAATTGTTTATGCTTGTTGCCTTTAGAGTTAAGTATATTATAATGCCCTCTTGGTCACTGAAAAATCAGTAGTCTGAGTAGGGTGCTCTACTTAATTTGTCGGTTTTGGCATGATTACGTAGGTACCTAAGGTACCTCTCACTATAATAATTTCTGTTTTTTTTTCATATTGTGCCACTATTCATTGGTATACTTAATAAGTAAAAAAAGATATTAGGTAGACACGGATTTTTCAACCAGATTTTTTGCCTAGCTAACTCGTTTAACGGTAAAATCTTGAGTTCATTTTTTGGATTATCCTTTTCCCCAACAAAGTAAGATTATAGTAGAAAACCTAGTTAAGTTTGGGATTAAAGGGGAGATGCTCTCTAGCGACCCTAAATAAAGATCATCGTGCTCTCGAAACTATTGAAGAACTTTTTTAATGGAGTAATAACTTATTCAGTACATATTGGGTAAAATGTTTTCACGTACCTACTTGCTCAGAAATATTTATCAAAGTTGCTATTCCGTTTGACATACACAGTACATATTCATATAAAGCGGATACAAATAAAGTGTAGGTACAGAGTGGACATACCATATTCCATATTCATGAGATTAGTACCAGCTACAGTATTAACTCCTGCAAGAAGACTTACGTCTCACTTAATTTTTTTGAGCGAGTCGCCTACGTGTTTTAAGTGATTTATTAGTAATTATGAAAATACTCTCTTCATGTGTATGAATGCATAATAAAGATTAAACAACATTACGATAATAAATTATACCAGTAGTTTTAAAATGTATCTCTCAACAATACAGGATTTGCTTGCCCGTAATGGCACGAAATATAAAATATCACTCTGAAACAATGTAACGTTCCCATTCTATTTTAACTCGAATCCGTGTTGCTCGATGCCAATTCAGTATCGCTCTGTTGAATAAATTGAATGCAACAAAACATCACAACGTAAATTAAAAATCAGTTAAATATTTAACGTTTAAATATAACATTGTATTTTGGTAGCGTTGGTAGTTGGTACAAATTTTTGAAGTAGGTACCTACCTCGAAATGCTTTATGCTCGTATGGTAGAACTGTTATGGGAAAGTTCTAGGTTGCGAGTAACAACCGAGAAGGGATGTATGGAATAATTTTTCAATAATTCCATACACTTGTTCTCGGCGGTTTCCTCCGAGGTTTTTGACCGTAGAATAAAGATTTTTTGAAGTAATACGAATATCTGTGTCGGTATGTTTAGCTTTATTGATATCCTTATTTTTATAAATAGGTTGCTTCAAACATTGTCGACAGGGTCCATGATTAACTGTCTTCAGCTCAAATGGAGAATTGACTACTCGAAATTATTGATCGAATCTGAATAATTAGTACAGTCGATATTGTCTTACCTCGAAAACCCGGAGAGTTTAATGAAATTTGATACGAATGTTTGTTGGAACCCCTGTTTTCGTCTCGCAAAAGTCCCCGAGTCTAAAACGTTGAATCGTAGATTGTATGACAAGGGTCTAAAGTAAGCCATATCACCAGGAGATGGATATTTTCCCGAACGAAGTGAGGGGAAATAGTTCGAGGGGTAATATGGCTTTTAGATAGATTATCCATCCACAATCAACAATTATATCTAGGCGAAAAGATTGTTCAGTTTGGCGCCATTCTTTTTAATAAACTGCTTTGACACAGATACAAAATATTCACACCACGAATTTATAAACGCCTCTGACCGTCTAATAGCGGTGTCTAAACGGCCGAGCGCGGCGGACAGCATACGCGGGGCATTTGATAAGGCGATATAGACAGCAGTCTATCCCGCTCAATCTTCATAGCTTATCTCATGCAGTCAGTCAGTTATGCAGTCAACCACGCTTGAACGTTTGGAGGGAGCTATATAGTCGGTCAGAGGCGTTTATTTTTTTAATTATTGTGAATTAGGGAATAAAAAACACCTAATGTAAGAATTGAATTCTGTTTCCTGATTGGTCGATTTTAATGTCTAGCTGTATTCTGGTTAGTAGATAGCAAATACTAATGTTTTTTTAAAGAGTTGTGATTGGTGGATGTAATATTGAACTGTTCTGATTGGTCAAATAAAATGTTTTATAAATCATAAATATGTAGACATATTTTCCCTAGGGGTTAAATCATGTTAAATGTTCTACTTTAGCCCCGCTTGCTAAGTCTTAAGTTGTGTTTGTAAGTGTTAACCAAGGGTTGAAAGTGACCCATTGCACCCGAGATATTTCTGGCGCTCGAACGAAGTGAGAGCGCCAATAGTTCGAGGGTCAAATGGGTAATTTCACCCGAGTTAAACACTCTACTTTTCATTTCGACTGTGAGGAAAATAATTAAAATAATTGTTCTATCCAATATCCAACTTCTTCGCACTGGCTACATTATGCCACGGCCTACTAGACTACACTACTTAAATTGTAATCGAGTAGGCCGCGACGCGACTACTCTAGCGGGCCATGGCGAAACGTAAAAAAAGAAAAAGTTACATGGCATTATGGCGGGCAGTCGAATAGAGGAATGATTTTGAATATTGATTTTCTGTAATTGCGAATAAAAATAAACCAACTGATTTTAATATCAACCTATAGGTCGTAATAAACACGTCGTTTAATGTAGGTACCTATAGCTGACTGTCGATTTGTGAAAAGCTTTTATTTTAATACTGTATTATCTTCGACTCCGTGGCTGATCTTACCAATTAAAAAAAAATACTTTCCACCCTAGGGGAGAACACGCAATTTTCCACCCGGCTATATACCCATGAAAACTCAACTTTCAGAACAGGAGAGATGAAAAGTATTTTTTTTTGTATTTTAATTAGTAAGTAATCTTTCTACAATGTTTTTAAGTTTATAACTCAACAAAAAGTGTTGCCAATACAAAGCTTGAACGCCTTTTTAACCTTTAATGGTGCTCATTTTAACATCTAGAAACTGCGAGACGTACCGCGAAATTTATTTACACCGATATAATTCTAACAATTTTATGACAAATAAGCACCATATATACTATAACTATTGAAGAAAAAAATAAGCGACATTCAGTCCGTTAAGCCTACCTTTGACGGCACGCCACTCATTGCAATATATAGAACATCGGATCAGGCCTGCCTGATGAAGGAAACACCGGGCTAGGTTGCGACAGCTAAGCATGCCAATTTTAGTTTGATATCGTATAACCTAACCCACATTCAGCATAGGTAGCTACATAAAAAGTATGTCATAAATATCGTATCTTTTAAGTAGGTTATCTCACGGTTCTAAATACTGATTTGCCATACGATAAATAAATTGTAGGTAAGTTTTCATCGTCAGAGAAAATAATTGTTTATTGACATGACAGAGGTATGACCTTAGTTCGTCTTTCTGGAAACATTCTAGACTAGTATTTTTTTATATAAAATTTTAAATATTTCATATAAATTTTACTTTTTGTTTAATAAATTACTCTAAGTAATTAGCTTAAGATTATGTTTCTACCTGACGATTTGAAAGTGCTTGTTACTGGGTCTACTTGAATAAATATAATTTTGAGTTTGAGTTTGAGTTTGACCTGTACCTAAGTATATAGTTATCGAATACAAATTCACGTTATCGATGATATATAAAAAAATCCAATAAATTAATGACTAAATCGAAACGTGGAGAATTTCACACCAATAAGAATTGTATTTAAAATAGCTTTAAACCGGTTTAGCCTAGTGGGTACTGACCCTGCCAAATCCCGCGTAAGGGCAACAATTTAGGGTAAAGGCAACTAGGAACTAGACGTCCACTATCAGACGTAGGCCTCCCCCAAAGAATGCCTCAGTGTTGGAGGGGTCTACTCACGCACGTACCCTTTCCAGTACGTGGTTGCTACTCAAAAACCTTTTCGCTCCAACATCGAGCTTGGTACTGCAGTTTAAAGCCTCATTTCTGATGCGATCACGGAGAGAAACTCTCAGCATAGCCATCAGCACTGTTCTTTGAGTGACATTGAATCTTCGTATGAAGCCTTTAGATAGATTACTTTAGTAATAAACGATTATGCCGAAAACAACAAGCTCCCAATCATCCTTCAACCAGTTTAATAACAAGAGATGAAAAAGTTATGATTTTATTTAATCATACATCAGTATCTGTATGCAAACATAGGAATTTGTAAACATGATTTTACGAAATGAACATAACCTCACATCGTCCGAATTTATCTTATCAAAATCATTGATGCGCGTAAAAATTATTCGCGATATATATAAATGTAGATTTATCACATTGAACAAATTATGTCAAAAAATCTGTGCAAAGTCGTTTGGGTTCTCATCCGAATCCTCGGTACAACTAAAAGCTTTGGCACGTTTCCAAGTTGTATTTTGTTTTGTCTGCTCTACTCAAACGATATGAACCGAATACCGCATATTGAATATTTATTCATTTTACCCTTTGTTTCATCTTTGTACGCGGACAGTAATATTATGTGATTCCTTGTCATACAATAAGTATACTAAATGAAAAGGCAAAAATATATACCTGATAATGATAAGTTTATATTGTAACGAAATAAAATTCATTTATTTGCTAGAATACAGGTACCTACAGGATGGTATTATCAGTAATATAATAAAAACCGAAGAATGTATGTACATTCAGCCACCTAGTGGCATGCAAATTATTAAGCTTAAGAGATGTATAACTTTTTTGCATAATACATACAGTGTGTTACCGGCATGCGGGCATTTATTAAAACTGATAATAATATGTTCCATTAGCAATTGTTTGCATGTATTTCCAAATCATAATTATGTAAATTAACTGCGCAATTAATATTCCAAAATACAAACCTTCAATGAACTAGGTATATGACGCCGTACTAAACAAAGTATGAAGAGCTGTCATTTACACTTACTTGTCAATTTATTTTGCTGTACATTGCTGGCAATTTAAATTTTGTTACAAAATTTATGAAGTCAGAATTATAGTTAATTATCTGTATGTCATGATCAAGTTGAAGAACTCCGTTAATTTACCCTTCTTAAAAAAAGCCCGCGTGCCGGTAACACACGGTATATTAATCCACTAACACTGTCCTTAAAAGCAATTTGGCGAACATAATGGAGCGCTAGCGATAATTTCTCCAGAAGAAGTTCAATTCAAATGAAAAGCGCTTCATGGCCGTCCGATAAGCGTGAGCATTGAGCACATCTAGCACGCTCTAGTTGCTTCTATCTTGCACCCGCGTGCCACGCCGCATTCGCTCGAAGTAATGGATTTCCCTGAGCTCACGTGACGACATCATGCTTTCGTGCGTCACGATTTTTAATACTTTCTATTTTAGCGCACACGAGTGAAACATATTATGCAGGAATAATGTTGTTATAGACATTGACAAACATACCCTTTAAAAATATACATTAAAGCTTTCCTCGAAAGCCGTTTCATATTTTGATTTTAAATTTCCGGAGACTAACCGCTGTTTTTTAATATACGTATGATAATTTCTATAATTGAATTTAAAAACAAAATTTTAACCGCTTTCAATTTAGTACTCCGCCAAGCCACAACAACATTTCCACCTTTCTTTTCCAATTTACCACATAAACTGATTTCCGAGAGCAAATGCGTTGATTACTAGAGAAAAAGACCCAATCGCTGTACGTGAGCCTATAATATTTGAGGACTTCCGGCGATTCCACAAGGATCACCTTTGGCACTTCATTAGTTGCTATTTCAACGGAACCTTATCAGAATTTGTGACGTACTTTTGTACTTTTAAGTACATAATTGAGGAATTCCATAAGTCATCTGTGGTCTTCATCATTAATTCCACTCCAGCAAATTTATGATTCCGGATGTAAATACACGAGATATAATAGAAAATACCAAAATCACTACACGCGTAGTGACATATAATTTAGGAGTTCCCTCAATTCCTCATGGTTCCCATCATCCAACAGAATTTTTGAAAAAAATGGAACCCCACCTGGAAGCATAAACTTACAAACAAAAAAAATGTTATGAAGCGGCTCCTCAATGAAGGAGTTCACTGGTAACTAACGTTCTTAGGTAAATAAAATACAACCGAATTGAGAACCTCCTCCTTTTTTTAAGTCGGATAAAAAGAATGGTAAACGCCGTTTTGTTACTGCTAGGTAGGTAAGTAAGTAGGTAGGTACAGTCACTTTAAAAATCAGTAAAAAAAATGCAGTACGGAGTGTTCTTTTTTTTCGGGCACTTGGTTATGTGTGTATAGAAATATATTGTTGGAGTCAGACAACGTAACATTTATCTTCTAAGTTTTTATGTAACCTCCTGTCCTTCGCAACTTGTCAAAATTAATCACATCCTTAACAAATGTATCATTGACTGCGCTTCTGCCCCCGACTTATTTTGTGTGGACCCAGGATAAAAACTATCCTATATTTTATTCCAGGCTACAAATATATTGATGCAAAAATGCACCCAGATCGGTTGAGCCTTTTAAGCGTGATTGTAACAAATTCTCATCTATACTATTACAAAATAAATTATAATAATTAAATCAATATTAGGGCACAATCTTACACAAATCGAACTAGCCCTATACTCGTAGTAAGCTCAATAACCCCTTGTGCTATAGGTACTAGACTACGATATATATATAATATAACATATGTTAACCTCGTAAGTCCTGTGCTTTATCAATAGCAGTAGTCATATCTGCTGGATGTACTATACCGAGGACAAACCAAGAATAGTGCTTCAGACCGAGATAAAAAAAAATGCCCGGTACATGGGGAATGAAGAATTTGTATTTGGGTAAGTACACCAGGCAGGTATTCGTGCTATGCAGTTTATTCATTATCAGGTTTGACCTGCTATGCTTAGTTTGTAGTTGTAAAAGTACTCGGGGTTGATATTAACAGATATAAATACTTAAATACATAGATAACATTCAAGACAGAAACAAATATTCATGCTTGTCATACAAATATTTGCCCTTACCGGGATTCGAACCCAGTACCTTCAGCTTCGTAGGTAGCGTCACTATCTAGGCTAAGAAGTTTCGATTGTAGATAAGACAGCTTGAAATAGGTACTTGGTAGTTTGGGTGTCAAAAGATATTAATAATCATATTATTTTTTTAAATCCATATCTTATACGATTCTAGATAGTGGATATTCCACTTGAGTTTTGACAGCTGTTCCAATTTTAGAGTCATAATATCTACAGATTTTTGTAACGTTATGAGTCTTAATTTGGAACTACACTGTTATAATATTAAAGTACCTACAGATTTTACCTACTACCACAGACCAGAAAGTTATCATAGTAAAATTGGTTTTAATAATCCTGGTCCATTTCTACACGGTTTCTGAGCGCATTTTAGAGCACTAATGATATGCGCGTAGATAAACTACTATTTCCACATTGGTTAAGGCGTCTTCGAGTAATTGGGGAACCACAATATGAAATAAATGATACTGACGAACTGAGAATCTCCTAGTTTTTGAAGTCTGTTAAAATAGGTAATTTGACCGCAAAACCTGCAACTCAGATAGCAAAAGTTGAACTTGCCTAATAAATTCAGACAATCACAGCCAATAAAATATGGTATGTACCTACGATTGTTTCTTATCTTCACAGATAATATACTCTAGCAACTTGTACGGTATTATGGTTGGTGAAGAAAATGATAAGGCCTTTTTCGCATTGTTCAATCTCGCTCCCACAAAAAGGGTACTTGAGTGTGTTTTATGGACAAATTTGTTTGTTGTACATTACCGCCTACGGCTTTACGCCTTTGCAACATTATTAATATTAGGGTAAAACAAATTAAGGCAAACCATTTCTTTCTGACTACAATTTTCGACGGTTTCTTTTTCTATGCGTTTTATTTAATGATTTTTCTCTTATGTAGATCAATCGGAAATATCTATACGTATAAATAATAAAGATGGAAATTCTTAATTACTGTATTTAATGACTGCGATATTATTTCGTTATAGCCCGCGAGCTAGGAGCATTATTTTGTCAGTCCCTTACCCCCGGGCGATAACTTGTGAAGGCCTCCACCCACCGGACGCGTGTGCTGCGCGTGTGCTGCGCAGCGCGTGTGCTGCGCGGCACACGCGCAAGTTGTAAAGCATTGAAACTACACTTCAAACACACATCGAACGCGGCACACGCGCAGCACCCGCGCAGCTGCAGCGCAGCACCCGCGCGGCACAGGCGCAGCACCCGCGCAGCTGCAGCGCAGCACACGCGCAAGTTGTAAAGCATTGAAACTACACTTCAAACACACATCGAACGCGGCACATGCGCAGCACCCGCGCAGCTGCAGCGCAGCACACGCGCAGCACACGCGTCCGGTGGGTGGAGGCCTTGAGTGTGGACGTCAGCTGCGGCTCAGTCTGTGAGTTGACCAGCAGCTGTCACCCAAATGTTATTGCACGGGGGTTGATTGGTCACGAAAATCTGTTGGAATAAAACATAATCTTGAATTTCGGAATAATTTGACATTATAAGAGTTTAATTAGGGAACTACTTAAACAATCTAGCACAAGCTTGTCTTAACTAACCTACATTGTAGGGCTTTTTTCAATAAACAAGAAGTTCAAACGCGCAGCGTGCCGCTAATAATACCTCAATTAATTTTTTTCATGACTAAATCCGGTTACAGAGCACGCAAAGGCACGGAAAGGATTAGTAAAGGTGAACCATAAATACTACCGCTTGCCTGCGAAAGCATTGTTTTCTGGGGTTCGTGTAGAAAAAAACTTGTTTACTTATTCTTTTCTCCTCGCTGTTATTCTGATAAATTCAGCTATAATAAATTAGGTGACGTGGGTGCCGGCGAGCATTCATTTAAAACTGTTGCGGTTCATGAATTTGGAAAATGAGCTCGAAATGTATCCAGTCAAAATTAATTTATAAGTAAAACCATGAATAATGTGTGTATATGGATACTTTCCTTAAGCGGTTTATGTAAAGACAATATATGTGGTATTTTTTATCAGATTATCGATCATTATTAAATATTTATTGATTTAAACTTTCTTGCACAGTAGAAACAAGTACAAAAGGCGAACTTTAAGCCATAAGGCAGATCATGCATTATGACATTAACCTTTAGGCCAAACAGAAAATAAGCTTAGCTGGTGCGGGGTATGAGAACAACACAGAAATAAAGTAACAGGAAAAATTACTAGTACGTTGAAATACGGATAATTGCAATAAATATAGTACAGATGCCGTCAAACTTCTTGAACATTTGACCTTGCCTGCGCAAAGGCGAATTGTACCTGCGAGCTGCCCCCCCACTTCGTCCCGCATGTTCAAGAAGTTTGACGGCATCTGTATAATATATACAATATAATATTATACAATACCTGCTACTAAAAACTACCGAGAGTCTTAATCTCGACAATTTTCAAGTAGATGCTTGCGCAACTTGCGCTTGAATGGAAATTAACTTTCTGTTTTTTAAGGATAATCAAATTTATATGCATTTATTTTCACGTTATCCACGTTATTTGTGGCTTTCCAATGACTTGTGAATTGGTTGAAATATAGTATTTATTTATTTATTGTATATTTGCGATATATATATTACATATGTTAGTGTGTATTATATTTTATATCGTATATTTATATATGTATTGGCAAATTGGCATGTTTTTATTTGTCCCGAATGAATGCTTATTAGGATTTGTATTCATTTTCTCTGTGTTTTTGTACACGGTATAGGTTTGCCTATCTCGTTCTACATACCTTCCTCTCAATTGCTCAAAGGTTAGCTGGAAGAGATCCCTTATAGGGATAAGTTTGCCTTTGTACTTTGATCTATTTTGTGACATGTATATTCCTTAACCTGTTATTGTGTACAATACAGTGCTTACATACATTACAATCCAGGTCTGTGACGCAATTTCATTTAATTAGCTACTTTTTACTTGGTACCTACAGTCACCAGCAATAAGATCTGCCACAACATAGCACGCATTCATATCTGACACGACTCTATGTCTAATGCCATAAGGACGTGTCAGATATTTTTGCCGGCTTTGTTTCGGCAGATATTGATGCCGGTGACTGAACCTGCTCTTCTAAATATTCTAAATACTACCAATTCCTAGTTAACTTTTTACTGAAAAGCCTGTGTGGATTTTTCGGTTAAAGAAAATAAAGTTCTTTAATCGATAGTTTTCTTTCATTTCCTTTATTAAATTTTCATCTGACTGAGATACGCATCTTGTTCGTGAACGGGTGTTGTGGAGTCCAGTTAGTTCATGTTTGCAAGGACGACAAGTATAACTTCATTCCACGTTTTCTGCGGAATTGATATGAGAGATTTCACTGTCTCCACTTGATAGTAGTATTTTATGACTTAGTTTTTGACACTTGGAGACCGTATACATTTCGGTGGATACCTATGAGATTTAATTTTAATTATTTTAATTTTGACACTTGGAGACCCTATACATCTCTAAGCAATAAGAACGTTATACTTTTCCCGAAATTTGGAGGAAAAACTAGTTAAGATCTAAACATCGAATTCGCTATGTGGAAATCGAAATTCATATCGATCGATTTTGAGTTTTTTTATTAGTTACCTGCAGACTGTCAACATAGCAGAACAGAGACAGGTCTCCGAACATTGCCTTGCAAAAGGTGGAGAGGAATATGTTTTGATTTATATTTGTCGGGTATGAGAACAGGAAAAAAAATCGGTTTCCGACCTCGTCTCATGTGCGTTTGCGACCATTTTAATTAGAGGGCACCATTTGTACTTGAAATATGAAACACTTTAATTGTTGTTTCTATGACAAAAAACTATGGCAAGCTTACAAATGGTAAAAATTACTTTGAATGATTTTTGTCATACTACATTTATTTATAAGCCTCATATAAAAAAATGTTAGGTGTGTTTTTATTTTTATTTTTCATAAACCTCAGTTTTAGCGCCAAAATAGGGGTGTATAGATATTGTAAAAAAATTAATAACGTAGTTTTGTTTTTTAAATGGTTAGTAAACAATCAAAATATTGTAATCAAGTATAATTTAACCAAATACACCTGATTGAAATCATAAAAAGATAATATTATGGACCCAAAGTTTAGAAAACATAATTATGCATTTTCTTTATTATCCAAATACATTTAAAGCTACCAATAGAATCCTTGCACTTTTATAGAAACAAAATTGTATGACAACTATGGACTTAAACGCATTAATTGTGACGTCATACTTTTATGACATAGAGTATGAATCGTTTAAGCGAGGCCAATAGAGCGCCGATCTTTACCAAAAACATTTGGGTATTATGTTTTTTAATTGTAGTGGCTCCCATACAAATTCCAATGGCATCGTAAAAATATCTTTGATCACACACCCATTGTTCACTTTAGATTTAAAATAGGTATCAAATTTACAAAAAAGTACCAAAGAGTATTAAAAAGGTAAGAGATCCAGAAAGAGAGTTCTTTTACATACTGAATGAAGTCGGTTTTTTTAATGAATGAACAACCCATGAGTTATGTTGACCAACAAAAAGTTACTTACTTCTTTTCATTAAATCAATATTTATTTTCTAAAGTAGGTATATACAAGATGATAACTATAACATCAAATCAGTCCGGTAGTTTCGGAGCCTATTCAATACAAACAAACAATCAAATCTTTCCTCTTTATAATATTAGTGTATATTTAGGATTTATCTATCTAGGCAATCCATGTGCGAAGTATCAAATTTAAGATTATGTAACATGTCATAAAGATGAAACACATCTCTCCTAAAGTAGGTAATTACCTCCCCGCACGTCATACAATAAAGCGCCTGGCAAAAAAACCATTATTTAAAAACAATATCGTTTTTAATTGTAAAGTAACGTATTCTATTCCACATATGTTGTATTTTTGTATTTTAAGGACTATTTATTCGTAGGCTTCCTCATCCATGAGAGGAGGCCTGTTTGTAAAACAAGTAAAGTAAAGAAATAACTAACACAACACCTCACAATTCACAATACGAAACTTTTGTAACTTTCGTTAATTAGTGGAATGCACATGCATTACTTGCTTCAAAGCTTTCCAATACCTATTTAGGGTTCTTTTTTAACAAGTCAAATAACACAATAAGAAAAAGATTTATCTATAAGAATTTCATTTACTAAAAAGCGCTTCCTCAGCTTAAAAATGAGGTCGAAGCAATAAAATGCCCCATAAACAGGGCTGCCACTCGCGTCAACTAAATAAATTTAACAAACTGTCTAATTTAACAATAAACTGATTATTTAGAACACCTCCTACTAAAACTAGCGGCAATAAATTACCACAGGCCTTAATTTAATAAGTCTTCGGAATAGGGAATATTGCAAGTAGATAAGTTAGTGTGTGTGTCCTGAACTAAGCAGCTTCTTTAGCGGCAAAGTAAACAATAAATTCAATGGCAGTCCATATACCATAAAAGGGTTTCATTCGCCTTACTCGTGCACACAATGCCAGTTATGAAGTAACGTTTAGTGTTTCTGACATGTTGAGAATATATGTTTGCAGAGGGACTGCTTTATAAACACAACGATAACACTCTCTTTTAGTTAAGTCCAAGTTAGTTCAGTTTGGGTTGCACATGGTAGTTCCACAATACTTCAGGAGCTGAAAAACCGCGAGCCATCCGGTTGCCTCTTGGACACTGCATCTACGCGTCATTGAATGCTCTGAATATTACTCTCTCTGGTAACATTGACTCAAACTGTGCAATTTGCATAAAAATACGAATCTAGACTAAAATAACTAGTTGTATCAGTACAGTGTACAAGTATAGTAAGTAAGTTACAGTGCAGCACTACAATATCGGAGGGCCTGAACAGCTGGTTTTAAACCATGTTTTAAAAAAATGCTCTATATATTCAGTACAGTTCAATTATATTCAAATCATATGGCAACCCTAAGCCTAAGTAGGTATAATGTTGACCCGTTTTTGCTTTTGAGGGAGAATCACTTAGCGGATTTTTCCGCTTGGCAGACGTAAAAGAGATTTCCCCTTGTGACATTAGTTAGAAAGTTTTTAGTACGCATCGGTATTTTGTAGGTGTTTTGCTTTGTTTTATGATCACCCAAACATGCGGGTTGTTTTTTTATTAATCTATTAAACTAATCTATGCATTGTAGATGTGTCAAAAAAAATGCAAGTACAGAAAATTGCGTTGTTATTTATTGGATCCAAAAAATACTTTACCCGTTTCTTGAATTACGTGGTTTGTCTAATTAATTAAAAAACAGCTGACTTATTCGTGCACTTTTTATAGACCTTATGCATAATATACGTCGTCGCTGGATTACTCGTGAAACTCATAAACACCGTTTTCACTTGCGATGTGTATCCCGACGTACTGAAAAGCACTCGAGTGTGTCCAGTATATAAGGGCAAGGGTGAAAAATGGTCTGTTGACAATTACTGACCAATCACTATCGTGTCAAATATCTCTAAGATTATTGAATCCATTGCGTCTAACTCCTTAATGCACCATCTTGAAACAAACAACTTGCTGACGTACAGACAGTTTGCCTACAGGAAAAATAGATGTACCACAGCAGCTGCATATCAGGCCCCGTATCATGGTCGGCCTTATCACGCGATAAGGGACAAGATAGAGCGTCAGTCTCGTTCTATCGAAAGGTGTCGGCCAGTGACGGTAGCTCTATTTTGTCATTTATTACGTGATAAGGACGTAACAACGGCGTTGGATACGAAACAAAAGTGCCTCTGCATTCTGCGACCTGTCAAAACGTTTGATGTGATTAATCACGAGTTGTTGTTAAAAAAGATAGGGTATCATTATGGAATAAAGGATAACACTCATAGATTACTCACATCGTTCCTAAAAAATAGGCGTCAGACGGTTGAGGTCAAAATCGAAGGCAAAAGCTTAAAATCTGCAGAGGCGGGTGTACTCGAGCATGGAATTCCACGGGGCTCTTCGCTTGGGATTACACTGTTTTTAGCCGAAGGTACTTTGGTGTTGTTTGCCGATGATAGCACAGTCGTAGTAACCGATCACACGTACTCACAACTCGAGCAAAAGGTAACAAATACGTGTACCCAACTTCATGAGTGGTTTTGTTTTTGGTCGATTCAGGGTGACTCAAGATCATCGTGTACCGTCTTGGCAACATGTTACAACGTCCTACGTCTCTTTCTAACGTACGAGTATAGGGAGCGACAAATGCTTCACGTATAGTGAACCAAAATATGTTTTTGAGATTATTGAATGTGGCCGACTTTTTATAAAACTAATCGGAACTGGATTCTTTCAATACATGTGTTAATTTGTAATTAACCCCCGACGCAAAGATATGAGTGTTATAAAATTAACGTGTCTGTCTGTGTATCTGTGTATCTCTTTATCTGTCATTGGTATCCTAGCTCCCAAACGGATGGACCGATTTGAAATTTTGAGATATTGGACTTTGAAATGAAAATGTCGGGGGTATTTCTAAGTTATAACTTTTGTAAGTTATAGTTATCATTTTTGTATCATTTTTACATATATCTATCTTATTTAAAATTAAATTAAATTAAAATTTACTTTATTGCCATAACATAACATGCCATAACTTAAAAATATACATGGATATGCAGTACAAGAAGAGTATAAAAATCAAACTTAACTAAACAAAGTATGACAGGTTTTCTTGACTTATTGTTTAAGAAATTAAGTATTTTTTATTTACATTTGACGTTGGCAATGGGTACCAATCTCAGCATGTGCTGGACTGGACGGGTGTCCAGCGCTGATTTTCAGTTTGGCCCCTTTGTTGCGGTCTCCAGTTGGATTATAGAATGCGCAGCGCAACTAGTTCTACTAATGTGTATCAATCAACGCCATTGAAAGCACTTAGCTAAAACACAGATTATATACTTAACAGATAAACATGGGACTTATTGGGTAGCTTCGTGTGTGTGTGTTGTGTAATTAGCAGAGTGGAGTAGTTTTGTGAAAATATATTATATAGGTATTATAGCGATCAGGTACTATTATTATTATTTATACTTTATGTAACAATACATTTATTTTCTAAAGTATTTACAAGATGATAACTATAACATTAACTAAATGGTTTTTTTTTAAACTTTAGTTCTAGTTATATTATTATTACTATTATTTTGTACATACAGTACATAGGTGTATATATAGATACATGCATGGGATGCATTAAATGAATAGATGAAATAAATAAATAAATAAATAATTTAAGGTAAAGGATTTGATTGGATGGTCAGTATCAACTGTTATTACTATGCATGGTGTTACAGTAAATACGTAACAATGAAATTCGATACCTATGGAAAACGTTTGAGTATGTGCGGGTTGTTCCGTTTTATGAACGATGTATAAGGTGTAATACGTCAGATGTCGAAATGCGATTGATTGAGCCTCTTTTCCCTCATCTATATTCCACTCTTTACGAATAATCGAGCCTTTTGATTTATTACAAGCGTTTGCTATCGAATACTGAATAAACCATTTGTCATCTTTTTAAAGTTTCTTGGAGATTGGATGTCTTCGTCTTCTTCTCAAAATGAATAGATCGGGCAAAGCTGCTTGTTCGAGTCTCTGTATACAGATATAATAAGTATGAAATTAGATACATCCTACATTTTATTAAAGACTTTAATGTCTTAGGAACCCTGGGAAGGACTCCATAAGCTCCCTCAGACTTTCCATAAGCTATTTTAGATCGGCAGGTCGACCACGTAACGCATTGTACGTACGTTAGGTAGATCTAAATGTATTTTTTTAAAAGGAAAAATGACAGTTGGACTGTGCTAATGCGCGTTGGAAACGTTTTTTACCCCTCAGAATGGTAATCACGTAACGTTTTGAACGCGCGTTAGGTACATCCTACAAAAAAGTGTCATTTCTCCATACAAAAAGTGACATTTAGATCTACCGTCATCTACGAAGTGTAATGTACGATTCTCCGGCCGGAGCGCGCCCGCGCGTTTGTTGCAAGTTGCCAAAGGAATTTGAAGCTTTAACATAGATGTTAAATTTCATATTTGAATGTACTGGCGACCGGGCGGCTCCTCGCGGACGTGGACGGCTGTAGTCGGCTGTCGTCACATGTGACCGGCTCCGTCCGGCTTTTGCCTACTGCATTCTAGTAAAATTCTAGTGCAACGGGCACGTTGTGACGTGGCGCCAGGTGACCGTGGTTCAGTGGGAATCGTACATTACGTGATCGATCTGCAGACCCCGTTGATATATCTTTGATAACATTACCACAACACACCTTTCCCACAATTAGATTTTTAACGGACAAATTCGTTTGCGTTTTTTCGTTTACGATGTCAAAAGGAAATATTTTACTAAATTTACATATTGGGATCATTCAGTGGTTTTGAAACATAACGACTTTTCCTTGCAATCGCATGACGGATAACGCACGAGTTTTCTAATCTTACCTATATGGAACAGGGTAGATATTAATACAATTCACAATTTTGTTTTGTTTTGTTACAGGTTATAAATGATGGCTGTGCTTAGACAAAATACCGTGCCAACTTTTTCTAAAGAAGTGTATTTAAGTAAAACTGTTTTTTTAAGTATCTCAACTCTCTTCAAGTTTAATAGTATTAACAAAATTGAATGAATAATGGGTCTCCAAAGCTGATATTATCCGAAAATGGCCAACGTAAGACTGTCGCTACATATATGTAATTCAATTAAACAATACGGATTTAACGAAAACACGACATTAAACGACAAACAAAGTAAAGGCATTAACAGTGTAAGGCGTTTCAAAATTGTTGATTCAAATATACATTTTAAAACTAAGCATACCGAAAAAGTTAAGTTTATTCTATTTTTTATTTTGCTCTTCGCGAGAAATTCCTATGGTACTAGTTATAACGGTGGAAGAAATTCTATGCTTAGAACAAGAGTTATTGGCACAAGATACGGTAAACTACAAGGAGTTATACTACCAATGGATCAACACAAATTCCTGAAACCAGTAGAAGCGTATTTAGGAGTGCCGTATGCGACGCCACCAACCGGGTCTAACAGGTAATTATAGGTACTAAAAAGAGATTGAATCAAAGTAGGTATTCAGAAACAAACATATCACCTTAAATTCAAAAATCTTGGTACAATCCTTCGAGATAATTTAACATCTTCCTCATGAATTTCTAAGTTACGTTTTTTTTTTGTATATATTTACCTCGATATTTAAAATTTTAGCATATTTTATGTTTATAGTAACTCAATTTTAGTTTTATTTGCACCGAATATAATAACGTAGAAATCACTTTAATTCTCGACAGTAATATCATAATAACGTAGAAGTACGAATAATACATACCTAATATGTTTATGTTTAAATAGGTTCGCGCCCACGCGTGCCCCAGCGCCTTGGGACGACGTGAAGCAAGTGGACCAGATGGGCGCAGTCTGCCCGCAGCGCTTGCCTGATATCTCCAACGAGACTCTTGCTTTGGATAGAATGCCTAAAGGGAGGCTGGAGTATTTACGGAGACTGCTACCAAGACTGAAGAATCAAAGTGAAGATTGCCTCTACATGAACATTTATACACCCGTACAAGGTATGTTGTTCGGTAGGTAATTATAGCAAAATTTAAAAATCGAATAGGACGCCTAGGTAGCAATCCGGGATTTTTACGTTCATTGGTCAACCGGATTCAACTAACAGAACCTTTGAACGAGTGTTGTGCTCGAACAGAGTTCGCAGTTCACCATTTATAAATCTTGTCTCATAAAATCAGTTTCCACAGCGCGCACCTGTGCTCTCCGGTTCACTGAAAACAAGACACGTTGATCCGTTCTCAGCCTCCACTTTATTTCCAATACTGACAATTTATTGTTTTATATGAGAGCGAATGTATTGTTTCGACTGAGAGCTTTTGTGTTATCGGAATATAATCCCATTTATTTGATTTCGAAAACATTGGAGAACTTTATTTATCTATATGTAATGTACAATCGAGTTATCCAATATCTACACAGGCAACTTTTCAAAATACCTATACAAAGCGTCTCTTTTTATCTCTTTATTTTGGTAAAAATAGTCAATTTGACAACATTTCAAAATATGTAATGATGCCTAAATCCAAAACCATTTCGGTGATTATCTTATCTGAACGTAATAAAGTAAAGTGGTTTTCCCATTTTTATTCTTACTGGTTTCGGAGAAAATCCTAAAATCTGTAAAACGCGGTATACCCCGTGCGTGACGTCATTCCTACGACTGTTAGTAAAAGATGTGGACAGGTGCCATACAACGACATAATAATGACGTCATATTTTACTTACAACCTATTGGAATTCACTACTTTTAATTATGATATTTTTTCAATAAATAAAAAAAAGTATAGCTTAAAATTTAATTTTCTATAAAGCTAAATCATAAAATGGACCACTTAAAAAAATGAAATGTTGTCAAATACATATATTTCAGGGTCCAAAAAGCTTGCTTTTTCATTCGAGATTACGACGAAGAAATTATTATTTAAGTACGTGCTCAGTTTTCGTATAAATACGAATAGTTACGTCGTTATAATAAGTTTTGTGTATTTTGTTAATTTAATCAGTAATTTTATTATATTACTTTTCCGATGTCCAATGACGAAGATAATTAAGGCGTCTTTGTGGATGTCAAAGTTATTTCTAATTGTGTATGTATTCTATATGGACCTATGTTTAGTGTGAAGATCTGTTACGTCGTAATGTTGAATGAAAAAGGAAGCATTTTGCAAAATACGCTTCCGCTTCTGCTTCTGTATAAGGCCTCTTAAAACGATAAATGCTTGTGATATAAGGCTGAATATTGAAAATAATAAAATGGTAGGTTAGGTTAAGTTACATTACATGTTTTTAGACACACAGGTCTAGAGCGCGCGCACATTTGCAACGTAATATATACGGTGTGGCTAAGACATCCGTCACGTTCTGACTATATCATGCTAATGGTAATGGTGCTAGCTCTTTTGTGACAGGACAGGCGTCAGAGCGCATCAGTAGTAAATGCGATTCCGGCTTTGTCTATGTCTGCTCACGAGGTTCGGCCCGCCTATAAAAAGAAAAGTATTACATTGTCTATCCTAAATGTCCATGCTATACAGGGTGGAAACGATAAGTGATCTCACTCGATTATTTCTTAACTATACAAGGTATCGAAAAACTGGTTACTGATCCTGGAAACATTAAATTTTCGGATAGATCCAGTTTATTCTGTAACTTATTATTGATACCGTTTGAAAGAACTCGTGAAGCACTTTCAGGATCAGTACCTAACCAGTTTTTCGATATCCTGTATAGTATAGAAATAATCGAGTGAGATCACTTATAGTTTCCACCTTGTATAAGTATATAAATGATAATAACAAAAAGAGAGCGGGTGAGTAGTTCCGGAGATTGCTTTACTTGAGAGTGTACTTTACTTCTTAGGTAAGATAAGATAAGATTTATTTGCAACCAAGTACTTAAAACTAAGGTACATGGACCCTGGAAGGGTGTAGCAACAATCAGGTAACTTATTCTATGCACATATAGTTAATTTTTATTAACTAACTAATATCAATTTGTACCTATCATGGACGTAAACTGGACTGAGTACTGTGATAAAAAAGTGAAACCGACAGAGAAGTTATACTAGAGAATTGCATCTCGTTTTAATTAGGGTGACCAAGTACCCACGCAGACATTAGGATTTTTAAAAAGGTATAAATGTGTTTAGTTTTGTCATGTTTTCATGTTTAGTGAGTGATGACCTGGAAAAGGGGCCGGGAATCCTCTGCATGCTGGTGGCGCAGGACCGTTAACTTTGAACACTTTAGGGTAGGCTGATATCATGATGATACTTGATATAATTATTATCTCTTTATTTAATATTTATCTTAAGTTAGGTTTTTACAATAATGATATAAAAAGTAAAATATAAAACAATACATATAAAACATAAAACCATTATAAAAACCTAACCTAGGGTACCGCCGGCAGCGAGGCTGGGCCTAAGCTGCCGGTGGTCAGGGCGACAGAGACAGGAACCTCCTGACTATTCGCGCAGTGTCCAGGAGTACCGCCTTCTGTATCTGACCCTTGATCCAGCCATCTAGCGAGAGTCTCTTGAGGTGACGGTCGAGACTCTTCGCTATCAAACCGTTCGCCGAAACGACTATCGGGACGATGTTATATAATTATTATTATTTATTTTTTTAATTATGTAAGAAAAAATCTAAATAGGCTATTCTACTACAGTCAAAATTAATTATTCTTGTGTTACAATTAAATAAGACTTACGCATTAAACTCTTAAAAAAACACCTGCTCCTACATACCTAATTATATATATATGTATGCTATTTTAAATATAAATACATGTTTACTAACGTCCGCTTTGACCCCTAGCGGACTCCGTGCTCGTTCAGGGCACAACTGGGATTACTGGGAATAACGCTAGGGGAGGAGGATGATGATGACATGTTCACTAACGTCTTACGACTCCATAAAATTCTAACGTCATAAAGGAAATATACCCTACAAAAATCATACTAACGGAGCCTTTTTGACGTTTCACTAAAAGTTGATGCTGATTTGATTATGAGTAGAATACCGCAATGCTAAATGAAATAAGAATATTTCGTGTAGAAATATTAATTAATTGCAAATAATTGGATTACGTATCATACTTATTATTATGTTGTTAAGCAATATACCTAAGTCCTACTTTATTACCCAAATCTCTCAAAATTTTAGTTTTTCCGTGATGAGCCCTGCGTAAATTTAAGAATCACGAGGCAATAATTAGACTTTATAATTTGCATTCGTATACGTACAACATACATACACTCACACCGGCCCAAATCATTGTCACCCTAATAAGTTTGGCATATGGTTTCGTCGTTTCATCGTAAAAAAGAGCAAAATGTTCCTTGTATGTGGAATGATATTACAGAATTAGGAAAGCTTTCGCTGTTACAGCCTTTTATGTAACATATTTTCACTATTTTTAACTCTTAATGAAATGTCATTTAGTTGACAAGGCAACAAAAGTTCAATGACACCATTAGACAAATAGATGTCAACGTTGGGGATACGAGTCGATATTTAAAATTACCCCTTGATTACCACAATAGTTAATACATTACCGTGTTTTAATCAGTAAATTAAAACTTAGGTTAAAGGTAACATCTCCTATTTAATATCAGCTCGTAATTAAAAGCAGGTATTTTTTTTCAATATTTTTGAATACCTGTTAATACCACTATGTCATTATTATTTTTACATTGGCAACTCGTGCGAGTGGGACACCATCCTCGGGTTGGTTTCTCTCGCTCGGACCGCTTTCTCTAGTCGTCTTTTATCATACAATTGTGTATCCATCGTGCTCGGTAATATGGTTCAATTTTGATTGAGTAATACAACTTAGTACTCAGTCCAGTTTAGGTATACGTCCATGGTACCTATTGATACTCTTAATTATAAAAAAATGACGGCAAACACATTATAAACATGTATCTTCCATAAATTCAGCTATGGAATAGTAACATTTATCTATAAGTTTAGTTTTTAGACTGTGTACGAAGGATGTGTCAGTTGGTACATCTTTTATCTGGTTGGAAATTTCAAGTTTAGGTTCAGGAAGTTCCAGCTTGTGACATCTGCCAGTGTTTTGGTTAAATTTAAACAGGGGTAGGTTTTTACGAACAAAAGTAGCAGTTTCTAATATACGGGGCGTACAATCCAAATGGGTCAGTATGGAGAAGTCGGAAACCATGAGAGATAGCGAGATCTGTTCTTAGGAACCATGACGTCGATTTTAGATTTAATAATAATTACATTCAAACTTTTTCATTAACTGTCATACATAACCGGGAATCGAACCTGGTCAATATTTTTGTAACCGCGTTAAGTAAAAGGGACCAAATTTGGCTATGAAATCTAGTGTAAACACAACTGACAGTAAATTAGACTAAAATGCCCACAGTTTCATTAATTTGCAAAAAGTCGTGAACAGTATGAATCGATCATCAATTATGTGAAGAGAGCACTTATGCATATCTTATCTGCATCAGTATTATGCATTACAAATAGCGTTTATTTAAAATTAGAACGCATTTGTTCAGCGGGCGTAACAATTTCATAAAAAATTTGAAAATGGAATACTGTAAATAATTATCTTATTGGTGGGTTTTTCTTTCAATTATTTAAACAAGATTCCATTAGTGTTGTGCTTCTTGCGACTTGCAGAATTTATACACATTGATTTTGACCAGGTTCGATTCCCGGTTATGTATGAGAGTTAATAAAAAAGTTTGAATGTAATTATTATTAAATCTAAAATCGACGTCATGGTTCCTAAGAACAGATCTCGCTAACTCTCATAGTTTCCGACTTCACCATACTGACCCATTTGGATTGTACACCCTGTATAGCTATAGCGAAGGGATACGGTTAAAATTTTCATGTTCTTAAAATGTGGTCTGCAACTATGGGGTTGGTGTATATGTTTGCAAGGATTGGTATACAATTATTTTGCGTGACAAATACGTGATGGATGTCAGTACTATGGCCCTACAGCGGGAGCCCGTAGCGCAGCCATGCGACCGCCTGCGAGTGGTATGCAGCCAGGGCGCACTCTACACCTGCATTTGTTTTCAACATGCTCAGAGCATATACGAAACGAGATAAATTATTTTTAACTTTTTCAACGTGTGATTTCCAGTTTAAATGGCAGTCTAAGTTGAGGCCTAAAAGAATACAGTCAGTTGCTTCTTGTAAATTTAAATTATGCGCGAAGGGGTTGCTTTTGTCTGGGTCTGAATTTTATCAGGTTGGTTTTATCGTTATTTGTAATGAGGTTATGGCATATTGTTAACTATATAATAAGTAGACAACCACGGTCGATATCGCTACCTCAAGTTGTTATGATAAAAAAACTATAAGTTTGATATCTAGGCTCCATCCTAAAGAATAAGAGTAATAAACTCGAAATCACGGGGAGTTTGATGAAATTAGGTAGGTACGAATAATTAATATGTTCATTGGAGGGACTGTTTGCGTCTCTCATTAAGTAAGGATTTTGTAGAACGGCCGCCATCTTGGAAAATGTACTCAATTCGTTCTGAAACTAAACTATCTATGAAATTATGATCTAAAGCAACATTGAAGCTTAATTAATTCTGCACAAACCCTGCAGGGGAGATTCTCTGAGCTTGGGAGAATTAGAAATCCACTTTGATATATACAGGAGGACATACTGCGACTATACTATATATAGGTTTAATATATATATAGGTTTAACCGATCGTTAAGAACTGATAGTTTGCTAGAACCTAGAGACCAAGAACCTTGATGGAATGCAACAATGAGGTGTCGTTTGATTCACATATCGATGTATTATTAATTTTCTAAAGTATATGTATACAAGATGATAACTAACATTTACAATGCACTTGCTCTGAAAATGCGCCTTTATATGGATCAATTTAAACACGGGCAGCCCTCCCTGCCCGCGCGGCGGGGCGGGCCGGAGGGCGGCCGTGCGGGAATGGATTTCGGGCCAATATTCCCACACACGTGCGAGAATGGAATTTCATGACAATTCTAATTTCACCTTTTATGTATAATTTTTAAATTGCTCGCATGATGCATTGTAAAATGTTGTACGAATACACGTGCGGAATGGTAATTCCTAACTGGTATCGATCAAAAACATTCCCTGACGGTCGTGTTTGTTGTGATTACCTACTTTCCGCACTTGTATCTTAATAGTTATTTACGATACAAGTGCCGAAAATAGGAAATTCGCACTAGTTGCGAATTACCTATTCGCACGTGTATCGTACAGTTTCGACATATGCACGGAAAGTGCTCTTTTCCGCACTAGTGCGGAAAAGTAGCACCATATGTACTGTTGTAAATACCTTTAACTTAATCAAATTAAAACTATGATAAATCTAATAAAGGCCCTCAAGGGATTGTACCGGGGATGCTGGCGGCATGACCTCGCTGAATAGCACTGCTGCATGATGAGTTGCGCGAGAAAACCGCCAGCTCTTCAGTCACCACTTAAGTGAACCACACGTTTCGCGATATCCACAAAAAACTTTTGCGCACTAGGACCCACGAACCGAGGGTCTCGACGCCAAATGATACATGGTCGTAATTTAGCTTCGAGGACCATGTGTATTAACGGTGATTCTAATAGCAAAACTTTTGGTTTCAGTGGGTCCAACATTGCAGGCCAAATACCCAGTCATTGTTTTTATTCACGGAGAATCTTTTGAGTGGAATTCTGGCAACGTTTACGACGGAGCCGTACTTGCCAGCTACGCGGGGCTCGTCGTCATCACCATCAACTACAGACTAGGTATTTTAGGTAAGTGTTATTTTTTTTCTATTATTAAATAATCATGTCCTACTCGCCAATCTTATTGGCTGTAAGAGCTTGTTACATCTAGAAACTAAGCGGATATACTTGTGTCGATCCAATTACAGTGTTGTTAAATATAATATTAATAGAATACTTCTATTTAACCATTTATATGTTTATAACAAGCCGTACGCGCGGTCCCACCCGCGTATTAAAGTGACTCGAGGTGGAGCCGTAGGAAATAATATAACCCGTGTCCACGATGGGCTTTCCCGCATAAGGAGGATAGTTTAGCGTTAGTTCTTCCAATTTTCCTTATAAACTATGAAATCCATTTTAATATTTCTGACCGTTTCCATTTTAGAGTTCATCAAACTTTTGAGCAAAAATCTGCATATTATTACTCTAACGGAGAATGACAACAATGCCATAACTTGTTTCATTATTCCTGTCATCCTTTATGGGATGACTCGAATAATGTCACCGGAAAGTCGAATTTTGCATGAACCCTGAATGAAGCAGTACCTGGGCCACCGAACTCTGCTCGGATGAAAAATAGAGAAAATACGGATGAAAACTAATGTTCCTCAATTTGTGACCTAGATCCATTTTGCGGTCCCGTGATTCCAAATTTCATCGAAATCGTTTAAACCTTTTTCGAAAATCTGAAAAACAAATATAATATATACCTAAAATATACAAACAAATATTGCTCGTAAAGGATATACAAGTACCTATATAGTCATTTTTAGAAATTGAAAAACAAATATAATATATACCTAAAATATGCAAACAAATATTGCTCGTAAAGGATATACGAGTACCTATATAGTCATTTTTAGAAATAACCTATGTTCAAAAATTAAAGCTCTGGCAATCATGTGTATCTTCATTTGTTTACAAAAGTAAGAGAAGCATTGTTTGTGGAAATCCAATTACTTTATTCGCTGCTAATTAAGATTCCATTTAGTTAATTAGTGCAAATTCAAACCTTAAGACGTGGATGCTGAATCTGAATAGAAAATTGATTCTAGGTAAAGGTATGTATAGGGAATGCAATTTCGATCTCGCGAGATCTTGATTTCACGAGATCTCGTGTGAACTTTCGAGATTCAATCTCGGTGGCAGGAAACTCGGTATCAGTAGTAATAGGCGTTGGACAAGCAAGTACTAAAGTTAGCAGGCAATTGAAGCTCAAATTATTTTCTTTTAAATAAAGTCGTTAGTGGGTTTGTGCACATTTTTTTGTTGTGCCAAGAAATCCTAATTCCTTTACCGTCAACATAATAAATAATACCAACATTCAACAGTGAGAACATACATATGAAATACAACATGTTTCATGTTCACGATATTATAAGAGCAAAGCCCAAAATAACGAAATATTTTTAAAAATATGGGAAATCTTGATATTTTCGAGATGTATCAAGATCTCGCCGATTTAGCTGACGAGATCTCGAATTGTGAATCTCGACTTAAGATTATTAACGCGAGCTCTCGTATTACCAATCTAGGTTCGAGATTGCATTCCCTATACAATATACGCTTTAGAGAACAGTATTTTAAAGCAGGCGAGCATGTGACTAACAATGCTCTCACAACCATTTTTGTGGATATTATAATAAGTAATAAAATATTCTTAAATGTTATTGTTCATTTTGGTAATAAGTAAGACATATTTTAATTTTAACCAGAGTAATTACTACTCGCGATGAATGGAAGACTTAATAATTTATTAGCATCTTAGTATAATGCTTTGGTAATTTTATAAATGATGTCGAATAATCCTTGCAGGTTTCTTAAATGCCAATCCTATACCTCATCTTAAGGCCAGGGTTGCCAATTACGGACTCATGGACCAAATTGCGGCATTACACTGGGTTCAACAGAACATAGGTTTGTTTGGCGGAGACTCTGGTAACGTGACTATGCTGGGCCATGGTTCTGGTGCAGCATGCATTAACTTTTTGATGATATCACCGACAGTGATGCCGGGTAAGAGAGATACATATTTGCTCGGTTGCCTTACCTTGGTTGTGTTAATAGCAACTGTGCTATTATTTAATATTAATATTTTTTCAGGACTTTTTCACCGTGCGATATTACTATCAGGTTCGGCACTAAGCTCATGGGCGCTAGTAGAAGATCCCGTTAGTTTTTCCGTCCAATTGGCCAAACAATCAAACTGCACCTTACCAGAAGACATTGTTAAGGATCACGAATTAATTGTTGACTGTTTACGTGAAGTTCCTCTAGAAGAGCTAATGTCGGCTGAAATTAATACACCGAGTTATTTAACAGCGTTTGGCCCTTCTGTTGACGGAGTTGTAGTTAAAACTGATTACGCCAAAGAATTACTCACCTTTTTCATTCCAAATGATTTGCAAGGTTTCACAAGCGTTTCCGGAGTTAACAACATTAAGGCTGATAAAAGGAGTGGTGATAGGATATTCGGGATAAGGGGTGGACAGAATAAATATGATCTGCTTTTTGGAGTGGTTACGAGTGAAGCGCTGTGGAAATTCTCAGCTCAAGATATACAAAACGGATTTGAGGGCGAGCGGAGGGACAGGATAATAAGGTGAGGTCCATATTTATTCAGCAAATTGGTATTTGGCAACCGCTGGGACCAGTTACATAGGATTTATTTGCGTTCATTGCAATAAAATGAAATCATTTCAAACGAAACTTAATTAACTCGTTGCTGCCCTTATTAAGTTAATCGATTTTGAATAATTGTGTTAATTGTACGCAAGATCAAACTTTATCCGTAGCACAAATAAACTGAGTAATTAAAGTATTAGTATTATTTTAGAAAAAAAATACAAGGATGCTCTTTTAAAACGAATGTTGCTCAAGCAATGCAGGGTACTGAGTGGAATAAGGTAGAAAAAATATCCACTTAGTAGCGACATTCGATTTCAAAGTACTATTTGTCTCATCGCAATGAGAAAGTAGGTCCTCATATTTTTATTAAACGTGGTTATTTGAACAAATAAGTCTTCTATCCACGCTTACAATAGGTCTTGCAATTCTAGATAGTATATGTGTAAAAAGTATTCTGTCACATTGATTCACAAGTCTTGGGGTAGGCCC
Source organism: Epinotia demarniana (assembly GCA_945867215.1). Taxonomy (NCBI): domain Eukaryota; kingdom Metazoa; phylum Arthropoda; class Insecta; order Lepidoptera; family Tortricidae; genus Epinotia; species Epinotia demarniana. The sequence goes on along the minus strand of OX244259.1, from coordinate 30,854,771 downwards.
AGCATAGGACATATTTCGTAGTTTGCTATATTTCGTTCTTTCATTGAATTGTAACATTATTTCTAACCTAGATATAGTACCTATATTTTTTCTTTTTATTCATCAATTGCAATTGAATTTTAGGACTTACGTAAGAAACGCCTACACATATCATTTAAGTGAAATATTTTTCACGATAGTCAATGAATACACAGATTGGGAACGGACAGTACAGGTATGAATCGTATGATTAAATTTAACATTAGCATCTGATTCACTTTAAATATTACAGTTAACATTTCATTGATATTTGTTATTCTTTCTAAACATTATTATATGTGTGACCTAATATGCCTTATTTGCCAGCATCCAATAAACACCCGAGACGCAGCCGTATTAGCACTCTCAGACGCGCAATATGTAGCACCATTGGTTCAAACGGGAGACTTCTTGAGTGTTGCCAAGAGCTCGCCCGATTCTGGGCCAAATGCTTTCTTCTACGTTTTTGATTATCAAACCAAGGACGGAGATTACCCGCAGGTAATAAAGCAGTATTTGTTGCACGCTATAAAAAATTAAGCAGTTTCATTTACGTTTATATATTTTTGGGCCTGATGGCTAGGTTATTTTTTCTTCCTAATACATCAAAGATTCGTCGTTTGGTCGACCGGTTTAGCCTAATGGATACTAAATGGCCTACGAAACTGACTGTCCTGGGCTCGAACCCCGGTAAGGACAAATATATGTGTGTGCTGAATTTTTGTTTTTGAGTCTTAGATGTTTTTTAGGTATTTATATGAAATCTTTTAAATATATCGGGTTCTCACAAGATACTTACAAACTTATTGAACTTTAATGTGGCTTGTTCGATTTGTGTAAGATTGTCTCAATATTTATAATCTGTCATTAAATAAAGTACACAACAAAAGACACATATTTTTTCCGTATATATCCGACACGTTTAACTACCTGATTATTGCATTTAAATATTTCGGTACTGCCACACTGTTCTCAGATTTGCCGTTATTATCTTGGTTCTCGCGGAAAATATGGAAACACCGAAAAGCCGTGAACGTATATTTAAAATTTAGAGATTATTATGACTATTTATGACTTAACCGTAGAAAACCAAAAATATCAATTTTGCAGATCCGTCTCTTTTAATTGGGACCGTCCATTTGTTTCTGAGTCTGTTGGGTAGGATGCTTGCTATATTTATTAAATATACATACAACACTAGCCTTGTTGAACTAAAACTTTTCCACGAATATTTATTTATTTATAGCATAAAGAATTTTTCTATTTCGAGCAAGTGATATAAAGAAACACTGGGTAACTGAAATCAGTACATATATAGTCTCTAAAGTGCACTTGTAAGTAAGTTACTTTTTTTTTTTTTGTACTATAACAAAAAAAACAGGAAACATTGTAGTAGGAAACATTTGTACAGCGGACAAAGCCGTAAAGGTTTAACTGCCGCTGTTTTCACTTTATAACTAATAAATATATATTTTACAGTACATATGGTGCTACTTTCCCGCACTAGTGCGGAAAAGAGCACTTTCCGTGCATATGTCAAAACTTTAAAGAGCCATATGTACAGTAAAATGTTGTACGATACACGTGCGAATAGGCAATTCGCAACCCGTGTCGATTCAAAACATTCCCTTCGGTCGTGTTTTAATTTATCACCACTGGTTACGAATTTCCCATTTTCGGCACTTGTATCGTAAATAACTATTACAGGAGTTCTATTTTAACTAAATTACTATTATTAGGTACGTACAGTAGATACTTAATTAATGACTAATGGCCGTATTCATAAACGTTCAACAAACCTATTTTAGCTAAAGTGCCTTTAAAATTTGTTTGTCTCTCACTTTGTTGTTTTCGTAAGAAAGGGACGAAATATATAGGGGCCTTTTATATATTGTAGGCCTTTTGATTTTTTATGAATAAGGCAGTAAGTTGTTTATATAATATAATTATGATATTTAAAGTATAATACTATAATTATAATATATATTTTCTTTTTACACATGGAATGTGTGTGTAGTTAGCGCATCAGCATAGATATAACGCTTTCATAGTACGTTTACACTTGTGTGGGTTATTTAATTGGTATATTGCACATTTATGGCAAACCAAGAACCAAATTGATTTTATTCTCATGCGACGCGTTATTCTGGGTATGTATTATGCTAAATTAACAATGACAAACTACTAGTTTCTGCCCGCGACGCCGCCCGCGTGGAACTCGTTTATTAATTGTAGCTCCATACAAACTTTTATCCCCCATTACACCCCCTCAGGGGATGATTTCTGGGATAAAAACTATCCTGTCAAACTAACTCTGTACCAAATGTTATCTAAATTGTAGCTCAAAAATAGAGTTCCCCATACAAACCAATAGAATTTCGTGTTCGTAAAGTATACAAGTCTTTTTCGGGTTAATGTATCCATTTTTATAATAAATTATCTAACGAAATTTTGGCTCTACCCTTTCCAGCTCTTAAAAATTACTCGAAAAAAACATTGACGTCAAAGGCTTGAAAGGAAATGCATGGCTAAAACCGGAGCCCAAAATAGCTTAATTGTGTATGTCGCTTATTCGGACATGTGTTTTTGTAGAACAACGTATTATGATGATTAAATACGTAAAATGACTGACTGTTGAGTTTGTTTCGGTGTTATATATTATGATATATCATACGTAAAAGTGTATAAGTTTGACTTAAAGGATTTTTCAATTTTATAATTACAATGGAATAAATTACGTTTTCACACCTTTCATTCGGAAAAGTAAGTTTTGCTCCACGGCGAGAGGGACCAAAACGCTACTTTTCTGTTCAAGCTACTTTTTTAATTTATACATTGGCATTGGAACATTTGTACGCAATGTGCTAATTGAACACAGATGTTAATAAAATAATCGATTGTAATTTCATCGTAGTCGATTCAAAACGAACATATTTCAAGTTTTAACTATAACAATGTTGTATAAAAATTGATAAATATTTCGTAATATTTAAAAATTAGTAATAAAAATTAAGATAATTTAGATATATTTTGACAATAGCTTTTTTAAATTTCCTTATAGTCGGTGTGAAAAATAGTATGTGTCACTCGGTAACAAAATTATTTTCGTATCGGGCGTAAACACTTGTATCCCTCACTACGCTCAGGATTCAATTCACCGCCCTCGCCGTAAATATACTATTTTGCTCCCTTGTGACACAAATAACTATATTATCCTTAATTTCTTGAATAATGTTCGAGGAATAATTTGAGGGATGGATAAATTAGATTAGATATATTTTCCCTGTTTCAGAGGATGGGATCCGTACACGGAGAGGAGCTGCCATATTTATTTGGAGCACCATTGGTGGACGGTTTAGGCCATTTTCCAAAGAATTATACAAAATCGGAGGTTGCATTGTCAGAAGCTTTTATATTTTACATCGCAAACTTTGCTAGAACCGGGTAAGGTTTCCTGTAGCTATGGTTTTACTTGCTCAGCGAATTATTAGTGTGATCTCTTTCAAGTGCTCATTTCACAAGTTTTACAATCCTTTTAATATCGTTTTTATCATTATTTTAAACATGCTTTTTTACAATCTTATGCACGACAGTAAAAAAAGGCATTTAGACACGTCGCGCGCGCCGCATTGTCGTCCTACCCTCGCCCCCGCGCACCGCACCGGCGAGGATTAAGCGGTCTACCTATAGGTATAATGATTGGCTGAAAAAACGGAATCTAAGGAGGTGTTAATATAAAGATGATTGACAGTTGACACGCCGTCAAGGTATTTATGGGCTGAGGCAGCTCCTGGTCGTCCCGGACGTGAAAATCGAAGCCTGCCCCCTGTCATTGTCGGCCTTATCAAGCTATTAGTGACAAGATAAGAGCTTCGTCTCGTTTATTTATTTATTTATTTATTAAGTACAACCACATCATATATATTACATTTCACTTAAAGCTAGTATATTAGGAGGTATTTATTTCTGATATATACAACAATTACGGAAGTACATAACATTGGCTACGCATGTTGCAGTGAGAACAATAAAAGTTATAGCTTATGCAATACAAAATATGAACTAAACCACTAAACCAATAGTTACAGAATTAAATGTAAATATCAATAGAATAAAATAGCAGCGACTGAATTATATTGCTTTCGGCAATAATGTCGATTTAAACTTAGGTAGGCGGTCGTGGAAAATGTCGATGGATTCATTTTGGCTGACAAAGTCGTTAAAATTTGAGCAAATTCTCACCATGGGAGACTGCAATCCAAGGTTTGTCCTGGTGACCGGTGTAGCGAAAGGTTTAGGTATAGGGCGCCGAGGGTAATTGCGAGGAACTGTTAACGAGACTCTTTCTAACAGATTGCTGCATTTTATTTGCCCATTAACTATCTTGTGCAGGAAACAAAAATCCATCATTCGCCGCCGATCTCGCAAGCTGTCCATGTTAAACTTAGCAAGACGACTGTTATAGGTATTTCTGTGTGAGAAGCCAGGAGTACCAAATGCAAGGTATCTTGTGAACGCCCTTTGTATGCTCTCAACCCGTTGCGAGTGAACCTGGTAGAAAGGACTCCAAACAATCGAGGCGGTTTCGAGATGGCTGCGTACCAGAGTGTTATATAGGATAATTTTAGTTTTTTGTTGGTTAAAGTCGCTGGAGTTTCTTCTCAGGAAACCGAGCATCTGTGCGGCTTTTTTTACTACTGAATCTACGTGAGCATGAAATTTAAGTTGACTGTCAAGTATTACACCTAGATCTCTGATTTCAGTCACTTCTGATAGCTCAACACCGCCTATCTCGTATTTTGTCACAAGCGGATTTTTCTTACGGCTGTATTTTATGAAAAAGCACTTATTCGGGTTGAGAGTCATTTTATTAATGTAGCACCAGGACAGTATATTGTTTAAATCGTTCTGGATCATTCTTGTATCTGATTCACAGGCCACAGATTTATAAATTTTTAAGTCATCTGCGTAGAGCGAATACTTTGAGTGCTTAAAATGGCTCGTAATGTCATCAATAAACATTAAGAAGAGCACTGGACCCAAGTGCGAGCCTTGTGGAACCCCAGATTCAGCGTAATATGTTTCCGATTTGTAGCCATGAACAACGACGTTTTGAGGTCTTTTGGTGAGATACGATGCGAACCACCTCAGCCAGTTGCCACCCACGCCAAAATGGCTAAGCTTCTTTAATAGAATCAAATGATCGACTTTGTCGAAGGCGCTGCTAAAATCAGTGTAGATAGTATCCAGTAGTAGTAGTCCTTTATCAACTTGCTCACATATGTCAGAAACAAAAGGCACTAGGTTCGACATTACTGAACGACCAGGTCTAAAGCCATGTTGATGGTCTGATATGCAGGTTTCAGCTATTCCTGACAGCACTGGTTGTATAAGAGACTCGAATAGTTTTGAGAAGCAGGACAGAATGGAGATAGGACGAAAATTCTGGACGCAAGCTTCGTCACCTTTCTTATAAACTGGTACGATCCGTGCCTCTTTCCAAACGTCAGGGAAGCATCCCTCGGTAAGTGACCGATTAAATAGTAGGGACAGTGGCAAAAACAATGCCGAACCGCATCGCTTCACAAATACTGGAGGTATGCCATCCGGACCCGCACCTTTCGACCTATCAAGTTTTCTAATAGCACTTGTTATCTCAGCTTCAGTCACCTGTATATTACTAATGTAATCACTAGGTATATCGCCAGCACCGTCAAGAAGATTGTTGTTGGAGATTTGCGGACTACGAGTATACACTGATGAAAAGTTTTTAGCAAATAGATTGGCAATGTCTGTTCCGGTCTCCGCTATATCATTATTTAAATACATTTTAGCGGGGAGAGTAGAGCGACTACCTCTTTTGTTTTTGATTTAGCTCCAAAATGCCTTCGGGTTGGTTGAGATATTTGATTCTATGGTTTGCTTGTATTTATTATAACATTCATCATATAATTTACAACAACGACTACGAAGTAACTTGAACTCAATTTCATCGCGAGGGTTTTGATATTTACGGTATCTTAAGCGAATTTTATTTTTCTCACCCAAAAGTTTTATTAATGCATGGCTGAACCATGAAGGATAACTAGACCGTCTCAATCTCCGTTTTGGCACGAATTTATCAATCAAGTTATTCAATATTTTATAAAACTCCCTGGTCATTTCATTCACATTTCCCAAGCCCGTCAACCTGCCTTGCCAATCTATGCTTTTGATTTCCTTTACTAAAGCATCGTATTCAAGCTTGTGATAATTAAAGTCAACGTGTATCTTAGGTTTTAAATAATTGATATTACAATATGACACATTCGCCACCAAACTGGGGTGATTATGATAACATTTGCTAAGCGTATCGGAAGGGTTGCTTACCTCAATGGTTTGCAAATTAGTTATAATCAAGTCTAGGTGGCGATTATCACTGTTACTTATAGTATTTATTTGGCTTAGTTGATTTACTGCCATAAAATCGATCAGTAAGCAACCCAGAGTATTATTATAGTTGGACGGAGTCATTTGTCTCAAGTTATCTTGAGCTTTCCAATTAATAAAACTCAAGTTAAAATCGCCCACGAGTACGAAGTCATCAGTATGACGCAGAGCTGCATCTACGCTAGACAAAAAACGGGACAGTGATTCTGCTCTAACTGGAGGCGGTAGGTACACTACACAAACTGTCAACTTTTTTACACTGGTATTTAGATTTATATATAAAGTGACCCACAAACTCTCAATATCACTTTCAAAACTCGTTGACCTAACGGATGGAATGTCACGCGAGACTGCAACCATAACTCCGCCGCCATCCTTTTTAGAACCCTCCGAGAGTACACGATCCTTTCTATAAACTACGTATCTATTATCTATAAATTCACTATTCGAGATATTTGAGTTTAACCAAGTCTCTGTGAAAGTAATGACCTTATAATTGGCATTAAGAATATTCTTAAAAACATTATTCGTTTTTGTTCTTAGGCCTTGAACATTTTGGTAATATATATCCAACATTTCTAACAACATAATGATATCTTAGCTAATCCTGTGTATCATTCAGCTAATGCATTAATTCTAGGCTCTCGACGCTTCTAATCAGTAAGGCTTGGTCCTTGTCGTCTTTGCGTGCGTAGATACGTCCGTTTCGGATCCACACGTACTTGTAGCCGAGTTCCTTGCCCCTTTTCCTGATCGCTGCGTGCAGTTTCTTAGCCGCCGGCGTCAGATGCTCAGCCACAAATACCGGAACACGAGTTCCGCCAATGCCAAGGTGATGGGAGCATAGCTTGTCCTTAACGTTTTCCTTGTTGAACTTGGAAACAGCTGCCAGAATCGAATCACGGACACGTGGTGTTCGAAATTTGGCTATGATAGCTCTGGGTCTATCATTGTCCATGGAGAGCTTTGCAACTCTGGTCACCTGCTGGATATCGTCGACTGCAACCGGGTTCTTTACAAATGTTGATAGTTGAATAAGCGTGGTGTGTAGGTTCTCCGTCTTATTTTCCGGGACACCGTTAATTTCTATGTTGCACTCTCGCATATGCACTTCTACAATGTTCATTCGTGTTTTAAGGTCTTGAACCGACACCTTCAATTGTTGGTTTTCATTGGTGAGTTCCGAGATGGTTACCCGTTGATCATCAACTGTTCTTTTAATCGACTCATATTGCTCGTTGAAAAAAGACATAGAATCCCGAAAGCTGGCCATTTCTTCACAAATATTCTGTAAATGGTCCGATACAAGATCTTTGATGGTACGCCTCAGAGTGGAGTTCAATTCTTCCTTTATAATTTCCCGGAATCTATTCTCTGAAGTGAAGTCTGCAACATTAGCACTAGAAGATGCAGGGAGCTCCGATGGCGAACACGCGGGAGGCATATTTTGTTTTTTCGGTCTACTATTCTTCTCCACCTTCGTGACTTCTGAGTTCGCAGCGTCGGCAACCACGGCCGCTCCCGATGAAGGGGGGCGAACTGGCGTATTAGAATTGCCAGTTTTGGGCTGTTTGCAGCAGCACTCTGGGCATATCCATTTGCATTTTTGCTGGGAATCCATAGATGCAAAGATCTTACTATCGACATTGGCACAGGCTAAATCATATTTTAATTTACATGTGGAGCATGCCAAGTATTCATTTCGCTTCTGGAAGGGATTACGGCAGCCCGCGCATACATTTGTTGTGGGTGCCATTTTTGTATTGATTCGATTATAACAATCGAGTTGCGTATGTGATTTAGCTTTATACTGGTAACACTAAATTTTTGTGCGAGTGTATCGGAACGTATCCGTCACTGTCAGCGCGTCAGTTAACAATCGGTATCCAATCAGCTGTTTGAGGTCCCGTTACTTATTGCCGAAAACAGACGAACAATTTTAAGTTGTTTATCGTTTATAAATATGATTCGGCGTTTAACGGCTATGCTATGGATCTTACCAATGTCTGTGCTTGTTATTTGTGCCTGTAGTATGCTATTTCCGTGTGGATAAATAGTTGTTATTGCCTTCTTCTGCTATTGGGTATACACTCACTAATACTTTCAACTTGTAAGTAATTAATTATAATTAAAATTGGTAGGAGTTATCACTTGAAGTGTTTACATGGCCGGTGTTGCCATGCAGGATTCTCGTTCTCTATCGAACGGCCAGCCAACCAGTGATGGACGCTCTATCGTGTCACTTATCGTGTGATGAGGCTGACCATGATACAGGGTCTGGAGGCCCCAAACCTCCTTGCCCCGCCCAATGTCATATCTTTATTTCCTATGAAAAATGAAGGACATGAGTAGGGGCAAAAATTCAAAGTTAAGTTGGGTATCAAATAAAAGTGCTTCAGATGCGCATTCTAAACAGTTATTTTTTAACAGTGATTACATTTCGATTGATAAAGGCAAATGTTGAAAAAAAAACATATACAGGAAAAATATAACGGTATCTCTATATTGGTTATTTCTCTTTAAATCATCACAAGTATTTTCTAATCTTAGTAATATCATCACCTATGTATGTTTTTTTCGTAAATAGCTATTAATATCGGGAACCATATTTCTTGCCAGCAAAGTTCGTTTTTGCCATCAACTTGTATCAGCAAATAAACAGACCTATCGCTATAAAATATTTTTATGCTCAGATAAATAAAAAGTGTCGCCTGGTATGAATTATCAAATTAATGTCAATACAAATCTTAAATAACAGATGGATTTCCAAAAAATGGAGTGGGCTACACAGTAAATAAAAACTACGTTCGCAGAATATTACTTTTGCTTTTCAAATAATAGCTGTGTCGGCAGAAAAGATTTGCCACTAAATATATTGTAGTTAGGTACATTTTAAGTGGTTCACTTATTAAAATATAAAAATTCAGCAATATAATAGATGTTTACAAATTTAACTTTAAAGAAGTAAAAAAATAACAAATGATCATAACAATGGTATTATTTTTAGGTTAGGTTAGGGTCAGCTTGTGTCCCTTAGAGCGGAAATAGGCACCCCGCGAAGCGGGATGACGTCGTCACGCTGGCGGTTAGGTTAGGTTTAGGTTAGGTTTAAGTGTCTAATAATTAAATGAAAATTAACAATTATATTTAAAGTTAAGAAGAAGTTTAAGTTTTAATTAGAAGATGTTTAAGGTTTAAGTTTTAATTAGAAGAAGGTTGCTTAATGTGTTTTTAATAAAGAATGTTGATTATTTCAACTATTTTTTTTTGTTTAATTTAAGGATTAAAGATGACATCGACTTATGAGGGAAAACCTGTTAAAAAAATTGTCACTTGCTCAGAAATCCGGGTTATGTTAGGCGATTAACTGTTAAATCGATTTAAAATTGTTTGCGGGCACACATTTGCTGGCAAATCTACTACTATTTTGCCTTCAAACTTATAATTTAGCCAATAAAAACTAATTTAATTGGCGATCGTTTAAATGACACCCATTAATATCAACAATTTCTTGAAAAAAAGAAATCAAATTCGGTCCATGTGATCAAGAATTCGCTGAAAAACCAACATAGGCACCATACCGAGTTCCTTGGTTGCGCAAATTAGTAACAAAATGCATTGGTAAATAGCACTGCACCCATGACGGTACGAGTAGCTATATCATGCGTTGTCAAGATTTTTCCAGAATTAATGGCCGGGGCAACACGTGTACTTACTCGTATACATGCTCAAGTTACTTGCTACATGCATTATCTAGTAGTGGTAGTACTAAGACGTTATGGCATCAATAAACTTAACCCTTTGAACGCCGAGAGCCACGTGGTCGAGTGCTTTCGTGCCCACCACGCCAACAACCTTAAAGGTTGTTGGCGTGGTGGTGGTAGTGGTTATGGCGGACACTGTCCATACAATTTTCTTACTGTCAGATAAGTTTCATATTCGCTCTTTAGCTGTCAAGATGTTGGTCGTCACATTCTGAAACGAAAGTAAAAGCGGTCAAAGGGTTAAAGTAACATAATCATCGCAGTGCCGCTCGGCGTATCGTAGAATAAGAAAATAATACGAAGTATGCTGTTTGGTTATTATTTCAAGCGTCGTTAAGCATTTGCTGTCGTTAAGCATTCTGTACGAACAAAATAGAATAAGAAAATAATACGAATTATGCTGTTTGGTTATTATTTCAAGCGTCGTTAAGCATTTGCTGTCGTTAAGCATTCTGTACGAACAAAAAAAACTATGTAAAGTTACTTATATTGAACTGAATTCATTGGATGTCAATTAACATAAAAACATTTTGTAGTACGGGTTCGTATAAAATACATTGTAAAATAATACTAGCCTAACTACTTATGTACGTCTGGACTAAAAGTAAAAAAATAAATAACGAAACTACATATGAAGAAATAAAAAACCGGCTCTAGATCCGTGATTTTTCTTGTAGTACGGTAAAATGAAAAACTGATACCTTTACACACTTGTAGTGCTTATTTAACCTAAACAAATTAATAAATGGTGGTTAAAATAGTACCTATGTGTGTCAAACATAAGATTAAAGTATGCACAAAGACCAGTTTACAATGTAAAGAAACACTTGAGCAGATCAGTGAAAAATAGAATTAATATTTAGCAACTTATTGTGTTTTTACTGCATGCTTAATGTGAATCTGTATTTTTTTAAGGAATCCAAATGAGGCACTGCGACAGGAATCTTTACTACCTATATCAAGAGAACGGAACCGGTACAAGAGCATTGTGTGGGATGAATATGACACTCTACACCAAAAATACCTAGAAATTGGTAAGATACTCAATAACAGTTAAATGATGTGAAATACTGCATAGTTATAGTACTTAAATATGAATACCTAATAAGGTCAAAGTTAAATGTCTGGGCCTGCCACAAAGAAACTATAAAATCGATAATTCGTAAGTTAATTGAATCGACCTTTACCCACTCAACCCAACACAACGTCAAATCAATTTCGACCCCTGAAATTCCAGCAAAACCCTTCCTCATTTAAAAATTCTATTGTAGGCATGAAGCCGCGCATGAAAAACCATTACCGTGCCCATCAGCTGTCCGTGTGGCTGCGGTTGATCCCGGAGATACACAGAGCTGGGATGAAGGACGTGGTTGCGAAACACAACCTTTTCCGAAACCACAACGACCCTGAACTATACGACGGACTAGTCCGGCCTGATCCGCTCACCCGAGCAAACTACTTTGACCCCACACTTGAGCTTTACCGCAGGCCCATATACAACGTTACCTTAGACGTACCGTCCACTACAATGGACACATTCGTGACAACATGTGTGAGTGTTATGTCGGCGAGGCCTGGCTCCGCCGTAACGCAAACTCAGACGCCAAACAACACTCATTCTCAAGACATTTCCAACTTGGAAGTAGCAGGCTACACCGCCTATTCTACGGCGTTAAGTGTCACTATTGCTATTGGATGCTCGTTACTCATCCTAAACGTCCTCATATTTGCTGGCGTATATTACCAAAGGGATAAAACTCGTCTGCAAGTAAAAGCTTTGCAACAACAACAAAAACGCACGCACAACTCTACTTTTGATAGCGTCTCGTCAAAGCACCCTCACTATTTTATCGGCCATTCCCAAAGTTCGAGCACTATCGTGGACATAGATCATCAAGATAAGAATGCTATTATTGCAATGACGAATCGTGTGCCACATTTTTCTAATGCAAACTGTCCCAACGTTTGCCATACCGGCATACAAATGTCTAATCTATCACAAAAAGCTAGTCCACCAACTAATCGAGGTCAATGTACGACCCTGCCAAGGAAAGTTGGATTTAGTTATCAACAACAAAATCAAATTTGTAATGCATCAAATTGCATGACACTGCCGAAAAATGCGACGTTCATGAGCAGTTCGAGCAACCTGCCCGACGTGCAGGCGCAGACGGGGCAGGCGCAGGCGCTGGCGGCCGGCAACGGCGCGGCCATGCCGGCGCCCGCGTCGCCCGCGCAGCACTTCCACAAGTCCCGCGTACCTCAGGCGGCCATCTCCGAAATGAACGTATGAGAAATGGAAGATATTTACAATTATGTGTAAAGTGATATAGAATCTTTTTAGTGTGTGAGTGGCACTGTAGGGAGTGTAAATCACTGGACAATGCATGGTTGTAAATATCTTAAACAAAAAAATGTAAATAAAATGTATGTACTTCAACTACTGAAAAACAGGTATGTTTTGGTTAATTTTAGCAATGTATCCACAGGAACTTTAAGTCTAAGTGTCTTTATAAATATTACTTTTACTCTTGTAAATAGGCAAATTTATATAATAATAGATTATCCTATCGATCCATTACAAATGGAATAATGCATTAAGAAAGAAAAATAGTTACCGACATAGTATCCCATCCCATCTTTATAATAATTAGAATCGTTTTAAAATCGTACAGCCCTTTTAATTCCCACATGAAAATGTTCAAACGTTATAAATGTGTGGCATAGTCATATAATGACGTAAGTAATGTAAATAATTTAGAATCTTAAAGACTGTGTACTTATAATAGGAAAATGTTTACGTTTATGTAGACCCATTTTGAGCCTGTGACATTAATACGAAAAAAAAAGGGGTAAGAAATTAGGGTTTACAGTACTTACGTTTTATCTTTCAGAAACTTACATATATGGTTAAAATATTCCAATTTAACAATATTTCACCCGTATTGTATTAGACCTTATAACCTTGTTTTTCGAGTCTAAGTAGTGATTAATATTAACAAAACTGCATTAACATTAATTAATAACGGTAATGTACATTACAAAAACGTTATGATCGTAAGGAATCAGTTTAATGATTAAAGCATGTTTCTTAATCTTGGTAGGGGCTTCCCAAAACGCACTTAACATGTGCATCATTTGTATAATATGTACAATATTATAATACCAATACCTATTATGATACATCAACAATAATTGTTGTATAACTACTTTGCTCTTTATGTTGTAAATGGTTTCACAGCTAAAACGAACAAATAATGGATGACTTATATGACCGTGAACTATGGCACTAAAATTGTATATATATTTTGTGGACTTATGAAATTATGAATTCACCATTTTTATGGATGTTATAATGTTTATACCCGTAATTCTTTTTCAATATTTTACTTCATACACAACGTAGGATATTAAGAAATTCTTATACATTGCGGTTTAAAACGTGACAACTAATATATTTGTAAATTATTATTTACCTACTTATGCTTTATTCTGGTCGAATCATTTCCTTTGATATATTGATGACATAGTTGCTGAATTTTGGTTCTTGTCACCAACATGTTAGTTTGTACAATAATGGAACGAGCATCCACCGGAGTAGCATTAAATATTGGGTTGAATGATCTTTGCCAGCTATTGATACCGAATTTGTTATTTGTCAATGTTTTTTGACTCCGTTACTTCCTGTTTATCAATAATACATGGATTCGTGTTAATAATGAAATGTGTGAAAAACTTATTAATGTAAACGTTATCTAACCGTTACTATGGATTCTTATGACAATTAATAAAAAATGTAAAGTTGATAAATAATAACATTTGTGAAAATTTTACGAAATTTTTATTTAAATTCCAATCCTCGAACAGAAAAAGAACCGCAATTTAAAAATAATATTTTACAAGTGCCCACACAAACCCAGGGGTGTGTTAGATACTAAACCTAGATCAGCTAATGAATCTTTTGCATCAATAGGCGTCTCTTATCACAATGTTGTTTTACTCATCCTATGTAAAGATAGGCACTTCACTAGTAATTCGCTCTGAGGTTTAAAAACAGAAAAAAACAAAACGTCAAATAAGTTCGGTATCGAATTATGTTCTAATTCCAGTTACTTGGTGAGTGTCAGTTAGCGCAAATTAAAATTAAATGGTCATTTATTTCAGATTTTTATCCATATTTTTACACATGTAGAATATTAAGTTAATTAATTAATTAAAATATAAACAATAAAAAATAGAAACGTGTCAATATAGAATTAGAAATACATTACCTAGCATTAACAATCACATATAAAGGTGTTAGTAACATTACAATATTAGATCTAGTGTTAGTAATTTAACATTAGGACATTATGATGGAGCTTAGTGCAGTGGTTTATGTAAGCCCCATCACACCTGCCTGCAAACATTGCTAGGATGCTGTTGGTGCTGGCCCTCACCCTGCTGCGAGACGGCTCGCTTGCGCATGATGGCAGAGAAGCTATCGACGCGCGCCTCCGCGAACATTGTTGACGCGCTGCAGAAGCGATGCAGCCTCATCAGCACCCTAAATGCATTGTTGTACTGCACTAGTAAGGCGCTGTACTGCTTTTGCGTATAGTCCGCCCACAGGCTACCCGTGTAAAAAGACGTGCAAAAAATCTGTAAATTTTTTACCGTCATGAAAGGCCGTAAAACGATAAGAGATGGAAAATGCAATTGTCTGATTGTCAGTTGACTTCCTTTTTTAGGGTTCCGTAATCAACAAGTAATCCTTATTGTTTCGCCATGACCGTCTGTCCGTCTGCGGCTTAGCGCAGTAACCCTTACTACTAGAAAACTGTAATTCAGCATGGGTATATAAATCAATTAAGCCGACAAAAGAGTAGAATAAAAACTTGAAAAAAATAAATTTGTCGATCAATCTAAAATGTAGATAGAAAGGCCAACTTTCGTACAAATTCGGTCGACGCCACCGCACCATTTACTTGGCGCGCGCGTGTAGGGGAAGGTGGCCTAAAGCGGGCATGGTGCCCAAAGCGGGCACTGGACTTAATATTACCGTTTAAAATAAGAGCGGGGCCGTTAAGCGCGACAGTACCCCCCGCCGCCCGCGCACCTCGCGTCATTCGTCCGGCTCACCTGCGAGCACGCTGTTGGTCGCTCCGTCGAAAAAATGTTTTAGGATGTTTTTTGAAAAATATTTGAAGGTATGTTTCATGTGTTCTCTCATTTTTGATGTTTGCAGTGCTATTAGCAATGCCTGTTAGTTATTAATTACTTATCTGGCTGCAATACCGTCACATTAAACTGTCTGTGTCTCAATAATTTGAGGTTATATTTTGCTTGCATATTTTATGTGGCGAAAAAGGCAAAGCGGGCAGGGTAATGCGGGCACTGCCCGCTTTGCCCAGTGTGTTTTATATAAATATAGATAGAGGCTGATTATGACTGATTATATATAAGATTTTAGTAGCTATTATCTATATCCTGTTGAAAAAATAGATCTTTATAGTTTGTTTCTTTTTTTTTAGAAAACGCTATTTTGTTTTGTTTTTTTCGTGATTTTCCTCTATGATTGCTACTAAGAGATTATAATATACAAATACAAAATATAATCATGATAAGTTCTTGATATCAGAATATAGGTAATAGATAGAGGCTGCTTTTGACTGATTATATATAAGACTAGCTTCTGCCCGCGACTTCATCCGCGTGGAACTCTTTTATATCGTAGCTCCATACAAACTTTCACCCCCGATTTCACCCCCTTAGCGGATAATTTCCGAGATAAAAACTATCCTATGTCCTTCCATGGGTTTCAAGCTATCTCCATGCCAAATTTCATCTCAATCGGTTTAGCGGTTTAAGCGTGAAGAGATAATATATAATATATGAATAAATTTTAGGAGCTATTATCTATATGCTGTTGAAAAAAACAGATGTTTATTGTTTGATTTTATTTTTTAAGAAGTTTGTTTTGTGATTTTCCTCTATGATTGCTGCGAAGAGATTAATATACAAAATTGAATCAAGATGTTTTGTTTTCTTTAGTTATGGCTATCCCATTACGGTACATTTGTGACCGCTTTACCCCAGCCCATGCCCGTTTTGCCCTCAGCGAATGCCCACTTTAGGCCACCCCCTGGGGCAAAGCGGTCAATCGTAAGGGTTTTGTAAATTGCGTAGAATTATTTTGTTTTTAATTTTTCGATAAATTAAGCCGTACTCCATCGGAAAGTGTTTAATAATGGACCTTGTGGCAAACAAATGAATAATGTTACTGGGTTATAACACATTTTTTTTTCAACTTTCCGTTAAGGTGCCCTCTTTGAGCCACCTTCCCCTAACTAAGACAGACAGGCAACTACGGAACCCTACACTGCGCGTGGCCCGACACATACTTGACCGACTTTATATAGTTAGATTAGGTAGGTACTTTTAGTAGTACAATTGTGCCAAGTTTTGTTGAAAAGTCCTCAGTGGTTCCACAGAAAAAAGAAAAAAATACTAATTTATCACCGAAATATTTGAGGCAGATTTTCACTCCCCGAACAATGAATCCCAAAAAACATTCGCCAAATAATCATCTGCCAACTGAAGATTTATTATTGAACATCTTTCGCAAGCAAAAGTTTAGCAAACACATATTTCGACATGCATTTAGTTAGTCATGATAAATTTGACCTTATTCTAGGGGTAGGACAGAGAACGTGGTCTTCTCTGTCCTTCCCCTAGAGTCAGGTCAAATAAATGGAAATGGGGTGCTCTGATTCGGTTCCCGGTAAAATGGTTTTTTTTATATTTCATTGCTTAATGAATTTGCATTTTACTATCTTATGGCGTTTGGACTTTATGGCAACTGAAATTTGGGACACAAAATGATGTCTATATTTGCGCAAACATTTTTCGCCTAATAATTTATTTGCAATAAAAAATATGGGTGTTAATATTTTGCCTTAATAACGGATTTGGCAAAAGAAACATTGTTGCTCTATAAATATTCTGACAAGTGATCATTTGACTGAATTATGAGTTGGCAAATAAATAAATTAACTGTAGGAATGTTACAGTGTAACGGAACGCACTGAGTGAGAGAGATAGGTAGCGTGGGAAAGGGATAGAGAGAGAATGGCGTCCAACGACGAACTGTGCGGTGTGCTCTGTACCATTTTATTAAATAAAGTGCATTAAAGTGGTTATCCGACTTTCCTTTCTTTGTCAATATCCCACATTCTGGGGGCTCGTCCGGGATTTGACAAAGAAAGCGACAGAAGAAGCTACATGAAACGACGGAACAAGACTAACCTAACCTCAAAAGCGGGCACGTCGGAAAAGTGGTCTGCTTGCGCACGCCGACTTTCAATCAGCTTTGAATTTACTGATCGTAACGACGATAGCGATAGTGAATATTACGACGAAGAAGACGACGACGCAATGACGGATAAGCAATCACTCAACCTTTTACTCCTCGACGACGCAATCTCCAAGTTCACCGGCACAGACAAAACCTATTCCGCATCAAAATGGGCGCAAGACGTTGACGATAATGCAGAAATCTTCGGTCTCACACCACAACAAAAATTACTCATTGCAAGACGATGTTTAACGGGTACTGCGGCCATGTGGTTACGTACGGAGAAGCCTTTTAAAACCTACGACGAGCTGAAGGCCGCTATTCTCAAAGAATTCCCAGATACGACGAACACGAAAGAAATACACGAATTGATGGCACGAAGAAAGAAACGTAAAGACGAGACATGCTACGCTTATATGCTAGAAATGAAGGAGTTAGGAAAACGAGGAAAACTAGCCGACTACGTCGCCATTCAATACATAATCGACGGTATTATCGATCACGAAGCAAACAAAACCCTACTTTACGGTGCCTCCAGTTACTCCGAGCTGAAAGAGAAGTTCAAGTTGTACGAGACTTTTAAGGATAACGTAAGAAAAAGTTATAACGAAGAGCCGAGAAAAACAAGATTCGAAACGCAGGCACGTCACTTATCAAATATGTCCGGTGGCGAGCGACAGTATCCGACGAAACGTTGCTATAACTGTGGCGAAATAAATCATCTTTCATCAGCCTGTCCGAAACAGGGCCGAAAATGTTTCAATTGTAATAACTTCGGCCATATTTCCATGGAATGTCCTGAAAAGAGAACGACGCCATCACGGCCATCACAAGATACAAATTGTATCACGAAATTGGATCCGAGCAAGCCCGACAGAGCGCGAGCGTCGACATCGGGCATAATTCGGAATACATCGGCTCCATTCGGTTCCGGCAAGCAAGCATTTTTTAATACGACTACAACACATTCCGACGGCGGCGCCACCAGCAACGATGTTCAGAGCGACCAACTTTACGACGGAGTTTTCTTCGTATCGAACGACGTGAACTACGCTACGAATAGAGTCATCCGTGAGTTTGGTATGGCTGCGCAAGACCCGAGCGCGGTGATTGGTTCCAGCGGCAAGATGGCGTCCGACTTGTGCACAGGCAGCGCTAGTATCGGTCTTACGTCAAACGACGCAGACTTCACTATGTACGAAGTAACATCAAAACAACAACATCGTGTAAACGGTAATACGAAGTTAAAACCAGTGAAATCAATTAAAATTAACAACAAAACGACGGACGGATTAATTGATTCGGGCAGCGACGTAAATTTAGTGGTGGATGAGTTTTGTCACGAATTTAGTGCGCGGCAATGTGACAAAAACACGGACATAACCTTACACGGCTTAGGTGGTGCTAAAGTTAAATCGATTGGGACAATAACGACGTCGGTAGTAATTGACGAACGTGTTTACGATGAGGTATTGTTTTATATAGTGCCTAAAAGCTGTATGCCTTTTAAAATTATACTTGGAAACGATTTTTTAAGGAATGTGACAATGTTTATGAGTGGAAGTAGTGTATGGTTACGACCGCGAGATGACGAATGGTTGGACTGTATGTTAGGTGAATATGACGGAATGAGTGTGCCTTCTACAGGTCACATCAAGGATCCCTCAGTACGAGAGGAGGTGCAGCAGTTGGTCGAAGCGTATAGACCTAACCAGGTTAAAGAAGCTCCGATAGAAATGAAAATTATTGTGAAGGATGACGTTCCGGTCGTGCAGCGTCCGCGAAGAATATCATTGAAGGAACAGCAGGAGGTGGAGCAACAGGTAGCTGAATGGTTGGACAAAGGAATTATACAAGTGAGTACTTCAGAATATGCCAGTCCCTTAGTTCTAGTGCGTAAAAAAGATGGTTCGCTACGAGTATGTATAGACTATAGGAAATTAAATCAAAAAATAGTAAAAGATGTTTTCCCTTTGCCACTAATTGATGACTGTATTGATAAACTGAGCAGTGCTAAGACTTTTAGTGTCATTGACCTGAAGAATGGATTTTTCCATGTAAAAGTTAGTGAGGAATCAATGAAGTACACATCCTTTGTAACGCATAACGGCCAATTTGAATTTAAAAAGGCACCGATGGGACTGTCCATATGTCCTAACCTCTTTATGAGATTTATTACAATCATATTCCGAGAACTGATATCAGACGGCTCTATCATAATATTTATCGACGACATTTTGATTCCAGCAAAAGACGAACTAGAAGGACTGACCAAACTGAAGAAAGTGTTGACGATTGCCTCTGAGTATGGATTGGAAGTGAATTGGAAAAAAGCACAGCTGATTACTTCGAGTATTGAATACCTAGGCCATGTCATCCAAGGAGGTGTAGTAATGCCATCGCCAGGGAAGACTGAAGCAGTCATGAGATTCCCAGAGCCTAGAAATCAGAAGCAACTACAAAGCTTTATTGGATTGAGCTCATATTTCCGGAAATTTATTTTTAATTATGCAATGATAGCACGTCCACTGACAGATTCAATGAAAAAAGATGCAAAATTCACATTTAATGATGAGCAACGGGCAGCTTTTACGACGCTAAAGGAGAAATTGTCTACGAAGCCTGTGTTAAAAATCTATGAACCACAAGCAGTGACAGAATTGCATACTGATGCTTCGCAAGTAGCATATTCAGCCATACTAATGCAGAAGGATAACAACGGAGAACTCCATCCAGTCTACTATATGAGCAGAAAAACATCAGATGCCGAGAGCAGATATAGTAGCTACGAGCTGGAGGCATTAGCTGTGATTGAAGGAGTAAAGCAATTTCGCCATTACCTGCATGGTAAGAAATTTACTATTATCACTGATTGCAAAGCGTTCCAGCAGACATTAAATAAAAAAGATTTGGCTATGTCAACAAGAGTTGCACGATGGATAATGTCACTCCAGGAATTTGCAGACGACTTTGTAGTTAAACACCGTGAAGGATCAAAGATGAAACACGCCGATGCATTAAGCAGGAATCCACCAAGTATAGTATCCATGCTCATAACATCAAGCTTACACGACGATATACGACGCGCTCAAGAAACTGACGATGGATTGAAAGCAATCAAAGAGATACTGAAAAATGGACCTTATAAGGACTTTACTTTAAGTCAAGGCTTACTATACAAGGGACCTGATCAACGTTTAATCATTCCTCAGAAGATGGAAATGGAAATAATAAGAAGAGCTCATGATAACGGTCATTTTGGTAGAAAGAAAACAATGGAGTTGGTGAACAAAGATTTTTGTATTGAAAACTTAGTGAAAAAAATTGATGAATATATAGCGACATGCGTACCATGCCTGCTAGCAAATAGAAAGCTTGGGAAACAGGAAGGTTTTCTGCAGCCCATTGAAAAGGAGGACAAGCCGCTGCATACACTCCATTTAGATCACATAGGACCATTGATGGCTACGCAAAAACAATATAATTACATACTCACAATAATTGATGCGTTTACGAAGTTCGTTTGGCTATTCCCAACGAAAACAACATCTACAAGAGAAGTCCTGAACAAACTGGAAGTACATCAGCAGACGTTTGGTAACCCAGAGAGAATCATCACTGACAGAGGTACCGCTTTTACAAGTAATGAGTTCACAAAATACTGTGAAGACGAAGGAATACAACTTTTACACATCACTACAGGGATACCACGGGGAAATGGTCAAGTAGAACGGGTTCACAGAACGATTATTCCAGTTTTAACGAAGCTATGCTTAGAAAACTCGACACTCTGGTATAGACACGTCGGAAGAGTGCAGAAAGCACTTAATAGCACATTTCAACGCAGTGTAAACACCACACCATTCGAGCTTCTGATAGGAAAAAGAATTAAAATGAAGGAAGATTTGGAAATTTATGAACTATTAGAACAAGAAGAAAGAGACAGTTATATTCAGAATAGAGATGAGCTTAGAGAACGCGCAAAACAACAGATACTGCAAGTGCAAGAAGAGAATGTACGAACATATAATAAGAAACGAAAAGAGAGCACAAAATACAAAGAAGGAGACCTGGTAGCGATACAGCGTACTCAATTCGGCCCCGGTCTGAAGTTAAAGCCAAAATACTTAGGACCTTATGTAGTTACTAAGGTCAAGAGAAATGACCGGTATGACGTCGAGAAAGTAGGCGACTACACTGACGGACCAAAGAATACAAGCACTGCGGCTGACCATATGAAGCCGTGGCCTGAAGCCGACTAGGTATATATTTTTTTATTACTTTTTTTTGTGTATGTTTAGATTAGAAAGAATGATGAAGAATGTAGTGTAGGTATGAGTATTGCGATTCTACATTCATAGATATTGCCACATTCTTATTACAGGGTGTTAGAACTGCATTTAATTAGATCTGATATGATGTACAAGTAGATAAGATAACAGATCAAAAGGTCATTGACTCGTACCTTGACACTGTTATGTTTACAGTTTAGAATTTAAAGTTTAAAATTGTTAAGGATCAAAGCTATAGATGCTATAACGTTACCTGTTTTACATTTTATGTAGGTATATATGGATAGATACTTACCATGTTGTTACTTACTCACTGTGTTTATTGCCATGTTACTATACTCACCCAATAAGTGTGAACTTTATTTTAAGATTTCCTTTCCATTGAAGTGCATGTATAAGTAGGTACTGCTACCTAGTATGTATAAGTAGGTATGATTACCTCTAACGATGTATGTACATTGAGACCTTATGTCTGGTGAATAGAATTTAATATTGCTTAATTGTTTCAAATGTCACTGTGCATACATAGTTATATAGATATTTTTTAATGTTATTCTGTATTAGCGACGAGTGTCTGAGGGCAGACACAGGGTCAGGACGGCCGAACCTGTAGGAATGTTACAGTGTAACGAACGCACTGAGTGAGAGAGATAGGTAGCGTGGGAAAGGGATGTACCATTTTATTAAATAAAGTGCATTAAAGTGGTTATCCGACTTTCCTTTCTTTGTCAATATCCCACATAACTATTAAGTTCGAAAAAATCAGTTGATAGAATTTGATTGGGAAATTAAATTAAACCAAAAATATATTAGTGAAATAAAAGGGTCCCAAAAAGAAATATGACTTATTTAAATCCGTATAATACGCCTACTTTGCCACCAGCGAGATATTTGCCCAAAAATCAAAATTTAAATAAATCTGTTAATGAACAATAGCACAACACATTTATGACAACCATACTATTGTTTGGAGAAACTTGATTACATTTATGGCTTAACTTTGTGTCATACGACAGCTTGCGGCATATTGTGGAGTGTTTGTGCTGGTCAAATTTTGTCGAAATTTCAATGTGCATTACGAGAAATGGGAAACCCTTAGAAGCACGTATCCTTTTACTGGCAGTAAGGTATATACTGTAAGGGCATTATATAGGTACTTTTTTTTCAAACATGCAATGAAATGTCGTCGTGACGGGCGTCATAACAGGCTTCGAAGTCCCACATTTCGGGCGGAACAATTCGAGAGAACTGTAAAGGGATTCCATACAAAATTGAAGGCCTAGACATTATGGAGGGATTGGAAGGAAAATTTGACACTGTGGATCATTCAATTTTATTGAGTAAGTTGGAACACTATGGTGTGAGAGGAATTGCTTTTAAGTTATACGAATCTTATCTAAGAAATATAAAGCAATTTGTTGAAATAAAACACATTGAGAATAATTGCGAGAATGTGCACAAATCACGCACGATTGTCATGAACAGAGGCATCCCCCAACGCTCCATTTTGGGTCCAATATTTTTTGTTAAATTTGTCAACGACCTAATAAACTATATGCAAGACTATAACTACTAGACTTAGTCTTGCATATAATTTATTAGGTCCTTGACAAATATACTCGGACTCGGTATAGACCGAGTCTATACCGACATTCCACTTCGACTGCGCTGGCTACCCGGAAAAATTATACCGTTTGAGGAGCCTAGACTCTAAAAAACAATGGAGGTGTAAACACTGTATTGCAAACAAAATTGAGCCTAAACACTCAAATGACCAGTCGAATATCACTTTAAGAGGGAAACAAAGAACACCGGTTGAAGATTCGTCGTCAAAGTGTCCCTCGGGTCAGACGCCACCTAAACTAAATCGTGAGATACAATGCTCCCAAGAATTATCTAACATAAACTTGCAAAATGCGGACCAAAATGAGACACTGGATTCTCACATACTATCCGGTACCGATTCGTCAGATGATTCTTTCTTCTCGCCTAACAAATTACTAACCAGCATTGATTATTCGAATGAACGAACGAATCACGAAACTGATCACAACACGATGCAGGATACAATAACCCAGGATACAATACTCCTAAAATCACAATTAAACAGCGTGCGAATAGAACTACAGAATTCCATACAAGAAAAAAACGACCTACAACAAAAAAACAACAAGCTTTCTACAGAAATCGATATGCCAGGGATCGACGTCGAGAAGTAAAGCCGAGAAACAATATTCCTCAAATCATACAGAACCATCTTCAGGTGCTTCTTCGCCATCCAAGGTAATAAACTCCGAACCTGATCACAATACAAAAATGCTAGGACATCTACAACAAGAAGTAGAAAACTTAGAAAGGCAACTTCATGAAACTAGAAAAATAAATGTTGAGCTCTGGCACCGCATAGATAGACACAGAGAGTCTAGCACAAAAACTATCCGGGGATCTCGAATTAGAAAATAACAACACGAACTCAGTAAAGACTACAAGGAAGTTTTGCATCATCAGTGGCAACAAAGAAAAGCACACGCGACGGTTAGTTACGAGCCACTTTGAATCAGAACAAGTCTGCCACTACATTATTACTGGTGGAAATATCAGAGCATTAATTTTTAATTAATGCTCTGATCGAAAAGAAAGTTGAAAATTTCACGCTTGACAATTATTGCGTATTATTTATAGGTGATTCGGACTTCGAGGCAACAGAGAACTATCAAGATATCATTGAAGACTTGAAAAATAAACTAATAGCGGTCCAGCTTACAAATATTATTATATGCCTTCCAGTCTTTAAATTAAGTCGACTTGCGAATATATTTAATAAACGCGTGGAGGCATTTAATAATCTATTGTACCTGGACAATATCGTGCATCAGTATGCGTATTTACTAGACAGCAATAGAAATTTAGAATACTCACACAAAATGTTTTCAGGAGTATCAGGAAGCATAAATAGGAGTGGAGTGAAATCGATTGTTTCAGATCTTAATGCTCTTATAGTAGATATTGACATGTGTATATTCAACCGTGTTAAGTCTAATAACATTGAAAATCTAAAAGCGACTTCTAGGCAGTGCATATTCAACTATGTAAAGTCTAATAACATTGAGACTCCAAATGCGACTTCCAGGCAGTGTGCCACAGAAACAAACACAAATGAGGGAAAAAAAGGTACAATACCCTATTATTTCCCTATTATCAGACAGAATAACTTTTTTCGTGCCTAAAATTGAATCACTCCATTACTTTACGATTCTCCATCAAAACATAGCAAGTCTTTTAGCGAAACAAGATATACTAGAACTAACAATACATGAATTGAAAGCATTAAATTTCACTCCAAATGTGTTGTGTCTATCTGAGACATTCCTCAAAACAGGATATGAAAATTATGTTCAGTTGAACGATTATGACATCGTAGCCAGCTTTTGTAGGGAAAAGCAAAGAGGTGGAACTTGTGTTCTAGCTAGAAAAGGTCAAAAGTGCAAAGAACTTTTATTTTTTAAAGATTTTGCCAGAGAACATGTATTTGAGGTTTGTGGCGCAGAATTTCCATCACATAAACTTAAAGTTATCTGTCTATATTGACGATGGAGTTGTCAAACTCCCGACTATTCTTAAATAAACTAGATGCTCTTCTTCACGTTTTACAAGAGGGAAACAATACAAAAACTCGTATAGTTATAACCGGTAACTTTAATATAAATACGCTGGAGAAATCTATTGTTGCAACCGAATTACAAGACCTTTCAAAAAACTATAATCTAACCTTACACATTGATTTACCCACGCGGAAGTCATCGTGTATAGATCACATACTCAGTAATATCCCAAACGCTAATGCAACTGTCCTTCCACTTCATCTCTCGGATCACGATACAGCACAATTGTTGAGTTTCCCTATTAAAAAAGAAGCAAAAACCCCAACCACATATTTCATTAGCAAGAGAGACTACAGCTCAGATAACGTAGACAAATTCAAAGATTGTCTTCGAAACTTAACTTGGTCTGACATTTACAAGGAAAGCGATCTCAATCGTGCTTTCGATAAGTTTCACGAATTGTTATGTCTGTTTCACGGCCTTTGTTTTCCGACTATACGAGTAAAAGAAAACAATATTAATAGAAACAAACGTAGCTGGATAAGTAAAGGGTTAAAAGTAAGCTGCAAAACGAAACGTCATATTAGATTTCTGTATTATAAAAACAAAACTGTAAACGACAAGATTAAGTACACTCAATATTCAAGCTTGTTAAAAAAATGCATATATTTATCTAAAAAAAACGCTAATGCTAAATATATTAATAATAGCTCTAATAAATGCAGAGCATCTTGGGCTGTAATAAAAAATCAAATATCTAATAAAAAACCAACAGATATCATTGAATACATGACGCATAATAATATCCGGATATCAGACCCAGTTAAAATTGCTACAACATTCAATGACCATTACATATTATCTACGGACAGATTATCTAAAACCAAATCCATAATGAACAATAGAAATAAAACAAGGATAAACTCTATGTTTTTAAAACCAATGTCGGAAAACGAGGTCCAGTATGAAATTATGTCTCTGAAGGACTTCACTTAAATCTGAAGGATACGATGGAATTAACACAAAAATTACAAAATTATGTCTAACTGAAATTCTTGCAATTATAACACATCTAATAAATGTTTCTTTCTCATCTGGAACTTTCCCCGAAGTTCTTAAAATATCTATAATCAATTCAAGCCTCTATTCAAAAAAGGTATAAAGGAGGATGTCAACAACTATCGTCCGATAACATTGATACCGATTCTCTCAAAAATCTTTGAGAAATGCATGCTCAAGAGATTACTTGATTTTTGTACAAAACACGACATAATTAGAAAAGAACAATTTGGCTTTCAGAAGAATAAATCCACCACTTTGGCTGTTTTTAATTTACTGAAGCTAATATTGTCTAATCTTAATAACAATTATATTACAACAGGGCTATTCTTTGATCTGTCGAAGGCATTCGACTTCGTTGCTCACGACATACTATTGTGTAAACTTGAGGCACTTGGAATAAGAAGACCAGCGCTTCAATGGATAGCTTCGTATCTAAAAAATAGACAACAATTCGTCAAAGTAAGCAAAATCAACGAAAATAACGAGATGTTAAGCTACTCGTCTGGATTTACACAAAACAAATACGGTGTTCCCCAAGGAAGTGTAATGGGCCCGATCTTGTTCTTATTATATATAAATGACATTACATGCATAACTAACCACCATTGTATTTTATATGCTGACGATATATCCATTATAGTGACATCTAATAAAAACACGAATACACTTAAGGACCACGAGCAAGACATAAGTAATACAATCCAAAATGTTAAAGACTGGCTCTACTCTAATAACCTGATAATTAATCTCGACAAATCGAAATATGTACAATTTAACAAAGCAACGAGTCATCGCGCTAACTATAGTCTTAATATACCGAGTATACAAAATGCACCTCTAACTAAATTTTTAGGAGTTATTATAGACGAGAAACTTGACTGGAAGACGCAATTGGACGGTGTAACAAACCGTATCAATAAATATGTATATGCCCTTAAGCAAATCAGCAGAGTCATAAATATTAAAACCGCGATCTCATGTTATCATGCTTATGTGGAATCGACTTTACGTTATGGGCTTATACTATGGAGCAATAGCACTGATAGTGATAGAGCATTTGTCGCACAGAAAAAGTGTATACGAGCAATATATAAAATGCGACCTGACGAATCATGTAGGCCTTTTTTTAAAGAGCTCAGATTATTACCGCTTCCCGCGCTTTACATCTACGAAGTGTGTGTGTTTGTGCAAAAGCATAAATCATTGTTTAGAAAAGCATGTGATATTCACCCTCGTTTCTGTCTAGACCCAGATAGACTGTTACCTGATGACTATTCACGTTTAGCGAAACATAAAAAAAGCTGTCTGATTATGTGTGTACAAGTTTATAATAAAATGCCTGGTGAATTTCGGTCAATGAATATTGTTATTTAAAAAGAAACTACACCAATGGCTTAATAACAAAAACTTTTACAGTCTAAACGAATTCTTCGATATGTAAATATTTTAGATATCTACATAGATAAGTCAAGCTAGTAAATAATGTTAATACGTGTGTGTGTACCTACTTAATATGTTAAGTTTCAAAATAGAACATGTACTCACTGTTTTTTTACATACATAGATTTATGGAATTGTTTTTTTGCGTACCAATTATGGTTAAACATGTAAACCTACCAATTATTCTGTAACACCTGTATCCGGTAATGTTTAAAGCAAATAAAGATATTATGATTATGATTATGATTATGATTATAATTAGTCGTATTCGCAGATGACACTAACGCAAATTGTGTCACACAACTGAATCAGGCAATTATTAGGGCCATGACTGCGTTCTCTCTGTGGTTTTCTGTCAAAAACCTGACCTTAAACAGTAGTAAAACGAAGTCAATTCAATTAAAACCATATCCTACATGCTCGGAGTCCTTATTTACTTATTTAATATTTATTGCACAAAAGAATATCTTATGGTACAAAAGGCGGAATGCTATAAAGCATTCTCTACCAGTCAACCTTAAAGGAAAGCAGATAAAATGTGGGCAGTACAACTTAATTCAAAACAAAAACTCTTTAACATGTTTCAAGATGTGATGAATAATATAGTAGAATACGATACAATATAATATAACAATACGATATGAAATAACAATATATACCTATTAATACATACATACACATACGAGTACACATGAATATAGATGAAACTTACAAATCAGATACATTATTTTTTAGTTATGCCAGCAAAGAAATTTTGTAAGAACTTTTTGAAGACAAGCCTGTTTGGAGATTGCCGAATTTTGACAGGGAGACTGTTCCATAGGCGAGCTACTTGGACGGAGAAGGAATTGGACATAAAACCAGTACGATGAGGCGGAATAGATAAGGAAAGGTTGCCAGAGGAGCGAAGTTGACGGACTCGCGAGACACAGTAATACTGAAAGAGAGTTTTGAGGTATTCGTTGAACCGAACCGGTTCAAAATGAACCGAATACAATTATTTAGAAGACGATCTAACTTGTCAAGAAGCTCTCCATTCAAGTCAGGATAACACACATCACCATAGTCGATTATGGGTAATATCAATGTCTGCACTAATAAAATCTTGGTTTTGACGGCCAAAAAATGCTTTCAACTGCTTGAAGTGAACCTACAACTTTCCGACTAACCTCAGAGATCTGTGGCATCCAACTCAAAGTGTTGTCGAGATAAACACCTAGGTCTTTGACACTTTTGCTATACGGGATAGGAGTACCATTAAACTCAACTGCAGCCACAGAATTAAAATTAAGTTTCGAAAGCTGCTGAGAGCTACCAGGTTTACTAATGATTCGCTGAAAATTAATTAGCAAATTATTAACTCCCCAAAATACGTTTCCCATATTTTTATTTGGTCAAATTTTTGTTTCTTAACTCAACGTTTGGCCCTGATATCATTTCCCAATTAATGATTTGATAAATAATTGTTAGACAAATGCTTAGCTGGGATTTTTTAAGATGTCAATAATGTTTTCGTCTAATGTATTGATTGGCATAAGTACCTTGATTCAGCAACATATTGAATAGCATTATGAAATCTAACCTAGTTAGGTAGTTAGTTCAAATTGCAGTTTGATTATATTGCATTAAGCGGGTAGGGGGTAGGGTGATGCACCATACAGCTAAATTAATAGGGTACAGTTTTTGTATAATATTAATGTATAAATGTTAATATAATAATAATAATAATCGCGGGGTGCCTATTTCAGTTCTAAGGGACAAAAGATAACCATAACCTAACCTAACAAAAATACAATTGTTACGATTGCTTACTGCGGGGGTTTCACCCCCTTGCCCCATTTTTTAGGCTTTTTAAGAACTCGTGCAGCACTCTAGTTAGGTATTATGAGATTTTATGACGGTAAAATGATATTAGGAAAAATAGATAAGAGGGAAGATTTAGATCTTACGTGGCATCGGAATTATGTAAAGAATCAAAAAATTAATGAAATCATTTGCTTCATAATTAGTTGACAATATGTTATTTGCCCAAGCAAATCATTTACCACACAAAATTTGACAATATGTTATTGTTTTGCCTTAGCAAATCATCTGCTACACAATTATTTACCACGTAAAATTTGACGCGGTAAAATTTTGCAATATAAAAATGTAGCGAAATAAAAAAATATACGAAGTAAAATTATGCCAAGGATTGGTTTGCCAAATAAAACTTCGGCGAAATGTTGGTTGCCTAATGAAATTTGACGAAACATATTTCGGCAAAAAGGGAGTACACCGAGCTACCAATGACGATAGCTTGACACTTGGACGGATAACCAATTAGGCCAAACTTCTCCGCTGGATGTTTAAGAGATCCAGATTCAGCTTGTTAATGGTAACGCTTAGGTCACTCACGTTACATTGATCATAAAGTTGTAGGTCATCGGCGTACAGATGATAAGAACAGCGAAGCTCAGGGGTTATGAAGTTAATGAAGATAGAAAATAAGAGTGGAGAAAGAATGCCTCCTTGAGGGACGCCAGTTGCTAGGTGACACCAGTCGGATAAGGCTCGGTCGACACGGACCGCTTGCTGGCGCTCTCGAAGGTAAGCAAAAAACCACCTAAGGGCAACAGACGACATATTTAAATGTTCTAGCAGAGCAAGAAGAATCTCATGGTCAACAGTGTTGAAAGCGTTGGAAAAGTCAATAAGAAAAAGAACCGTGAACAATTGACTCTCCATGCCAAGTCTGATGTCTTCCGTGACCTTCAGCAGAGCAGTGCTGGTGCTGTGACAAGGACGAAAGCCGGACTGATAGGGGTTCAGAAGATTAAGAAGAATTAATTTAAAAAAAATGAAACGAGATAACTTTTTATGAGCCACCGCTTCAGCAACTTTCGATAAAAAGGGGAGTATTGAAATGGGTCGGAAGTTGCTAAGCACAGTGGGATTGCTTGTTTTTGGAAGGGGAGTAACAAATGCCTTGCGCCATAAGGAAGGGAATCCGCCATTGAAAAACGAGGCGTTGATGATATCAGTCAATACAGGAAGCACACTTATTATTAGAAATGAATGGAAAAGTAGTGGAACCAGTTGAGATTGTAAAATTTCTGGGAGTCCTGATAGATTCAAATCTTAACTGGAAACCACTACTACAGGAGCTGAGCAACTCAATTGGCTCTGCTTGCTTTGCCTTGAGAAGCCTTTTGGAGGAGATAAAAGTCGAACAACTTAAAATGGTTTATTATGCCCTCATAGAGTCTTAATTAAGATACAATATTAAATTGTGGGGCAATAGCTACCTATATAATACGAAAATTGCCTTCACTATGCAAAAAAGGGCAATTAGTATTATAGTTAGAATCCCGCAATGGGTCTCATGCAGGGAGCATTTTCAAACACTTAAAGTTTTGACTGTACCGTGCCTCTACATTCAAGTTCTTCTAACGGGTTTGGTCAAACATTTGAACGAGACTGAGAGCGAAGAGGACCGGGTTTTGAGGCTTGCAACAAGAAGAAAGGATCTCAAAAACAGTTTGATACCCTAAACTAAATATAGTTAAACATTCCGCGCACTATCAGGCTGTACATCTTTTCAACAAATTACCGGTTGAGTTAAAGCAGATCTCCAACATTAATGTTCAAGAGTAAATTAAAGGCTCTTCTTGTAAATAAATGTTATTATTCAACCGATGAATTTGTAAACGAAGTGTAAATTTATTACGATTGTATATTGTGCCGGCAAGGCACATTCTTTAATCTTTATTAATAATTATCTTTATTAATAATAAAAACATAATTATAACAATTTGCATTAAAAGTCTTACATTTACATGGTGCATACATAATACTTGGGCCTGAACTAAGAAAATCCTGTATCTCAGGCTTTGAGTGAGTTCGTGTAAGCCTAAATACTTATTTAACAAATCATACAATCAGAGGAATAGATAAAAACGTGCACAATTTATATTCTAAGTTACAAAGTAAATATTTACAATTAATTCACTACTACGAATTACTATTACAATAATAAAATAATACTACGTACATTAAATAAATTTTTTTCCTTGATATTATATACATAGGTATTTGATATGTAGCGATAAGATATTCTTAAATACGTGTATAAGATTAGCGATAGATTAAGTACGTGCGAGATGTATGGATGATTATGCATGTATATAGAGTTGTTATTAAAAAAGATACGGCACTACGGAATAAAGGATAACTCATAGATTACTCACATCGTTCCTAAGAAACAGGCAGCAGACGGTTGAGGTCAAAATTGAAGGCAAAAGCTTAAAGTCTGCGGCGGGTGTACTCAAGCATGGAATTCCACAGGGCTCTTCGCTTGGAAATACACTGTTTTTAATATTTGTTAATGACCTCCCTTCCTCTGTAGCCGAAGGTACTATGGTGTTGTTTGCCGATGATACCACAGTCGTAGTAACCGATCACACGTACTCACAACTCGACTAAAGGTATCAAAGACGTGTACACAACTTCATGAGTGGTTTTCGGCAAACGGCCTCATACTCAATGTGTCAAAATCCAACGTGATTTTGTTCACAGCCGGAAACACAACACACATTCCACTAGCACAGGGTTCCATACCCCGCTGTGACTCTTGCAAGTTCCTCGGATTCACTATTGACGCCAGGCTGAAGTGGAAAGAACACGTAGACAACTTGTGTGAAAGGTTAGGCAGTGCTGTATTTGCACTGCGCAAACTAAAGCCAATTGTCTCCTGTGACGCACTACTTCAGATCTATTATGCATACTTCTTTTCACTAATGTCGTACGTTATTCACTATACGTATTTGAAGTAATTGTGTTCACGCGTCGAAACATTCACTTATTTAAGCGAGCGAATATGCCTGGCAGAATCTCCCGTCAGACAGGGCGATTACTACCTGTGTCGCGGCGACTTGCGCTGCTCGACAGGAGCCCGCGCGTAATAGGCCCGTCGATGTATGAGCGCCTACCCGCCACAATTAAAAACGAGACCTCAAACGACATATTTGAACGCCGACTAAGGGAATTTTTAGTTTCAAAATCGTTGTATTCCGTAAAGGAATACAACGAACCGACATTGTAATTTTTATGTGTATCTGATATGTTTTAGTTTTAAAATGACATTATTATTTTATTATGAATATTGTTTAAAATCTTTGTCTATTATTATTTTTGACTATTTATGTCTAGGATAACCTACCTTTTATTCATAATTTGACATTTGTACCATTTTTAATATTATTTTAAATTGTTTCTAATTATTATTTTGACTTTAATTTTTGCAATGTACATATTTTGATTTTGACTTTCATTTATATTATTGTTATTGGTGGTGTCATAATTAACCATAAATCTGTTAAATAAAAATAGGTTTTGCGGGTTAAATTTAATTTGAAAGTGGACTGTATTTTTGCGATAGATTTAGGTATTTTGGTTTTGGGGCAAACAGAAGGAAGGATCGGCAATGCACTAACCTGATTATTTCTTGTCTGCTGTCTGCTTTCGAAGTGGTTGGACCAAAATACGCACTCTGAAGAATGTTCTTAAAGTCGATATAGCACAAATCACAACAGTTTTATATAAATTCACTCTGGGAGGCTATAATCGAAACCTCAACCAATATGGCGGTAAATCAATGGGGAAAAAAAAGAGCGAGCGACCGTCCGATGCTAGTTGCATCTCGTTACACAGTGCATGCCGAAGTAAGGACGAGGTTTGACAGGTAATGGGAAAAAATACAATCTACCCACTTATAAAAATATAAAAACGAAACCCAACATCCCCCCGGCCTTGAAGGAACCCTTCAAAGAAAGGAGATTGACACTGCTCTGCTCTATTTATAGAGAGCGGGGTGCGATCATTGTGCTAAGCGGTAATTAAATAGTAATAAACTTAAACTAGGTAAAAGCACAGTAGGTTGTGCGCGAAATACGTATTTATGGAAAAACACTACTTAACTAAGAATTACCTCAACTAAGATGGTCCATAAAGAAGCGGACTGAAATACTAAATGTTTTAATTAAGATTGACTCATTGAGTCGGGAGAGTGCAAAGACGTACTACTGGACGTTTATACGTTCCAACTTTCGTCTTTACTTCCGCAACACGCGTTATTCCGTCCTTACCGGGATAAACGTTAGTAATATTTCCTAATGGCCAATGTAGCGGCGGCGCATTATCAACATTTAACAGTACCACCGTGCCAACCGTTATTGGATTTGAAGAAGTATTCCACTTCTCGCGTTGTTGCAAATTATGTAGGTACTCAGATTTGAATCGCTTCCAATATGACTGGATTAGCGAATCCATTAATAAAAAACGAGACAATAAATTGGTTCGTTCGTCGGACAAGTCGGGTGCGGGGAGGTACTCTAACGGAGATGTAGACAAAAAATGTGACGGAGTTAGCGCAAGCGGTTCTGAGGGATCCGAACTTTGAGCATATAGAGGTCTGCTATTGAGCACTGCCTCAATCTGTGTAAGCACAGTAGACATCTCCTCAAACGTGAGAATTTGTTTTCCAATTACGCGAAATAGTAATGATTTTGCGCTTTTAATATTAGCTTCCCATATACCACCAAAATGGGCGACAGTCGGAGGGTTCATCTTCCACGTAATGTGAGTTTTAGCGAGTTCGTTACTAAAAGTTTTATAATATTCGTCGGATTGTAAAAATTCGTGGAGTTCGTTAAAATAAGCTTTCGATGAAACGAAATTGGTTCCATTATCAGAATATAAAAAGGTACATGGTCCTCGTCGCGACGTAAAACGTTTAAATGCATCTATAAAACCAGCAGAAGTCAAACTCGATACCAACTCTAAGTGTACGGCTTTTATCACTAAACAAATAAAATTACATAGATATGCTTTAACACTGCGTACGCCGCGCTTTCGATATGGAGTGATATACAGGGGTCCTGCATAGTCAGTTCTTGTGTGTAAAAACGCTTTGCACTGCTCTAATCTGCATTTAGGCAAGTCAGCCATAATCAGTGAATTAGCTTTAGGACTTAACCTGAAACAGCTATTGCATTTTAGTAAGCGTTGTCTAACAACACGGCGAGCGGAAAGTATCCAGTATCTAGTTTTCAGTATGCCTATTAACAGCTGAGGTCCTGCGTGGGAGTTATCACGGTGATAACTATCAACAATTAAATGCACCACGTTATCATGTTTAGGTAAGATCATAGGGTGCTTAGATGCATAATCCAATGACGAATTGGCCAGTCGACCTCCGACGCGCAAGATTCCATTTTCAATAAATGGAAATAATTTTTGGAGTTTTTGTGAGCAACGTTGCCCTTTTGAAATATTTTTAATGTTGTCGGAGAAATATATAGACTGTATCACACGAATTATTTCGAACTCAGCGGTATTTAAATCGGTAGCGGTGATTACGTCATTTCGCGGGAGCTTCCTCGAGAAGCGGAGCACGTAAACAAAAGCTCGAAAAAGTTTATTCCAGGAGGAACATCGCGAAGTAAGCGTAAGAACAGGATGTTCTATTTCAGTGACACTAGTAATCACGTGAGCCACAGTCTTTTCCTCTGGCAAAGATGAGCGGTTGGGAGTAAACTTTTGTAAAGGCCAGTGATTTAAAGGCTGTGCTAGCCATGGTAGTCCATGGAACCACAACTCGTGCTGCATGAGTTGGAAGGGAGTGAGACCCCTGCTAATAGCATCAGCGGGGCTAAGAAATCCAGGAATATGATATAAGTGATCATGCGAAATATTATTCAGAATTTGTGAAATGTGGTTGGCGACATACGTGTCGAACCTATGTGGCGAAGCGACTGACCAACATAGGGCAACTTCTGAGTCAGAAAAGTAATAAATATTATCAATTTTATGTCTTTTAGACAGCGTGTCGTGAACTTCGCGTAGAAGCCTTGACATTAATAAAATTCCATTGAGTTCTAAACGCGCTAAATTAATTTTTGGTTTAGCGGAAGCTACTCGTGACTTCGAGCAGACAAGCGTTACGATCGGTGGCTGTTCAGCGTTGACAACATGTAGATATATTACGCAGCCATAGGCGGCCTCGCTGGCGTCTTAGAAACCTACCAATGAGACTTGAGCTCCTACTTCTACACTCTGATAAATATTGTTGCCACAAATTGACGATGTGAGAGGGCGCTATATCATCCCATTGCAAATTCATAAGCCACAGTTCCTTGATTATTAATTTAGCGTATAAAATAACAGGCCCGACGAGACCTAGCACGTCATATAACCGAGCGGTAGCGGATAGGATAGCGTGTTTAGTACACAGCGCGGGCGGTCTAGAGGTATCGAACACGAACATGTCATGTGTGGGGAAGCCATCGCAAGCCTAAAATCTTCAAGGTATTTCCGTCATCAAAGGAAATAGATTCAGACTCCCGGTGCGACTCAGGTATGTGCCCGAGTAGTTCGCGCGAGTTGGATGTCCATTTAACTAGAGCGAACCCCCCGGCCTTGAAGAGGTTGATGAGTTCGTCCGCTGTCTTAACTGCTTCCCCGAGAGAAGAAGCAGATGAAGCGAGGTCGTCCATATAGACATCTCTCTCTAACACGGCAGCCGGAGTTTGCCATTTATGCCGTTCATCAGCAGCAAGCTGACGTAGGGTCCTGAGCGCCAAATATGGAGAACTGCGCAACGCGCAACCCAAAGGATACTCGAGTATAGTCATATACCTCTAGCGGATCATTATCATCAAATCGATACAATATTCTTTGATATTTATGATGCTCTGCGTTCACATGAATGCGTAAATACATTTGTTTCATGTCAGCAAAAAATGCGACGTTGAATATGCGGACATTTAATAAAATTGTAAATATATTTGCCTGTAAATTACATCCAGTATATAAAATATCGTTGAGTGACAACCCTGTGTCACTTTTCGCAGATCCGTCCAGAACTGGTCGGACCTTGGATGTCGCTTTATCGTTGCGAATTATAGGGTAATGCGGTAAAAAATATCCAGGAGAGAAA
Organism: Epinotia demarniana; assembly: GCA_945867215.1. Classification (NCBI taxonomy): domain Eukaryota; kingdom Metazoa; phylum Arthropoda; class Insecta; order Lepidoptera; family Tortricidae; genus Epinotia; species Epinotia demarniana. The sequence continues at coordinate 30,817,851 of OX244259.1, read as the reverse complement.
GACTTTTCAGGTGTGGTGCGGGAGAGTATACCTTCAGTTAGGTAATCGTGGACAACATTGTCATAACTAGATTTAAGTCCGGGATCCTTCGAGAACTTTTTCTCGAGAAGTAAAAAGCGCTTTTTAGCTGTTCTAAAAGAATCTCCCAATTTTTTGGGATCATCCTTGAATGGAAGATCAACTGAGTAACTGCCGTCAGGATTACGAACAGTACTAGCAGTATAAATATCCTCACATTTCTGGTCGTCGGGGCTTAAAAAGGTACGCGAAGGTATTTCCTCATCAGACTAAAACTTCTCGACCAGTTGATGAAGCGGGTCACAGCTAAAAGCACAGAGCGTGTGCGGAGCGGCGTGGGAATCAACTATAGGAGCGTCACCCATTAAAATGTACCCTAGGGTAGTTTCATAAGCATTTGGCATATTATCGGATGGGCCTTTAATTTTATCAGACAGTAAAATTTCGCAGTACAGTTTCACACCTATCAGCATATCTATTGGCCCAGGTTGTGAAAAGTCATCGTCTGCCAGCTGTTTAATATATCCGAGCGAAGCGCTGTCTACGCGCGCACTAGGATATATTAAACACTTAATGTTAAATCTGAAAAAATCCGGTTCGAAGGACCAAAAAACCTATGGCGGTGTCATAATTAACCATAAATCTGTTAAATAAAAATAGCGGGGCGTGACCCTCGACAACTGAGGGAATGGGTTTTGCGGGTTAAATTTAATTTGAAAGTGGACTGTATTTTTGCGATAGGTTTAGGTATTTTGGTTTTGGGGCAAACAGAAGAAAGGATCGGCAATGCACTAACCTGATTGTTTCTTGTCTGCTGTCTGCTTTCGAAGCTGTTGGACCAAAATACGCACTCTGAAGAATGTTCTTAAAGTCGATGTAGCACAAATCACAACAGTTTTATATAAATTCACTCTGGGAGGCTATAATCGAAACCTCAACCAATATGGCGGAAAATCAATGGGAAAAAAAATGAGCGAGCGACCGTCCGATGCTAGCTGCATCTCGTTACACAGTGCATGCCGAAGTAAGGACGAGGTTTGACAGGTAATGGGAAAAAATACAATCTACCCACTTATAAAAATATAAAAACGAAACCCAACAGTTATTCTTATACACTCTGACGATCTTGTTGTGAATTCATGCTATTTAATGCAAAACAAATGACATGTAAATTTTCAAAATGAAATATATGAATCTAATCTAATCTAATCTAATCTATATACTGTGTTAATTAATAAATAAATAACCATTGCATTGACAGTACATCAGAGTGTCTCTCTGAGTGTGGACTGCCATAAACCCCTCTGGGGTGCAGTCCACACTCACCCTCTCTGCTCCCCCATCAACATCGTAATTATTGCCAGGCAGTGGACACGATCCTCAACCGTCAACGACTGACGGCAAAGTGGTAACCCCGACATCATCCTTCAACAACTGTCGGCAAAGGGGTAACCCCGACACTGAACGCGCAACGATCCGGCAAGGACCCCGACTGAAAAACACGTCGCGCCGACTGAGGAAACGCCGCGCACCGAAGACTCAACGCGCAACTATCTGGCAAGTGGTGACAAAGATACGCCGCGCCCCCCTGAAGAAATGCGGCTTGCCACACTGAAGAAACACATCGCGCCCGTCTGAAGAAATGCGCCGTACCCGCCTGAAGAAGTACACCACGCGCTTGCATAACAAATATGATGGAACACTGCCTGAAATAAACGTCACCTGAAGAAACGCGACTGCAAAAACGCGCTCCCGACTGGAAAAACCCGCTCCCGACTGCAACAACGCTGCACTCCCGACTGCAACAACGTGCTCCCGACTGGAACAACGCCTCCATTGCTGAAGTGACCTTTACCGACAATGCCTTCTCAACTTTCTCTCCAGGACCCCATTCAAACGCCTTCTCATCGAGTGTGACATTCCGACAAGGAAGACCAAATTATTATTTTTTTACATTTAAGTTACACATGACATGATTATTCAATGTTTCATCTTATTTATGTAATGAATTGTAATGTACCTACCTATTCGACACAATTTATATTTATAAGAATTAAATAAATATCAAATAAATAAATATCAAATATGATTGGTTGATATTTATAAATAACATTTCAAAATGAGTTCCAATGATGATAGCGACGAAGAAACTAATTGTACTCCGCCGGAATTCAGGGCTGAGGCCGAATTAGCAATGAATAACTTGTTGCCGCCAAAATCAAAGGACAAGTACATAAATACCCCTTCAGCTGTGGCGAAAAAAAATGGCCGCTTACCCACGTCTGTGGCACCCTCCGAGGGGCGCTCAACCGACAAGGTTTGTGGGGTGAAGTGATTTGGTAAAATTAAGTTTCATAATAATCCATAATGATGATTTCATAATCACAGCCAGGATTTTGGATGAAACTAAAACTATATTAAAGTGTCTAACAGCAACGATATATCATCGTTTCATTAAAGTCGTATTAAGGCTATCTAGCTGAACTCGTCACCAGGTCACCGAAGTTTAGGACATATTTTGGTTAATTTAAATATAACCAATTGGTTTTTTGGGGTGTTAAATGGGCTTAATTTGAAGAAATTAGTGTTATGCTTATTTTAAAAACATAAAATGGCAGGCTAATGAGTATTTTTTTTACACTAGACCATTTGATATACTCTACCAAAATAACCCCTACACCCAGAAATTGCTCGTGTGGGCTTCGATTTAGATGTTTATATCTGCAGTGTTTTATACTGTATGTAGTCAAATTCATGCCTAAACAATACATTTGGGTCATCAACTAGGTAAAACTGTAGCTTTTTTCATTGTAAGTGCAGCAGGTTTTATGTGAGAGTAAAATGAAAAAAGTATGTCTACTTTCCTACAAAATAACCACTTCCAAACGACTGCCATTATCACAGCAACTACATGTTTTGAACCAGACAAATAAGATTCCTTAATATTCCTATGAAGTATACTTTTAGTTTAAACCATAATATAACCATCAATTAAACAAAAATCACATCAAAACATGATCTAAAAACAGTATAAATCAAGGTCATAATTAGTATAGAGTGCGGATCGTAGTGACGTCACGAGGTATCATGTGGGCATCCCTCGGAGGGAAATTCCCGGTCGGTTAGGTCCCCCTCTGAGGGGTTTGTTATAATCATTACACATTTCAATCGATTTATTTACTTTCGTGCCATTGTTAATGCATTTAAGTTCATTTTAAACAAATGTATGATAACTAACGGTAATTTTAATAGCTTATAGTAATATTAAAGCAGTAGAAAAGCGCTAAAAAACGTGTTGCCAATTTTGACCATGAGTAGGTATGTTGTGTTAGTCACGGGTTTATTACAGTTAACCCGTTAAAATAACACCTGTTTTTATGAAATTCTAAAGATTACTTACATGTCTACAAAAACTGTCCTTCTGGCACTAAAATTCATCATTAAACCCATTAATTTTCACTCGTGAACACCGACCGTGTCAAACGTGCCACTCGCTGTCTTAGACTAACGACCAAATTACTTTTTCCCTCCATTGGCCATTGAAGTTTTCGCTTGCTAGCTGTCTCGCTTCATTGGCTATACGTTTCAATGGATTAAAGCGAGATCGATACTCGAATGACGGTTGTATTTCTAATAAAGTAAGCAAAGCCATTGCGCCCCTCCGAGGGGCGTTCCACCGACCTGCAGGAAAAATTATGAAGACCACAGCTGAAGGGATATATATCAAAATTTTATAAGCTGGAAGGCTGACTAAAATGCCCACGGCTGCTCAGAGAATGTATTTCTGGCTTATTTTACGGAACTGGCAAGAACCAAGAACATCCTCGACATTGTGGGCAATGTAACTCAATGCTTAAAGCGACTATACAGCTTAAGCATAATATTCACATAAAATACTATGTTAACCTGGTTGCGTGTTTAAAACGCCAGGCTACTGGATATAAAGCGAAAAAATTTAAAAATTTTACCTCCGACAATGTCCAAACATTTCTAAATGAAGCACCCGATGAAACATATCTGCCCATAAAAGTAAGTAAATATGACAACTTTTTGAATTCATCATAATAATTCCTAATTGATTTGCTTAAGTTGACAGGTATTGAAAATCTTTATTTGTAGAACTAAATCATTGTTTGTAAATCTTATTTATATAGTTCTAGTACTTCTTTGCCTAAATAGAAAATAGATTACATTTAATTATTCTTCAGCAACATAATGATTTGAAAGACATAATAATAATAAAAAATAACATTATTCCATTATTTGCTGTTTTCTAATTTTTTTTTGTTACATAATACCTCACATATCTAGTAGTACAGGTCGACACACGTAAAAAGAGCCCTGGCGGCCATATAAAATGTATAGCCGCCAGGGTTCTTTTTACATGTGTCGACCTGTATGCTCACATATCAATTTCTTTTCAGGTTGCTTTGATCTTGGGCATCAATGGTGCATGTAGAGGTATCCAGTTACCTTACTAATATCACCACCAAACATAATGATTTTCATGGTGACATATTTAGTGATATTCAAATTACGAGACACCATTACTAACATTGACAGGTAGATCATGTGTGGTTGAAAATGAATTCATGAACAATTTCAAAAAATATTATGGTCTTCGGCCTAATATTTAATATCAAAACAGACCGTTTCTTTCTAAACTACAAGAAAGGAAAATGTACAAGACAAGTTATTGGACGCCACACAATTCTATGCCCAAGCAAATAGCAACATTTTTAAAACTAGATTGCCCGGGCCTCTTTACTGGACACTGTTTTCGCCGTACGTCAGCGACACTCTTTGCAGACTCTGGAGCCAATCTTCTAGTGCTCCAAAGGCATGGCGGTTGGGAATCCGATAAAGTTGCCGAAGGGTACGGTTGAGAATAAACAATTGATCACTTAATTTATCACCAAGAATATTGTTGTGGCAACAAATCCTCTCACAGCCAAGTCACAAAAAGATGTACCGCAACCATCTCAATTTACATAAATCCACAGCCAGGCTGTTCCCGTGACCCTCCTGTTTACATTGAGGATCAGAGTCCTCCGCCAAAATCTCCTAGCACACATACATTGTCAGCGGCTCATTTTCAACCACCCGTTCTTCACAGCCAAATTCATGATCCACAGTCACCACTCAGTAGAACAGATCCTCAACCTCCTTTGCCATCTCACTAGGGCCAACAATCAACTACTCATACCACATTATCACAGCCAAGGCCAGTTCCGGAAGTTCAACAAACCAATATCAGTGTACCTGGAAAAACAATAACAATTTCAATAGGCTCCGCAACTGAACTGCGAATAATTAATCAGCGATGAACGTTAGTGCGACAGAATTTTATCGCGACAAGTTTGAATGCACTTGGCTGCGACAAATTAGTAGTCGGCGACCAAAAGTTTGATGCACGTTAGTTTGACAGTCGAAGTAACATTTGTCGCATATCGTACGTATATCAGAAATTGAGATTGTTGTTAAAGGTAAGGTAAGCGTATGAGGGAGAGATGTGGGGATTGTGCATGTAGGTTTTATGTGTTGGCAATTGAGACTGGCACATTATCAAATCAATACATATGGTCTGTCAGCTATCAACCGGCCTTTCAATCATCACAAGTTCAACTAAGTTATTTGCATTTTGTTCATGCCCTGCTCTAAAATATCCTCCTAGCGTTATTCCCGGTTGTGCCCCTAAAGAAGCCCAGGGTCCGCTTTGACACCTATTCCCAAGATTTGGCATGGGCACTAGTTTAGTTTTAGTAGACCTTCCAATGCACTGCTCTAAAATAATCGTTTAAAATGAATTCGCCAGAGTGTACGGTTGTGAAATCAAAAAATGATAAAGACATGTTACTAGTGAACGGCTACTTATATAATTTGAACAAAACACGCGAGAATTGTCAATACTGGTGTTGTATAAATAAGAATCGTTCAATTTGTTGTGTTTATATTCGTACTGAGAAAAGAAGATTCGTACTGAGATAATATTAAGTAAGGAGATTAAGAAGCATAATCATCATCCAAACCGGATCCAACTGTTAAAGATTTTGTTAATTTGAGATATTCGTTGAAAAGGAAAGCCAAGAGTTCGATGGATACTCCTGCGCAAATAATTCAGGATTGTATCAAAGATATTCCCTCGGCATGTGCTCCCAGCTTACCAAACGACGATGCAATGCGCATGACGATACACCGAGCTCGGGTTAAAAATTTACCTAATTTACCAAAATCATCGAAGATTGAAGATAAACTGTAATTCCGGAAAAATTTGCCGCTGTCAAGAATGAACCATTTTCAATCGGAAAGTACGTGGAAGGTGAGAATGTTGTGATGGTTTTAGCCACACCAGAAAACTTAAAACTCCTGCATAAATCAACGATGTGGCTGATGGATGGCATTTTTTAAGTGCTGTCCAGATTTATTCTCACAATTGTGTACACTTCACGGAGTCGTTGGGAAAGGTTCATCGCAAATAACGGTGCCGTTAGTGTATGGTTTTTGTCACACAAGAACGAAAACAGCTGCCGCGTTTTTCTAGAAATTATATGTAGACGTGCGTTGAACGAATTGGGCATAAAACTATGCCCAAAGATTATCCTTACGGATTTTGAACAGGCCGCAATTAATGCCACAAGGCTCGTTTTCCCTAAAACAACACACAAGGCCTGCTTTTTTTATTTGCACCAAAGCATATGGCGGAAGATAGATTCAGCGGGACTATGTAACAACCTTAACTATCTTCACCCACCCCGGACGCTGAAAACCCCAATGTAAAGCTCTCCGACATGAAAACTCTACTAAACTAAAGCCTACTGAAGAATCTCCTCGCCACGCTCGAGAACGCGGAATTATTTGAAACAAGCTTCAACGTGACTTTACTGTAACTTAGACACTATTTATCTATTTATTAATCCTACTTTTGTTGCGCGCTTTTATTACGAATACCTGAAGATTTGGCCAGACGTGATCGTTAGTGGTAGGACTCTGAAGTGTTGTGTACCGTAATAACCCATGTCCTTTTATGAAAGTTTGACAGGTTTTGGACTCTTCATTAATATAATTAAGGCTAGCCTATTCCGCGTAATAATTAAACCTATCTGAGCGCTGTTTCTAGCTACTAATCTTTTATTTCTAGTTATAATGAAGTCTAGGGTGTCGGAAAATTAATTCATTCGCAGTAGTTATCTTATAATTATAAATATTCATCTAATTTTAATTTAATTAGGATTATATACTATTTTATGATTATAAATATTTTCATTTGTGGGTAGAAAATCCCCTACCAACTATTATTCGTCCGGTTGACCAAGGGAACAGTTTTTAGAATTCATAACAAATGCATTATTTATTTAACCCTATAATGAACTAGAAATCGATCCTAGATACTTGTATTTTAAACAAAGTCCTAAACGACGGTTTGTATGGCAATTCCTTTGCTCATACATACTGTTCCTCTTGACTGGATGAGGATTGGACGACCTATTCAGTTACTTACCTAGTTACCTAAGAGTTTAAGACTCAGAGAACGAATCTACCAGTGTCTCAAACCTAGCGGTCAGTTCCGAGAAGATACACCGAGACTAACTCGACTGACATCTTTTAGTGTTAAGAATTGTTGTACTTACAACTTATTTGGCCAATATACATACCTAAGACCATTCTGTTTCGATAACCATTGAAGTATTGCCAATGCAAACCGTACATTACATATGAAATATTTAACCTAAATCGTACCTTAAATGAAGAATGTCTACTCTCAACAATAAATTGCCCTACATGTAAAATATCTACTCATGAAATTAAGATACTTTAAATGGATTTGATGAGCTGCTTCGCCTGTCATCAATCCCAGAATCATTTCATCTTCCTGATTTGACTCTGATATCCCAATGTCATGAATAGAACTTTTACCTTTCTATGATGTTTAATAATTGTCACACATTTATAATATTTCACATGTATTCCACGGAATCTTGACACTACTTTGCCCAAATATCCCTTCAGTAATATGCACTGATAATTTAATCTATTGGAGTAATGTCCCTATCTTTAGCTACCCAAACCAATTATTGGAAGAATATTTTCATTGTAGTAGTCATAGTTACAAACCTAATATTGCCCCATAACGCGTGAATCTAATTCTAACACTACCCCACAGTCCCTATTCTGCTCACTCCTAGAACCATACCTTAGTTCAGAAGCAAGAATGTATCCCTAGCTAAGCTGTAATTAGTTCAGTCGGCGAAACTGAGATAACAACCCTAACAGCCTGTGTATTTTGCCTCCCCCTCTCGTGACTGAAGTCTAAAGGGAATAGCTAAACTCGGTAATAGATAAAAAATTTCAAGTGAGCTGATCCATTCAATAATGAAGTACTACAAATTAATTAAGTATTGATTAAGTTAGCTAACTATAACTACGTAACATATACAGACTATTCGTAATTTTATTAGACGCGCAATGCCTCTCTCCTTAACCACTACAACGTCAAAGTTCCAGACTTAATTACAAATTAAACACTTATTTATTTACAAAGTAAACTTTTAACGCGCATTGTCGTATTACATTTTGCAAATGCAAATGAGCCATCGATGTCCGGTTGTCAGCATAGAGGGGAGGCTCCCGCGTAGGAAACAAGCAACGGCGTACTGTGAATGGTCATGGCGTTCTCGCCGTCGGCGCACTAGACTTGCGTGCAGATCGTCGTGAGTTCAAATTTGAAAAATAATTGATAATTGAATAAAATGTGGAGCTATTTATGAATTACTTAGATTTTTTATCCATAGATTACTATGATAAAGCTGGATTATATGCGTCGACTTGAATTTTTTTGAGGTTTATTTTAAAATAATTAGGACGTTTTCCTGTTCGTATGAAATTAACCTATTGATAAATATGTTATTAATTCAAACTTTGGTTATATTTGATATTTTTTTATAGTATTCAGTAATCCATACCACTTGTATAATTTTTTCAATATTTTTTTTTTATTCAATTTGGATTATACTGACGTAAGCACTTGACGAAAGTTTTAGCAAATTAAAGGGGAGATTATAAATTTATAATACTAAAATGCGTAACTCTATTCATGAAAAATACCACTTGTATAATTTATCCCTGGATTTCCAAGGGTCGCTAAGAAAACGCTGTTTAATACCTAAAGCAACGTTAATTTTCACTATCTTTTTTTACTACTAGTAGTACTCATTATAATCTAAATATTAATAAAAAAATCGCGAACTTTAGAGTTATCGAAGGTGCATTCTTTTTACGTACCGTACTAATTAGTTTTGTTGTTGTGAAATTGATTTCAAGGTTGTGTTCTTTTAGCCAGTTTGTGAGTTTTGTGAGGATGTTATTTAGATCGGTGCATAGCTTTTCATTGTTATTACAGGAAGTTATTATAGAAATATCATCTGCAAACATCACGCAAGTTTCATTTAGGATTTTTGGCAAGTCATTGATGTAAATTAAGAATAATAAACACGAGAGGGCGCCACCTTGGGGTATTGATCTTAACATTGGTAATGTGTTTGATTTTATTATGCTAATTTTTCCGGACTTTTTCAGTGTGTTGAATTTCGACGTATTGTTCACGGTTGCCAATATGATGAGAACCATTTGTGTGCCTCGCCCCTGACACCTATTCCATGTAATTTGTCCAGGAGTATGTGGTGTTGCACCCTATCGTGGGCTTTGGACATATCGAGGAGAATGAGTATTGCGTATTTGTTATTAATAATATGTTCGATATTTCTGGCATGTATTTGTAGGTGGCTAACCTGTCACAGTAAAGGCAGAATATTCGAGTCTTTGTAAAAATACACCGTTAAATATATCGTTAATGCGAAAATTCCCATGTCGTTTATTCCCACGTGACAAGGGGAATATTAAAAGTCGTGAAATGCACCCTGAGAAGTTTCGGCCAAAAAGCACTATCATCATTATGACTGCGGATTCCCTTTTGCATCTATTTCTATTGCATATTTTTTATGCTCCACAGCAATAAAATCTTTAGCGTTTTTCCCGTTGGTAACAATTCATTTGTACAATTTATTTCATCCACGGCCGTTTTACTGACCGGGGTGCGAGTGTGTTCGAGAATCGACTGACCATTAAACGTTAAACACGCTTTGCATTTTTCTATTCAGCTTTTAACGTTACTGTACTCACCGGCTAATGGAGGCATATCTCTGTGTAAAAGCTTTTACAATGGACCTGCGACACAGCGTGCGGAAACAGTAGGGGAATCGAATAATGAATAGCAAAATAAACACAGTACCTAATTATGTTTGCCAAAGGGTTACATTTAAAAGGAGACCATATTTGAGTCACGCTCCCTATGTCTTTTTTTCAATCTTTGTTAAAATCGAGTAAAATACCCTATAAGACTGATTTGAAGGCACATAGGCACTAAATAATAAAATCATTATTTGAATAAGAATTCGCATGAATAAAATCATGTTAATTTTATTCACGTGAAAGTTATTCAAATAATTTTGCCGTGGATAATTCTTATGTCAGAAAATTGAATGACGATAACTTATTCTTATTCAAATAAATCTAATCATGATTTTTTATTTAAAATAATATTCCTTGAATAAGAATGTAGTTCGGATATTCGGAACGGAAATGAACACGACGCATTTGATATTGGTATAGAGACACTAGTAGACGCTGGAATCTTGTCTAATTTAAACCTATCGTATATAATATAACCTTTTATACTTACTTAAAATCTTGCAAATTGGCTTTCACATAGATTTGTTACTCGATTTGTTTTTGATATAGCAACCATACAAATACAAGATGGTAATTTGGTAGAATGCAGCTGCTCTGACAGACGGACGGAACCAGAGGAATAATGGAACTCCTCAATAGCTACTTGTATACCTTTCGAATTTGGGTTCATTTGTTTTTTTTTGACGAGTTCTATACGTCACACTTGATGACGATGGTCTGATGATGGAGTCAGGAGGTGGATAATGGAACTCCTCAATGGGTACTTGTATTCCCCTCGAGTTTGGGTTTATTTGGTTTGTTTTGACAAGTTCTTTACATGAAACTTGGTGATGATGGTTTGATGATAGAGTCAGGAGGTAATTAGTGGAACTCCTGAATGACTACTTGTATAGGTACTCTTCGAGTTTGAGCTCATTTGGTTTTTTTTCTATACATTAAACTGACAATAGTATGATGATGGGGTTTAAAAGTAGCCTATGAGGAGTTGGATAGTAGTATCCACCTCCTGACACCATCATCAGGCCATCGTCACAAACTAACCAAATGAACCCAAACTTGAGGGATATAGTCATTGAGGAGTTCCACCATCCACCACCTGATTCCATCATCAGACAATCGGCACTGAATGCAATGTATAAAACTCGTCAAAACGATTCAAATTAACCCGAAATCAAGGGGTATACAAGTAGACATTGAGGAGTTCCACTATCCCCCCTCCTGATTCCATCATCAGACCATCGTCATCAAGTGTGATTTATAGAACCTGTCAAAACAAACCGAATGAACCCTAACTCGACGGGTATACAAGTAGCCATAGAGGAGTTCCACTATACACCTCCTGACAGTGGCGTGCCTAGGGTTTCGAAATAGGGCAAGCCGAGACATATGTTTTTGTAGTTTTTACGGTTATTGTGGATAAATCCATCTTCTTGCCTCATTATTGATCAATCTTCAGTTGCAGTTGCTAGCGAGGACGAGCTCACCAAAACACACTGAAGGCATGCTACTATTAGATATATTTTACCAATGAGTTGTACCTTGATTTATTAAAATGTCTTTTATGCGATTTACGGATTGACTACTCTGAGAAATACACAAATCAGGCGGCAAAACCTGGCGATCAAATTAGTTGTTTCTTCTGAGCAAAGTTTAAAGAGTTTACCTTTCCCTCGCCAAGCAAAACTTGCACACACTTTAAATTATCACAATCACAAGGAACTACTCTTCCTCCATTGTAAATCCGATTAAACAGCAACACAGCAAACAACCCCCCCCGTGTGGTGTCGGGTTAGAATTTCACCACAACCTTTCTTCCCGTGGGTGTCGTAAAAGTCGACTAAGGGACCAAGATTGAAGTGTGTTGTGGGCGATGGGCTAGCAACCTATCACTGCATTATCACATTTTGTCGATCTTTTATACCCACATATTTATGCTAAAAGTGGCGCTGGAACATTCGTTTTATGTGCTCTGCCTACCCCTATTGGGAATAAAGGCGTGAATGTATGTACAGCAAACAAAATACAACAACAAACAAAAGTAATTAAAATTGAAACTTGAAACTACAAGTTGGCCATCATCACACTGGGAGCCAATAATGCACGGCCCAATAATGTACAGCCTGATAATCCGCGTCCACTTTTTATGGATTCGGATTATTGGGTCGTGCATTATCAGTCCGGACAAAAGTGGTTTCCAATTATTGCCCCGGACCAAGTTTGCTCAAGGTGATAATGTACGGCCCAATAATGTACAGCCTGATAATTGGCGTCCACTTTTTGTGGACGCGGATTATTGGGTCGTGCATTATCAGGGCGGACAAAAATGGCTTGTCATAAGCGAACTCTGTCTTAGGTCGGTTAGGTTAGGGTTCACTTGTGCCCCTCAGACCAGAAATAGACACCCCGCGCAGCGGGGTGGCGTCGACTCGCTAGAAATTTTCAGTCCGCACAGATAATGTACAGCCCGATAATCCGAAGCCACATGGACTCGGATTATTGGGCTGTGCATTATCACCTCGTACAAAATTGGCTTCCAATTAGTGCCCCGGACCAAGTTTGCTCAGGGTGATATAGCACGGCCCAATAATGTACAGCCTGATAATCCGCGTCCACGTTTTGTGGACTCGGATTATTGGGTCGTGCATTATCAGCCCGGGCGAAATTGGCTTCCAATTATTGCCCCGAACCAAGTTTGCTCAGGGTGATAATGCACGGCCCAATAATGTACAGCCTGATAATCCACGTACAGTATGGACGCGGATTATTGGGCTGTACATTATTTGGCCGTGCATTATCATGGCTGTACATTAACCGGCACCGAGGAGCCAATAATGCACGGCCCAATAATGTACAGCCTGATAATCCGCGTCCACTTTTTGTGGACTCAGATTATTGGGTCGTGCATTATCAGCCCGGACAAAAGTGGCTTACAATTATTGCCCCGGACCAAGTTTGATCAGGGTGATAATGTGCGGCCCAATAATGTACAGCCTGATAATCAGCGTCCACTTTTTGTGGACGCGGATTATTGGGTCGTGCATTATCAGCCCGGACGAAATTGGCTTCCAATTATTGCCCCGGACCAAGTTTGCTCAGGGTGATAATGCACGGCCCAATAATGTACAGCCTGATAATCCACGTACAGTATGGACGTGGATTATTGGGCTGTACATTATTTGGCCGTGCATTATCATGGCTGTACATTAACCGGCAACATCACACTCATCTGACTCATCACGGCGCACGCGCGAATTTCGCATTTTACTAGACTTGTGTACAACTTCATACACATGCAGGGCTTAAAATCTCGTACTATTTGCTATATGAACCTATAAACACTTATGTCGCATTATTAGGCAGTCTTCATGGGTAAGAAAGAGACATAGATAGCTAGAATAGAAGCCCGCTTGCAAGCCAACGCGTGCGAGTGAGATGACTAGCCGTGTGCCTGTCTCAAGCGATTTCGGCTCGTCGTCACAGCGATAGTGCTGCCGGCCGGCCGGCGGTGCGCGGTCGAATTTTGTACCACGATGTAGGTAATAAATTTGAAAAATGCAATGAGAGCGCGAAACAGTGTGAATGGAAATAGTTCGTGCTCTCATTACCTTTGATTTTTGATCGATAATGAGTTTTGAAAGGCAAGCCCGGCTTTTGGGCTTGTATGGCAGTACCGCCACTGCCTCCTGATTCCATCATCAGACCATCATTACCAATTGTAATGTATATAACTCATGAAAACAGACCAAATTAACCCGAACTTGTCCTGAAATCTATTGAAATCTACTTACAAAATGATTACCGACGATACCACAAAATTAACTTTATTTGAATAAAGTTTTATTCAAATAAAATGTTAGTTAGAATAACTCCATTTGTGGAATTATTATTCCGTATTTCATTCCTTATTTAAAATAAAAGTAGCATGATTAATTCACCCTCATGATATTTTAAATAACGGGCGCAACCGCCAAAACGAGCCAAGCGAAGTGAAAGGGCACTACCTACCTTTTCTCGAATCGGTTCGTCGTTTTTGACTAAAAAGTATAGACCTGTCTCGCTTATTATTATCATCATAAATTTATACCGAGTGCACGCGCGGGAGTCTATATGGCGACCGTGATGCGCCCAAAAAAGCTATACTTTTTAGCTAAGATGTAGAATTTCTAGAGCGTAGCAGGTAGACTTAAGCCGCGTGGAGTAGGAAGCTTGGCGTTAATTGCGATCTGATATCCTTTTCACGCTGAAAGCTCGTATGAGCTAAGAAGTCTTGGCAATCACTTTACATGTAATGTTTTTAGTGGGATTATTTGTTATATGTATAGGTACGCAGCAAGGGTATCCAACGGCAACAAGATTCTCCGTGTTTTTATTGGTCAAGTAGTCGCGTCTGCACTGAAAAGTAACGCTAGCTTCTCCGGTCACTTCCTCTGAAACATCAAAATCAAACAGTTATTTTACAAGAGCACTTTTACACGTTCAAGGACAATTGACAGTTAATACTTACTTTAATTAATGAATGGCTGCATATAAACGTAAAATTGCTAAATATGATTAGTCAGTAATAACAATTAATACAATAAATTAATGCCTACAAATAAATCTAAGGTCTAATTGAATTAATACAAAATTGCTAAATATTACAGTTAAAACAATATTTAGAGAGGTCAATATCTCCAGAGATGCATACGGGGGCTGGCCTTTCTATATTTCTGATATACTGGGCCTAAATATCCTTAGAGATGTAAACGGTATTTAATCATCAAATAAATGAAGACTGTGATGATTGAGATGATTAGTTAGGTACTCAATTTTTAATGTTACTGATTTAAGCTGATTGTGTTTTTAGCATGATATAAAACAAAATAAGTACTTCATTTTTCATAATACAACTTTTTTAATTTTAATACAAGTATTTTTTATTAGTTCTATAACATTACCCTTTTTTTGTTGTAGAGTAAGTTAATATGATTTTTGACAGCCCTATCGAAAAAACAGTAAATGTATGAAACTAACTTCAGATCGTAACCCGTCTTCGCCTTCCATCGTTTTTTTTTTAATATGACTTATCTGGGATACTTCAGGTTCATAATCGAAAACACGTTAAAAATTAATAAGACAGTTGGCGGCAACTTCAACTTTTGTCTATGACTGACGCTCCGGCAGTATGTAGGCGAAGACAGGGCATTTTGTCTATACACTTCGCCTACCACCTTTGGAGTCCAATTGTAGCCATTTCTTAGCGAAATTTAGCCCTTAAATTACGGTAAACTAAAGTCCCATATAGATTAATTCGTTTTGATCTAAACAAGCAAAAACACGTGTAAATCTGTGGGAGAATTTTTCAAAATACTGCGAAATCCAGGTGAAGTCACGGGGTTCTACGGTACTTATTATTTTAGTTCGTATGTAATTATAATAACACATTCATGATTATTTATTTGATCGCATATTTATACTCAATTAAAAAACAGTTCATAGGTGTTAACATATTTATTGAATTAAATATACGAGGTTTATAAAACATATTTCGCTGGGTCAAAGGCAAAACCGACTATTTCATCCAAAAAATTCGTTATACGTTTTGGAGAAAACCCGTTTGGAAAGTCAGGAATTGAAATAAGGACCTTGTTAATGATAAAATCTCAGTTATATGAGCAACAGATTATACTATACTTATCTGTGTACCAAGTAATTACATGTACAATGCAATTGATAACCATCATTAGCCCAAAAAATAAAAAAATAAATATAAACTCCATCATTTAGTTGTTTTTGCCTCTGTATTACAAAACAAGCTTTATTTGCAAAAGTAATGGTTATGATTGGAGGAGATATTATAAAAAAGTTTGTTTAAAGATATGTTTGAAATTTGATTTGTAAGGCTGTTTTCCAAGACATTAGTTTCATATATTTTTTTAAAAAAATCTGAAAAAATAGTTGGTTCTGCCATTCTATTTAGATATACTATGAATTTAAATATTGAAAGGAAAACTGTAATAACCTTATAAATAACCGGATTGTTTTGCCTAAAATCGTTTGCATTGTGATTCCGATCTGTACAACAAAACAAATAAACGAAAACAAATGAAACTAACAGATATAAAGAATTAGTATTTCTTTTTATATGAACACAAATCAAACAAGTTTCTTAAAAAAATGAAATTAAACCTGGCACCGATACTGATTGAAATCCTGACATTTCAATCAGTATCGGTGCCAGGTTCTTCTGATTCGTCAGAAACTGTAACATCAGGCACTCGATCTACTTTTTTGCCATCAGCTGCCAAACTTTGATACCAGCCATGATATTCATCGGGAATGACTCCTTTTTCACAAAGTTTCATTAGATCTGCTTTTTTGGCTGTTGAAATGCACAAAGATTCTTTATACAATGCGTGCAGCATCTGTGGAAAACATGGGCCATATTTTGTTGCTGTTGGCGGCAGTTCATTGATAACTTTTTTGACTCGCTTGACTTGCTTAGACCGGAGTCGTGTACTATAGCGATGATTTTGGTTTTGTGTTCTTACTGGTGGTGATGACTTCAATGTTCGGTTCGACGATACCGAGATCAATGTAGAAGAAGTTTTCAGTCATATCGTAGTTAAAAAATATTTTAGTTTCACCTTTGATGTAACGCATTCTCTTTATTTTTAGCCACTTGACACGTTGTCCATTACTGGTTTTTCCTCTAGTTATCATCAAACTTTTGGACAATTCCTTAAGATTTTTGAAGTCACTGTACTTCATTTCTTTTACATGATAGGGTTTTTTAGTTTGTCCCTTATTTTTTCCTTTGCACTGAAGTGAAGATCTAGACCGTCGAAAAATGTTCAACCACTCTGTAATTGAATGTGTTGAAGTGTTTTGGGCCGATTCTATGCTGCTGTGCATAGAGTCCACCTCCATGTATGAGTGACCAGATTCTAAAAATTTATGTTCAATCATTTTTAGGCTGTCAATTTTATGGACAGCCCATAACAAAACTGCGGCCACGTTTTGGTTCCTATTTTGTCCACCACATGTATCTGAAAATAATGAAACCTCGTCGATGTGACTTGGAATTTCACTCAATTAATGTAAAATTATCGATCCTATCTCACAGCTTCCTTTCCTGCCATTAATTTCCGTCCATGCAAAACAAAATGCTTCATTGGGAAGAGCACTTTCATAAATTGTCAGATTGTAAAGGGTAAGTTTTCTGCAATAATATAAAGGACCTAAATCTCCACTAGGGATTTGTAAAATTGCCTGCAAGTCAAAGGAAGCCGAAACAAAGTTCTTTTCTTTTTCTGCTCTCTCCTTGTCCCTTTGTTTTTCGCTATTGCATGCATCTTTTCTTAGAATGTGCTGTGTATACTCTTCTATTTTAGCTTTCTCTTCGGTATCCAAACGATGATACTTGGTGCACAAGAGACATTGGTCTTTTTTAGGGATGAAAAACCCTAGGTTAAATTCGGTGCCAAATATGTTCCGATATACAGCTTCTGACACCGGATTAATGCCCTTATTGTCACACTCCTCTACATACAATCTATATATTTTTGTAATTGACAGACTACAATCTAGATATTGACGTTTGATATCTTTGCGCACAAAATGACTTTCCATCTTAGGGAAAGAATTTATATGGCGCCGAACATCTTCAACTTGTTCTGGTGACGTTTTATTATGAGGCTCGTGTCGTCCTCGAGGATCATAATCGTGGGAATAAAACCCCATCGTATCTCGATTTGTTACCGCTTCTGTAATAACAGAAGGGCTAATACATAAGGAGCTGCAAAAGGATTTTTGGCATATCTGCGTCTTTACACCTTCTTTGTAGAAATGGTATTGCTTTGAGTTAGATCTCTTTGCAGTTCGCTTTCTATCAAGAATAGTTGTAGTTTTGATTGGATTTACATCTACCAACTTTAAAATCATATTTTTCCTTGCAGTATAGCTTTGTTGAGCCCAGTATTTCCTACAAATTCTATCGCGGTCAGTTTCACTAAAGTTTACGGAGCATTTGAATTTACATCTTGAGCAGTCTACAGTCTTTGGCACTTTGGCCGGCCTACATGTATTTGCAGTTATGTAAGGAAGGCCATCAGCTCTCCTTTTTTGCCACATTTATCTTCCAAGTGTTGGGCTCCGGTACACGCCAGCGACTTTTGGGTTTGATTATTTTCCAAGCTCGCTGAAAGATTTCACTTACAGCGGTAGTGGCTACTATTACGGAATCCTTCTGTTGTGTTTTATTACAAATGACAATCCAGCTATTATCAAATATTTCTTTTAACGTCAGTGTGGCAATAAAAGAAGCATCCGTAAAGTCGTCCGATTCTAGCATGTAAGGCTCGTCAAAATTGTCATTAAATGCTGATGCAACTGGCCCTCTTAAGTCTTCTAATGTAATAAGGTCTTCCAAAAAATCTATATTTTCAGTTTTTCTGAACTCACACGTGACATTTTCGCCTTCTACAGCTTTGTCTTTATTCGTTTCCTCAGGTCTTTCTCGTTGCATAAAATCAAAGACATCATTTACATTTTCCAATACAATATGGTATTGGAAATACCATATTGGGTATTTCCAATCTGGTATTTCCAATCAGAAATCCATCTATCCAGTCCATCTGAAAACAAAAAACAACATAAAGTGGAAAAATTGTATTAATATGCACATAGACCAATTTACAATACCCTAATGCAGTTTTTACTCAGAAGAATTAATCATTTAGAAACTTTATAATATTTTTATTCTCCATTAAAGAAGGGGAGAAATTTTACTGCAATGAAAATGATGTATTTAATAACTATTTAAGGGATTATAACACTTAGTACTTATGAGCGGGTAAATGCAAACTGCTGGTCTTACCTTGTCGGTTCTTAACATCTGATTGTGTAAGGAATTGATCATAGGCTTGACAGATTAACGAGTCATCATCATCTGATCTAAAATTGTCGTCTTTAAGGTCTTCTGTAATAAAAAAATATAATCAAAATATAAGTAAGCAATGGTACTTTCCTAGAAATCTTTACCTTTTCCAAGAACTTGATTTGTATCATCATTTCTAATACCAAATTTTAAGAAAGTAACTGTCGTGATAACTAAACAACTACATTGTTTAGAGTACCTAACTTTGTGCGTAACAGGCATACATAAAAGCGTGATTGTTTCCGTAATTACAAAGGTAAATATATAGACTACATCATGCAAGGTACCAAAGCAGCATTCATGGCTCACACTTTGCTTTCGAAGGGAATAGGATGACCTGTCGCGTGAACCACATTGCTGCAATTATTAACCTCATAGCGACTTCTAATAGGACTGACTGCTCGGTCACACAATCATATAAATAACTTGTAGTTTTATAGTTGAAATGTTTGATCTAATTCCATTTTTATATTAATTGAGTAATTCGAAACTAAGTTTATCACACCGCTGTAATCTAACCTCAAGACTATTTAATACTTTAAAGTACTTACTATCTGGAGGTACCCCATGTTTTAAACATAATATCTTCGTTTCTGGCTCATCAGAAATCAAATGCACCTTTTTCAACCACACCGCTTGCTGCGCAAGATTCGACTAACGGTCGGTAAGGCGGGAGGGGGACACCGACAGCGTGGGGAAGTACCGACTTTAACAATTTAATCGCTTTTGCTTCTAAACTGTTTGCTCAAAAGATACAGTTCCCGGCAAACAACTTGAACATGCGGGATGAAGAGGGGGGGGGAGCTCGCACATACAATTCGCCTTTGTACAGGCAAAGTCATTTGCTCAAGTTGTTTGCCGGGAATTATCGATATACCCGATTCCAAAACCGACAATATTCACATAGTGTTTTATTACTTTGAACATTTTCACTGGTTCACTACAATATACAAGATCAAAAAATTATAACTATAAATAATTTATTTTTCCATTAGTAATAATATCTTTTTTTACATTAATATGTAGAACTAAAACCAACTAAAACAAAATGGTATTTTTTGCACATATATTTCCACATATTGCACACAAATTATTAGGATTTATAAGTTTTTGATTCTCGAACTATTAGATTAAATGTATTTTTCTCGAACTATTTGCTTCTTAATTTAACCAAATAACGAAATAATCGTTTTATACATTCAATAAGTCGGTAATGGTGAGACCTACGACATAGTGGGTTTTACCTTTAGATAAAAAAGCAAATTTTGAGTCGAATGGTACATAAAAGTCAAAAATTGTACATTTTAGCAGATAGTTGGTTTTGCCTTTGACCCGGCGATTTATTCTTTATCGGACGCACTGGTCTCGTCATTTTCTTTTCTAAATCTACACTAAAATTACAAATAGGAAATATTTGTTTGGTTGTTTGTATTGAATAGGCTCCGTAACTACTGGACCGATTACAAAAAAATATTTTACATTTATATATATCCGACATTATCCCTGATGAACATAGGCTTCTTTTTACCGCGAGAAAATGCTTCATTACTACGGGAGAACGGGTAATCCGTGCGAAGCCGGGCCGGGCAGGTAGTGTATTATACCTAAATCTCTGTTTCCACCGTTTCATTCATTCTCACTACCGCTAAGAATACCACGTGCTTGATATATTCTTTCCACGACTCAGCATTAACTTTACTAACGGCTTCATGGAAAGGTCGCTTAACATCAGCTAATTTAAATGTCGTATTATTAGTTATTACGCACAGTCAGCATCAGAAGTAACTGGGCAAACGAAGACGTCAAAAGTCTTTATTAAAAAGGAATAAGAGCTTTTGATGTCTTCGATTGCGCGATTCTTTTGACTAATCTATCTATGACTGAAAAATTCTGTAGACGTCATTGTGCGACGCTTGTAGAGTCCCTTTTAAAAATATCTTCAACAAGTTGTGTATCATTATTTTCTCGTCAAACGTAAAGTGACGTCTTCGCCTTTTTAGGGTAGCCAAATGGCAAAAAACGGAACCATTATGGATTCGTCATGTCTGTCTGTGTCTGTCCGTCCGTATGTCATAGCCACTTTTTTCCGAAACTGTGTATTCTTGAACCGCATTAAAATTTTCTTACAAAAATAGAAAGAAAACAATAAATTTTGGGGGTTCCCCATACTTAGAACTGTAAGTCAAAAAATGTTTTCCATCAAAACCACACGTGTGGGATATCTATGGATAGGTCATCAAAAATGATATGGAGGCTTCTTATATCATTTTTTTTCTAAACTTTGCGCGAGAGTCACTTTCAAAGTGGTAAAATGGTGCCCCCCCCCCCCCCTCGCCCCTCTGTAACTTCGAAAATAAGAGAATGATAAAACAAAAAATATATATGATGTACATTGTACATTATTACCATGCAAATTTCCACCGAAAATTGGTTTGGACGAGATCTAGTAACTAGTTTCTTTTTATACGTCATCAATCGTAAACCGCAATTTACCTTTCATTCAACGGATAATGCTACGGAACCCTTTGTGCGCGAGTCCGACTCGCACTTGGCCGGTTTTTTGCCATAATCCACCAAAATCCAAGTTAAAAATCCGGGTCACAGAGTTAGCATAAAACAGTCCGATAACTAAACCGAGTTACAGGTTAAACGGGAAACAGTCCAATAATACAACCAAACAGATTTTTCCTGTTACTACTACTAAATAAAAGTTGAAAAACCCCCGTCATGTTCATTTCAAAGTCCAATATCTCAAAAACGGCTGAACAGATTTTGATGAAACATGGCTAAGAACACTCGGCGTAAAATTATCTATGACACAAAAACCCGCATTCAAATCAGTCCATCCGTTTGGCAGCTACGATACCACAGACATACCTACACAGATACACAGACAGACGCGTTAAACTTATAACACCCCTCTTTTTTCGTCGGGGTTTAAAAAGAAAACACAAATAAAAGAAGAGCAATAAAACGCGTATGCAACGTACGAAGACATATTGACTACACTTCGAGTGCCATGTAAACCCATCATATGCGCATGCAGCGCTCTTGTCTCTGACCAATGACGTGCATTCTGAGTTTTCCAGTACAAAGTCTTTAAGTTGAATAAGGTATAGTAATACCCGCGTGATTGTTAACACAACAGCGAGCTGACGAAGGTTTGCCTGTGACCGGACGGGCGGAGGGAGCTTCTGTTAATTATGAGCTTCCAGTTTCATTACAAGACCTCTCCTTTGCCATTTTGCCCGGTGAGGAGCACGCGACTACGAACGAAACTTAAAACACCTGTCATGAAACTTAGAACAACAGCAGCAGTTGCAGTTAAGTGTTTTGTTTGTATGTTTTGTTACATTGCGGGCTAAATTATTTTGTATTGTTCATTATACTAACATAATTTTCAGAATAAGAAATTTAAATATACTCTTTATATAAATTATAAATATATACATATTTCGACAACATGGACCTAATCCCGAACTAAGCAAAGCTAGTACTATGGGTACTAGACGAGAATTAACATTCTTATAACGCGGATAGTCATGGATGCTTTCTACGTATTTTTAGTATTTATTTATATACTTAAATACGTAGAAAGCATCCATGACTATTCGTGTTCATCACACAAATAAATGCCCTTTCCGGGATTCGAACCCTACCTCTTGCTTTGTAGGCAGGGTCACTATCACCTAGGCTAAACCGGTCGTCTATATACGAATAGTCATTTAAATTATATTTTTTCGTATTGGATGTCCACGCTGTAGAAGGTACACACTGTATAGCATAAATATGTAACGCTAAGTTTTGAAATAAACAACAAAATGATGCATACAGCACAAACAAGCATGACAACATATTCAACTAAATCATCCCGTGACTCAAGCAACAAGCCGCTCCTAACGCTATGATAATGTGAAACTTTCGGTGGGATTCACGCTTTAGTTTCCTGACCAAGTTCGTTTTGTCCCCCTTTGTTAAAACTTTACAATTGCGGGCCCTGCCCGTAACTCCATTACTTTCATTGGTATCATAGCACTAGGTGTATTTAAACGACTGAAAAACACTGCTGCAATGTCTGTAGACACAAAAAAAATGAAAAAGAAATTTATTTGCTTGAGACACGGTTAACAATAAGGTGGAACAACTTTATTCAAAGGTATTGTAAGTTATCTTAACAATAAAAATCAGCCAAGTGCGTGTCGGGCCACGCGCAGTAAAGCTCCGTAGTTGCCTGTCTGCCTTTTTACATCGACACGCGCTTGAATTTGTACTAAAGTTGTTCTTTCCAAGTACACGTTAAGTCGACTATTACTCGGTAACTTGTCATGCCTACTTAGCCGTGATAGTTTTCCTTTCAAATTCATTATATACTACTACTACTATTAAAACTTTCGCAACCGGACTAAATAAGGAACACTCACCGGAAGCCGACAGAACTCCCTAGGCGTGTAGGTTCAGACTACTGGCCGCCGCGGGTGCAGCCGGCATCTGAGCAAACAATAGGAGTGCCTACGAGGCGGGTTCTTGGTTGCGAACGTGTTAATATTACACGATTTTTTCCACATTCACAGTAGTGGCTATTTAGCCGGCAGGGGACGGGGACGGGACACATGCCTCGAACAAAAATTAGGGCCCAGTATGTCGCAAACGAATCAACAAACGAATCACTGAGTTGAGAAATGGTTATAAGAAACCCATAATATTTTTGAACAAGCTAACCAACAATAAGGCACACATTGGGTTTAACCAGAAATAGTACATTACTGTAGCCGCCGGGAAAGAAGGGCTTGCCGGGTGAGTATAGACGGATAGTGATACGAAGCCGGCAAGCCCTTTTCACGGCTAGGCATGTATAGTGTTTTTCTCAAACATATGCAATGAAATAAGAAATATCACCACTCAAAAAACCAACCTGTATTTAGGTCCTTTTCCTTCGATTTTGGCGGCAACAAGTTATTCATGGCTGATTCGGCGTCCGCCCTCAATTCCGGCGGAGTACAATTAGTTACGGAACTCATTTTGAAATTTTATTTATAAATATCAACCACAAGTATAAAATCAAGTGTAGCTGCATCACACACAAAAGACTTTTCATTTTCCATCCAATCCCTCCATAATGTTTTTTTTTTTTAAGGAAGTTGTCCGTATTACGCGTGTGTAGTGTTCGAATAGACCAGACCCTATTAGGGCCATTATACACAAACTGATAATGAGAATCTTAATTTCTATAATAATTAAAATAAATGCAGAGGATTTTAAATATTGTCTATGGTCTCTGGTGACTTATTGAATCATACAGATTTCTATTCTTAAATCAGTTCGTGTGTAATAGGCATTACCGCGGATATTTTTGGTCCAATAACCATTCAGCCACTAGAAAAAATTAAAAAAATATAATTCAGCTGTTTAGCCTGTT
Source organism: Epinotia demarniana (assembly GCA_945867215.1). NCBI lineage: Eukaryota > Metazoa > Arthropoda > Insecta > Lepidoptera > Tortricidae > Epinotia > Epinotia demarniana. Next base: position 30,793,255 of record OX244259.1, on the reverse strand, counting down.
CATGAACAAAGACGCCATATTCAGTTTAAAAAATTTAAATAATACTTCCCGGCCTAGGCCTTCAATTTTGTATGAAATTGCTTTACAGTTCTCTCGAATTGTCCCGCCCCAAAGTGATACTCCGAAGCCTGTTAAGACGCACGTAACGACGATATTTCATTGCATGTTTGAGAAAATAAAATTACGTCCCGACACTAGGCGTTATATGCCGAATAGGGGTGTAGACACTAAATGAAATAATATATTTTGTCGTATTTTCTCGAAAAACTAATAAAAATGTAGTCAAATGGAGAAAAAAGCAACGCATGAATGTTAAATAATCACCAAGTTATTACGTTATTAGTGTCCAAAGTTTTAAGAAGGGTAATGTTCTGTCCCTTTTCGTAAAGCGCAATTTCATATGAAACGATAACGTTCGCAGTTAGTGAAGTCACTCGCGCGCGGCTCGCTCTGCGGAAGCCTCGCGGATTCTGACGTCACAAACTGTCTAACAAGCAATATGAAAACGGTTGTAGCTTCGTACTTCTTTGAGATATATCTGAATGGGATTTTCGTCACTGGGCATATTTTTTTGCCTTCTTTCTTTTGGAGTAATATTAATTTTCGAGTCTGCACCCGTAGGTCATACTAATAGCCCAAGCACTTTATTTTCATTCGTATGGAAAAAATGGAAATTTGGAAATAATTCATAACAGCAGCTTTTTTGTATGTAACTGATATATTATCATTTTAGTAATTACGTAGACTCAAAATCCACCAAAATATTAGTCATCAAAAAAATCATTATTTAACGAATTCCTGAAAAAAAGAGGAAAAATATTAATAGATATTTTAATTTTTGTTTTGGTTAATTTACAGGAGCTCTTCAAGAATAATAAATAAATCACACAAAAAACACAATGAATGTGTCATTTATTTTTATATATATTTACTTCCCGATGGAAATTTTGGTGCGTATAAGTAGTAGGTGCTACTGAGATAAGCCGCGGACGGACATGGCGAAACTTGTTGACTACGGAATCCTAAAAATGGGGATTAGTGGCTCTGTGAACTATATACCTCACAAATACATAAATATATAAAAAAACATTAAAATAGTTACAAATTTTCCAAACCTAAATCTTTTTTTTTATATAGGTATAGTTATGGCACCTGAGTGGTAATCTAAGCACCTAAGTTTCGAACGCGCGTTAGTAGGTACGTAAATACAATGCGTTACGTGATCGGGATTCTCATAACTTAAAACACTTCACGATAGTTAGTTGAACAATCACAGCACAGAAAAACAGCCGTAGGTACAGACATACGAAATCATTCTTGACCAAGCCGAAACGGAACTTCATTCACTTCGCTCATTCGTTCAATAAGGGGCTATTATGCGCCTCATAGAACCGTTTAATTTCTCGCCCAATCCAAGAAAGAAAATAAATATTTCGATAGAATTCAAGTGGGTACCTAACCTAACCTATCATCATCCTCCCAGCGTTATTCCCAGTAGTGCCTCTAAAGGAGCCTGGACTCCGCTTTGACATCTTATCCAAAGATTTGGCATAGGCACTAGTTTTACGAAAGCGACATCTGACCTTCCAACCCAGAGGGAAAACAAGACCTTACTGGGATAAGACCGGTTTCCTCACGATGGTTTCCTTCACCGAAAAGCTAACGGTAAATATTCCGTACGTAAGTTTCGAAAAACTCATTGGTACGAGCCGGGATTCGAACCCACGACCTCCGCTTGAGTACCTAACCTATGCAGTAATATTAATAGTAAAGTCTCATATAAGGCGGAATTCGGCGGGAACATAAGTTTTGATATTATATTCCATCTATTTTTGAATGTGCTCTCTTGAGTTTGCGCATTGTCAAGCAAGTCATATACTGTTCAGCCACACGCACTAGATAATCACATCTGAAGTTACTTTAATTCTTATTTCTTGCCGAAAATTAGATACTCAATCGGGTATATTTATATGTTAGGGCAAACATTTAAATAATTTACCCTAAATCTTTATACATGTTAATATACCTAAACGGTATTCTAAACAGGATCATGAATTCAGAACTAATCAATATTTTATTTTATTACACAGGTATTACGTCGCATCCAATCATCAGCACCGCTCAAAGCTTTTTATAATAACATTTAGTTTATTGGAGGACTACTTAACGATGGCACAAATATCTCTATTATCTACTTATATATCATGAAACGTATGCAAATGTTACCCGACTGCAACTCAATATCCCGACTCCCTTTGTTGCGAAACGCAAATCATGCGTCTGATGTTGCTCCCGACGTGGTGGAAATCAGTTTAGAGTGTGCCTCGAATAATATTACACCAGCACGGCTATCATGAGACAGCCCGCGAGCTCTCTCGATTTTTCTCGCACTATCCGTCACTCTTTTATAAGAACACTTAGAACAAGAGGTAAAGTGCGACAGAAATCGAGAGTATGTCGCGGCCGTCTCATGATAGACGTGCAGCCCATATTTGTTTGCGCCTGTGCATAATAACATACGCGGTAGGTACCTACATTGTGTGTCTAATACATTATTAATGAAACCTAATATTATATTCCAATAAAGTTCTTAATTACAATTTTTTTATTGAACATGGCAGGAATATGAAAGTATAAAAATGTACTCGATTATCAACTAAATCTTATATTTATCTTATAAGTGTGTATAAAACACATTACGTTGCAGTTACTTAACGCGAGTCTGATTTATTCAGCCTGGAGCGAAGTCACGTTTCATATGTAAATTGACATCGTGACTGAAGCCGTTTGGTAGAAGTTTCAAAGGGTATTTTTGACGTCCGATACTTAAGTTAGTACGTGTGATCTTTACAAATATATAGGTATTATATTTATGTAAAAAACTAATTGTTGGTGAACAACAACAATAAATTACTGGTCACTAAAATTGGTGGCAAAGACACAATAGGAACGGCAGAGAAATTATACATGACGTTTGATACCATGTACGTCAAATGTCAAAATTCAAACAGACGTCGCTATCACATGCGTAATTACCCGCGGTTACACCAGCGCCTGCCACATCATGCATGCCTCGTATTCCTGGGTGCGGTTCGTGGGCCATGAGGACGTGCGTCTCAGTAATACATTCATTGCCAACATTGGCAACGAGTGTAATCAGTAGCCTGTAGCATTCATTGAACTTCCTAGCTAAATGTTTCAATTTTTATCCCGGGATTATCTCAGAGCAAACGAGGATTAGTGCTACAGCAATTTAGTCTCGTTTACTCAAATGAATTTCCTCCGTGCATATCATAAAACATGTTAGACCGGGAGATACCGACATAAATTTTTCGCTCTTTTTTACCAAGTATCGGGTCGCCCCTTCAGGGGTCTAATTATGTAATGAAGAAAAAGAAAATGATGGTGCCAGTGACAGGCACAGCACAGAACCGTGACCTACTTGTCAGAACGTGACGGATTTAATATCCACAACGATAACTGACAAAATACCTGCCGTATACCTGCGATGCCAAACATTGTGCCTTACAAAACAATGAGCTGAGACTTCTACAACTCGAGGAATCGCTCGAGCGGTGGTAACCGTAGAAAATAAAACAACACAACATCTGGTTATAAAACAAGATTGCCGACACACGTGTTTGATAATTTGTATTTATATTCTTTGAACCTCAAACTTACAGGAAAATATAATGTCATCGGTACAAAACGTTCGAAATACATATTAAATCTTACAGTTTTGAAAAAATATCGTACACATTCGCCAACTCACAGGTATGGCATAATATCAGACTTCGTATTTATGATCATACAAAAAAGTGGTAATAAAATAGTAACAAATCGTTTTGCAACAAAAATTATAGGGGCGGTATGGTGACCATCTGGAACCGTCGGGAAATGATGACATGGTGATGTTTGTGTATGGCTACTTGACGATGATTATATAGCGGTGCAAAAATTTGCTTGGTAGAAATGGTTGAATTCGTTTTTTTTTATTAATGCGTTTTCAGAATGGCGGGTTGTAAGTCATACCGGAGAAGTATGACCGCCTACTTCTTTTCGGTTTAAAGAAAATTTATTTCTCATAAGAATATTTACAATTCACTTACATGAGAATAAAAGTACTTAATTAAACATTGTAATATATAACAATATAACACACGCTCACCGTGCGTATTTACATCGACTATCGGAAAATACAATAATTTTTGTGCCACTAATCGTTTGACTTTCGTAATTTATCCGTCACGTTCGATTAACGCCCACGCGATTAGGTATCAGCGCTATGACCATCATTTTCCTTTTCTTCATTACGTACGAGTAATTAGACCTCTGAAGGGTCGCCATAGTACGAATGACCGGAAAATTGTGTCGGTCGGTATCTCCCGGTCTATGTCTTTTATTTAATAATAATAGTACATTGTTGTAAAGGCTAGAAAGTAGGCAATAGATGGACGAGTGGTTTCGATGGAGACGAGTCCATCTATTGCACTTTTGGCCGAGACATTACATAGTGCTTTTCACGTCTGCTGCAAGGAAATTGCAATTAATTATAAGTCAAAATGAAGTACCTAATTGCGGGGCGGGGGCAGGGGAGGAAGCTGTGACTGAGCGAATGCTGTTCAAACTGTCCAAAAAAACATTGTTGGACAGTTTGAACTCATAGTTGGCCTGTTCGTGGGATGTCCAACTAACCCCCAGCTTTGGAGTCTGTTTTCTGACCATCTTTTGCCACATTTCCGAGCAGTGGCGTGAAAAAATATTATAATGCTTAGTCCTCACTGAACTGAACAGCATACTCTTAGAAATATTTTCAGTCAATTTACCTTATTAACATATAACCGAGAGAGCCAACTTCGCTTTTTTCCTCTTATAAATGACTAGCACTTATCATGGACTTTAATTTTATGAATGTTTACTCAAATTGCATATTTACTTGGCCCATTTTATTTTCAATCTCACGCTTGATACGTTGTGTAAACAGTGTCGACTAAAAGAGACCTTTTCTTTCGTGTATTTTAAAACAATTGTGTAGATTATAGTATTTTTTGTTTCGACGTTCTGGGGATATTTTCAACTCACCTATGAAGGATATACGTAGACTAAGAACGTAGTAGCAGTAAGGTACTTGCGGCGCTCGCAACCGTAAAGCTTCCCGTAGAAAATGTTGGCGATCACTTTCCATGCGTACCTTTTGTACCTCCTTAAATTACTTTTACAGGTTATTACCTTGATTCATAAAACTTTGACAAGTATCCACTTATTTATTATTTTATTTTTATTGTTTTCTTAGGCACGACAGTATTAAGTATTTATGTCCTTGTGATATAATGTTTCATTCTGATTCAAAGATTAAGACGGCTAAGTTAAATATTTAAAAAAAAAACTTATTTTGGGATCTCATGCGCATACCTATACTCAGCAGCGCCAGAGCAGATTAAGTATTGGAGTAGCATGTGAAGTATCCAGCCAACACAAATAGCAAAGCCTCCCCAGTACACATTGCAGATCCGCAATTTGCAAGCCGATGCAATGCGCCCGGCATCCCTATTCAGTAACCAAATCATTTACATACTGTTTATTGTTCTTGTCCATACTAACGTTTAGCCCCTTTACCATCGCAATTGTTTCGATAATGATACTTATCATTTTAAACATCGGGTCTCAGGATAACTTTCCTATTTTATTAGTCAGCACTTATTTAAGCAACATTCTTATGTTATCAACCTTTCTTTATTCCAGAATGCTATGTTATATGTTTAGGAAGTCGTAACCCAAGTGGGTTTGAATAAAGTCCACTCGTATATAGTTTATTATTTTTATTTACAACACATTTGCTTTATTATGTCGCATTTAGGCTCTTAATCCAGGGTATCAAACACTTGTGTTTTATAACACACACTCGTGTGTTTTGGTTATATCCCGATAACTTAAGTCACATTGTCACCTTGCAGCAAGATGTATGCATGAAAACGGTACATTCTTAAAATAAAGGGGTTATAGAGAATAAGAAAAGTACAGAAAAAGAAAGAAAACCACTTTAAAAAAAATATATCGGTAATTGGGTACTTACTAGACTAAACAAATTAAATCCTTTTTAGGTTTTTGTATTCAATGTATGAAAGGTGGCCTTTCTAAGTACATCTTAAGTTGATTTCAAAAAATGGAACGGGCTGGCATACGGGGTTTACCTCTGCTACTGTTGAGTGACTACTTAAAGGGGCGAACACAAAAAGTCAAAATAGGAGACTTCATAACTAAGGAACTAGATATAACTTACGGTGTCCCCCAGGGCAGCGTTTTAGGGCCCACGTTGTTCCTCTTATATATAAATGACTTGACGAATCTCAAACTACAACGTGGGCACATCGGCTCTTACGCTGATGACACTGCAATAGTGTTTGATGGAGAATCCTGGGAGTCAGTGTTCAGAAATGCAGAATCTGGCCTCTGTAAAGTCACTGCATGGCTTAGGAATAACCTCCTTACGCTCAATGAAAGCAAAACCAATTATATGTGCTTCTCTAAATATGATAGTACGCAACCTAACGTTAACTTAAAGCTTAAAATACATACCTGTAACCAACATGACCCTCCTCCCTGTAAATGCATAGGACTAGAAAAGGTTAAATTTACTAAATACCTAGGTGTACTCCTAGACCAGCGCCTATCATGGTACATGCAAATTGAAAACGTGAACAATAGAATAAGAAAACTTAACTGGATATTTAAGATGTTTAGATATATAACCACCAAGGAACTTATAAATCAACTTTATATAACACTAGCCCAGCCTGTCATGAGCTACTGTATCACTGTATGGGGTGGAGCAGCCAAAACCAAATTCCTAGAGGTTGAGCGGGGGCAACGCTGCTTGCTCAAGGTGATGTACTCAAAACCATACAGGTTTCCCACAAAGGAACTTTATGAAACCAGTGACCAACTAACTATGAGGAAGCTGTATGTTTTGAGTACAACACTCAGGCTTCACAAAACCCTAGGTTTTAACCCTCCATTAGAAACACGCCGGCGTAAAAACCCGTCGCCCCCAAATCTAGCTGTAAATCCATGTTCGCTAAAAGGCAGTACAAAGCGCAATCGGCATATATTTACAATAAAGTACATAGTGTAGTCAATATCCAACAACTATTACTAAACAAGTGAAAGACTGAAGTAATAACATGGCTGAAACAACTAAGCTATGATGATACGGAGTTACTACTGTATCGTGCTAATAATTAACTGATCCTAAATGTACACACACACACACACATACACACACACACACACACACACCTTTCATATAGTATTGTATTAGTATTTCTTAAATTAGGCTAAAATCCAAATTATACAACATAAGCACCTAATTAAACCCATTGTTAAGCTAAGAATGTATTAAGCTAAGATTCAATACCTCTAGATGTATATTTCCTACCTACTTACCAGTTATGGAAGAGCGGGGCATCCTAACACAGGTTTACTTACCTAAAAGGAAGTCCCAATCACTGCAGGCACTGTACTTTGTCACAAAAGGAAAATAAACAATTTTTCATTTTTTTTTTTTCATCTCTTCTTAGGTGTGTCTTCAGCTTAAGTACCGATGCCGAATTACAGTTTTCTAGTATTCATGGTTACTGAGATGAGAATATTCAAGTCTTTAACTTATAGATTGAAGGAGTTCCCATACAAACTTCAACCCCATTTTGAACCCTTTAGCACCCTTAGCTTCATAATTTTTATTAGCTTATTAACAGATTAGTAAAGTTTGCATAAAAATCCGTTCAGCAGTTTTCACGTGATTCGCGTACACATAAACAGACAACCTGTATAAAAATGTCATCGCCGCCACGCGACGTTCACTTGACAATTAAAGGTGCTGTTATGTATACGCGACTTTATCAAATCAGTTATCCTCAATGTGGTCTGAGGCTCACATTAACTCCATCAAACTTTTTTATACGTTTCATTATGGTTTGACGGAGTTTAGACGCCGACAAAAAACTGGAGAATGACCTACTAAGGCTACAATTTGCATGATAATTGGTGATGTTCTGCATCGCGCTATTGAAGTTTTTAAGTGTAAACATATTTTAACTATTTTCTAAAGTAGGTATATACAAGATGATAACTATAACATTAACTAAATTAAATTAAAGCTAAGTTAAATCTAAAAAAGGCCCTCGAGGCATGCTGCTCTGCTGATGCTGGCGGCATTTCCTCGCTGAATTGCAATGCTGATGCGTTGAGCGAGAAAGCCGCCAGCTCTTCGGTCACCAGTTACGTCAACCAGACGTTTCGCAATTTCCGCAAATAGCTTTTGCGCACTGGGACCCCATGGACCGAGGGTCTCGACGCCAAAAGGTACAAAATTGTACTCTCTGCCGAGGTCTCTATATTTAATGCGTTTCAGATTTTCGGCATTTTCCGCCGCTGCACCCGCTTTAGTAGTAGTCCGTTGGAGGTGGGACGGTGCCAGTGTGTCTACACAGGTAGCGTCCCACACAAGCATCCGTCCCAAACTCCACGGAACCAGAGACACTCCATCAGGTCTTTGGCCATCATCTCTGACAATGCCAGGCGGCTCAAGAAGAGCAGGCACATTGATGGTGGCAAGAGACCGGCGGATTACGTCATTAAGAGTCGCATGTCTTGCAAAGCGGCCTGCACTTTTTTGACAACATAGTCCGTGGTGACCCAGTTGGTCCACGTCTGTGCCACAAGGGAATATGTGTGGAGTGCATACTGTGACCCCAAGCCGTAGATCAGTCGCCAGACGAAGGGAGGACGGATCCAGAAAGGTACCGGTATTTGGTGAAGGATGGGCATGCAGCCAGTGACCAGCCTCTCTGGCTCCGACCGCCAAAAGCCTTGCGCGTTCTGGACCTGAACTGCGGCTAAGAATCGATTTGTACGTTAAATCGCAATAAATATCGTCCCAGCTCCTTTGAGATTTAGGGTTGTCTGGAAAATCTTTACACGGGCAAGCAATTTTAAAAGCATTATTGGCATCCTCCAAGCCCGCAGTCTCATAGTCTGTGAGCAAAGCCCTTAGGATATTACCTATGAGACGTGACGTGCTATGGGTGGACGACAAAAAGGCTGGGGAAGAAACACTCGAGATTTTGCGTATTCCTAAGCCGCCAAACCGAATAGGGAGGGATGCTTGTAACCAAGATGGTTCATTGAGCTGAATATTTAAAATCATTTCTAAACTAATTTTGACTAAATCGTCTATTGGTGAAAGCAAATTTTGATTTTTCCAAATGGGGCAGCAGCGGAGTACATACGTGAATTTGGGGACAAAAAGGCAAAACTTTAAAATTACCAGAGCATAATGAGGACTGATTTCGAGTAAACAATTTGCATGACTTTGGAATTTAGAAATTGTGTTATTAATATAATCAGGAAAAAGATTCTTCAAAGATGGGAGAACCTAGGAGGCAAAGTGACTTTCTGTCTACAATTTTTATGCTGGGTGTGTGTTAAATCATCCGTAAGAAGTTTTTTGAGTAAAGAGTTCACACTTGCTAAAATTTAATTCTAAACCAATATTTTCGAAATTTGTTTTAATATATGATGAGTCGCCTCTCATACATTAGAGGAGGCCTGTGCCCAGCAGTGGGACGTATATAAGCTGATGATGTGATGTGTGTGTTATATGATAAGTCTGATAATACAGTGTCCACATCGCCGTTTTTTAAATTATGTTGCATAAATACAATTTCCTTCAGGTTCTTCTTATTATGTCTCTCTGGCAACATCAACGAACTTTCACAATTATTATAGAAGTATAGAGATATAGAGATATAGAGATTATATGTATAGAAGATAGAAGATAGATAGTTTAGGTCCTAAGGTAAGGTTTTTGTGTATATATTTTTTCTCACTATGATAACGAAAAATATAAAGTCTTCGTAGACCGATTGAAGGACAAGAACGACGGGTTTTTGCGTTCTCTGTTGACACTGGCCCTCAGCCAGGACAGCCTTTTCCCTGAGGAGCTTTCGCCCGACATTACACCTAATGTTTGTCGTCGGCCTAAGCCCATCGTTTTTAGTAGCCCACCCGCCTCGCCGGCTCACGAGCCTGAGGTGCGGCTTATTCCATTGTCGTCTAATAGTTTTAGTCCTCTTCAGGAGGTCGTCCTGACGGCTTTCAGGGTCTCCATTTAGAGATGTCGCTGGCTGGATATGGAAGTCGAGGAGGGTGGCCTGCAGGTGCCTGCGTCCAAGCGCAAGCCCCATAGTAGTCAGAAGCATCGTAGGGCGGAGGCAAATATCTCGCCCCTCGCGTCGCCTACCGCCGCCTACCTAATAGACACTAACTCCCGGGAGGAATATTACTCCTGGGAGATGCTCATTGTCAAGGGCTACTATTCATACGCCTTTGAGGAGGACAAGAACCTCCGCGTCATAAGCAAGGGTCTCGACGTTCACACGGAGTCCGACGCAGTCAAGGAGGATCTCGCCGCGCGCGGTACCCCGTCCTCAGTGTGCATTTGATGCACAGGGGTCGGAACACGGTTCCCTTCGCCTGGTTTTGGCCCTAAGAAGGGCAAGATTTATAATAATCGTGCGGTTGCGGGGGTCAATCGCAGTCGGGGTCGGCTCCGACTGTTGACCTTGCCCGGGCGTCTGTGCAGTCGGGCGGTGCTGCGCTCGCTGACCTGAATTGCGTGCTCAAGGTCGCCGAGCTCATCGACTTGGATTAGGTGACCGTGGTGGCGGCGAAGCTTCGGGCCGCCGCTGGTAACCAGGCGGAGATCATGAAAACTCTGCTTGCGCAGGCAAAGCTTTTCAGGAACCTGAGATCCCTAAACGCTCCGTAATGGATTCAAAGATTCAAAGGCCTTGTCTTCTCGGCTGGTCCAAGCGACTGGAGACCCCAAAGCTGGCGCTTACCTCTCGCAACGAGTTTCCATTGCGATTCAGAGAGGTAATGCTGCCAGCATAATGGGGTCCATGCCCCAGTCTGACCTCCTAGAGGCGGTATTCTTTTTGTAACATCCCGTTTTATAATTTTCATTTTTAGTTATAGCCAATTTTGTTTTTTTATTTATTATGATTATGTTGTATTTATGTTTAAGCTAGTTTTAATTTATTTTAGAATGTTAATTAATGTATTGTATTGTTATATAATATTGTGAATAATCTAATCTATTAAAAGATTCAAAGATTCAAAATATTTATTTGCTCTGAAAAGCTTAGGTGGTAAAATACAATGCGTGCTGTGTATTCAGCCTGCGTACAAGCATGCAAACATTTGCAGGGGCGATGCTACATAATACATGTTAAAGACAAAATAATAAATACAATAGTCAAAGTTAAAAAGTCAATGGACTGGTCTATTTATATATATGTTTATATATTTAAGGTGTTATGTTTTAATGTTTTTTATATTTTATGTGGTTAGGTAGTTGTATATACTATTGTATATACTTGTTGTATAATAATAGTTTCTCAATTTTGCATGTCAGTGATGTTATTGTAAATATCCGTTTCATTTTGCATGTGTGCATGTTTGCTTTTCTGTTTATATATTTGTTTGCATATTGGAGTTTTAGATTTTTGTATAATTGATTGCAAGTATTAAGTTTTACTGCATGGTTGCACGCTAGGTTTAAAAGTTTGTATATCTGTAATTGCATGCCTATGTTCTACTAGGTCGGGCGGCTATATGCTGACTCGCCTAAGGCTCGCGCTCACGCGCTTCGCCTCGTGCTGCCGCAATGGCGGGCGGCCGGGGCGGGGCAAGGGGCGTGGCCTGCGCGCCGCAGGTCGAGTTATCGGGTTATCACCGCACGTAAGGTGTGGTGCCGGGCGCACGCCCGGCGGCGTGTTTTTATGTTAGTTTAAAGGTAGTTTGTAGATTTGTAAATAGTTTTAGGTTTTCTTTTATGTTAGCAGTGTTTGTTTCCTTGTTTTTATGTTTTGTTGATAGGTTTTTTTATACAGGATAATATATGTAATAGTCTCATATCCAACCCCAAGAAAGCAATTAGAGAAATGTATCTAGATGAAAAGGATGAATTTGACTTCATCATCATCATCATCATATCAGCCGAAAGACGTCCACTGCTGGACATGGGCCTCCCCCAAAGAGTGCCAAAGTGACCGATCCCGCGCCACCCGCATCCAGCGGACTCCCGCAACCTTTACCAGGTCATCAGTTCACCTTGTCGGGGGCCTACCCACGCTGCGCCTTCCGGTACGTGGTCGCCACTCGAGAACCTTTCCGCCCCAACGGCCATCGGTTCTACGTGCTATGTGCCCCGCCCACTGCCACTTAAGTTTAGCGATCCGGAGGGCTATATCGGTTACCTTGGTTCTGCTGCGGATAGCCTCATTTCTGATGCGGTCACGCAGAGACACTCCCAACATGGCCCTCTCCATTGCCCTTTGGGTGACTTTGAGCCTTCTTATGAGGCCCATAGTAAGCGACCACGTTTCAGTGCCATATGTCATCACTGGCAACACACACTGGTCAAAGACTTTCGTCTTGAGACACTGCGGAATATTGGACGAAAAGATTTGCCGTAGCTTCCCGAACGCTGCCCAGCCGAGTCGGATTCGACGATTGACCTCTTTCTCGAAGTTGGAACTACCTAACTGGATCGTCTGTCCTAGGTATACATAATCGTCTACAACTTCGAGCGTAAAGTGTCCGATTGTAATGGGAGTTGGTACTACATGGGCATTTGTCATGATCTTCGTCTTATCCATGTTCATTCTTAGACCAACTCGCTCGGATGCTTTACTGAGGTCATCGAGCATCGTACTTAAGTCCTCCATGATCTCAGCCAAGACTACTATATCGTCAGCAAACCGAAGGTGAGTGATGTACTCGCCGTTGATGCTGATGCCTAGCCTTCTCCAGTCCAGAGTCTTGAAAACGTCCTCCAGTGCAGCGGTGAACAGTTTTGGAGAAATAACATCTCCTTGCCTGACTCCCCGCTGCAGCGGAATAGGTTTCGAGTTCCGGTCCTGGAGTCGGACTGACATAGTGGCGCTCGCGTACAAACACTTCAGCACTTCGATATAGCGATAGTCAAGTAGAATTTGACTTAACTAGTTGAAAAAGTAAGTTTTCAGTCATATGCCTTTTAAACGTACGGAGCCGTCTTTGATACTCTTTTTTTATATACATTCTATATTATTTAATAGAATAGAATAGAATAGAATAGAATCATATTTATTCATGGCAACAGCACATACATGTACATAAATCAAAAAAACAGAATGGTAGACAAATTGCCACGAAATGGTTCCATCTCAGCGTTGTGCTGGCCTGGTGGCCAGCGCTGGTCTTCCGATGGAACCATCCGGTGATAGAGATAGAGAGTAATAGATTATAGAAAAGTATTAATTCACTCAGTCATGAATTATACCTAATATTAATTATATCGCATCCATATTTATACGTATCGCCTCCTTTATGCACTTAATAATTGAGTACAGTGAAAAAAAAAAACTTTTTTCTCTGTCTTTTGCGGAGTAAATGTCAAAAGATTTAGGACTCGATGCGCGTTACCATGCCTTCCAGAATGAAATCGAATAAATCCTTCGCGAAAGTCTCGCAACGCATTGAGGTTACAATGGGCACGGTCTCTAGGAGTCTGAGGAAGACTGCGGTGAGAGACTCAGTGGCGCTCTAGCCAGGCAGGAAGCTTCACTTTCGGTTGAAACGGCAAGCCAGCGCGAGTCTCGGTTGACCAAAGTTCTCAATTCAATTACCAGAGACGTTATGCAGGATCGTTCCGTCCGTTGAAAACCTCATTCGGATCGTATACGGCTATCTAAGCCAGGTGACGCGACGTGAGAATGCTTTGGTTTGTAAGAGAACCATTCTCGCGCCGAAAAAATTACTGACAGCGGCAGTTAATGCGCGGAGATTTCATTATCAAAGTTTTGGATGAAGGCTACGTCACAACATACTCGGTGGAGTTCCTAAACTCATTGAGCGTTTCAGGAACACCAGCACACACATTAACCCTGAGAGAAGGAGATCCGATCATGCTTTTTCGGAATTTGTCGCCTCCGAAATTATGCAACAGAACCCGGCTAAAAATAGTGCAGCTGCAGCGAAACCTCATCGAGGCGCGGATCCTGAGGGGTGCGGCGCCGGAGAAGCCCGCGCGTCCCCCTCATCCCGAGCAGCCCATTCCGCTATAAGCGCATACAGTTCCCCGTAAGCATCTGCTTCACCATGACCATCAACAACTAGCAGGGGCAGACGCTGCGCGCCGCTGGCGTACACCTCCGCACGGGCGTAGCGTGCTCGCGCGTCACCAGCTTCACAAACCGGTCCGTGCTGATGTCCGTCAGGAAGACTCACAATGTGGTGTACAAAGAAATATTGTAAAATGTCAATGTTATGTACTTTACATACCTACTTATTTGTATGTAACTGTGCATACATAAACATAATGAAATTGACTACATCCTCTCTAACTAACCAGCCTGGTTTCAAAACATAGAAATACTGAACCTCAATTTTCCTTCAGACCACACCGGTAAGAGCGACAATAACTTTGAAAAAAATAAAGAAGTCTAGAACTGGATACCCATGCTCTTAAAACTCTACATTAAAGCACAAAGAAGAAAAAACGAAATACATACAGCTAATTACTGGACAAGACTATTCCTCGGTTCAACAACACTACGACAAAATATTAAAGACTATCTAGCCTCCAGGGTGCACGATTAATAAATAAAGATACAAACAGGCCGCATGAAATTTTATCTGATCGCACGAAGTATCACTCATGAAACGAAGACAAGCAATACAACATATCCAAAACAAAACTACACTAGAACTAAAAATGAACTATCAGCGCTATATAAGATAAAAATAAATATATCAAACATAATTACGCCAATTACAGACCTAAAACAATAGATAACCATCTTACAAAAACCGGAAGCCCAAAAATGCTTTTAAGGAAGTACGTACTAATAAATCCTGGATTGATGGACTTAAATTAGCAGGCAAAACACACAACAATTGCGGTGACATAGTGAATATAGCTACAGAGTTCTACAAATCTCTCTACAGCGCTCAACTGAACGAAAATGTAACCTGCTATAACAACACACCCTGCACAGACGGAAGCACAAAGAGAAGTAACATAACACTAATATCCGAAGACTCTACTCTACTTAAACGCAGTATTTCGCGACCGAAACAACAATTTACCTGATTTTCCATACAACGATTAATACAAATGTCAGTTGTGACCTCATACCTGCGTGTTTTGCGCTGCCGCCAGCGTGGTCCATCCTTATCTCAATTTTTTGGGTATTCATGTTATTACAATGTAGTTGCTCCCATACAAACATTTGTTCCCCTCTTAAAAAACTGGTCCGAATGACATCATAAAACAATCTTAGTCATCATCCGTATTCTGTTTATTTGTGCTGAAATTCAAAAGGTTCGACTCTCCTGGATTCCCTTTAAATACGGGTTACGTGTTTGTTAACTTTTGGCAGATATGAAAAAAAAAACAAAAGTCATTTACATCTCAAATATGTACCAAAATTCCTTCGAATTTAAGGTCTGAGATGTAATTCGAGATCAAAAATGTAAACAAACAACTGTCAATTTCAAAGTGACCTTCCAGGGGTTTAAAATCTTTTTTGTCCAATGTATTAACCAAATATATTAACAATGTATTAACCAGCGCAGTTGATCACGCTAGCCGTGCCAACTGCATTGCTGAGTGGAAGCCATTTCAGGTCCACATCCTGATCTACTTCTTCGATGTATTTGATAATGTGTTTTACTTGTGATGTGTTATTACCTGAATAAATGCTATTCTATTTTATTCTATTCTATTCTAAATGTAAAATTACGCATTATTTTAACCGACAGATACAACTATAGGCCGAAGTACTTTCGGATATCTATAATATTTTGACAAGAATACAAGGAGGTAATAAAACACATAATATATATTTTTAATAAACGAAGTTAAATATTAAAAAGGGACGAATACAAACATAACAACATATCAATAAATAATAAATACTACTAAAATTATAACAGTAACTAACAATACTACTTATACTTAACTAAAATAAATGGTCTATTTTTAATTCACTTGAAGACTTAATGGAATCAGAATCAGAATTTACATTTGTAATAAATCTATCGTTGACATTGTCAATCAGGTATCAGGTGGTCGAGTGGGCACATTTTGTCTTCTACTTTAATGACGTGTTTTACACATGTCACTCCATTTTTTGGGCTTCACCATTTGCAAACATTCCTAAAATAAGGTCTTAATTTCATTCATTTCAAATGTCTTGTTATTCCTGGCGACGTGCCACTTTTACCTGTGCCCAAACTTATTCTATGGGATTTAGTTCACAATGGTAGCTAAGAGGGCAGACGCAGGTGGTCCCTATTTTTTATGTTCCGAAATATTAAATGATTTATCAATCACTATGTAAGAAAGTGAAAGAAATTAAATTTCTTGGGCTGACGTTAGACTGTCATGGAAGCTGGAAAGCACATACAAATAATATTTGTAAAAACCTTAGTAAATATGTTTATGCTCTTAGGAAAATCTCAATTATGTCTTCCCAAAATATTGCACTCTGTGCGTATCATGGCCAAGTATCCTGTATCCTGAGATATGGTTTACTGCACTGGGGTAATTCTTGTAATAAAAATGATGTATTTATTCTACAAAAGAAATGTGTTCGATCTATTGCACGAGCAAAACATACTAATAGTTGTAAACCTTTATTCAATAAACTAGGTATCTTCATCCTCCCCTCTATTTTTATATTGATAGCATGCATATTTGCGAAAGAAAATTTTAATCTCTTTAGGAAAATAGAAAAAAAACTGCCCCGAAACCATCAAAATAAATTTGAGATACTCCCAAAAATCCCTGTAAAAACTGCCTATTATAATAAAAGCTTATATGTAATGGCTGCTAAGTTATTTAATAAATTACCTGACTCAATTAAAAATCAGGGTGTAAAGGCGTTTAAAAAATCTTTAGTTAGAATATTGAAAAAGAAGATGCCTTACAATATAAACGACTTTTTCGATATATATTTCTCTACAAGTTAGTGAAATATTATAGAACTTGGCTTATTATTATTATTATTATTTTCTTATTGTTATTAGGTAAATATTATAAATGTGGTAAAAGTGAATGCAATAATTGTTAGTAGATAATTTAGATCTAAGTAAACTGATATTGTACGCCTGACAGGCAAATTATAGTGATTCTACTAAAATACATGTAACCTATTAACACCTATAATTATGCAAGAAATGAATTATATTCTATTCTATTCTATTCTATGAATATTTGCCATTGAAACTAATAGGAAACCGGTAATTGTTTTAATTACTAACCAAATGTTTAAAACTTCTCACCATTACCAACAGAATAAATTAAAACTCCACATATTTTATTTAAACAACGGCAATGCGTAGGTAATTAAAAAATATATTTTGGATTTTTAATTTAGGTGAATATTTTTTGACTATTCATACGTTATTATTTAGAAAGAAAGAAGAAGAAAGAAGAACGTTTATTTAGCACCTCAAAGTCACACAAATATTAAGAGGAATACATTGCAATAGGTGCTAAAAAGGTCGTCACTCAGCTTTGATGTCTGGAGGCAAACCATGGTTTACTTTGAGACGCTGATTTTCAGTGACGCCATTGGTGGCAAGGGTGAATAGTGGATTAATGATACATAAAATAATAATTTATAAGAATAACATGTGTGTGTGTGTGTGTATAAGTGTGTACTTTCATGCTTGTTTATTTGCTTTGATACTTATGTTATGACTGATGGCTGCTTATGTTTGAACTTTTGCTTATCCATTAGGAACTTCTTAAGACGTAGTTTGAACTAAATTTAGGGTATTTAAATCGGAATATAATAATATTTATGAGTTTTTCAATGATTTTAGACTAACCACTGCTCTTGCGTTTATTTTTTTATGGTGGCAACCCATCTGATTAGCTTGTTTCGTCGTCAAGCATGTCTTATTTGTTTGGTAGTATAGTTTGAATAGTTATGATATAATTGGAATAGTTTAATATAATATGGCAAGGGGCACATCTGTTACGTAAACAAAGATTAGGTATTGTTTATAAAGTATCTCAATAATTAAATATTAATTCACTATTTCGATGGAATTGTCTTTACCCACACGTATTATTCCACAAAAACCACTTTGCTATTACGAATATATGTATACGAGTATCCGATTAAGTTTAGTAAATGTGTTTTTCCCAGTTTGCTTGTTTCATTGTAACTACTTTCTATATATAAGGAAGAGGAGAATAGAAAATAAAAATTAAAAATATTATGGTTTTTTTTTAATATTCAACTTGTCACTTCTGCCGGCACTCCCGGAGTGCAACCCAGTCTTTTTTTTGCACTACGTTAATATTCAAGTTTTAACTTCTGCCGGAACTCCCGGAGTGCAACCCGGTCTTTTTTTAATAGGTTGCCGAGATTGCCCAAACCAAAGAACTTACAAAGCTACAATATCACAAAATTTTACTTCGCATTTTTTTTCCTATTAAACGTAGATTATGTAATTACTAGTATAAATTGCAATAAAGTAAACAGAACTGAGTTAAACAAATCATTATAACAAAATATAGAACACAAAAATGAAATCACAGTTAGAATGGCTTCAGTCGTTACAAAGTTCTTCAAAGAAACTCTAACTTCATTCGCCCCCAGAGAAATAAACGTACGGATTGACGTTTCATCTCAGACTTGAAAGTTTCTAGCTAGGGTCCGATTATATTTTCATCTCGAGAAGGCTTTTCCTACCAGAGGGGTAGTCACGTAACGTTTTGAGCGCGCGTTAGATAGATCCAATTGTCATTTTTCCATCAAAAAATGGACATTAAGATTTACCTAACGTACCTATGTACAATACGTTATGTGATCGATCTGCGGCTGGTCGATCACGTAGCACATTCTACGCGCGTCAGGTAGATCTAAATGTAACTTTTTCTATGGGAAAATGACGTTGAGTCATCTTAACGTGCACTCGCAACGTTACACGATTACCGCTCAGATATACGTACAGGTAAAGTCGGACAAACGAAAGTTGAACCTACTATACTCAATCACGCGGCAAGAGTCAAGACTAAACGTCATTCGCATACATTTTGATAAGTCGCGTAATTTTGTTTAGTGGGGTTCAACTTTCGTTTGCCAGACTTTACCTGTACGTATATCTGAGCGGTAATCGTGTAATGTTGCGAGTGCACGTTAAGATGGTATATTCCAGGCGCGTAATTCAGAGTCCGAGAGGCAATCGAAAAATAAAAATTGTCGCGAGGCCACCGATTGAACGATGTTTATACATATATAATGACTGTTTAATGCCATCCCTCCTAGTGAGAATAGAATCCTGTACGCGAGCGAAGAAAGGCAACCGCTTAAAAATTGGCATGCTTGTTCTTCATCACTGTTCTTCATCACATACTGACACTGGAAAAAAATTGTCATAAGGTCCCGGCCGGTCGGTTATCGATCCGTCAGAGTTGGAAGCCGGAAAAAATGGGAATGGACGAGAACTTAGGAAAAATGCGCTTAAAATAATTGGAATCGGATGGCTTTCGTTTTTTAAGTCTTGTATGATGTGAATAATTATATGCACAAACGCCATCCCTCTCGCATGAAGGTGATTTTAGTACATCAGATTCTGAATCAAACCAAGAAATCCCTGATCTGCTTTCAAAAATTGATGCTTAATATAACTGTCGGAAGAAGGCGTTGCAAGTTCCATGTGAACATTTTTAAAATGTCACGGACGTTGTATTCCCAACTACTCGTATACTGACGACTAAATTCATGTTGTTCAAAGCTAATGATGAAAACCCATTTTTCATTTTTCCTTCTCCCACGTACCAGGACTACATTGAAGAGACAGATCTCTTCTTAGTAGACAGAAACAAGTGCCAGATATATGTTGATTTACAAAGTACCAGGGAAACAACAACGATCATACCTGTGTTTTACTGTCTATTGCCAGATAAAAAACAGGTTACGTACGAAAAATTGTTATTAATTTTAAAAAAAAATCGGTTTAAAAATTAAAAATCTCAAATGTGATTATCAATTAGCAGTTATTAATAAGTAAGATTATCTTTCCAAATGTGCGTGTAAAAGACTGTTTTTTTTTTCATTTTCCGCAAGCCATTTGGAATGAAGCAAAGGAATTAAATTTGGTTAAAAAAAAGGTAAAAAAAGGACAAGAAGAAGAAAGCGAAGAAGGAAGAAAACAGAAAAAGAGCAGTCCAAAATTTTTGGAAAAAATTGTAAGATTGACTTGCAAATTGGCACTTTTACCTGCTACCTACATATCAGAAGGCTGGCTAGATATTGTTGACATGATGCCCGAAAAAGATACTAAAGTTGACGTATTTAAACAGTACTTTAACGACCAGTTGTTTTCTACGATAAAAGCCGACATGTGATGCTGCGTTAATGAACGGCATCGAACCGGGCGTTTATGCCAATCGTTGAAGGTTGGCGAAAATTGAAAACAATACATTTTTATTCCAATTCCAACATACTCAAAAAAGAAGCTTTTAGATGTGATTGTATAGTAGGGCAAACACAAGTTGGACATTAAATAAAAAGAAACGCAAGACTCAGGATATAATCAAAGACGCAAAAGTTGAATTAATAATTGACAACCTTATGAAAGGAAAAATACAAGCTCTACAATGCCTAAAAAAACTAACTTGATTCAAGCTGACGCATATTTCTTTGCTATAAATATTTCGTTACATGTGAAGTTGTTAGGAAGTTGTCTTACTTAAGTTTAAAAGAATGTTATACTGATTTATAGGATGATGTCTTACTTAAGTTTAAAAGAATGTTATACTGATTTATAGGATGATGTCTTACTTGGGTTTCAAGCTTAAAGGTATCACCAGTTTTCTTAAAACGTTGACGAAAAATATGAACATTTAAGTTTAAAAGAATGTTATACCTACTGATTTATAAAAAGATTTCTTACTTAGGCTTTAAGCTTAAAGGTATCTTAAGTTTTCTTCTAACTTGACGAATCAAGGATTTGACTAACCTCTAACTTGACGAATCAAAGATTTGGCTAACCTCCAACTTGACGACTCAAGGATTTGACGAATCTCTAACTTGACGATTCAAGGATTTGACGACATGTAATTAATTTGTACTACTGTCTAATGTACCTATCCTAATGTCCTTAGTTTATTTATTAAAGCCAAGTTGTATTTGGTGTCTCATTTATTATGTATCAATTTCATAAACTAAGATAATGACGGAAACGCAAAAAGATTCCAAGAGGACGATTTCTAATTCCTTAGCAAGATATCTTCGACCTGACAAGTTTGACGTCGAACCTACTGATTCTGCAGCCGGTGAAAAGTGGTCGCATTGGCACCATACATTTTCAAACTTTCTCGCTGAAGAAATTCCTGACGATGCTACGGATTCTATAAAACTCAAGTTATTAGCAAATCATTTGACTTCCAACATCTACATACATATCAAGGACTGTCAAACATACAATGTCGCTGTCAATCTCTTGAACAAAACGTATCTCAAACCGCTAAATGAAGTATTAGCGCGGCACGTCCTTGGAACACGAAAACAAAGACATGATGAATCAATATCCGATTATGGCCGTGCATTGCATTGCATCTTCTTGCGCAAAGTTGCAACTTCATGTCCGTCTCCGCTGACGAACACAAAAACCAGGCGATTCGAAGCGCGTTCATCGGCGGTATTCTTTCACTTAAAATAAGGGAACGCTTACTTGAAAAATCGTCTCTATCGCTTGATGAAGCTTTTAATCAGGCCGTTGTTCTAGAGACCGCAGAAAAAGATTCCGCAACGATGGGGGCTAATTCCGTACATACTCTGAACGCGTTGCCAGCACCAGCTCATCAACAGGAAGTGCCGAAACCCTTCGTACCAAATCCTAACAATGCTGCGGTATCTTCAACACAACAATCAACAAGGCGTTGTTTCTTTTGTGGCGGCAAAGTTCATCAAAGTGAGTCCAGCCTTCTACGCCTGCTGTCAACTTTGCTCTAGGAAAGGGCACTTTGCTTCTGTACGCCGTTCCCGTGACAACCCGTCTAGCAACGCCATCACGAGCCCTGCCTCTCCTGTCGAATTACTACCGTATCCAAGTTCGCATGATACAGTAAGCACCATTTATTCTGCTGCATCTCCATTGAGCTTAGAAAAGGCCACGATCGCAATCACTCTCAACCATACTCGTGCTGATGCCCTGATCGATACGGGCAGCTCTGTCAGTTTTATCGATAGAAACGTGGCACAATTGATGAAATTGAAACTGCGACCCTATAAACATACAGTACTCTTAGCTTCACTTAACCACACATCAAGTGTTGACGGGGTCTGTTTTGCCACGCTCAAATTAACAAGCACATATATAAACAACGACCGCTACTAGTAATCAACAATTTATGCGCGGACGTTATCGTTGGCCACGACATACTTAAGGATCACTCAAAGCTCGAATTCCAGTTTGGAGGAACCAGAGAACCCCTACATGTGTGCGAAATGGAAGCCTCAGTACCGCGAGCATCACTCTTCACGCATTTATCTGCTGACATTACTCCTATCGCTGTCAAATCAAGACGTCATAGCTTCAACGAAGAAGAGTTCATCCGAGATGAAGTATCAAAACTCATGAAAGATGGGGTCATTGAACCGAGCGTATCTCCTTGGCGCGCTCAGGTACTTGTTGCTGGTGGTGGAACTCATCGAAAGAGGTTGGTTGTCGACTACTCTAGAACAATCAATAAGTTTACGTATTTGGATGCATATCCAGTGCCTAATATTGAGTCGATAGTTTCGAAAGTGGCTAAATACAATCATTTTAGCCAAATTGATTTGAAGAGTGCTTACCATCAAGTACGCATTTTAGAACGAGAAAAAATATACACAGCTTTAGAAACCTGCAGTAAATTGTGGCACTTTAACAGAATCCCGTTCGGAGTCACTAACGGAGTTGCCGCCTTTCAACGTACACTCGAACACATTATCGAAAGGGAACAGTTACAAGGAACTTTTGCTTATCTCGACGACGTCACAGTTTGTGGTAAAGACAAAGAAGACCACGACAAAAACTTACATAAATTCATGGCTGCTGCAAAGATGGCAAAAGACCTGATGGAGTGTCTCTGGTTCCGTGGAGTTTGGGACGGATGCTTGTGTGGGACGCTACCTGTGTAGACACACTGGCACCGTCCCACCTCTAACAGACTACTACTAAAGCGGGTGCAGCGGCGGAAAATGCCGAAAATCTGAAACGCATTAAATATAGAGGCCTCGGCAGAGAGTACAACTGTGTACCTTTTGGCGTCGAGACCCTCGGTCCATGGGGTCCCAGTGCGCAAAAGCTATTGGCGGAAATCGCGAAACGTCTGGTTGACGTAACTGGTGACCGAAGAGCTGGCGGCTTTCTCGCGCAACGCATCAGCATTGCAATTCAGCGTGGAAATGCCGCTAGCATCCTGTACAATGCCTCGAGGGCCTTTTTTAGATTTAACTTAGCTTTAATTTAATTTAGTTAATGTTATACTTAGTTATCATCTTGTATATATTATACCAACAATAGAACATAAATAAAACTTACGTTAAATGAACAAAAGTGTAATTTCAGCGAAAACGCAATTAGTCTCCTTGGATACACTGTCAACAACAACGTAATTGAACCCGACAAAGACCGGCTTGAGCCTCTAACAAAACTACCACTGCCCCGTAACGCCGCTGAGCTGAAGCGAGCCTTAGGAATATTTGCTCGCTATGCCAAATGGGTTCACAACTTATCTGAAAAGGCTCAACCTTTATTCAACAATAATAACAGAACTTTCCTTAGTTTCTTGAATTGATACATAATAAACGAGACACCAAATACAACTTGGCTTTAATAAACTAAGGAAATTAGGATAGGTACATTGGACAGTAGTACAAATTAATTACATGTCGCGATAATAGACAATCCAAGTAGAAGAAGAAGAAGGCACAAAGGAGATTATATGTCACTGCGAAATCCAAAAAAATAATGGATATATCTACCTAACGTACGTCGTAATCGTTACGCAATTGAGCAGCTGATCAGTTATTGTTTTTGCGGTAATTGAAAACACTTGAGCGGGCGAACGTGTTTCTTCAGTTATGATCGGTTGCACTCGGCGAGCGATTGCTTCACTCGCTCATTCAGTAAGCGCGACATCACAGGCGAGTGAGCAGTTCCGGAAGATTCGCTCGGCGTGTCAAGTTTTCAGCCGGTCTCCGATAATTTCTTCGAAGTAGTAGTTAAATCGAGAGAAAACATTGCAACTCTATGTATATGTAATATCATGCAAATTTGCAGAATAAACGCTAATATTTTAAGGAATATTGAATACAGTCAATAATTCTTTGGATAGACAGATGACAACGAATGTTATTTTTATACATTGACACATTAAGTCACCTAGCTAATAAGCTGACAGTATTAAGCAAGGCGTATGTTTATACTATTCCAACATGGGTCACCGTGGAGCAGAAGGCCAGCTTCGGGAATGACGTAGCCTTAGACCATCAAGTCTGGCTGAAGCGGACGGCATATTCGTGTACTTTGTCACGCACGATGTGATGCCTCCCATCAATGTGTTTATTTCTCGAATGGTAGCCATCAGTATAGGAAAGTTTGATACTGCTGTGGTTGTCACTGTAGATAACCACCTGTCATAGGTGGACTGATGACCTGGTAAAAGTTGCATGAGTCCGCTGGGTGCGGGTAGCGCAGGACTGGTAATTTTGGCACTCATTAGGGGAAGCCTATGTCCAGCAGATAGTAAATATCATTGTTATGGATCAAAACAGACAAAATGTAAACGAAAATAATCAAAAAAATACTTTTTGGTACACGGTTTTGTTTTCCGCTGTACTTTTTTTGCAAAATCCTCAATTACTCATTGAAAGGTGTTGAAAGGGTTCTAATGAGCCCAATCAAGACGAGTATATATTCCAATGGTCACCTTTTGACTCGTTGGTGCCATAATATTGAGCTGTGACCAAACTTTCATAAGCAAGAGGCTGCAAGAGGACAGCCAGCGCAAGTTAAGTAAAAACTTGAAATAAGTAATAGAAATACTTAACTAAGGATAAGACAACAAGTTAATACGGTTCAGCACAGACGAATCGCTATAGCCAAATCCTATTTTTAAGTTTTCCTTAAAATAAAATTAGGTAAACGGCCTAGTCCTCGACGTTGTACTTGTGTATGACCGGGGTACTTTATGTGAAACCAATACGTGTTAAATTAGAACTTAAAGCATTTTTCCATTTTCAAATTAAGCCACTTTGACATATAGTGTTCATACTTCAGGCAAAATACGGTTTTGAAAAACATTAATTTATAATAGCGTTTTTTTGATGATTTCATTTTAAAATGTTATTCTAAGATTTTTTATTCAAGAATCCTGCAAACTTTCCACCCGGAAGTAATTAAGTAGATTTAAATAAATCATGCGTTGTCTTTTTTTGTAAGATTTATCTTGAATATTATAGAGCAAATGTTAATGAACCAAAATTAACAGAAAAATATTTATTAAGATTTTTTCTGACTTTTCAGGGGCTAGTTAAATTATAATTTTTTGATGTCTGAAATTGTGTCGGATTCTGTCGCTGGGTGACCAATTTTGATAATAAATCCCTTACACAGAAAAATAAGCTAATTTTTAATTCATAATTTTATTGCGATAAGAATCATGTGTTACATAAGGTCTTACAAAGGGCATTTAACTGCTATGTTCACATGAACCCTGTTAGGGTATAAGCAATCTACTTGCTTAACTAAAACTAAATACTAAATCAGTTACCATTAAAACATTTTCCATTTTAACTAGGTTACAAAGTAATTGGTGCAATTTCATGTCGACAATAAAATAATTCAATTTATATAATAATAATAAATAAAAAAACCATTTAGGTATATGTTTTAATTAATTAGTAAAAATCTTAACTTATTCGTAGTTTATGAATTGGGTAAGTGGGTAGAATATGGTTTATATTTTATTTATATTTATATTTAATTTGATAAGGTTGTATCATTTAAAAATTCATCGATAGAGTAATAGCACCTTTTAATTAACAGATCTTCAAGTTTTCGATTGTATAATTCGTATTTGATTTCGTTTATTATTTTTTCTGGTAATTTATTTGCTATTAATATGCATCGGTAATACGGACCATTTCTAAAAATTGCTAGTGTTGAAGTTGGTAATTCAAGTTGGTTTATTTTATTTCGTCTGTGCGATTTTATTACTTTTCGCTTATATAAATTCATTTTCTTCCTAACAAATAGAGCTACTTCCAGAATATGAATAGAGGGTAACGTAAGGATTTCAAGTTTAATGAAATGCGGACGACAACTATCTGGTACCCGGGTATTTGTTAGAATGCGGATGCATTTCTTTTGTAATATGAATAATTGGTGTACATCAGTGCTGGCTCCCCATAATATTACTCCGTATTGGAGCCATGCATGGGCGAAGGCATAATAGGCTGATAACGCGATTTTCTGATTTGTATTGATCTTGAGTACGCTGAGTGCATAAATAAAGCTACTCAATTTACTTTTGACGGACTGAATATGATATTTCCAATTTATACTTGTATCAATTGTTATTCCTAATAATTTAAATTCTGTTACTTCTTCAATAATATAAATGGAAAGGTATAATTTAGTAAAACTATTCACTTTTCATAACATTTTACATGAATAAGTGACAATCACAATATAAATTCCTAAAAGTGAATATGATTATATATATAAAAGCAATAATTGTCTTGTTTATCTGTAATGTCATTTCTAATTTGGCTTTCTGTATGGGTTTAAATTGTATTATTTTAAGATTTATCTCTAAATTATGATTTTTTTAGCCATTCACAAACTGTTTTGGATACTTCTGACAAGCGACCGTTACATTCCGTGCCAGTTCCACTACTTATGAGTATGGAAACGTCATCAGCAAACATCACGCATTTAGTGTTTAGTATATTGGGCAAGTCGTTTATATAAGCAAGGAATAAGAGGCCACCGGTTGCACTTCCCTGAGGGATTGAGCATGTTATTTCTCGCATTTTAGAGGTTACAGTTTTTGTCTCTCCCGAGTTCTTATAGTACCAGTTGATTTATTATAAATTATTTCCAAAATTGTCATTTTTTCCATACAAGTTGTCAGTTCATTGCATGGACTATCATAACATACACTAGTGCAACATCAAGTACTAGAACGTTATCTTACATTACGGATAATAAGTCTACTTACTAGGAGCAAGGGGGAACACTAGTTTATATACTTAGTTTAGTATAAGCAACTATTATGTTTTTCGGGTTCTTGTTGTAGCTAGTTGTACAAATAAATATCGATCCTACAGTTTATACTGCCAAATAAAATACCTTTACTATAAAATTAGGTAGAAACCATACATAGAATAAAACGCATTTTATTCTCTGATGTAAAAATAACCCTTGACACAACACTGCGTCTCTTGCTCGCAAGTTGCAATTTCAAGTTGTTAAATTAAAGTTAGCTTGCGTCAATGTAGCCACTGAACTGAAAAGGTTTAACGGTGCAATTATAAGTTTCCTCCGCCTAGATTTCTAGGTTACAGGTCGTTGGTGCTATGTGTATTTGATATATGTATTTTCGCATTATTATCTCGATAATACTCCTACTGCATTTTATACACTATACATTATCTAGATACCAACTTTTACGGTGTATTTCTGAGTTAGACGTAGCACGACCTTCTATATCAGGTCGGCGTTGGTGAACACTGAACAGCAGTAAGTGTGCCTCTAACGGATTCCGGTATTCGACGAACTCCAGGTGTCTCGCCGCAATATCCAATAAACATGCGCCTCGTGCTTTCTCGTTTGCATTTAACGCAAAAGCAAGAAGGTTTCTAGCGGCGGCAGTTGCACCATAGCCTGAAAAGTAATATAATATTGGTAATTACATTTCGCGTTTATTCATATTTATTTGTTTACCAGCGTAATATAGTTTATTGAAACGCAAATAGAAAATAACAGGAATTTTAAAAATTCAAACTCAAAAATACTACTTAAATTATAACACTAACTAAAAGGTAAAAATTACAAATATAGGAGTCTCGGCGCCTAATACTACTCGTACTTTGTTCCATTCGGCGTCGAGACCCTTGGTCCATGGGGTGGCCCAACGCCCTCAATCTTTTGGTATTCATGTTTCAATCCACTCGTAAAAGCAATGTACCTACTTGAGAGGGAAGAATAACTTTGCAGCTGCTAGCAGCTCTTGACTGACAATAGGCACTTTTTTATGAAATATCTATTTCGTGAGGAACGGTTTCCACTAATTAAATCTTAACAAATCACTTTGATTTTGATGTCGATCGCTTCAGCGTAATATAGTTTAGGTTTGAAAAAAGTAGTTGCCTAGAACTTTGAATTCATTGCAAAATGTTTAAAAAAGGAAAACCTAAGAGTGATAATAACGTACTAACAAATCCTTAAGATTGGATATATCAGAGATATATAGACGTGGAAAAACACATCTCTTTTTGTATGGACGAGAACGGGGTATTCTTAAAAATAATAATAATGATCAAAACCTTGTATAATATATTTTTGGTGGGGTACAAGCTGTTATTGCTGACTGTACGTTTTAACACAGTTCTCAACTGCTTCAAATAAAATTATAGAAACGAATTATAACGCGTGTATTATGTAGAACGTTTTGAAACCTTTATTGCCAACAACTACATATTGTATTTATCAAGTGCGGGCGTGTGACACAAAGGCTTCTTCCAATATATTCCAATTTTCTATATTTATAGCTGTTCGGTACTATGAAGGGCCCGGTATCTTTTTAATGTCATCAGACCATCGTTTTCCTCTTTTTCTAAAAAAATAAGCTATTTCTGCTTCTTCTTCTGCAGCTTTGATACTAATTTGTACAATCTCATTCCACCACTTGTATAGAACTCGCGCTTTTGAAGTGTATTATCGTTTTGCATCTTGTAAGTCATTTATGACCTCCGTATAGTGATAATATTTGCTGAAGTTGTTTCATATTTCACTTTAGTTGTGGACGTACGGTGCAACATGTTTAATCTCCATATCTTATTATCGCCTATCTTTTCCTTGCTCAGATTCTTACTATTCATGTCGCTAAAGTAGTATACTATAAAACAATATTCATAAATTGATTGATTTATTATTTTAGATTCAAGCCTAGGAAGACAAACCGTTCATTTGGTAAAGAGAGAGAAAATATTTAGTTGTCCTAAAGATTTAAACCAGACTATAACGAAATCAGCACAACGCTGGAATCTGGAAAGGTTAACGAATTATTCTTATTTATCAGGTGATTAAGCTCATACGTTAGGCCAATCAATTGTAAGCAAAAATAAACTGTACCTACATTTCTAAATTACCTAGTATTTTATTTCAACACATACACTAATGTTATACTATAAGTCAGGTAAAAACTATTCACCTAGGATTGGATAACCTGGAAAGTGAAAACTCTAACAGTAGTTAATAATCGACCGAGTGAGCGGAAGCGAATAAGGTCGCCGTTTCAGCTTGGACAAAAATGCTTTCGTATGTCTGTCCGGATTTCCGGCTGTTCTCCTCTAGAGGTCGCATTTCTCAACCGACGTGAAAGGGCTTCGCTCAAAATTGTCTAGCTATCCCGGTTCTTGAGATACAGCCTGGTGACAGACACACGGACAGCGAAGTCTTAGTAATAGGGTCCTGTTTTTACCCTTTGGGTACGGAACCCTAAAAAAAGGCACCAGTTGGCCATACGTTTCCAGCAAAGCCAAAGTTACTAAGTTTTAAGATGAATAAAGATAAATAAAAATCTTACTCAAATCGACCTAGTCCCAAACTAAGGGAAGCTTGTACCTACTATGGGTACTAAACCTACACCTGTGTTTATCATCACCTGCTTTTCGACAAATTAAGTTATGATTATGATTAAACGACGATATACATGCTTATATAGATAGATAAATAAATACTTTAATACATAGAAAACCAATATCCATGACTCAGGAAGAAATAAATGCCCATACCGGGGTTCGAACCCAGGACCTCCAGCTTCGTAGGCAGGGTCACTACCAACTAGGTTAAAGCAGTCGTCAAACAAGTAAGTACTTGAATTAATTCTGAATTTCTAGCAATTACATAAATACATTATAATTAACTATAAAGTTCTAAGTATGTAGGTTCCCCCTGTTTTGGCATATTTTTGAAGTGAAAACTTCTTTAGCGGCGCTGAGCACTTTTTGAGATGGGGATTTTTTTTTAAACTCGCGACAGATTTTTGTGACGTCACGCGACCGTAGAATTTGAGAGATTCGGGACGAGGCTTGGGGGCGGGGGGAAAACGGGGGTTTGACTAGGGGTACATAGTTCTAGTTTGTGCTTTATTGTTAACAGTATAAGGTCGTAACACATTTTCCGTAAATGCAAATTCCATTTTGTTTAAAAAATCAAACTTTTATATTGTTTGTTAGCCGATTCGACTTCATTCAAAACTGAGCACTATTCGTAAGAGTATAAAGCCATTAAACACGTTTTGCAATTGCATAGTCTGCAAATAAATATGTAATTTTGTCCACGCGTCCTTTACCGTTTTGCTATTGAGTAAATTCAAACAGTTCGAATTTGGACGTTATTCCTAAAGAGATAGGGCTTTGAAAAATATTTGGCAATGGCAAAAACAAATTGGTATTTTATTTCATCGTCTCCTTCATCAATTTTGCTGAGTTAAGTTAAACTATAGCGTACTACTAATAAGACTGTTATTAGATATATTGGCACGCAGGGGGAGGGAGAAGGGAAGAAGGTTTTTTTTTGCAAAAATTAAATTATTCTAGTTTTCACTTCTGCCGGCACTCCCGGAGTGCAACCCGGTCTTTTTTTTGTAAGAATTCAATTTCGCATAAACTGTTTTGGCAGAATTGACATTCTCATAGTTCGATTACGCTGAATTTCATTTGTCCGAATATTATTTGTGCATAATTTTGATGCTCCGAATCATGTTCACACAGAAAATATGAGTTTTTTTTTGTCTGCCTGATATTTTATTTCAACACAACACATATTATGTATTTATATGAATATAAATATTAAGTAACGAAAAACTCAGATAAAACGGTTCAGCATATTTCAGTGAAGCGTGAGGTTTAGAATTTATGGGGCTCACATTACTTAACAATAGGTCGATATAAGGTCTATTGTGTATTAGTCTCGTAAATACATTGCCTGAAAGATTTTTTATATTGAAATTAGAAAAAACACACTCGATTAAACTAATAAGATTTTAGAAAACGTAACTTATTCTTTAATTTATATACATTAATGTCAAAAGTAAAAGCAAAGTAGTAGCAAAGTATTTTATACTGTATCGCAGACAGCTTTCAGAATGAAAAAGAATTTGGTTCTTCCGAATTGGATCACTTATTGCAAAGAGCACCAAGATGTATTAATTGTAAGAAGTTTCTCGATGGCATCATCATCATCATCATTTATTTAAGAGCTTGGCTCTTGTCGGTGGAGTAATCCATGACTCCTTTTTTGAGGAAGCATAGTGTGGTGGTTTCCCCCTTGCCTTCCACACCGCAGTACATGTAAACGAGGTTCACCCGCTCCGTGATGTCCAAACAAGAGCCCTTCCAGATTCCTATCTTCGTTCTCCAGTCGGTACTAATGCTACTGCTGCCTGACACTAGAGGATTGCTTATTTAATGGCGGCAACTACTCGCCGAATCGTCGTCGGATATTGTAGCTTTTTATAGAGTAGCCCCTCCTACAAGCCTACCCACTACATCCTGATAACCCCGCCGCTGTGTGGTCGGGGACTGCTTATTCAGTATATTCGCAGCTAACCATCATATCTGATGGCCATTCCACTATCCGCCGCCTGTGGACTCCGGTAGTAGCCTACAGCTCAGCCCTACCGATGCTGCCCGCTCGATGGCATCTAGTCTAAATTAGTAAAGCTCGTGTTAATATGTCTATAATAAATTCTGAATTCAAAATGGAATTCGACAGGCGTGCCATTTGCATTTACTCATGTAGATTTATGTGGAAGCATTGCCAGAGGCAAACGATTTTCTGTCTTTAAAGAATTCATTGATTTTATTTGTGCCGGAAAACGAATACAGACAGTATATTGTTGAATGAACAAGTATGAGTAGTACCTAAATAAAATGCGAATAACGAAATATTATTCAGCAAAATTCGATGAGAAATTTGTTCTATAAAGATCCCGGCTAATCAGCCTTATTATACATGTACAACATAGTCCTCTCTGACTGTAGAATTCGTTTGTCTTTATCTGTAACCTTTTCAACTTTAACTATACATAAAGGTACAAGCAAAACGGTCTAATAGCTCAAAACAACGTTAAAACCATTACGTAAATGTGAGAGTGTCATTGTGTACGACCTTCTTATTCAAATAGTGAACCGGAGTGCACCATATCCTAGTTGAGCCCGATAAATCTTTGGCGCTCTAAACTCGGCCAAACTCGGCTTACGCAGGCGAAAATCCTAAACTCTTAAAAGTGCGGTCGCAAAAATAACACTTAAGCTGATCCCAGGCGTCTGCAGAAACTATTTACGTTGTCCAGGAAAAACTTTTCCAACTTCTCATGAGTTTTGCCTTTCTGCGGGATGTTAAGGTTACGGAGATCAAATTTAAGAATCTCATTTGGGATTCTGCCGATCTAACTGTGGGAAAAGATAATGTTGCTCTTAATATTTTTATTCTATGAAAGCGTCATTAGATGCCTGTTTATGAACAGAACTACTAACTGTAATTATATTAACACTAGCTTCTACCCGCGACTCCGTCCGCGTGGAACTCGTTTATATATCGCAGCTCCACACAAACATTTACCTCCCCATTTCACCCCCTTAGGGGATGATTTCGGCGATAAAAACTATCCTATGTCACTCTCCAATGCTTCAACTATCTCCACTTAAAAAATCACGTCAATTCGTCGCTCCGTTTTGCCGTGAAAGACGGACACACAAACAAAGAAATAAACACACACATACACTTTCGCGTTTATAATATTAGTATGGATTAATAATCTCAGCTAATGTAGGTACGGAGCAATCCATTTCAACTAATATATGTGTAAAGGTAAATAAGTATATAGATAGTCACTAATTAATATCAATAGGCAACAGGCTAGCGCTTTGAAAATTTTCGAAAGAAAAATCTTTAATTAAATTAGTAATGCCTTAATGGGCATTACTAATGGACTAAATTAATTGTGTATTAAGCAGTAACAAAAAAAAATATGAATCAGGCTCGGAGCATTAAATTTTTCAATGTTTCCTTTAATTTAAATGTATAATATACTAAATACTTTTCACACGCTAAATAAGGTATATTATTGTTCGTGATTGGATAAGTCGCGAAAAGAAGGAGAAGAAAAGAAGAATTAAAAAAATGGATTTAATCTGCGGACTATTTATTTTGTCAACTTTGTGCAGACCTGTCTTAGAAAACTCCGATTTTATTACGCCTTGGCCACGAGTTTGGTCTTAAGCGACCTGCGGCAGCGTTTTATCTGTTCATTGCGCGGTCGAGACACGCAACGCACTGTGGTTAGTTGGGATCACGCGCAATGAATTAGAAAAACCGCTGCCGCAGGTCGCTTAAGACCGAAGTCGTGGCCAAGGCCAGCCCAGTTAGCCGCGCGGACTTGTCAACTTAAGTACTAGATTTACCGTGACTGCAAATAGGTACATTTACAGCTTACTTACCTTCCGTTCGTACTTTCAATGGCAATCTGATAAATGGGGCCCTTTGAGCTAGCATGAAGCTGTAATTTCGTACGATTACCGACATCTGTTATCCCTCGTTGTATTTTAATGGATAGGCATTTAAAGCTTCGTGTTCATTGTTTATATTAGCCATTCAGTAGCCAGTAGCCAAGCCTTACATTGGCGTAATGACTTTTTTTTAACTCTCTACCGAGATCGAGACCGAGACTTGTTAAAAAACCGGCCAAGTGTGTGTCGAACCACGCACTATGAAGGTTTCCGTAACAAACCGGCGTATCTTCATAAGGAACTCGTACGTAGCCTTTACGTCCTAGCCTTTGTTTAAGGGCGCAGAAAAATATGCGTAATGTTAATGCTACGTACGTATCTAATGAACGTACCTATAATATAATGTCAATAAAAATAGAAGCATACTTATAATTAGCTATAGAGTGAACACAGCGGCAGTTAAACCTTTATGGCTTTGTCCGCTGTACTATTTTTTCTTTTGTATTGTTCTTTTGGTAAATAAATAAATAAATGCACTATTTTGAGTAAAGTCCCTGATATTAATTACGTAACATCTCTTGGTCTCTTCCTAGCTATGTATGTCGTTGGTATCTCAAGTCAAAACAAAAAATATGAGACTTAACTTTGTTAAGTTGAGATTAAGTACGAAAAGAAATCAAAAAGTTATTATTAGAAGCACAGTTAGAGAAGAATTCCTCTGATGATGCGATTCCTAGTTTCCCTCACGCAGGCATTGTAGGGGACAGGCCAGCATTGTTTCAAAATATCATTTAAACGAATATGCACATAGGTACGTATTGTAAACAACCATAGTTGACATTGAGTACCTTTTTGCCAAATATTAATAAGATTTCTCACTGGCCATGTCCAAGGAAGCCCTGTACAACTTCATCAATAAGTGTCCCGCTGGCAGATCTCTTATTAAAAACCTTATGTCTAATTCGTTAAGACTTTCGGCGTGTTTTGGCCGAGACCGAGACCGAGATCGCGGTTGGAACTTATTTTTTGCGTTTTTTGCCTAGTTTATTGATTTAATCTGGTAGTAGCTTTACATCAAACAAGTAACTAAAACCCGGCTTAGATCGTAACAAGAGCTCGTATCTTCATAGAACACCCACTTCACTTAGGTCGAGAATGACAGATAATTCAAAAACATCTGGATCTATCCTGCTCATAACAATTTTCTTTAAAAGTATTTGATAACCACAATGGCCATGATTTGTTTGATATTCTTAGATTTCATCATAATAATTTCAAAGTATACGGTTTAGTTTCGTCCGGTTGTTAAAGTTCCGATTGGATTGTTTCAATCGCGACGGACCCAATGCCAATGTCTTCGGGATCTGGAAACAAGGTTCTCGAATGAGGGGACATGTCATTGTCCGCGTTGAGCCAGCTCACCTGGGCGTCCCGGAACATGAAGTCATACCTGGGTGAGTACCCGTCAAAAAGCTCGGCCCCTGCGCGTTTCAAAGGCCGCGTAGTTTCTGGGATGGCTATCGGCACCAGTTTGTATTTGTCTGTAGCCGACTCGGCAGGTAGAGTAGGCTCTTCAAAAGGTAAAGCACGTTGCATCGTGGTAGTTGCACTGGCTTCAGGTAGGGAAGCAATCTTCAATGGACAAGCAGGTTGTCTAGTGCCATCATCCTCTAGGTGTGCTTCAGATAGGCCACTAGCCAAATCTTCATGGAGATCGTATATGATGTCTGGCTTGTCAAAAAAATGCCACGTCATCTGAGCCAAATTTAGAATCATGCCCGAGTCCAGTATGAACCGTACTCCAAGAAGTGTCTTATTGTCACGTGATTGCGGCAAAATAACGAAGGTCGTAGGGATCGTTCGTCCACACAACTCTACCGTTACTCTCACCTTCAGTATAGTTTGTAGTCTTGGAAACCCATCAGCGTGGGTCACTTCTGCTCTTTCCGTGTAGAACTGGTATCCCTGAGCTTTCAGACACTGGTACAGCTGGTATGATGCTACGCTGGTTTTGGCGCAGGTGTCCACAAATGCTGTTCCTGCAATTCGGCCTATTCCAATACCAATAAAGGGTCTTGGCTGCGCATCTGTATCGGGTACAGGTACGGTGTTGACGGGACAGAAAGCCACGTCGGTCGCTT
Organism: Epinotia demarniana; assembly: GCA_945867215.1. Taxonomy (NCBI): domain Eukaryota; kingdom Metazoa; phylum Arthropoda; class Insecta; order Lepidoptera; family Tortricidae; genus Epinotia; species Epinotia demarniana. The sequence continues at coordinate 30,757,254 of OX244259.1, read as the reverse complement.
CAACTTTAGGAACTTTGCATGTTGGGCAGCGACTCCGGATGACGCCAGGGGTTCCGCATCCATAGCACGATACAACAGGATGCGATGGAGATGGTGCCTGTGTAGAAATCTCCATGCAGTTAGATGTCCGCTGAACAGTGTGAGGTTGTGGAGCGGTGCGACCTTGAAGCACCTTCTCTCTTTTTCGACAGACATCGACTGTATGACCGTAGTTGCGGCAGTGCAGACATCGCACCTTCTCCCTCCGTTCACTTTTCCCCGTTGTTAGCTCGCGATATCGCTCAGCAGCAGTTGGTCCCAACTCCTGGTATAGGCGCTCAGCGCTCAAAGCGGCTCGCAGTAAGTCATCAAACGTTGCCACCGACTCCCGAGGTACTTTATCTTTTATTCGCTCGTGTAACGCAGTATAAACCATATTGATTTGGTGCGTCTCTGCAATGGCTGGTGGAGGTGATTGAGCAAACAGAGCGCGTTTTTGAGCAATAAACGACTCTGTTAGCATGTCAACGGGCTGTTTCACGGTGACTATATCGTATATCACCAAGTGGGCGGGTCGTTGAGGAGCAAACGCACGGCGCAGTCGGGCCTCGAAATCGTCCCACTTCTTAACGGTGTCCTTGATTCCGTTTCACCATGTCGCTGCGTCATCCCTTAAAATCAACGGGACGCTAAGCAGGGCGTCTTCATTTTGAAAAGAGCTAAAGTGATTGTAATACATAAAAAATTTTGATGGTCCGAATCATGTTCACACAGAAAATATGAGTTTTTTTTTGTCTGCCTGATATTTTATTTCAACACAACACATATTATGTATTTATATGAATATAAATATTAAGTAACGAAAAACTCAGATAAAACGGTTCAGCATATTTCAGTGAAGCGTGAGGTTTAGAATTTATGGGGCTCACATTACTTAACAATAGGTCGATATAAGGTCTATTGTGTATTAGTCTCGTAAATACATTGCCTGAAAGATTTTTTATATTGAAATTAGAAAAAACACACTCGATTAAACTAATAAGATTTTAGAAAACGTAACTTATTCTTTAATTTATATACATTAATGTCAAAAGTAAAAGCAAAGTAGTAGCAAAGTATTTTATACTGTATCGCAGACAGCTTTCAGAATGAAAAAGAATTTGGTTCTTCCGAATTGGATCACTTATTGCAAAGAGCACCAAGATGTATTAATTGTAAGAAGTTTCTCGATGGCATCATCATCATCATCATTTATTTAAGAGCTTGGCTCTTGTCGGTGGAGTAATCCATGACTCCTTTTTTGAGGAAGCATAGTGTGGTGGTTTCCCCCTTGCCTTCCACACCGCAGTACATGAAAACGAGGTTCACCCGCTCCGTGATGTCCAAACAAGAGCCCTTCCAGATTCCTATCTTCGTTCTCCAGTCGGTACTAATGCTACTGCTGCCTGACACTAGAGGATTGCTTATTTAATGGCGGCAACTACTCGCCGAATCGTCGTCGGATATTGTAGCTTTTTATAGAGTAGCCCCTCCTACAAGCCTACCCACTACATCCTGATAACCCCGCCGCTGTGTGGTCGGGGACTGCTTATTCAGTATATTCGCAGCTAACCATCATATCTGATGGCCATTCCACTATCCGCCGCCTGTGGACTCCGGTAGTAGCCTACAGCTCAGCCCTACCGATGCTGCCCGCTCGATGGCATCTAGTCTAAATTAGTAAAGCTCGTGTTAATATGTCTATAATAAATTCTGAATTCAAAATGGAATTCGACAGGCGTGCCATTTGCATTTACTCATGTAGATTTATGTGGAAGCATTGCCAGAGGCAAACGATTTTCTGTCTTTAAAGAATTCATTGATTTTATTTGTGCCGGAAAACGAATACAGACAGTATATTGTTGAATGAACAAGTATGAGTAGTACCTAAATAAAATGCGAATAACGAAATATTATTCAGCAAAATTCGATGAGAAATTTGTTCTATAAAGATCCCGGCTAATCAGCCTTATTATACATGTACAACATAGTCCTCTCTGACTGTAGAATTCGTTTGTCTTTATCTGTAACCTTTTCAACTTTAACTATACATAAAGGTACAAGCAAAACGGTCTAATAGCTCAAAACAACGTTAAAACCATTACGTAAATGTGAGAGTGTCATTGTGTACGACCTTCTTATTCAAATAGTGAACCGGAGTGCACCATATCCTAGTTGAGCCCGATAAATCTTTGGCGCTCTAAACTCGGCCACACTCGGCTTACGCAGGCGAAAATCCTAAACTCTTAAAAGTGCGGTCGCAAAAATAACACTTAAGCTGATCCCAGGCGTCTGCAGAAACTATTTACGTTGTCCAGGAAAAACTTTTCCAACTTCTCATGAGTTTTGCCTTTCTGCGGGATGTTAAGGTTACGGAGATCAAATTTAAGAATCTCATTTGGGATTCTGCCGATCTAACTGTGGGAAAAGATAATGTTGCTCTTAATATTTTTATTCTATGAAAGCGTCATTAGATGCCTGTTTATGAACAGAACTACTAACTGTAATTATATTAACACTAGCTTCTACCCGCGACTCCGTCCGCGTGGAACTCGTTTATATATCGCAGCTCCACACAAACATTTACCTCCCCATTTCACCCCCTTAGGGGATGATTTCGGCGATAAAAACTATCCTATGTCACTCTCCAATGCTTCAACTATCTCCACTTAAAAAATCACGTCAATTCGTCGCTCCGTTTTGCCGTGAAAGACGGACACACAAACAAAGAAATAAACACACACATACACTTTCGCGTTTATAATATTAGTATGGATTAATAATCTCAGCTAATGTAGGTACGGAGCAATCCATTTCAACTAATATATGTGTAAAGGTAAATAAGTATATAGATAGTCACTAATTAATATCAATAGGCAACAGGCTAGCGCTTTGAAAATTTTCGAAAGAAAAATCTTTAATTAAATTAGTAATGCCTTAATGGGCATTACTAATGGACTAAATTAATTGTGTATTAAGCAGTAACAAAAAAAAATATGAATCAGGCTCGGAGCATTAAATTTTTCAATGTTTCCTTTAATTTAAATGTATAATATACTAAATACTTTTCACACGCTAAATAAGGTATATTATTGTTCGTGATTGGATAAGTCGCGAAAAGAAGGAGAAGAAAAGAAGAATTAAAAAAATGGATTTAATCTGCGGACTATTTATTTTGTCAACTTTGTGCAGACCTGTCTTAGAAAACTCCGATTTTATTACGCCTTGGCCACGAGTTTGGTCTTAAGCGACCTGCGGCAGCGTTTTATCTGTTCATTGCGCGGTCGAGACACGCAACGCACTGTGGTTAGTTGGGATCACGCGCAATGAATTAGAAAAACCGCTGCCGCAGGTCGCTTAAGACCGAAGTCGTGGCCAAGGCCAGCCCAGTTAGCCGCGTGGACTTGTCAACTTAAGTACTAGATTTACCGTGACTGCAAATAGGTACATTTACAGCTTACTTACCTTCCGTTCGTACTTTCAATGGCAATCTGATAAATGGGGCCCTTTGAGCTAGCATGAAGCTGTAATTTCGTACGATTACCGACATCTGTTATCCCTCGTTGTATTTTAATGGATAGGCATTTAAAGCTTCGTGTTCATTGTTTATATTAGCCATTCAGTAGCCAGTAGCCAAGCCTTACATTGGCGTAATGACTTTTTTTTAACTCTCTACCGAGATCGAGACCGAGACTTGTTAAAAAACCGGCCAAGTGTGTGTCGAACCACGCACTATGAAGGTTTCCGTAACAAACCGGCGTATCTTCATAAGGAACTCGTACGTAGCCTTTACGTCCTAGCCTTTGTTTAAGGGCGCAGAAAAATATGCGTAATGTTAATGCTACGTACGTATCTAATGAACGTACCTATAATATAATGTCAATAAAAATAGAAGCATACTTATAATTAGCTATAGAGTGAACACAGCGGCAGTTAAACCTTTATGGCTTTGTCCGCTGTACTATTTTTTCTTTTGTATTGTTCTTTTGGTAAATAAATAAATAAATGCACTATTTTGAGTAAAGTCCCTGATATTAATTACGTAACATCTCTTGGTCTCTTCCTAGCTATGTATGTCGTTGGTATCTCAAGTCAAAACAAAAAATATGAGACTTAACTTTGTTAAGTTGAGATTAAGTACGAAAAGAAATCAAAAAGTTATTATTAGAAGCACAGTTAGAGAAGAATTCCTCTGATGATGCGATTCCTAGTTTCCCTCACGCAGGCATTGTAGGGGACAGGCCAGCATTGTTTCAAAATATCATTTAAACGAATATGCACATAGGTACGTATTGTAAACAACCATAGTTGACATTGAGTACCTTTTTGCCAAATATTAATAAGATTTCTCACTGGCCATGTCCAAGGAAGCCCTGTACAACTTCATCAATAAGTGTCCCGCTGGCAGATCTCTTATTAAAAACCTTATGTCTAATTCGTTAAGACTTTCGGCGTGTTTTGGCCGAGACCGAGACCGAGATCGCGGTTGGAACTTATTTTTTGCGTTTTTTGCCTAGTTTATTGATTTAATCTGGTAGTAGCTTTACATCAAACAAGTAACTAAAACCCGGCTTAGATCGTAACAAGAGCTCGTATCTTCATAGAACACCCACTTCACTTAGGTCGAGAATGACAGATAATTCAAAAACATCTGGATCTATCCTGCTCATAACAATTTTCTTTAAAAGTATTTGATAACCACAATGGCCATGATTTGTTTGATATTCTTAGATTTCATCATAATAATTTCAAAGTATACGGTTTAGTTTCGTCCGGTTGTTAAAGTTCCGATTGGATTGTTTCAATCGCGACGGACCCAATGCCAATGTCTTCGGGATCTGGAAACAAGGTTCTCGAATGAGGGGACATGTCATTGTCCGCGTTGAGCCAGCTCACCTGGGCGTCTCGGAACATGAAGTCATACCTGGGTGAGTACCCGTCAAAAAGCTCGGCCCCTGCGCGTTTCAAAGGCCGCGTAGTTTCTGGGATGGCTATCGGCACCAGTTTGTATTTGTCTGTAGCCGACTCGGCAGGTAGAGTAGGCTCTTCAAAAGGTAAAGCACGTTGCATCGTGGTAGTTGCACTGGCTTCAGGTAGGGAAGCAATCTTCAATGGACAAGCAGGTTGTCTAGTGCCATCATCCTCTAGGTGTGCTTCAGATAGGCCACTAGCCAAATCTTCATGGAGATCGTATATGATGTCTGGCTTGTCAAAAAAATGCCACGTCATCTGAGCCAAATTTAGGATCATGCCCGAGTCCAGTATGAACCGTACTCCAAGAAGTGTCTTATTGTCACGTGATTGCGGCAAAATAACGAAGGTCGTAGGGATCGTTCGTCCACACAACTCTACCGTTACTCTCACCTTCAGTATAGTTTGTAGTCTTGGAAACCCATCAGCGTGGGTCACTTCTGCTCTTTCCGTGTAGAACTGGTATCCCTGAGCTTTCAGACACTGGTACAGCTGGTATGATGCTACGCTGGTTTTGGCGCAGGTGTCCACAAATGCTGTTCCTGCAATTCGGCCTATTCCAATACCAATAAAGGGTCTTGGCTGCGCATCTGTATCGGGTACAGGTACGGTGTTGACGGGACAGAAAGCCACGTCGGTCGCTTCAACTTTAGGAACTTTGCATGTTGGGCAGCGACTCCGGATGACGCCAGGGGTTCCGCATCCATAGCACGATACAACAGGATGCGATGGAGATGGTGCCTGTGTAGAAATCTCCATGCAGTTAGATGTCCGCTGAACAGTGTGAGGTTGTGGAGCGGTGCGACCTTGAAGCACCTTCTCTCTTTTTCGACAGACATCGACTGTATGACCGTAGTTGCGGCAGTGCAGACATCGCACCTTCTCCCTCCGTTCACTTTTCCCCGTTGTTAGCTCGCGATATCGCTCAGCAGCAGTTGGTCCCAACTCCTGGTATAGGCGCTCAGCGCTCAAAGCGGCTCGCAGTAAGTCATCAAACGTTGCCACCGACTCCCGAGGTACTTTATCTTTTATTCGCTCGTGTAACGCAGTATAAACCATATTGATTTGGTGCGTCTCTGCAATGGCTGGTGGAGGTGATTGAGCAAACAGAGCGCGTTTTTGAGCAATAAACGACTCTGTTAGCATGTCAACGGGCTGTTTCACGGTGACTATATCGTATATCACCAAGTGGGCGGGTCGTTGAGGAGCAAACGCACGGCGCAGTCGGGCCTCGAAATCGTCCCACTTCTTAACGGTGTCCTTGATTCCGTTTCACCATGTCGCTGCGTCATCCCTTAAAATCAACGGGACGCTAAGCAGGGCGTCTTCATTTTGAAAAGAGCTAAAGTGATTGTAATACATAAAAAAGGCAGCCGCTCTGAACTGAACAATTATAGACCTATTTCCCTTTTATCCATAATCTCAAAAATATTGGAGAAATGCCTGGCTCTTAGATTAGAAAAACACTTGCTTAAACATAACATACTAACCTCAAGTCAGTACGGTTTTAGAAAAGGCAAAAATACTTCGGGTGCTGTAATAAACTTAGTGGCCGAAGTACTGACTAACCTAACAGAGGAGACAAGTGTGGTGGAGTGTTCTGTGATCTGACAAAGGCATTTGATTGTGTCGATCACAGAGCACTCCTAAGAAAACTTGAATACTGTGGAGTTTGGGGCACGGCTCTGAACCTATTTGAGTCATACCTGAGTGATCGCACGCAATTTGTCGAAATTTCTTGTGGTGATACAGAAACCAAATTTCATTCTGAAAAAGGTATCATAAGATACGGGGTGCCACAGGGCTCAGTGCTTGGACCGCTATTGTTTTTAATATTTATTAACGATTTACCTGACCATCTCACTTACGGAACACCATATTTATATGCGGACGATACCAGCATCATTCTGAGTGCGGCTAATGCTCAAGAATTTAATTTAAGGATCAAGAAGTGCTGGGGAGAACTGGATAGTTGGTTTAAATACAACGGATTAAAAATTAACTGTGGGAAAAGCTTCTATACAATATTTCGCCGTAGCTCAAAGAGTGCGGACTTTCTTTGCAATCTACCAATAGAAAAATCAGCTTGCGTTAAATTCTTAGGCGTGGAACTGGACCCTTACTTGAGGTGGCACAATCAGATAGATACGGTCTGCAAAAGACTGGCAAGTGCATGTTACTCTTTAAAAAGTCTTTCGAAAATAGCAGACGTAGACGTTTTGAAAACCGTGTATTTTTCTTACTTTGAAAGTATCATAAGATACTGTATCGAAGTATGGGGCAATGGTTCGAATATAAACTCGGTACTACTTTTACAAAAAAAGGCTTTAAGACTCATCACCGGATCTAAATGCATACCAGTGACCCATCGAAATATGTTTGTAGATCTCAAAATTCTTACTATTACCTCCTTGTATCTGTATCGAGTCTGTCTCCATGTTTATATAAATAAGAGTAACTATAAGACAGCTAAAGAAACTCATAGTTTCAATCTCCGAAATATAAATAAACTCGTACAAAGTAAATCCACTTATGTTCACTTTAATAATAGCTACAACAGTATTGCAATTAAAATTTTAAAAAAATTAAGTGACGAAATAAAGCAATGTAATGACATAAGAATTTTTGACAAGAAATTAAAGAAATACTTTATAAATAGACCCTATTATACAATCAATGAATTTTTTGCAAATTCACTTGACTGATTTAATTGTGATGACTATTGAGGTACTCTTTAACTATTTGACATTTATGAATTGTGATGACTATATACTTTGTAACTAATTGACATGTATGAATAATCTGGTTAATTATATTTTCTTTATTTTTAATGTTTCACTTATAATGTACTTATTTCACTTTGCAATTTATATTGATATTTGTGAATAATTTAACGGATTTTATTATTATTAAGCTTACCACTGTAACTTGTAACTGTGTTAGTTCTATATTCTTGTATTCCTGTATTTGCATGTACTTGTACGCTAAGCAAATAAACATCTGAATCTGAATCTGAATTCATCCTTAATCTTCTCCACCATCTTGAAGACTGAAGCGGCTGTCAAGAATGCCTCCACTCGGGCCGGATCGCGTGCTCCATCAAAGACAAAGTTGGCTGCAGCGAAGGATGATCGGCGCTCCTTAATCGATGCAGCTGGAGTGGCAAGCTCTTGCCGAATAATCGTCGCCAAGAGCTGCTATAACTGGTCATCTGTCATGTTTACAGTCATCTTGCTGTCCTCTTCCTTCTTCACCACCGCAGCTCTCGATCTGGTGAGTATTGGCACCCTTCCTTCTTTTCTAGCCCCACGTTGGGCGCCAGTTTGTAGTGGGGTTCGGTGCTAGGAAGGTCGGTGAGCCAATAAAACACGATGAGTTGCACAGGAGACTTGTGTATTCGGTTTTGGTACCGCGAATTATGACAGATTTAACCTATTCTACTTACAATGTCGATAGAGGCTGCTTAATTACATGCCGCAGGACCGAGGCCAGTGCCTTGCGGGAATATTATCCAGGGTAAGCAATTAATTCCTATACTAAACAGACGGGTCCGAGCTTGATCAGAGCAAGTCGATGCAAGTCGTGCGCGTAACTGTTCACCTAGCTACTACACACAACAGTTGGTTGCCGTTAAGAAGCCTAAGTCTTCTGGTAGATGTCGCTACACGCCTCCCTAAGGCGTTGTATGAAGGAACTGATTGAAGGATTTGGTGCCCGAACCAGATTGTTCCGATAGCTCAGTTGGGAGTAGCGACGGGCCATGAATGCCTGTGGTCGCCGGTTCGAATCCGGCTCGGAGCATTAAAATTTTCAATTTTTCCTTTCATTTAAAATTTATAATTTTCGTTAGCAGCGTTACTGCTTAAAAACCAAAAATTAATAATTTAGTATGGGGTAGCGCGTCGTTACTGACGATTTCTCAATATAATTTGAGACGTTGGTGCCGTTAAGAAGCCTAAGTCTTCTGGTAGATGTCGCTACACGCCTCCCTAAGGCGTTGTATGAAGGAACTGATTGAAGGATTTGGTGCCCGAACCAGATTGTTCCGATAGCTCAGTTGGGAGTAGCGACGGGCCAGGAATGCCTGTGGTCGCCGGTTCGAATCCGGCTCGGAGCATTAAATTTTTCAATTTTTCCTTTTATTTAAAATTCATCGTATTTAAGTTAAAACATCCTTCCTTTAAAACGGATTATTATTTATTTTTAACCATCAGGTTTTAATATAATTAAAAGTAATACAAATCGAAAAATAATCAGTTTTAATTTTTAAGTCAGGTGAAACTTTAAACATGATCCTTTATAACCGACGCGTGAGTGACAGATGCTGTTTAAGAAAAAAACATTACACCCCCGTGAGCGTAATTTATTAGGCTATTGTAGCTCTGCACGAGTATGCCTGCGCATTAAGAAGCGCTTTACGAGCAAGTGTGACGAAAAGGATATAATACCAGCAATGGTGCGCGACAAAGTCAAAACAAGCAGGTCGGTAATAATCACTTCGTTCTGATTCCGCGGGATGGTAATGAGCATTCCATTGTTTAAATTACAGTTTCTGTGCTCCAATTCCGTCGAGTAGTTCCAACGCTGGCTAGCCTTAGTGAGGACTGACCGCGCAATGACTAATTTTCAGTTCAGTACTTAAACTTTTGCGGAAGCCACGTGTCAACGACAGACTCACCGGCTCATCAACCATAGCAAATTTTTAGTATATACGCACCTAGATTATGTAAGAAAATAAAGAATCCCGTCCCAAGTAGCAATCGCGAATAAGGCTAAATCTAAAAGTTCTGTAATCCGCCTTTACTTAGTTTTGACTAGGACAGAAAAGATTTTTTTAAGCCTACTTTTACTTTTAGTCTAATTGGTATCATAATAATTCTACTTTAGACAAGTATGCGTTTCTAAAACCGAGTTAAGAAATTCCAAATCAAATTTGAGTAAAGTATGACTTAAACAAACGCCTATAAAGTCTGATTTTACTATACTTAGTTTATTTGAAGTGTAGATGAGAACTTATTTGAATTAAGAAGAGGGATTTTAGATTGACTTAGGAAAAAATAATTTGTCTCTTATCGAAAACAGAGTTAGGAAATGCCAAATAAACATTGACTAAAGTATTTCTTCAACAAGTGGCTACAAATTCTTATGTTACTATACTCAGTTTACGTTAAGTGTCAGTAAGAACTTATTTGAATTAAGAAGCGAGATTTCAGATTGACTTAAGAGACTAAAAAAAACATATCTTATCGACAACCGAGTTAAGAAGTACCAAATCAATTTTGACTGAAGAATGTCTTCAAGAGAGAATTCACAGGTATGGAATTCTGATTTAACTATACTAAGTTTACGTGAAGTGTCAGTAAGAACTAATTTGAATTAATAAGAGAGACTTCAGATTGACTAAGGAAAAAGAAATCTCTCTTATCGAAAACCGAGTTAGGAAATGCCAAATAAATTTTGACTAAAGTATTTCTTCAACAAATGCCTAGAAATTCTTAAGAGTTAGGAAATCCCAAATTAATCTTGTCTGAAGTATGTCTTCAAGGCATGCCTTGGAATTCTTATATTACTATACTCAGTATACGTGAAGTGTCAGTAAGGACTTGTTTGAATTAAGAAGGGAGGGTTTAGATCGAATTAAAAGAAAAAGCATTAAAAAGCAAACTTCAATCAAGTTGTAGACATATTTGCCTTAAGTTCATCTGTGTCCAGTTAGTTAAAATATCATTATTACTCCGATAAGTGTGTGTTAAGTGGAATTCGTTTTAAAGGGACGAGTTTAGCCGAATAAAACCAAAAACAGTTGAATAAAAAATGTTAAATGGTCTGGTACCTTTCGTAGACGAATAGAATAGAACAATATAAAATCGCTGTGAGTTACCGAATGTCTGGTACTAGGTACCGCCTCGCATTAAAGGGCAGTTGAGCAGCACGGCTGTCAGAAGACGGCGCGCGAGCTCTCTCGATTTTTCTCGCACTATCCGTCTCCTCCTTATTAGAAAACTTAGAAAGAGAGGTATAGTGCGAGAAAAAATCGAGAGAGCTCGCGCGCCGTCTTGTGATAGCCGTGCCGTTCGTATACCCTAGAAACATTATGACACACTCCATATATACATAGTAAAAGATTGATAACATAAGAGGAAAATTCGAAGTTTGACTTCAATGACGAGCTGATAATTAATTATGTATAGGTATGTAGTTAGTCACCATTTAATATACCTATACGCACTCGGTGACAAAATATGCTGAAATAAAATAAATAAATAAATATTTTGGGACCATCTTACACAAATCGATCTAGCCCAAACTAAACAAAGTTTGTACTATGGGTACTAGACGACGATATACATACTTAAATCGATAAATAAATACTGAAATACAAAGAAAACATCCATGATTCAGCAACAAATATTAATGATCATCACACAAATAGATGCCCTTACCGGGATTCGAACCCGGGACCTCCGGCTTCGTAAGCAGGGTCACTACCAACTAGGCTACATGACTTTTATGACAAGCGCGTACAGATATTTTTGTCACTTTAAAACGTATACAGGTCGTCCCAAGACTATGCGAAATGGAGAGAAAGTACCTTAAATATCGTATATAGGATATTATGCTGAAATAAGAATTTATGTTAAAAAAAAATCTAATACTGCATTCAAATATTTTCTAATAAAAAGCATCTTGCTTAAAAAAATTAAACCTGTTTTTTTATGCCAATCGAAATAATGGAAAAAAAGATTATTCTTCTTTCGTAACATAGTATCTTAAAAGAAAAGAATAACGTAAAATTAATCATTTGTACTAATCCGAGTAGGAAATTCATTCAGAAACTCTGCTTCTCTCTCTATTATGTATGAGCACGAGGATATTATTGGAAAATTAAGTTTTGTTGCTCCGCCGCGGAGATACTTCTTATCTCTTGTCTTTAAAGCATATGATAGGAAAATCAACACGCAGCAAACTTGTTAAAATATTGATGGTTTGCATATGATAAGAAGGATCGCATTTTAGTATTTAATTAAAAGTATTTAATTAATTAAAAATAAAATATAATTTACAAAAAATACTCAATTGACTTCGACAGTGTCAAGTATTTTATTTATCTGATTAAAATGATACATTTTTCGTTATTCCTACATTTTAAGGTAGTATGTTACTTAAGAAGAATTATAACTTTTTCTCCATTCTTGGCATCATGCTACCATAAAAATACTGGATGATTTAGTTCACATTTAAGTCGGTTCGATTCCCAGACGAAGCAAGTAATTATTAGAAAATGTATTTAAATATATAAATGTAAATACAGAAACACAGTAGATTAAAAACAAATGAGAAACATATAGTGGTGAACATTTATTACAAGTTGGTGTGTGTTTGCAGCAAGGATGAATTTCCGGGTAGCATCTAATATTTGTCGCAAGCAGAAAAGGTTGACGACGCTGCTTCTTTGTTTACCGTATTTCTAATCCTAAAAAAACGGACGGTCTTGGGACGCATTGTATATTTATGAAGTTGACTGTACAGATTTTACTAGAATTGCACCTTCTTCTGATACTGATAATCATGTTTACTAGGCTAAAAATACATGAAAGTTACTCATCACTGCTATTAAAAAATATTGGTTTTTGATTTCACTGGCAAAAAATACAATGCTAAATTATGAAATATTTGGCTAACTCTCGCGTAAATCGTTCACCGACACGAACAAAACAAGAATAAACATAGGAAAATGTCAAGGCAATTGGGTACTTTGAAAATCAAAGTAAATACTAAGTTCAGACTAATTTGTTTTAAGTAATACTACATCAATTCAATGTTAAGTACGAGTTTAGACAAGTATGTCTTAAAGATGAACATTTTAAGGCAAACTTGAATTTACTTCTCTTAACTAATCCTTAAAAAAGTACAGATTAGCTAAAGTTGGCTTTTTTGAAGACAAACCAGATTTAACGCCATTTTGCACTTTTATAAAAATAAACAAATACATTACGCCGGTCCTCTTCTGATAATATATAGACAAAGTAAAAGATCAAAGTGTTGAAAAAGTTATGTAGTAATAACATACAAGTAAATAAAGAACTTAGCAATCAAATATTTCCGTATTCTATCTTGCGATTTTTATTTGTGAATAATTAACATCGAAATAAATACGCTTTTCGCTATATTTCACGGGGCCCATTCGTTTTATAGTGATCTAAAGATATTTCATTCGAGTGGCCGATGTGCGTTTAATATTTTAGCACTAGAGGTTATCAACAAAATCGTTGTTATAGTGTTGTGTTCAGTGTTTTTTAATCATCCATTAGAGATTTATGTTTTAAACTGGTAAGTTAACCATTTATATCTACAAAAAACTGTGTAAAGGAAATTATGGGTTATCTTTTATTTGTTTAAGTCATCTTAAGATCAAGTTAGAATGAAGACTGTCATTTATTGAAGTTTTAACTTAGTATTGTAGACATCTTAAAGATAGCCACAAATAGTATGAAGTGAACCTACAAGATATCTAGAAAGAAGTATTAAAGTACTCTTAAATGCTGTATTCTTAAGTCTGACTGAAGTTCACCTCAGAAACTAGTCTTAACTGATACTTAATCTTGAAGTAAGCGCCTGTGCCCACTTTTACTAAACATTGTCTTGAGGACTATCTTAGGGATATCTAGAGGGCCGGGGAAGTCTTGGCCAAGACAAGGCTTCAAATTCGTGATTTTGACTTCTAGATATCTACAAGACTTAGTTCAGTAAAGGCATTGCTACTTGGGGTAGTTTACCCCATCTTCGTAGTATTATAATTCGCTATTATAATTATTTATAAACTTATAACATGTAACAATCTGAAATATAACAGAAATATAATCGCATTCCAACCTCAGTGGTATTAATGAATAAGTAATAAAGGTCATAACTAGAACCCAAATAAATAAATACTTAGTTAAAAATACGTAATTATGTTTTGAACTCTTTGATTTACGAGTAAATCTAGTAGGCTTGACTATAGCGTAAGCCACTTTCAATCGAGTATAATCTCATCTCACCCACGCAACCATAACGCAAGCGGAACGGTACGAGAGGTCCGCTGCGCTGTGATTGGTCGAACAGCCAATGCCAGCCATGAAAAGCAAAAGCAATACCATAACGTAGACCACTACATTTTTTCTGATTGGCTAAAAATAATACAATAGAGAAAGTAAATTGGAATTTTATCAAGTCTTAGCTTATCATTTTACGCTAATTAAACGATTACTCTATAACCATTCATTCCACATACATAATTAACGTATCATTATGAAGCTCACAGGAAGTTATTATTATTTAAAACACATAATGTTATCGAATAACTGTATGGGATTAATACATCCATTTTAATACGATACGATACGATACGATCATTTATTGATAAAAAATATTTTACATGTCATTATGTCTTAATACCAAGTGCTTAGAATCTATTATATTATAGTTTACAATTATTTGGTTAACTAACCAGTTGCCATTTGTCATCTTAGTCTTTCTAGTCTTTCTAGTCTGGCACTCGAAAATAGTCGTCTAACGAGTAGTAGGCCTCAGCTACTAGTTTATTTTTAAGTTTACTTTTAAAAGTGTAGTAGCTTGTGGCACTTCTTATTTCATATGGCAATGCATTGTATATCTTGGGTCCCATCGTGTGTAGGAATTTTCTCGATTTGGCAAGCCGTGTTCAAGGAGGTCGCACCATATCGAGTGAAAGTACTCCATATTAATTATGCCTGTTTGTCAAGTGTAATATTTCTTATTAATTTACAGTATCAGACGCAAATGTTATACGAAAGACGTCTGTTAGAGTGCAGTAAACAAATGTAAAGTAAAGGCAAGTTTAACGAACGTAATCGGCTTAAGTTATCTCTCACTTATAATAAATCTCTCAATTAAAAAAAGAATCAGCCAGTATCAAACTAACCATTTTTGTGTCCCCCGATGATTTCAGCTTCCCATGAACGGAAAAACATGTAACTTTTTTTATAAGCACATTATTACTCTAGCTTCCGTTTAGGATAGTTTTTATCCGACTGCGACGATTAATTAATTTTCGGAAACATTTGACCTCATTAAATTATTCATTTCTTCTGCTTGAAATCGTAGCCGCCATATCTGTCAACTGTCAGTGACGTCAAAATGGCGGGCTTGCCATAACTATCCAATATTATTAATTTCGATCCGGTGTGATGATAGACCTTCACAAAACGCATATTAAATTCTAAAGCGTAAAAAAATAATCGATTCTGATATGGAAACTTATATGCGATAAATTCGTATTGAGGCGTTATTTCAATAAATGTATCAAAAAAATTCAAGAAAATAACATCAAACGTCAAAAGTCTGACTCTCTTCCTTTTTTTAATGGCATGGCAATGGCTCTGTTCTCGCGTTCAGCCATAAACTTTATTTGAGTTTCTGCAAGATTGAATCCTGAGTATTTAATTGTCACGATACTGCACGGCTATCACAAGACGGCGCGCGAGCTTTCTCGATTTTTCTCGCACTATACGTCTCTTTCTAAGTTGTCTAATAAGAGAGAGACGGATAGTTGGAGAAAAATCGAGAGAGCTCGCGCGCCGTTTTTGATAGCCGCGCTGGTTTGTCAGTATTTATATTAATAAGCAACAAACAGTATGTGTTATTAAATCAGTATAGAACGGGCCTTTTATAGACATTAATTATCAAGCGCGTCAGTATAAAGGCGGCTTCAAGTTGACATTCAGCCAATATAGAGACACAGAAATTGGCCAACATACAGGGATATACTTTTATCATAAAGCCTGCAACACACATTCATTATGTTGGCAATGGCGGGGACATACACAAGATTTGGCAGAATGTGATAGTGCAATCTGAAACATTGCAATATGAAACAAACCGGTAAAGTGCGAGTCTGACTCGCGCACCGAGGGTTCCGTACAAACTAACAATTAACTCAAGGTAAAGTAAATGTCCCAATATTTGTTAAATTACTTATTTTAACCCAACACAATAGAATTCAATTTCAAACAACGAGTAACTTTTACACCAAGACAATTGAATCGCGATCTTTTTTTGACCTGCTATTAAAAATAAATATACGCGTCCCAATCCCTACCCCATTAATTCTAGAAAAATCTTAACAGCGCGAATGTGGTCAGCGCCATTTATCGGCCCCATTTGGTACTAACGTACAAAGGCAATCGGCTTAGTATGTATGTTGGTCTTTTAGCGATTATTGTTTATAACGTGAACCGATCTCTATTATTTTTGTTTTATTTGAAAGAGAGTATTCCTATTATAGTCTTATAGGAATTTCAAAACGAAAAAATACTTATAAAGTTGATTAAATTGCAAACTTAACTAGGAAATGATTTTTGTAAATAAAACAAAAAATATGCTAGATACAGAAAAAAATATACTTTTCCAGTAATATTTATGTTTATCTTAATCACAAGTAATTATTTCAAATTTTTCGCTTTGACAACTTCGGAGATAAGGGGGGGCGGAATGGTATTTTTTTATACATTTTCCTTCATAGATCAAAATTTTACCAATGTAGAAAAAAAATAAAAACTGTTTCAAAAAGTGTAACTCAAGCCCTTTCATATAATACCCCACTTGATCTAATAATTGAGTTTTTTTGCCCCCGTTGTCGTATATTTAAATATAGCTCTCATTTACAACCATTCCAAATTTCAAATTGATAGCTTAAGTAGTTCGTGAGATATTTCACTTTGTGACAAACAGACAGACAGACGGACGGAGTCGCACCATAAGGGTTCCTTTTTTACCATTTTTTGTACGGAACCCAAACAAATAAACATCTTGCATTAACATTTTTAATAATTTCCTTTATTAGACTCGCGTTATAGTTGTAGAACTTCCTAGTGGTTAGGTATAGTTTGGAAAATATAAATTGGCCGTCTGTTGTCAAATTAAAAAGAGATTTTTTGTTCCACGTAAACACTTACCGATCAATGGGTACTCGAAAGGATTATCTATTATTAATTCCTAAACACATCTTTACCTGAGAGTCGGAGTGACTCAAGATCATTTCAGTCATCCATCACGTTATTATAACATAACACAGTGCTAAAAATATGTAGAGAATAAGATCAATAAACATTTAATGCTGCAGCCTGTTGAATCTATTGCCACAAACATCTACTAAACCCCTTTTTCACCCCCCCCTTTACTTAGCCCCTTATTCATAAAACTTAAAATACCTCTTGTAAATAACACGTGTTTTGTCCCTTCCTAATAATTTAAATATCAGAGTGACAGGTTTTAAAGTCATTTTAACTAAAATATATAGGTTTATTCAAAGTTTTACATGATAGGTTAAAATCAGAACTGCATGTGTCCTATTTCTAAGAGAAGAAATGCGTTAACTCCTACATTAACATGCAAACGAAGTCGCTGGTACAGCTAGTATGTAAATAAATCATTGTTTCGCCATAGGTAAAATGAGCGGGCCATTGGTAAAGTAAGTATTAGGTCACAGGTCATTAGTACCTAAAGGTAACAGCAAATATCGAGTGGGCTTAGAATTTACAATTCGAGCAATCGTGGGCTGCCACAGGTATGGAGTAGAATGCCAGGATTCTGTTCCGGGTCGTAATTGTGCGCAGTATTTGTAAGTGGGATGTCACACTGCGCCGCATCTCCGGACGAAGGTACGGACCAGCATACAAATTTCGCCGGTCGGAGGTGCGGTGCAGTGTGTCGTATCATACGGAATTTATATACAAACTAAGGTACTTGCATACAACGAGCTCTGCACCTCCGTCCGGAGATGCCGCCATAGGTGACTGTAGGGTGGCATACGCAGCTGCTCTGAGCGTATCGCAATACACCCAGTCGGCGCAAAACCGTTCTAGCGTAGTTCAATGCTGCACGTCGAGCAACGTCAGCAGCGTGCAGGCGCTCCGCGCCGTAAGAACGGTGTCTTGCTCACCACGGTAATTAGTTCTCATCACCCTTGCTCGGATAGGGCTTCATAAAGCGCAGACATACAGACGTACAATACCCTATATTGCGCCCACTGGCGTTTATGGCGTTTTTCATAATTTGTATCTGCCACTCATGCATTAGTTATAAAGGAAGGATCCCTTAACTTAAATACGTTGGTCTAAAACCCATTTATAAATAAATGAAAACGTAAAACACTAATAAGACGTGTTTAACTGAGTAATGCTTTAAAATTAATGTAGTTTGTATATATTTTAGAAGATCAAACGAGCTTCGCAAGCGAAGTTCGATCGATATTATATGAGTAAGCTTCATTCGAAGATATAACACACATGTAGTCCTTTAATCTACCAGGCAACATTTCGCAAGTTTAAAGTACGCAGTAAAAACCATAGCTCAAACAGTTTTATCCCCACCTTTACCCCTACCCTACTTAGGGACCTCGGCTTGCCACCATTTCTCATTCTTTTTAGAGACAAAACTTTCCTAGGGGTATAGGGGCGGGCGGGAAGTTATATCTTCGAATGAAGCTTACTCATATAATATCGATCGAACTTCGCTTGCGAAGCTCGTTTGATCTTCTATTATATTTCGAAGCTTCATTCTTCAGATATAACACACATGTAGATGTTTAGAGTTGAAAGTTTTGCTGCCCTTTGTAATTGTAAAACATCATAATCATGAAATGCAATAATTATGTTTTGACAACAATCTTAGATACTCCCAATTATTAATCAAAGAGTACAATTGTAACTTCACATAATTCTACCTATACAAAAGGCAGATTGATCTGGCACAATGACCTTCGTCGATTAATTGACGATGGTAGAAACGAGCCAAAGTTTTCGATGTTCTCGACCAGCCTGCTGCCTTCCGGATAGCATCTAAAGAAATGCCTGAACGGTGTGCAGCTGACGTGGCGGCGTGGCGTGGCTTTACCGCTTTCGCCAAGCACTCGCGTAATGCACCCCGGCTAATGGATTGAGCAGATGCATTTTTATGGGGACTTTTGAAAGTCAACAAAATATGTTGTGAGCTTTTTCAGTCCTAAAACATCATTATAACAGTCACCGGGCAAATATTTCTATTAGGTATCTTCAAAATATGGAAGGCACAAAATCGGTTGTAGACGACCTACACCTGAAGTCTTAACTATATCATCAAAAATTACTTTAATACAATTTGGGCATGAATTAATATTATTCCACTTAATAAGTGACAGTGTTTGTACCCTGTGGGCAGGACATATTGCTAACAAAATCGCCAGATTCTTTGTTAGTTTTTCCAATGAAATTTCTCTATTACGGTACCATGTTGTTATATGATTTAATACCACTTGAGGATCCCAGGTATGGCTATATTTAGGAGTTACGGGCTTTAATTTGTAAACACCTTTCGGTAATCCTTTACTTTGGTCATCTGAGCTGATACTACTCCCCCGTAGGAGCGAGGGTGCTGACCTATGATTATTTAATGAGCCATACGACGATCCTTTATTAAATTCGTGCGTTAGAAATAAAATAACAGCAGAAATGAAGCCCTTATAGAAATTGAATATCTATATTATCTATGCTAAATTTCCAGCACAACTTGTATTTAACACACGTTGTACTGTTGTAAAGTGTTGTTTGAAATTGACGCTAACATGAGATTAGATACTTTTACTAATCTCAACAAAAGCGGAAACCACGGTTGGGATGGCCACTAGGGAAATACTACTATTCCTGTGGCGTTGTCATTTATAATCTTATGTAAACACTTTAGTACGAGTGCGAGTGGTGGAAACGCTTAAAAATATTTATTATAAATACCAGCTAATAGTGAATGCGACGACGGTAAGAGCGTCCGAGTCTGGCTTCCACGAAATATATATTTCACATTTGGCAGAGGTACGAGAAGCAAAGAGGTCAATTTCGGGCACACCAAAGTGTTTACTTACTCTTTCAAAGGCTGCAATACTTAAATTTCATTAAATATCAGGATTTAGCCTTCTGGATTCTCTGTCTGCTTCTACATTATTCTTAGTGTTAATGTACGAATCGAATAACCATATGTCTCGTTCTTCACACCACTGCCAAATAGATCTAGGTAAGCTATTTAAGTGGGGAAACTGGATGTCTCCCATTCGATTAATATAGCTTATCGCGGTAGTGTTGTCGATGCGGAACAACAGAGCACAGTTTGATTTATTTCGCGCAAAACATTTTAATCCTAAGAGCGAGCAAGCTCTAAGTAATTAATATGGAATGCTAATTCTTGCTCTTCCCATGCTCCGTTTGCACACACTCCGTCACAAACTGTACCTCATCCTGATCGGGACGGATCTATAGATATTTCTGCATCGAATTTCGTGATTCCAAAATGACAAGACGTTATAAATAATATTATTAGTCCACCAAAATAAGTCAGGTAAAATTTCGCGAGGAAGTTTTACTTTTGATCATAGACATCGTATTCCTGAATAGCTCGGAATTTATATCTTTCTAACAACTTCGTGTACAACCAGCTGTATCTAGCTGTCGGGCATGCAGTGGTAAGAACTCTTAAAAAGTGCGCATACCCTGCATAAGAAGGGATATAGACATGATAATTGAATTGTAAACAAAACCTAAGAATTTACAGCATTGTTGGTAATTTTGGGATTGTATCGAGCTTTTGGTATAGTTTACCACAAATCGTAGGCACTCGAGAAACCGGAGAGTCTCCCTCCCATTATGTTTACATTCGTTAAGGTCCCTTCCAATACACAAAATGCCACCCCGGTATATAATAGAAGTTAGGCCTTGTTTTTAGGTAAGTTACGACTTCTTTCATAATTTTGGTGAAGGTTCTAGGCGCCACGGAAAGTCCATAGACTAATCGGGAACAAAACTCGTAAGTAACGTTGTTATGCTCGAATCTTGTCAATGGTAGCCATAAACCCGTTTTTAGGGATTAATTTAGAAGCAGTTCTAGTCTTCCATTTTAAAGTGGGACTTAGTTACAAATTTATTGAGCCCTTTCAGATTCAGTATGAATCTATAGCCACCATTCGATTTAGGAGTCAGAAAATCTTTGATAGAAACTGATCATTAGTCTGTTGGCATCCAGTGATGCTTTCACTGAATGCCTAGGTTAATTAAGTTCTGTACAGCTAAGCTCGTTTCATCATGCTCTTGGCATGTGAAAGTATTTACAGGTTTGACAGATTGCGTAACATGTCCTAAAAAGGAATTGGAAAGCCATTCTGTATACAGTCTAATAAATAAAGTACGATTATTCGTTACATTAAGCCAACACTTATAAAAAGCTTTAAGGCGACCGGCATGTACCTGCGTTACTGCCGCGGCGTCGCAAGTGGCTTGTTGTAGGCTGCTCGCGGCTGTATGATGGTCGACGCTGTCGGCCTACTTTTCAGTAGATTTGGAAGCTTTAATTTTCTCTGAGAGTTTGCTTCCAAAGAGAGTATCATCTCTCTCAACGTATTGTATGACTTAAGGAATACTTCGTCTAGTCCAGGAATGACTAGTTTTATCTAAAATCCGACTTCAATTAGATAGGATTTTTATCGTTAGTACCTATACCGACTCCCAATTGCTGTTGAGATGATTCGATTTTCTTGTCACGGCCTCTTTGGATGTCTGTAACTGCCGCCGAAATTACGGCGTTTAAGGACGGCGCCCATAATAATTTGCAATTTACAGGTACTCTTATAAGAGTTTATCTTTACTCTTTTTATCAATACCTTTGTGTAATATAGGTAGCCACCTTTGCGCTAAATTGGGATGAATTTTCTCCCCATATTTTGGGACATCATCAGTGGCGTCCCCTAGAGCGGTTAGTAACTCGGCATCTATTACCGGGGTCGTTTTGTCATCACAGGCCTCCACGGGAGGTGCATTTTCTTCATTTGAACGTGGGAGTGAAGTTTCCACTGCCTCATACACTTGTTCGTGGTTTATAAATTAAAATATAATATTTTGATTTTTCTAATTGAGGGTAGATATGAAATGCATTGTAAAACCACTCGTCAGGAATTTTAATGCATATATGTATCTAGTGCCCCGCATCGCGAACACGGGATATACTAATCTCGATTAATGGTTGTAGAAATTGCTATCGTGTTGACTCACGGTCAACCGCCAAGCACGAGATACCTTCGTGACGACTCTCGGTCGCCTCCCAGGTTTAGTTACAAGACGTGGGCTCACGGCCCGCGCGGTATTAAATGCATTTGTTAGCGATTAATATTGTTAGAAATTGCTATCGTGTTGACTCACGGTCAACCTTCAAGCATGAGATACTTTCGTCACGACTCTCGGTCGCCCCCCAGGTTTAGTTACAAGGCATGGGCTTGCGATTAATATTGTTAGAAATTGCTATCGTGTTGACTCACGGTCAACCCCCAAGCATGAGATACCTTCGTGACGACTCTCGGTCGCCCCCCAGGTTTAGAATTACCAGGCGTGGGCTCACGGCCCGCGCGGTATGAAATGCATTTCTTAGCGATTAATATTGTTAGAAATTGCTATCGTGTTGACTCACGGACAACCCCCAAGCATGAGATACCTTCGTGACGACTCTCGGTCGCCCCCCAGGTTTAGAATTACCAGGCGTGGGCTCACGGCCCGCGCGGTATGAAATGCATTTCTTAGCGATTAATATTGTTAGAAATTGCTATCGTGTTGACTCACGGACAACCCCCAAGCATGAGATACCTTCGTGACGACTCTCGGTCGCCCCCCAGGTTTAGAATTACAAGGCGTGGGCTCACGGCCCGTGCGGTATTAAATGCATTTATTAGAGGCACCACAATGTAGAACTATTTATTGAAACTAATTGCACTTACCTGATTTATCTTCGGAACCTGATGAATCAGATAGCACCGCACTGTCATAACTCGTTTATAGTTCTTTGTTGCAATTTCCGTATATTAGCAGAATAATACTCTATTTTTTCCTGTGCACTGCGTTTAGGCATGATTAAATAATTTGAATTATTTTTTAATAGAATTAGTTCGTGCGTTCGTTGCCTCGCAAGAATAAAGAATGAGAAATGGTGGCAAGCCGAGGTCCCCAAGTAGGGTAGGGGTAAAGGTGGGGATAAAACTGTTTGAGCTATGGTTTTTACTGCGTACTTTAAACTTGCGAAATGTTGCCTGGTAGATTAAAGGACTACATGTGTGTTATATCTGAAGAATGAAGCTTCGAAATATAATAAAACATTATTAACTGATTTTATATCGTGGCACTGTGCCTCACGCTCGCGTAAAATTTTACAAAATGGACGATAGCTAATTTGTTGATTTTATTGCGATTATTATTAATTTCGTGTAAAATGTCATATTTGTTTACTTACAAAATTGATGAAAAACATAACATTATGATACACTTTACCGTATGAATTTTACAAACTCCTTCCTTACTTAGTGGCCACAGAGATTGATATTCAATGTTATAACGCATATTCTCAACGAAGGTAAACACGGAATTTTTCGACAACAACCTCCTTAACATCTTTAGACGCAGCTCCAGATATGCGAATTTCTGGACACTTCTTTGGCCAAACCACGCAAATTATCAGAACACTAAAAGAAAAATGAATAGTCAGGTAAGCTGTCAAAACACTGATATTACGCAAATTGCCAGAAGTGGAAAACACAAATTATCAGAAATAGGTAACTTGCAAGAATACTAATACGCAAATTACTTAGACCAGACATTGTCCTGTTACCAGGGTGTTATCGGTGTTTTTCAACCTTTTTCATGGCGTGTTTAGATGTTTGGGTGTCCTCCTCCGACATTTAGAATATACTAAAATAGTTACTTCTAAATGTCTGAAGAGGAACTGGCTTTTAGAATAAGTGTAAAAAAATCAAATAAAGAAAAAAATATTCACTTAATTATTAGGGTTCCGTACCCAAAGGGTATAAACGGGAACCTATTACTAAGACTTCGCTGTCTGTCCGTCCGTCCGTCTGTCTGTCACCAGACTGTATCTCAAAAACCGCGATAGCTAGACATTTGAAATTTTCACAGATGATGTATTTCTGTTGCCGCTATAGCAACAAATACTAGAAACACAATAAAATAAATATTTAAGGGGGGTCCGATACAACAAAATGTGTTATTTTTTGCTGTTTTTATAGATAATGGTACGGAACCCTCCGTGCGCGAGTCCGACTCGCACTCGGCCGGTTTTTATTTTTTTACACTAAACTATTAGTAAATTAATTAGTAGATATGTATTACAAGTGAGATTAATACGATATTAAAAACTATTCATGAATTTTAAAACCAAACCACATCAAAGCTTGTAAAGGCTTCGCTCGGCTTAGTAGGTCAAGCGTAGGTTTTAATATTATATTTCACAAAAGAAAATTTCTGTACCTTTTTTATTTTATTAGTGCTGCTACTCTCTACATTAAAAAAAAATGTTTTGATATCATTGTCCTTTGATGTTGTTGGAGATACTTACCTTAACTTGTGTAAGTTTAACATGTTTGATCATCATCAACATCATATCAGCCGAAAGATGTCCACTGCTGGACATAGGATCCCCCAAAGAGTGCCACATTTAACATGTTTACTTATACCTATATATCTTCATGGAAAAACCTCTGCTGGCTAACTCCTACCACGTTTAACTCGTTCTCGGTACGTACATTCACATACAATAAATCGGGCAAGTGCGGGTCGACTGCACCGTAAACCGTATACGATTGATTTGCAGCTAATTAAACTTTATTTTGCAACGAGAGCTCGTCCGCTCCCGTCACGAAGTTGGTGTCTCATTACGCTGTTAAAGGGGGTGCATTGGAAATTATCGCCTGCTGGGAATCGCCGTTCTGACTAGGGGTCGTTCATAAATTACGTCATCGTTTTTTGACCCCCCCCTATCATCATCCTGTTATTCCTTAAAATGGCATAATAAAATTACTATCGTCATCCAATGGCCAGACCACCCCCTATTTTGAAATGACGTAATTTATGAATGGCCCCTAGATTAAGAAACATTAACGTCTGATTTTCAGATAAGTACATGATTGTTTATCTGATTTAATCGATACAAGACGAGATTGCCTAAAATTTCGTCGACGGAAAAAATCCAAAGTTGGGTTTTTCTTTTCCTTATTTAACTCAGCCTACTCAAACATTAGATAATTTTACGACACAATTTAGGTAATACTATTGTATTTTATCTCATCTTAAATCTCACTTATTGAAATTAATAAAAAATTCTAATTATTCACGGTTTTCGGAATAATTCATGTAGAGGTAGATGACCTTGCTTCTCGCCTAATTTCATGTAAACTATGAATAGTCTACCTACCTGTTTATCTAGAAATGCTTCTAGCAAATTGTCAGCCTTGCTGCACCTGCAAACGATCACAATATATAAATTCCTCCTAAGAAACTAAATACTACTTGCATGCGCAAGTGTACTCGTATATAAGTATTTATCGCATAAACGGTGATTTTTTGTTTGCGTTAACTTAGAAGTTTTTATTTCACCGCTCCAAGGGACTGCAGACTCGAGTATTATAATATTCAGTTCAATTCAACTTGATACCTCTAAGGGTCTTGAAAGTCAAACAGCAAACACTGTGTCATAGTAGGGCACGCTGGACAAAAGCACCAAATTTTTTTCAGGATAGGAACCACCTCCTCTATACCTATACCCCAGGAAACTTACGTTTTTTTCAAACATTAATTTATAACAGCGTTTTTTTTGTTTATTTAATTTTCAAATGTTGTTCTTAGATGCTTTATCCAAGAATCCACCAATATTTCCATCGGGAAGTAAACATATAAAAATAAATAACACATCCATTATGTTTTTTGTGTGATTTATTTATTATTCTTAAAGAGCTCCCGCAAATTAACCAAAACAAAAATTTTAATATCTATTAATATTTTTCCTCTTTTTTCAGGAATTGGTTAAATATCGATTTTTTTGATGACGAATATTTTGGTGGATTTTGAGTCTACGTAATTACTAAAATGATAATATATCAGTTACACACAAAAATGCTGCTGTTATGAATTATTTCCAAATTTCCATCTTATTCCATACTAATGAAAATAAAGTGCTTGGGCTACTATGTTACCGTTACCTATGTTAGTTTATAGCTTACTTGAATACATGAAGCTTGCATTGAGTGCCAACGCCATTATACCTACAGAAGGGGAATTATATGTATAATTAAAATGCTCAAAAGACCTTTATATTCCTTACTTATTTTAAGGAAAATTTCTTTATTGCTAGAATTAATTTATCTCGGGAAGATACCTGGTATTTACTTGCCCCTAGCAATACCTATATTGAGCTGAGGCAACTTTTATTAGTGATTTTTCTTCCCAAATTAAAATATAATCTTGAGTTTGAGCCTCGTAAGGGACGGGACATTGTACCTAGGTAGAAAAGTTAAAAAAACGTCAAATTGGATACACATTTTTGAAGCTTTAAAAGGGTTACATAAAGGGTTATCATCGACCAAGGATTGACTACGAGGACATCCGTGCACTTTATGTGCATTGTAATAAGCTTCAATATAATTACATGATGGCCAGTTAACTGTGTTTGCGTTTGTACTGTAAACATAGTACAGGTTTACCTTTAAACAACCTCTACTTTTACATACAACACCAACAAAAAAATACAGTTTTTCACAGCACACTTATCAATTTTACGATGACGGCCTAAACGCGTACGAACCCGGTTTATTACACGCGATATCCAATGGGTTTACGACCGTTTGTTGGAAAAATTGGAACTACAAAACACAATGCCGAAAAAATCGATATCAAATACATGCGGATGAGGATATATAAAGGTTTCCTCGATGTCACTCAGTAGAATATAATGTTTTAAACAGGGAGGCGCGAATGAGACATCGAAATATTTCCGTTTCCATAAACATTTATTATTTTGTATTCAATTCATCTTTCATCTCTGTGCAGGGTATTAACTTACCAATTATGAGGTCGTGGTAGTCGCTCCCGTATTTTCAAGGCACTTACATTAGTGCCGCATTGTCTCTAATATGAGCACTGCTTAAATATTTTTTTCATAGACGTATAAAAATCAATTATCGATAAAATTTAGAGTTACAGAATTCGAATTTAAACCGCACTTCTGTAGATTTGTATAGTCACATGTATTATTATCTGACGGAGCGTGGCCGTTCAATAGATATTTGTCATACAGGGGTGCAAATTTGTATTTTAACCGCGAGTGTGGAATGGAAACACGAGCGAGTGAATGGATTCTAGGGTTGAACTACGAGCTAGCGAATGGATTCTATGGTTCGAAAATAGAATCCTGAGCGAAGCAAGTGTGTGTAACACAAATATTTTGACCTCACTAAAGCGAGGAAAATACTTCACTAAAAAAAACAACTGAAATAAGTAAAATCAGCCTTTATTCTAACTAGTACACAAATAACACAAATCAGCAGGAAATATTATTTACAGTCAGCAAAACTTTTAGCAAACTATCAACAAATATGTATGCAAGGGTGCAAAACTAATAGATTTGATCACCTCTTGATCGATAACCTCCCTTTCGATCTCCTCGCTCCCTTAGAGCCGACTCACTTCCCTCATAACGTAGATCACCGACCTGACATACTCGACATAGCACTATTAAAGAACGGAGCGTTAACTCTACGTTCTATAGAAGTGCTACACGAACTGGACTCGGATCATAGGCCAGTCCTTTTGATACTTGGTCCTCACCCCAATAGCACTCCTCGAACCAGGACACTCGTGGACTGGGACAAGGTGCAATCAGGTCTCCTACAGACGGATCCCCCCCTGCTTAGAGGCATCCCAGACAATATAACTACAACCGAACAGACAGACCAAGCGATCGATTCTTTCACCAACTACATCAACGCTGTTCAAAGCGAGGCCTCAAGGGAGGTGTCGGCGGAGGATATCCAAAACTGACCTCTACCTAGGGAACTGAGAGAGCTGGTGACAAGGAAAAATCGCGCCATCCGTACCGATTCAAATGACCCTTCTGCCGAAAATCGGCAAGTCCTGAGGGACTTGTCTAACGAGTCCAAACAGAGAATTGCCGAATTTCGGGAGAACTCGTTCAGGGATCTGATGGGGGAGATAACGCCTAGTCACCTGGCTTACTGGAAACTAGCGAGATCTCTCAAATCCGATGCCTGTTGGACCATCCCTCCCTTGGATCGACCGGATCACTCAACCCCCGCGTTCGAGGACAGTGAGAAAGCCGAATGCCTGAGTCCCAATGTTCGCCCAACCTCCTCCACACCGACGAAGCCCACATTAGTAGGGTCGATTCCGAGGTGGACAGGAGATCACGTCTCCCCGTAACTTCACCCATTTTACCGGTGTCGGTTAAGGAAGTGAGTGACCATGTCAGGCGTCTCCGTATCAGGAAGGCTCAGGCTGCGTATGGTGCATCCGATCGCATCCTGAAACTTCTCCCCGAAACCCTCCTCGTCCTTTTGGTTGGCATCTTCAATTGCGCGCTGACCAATGCTCACTTTCCAGCCGCGTGGAAAACGTTCATAGGGATAGCGAAGCCCGGAAAATCCCGGACCTAGCCTGCCTCTTTTAGATTTACGGCTGAGAATAACCTCCTCATCGACGAGCAGTTCGGCTTTAGATCCGGACACTCATGCGTCCAACAAGTGCACCGCGTCACGGAGCACGTGTTGGATGATTTCTCTCGATTCTAGGGGCTCAAGACCGGTGCGACCTTTCTCGACGTAGCGAAAGCCTTAGACAAGGTCTGGCATAACGGGCTGGTATACAAGTTATACCAGCTCGGTAAACCAGACAGACTCGTACTCACCATACGAGATTTCCTCAGTGACCGAAGCTTTCGATACCGACCGGAGGGAACGTAGGTACTCGGACCCACACCCCATCCGGGCCGGAGTCCCTCAAGGCTCCGTGCTCTCTCCCACTCTCTACTCGTAATTCACGAACGACATTCCCAGGCACCCTAAGATGTAACTGGGGTTGTTTGCAGATGACACCGCGCTCTTTACGACTCATTGTAAGTACGCTACTATCCGGCGATACCTCCAAGAGGCAATCTCCGACCTAGGTCGTTGGTTTAATCTTTGGCGTATCGAAGTCAACCCGGAGAAAAGCACTGCAAGAGTCTTTCATCCGTCGGACTGCATTAGTACAGAAAGGCGGGTGGCTCCGATCCAGATGTTTCACCGACCCATCCCCTGGGTCAACGAGGCCAAATATCTTGGAGTGACCCTCGACAGGAAGGAGATTGACTTTCCGTAGCCACATCCGTAGGGTACGCATCCGCGCGTTGTTGGTACTAGGAAGGCTAAGGCCGATGATCAACAAGTTTAGTAAAATGTCACTTAGAAATAAGCTGACACTCTACAAGACTTGTGTTCGTCCAATCATGACATATGCAAGTGTAGCATTTGCTCACGTGCCTATGTCATCGCTCAAGCCGCTTCAGGTCATTCAGAATCTTTTCCTCCGTAGGGCGACTGGTGCCCCGTGGTACCAATCGAACCTCAGCCTGCACCACGACATGGGGATTAGCACCATGTATGGTTTCTTTAAGCAGGCTGCCACGTTATTTTGATAACGCTCCCCACCATAGGAATCCGTTAGTTAGGAAGGCTGCTGACTACGTCCCCATCCCTCCCACCTCTGTCGTTACTCGGCGCTCATTGATTAGGGGCTGCACGGTCCGGCGTCCTAGGCACACACTCACGGACCCGGACGACGAAATCACAGCGTCCATCGAAAGATGGAACGCTGCGCTTTCGACGTCCAACACATCTCGAACACTTCGGCGTTCCCGCCGGCGGGAACGTCCACCGCGAGATCGCGACAACACAGACACATATAGTCCGCTTTCGTCCCGGTACCGCCGCATACCGGGTAGAGTCAGTCCGACGCAAGTCGGGCCTAGCTGAGTTTCTTGCTGGACTCTTCTCAGCTAGGCTAGGTTTTAGCGAACCAGCCATAAAACTCCCAGTAGTTCGATACCACATACACCCCAGATTCGGTTGATACCGTTCAACTTATCTCACTGGAGCGCAAACTCTTAGAGTATTCCAGTGTACAAACTTCCCCGCGTGGTCGTGCCGGAGGCTTCCCTTGGATTTCCGCAGGCCACCCTCCAACCACGCAGTTCGACCGCTAGCTAGGGTCCGTCCTATTATAGCAACCGTCAGGTTCAAAAAAAATTTGATTTGATGACTATACCCAAGTACCTACATATACTCGTAATATTTGTAATACGTACATACCAACATGTGAGTAAACTCTGTTTTCATACCAGATATACTAAAATCGGTTTATTCGGTTTACCATTGAATTGCCGACAAGCATTTAATCGAATATTATTTCAAAGCCAATGTTTCAAGTATTTTCATTCCATCGACAAGTTGAGATGGCAACGTAACTTACCTATTTCTTTTGCCATACGAAATACCCAGTAATATAAAGAAACAAATCATTGAACAGGATACGATTTTAAAATAATAAGGTATTCCAATTTATGACTGTACTTTACGAGAAGTGGTCAATGGCTGCAGTTTTTACAGCGACGAAAGTTTTGTCTTTAAAGTTTTTGTCAAGGATTTCTATTGTATACAGTATCTGGTCAAATACACATATTGAGTTCTGTTACTCGGAGCTAACACCTATTATTCCATACAATGGCTACGGGTTTAAATGTCCATTTCAGATAAAAAAGGGCGTTATGCAATTGCGGGCTGCGCTGCAGATGTTGATGTTTGAGCGGTGGCCTGACGCCGTCCTCGGGCGAGACACATCAACTACAGCTTGAGAAGCCTTACGCCATTGTAATTAGAGTTGGAAATTAATTTAAGTTATAGTAAAGTAGTATTTGTAATGTAGGCCCTGTTGATATTGCTTGGCCGATGGCGAAGGACACTCGATTTTGGACGGGAGGAGAGCTAACACCTGATTGTGTTGATTTGTGTTTAGCAATACTTAAGAATATTATAATATGTATAATTAAACCTAACTAAATTGTAACGTCAGTGGTCGCAGTCTCGCAGTCCAGGGAGCCTTACTGAGTTAAGTACTACAACGATGGGTTTTTGGAATTGGTGGTTATTTGGAGTCCATTACTAAATCATATTAAGCACATTGTCCTAGTTAATATTTAAAGTATATTGATATCATTGTGGTTTTATAACCGTGGGTGTGTACAATTCTTTACAAGAAATAATGTGTGTGTAAATATCCTTTTCATCTCTCCTGTTCTGAAAGTTGAGTTTTCATGGGTATATAGCCGGGTGGAAAATTGCGTGTTCTCCCCTAGGGTGGAAAGTAATTTTTTTTAATTGGTAAGATCAGCCACGGAGTCGAAGATAATAAAGTATTAAAATAAAAGCTTTTCACAAATCGACAGTCAGCTATAGGTACCTACATTAAACGACGTGTTCATTACGACCTATAGGTTGATAATAAAATCGTTTTTCAGTTGGTTTATTTTTATTCGCAATTACTGAAAATCAATATTTTAAATCATTCCTCTATTCGACTGCCCGCCATAATGCCATGTAACTTTTTCTTTTTTTACGTTTCGCCATGGCTCTCTAGATTAGTCGCGTCGCGGCCTACTCGATTACAATTTAAGTCGTGTAGTCTAGTAGGCCGTGGCATAATGTAGCCAGTGCAAAGAAGTTGGATATTGGATAGTACAATTATTTTAATTATTTTCCTTACAGTCGAAATGAAAAGTAGAGTGTTTAACTCGGGTGAAATTACCCATTTGACCCTCGAACTATTGGCGCTCTCACTTCGTTCGAGCGCCAGAAATATCTCGGGTGCAATGGGTCACTTTCAACCCTTGGTTAACAATCTACTATAATATATGTGACCATTGAACGACATATTGTGTCAGTGAACGAAATAAGTAAAATCCCCGTTCAAATGTAATAGTGATAATACGGAATAATGGAAATGGGACACGAGTTCGATTCTCGTATTTAAAGTAACGGAGAACCGTATTTTGAGTCGAAAAGGGTTCGATTTCCTTTGCGAGTATTAAGGTGGACGAATGTACAGTACTGGTGTATTGATAGTACTTACTCTTTTATTGTGTGTGTGTAACTGTGTTCTTTTTGTATAATGTCTTGTGAATTCTATTCGGTTAAACATGTTTAACTCGACAAACTGTATGTTCAAAGCACAACCTTTGTAAAATAATACTATCGTTTAATAAGGTAGAATAAAGTTACCAATTAAGTTGTAACCCTTAATTAGTAGAATGTAGAATATAGCACTAAAGGCGTGGAGGTTTTTTATTTAAGCTTGGTGCTTTTCCGACCACTTTTTGCCTTAGGAAGCAAACCAAGCATCGAACAAGGATTTAACTAATCTTATTCGATAAAATAATACAAACAGTTTCGAATTTGCTTTGTATGAAATATTATCAATTGCTGATTATTTAATTTAAAATACCAACCAAATACGAATAATAACAATTATCTAGTCATTTCCTCATTCTTATAATTAAACTAGCAAATAGATACATTTTACTAGTAATACTAATATCCAATAAATATTTAATCTTAATATCTAATCCAACAAATAAATGCCAAATACTAGTTATGCAAATTATCCAACAAATACTTCATTTTATAAATCAACCAATAAATAACTATAATCATACAACTATTACCCAAATCAAATATCACACAACAAATCAAATAAACAATAAAATAAGAAACAACTAATAAACGAACTTTAATTTCAACCGTAATCTTTTGTTTTCTTTCTCTACACCCTTCCCGATAACTCAGACCTTTCATTTATTCATCTATCCATATATATTTTAACTCACAATTTTCAACATTTAAGATGGCTAGTAAGCTAGGCTCACCTTAAGTCATTGCGTCGAGAACTCGATACTAGGTAATTTGAACCGAGTTATTTCAATTGGTAGTTGACTTATTTCTGGAAATTCATATCATGGCATTTCATTTCGGGTTTTTTAATTCTATTTTTCACATATAAGATTTTTTATTCAGCATAAAATTATTTCGAATCTATAATATCTGAATCCCTAACGTTTTTCTAGTTTTGTATTTATTACTTATATATCTTAATGGAGCTTTTAATATAACAACACTATAAATAATATAAATCACTAACGTAATAAACAAAAAACTAAATAAAAATAAAATAAAATAGATTAAAACTAAACTAAATCTAAAAATGGCCCCTGCGGCATTGTGCCGAAGATGCTGGCAGCATTACCTCGCTGAATAGCTAAGCTAATTCTTTGTGCGAGATAACTGCCAGCCCTTCGGTCACCGGTGGCATCTGTAAGCCTCTTCGATATCTCTTTGAAGAGGCTTAGAGCTCCAGGGACCAAGGGTCTCGACGCCAGAAGGCACGAAATTATATTCGGCGCCGAGACCACTATATTTTCCCACCTTCGCAGCTTCGGCCGCCTCTGCTGCAGCTGCTGCCCTCGTAGAGGTACGGTGGAGATGCGACGGGGCTAGTGTGTCAACACAGGTTGCATCCCACACCAGGACCCGTCCCATACTCCACAGGACTAATGACATTCCGTCCGGTCTCTTGCCATCGTTTCTTAGAATGCCAGACGGCTCTAAAACAGCTGGCACATTAGCCGATGCAAGAGACCGACGAATGATGTCATTAAGGGCAGCATGCCTAGAGAAGCGATCCGCGCTTTTCTGGCAGGAGAGCCCGTGGTGCCCAAGCCGATCTACTTCGCTTCCGCGGGGGCATCGATGTGGGGCGCAGACCGGGACCCCAAGACGCAGGCAAACTGAAAAACGGAGAGTATTTGGATCTAAGAATGTCCCAGTGCTTGCAGAAGGGTGTGCGTGGAGCCAGCAACCAGCCTCTCTTGTGTTTACCGCCAATAGTCTGGCTCGTTCTGCGGTAGCGCACTGGATAGATAGTGAGTTAGCGGTCAATTGGCACATTGGGTCGTCCCAACACCTTTGTGAGTTTGGATGGTCAGGGAAATTTTGACGGGGCAAGCAGTTAACCAGGCACTTTTCGCGTCCTCCAAGCCCGATGTCTCATAGTGTGTAGGCAGGATCTTACCTATGAGACTAGACGAGCTGTGGCATGACTTATATATTATATTGCATTGATCTTATATAGTAGGGCAGTTTCACGTGATAATGTGGGGCCACGCTGGACAAAAGCACCAAATTTTTTTAGGTACTTGTTAGGTCCATAGCTTTAAATTTTTGTTACTTGTTTGTGTACCCCATTTTGATTATAAAACGATTACTATGTATGTAGTGGTCTTTAAAAAGTGGGCTAAAGTAACTTGTTCATCCCTAAGCTTAGAAAAAAAACACGTAATATTAAACAAGTCCTGCGGTTTCAAAATAAAACGTTTTATTTTGTAGTATTATTTTTTGACATCAAAACATTTTTTTTAAATGGAAATATTCCACCTAATAGAAAGTATTGACGTGTATTTTTGGAAAACACTCCGACGAAAACCTGGTTATTTTAATAACCTGCTACTAACTGCTGCGGATAGCCTCATTTCTGATGCGATCACACTGAGAATATCCCAACATAGCCCTCTCCATTTACCTTTGGGCGACTTTGAGCCTTCATAAGAGGCCTATAATAAGCGACCACATTTCAGTGATATACTCGTATGTCATCCATCACACACTGGTCAAAGACTCTCGTCTTGAGACACTGCGGAATATTGGACGACAAGATGTGCCGTAGCTTCCCGAACGCTGGCCAGCCGAGTCGGATTCGACGATAAATAACCGTTTATAGAAATAGAATTATATCGAGTCTATGGTCTGAAATTTTAGTTTATCTATACAAAACAGAAGTTAAATTTACATTTAATTATATGGTATGTGAAAAAGCCTTCATACACCGAAAAGCTAACGGTAAATATGAAATCATATTCCGTACATAAGTTCCGAAAAACTCATTGGTACGAGCCGGGATTCGAACCCACGACCGCGGATTGACAGCCGCATGCCTGAACCACTGGGCTACCGTAGCTAGAAAATGCCTTATTTTAGCTAAAACATCAACTATTCATACGCTCGCTACTTACTACATTCCAATTTCTTTAGAAAGTAGGTAGGTACGTCCGACACGACTACCTACACAGAACTTTCTTGGAATGGGAAATCGTATAATGTTTAACAAGTTAACCTAAAGATATTAAATTTCTGTTGGTAATTTAGCAAAGGCACTGAACTTTTTGTGCAAAAGGTCAAAATTACTTAAGACTGTCTAAGGAAAATAACAGCATATTAAATATCTATAAGGTAAAACAAATACTTCAAACAATATACATTTGCAGGGTTCAATACCCAAAGTATCCCAGGCCTAGGCCTGATAAAACAAATAGTTCATATCGCATGCCTAATATAGTAGTAGCATGATATATGAACAATTTGTGTATCATAAAGAAAGTATAGTACCTATAATCATAATCATAATCATTTATTGCGGATACTAGTCCATATTTGTTAGTAGCGTACAAAAATTCTCAAAAACTTAATTCTAGTGTTAGTAATTACATATAATTCATAGTATTCTTTTAAAATATTCGTATTTGCAAATGTCAAGACTATATGAATAACATACTTTATTATATATTTATTAATATTTATTATTTGCCCGTGCCGGCTCATGCAGCTTACTCCATCGCCTCATGAGTGGGCAGTCTATTCTGCAGGATAATGCGCTTAGGAGACTGTTAGCACTACCTTGCAATCTGTGGAATAGGGATGCCGCTCTTTTACGCATAATCGCATAAAAGTCGTCCATACGGGCATCGGCAAACATCCCTGACGCACTGCAGTATCGAGGTAGCCCTATCAGCATCCTAAACGCATTATTATATTGCACCCGCAAGGCATTGTATGCTCGCTGCGTAAAGCCGGTCCACAGGCCGCAGGTATAAAAAGACTGGCAAAACGACTTAAAAAGCGTGATCTTTACGTCATTGCTGCACTTTACAAACCTGCGCACCAGCATATTGCAGCGAACCGTCAATGCCCTACGCTCCCGCTCTATGTCAGTGTCGTCACTGAGATCCTCGGTGAGCCAGTGACCCAGGTATTTAAACCGCTGTACTCTCTGCAGGGCGGCACCATTTAACACAACAGGAGGAGCTTCCTCTAGTTTCCTGTTGCCTGCCCTGAAGACGAGTAACTCACTTTTGGCTGTATTATACCTGAGCCCATGTCTCTCCGCATAACACTCACAAACTCTGATGAGCTTCCTGAGCGCACTGATAGAGGGAGCCAACAGCACCATATCGTCAGCATAACTAACGTTGTTGAGGCAAGTACCGCCTATGTGACAACCGACCTTGGTGCTAGTGAGTTCCTCCATCAGCCCGTCCATGTACACATTAAATAAGGTCGGAGAGGTTACCCCCCCCTGCCTCACTCCGCACTCTAGCATGTATTTATCCGAGTGTACGCCTGCCCATCGCACAGAGTTGATTTGATTACTGTACCAGTATTCAAATACCGCGACTAACTCTGGCGGGAGACTGGTCTCGGACGACACCTTGCTCCACAAGATGTCATACGAGACTAGGTCAAACGCTTTGGATAGATCTAGAAAACAGGCATACACTGGACTATCCTGATTCGCATAGTATTGAACAGTACTTTTTAGGCAAAAGATAGCAGATTCCGTCGACACTCCAGGCTGGAACCCGAACTGAGCGTCTTTAGCCTTATAGTGTTTTCGAAGCAGCCCATCGAGAAGTCTGTCCAGTACCTTGGCAGTGATTGTCGCCAGCGAAATCGGTCTATAGTTGTCCAGGTCAGACACATCCCCCGTTTTATTTTTTACTATTGGCACAACAGTGGTTTTCATTAGTGCACTCGGTAGGTATGAGTGACTCACACACAAATTAAATAATAACGCTAGAACTCGCGGAAGATGTGTCCCGGCATGTTGCAGGTGCTCAATACTCAATACCCTATACTATGCTATTGACTCAAACGGTTTAGTCTCGTGGGTAGTGAGTATGCCTACAACTAGCTGAATTATGAGTTTTCGAGTCTTGGAAGTTTTTCATGTTTTTAAGTTTTTGTAATGATGTTAAATAAAGGAATATGCAAGTTAAACTGATATTATTATTGTATAAAAAACATATTAATCCTACGGGTGCCCTTTCTTGTGATGATAAACCAGGCCTTTGTCTGTGGTTCCTTTTACATAACGGAAGATCCGTTTAACTAGCATGACGTCATTTGCTGTGGGTGTCTCCAGGTTTCTTAACGCTAACAGCGTATGCTATATCGGGTCTTGTTCCCACTGCCAGGTATGTAAAGACTCCGACAGCGTGTCTGTAAGAAAAAGCTGGGGTGTATTCTACGCTCGCTTCTGTATCGTTGATACTTTCTTTGATAATGCGTCAGCGTTGGTTTGCTGTTCAGCGTACCAAACTTTCCAAGAACCTTTTTCCTGTAATTTTGTTGACTGAGTGTTATTTCTCTATTATCCGTTTTGATTTCCATACCTAGGAAATAGGAGGCAGGTTTGAAAGTTATCTTGCACTTTGTTTCAAGTTCCTTAATAGACTCGTCAGCTGCAGCGGTCGTATTTGACGCCACAAGTCCATCATCAACGTAAAGTCCGATTAAAACTTTGGCCTGGCGTCTAATTCTCATATATATATAGGCAAGGATTTGCTTCGCTTTGTTGGAAGCCATGATTCATTTTCAATTTATAAATCCATTTGCATGGTGGCTTTTCGTACTTCAGGTAAATTCACCAAGTTCCAAGTTTGGTTCTCATGCAGTGAATTTATCTCGCTCAGCATGGCTTCGAGCCATTTTTCTTTGGAGGTAAAAGGCTTGTTTGTAAGTTTCTGAATCCTTAGGCAGATTCTCTACGTCAGCGACAGCTGCCAGTACAAAGTCATCGTACCGTTGTTGGTGTGCTGGGTACGGTGGGGATAAACATCTTGCAATCCCATG
Source organism: Epinotia demarniana (assembly GCA_945867215.1). NCBI lineage: Eukaryota > Metazoa > Arthropoda > Insecta > Lepidoptera > Tortricidae > Epinotia > Epinotia demarniana. Next base: position 30,719,330 of record OX244259.1, on the reverse strand, counting down.
TTCCTGTAGATAGGCTTAAAATTTGCCGTGGACATATTCTGTGTCGTTATCTGTTTGCAGGTGTTTAATCTTATGTCCAGTAAAATTTTCCATTTTTTGTTTGTACACTTTGAAATGATCAAGCGTTTCAGATTTGTTTTTCATTAAGTAGACGCGTCCATGTCTACTATAGTCGTCAATGAAAGTGACAAAGTATCGGCTTTTTCCGTAAGATGATGTGACAGAACCATACACGTCACTGTGTTGTTGCTCGAGGAGTTGTTCTTGGCGGAGGACTTGGCACTTGAGTCATCTTTGCTTGAATGCATACGTCACAGTCAGACAAAAATTCCTTTTTGTCAAAGTCTAATCCAAATAAAGTCTCGTTGTTGAGAGCGAGATGGAGATCTTTGTCGTTCATATGACCAGGATTTTTGTGCCAGTCTAGTATAGAACCTGTCTTCTCTTTGTCTAAAGCTTCAATGCGGTATGTTGTCTTCGGCATCGTTCACGAGTTTAACTATTCACGTGAAGTATGGATCTGTATCGCTCTGCTACCTTTTTAAGTTTTTGTAATGATGTTAAATAAAGGGAATATGCAAGTTAAACTGATATTATCATACCAGATACCAGGGCACCAGGGCTTCATCGGCAACGAAAGAGTGGATGAGCTCGCAATAGGAGGGTCTACAAATCACTCTGTAGGTCCAGAACCATTTGTGGGACTCTCGCAGGGAACAATAATTTCGGCCTTTAAAGCCTACGCCAAAACCAAACACCAACCCGAGTGGAGGAATAAGGCGGGCTTAAGGCACTCTAAGCTCTTCATAGAAGGAGTGGACTCGGGCTGGACTAACAAACTCTATAAATCCAGTAGGAAGCAGAATCATATCTGGGGTGTTCACAGGTCACTTCGGGGTCAAGGATCTCTTGGCCAAGATGGGACTATCGGACAGTTTAGACTGTAGAATGTGTGCCGAGGAGGATGAGACTATGGAACACTTATTGTGTGAATGTCATGCCCTTGCCAGACAAAGAATGAATTACTTTGGTAACGGCTATCCGCAACGAAAAGGAATTCAAGGTACTTCCGCTAAGCTGCATCATCCGCTATGTGGAAATGAGTAGACATAAGGAGAGGGCAAATGCACAAGAGATCCCACTGGGTCGAAGGGCCCTCATCTAGATAAGATAAGATAAGAGAGAAGATATCATCATTGTATACATAATAACGATAATAATGTACATGTACTTAAGTCACGGTATTTGACTTAAGTGACATGGGAAAAAAAACAAACGTAAGGTGGCTATAGCAACCTGCCTTTAGACAATACAAGGGAGAGATACTGTCTCTTCACACGTATTCAAGTATTTATATTTATTAAATATACAGGATGTACAATCCAAATGGGTCAGTATGGTGAAGTCGGAAACTATGAGAGATAGCGAGATCTGTTCTTACGAACCATGACGTCGACGATTTTAGATTTAATAATAATTACATTCAAACTTATTAAATCTCATACATAACCGGGAATCGAACCTGGTCAAAATCAATGTGTATTAATTCTGCAAGTCGCAAGAAGCACAACACTAATGGAATCTTGTTTAAATAATTGAAAGAAAAACCCACCAATAAGATAAAGTATTCCATTTTCAAATTTTAAATGAATTGGTACGCCCGCTGAACAAATGCTTTCTAATTTTAAATAAACGCTATTTGTAATGCATAATACCGATGCAGATAAGATATGCATAAGTGGTCTCTTCAGATAATTGATGATCGATTTATATTATTCACGACTTTTTGCAAATTAATAAAACTGTGGGCATCTTAGTCTAATTACTGTCAGTTGTGTTTACACAAGATTTCATAGCCAAATTTGGTCCTTTTTACTTAACGCGGTTACAAAAATATTGACCAGGTTCGATTCCCGGTTATGTATGAGAGTTAATAAAAAAGTTTGAATGTAATGATTATGAAATCTGCGTGTGGCTCCACAGTCCAGCGATTTACATAGAAACGAAACCCAGCCTGGATAAAATGTAGCTTATCTCCATCCTGAAGGTCTATTCTACTACTATTCTACACTATATATTTATTGAAATCGGATTAGTTGTTCCGGAGAATAAGGCCCCTACATACAAACTTACAACCACACAGATATTTCCTTTCTCATATTAGCAAAGATTTATTCATTTTGAAGAATAATGCTGTAACTATTAACCTTCACTCATTATCAATATTCATTATATTAGGTGCTCGTGCTTTTCGGAAATTGAACTCATTGATTCCTTGGTCGAAATACACGTGGTACAACAAAAGTCGATTCCAATAACCAAAATTGACACTTTTATCCTTGGAAAAGTAATTCATCAAAATAGATTTGTTCCATCTCAGTACCCTTTGACGTCAACCGTTATTGAGGGCGCGCCTCTTCAGATGGGTTTTTGCTGGAAGCATATATACCTATAATTTTTCAAGTTGCGGACGTAGAGATACTCTGCAATCCTTCTTAGCTTTTTCTTTTACTCATCTAATTTTTATCTAGTTCAACATAATGCTATTGTTTACCTTGACTACCTTGGCTTGGCAGAGACCAGTAAGTAAGCCATACTAAAAATAAGCAGGCGATGTCCAGCTATAATAAGGGGCCAGGATGGCTAATATAGTGCTTTTCTCAAAAATGAAACAAGAAAATAAGATAAAAATATATTTAAGAAACATTAAAATTCATATTCGGGCATTTGCTAAAGGATAATAAATATATTTACAGAACATGAAATGGCAACCGACCAAGAAAATGTGGTTGACAGCTCGTAATATGTGTTCAAGTTGAATTCATGCACGAGACTAACTAGTCATATATGTGTCGTCGCACCACTCTTCGTGATCAATGCACGTCGAGCTTTATTCAACTCCTTTGACTTTGGTAGGTAATAAGATTTATAAGGAAATCCATACATTCGGTTTTCGAGCACCGTCACTATCGAGGTGTTCTTTGGTGGGTGTCGATCGACCAAAATTAGGTTGCATACCGCAGTTTAAATTAATTCATTCAGTAATTCGTTTAATATAATAGGATGTCCTATAAATTGGCTAGGTTTTGTGCTCAGATAACCCATTGCTGTATCTTAATTTCTAATTTATTCGTTTTGTAAATGGAATAAGCAAAAATTGAGGATCTCTAAACATCGTAAAATAATCCTTGACAACCCATAATCTCATGGAAGATAAGACGATATTTATTGTGATTTCACGTACAAATCTAATCTGAGCCGCACTTCATGTTCAGACGCTCAAGGCTTTTGGCGGTCGCAGCCAGAGAGGCAGATGGTCACTGGCTACATGCCCCCCCGCCAAATACCAGTACCTTCCTGGGCTGTTATTCGCTACGCGCTAATGCGGCTCACCCCGCCTGTCATCCGTCACGAAACTAGACCTCTACCTACGCTTAGTTATTACGCATCGCGGTGTCAAGATATATTTGACCTCTCTTCGTCTGGCGACTGGTCTGCGGCTTGGGGTCACGGTTTGCTCTCCACACATACGCCCTTGTGGCATGGACGGGGACTGAATGGGTCACCACAGACTATGCTGTCGAACAAATGGACCGCTTTTCAAGACATGCTACACTCAATTGTATAATATATAATAATAATTGATAATAATTAGCCTACTGGCATTGTCAAAGATGTAATTAAAGTCGTTCGACCTTTAACTGCATTGTATTGAAAAATAAAATGTACAACGCTTATTTGGCAAGTAGCTTCAAAAGATGGCTTATTTAGTACTTTCAAAATGTTATAGCACATGCTAGATTATTGAAAAAAAACTTGTGTTTTTAAAGGAGCGTGAAATACGTTATATTTTACTACGTTTCTATAGAAGAACAGCCCTTGTGTTTCCTTTTAAGGCATGAAGAACAAGCGGGCCCTCTGTTCCTACCTACAGGCGTTGGGGCTATTGTGGGTGAAACGAATAGAGAACCATATTTATTTATTTATCGTATGGCAAATCAGTATTTAGAACCGTGAGATCTTGGAAAAGACAGTACGGTTGCCAGGTTGTTGCACTTTTAGCACCACCCAGGGGTCACGTGTATATAGTAGCGATGGGTAGTTCCTACGGACGTGGTGCAACTTCGACCCCCAGAGATTATGATTCGACCCCTGATTTGAATCTCACTCGGGATGTTATAAATTGTCGAAAAATTGTGAACTCTCAAAACTGTTCACAATTTAACAGTTTATAATCTGTCAATATCCGTCAAATTCTGAACTGAGATAAAATGTCCATGCTACCGAACGCATATCAATGACTAATTAGGTTAGGTAGGTAGCTTCAGTCCACCCAGAATTAGGAGAACACCACAACGGGGATCCATCCACACAAAATAAATTGAATAGGATGTCCAGTTAATAGTTCAGTTAATAATATAATTATATTCTGATGTACTCGTAAGTGGGAGCTGACGTAAGTAGAATACGTTCAACCAATTAGCGCATAATGGTGCGTTCCGTACTCAGTAGCTTGCCAATTTTATCTCAGTTCACAATTTGACGATTTAAGATTGATAGATTATAAATTAACGAAAAATAAGGCCTAATATGTATAGCGGGTAAGTTTATAAACTGAGGGCGCTTAATATATACACCACAGGCAGGCGGTGATTATCAAGCTGAACCCGGAAACTATGTAGAAACGTTCCACTGAACAGGAAGCACGCGATCGTAAGAGATCTTATACACTGGCTAATGCCCCTGTATTGATTCAAATGACTATATTAATATATAACAAACCAATATGAACACGGTGAGCTTTTTATTAATTTTCAGTCATTAGTAGGTAGCAATTGTAGGTACTTATACATAACTAGCTTCTGCCCGCGACTCCGTCCGCGTGGAACTCGTTTATATCGCAGCGCCATACAAACCTTTATCCTCCCCCGCATTTCACCCCCTTAGGGGATGATTTCGGGGATAAAAACTATCCTATGTCCCTCTCCATCCCTTCAACTATTATATCTCCACTTAAAAAATCACGTTAAAACGTCGCTCCGTTTTGCCGTGAAAGACGGACAAACACACAAATGAACAAACACACACATACACTTTCCCATTTATAATATTAGTATGGATATATTTTAATACAAATATGGTGAATGTTCATTCATCTAATTCTGGTGATCGTCGGTACGAGCTGAATAAATAAGTTGCTATAATAGGAGTTTCTTTAAATAATTGAATTTACAAAAAGCAACATTATTTTCCAATTGCAGGCAACCGTGGCAAGGTCACGTTACATTTAATACAGTAATACACGAGGATGTCAAAACAATTATGAGTTCCAACTTAAGCTTCCAGAGGAACTCTTAGATCCCTGTGCGTAATCCCCACATCGAGGCCTGAGTAAAAAGATAATGAAAAGCAATATCCTATTGTGTGCCGTTTTGTCCTTTGTGTCCGCGTTAAAGATATAATCCGAGTAACAACTCAGCAACATAACGGCGCTTAAAAATTACAGCTTTACCTACCTTCGTACTGTTTTAATAAACAAATAATAGCACTTTTTTAACGAGTTTGAGTACTGGATAAATAATAAGTAAAGACTGGTCAATTAATGTCAATATCCCAGCCATGATAAAAGGGTTTAGCACTATCTCAAAACATAACACAGGCCTAACGACCCATTCAATTGAGCAAGGTATAAACTAATAGTAAACGGAAACCGGAAAGGCCTCGACTCACGGGACGCGTGTGCTGCGCGGCGCGTGTGCTGCGCGGCACACGCGCAAGTTGTAAAGCATTGAAACTACACTTCAAACACACATCGAACGCGGCACACGCGCAGCACCCGCGCAGCTGCAGCGCATCACACGCGCAAGTTGTAAAGCATTGAAACTACACTTCAAACATACATCGAACGCGGCACACGCGCAGCACCCGCGCAGCTGCAGCGCAGCACACGCGCAGCACACGCGCAGCACACGCGCAGCACACGCGCAGCACACGCGCAGCACACGCGCAGCACACGCGTCCGGTGGGTGGAGGCCTTTACTCTTTACAAAACTATAAGGATAAGACTACATTAGCATTCATCTTATTCTAAGATAAACATAAATACGTCATTTTACCGGGAATGCATTTCTGCATTTAATCGCAATGCTTCTGCGCTTTGAAAGAGGAATCTGCAAGCTTTCCTTTGAACGTTATTAATATTTTGGTACTCATGTGCCACAAAAGGACGGCCGGTATAGCTATCAGTCGATCGTATGTATGACTGTAACTTGGTCATTTGAGCAGGCAGGTAACTTTACATACTTGTAAAGTCATTGTTACCCATATGCGTGACCTACCGGAGTTTGTTGAGTACTTTTGATTTTGCTAGGAGATGGGACGAACTGTGGAAGGGTAGTAAAACAATTGACATTTTGCACAATCCAACCCCACGGAATTGTGCCTAGGAACACTCTTCCTCCTAGCGATATTCCCGGTTGTGCCCAAAAGGAGCCTGAAGTTCAATTTGACATCTAAGTAATCGCAAGATTTGGCAAAAAATCGGCACTAATTGTATTATTTAATTTAATATATGTTTCTAAGTAAATTGTCAATGAGTGTCCAACGCGATGCGATGTGAGCCGCAAATATATTCGGTACCTAAAGGCCTCCACACATCGAAAGCGGGTTGTGCGCGGTGCAGGGCGGGCGCGGCGCGTGTCGGGCGCGGCGCGGGTCGGGCGCGGTTGAAGAGCTATATTGACACTGCAGGCAAGCGGCCTCTCTATTACACAGTAACGCGGGCCCGCCGCGGCAGCAACGCGGGCCCGTGCTGCTGTATGACACCCGGGCCGCGCCCGACTATCTCTTTCACTACCAACGCATTCAATATCTCTATCACGATCTCTATCACACAGTAGCGCGTGCAGGTCGCGGGCCCGCGTTCGATGTGTGTTTGGTTTGAAGTGTAGTTTCAATGTTTTACAACTTGCGCGGGCCCGCGCCCGACCCGCAACCGCGACCGGTGTGTGGAGGTCTTAAGTCTGATGCACGCACGTTGCAATTCGTTTTCGCGTAACTCGCACGAATGCATCTAGAAGAAAAGTATACCGTATCTCCACGTGTCACCAAAATAACTATAACTACTACTAATAAATGATTTACACGCTCTTATATATCTGTTTTTTTTTTTCAAAATGTATTTTTTAATAATAATAAGTTTCGTAAAAATATGCATGTAAAACGTTATCTGTTTGAAAGTTTTCATACATGGGAACATACTTACAGTTTGCCTATTGTTAAATAAAGTTCCAACGCCGCGCCGGATACTTTCTGCAAACAATTGTCCGAACATTTAATGAAAAGGTATTCATCAAGCGATAGGAGTGAATAAAATGCGATCGTGGAGTCGAGAGCGGACAAATGTGAAACTTTAGTGACAGAGGTTTGATAAGAAATTTAACACAGCCGTGGCGCTATAGGTATTAAAACGATAGACGAAAGTGGAATGGATATTTATGAGATATTGTGTGTACAATTGATTATTTAATTAATTATATCAAATAATAAGCTTGTAGCCTAGAAGAAAAACTTAATGTAACAGAATGACAATGACGCGCTTATGGCAGGGATGTGAGCAACTTCTAGTGATGCGCAACAGAGCCCCCATGTGGGAATCAAAGTCCGTTAAAGATTTTAACGGGACCTAGTAGATTGTGTCTCAAGGGAGCGAAATTATATATTTACGGCAAAGGTAAATTCAATTCAGTCTCGAGCATAACGAGGAATGTTTCCGCCCAAAATAGAAATAATTTTGCTACAATTTTGTTGTCCTTTTTCGAGATGTGTTGAATGTCGTTTTAAGCTGCGAAATTAAACCAAGGTAAGTAGTTAAATTGTTTCGGAGAACACTTTCCGTCAATTTATCGGAAGGCAAAGGTGATTATGGGCTGGTGACCGTGACGAGACTTAAAAAAAAAAATGTCAAGCGGATATTTGTAAGATAATCGCTTCTAAAAGTATAACTTTCGAACCTTGTTAACTTTTTAATAAACACTGCATTATATTTCGATCAAGATCAAAACTTACACCTAAAAACTGACCATCTCCCATAAAAAGAAATGAGCAGCGAAGGGAGCTGTGATTGAGCGAATCGCTGTTCAAACTGTCCAACAAAAACATTATTGGATAGTTGAACTCATAGTTGGCCTGTTCCTGGGATGTCCAAGTAACCACCCCAGCTTTGAAGCCTGTTATCTGACCATCTTTTGCCACATTTCCGAGCAGTGGCGTGAGAAAGTAACTAATTCTAAAGATCTCCATACGATTAATAAATGTAATAAGTACTTCTGATTTCACAACAAAGTGTTGTTGTCAGCACGCATTATATAAATGTACCGTACTGTATGAAATATGTAGGTATGAGCGACATGCACATTTGCATAGTGAAATCAGTGCTAAGGAGCCAATCAAATGGTAGACTCTAGGTAGTCACATCATCAGCCTATATACGTCCCACTGCTGGGCACAGGCCTCCTCTCATGTATGAGAGGGAATAGGCAATAGTCCCCACGCTGGCCCAGTGCGGATTGGGGACTTCACATACACCTTTGAATTTCTTCGCAGATGTATGCAGGTTTCCTCACGATGTTTTTCCTTCACCGAAAAGCTAACGGTAAATTTGAAATCATATTCCGTACATAAGTTCCGAAAAACTCATTGGTACGAGCCGGGATTCGAACCCACGACCGCCGTTTGACAGCCGCATGCCTGAACCACTGGTGTTAACAAACAAAATACCATGGGTGATAAGTTGATATGTAAGCAATAATGCGTATTTCAGTGTCCGACAGGCATCATAATTGAGCTCCCGAATAGCGTTGTAGAACCGCCCTGTGCAACCCTTACTGAGCCCACTTGGACTGGGGCGCAAAATGGAGGGAGAGTGAAAAAAAAAGTCGTCAGGTAAACGATTGAAACAGCATCTCGTTAAATAAACAGCGTGTAGCTCTCAGTAAATTAACTCTTTCTGGCAACCGCTGTTTCTACCGTGTGTATTAATGAAACGGATAGGTGAAGATCGAGCCCATTTTCTTATTTTCTTCTTAATAGAACCTACTGGAAACTAGAAACCGTATCCCAACTTGGATTCGGCATGGTCTTTCTTAGGTCACATAATAAATAATAGTACCTACTACGTTCAAAAGGTTCTTTGTTAACAAATCCCCTACTTTGGTATGCCGAACTAGCTTAAACGTGGCCATCCCTATCTATCGCATGCAACGCGCTGCGATAGAACGTGTGAGTGCCGTAGCAGCGCTATCAAGGCGGCTGGATTCGTATGTACTTGTAGCAGCGCGACGAAATCACGGAGTGAGCCGGCCCTGCTTCAACTGCGTAGGTGCATATAAAAAAAACCGGTCAAGTGCGAGTCTGACTCGCGCACCGAGGGTTCCGTGCAAACTAACAATTAATTCAAGGTAAAGTAAAAGTCCCAATATATTTGTTAAATTACTTATTTTAACCCAACACAATAGAATTCAATTTCAAACAACGAGTAACTTTTACACCAAGACAATTGAATCGCGATCTTTTTTTGACCTGCTATTGAAAATAAATATACGCGTCTCAATCCCAACTCCATTAATTCTAGAAAAATCTTAACAGCGCGAATGGGGTCAGCGCCATCTATCGGCCCCATTTGGTACTAACGTGCAAGGGAAATCGGCTTAGTATGTATGTTGGTCTTTTAGCGATTATTGTTTATCACGTGAACTGATCTCGATTATTATTGTTTTATTTGATAGAGAGTACGTCTATTTATAGTTTTATAGGAATTTAAAAACAAAAAAAAACTTATAAAGTTGATTAAATTTCAAATCTAACTAGGAAATTATTTTTGAAAATAAAACAAAAAATATGCTAGATACAGAAAAAAAAACTTTTCCCGTAATATATATGTTTATCTTAATCACAAGTAATTATTTCCAATTTTTCGCTTGAATAACTTCGGAGATAAGGGGGGGGAACGGTATTTTTTTTTTACATTTTCCTTCATAGATCAAAATTTTCCAAGTGTAGAAAAAAAAAGAAAAACTGCTTCAAAAAGTGCAACTCAAGCCCTTTCGAATGATACCCCACTTGACCCTATAGTTGATTTTTTTTTTTGCCCCCTACTCATATTCGTAAGTTTTTATAGAAAAATTAAATGTATATTTAAATTTTTCATTTTCCATGCACGCGGATAACTCTCATTTATAACCATTCCAAGTTTCAAGTTGATAGCTTGAGTAGTTCGTGAGATATTTCACTTTGTGACAGACAGACAGACGGACGGAGTCGCACCATAAGGGTTCCTTTGTTACCATTTTTGGTACGGAACCCTAAAAATATCAGTCCGCTGTCTCAATGGGGCAGCCAGCTCTTTCGGTATGGATGGTTAAGCTGCTGAGCAATAAACAAACATTAATTTCCTAGGTGACAAAGTAGTATTTTTTAAATGTCACAATAACGTTTAGTTGTCATTATAAATAAATAGGTACAATAGCAGTCTCTTAGAGCGGTATATCGTAAATATTTAGAGGTCGGTATGCCCCGACGCTGAACAGTACTAGGCAATCTGGATAATGCTAGCATTATTAGCCGACATAAGCTCGCGTGAGTTCGACCGACCGCTCGCATTGACCTAATTCTCTTTAGCCTGCTGAAAAAAATATCGTTATTGTTTTTATGTACATCCAGGATTAATATAGGGGAGGGGGTGCATTTTCAGCCCCTATCTAATTTCAATTGCTTAAATAATTTTCCGTATTAACAAACACGACCTCATTTTTTAGGTTTCCCTACCCAAAGGGTGAAACGGGACCCTATTACTAAGACTCCGCTGGCCATCCGTCTGTCCGTCTGTCACCAGTCTGTATCTCATGAACCGTGATAGTAAGACAGTTGAAGTTTTCACAGATCTGATGATGTATTTATGTTGCCGCTTTAACAACAAACGCGTAAGATCTGGGACAAAAAAACCGGCACTTGACCGTTTAGGTGAGAGGCTTGGGGCGGGGGGACCGATGCCGTAGTACCCACGAGACTGGTTGCGCCATGCAAGCCGTGGCGCTTACCCGTTCGGCCGACACACAATAAGTTCTCATGCGCTAATTTGCAAGTTAAATAGTTTACTTCTGTGGCTACGATATTCGTCGATTCGAAATGTCAAAATATTCAAGTTTTCACTTCTGCCGGCACTCCCAGAGTGCAACGCGGTCTTTTTTTTAGTACCAATTACACTTGTAATCGCAACTTTGAATAGAACTAGGTTTAATAAGTACCTACAATGAAATAAAGCTGAACAAAACAGAGGGGAAAGTGAAATCGAACTTCGTTCGAGTAGATACTTCTCTCTAACTAGCAAGTGCAACAGAGAGGAAGATACACGAACTAAATTCGTCTCAGTTTCGCGGAGGGCCTCAGGGCGGTGGAAAATCTTAAGAAAAAAACCGGCCAAGTGCGAGTCGGACTCGCGCACCGAGGGTTCCGTACAAAAATTTACGGATTTCGCAATTTTTCTTTTATCTTTGCAATAAGACGTTGCTTCGTACCAAATTTCAAGATTCTGAGTTCACGGGAAGTACCCTGCAGGTTTTGATTCCCTTGCGAGTTTCGAAAATTTGCGGAAATTTACTGCATAAACGGCTGTATCTTTTGATTGCGTTGGCTTAGTGTAAGGCCTGAGTGGACGCTCGATACAAGCGTGCAGCGGGGCGGGGCGGGCGGCGTGCATGTCAAACAAAGGACACTCGTACTAGTGTCCTGAGTCGACGCTGCATATGGTGAATGTCGAGCGGGCAAGTTTGCGGGCTATGCAGCGGCGAGCGGGGCGTCGCGGACAGCTTCAAACCTGTTTGAGATTTGCAGCGGTGATAAGAGCGTGCAATCATGTCGTGCGAACAAATAATTATTGAAATTCAAAATAAACCAGCACTTTGGCTTTCTTCTCATACTTTATACAAAAATAGAATCTATAAAAACAAAATACTTATGGAAAGAATTAGCAACAAAACTGGATATGGAAGGTAAGTATTAATTTATTTTCAAGTTTATTTAATTAGCTAGATATTTATGATACATTACAAATTACAATTATTTTTTAGAAATCAATTTTGTTACTCCAAAAATAATCTGAAAACTGATCACGCACACGTCTTGATTCTAGGGAAGAACTGTTATTTCTCCTGGTTGGGTGATTTGGTGGAAATTCGTTTTCCGTGGAAAGGCGAGATTCGTAATGAATATCATCATCAAATCGAGATAGTCGTCTGACATCGACGTCATCGTGGATGCATCCGATTCCCACGAGCGGTGAGCGTGCACTGAGGCCAGTCCCTGAACGCTATATCTCACGCTCGCCCGCCCCGCTGCACGCCCCGCTGCACGCCCCGCCACGAGCGTCCACTCAGGCCTTACACTTAGAAGTTTGATTTTTTCATAGCTCCAAGGGACAGTAGACAGTATAAATTTGCTAGCTTGATACCTCCGACGGGTTCCTGATTTGATATTCCCGGTTGTGCCCTTAAGGAGCCCGGGGTCCGCTTTGACACCTAATCTCAATCCCGGATGTCCTTCCATTACTATACTACTATAGAAATAAATGCTCAATTCACACCTACTGTTACTAAAATCCCTTTGCTTCAAAAGTATACATAGATTTGTCTCACCAAGTTGTGTGTTGCCAACACCTAGAGAGCGTTAGCGTGAAGTGATGCCCGTAAGGGTAAAATTCGACTTGTTTATTTATTAAATACTTGTGTTGCTAAGGCAACATCAAAATAACTGCAAAACGAGGTGATTGAACGGGCTTCCCGTGAAATTTCATTTAAATTCTGGCGGAATGAAAATTATTTTTTCGAATATGCTCGGAAATGTTCGCCTTGCTGTAGCAAAAATAGTACGTGTAGTTCCTCGTTATTGACGGGCGCAAAATTTTTTAAAAGTCATTAATGTACTGTTTCAGAGGCCAGGTAGAGTATGAAAAAAAAGGCTGTGAGCGGCCTTACTGTATACTTTTTTTACCTTTTAACCATAAGTTTAGACAAATTAATATAGACAGCCAAATGCTCGTACGTTTAAAGTACTATTAGAAAAAGAAAACTTGGGAAAACTTCAAGCACACTACAAGCGGGTGCAATTTGTCACAACAACTTGCTATAGTTAGAATGGTAAGTTATGTATGGCTGTCTCTTTCCAACCATTGCAAGTTGGTGTGACAAATTGCACCCGTTTGTAGTGTGCTTAAAGTTTTCTTCTTTTTAATAGCCATAGAAAAACGCTTACTTTTTTAAGCGATCGAAGTGACGGTTTTAAATATTATAATTAACTGGCACCACCAATCATGTCCTGTACTTGTCGGATTCAGCTTCGCTTCATTTGACAAAATCAACTCATCCATAAATTGCTATTTCCCGGCCTGTGCAAAAATGTAGGTACTATTATTACTTCAAGCTTCATTATATTCGATATTTTTACACCACTTTTTTAATTCAACATTACATGATACATTACTTACATAATATGTAAGTAAGGGACTTACATATTATGTATGTCAGTCTAAAATACGAACATACATCATATTGTTAGTTGAAGATTCTTAATAGAATACATACAAACTATAATTAGTAGGAGATTCAAATATAAACACGACCTTCACTCATCTGTTTAATGGATAAATAGTACATTACTACAGAGGCCGGGAAGTAAGGGTTTGCTGACCGAGCGTAGCGAGGTCGAATAGTTATGGCGCTGGCAACCCCACGCTGAAGTATGTTTAGTGCTTTTCTCAAGTAATGAAATAAATTAAAAGAACTCCAAGAAATCAAACTTTAATTTTCATGGCTGTACGACGTGACATTGAGCCACAAATTGTGGAATGGCCAATGCTTAGTTGGTTACTTTAAGTGCTTGAACTTAATTACCTGAATCGTGCTAATAATTACTAAATTAATTGGAATTATTAACCAACCTCATACTACAGGCAGATATTAGACAACACATTTCTTAGATTTACTGTATTTAATGCATGGCTTTGACAATTGAACACATTTATAATATAGCAATGTGTTCGCCTGATTGCGCGCTGTAGTTTTCTGAATAATAAGATTGTCTGTTATTCTTTGTGGTATAAAAACAGATTAGTAAAGTAATTATGTGCCGAGTCGGTGCCATGTAAGTACGCAGTCACCTAGAAAGTACAGATTACTGCGCGGTTAAATTTCATCGAGTGCTTCCTGATTGACACGGGGTGCAGCGCAGAAACGGGGCTTGTACTGAATGCTGGGAGCCGCCCGCTTATAATGCCACTGCGAAAATATAATGCTCGTAGTATACCGACATTACCGACAAGTGAGAAAATACCGCATTCGCATTCCCTCCCGTCAAATACGGAAGGGAACTAAAACGGGTGACTAGTTTACTGTGTAACGTAAAAGCAGTAGACAACACGTAATACCGTACTATCTAAACTCGTTAACGTGCACAACGTCAATAGACGTCGCAACACAAGGCTTACTTACGACTTAATTGAGGTATCTCGCGTGAAAATTGATTGACTTGTCATGATAACACTATTTTGGTTTTCCGAGACAATTAGCAGACGCTTAATGGAGCTATTAATACTCAGGCAGTGCCTTTCAACGTAACGTACGCGTTCAGCGTAACGTTTCAACGTACGTATATTTACTTAAAAGTTTCGCTGTATCATGACTGCGCCGACAACTTAGCATAATAATAGGCGATAAACAGGGGATGCGTTGGCAGACAACATTAATATAAACTACGTATTACGGTACCTACGTTAACGTGTAAAGCGCCCGCAATAAAGGTCAACGACATCAGCATCACTATACAGGGTGTTTCAAAAATACCCCTACAGCCAAAAGGGGGTTAAAGGGGATCTGTAAGAAGTCTATTCGCAATACTTGAAATTTTTTTTGTTGCTTTCCACAAAGAAAAAATATAAAATATATTACAATCGTCATTGAAACGCAACCCTGAAAATGTTAAATTAAAGAGTAAGTAAACTACCCACAATAGTTATTTGTGCAACAAGAGAGCAAAGTTTGTTTTTGCTGCGAGTGCTAATTTTGAGTCCTGAGGAAGCGAAAGATTCTAAAATTGAATCACGAGCGTAGCGAGTGATTCAAAGTTTGAATCTTGAGCGCAGCGAAGGACTAATAAGGATAATTCATGTTTACCTATTTTTTATGAAAAACGGAGTTTATTCTGAGATCTTTTATTTGAATGTTCTTCAATTTAAAATTCCTTTGTTTAATTATTTTGGTAATTTAAACTTGTTAATTTGATAGTTTTCAAACGTGTTACTTGTTATCCGCTTTTTTGGGGGTCTACTTTGAAATTCGATGGTCGAACTATGGATCGACCTATGTCTGCCTTTTTCTTTCTTCGTAACGGAATGAAAGGGATAGTGCTAATAGAGTTCAAATATTCTGAACTTGTAATAGACTCCACACGACGAAATGTCAGTGCTTTGCTCCAAAATTAAAAAGCTACTTTGTCTCACGGAGTAAGCAAAATCGCATTTTGCACACTGTTTTCACGCAGCAAAGTATGCTGGTTCGAGCTGCTGAGGTGAAAAGTTAATTAAAATCCCAGAATGTTTCCAATGCGTCATAAATTGAGAAACATGATCATTAATGTTTCTCAATTAATGACGCACTAGCTTCTGCCCGCGACTCCGTCCACTAGTGTATCTTTTAATTTGAGTCCATTCTTAGCCAAGGTTTATACTTGGTACTTATATCATAGTCTTAAAATAACAAAAAAAATCCAACCCTATACGAAATGAGTACCTATAGGTACTTACTAGTTCAACCGTTGCACGCTTTTGTGAGTCTTGCTTTTAGCATGTACAGGCAATTTAATTGCATGCTCTGTATTTGTCTCTACTGTTGTCCTTTAGAATCATAACTGCCGTAGTTCGCATGGCCTGATTATTACGCAAATATCTGTAATTTGAAACCTAAATATTACACAGACAATATTGATGAGGTTGAATACGTTCCAATCACGATTATTGTCAAACGTAGTGCAGTTGGCCTATGTCGTTGCCAAATCGTGCACCGGTTAACTCAGTCAAGCGTGGAATAGGTACATGTTTCGTATCGTAAACCATTAGTTTGATTATATACGACAATATGGATTACATGGTTGTTTATACCAAATCACATTTTATTATGTCCATATTAATGGAACCAACCTTTTAATATGCACGCAATCATAAATAAACCTATTTATTTGGCTTTAACACTTTAGTTTAACAAAACCGGATAAACTCGTAGATTATACATACCTAAATAACAGGATTGAGCAAGTCTATGTAAATAATAAACATAAAGTAAATACTACCACCAAAGTTTTCGTATCTTGTTACCATACATCTCAGGTTATACAGAACCCGTAACCTCTTGCCGGAGGCAGACTTAATTTCCGCAGCACCGTAATATATAAAGCTTCCAGAGGGTACGATGAAAGTCGCCCGAAGTTTATAGCATATCTGTTTTACTCAATGTGTCACATTTATAATCCAGTTTTGTACAAATATGTATAGAATGTACTTCATTAATCATCATAGGTATCAATTACATGAATGTTGATTAAAATTGAACCGAGTTTAATATAATTTTAACTGGTCTCTAGTAAGTACTCGATTCCTATGCACAAAGTAGACAGTCAATCGACAAACGAGTTGTCCAATTGTGTGAACTGATTTTCATGTGGTCATAGAGTGGAATTTTATGTAAATATTGATTTTAAAGTCTCCAATCACAACAAATATATTTATATTTGTCATCACGTTCTCGTAAACGAATCTAACGATTTCAATGAAATTTGCAACATAGGGGTTTTTGGGGGTGAAAAGTCGATCTAGCTAGATCTCATAGCTTGGTCATATATTAAGGTGCCGTAGGTTCATCATGGTCTTCTCTCCCTCTCACTGAGCATAAGCGTGAGCGAGATGGAAGTGCGTGCTCGGATTATTGATTGTGATACGTGATTTTTTTTCTATGAAACGAAAATTGCTTAATCATGTTTCTTATCACTGATCTCGCTGCAGAAAAGCCTCAAGATTACTATTCGTATTATATATCGTTTAAACCATATTATTATAAACAGACGCATTATATTGTTTCAAAAACTCTGTTCGCTTAACTTCGCGGAACCTACGGCGCCTATAACAAACAGAATACTAGCACAATCCCTGTCCAGACATAACACGGTTAGGTGCCTAAGTTAAAACCAAGATAATGGTCTGATACGAACCACTTGCCCGCTAACATAACTAACATTAACTTGTTTGTTACACTTAAATTATTTAACTGATAAATTGTTCGTAATCAGCCCCCTCGTTACGAATACACGAATTTAGTCTTCGTTGAAATTCATTATGTGTAGCCTTCAGCAAAGTGTTGTGGTCTATGCCCCTAATAACATGTTTTACCGCAACCCTTAGCTCTTGCACGGTTTCATAACAGGTTTCGTAAATAACATTTTTTACAGGACTCCATAAAAAGAAGTCCATGGGCGTCAGGTCTGGACTTGTTGGTTGCGACTCTTCTTCTTAACACGTTCCATGTGTACCTAGGAACCATAAATTGAGTCCTCACGTGCAACATGTTTTTTGTCAAAAGGTTCATAGCCAGTATGTGCATGCAAATAAAAAAGATCTAGCTCACACGTGTAAATTTTGGCAATGCTTTAAGTTTATATGGGGTCGTGCATCATTAATGGTGCATGCACGTATCATATGTACCCTAAAATGCTACACATATGATGCATGCACAGGGAACGTGTTAAGACCAAATGTTTGTTAGAAAAATTTTATCCTAAATAATAATCCTATCTTAGAGTTTTTTTTTTTAATTTTAATTGGTTCGAGACCCGAGCAAGCCAGTTTTCGAAAAACTTTGAATGCAGTTTTGTTTATTTAAAAAAATAAAGGAATGTCTCGTTTAAGTAAAATGAGACAGCATAAGGATTTAAGGTAGTTACCCTCCAGGGCCCGACTTATCTTTCCACCCTGTATATTTGGGGGCACGGCAGTGCCCCCGCAAAGTCGAGCGAGAGGCAAACACTGCCGAACCATCGTACAGTCTGTAGGTCATTTAGTTCCGAAGTTAAGCGAAAGCAAAGTTTCGCATTTAAGACACTCACTCACTCACTCATGATCATCAAAATAGAACTAGTACTTCCCATAAAATCAGAGAGCTGAAATTTGGTACAGAGTTAGGGTTTAATGGCCAGATAAAGGGAAAACTATAAAAACTAGGAAAAAAACTATTAGAGATATATCTATCCTAAAAAGAAAAAACTGTGTCAAATAAGAAAATCTAATAAAATAAATCAATAAGCCCACGTTTCTACAAAAAGATGTGAAATCCCATCAAAAACATTCTGTAAAAAACTAGCCAAGTCTCGATGGAGCTGCTTGTTTATTTCTAAAAAGTAATGAAAACTGGGAGATATTTTGTAGGGCCAAGTCTCAGGCATTCTTATTATTTTTTATTTGCTAACTAAATAAAATTTTGTGACTTGGCAATATTACACATTTATGGATTCCTAAAACTATGTAGTAACATAGTTTTAGGTATCCATAAATGCAATAATAATAATAATAATAATTACCGCTGACAATGACGGACGTGTCAATCGCTCACCAATAGTTTGAAAATTCGCTTTTTATAGTATTTACGCATACATTGCCTTTTTAGATCTATTTTCGTGTACATAATCATGCAGAACACCAAATGCAATGTTCATAAAACACCAACGGCCGTGAATTTGCAACGCAGCAAAAATTGTACTGGAATCACAACCTGTCAAAACAATTAAGGCCAGAGAAAATTCAAATTAGATGATCACGAGATCACGTCTTCGTGCGGAGACTCAACGCGCACGCCCACCACCTCCACCCGCGCCGTCCAGCTCCTCGCCATCGCCATCGTCGTCGGGCGATGAGTTCGCAACAGCGGCTGACACCAGCGAGTCGAGCGACGAGCGCGGGCCGCCGTCCCCGCCGCCGCGACCACCTGTGCGACGAGGACGACCTCCGCTGCCGGCACGCTTGGGGCCTGCGGGGCATCCTGCTCCGCCCACGGCTCCCGCTGCCGGTGTTATAGTGCGTCGCATGCAGTGGACGCAATCCATTAACGAAAACTGCATGCGCGCCTATTATGGGGCGACAGAGGGAGGGACTAACCTATCCGCGTACCGTATCCGGATGCTGCCTCTGTTTCAGGCCCTTGAACCTACCATCACCGTTTCTGCCCAACGCCTATCGGATCAGGTGCGCGTCATCCAGCGGCACAAGCGGTTGGATGACGCCACACTTGATCGGCTACGACTGGAAGCACTCTCTGCTCGTGCGGCCTAGACCTCGGCGCGGGATCTGCCCGCCTTGTTGCCGGCTCCGATGCCTATATCCGACCTGGCACCGGGGGCACCGCGGGTTGATCCCAGTGCCAACGAGGAGGACTGTGCGAATCAGAGCGTGAGTACCCAGACCAATGAGCAACTGAGGAGGGCTTTGGAAGATGCGATTACGAGGTATCGTTCCACAAACAACTCTAGGCCACGATTACCACGCCTGTCCGTGAATAGACGAAATCTAGCCTTAATGGGAGCCTTGAACGGTCTGCTAGACCCGTATATACGGACTAGTGAAGACTTACTTGATACACACTCAATCATGTACTGCGGTTCCATCGCGGCCGTTGCCGTGTTGCCCGCGTCAAGTTTCCGGACGCTGACCGTGCGCCTAGGACCGCTGGGGGTGTCCCTGCATGGCAAGTACGGATTGAGCGGCGTATCAATACGTTCAGGTCTCTCATTGCAAAGCTGATCTGCTTCAGGGGGGGGGGGGGGGGGGGCAACAACCGCCCCCGAGTCATGCGCTTTGTGAACCAGGCCTTCGCGGGAACTGGTACCAGGCCTCGCGACAACATAGCCTGTGTCACGGAGCGCATTAACTTTCTGAAGCAGAAAGTCTATGCATGGGCAGCCCGTATTCGCCGCTACAGAGAGCGCGTTACAATCAGCCCCGAAGACCTTAGTTATGCCATCCGTTTGGCCCCGAACTGGAAAAGTCCTGGGCCGGATGGATTGCACAACTTCTGGGTGAAATGGTTTCGATGCTCACACCTGCGTTTGGCAACACAGTTCCAGCAAGCCCTTGAGCTCGGTTCCCTACCATCTTTCTTTACAACTGGGATTACCTCCCTGCTCTACAAGTCCGGTAGTACCACGGAAGCGAAAAACGACAGACCCATCACGTGCTTGCCTACGCTGTACAAGCTTATTACATCCATTTTGAGAGCAAAAATTGACGCATACACCGTTGCGAACAATGTTTTGGCCCCTGGTCAAAATGGATGTAGGGTTGGGTCTCGTGGTACTAAAGAGCTCCTCCTCATAGACATGACCATTTGCCAACGAGTCCGGCGGAACAAAGGGACCCTCTCGGCCGCCTGGATTGACTACAAGAAGGCCTATGATTCGGTGCCTCATTCATGGCTGCAGCAGTGGACCACAGTCCTTCGTCAACCGGGGGGAGGAGATGGCCCCTTTAGTCCGCAGGACTCTATAAGGATTGAACGTGGGATCTTCCAGGGTGACAGCCTAAGTCCTTTGTGGTTCTGCTTAGCGCTGAATCCGCTCAGCACCCTGCTGAAGGATTCTGGGCTAGGTTGCCGGCTTCGGATTTGCACCGAATAGACATGACCTGTTGGAACTACTGAAGACAACAAAAGTCTTCAGTAGCGCCATCAAAATGGAATTTGGTGTCGATATACAGCCGGGGAAAGTTGTAAATTCAACAAATTTGCAACTTTCTGAGACAATGACCCTCAAATCTATCTCCGAAGTATCAAACCTATAAGTATCTTGGTATGTCACAGTCATTGTATTGAGTATTGAGGGTGAGGGCGTAAAGCGGGCGGTGAAAGAGCGCTTCTTTTGTCACCTGACAAAAGTACTCAATAGTCTTTTGTCGGGCGGCAACAAGGTTCGCGCCTGCAACGCCTGGGTGATGCCTTTGCTTATTTATTCCTTTGGCGTACTAAGGTGGACTCAGACTGAGCTGGATGCCCTGGATCGAAGAGTCCGAGTACTGCTTACTGCGCATCGCATGCTACACCCACGCTCGTCTGTTATGAGACTGTACATCTCGCGGAAGTGTGGAGGTCGCGGCTTTTTAAATGCCAAAGACCTCCACAACCGCGAGGTGTGCAGTCTCAGGGATTATTTCCTAAGCAACGAGTGTGGGATGCATCTCGACGTAGTAGCAGTAGACGGAAACTTCACCCCGCTCTCCTTGGCAAACGAGAACTGGCGCAGACTTAAAGTAATGAGCGCCGAGGACCGCAAGGCGGTATGGAGGAGCAAGGAGCTACACGGGCGGTTCTACAAGGCCCTCACAGGGCCCGATGTCGATCTGCTCGCGTACCGACGCGTTCCAGTTCCAGTTCACCGGAACTGGCTACGTTTCGGGAATCTCTTCGGGGAAACCGAAGGTTTTGTCTGTGCAATTGCGGAAGAAGTTATCATGACGAACAACTACCGGAGGTATATCCTGAAGGGCGGTACGGTCGACATTTGTCGGGCATGCCGCTGTCCCGGGGAGTCACTCAGGCATATTATCTCCGGTTGTGGTCATCTTGCTAACGGCGAGTACTTGCACAGACATAACCTTGTAGCCAGAATTATTCACCAGCAAGTTGCTCTGCTATACGGTCTTGTGGTCTCCGAAGTGTCTTACTATAAGTACACACCTGCACCAGTTCTCGAAAATGGCCGTGCCACACTCTATTGGGATCGATCTGTCATCACGGACAGGACTATTCTTGATAAGAGGCCTGATATCGTGCTGATAGATCGATTGAAACGCCAGGCAGTGCTCGTCGACATCACCATCCCCCATGACGAAAACCTCTTGAAGGCAAGAAGGGTCATTCCCATCTTCCAACCTATCCACCCCTGTTGCATAGAACCTGTTGTATGAACCTGGGGTGGATAGGTTGGAAGATGGGAATGACCCGCCTTCTCCTACAGAATGTTTTTGGTGGGATTTATTATTATAAGGGAACGTTATTATGTTGCATTGGTCGAATAAATTGCAATGACAGACTGCCTTTGTTAATGACATTAAATTGCGGAAGCGTCCCGTTTACGGCACGGCGACTCGGCGACCGAGCCCGGCGTCGGCCCGGCCCGTGCTAGCTCGGTGACATGACGTTTGCATAATGTCCCGGCTCGGTGGCCAAGCTGCGGACGCGGGTCGGCTCGGTTAAGGCGCAGAAACGGCCCGGTGGCGAAATTTGTAGCACACCGACACGCAAATAAGCTCCGTGACAGCTCTGTACGATTACGGCTCGGTGCGGACACGGGCCGTTGAAGCATGAATCATCCTATCGCACAGACATTCGCCGCTCCCTCGTGCGCTCACTCTGCTCAATGCGCTCTTGACATCGGCACCTGAATGTGACTTTTTTGCGTGGAGATGGGCGACTGTGTGCCGTGAATGTCTAAGGTATTGTGAGTCGATGGATGAAGGCTGTCCAGTATTTTTGTTTGATGTAACCTATGTAGATGTTGTCCATACTGAATGTGTGTTTGTGTACTGTTATTTTACAATGTTTAAATTCTCGGTGTATTGGCTTGTCTGTAATGCAGTGTAAATATATTGTTAGTAAATAAATAAAATCTTTGTCTGTTTTTTTAATTTGTCATTTAAAAGTCCTTACTCCTGCAGACGAGCGTATTTTGCAAAATGCTTCCTTTTTCGTTCAAGATTACGACGTAATTATTAGTACTCATTCAAAA
The DNA here is from genome assembly GCA_945867215.1 of Epinotia demarniana. Classification (NCBI taxonomy): domain Eukaryota; kingdom Metazoa; phylum Arthropoda; class Insecta; order Lepidoptera; family Tortricidae; genus Epinotia; species Epinotia demarniana. Next base: position 30,696,467 of record OX244259.1, on the reverse strand, counting down.
ATCTCTTCATCATTTCTTAAACTAGAGGCAAAATAAGTAAAAAAAATCATTTTCTCTCTCTAAACCTAAAATAAATGAATGTCCTTGGAAGTCTTTTTCAAATTTTGCAGTGAGAAAAGTCGTTTCGGTTTTCAATTTTGCAGTAAACATGAATGATTCGAATTAAATTCACCATATCTTGTACGAGGGGCTGACATGATTGAAAATCGAAGATCCTTAAAAAGAAAAGATACGTCCCAATTTTTCGTTGCCGTAAATGTATAAATTTTCAAAAGACGTATAAATAAATGGTGCAGCGACCGACGGCGAAGCCGCGCGCTTAGTCTCCGTCGAAATTTTTATTTAATAAACTAGCTGTTGCCCGCGTGTTCATCCGTAGAACTTGTAACACGCCTTAGAAAAATGATTATCGCCGACACAAATAGAACTCTATCATCTTCAGGGATGAATTCGGCCATTAAAACTAAGTAGCTCAAAAAATATGTGCGAATTTCATCTAAATTTCATTCGTGCCCGTGAACGCGCGATCATGTATGCAACATTAATTTGTTACTATCTTAAATCGCGCGCCGAGCCAACCGCGCGTTGCGGCGCGTTCATCTGAACTTAGCCTAAGGGTCGTGAACTGAACTGAACGTAGCCTACTTTTCTGCTTGAGCTGCGCGCTCAATGCGTCGATGGACACAGCTCCATGTCCTCGCAACACTTAGTTAAGTAAGTCTATTTTTCGTCGGTAACTATAGAGTAAGATTTTATTGTATATTACTAACACTTTTGGGTGCAAGACTGAAATAAATTATTAGAATTTAATTTAATTTAATATTCATCTGTCAACTTTGCATATACTACATGTTTACGCTTAAGCTGCAGCTAACAACGGAATGTTATCTTTCCTCAGCCAAACCACTCGCATAGTGACACTTTAACTTTAATTTACATTGCTTAAATGAGGGGCGTAAGTAGAATATTTCAAACAACAGTATATCAGAAGCCCGTCTTCGCCGACTTAAGGTTGCAATATTCTTACGCCAGTGTTATACACGATGTTTTTCATCACATTTGCGAGGAACTAAAAAAACTACAAAAGACAGAAAAATCTGTGTTTCATACAACCGCAACAATCAGAAATTGACGAAATTGATAACTTCACTTTCAGATCAGTGCTTCAATAGTTCAACCAATCACAGAGCAGTACGGTAGTATTCATGCGGCGCGTGGCTAACTAGATTTTTTTCAACCAATCACAGAGCAGAATTTTTGTGGCGCGCGGCCTACTAGATTTGCTTTAAAGCAATCTCCCTAGGGGCTACAAACTCGGCATAACTCCCGCGGGAACATTTTCGACTATTGTCCTTTTGTATATATACAGGCATGGAATAACATCATTTACGAGCAAGTGTGATGAATAATTTATAAACCACATACTTATTATGTATCTTCTAAGATAAGTGATGATGTAATAGTTAGGGTGTTGAATCATGTTTCCACCGTGATACAGTTTAATACTAGCACGTGGAGCAGCAGACGCTTATACTCATATTCGAAAATTTGTTACTATTCTGACGACAACGATGCATCTGCCCTGACCATTTGCGAACCCTATGGCGAGGACATTGAGTCTACTGTTATTCCGTTAGGTGTTTTTGTTGCATACCTACCAAGTAAAAAGAACGTGAGCAGCGTTGTAACATGAATTTACTCAATAAAATTATTTTAATTATTAATTTTTTAAGTATTTTCGATTTGTAGCTAATACAAGTCCGCATAAGCTGAAAATAATACACTTGAAGATTTTCTTAGCAAAATGAAGCGGTTATCTCTCCTTAAAGAAGAACTTTCATGGCAATCCGAATATTTAAAACCAGCTTTAAAGCGCACGTCCAAAACTTTGTCTTCGGTACCCCTGCAACTCCCGGGGACAAAATGCACTTTCCACGTAGTGCTATTTTTTGAGCAATGTCTGTTGTAACTGAAGTTTTCTATTCTGACTAAACTAAAAGCTTCGTGCAAAACGTAAAAGCTTAGGTTTTCGGCTACCTAGCTGAAATGCTTCATTATTCTTAGTTGGTGATATTATAAATAAATAAATCAGCTTATATACGTCCTACTGCGGGGCGTTATAGCTTTGAAATAATAATAATTGTATTAAGAGTTATCTAAAAACTAATATACAAGTAATAAAATGCAATCAAAAGGGTTATTTCGGAAAATACTTAGTTCCGCTTTAGAACGATTACATTGCCAAAGATGAAAGTCTATTAAAGCAGTAATGTTATGTTAATAAATATTGTATAAGGTATTATTTAACATAATTTACTGGCATTAGCTTTGGAAACTCAGCTACTTAATCTTGAAAATTAAAATAATGTTATTTTCAGTCAAATTGGGTAACTATGATGAACTAGTAGGTACTTAATATGCCCATTAATTTAAATGTACATAAAGCATTAATCTTCACATTATGAAATGGTAACAATGTCGTTGGCCAACTGTACAGTGTAATAATTAGACAGTGTTCAAATTGTCCATTTTATGAAGGTAAACTATTCCACTCCTATCATATTACGCAGAAATTAATTGACGCTTAATTGCAATTAAAATCTTTGCCGGGGTCGAAGTCAAGGGAATAACAACAAACTAAGCTATCATTTGACCATATCTGTGACTCCCCAGGGAACTCTGAATCCAATTAAAGTGTCGTAACGACGTTGTTTTATTTCATAATGGTTCTGGCTTGGAACCGGTTAGGAGCTGCGCCTGGGGCTATATTTATTTACTAGCTCATTGCCGCAACTTCATTTGCGAGAAATCACTATCACTATATCAAGTGATTATTACTTTTATCAATTTAGTCGGGTTGCTTTGTTATGAGTATATGAAGTTAAGCTTTGTAACCAGATGACGTTTACGACAACTTTTTACGTTTCTCTGATTACGTCATAACAATCAGAAAGATTAATACCGTACTAAGTACTCCTTTGTTGACTTGACTTGATCTTTCTTGACTTTAACAATCTTCACAGTACGGAGAGCAAAAGTCAAAGGACTTTGGTTGTTTTTAATGAACGCGTTTTAATTTTGATCTGGTTCTGTCCATGTCCATGAGATTGAACAAGAGAAACAGTTCTTGGTAAGGGTAAACTAGATCACAGGCACTGGTAGTGTTGCATTAAAAGACATCAAGTGCGTATATTTCACAGAAAAATGTAAATATGCATCAGCATTGCAATTCACCGAGGTAATACCGCCTGCATCCTCGGTACGGTAGAATTTTATTATCATCGAGTATACTTTAGAAAATAATAGTTATATCCAATATAAATAACAATAATAGAAAATACAAACATGTTGTTTTGTGAAATTTTGTCGAGCCTACAAAGAAGTAATGACCTAAAGGATTCTTCGGGAGTGTTTCCTTTTCACCGGGAAGTACTAATATAACTGTTATTTGCATAAATCCGCAATTGGGTATACTCTCCTGGGTAAGGAATATATAAAACATCTATTTACTCCATCGGTTAGATCAGGGGTCGCTAAACAACGGCCCGCGGGCCAAGTTCGGCCCGCGAGCCGGTCTAATACGGCCCGCAGAAAGAAAAAGTTTGAAGAGTAGACACTGGCCTTAGATTATCAAATAAGATTAATTTCATTACTTTTTTCTTGTTAATTAAACCAAATAAATATGAAGATATAGCCGTTGTTTAAATGACTACCAAAAAAAATCGTGTCCAATATTTTATGATAATCCAACTGACAGACTAAATAGTTTTTTTTATGTCATTTTCCCAAACAAAAAGTGACAATTAGATCTACCTGATGCGTAAGTAATTGGCCAACTGGTCACAAATGGAACCTTAAGAAAACCAACAAAATAAGATAACGTATCGCTTAGCGCTTCATAATCTAACTATCCCTTAACCTGTGCATTCGTGGAAAACCCTACACTTGTCTAACGATAAAACGATCACATCTTACATTATAATGATGTGATAGTTATAGGTAATTTAACTTACACATTCTAATTCATGTCAGCTGTTTTATGTATAAATGCACTTTTTCATTCTATTTCCGTCCTTGAGTTTGATAGGTACTTCACTAATTTGCTGTTTCTGGATAGACAACGTCTGCGTTGGTATTCCATTGGCAATATTTGACAGAAGGGGACTTCTAAAACACATCTTACACGACACAGGGGATATATCACCTTCTGTCAAATATAGCAGATGTTCCCCTGCCCTACCTGCCCTGGAATCTCTCATACATCATCAGAACGAATTGTCAAATCAATAAATGGGCAATAAAGAATTGCAATTATCCACAAGCTAGTGTCTCCCTTAACCATCATACATACATCGTTATACAACAAAATTGGTCGCAGTTCCAAGCAGGTTAAAATAACGATTGTCTAACATAAAAGTACCGTATAGTAAAAAAAGTTGTGTAATAAAGAAAGGTACAAGCAAAAAGGAAAGTACAAGCAAAGGGAAAAAGCATTTTGTCACAGTAAAACTTACGATTCCGGTACTGACATCTTATTGGCACAAGCCCGCGTTAATTCTTTTCGGCAGCAGAACATGTTTGCTGACCCATTTTTTCTTCATGTTAGATTGCCTCTATCAATAGCACCCACGTCAATTGTTTAGCTGATGGAACTAAGTCGGACTTTTCCTCGGGCCTACCCGTACCTTTTTGATTCGCTAGCGGTAAGGTACGTGAATCGCATGTTCTCGCACATATACTGGGTGGGACCCTTTTATATTTGCAACGTAGGCAGCGGTAAGCCAATGTCAAAGCATAACAGAGCTTGCCTTATTATACGTGCTTTTGTTAGGTATTTGATTTTACTTCGTAATTGTACTATTTAATATTTAATTCAAATCTGATAACAATGCAATATTTTCAAATATAAAGCATATGGTACTCAAATTCATGCTACCTATATAAAATGTCAGGTGACTACGGAGATATATGGTTAGTTACATCTACCGGACATTTGCTTTCGCATTCGTTAGAGAATATTATTAATCTATGATAATGTTATCAAACTTCTTGTTAACATACCAATGTTCGCTCATGTAGGAGCCGAATTAGTGCAAATTCCACACAAAAAAGTCAATAGATGTTTTTATTTATCTTGTATAAAATTACGCTATTAAGTAGACTTCTCAGAAGAAATGTTACATTTCACTTTACGACGTAGCCACTTATTGATTATTAGTAAATTATACATGAATACATCAGAATTAAAATTAAAGTACTTAAATAATTATCTAATTATCGTAGGGGCAAGATTTTAATTAAAATCAGAATTAAAAACAAACATACGATTAATGATGAGCTAAAAATAATATAAAAAACCAAAACTTAATGTAAAAAATTTGCCCCAGGTCGCTGCCAGGCGGTAGTGTGCCCAGAACGCTGGCAGCATTGCCGCGTTGAATGGCAATGCTGATCCTCAGGGCGAGGTAAAAGCCAGCTTTCTAGTCACGTGAAGCCTCGATCAAGCGCTTGCACAATCCATTGTAGATTCGGTGGCGCTTGGTCCCCACGGACCGAGGGTCTCTACGCCGAACAGCTCAAATATGAAGCCACTGTCGATAGCTCCATACTTGCGCCGTTTGTCGTCGCCGAGGGTCGGCTGAGTCAGCAGCGGAACCTGCCCCACACGAAGTCCCCGGAAGATGTGACGACGCTAGGGTGTCGACGCACGTGGCGGATTAATAGAAGAAATCAATTGATTACACAACGTGTTAAAAATATAACATAAAAGCGTTTAAGGGTATAACAGGCATCGCGTTCAGATAAGAAAAAATAAGAGTTTTCTTTTTACTTTGTATGGAGCAGGTCGCCCCAGTCGGCCAACGCTCCATACACTAAAAACAGTTTCTTATCAGAACACGATGCCTGTTATACCCTTAAACGGTTTTTCGTTATTTTTTAACACGTTGTATAGTAGTACCTATACATTTATGAAAATAAAAATAAATATTTCTAAATTTACTAATGATCGGTTTGTGCCGTAAGGTTCTAGCAATAACTGGAACATATAAATTCTTTTTTTTAAGCCATTCTTAGTCCTTAGTGGTGTATCAATTCGACCAAGATTACTAACTACGTTATGTATAAATAACAGACCTCAGTCCCGTGCTAGTTCGAGTATATTGAACTAGGCTAAATAGTCTTAACCTGCTCAAGTGTTAAGATTCCGCTCAAAATTCCACTACCACATTGCGAGCCCTTACGGAACAGTTTACATTTCTGGATGTCTGTGAAACTATACTACAGATATGTATTTATGTCTTAATAGATCCAACAACATGACCTTTTTAATTGCTATGTTGTTATGCTTAAATATATTTTATTAGTTGTTACGGACATTAGAGCCTAATCTATGAAAAAAACGGGGAATCGCTAACTTCTAACAGGCATTATGCCACATAGAAATTAGTACGATGGGTTTTAATACAAATCGTGGTAATTCAACGTCTATACATGTATGTGACTGTAAACGAAACTAATTTAGATAAGTACTATTAATTTCATCAACTCGCTAAGCGTAATTCATATCGTCATTTTATAATATACCAAATAAAATATGTTCACGTGTCATGGAACGGAGACCCTTGTAGTTTCGTCGTCGTTTCGGTATGTCCGTCTGTCACAGGAATTTTAATCAAGCTCTAGTTATGATATTTGAATGATTGTTTATGCATTAGTGTATTTTGTAAACCGCTACATAGTTTTGCAATCGAAGGGTGAAAAAAAATATTAGTGAGCACTCCATATACGTGACTAGGAATAACCAACCGGGAATAACGCTATTTAGGAGGATGATGACTCCGTCAGTAACAAAAGGTTTAAAAAAACGCTCAAGAAAAAACCTGTCTTTAAGAATAATACGTTTCTTACCATTTATTTTGATAAGGGCGCCGTAGGTTCTCTCCCTCTAACTGAGCATAAGCGTGATTGAGATGGAAGTGCGTGCTCGGAAGCGCGTATATCATGTTATTTAATTTAACATTTTTGGCCTTTTAAATTAATGAAAAAGTAATCACAGAGTTCTCTCAAACATGATTTAGCCTATTTTTAGAATCCATTTTAATATTTTTAGCTTTTGTGCATAATTTGTAACGAATATTTTAAATATATTTTAGACCCTTTTAGACCTATGTTCGTAATTTTTTTTCTATCGAGCGAAAACTGCTTAGTCATGTTTCGAAACACTGATCTCCCTGCAGAAAAGCCTCAAGATTCGTATTTTTTTGAAACAATTTGATTATAACCAGATGCATTATATTGTTTCAAAAACTCTGTTCGCTTGTCTTCGCTGAACCTACGACGCCTTAAGCTCATATATTCGAAGATAATCGCGTAGAAAGTCACATAAATAATGTCCCGAACTCTATCTTTAGAAACAAAAATTAGGGCTTTAAACCCCAATATCTCCCCAACGAATCAGTGAAAAGAAAAATTGTTTTAAAAAAACCCATATTTTTTTTAACAAGCTATATAATGATATCCCATACTATGGGTTTAACCAGAAAAAAAATACATCTCCACATGAGTTGTAAGGTTGTAAAGAGCTACTTAAAAAATCAAGATTTTATTTAACTTTTTGGTCGGCTTGATTGATTTATATACCCATGCCGAATTACAGTTTTCTAGAAGTACGGGTTACTGAGCTAAGCCGCAGTCGGACAGACGGACATGGCGAAACTAGAAGGGTTCCTTGTTGACTACGGAATCCTTAATATGTGTAAAAAATCATGGAAGTAGGGTGTGAATACTAATATCGGAAAATATTTTACCTAAGATATCGGTTCAAAGGTTTTTGAGATATTGCTGATAAACTGCCATCCAACAAAAAGGACGTACGTCGTACGTGCTTTAAGTTTCTATGAAGATAAGACCTTTTTCAACTTACGGTTTAGGTTGGTGCTAGTAGGTGCAAATATAGAACCTACAAATTTACTGCCGTAAAGGCTAACCGGCGTTGAGCCAGAGGCTATAATATAACTATCACAACTACTAAATAAGTTAGTAAATTTACCATAGTAGTTACATTTAATATGAGTAAGTATGAAATGTACAGTGTCAAGAACACACAGATGTGTTGAGAGGCCTCAAACGCGACAGAGCCGCCGCCTCCTGACAAATGCAGAGATATGCTGGACTGGACCTCTTGCGGGAGTTACACACACCAATGGATTCACAACTGAATGGGTAATGTGGACATGCCTAATATACTCGTAAGAATACAGTTAGATGGTTAATTAGATTTTTCTACCTTTTCGAGCTCATCAAGGAAACGACTCCAGCTATATAAATTTACCATAAGGGACGTCACCAGAGTAATTTTGTTTAACTTTTTTTGCATAGTGAATATGATTTCGAAAGAAAAAAGTGTGTAATATTTTATTTAAGTGTGTATTATTGTAAACAATCGAGTTAAATTCTTTTTAACCCCCGACGCAAAAAGATCTGTGTACCTGTGTATCTGTCTGTGGTAGCGTAGCTCCCTAACGGATGGACCGATTTGAATGCGATTTTTTTGTGTCATAGATAATTTTATCCCGAGTGTTTTTAGCCATGTTTTACGAAAATCTGTTTAGCCGTTTTTGAGATATTGGACTTAGAAATAAAAATGTAGGGTTTTTCAACGTTTCTAAGTTGTAGTTATATCGTAAAAAGGTTTAAAAAAATTGACATACTTACAGTTAAAAAAAGGTCTAAAATGGTTATCTGCTAAATAACATTTAGGATAAATCGCTAGCTACATAGTGTTTTCCAAAATGTAAATGTTTTTTTTGTACCTACTTTAGTTGGCTTTAGTCAATAAAACAGTTTTATAGTGCCGCCCGCATACACACACACAATAAAAGACAGTATTAGATTTACCTATATGAACCCGGGTACCTATGTCCTAAAACTTTAACTAAGACCACCGGCAGGTTTTCCCAAGAGATTAGTCTGTGGGCAGCTCGCCAAGTTTAAAACTAAGGATGGTATAGAGTCGTTTCTCTTATCGTCTTCAAAACTTGAGATTTCGAGTGAGATAGAGCGCCTTTACTGACAGCTTTACACATCAACTCGCGAACTATACCGATGACTTTCCGGACATCAGCCTACATGAGCTTACAATGGCTCTTAAACAGCTCAAGAACAACAAGGCACCCGGTGAAGATGGAATTACAGCCGAACTCCTGACGGCAGGTGGAAAACCGGTCCTTACGGCCCTTCAGAAGTTGTTCGACTGCGTCTTGCTGCTGGAAGGGAGAACGCCAAACGCATTGAACAAAGATCTGGTGGTTAGTAAGGTGTTTCAAATAGGGTGATCACACGCGCACCTTACTGAGGAACTACCTACCAATCTCACTTCTAAACCATGTCCGTAAGTTGTTTACAGAGTGTTTACGAATCCATGACTTCCTTTTTGAGCCCGTACAAGCCGGTTTCCGAAGAGGCTAGTACCGTAGTCATCTCTCCGTCAGGTTATACAGATGGCTGAGTAGTATAACCTACTTCCTGCTTAGCATTCGAGGACTACAAGAAGGCCTTTGATTAGGTTGATATGATGAATACATATATTAGCGTGCGGCCATAGTGCACGCCCCGCTCGTAACGGAGCAAGCACTCGGGCCGTACACTTAGGCAAATTATTTTTAAACTCATATACGAAATTGTCCGCCCTCTATAAAACCCAAGCTTGCCTCGGGCATCGGTCCCAATACGCTAACCGCGTTGCGCCGTTGGAAAAATAAATACTTTACGACGCTCAAGGATAAATCAATAGAAATAAATAAGCAGACTAAATAAAGCAGTGGCGGCAAAAATTGGAGAATGTGGGCTTGAAAATCGGAAGATCAAACATATTTTTTTGCGATCGGCGGTCTCTCTAAACTCTCGTACATCCGTGGCAGCCTCAAAGTTCGTGACGTAGCGGATAAGCTCCAGGAATGTCGCCTTCGTTGGTTCGGTCACGTCTCTCGCATCGCAGGCCATCTGACTACGTGGCAGAACAAATGACTTGGCCTAGTCCTCGACGGCCCTCGACGGCCCTCGACCCCGCGGCAGACCTAAGAAGCGATGGCTGGATGTCGTAAAGGCCGACATAAGCGAAAACGGGCTCACAAAAGAAGACGCCCAGGATCGTGAAAAGTGGAGGAAAGCGAATAGGAAAGCGGACCCTGGCAAAGGCCGGGGTAATGCTAGGTAGATGAAGTAGAAGAAGAAGATTAGACCATACTCTCGCTCGAGCTCGATTATTGATTAAAAATCTAAATGTTTTGTTATAAACCATTTAGTTATTTATTGCTCATGATTATATTGTATTAATAAAACTATTAAATAAAAGTAATAAATTATAATATTGGACTAACCTCTTACGTGATTGCCATCATGTCATCTAAAATTCTTAATTATCTTCATTAGTGATCTGATGAAATAGAATCCGAGATTAATCCAGGAATTCTCTTCAAATATGTAACAATTTGCAAACCAGTGTTAGCAAATAATTTCTCGGGGACGAGTTGCCAGATGGTCAGCTGTGTTTTTGTAGGAAAATGCGTTTTCTTCATTAATATTTCACAGACGATGTTTGACCTGACCGCCGACGATTATTAGATTATTACGGTGGCCACGAATCGTTCCTTCGACAGCATATCTCCTTACACGTAGGTCCACGGTATTATGCTGTAAACAAAGAATCGTCAGTATACTGTTCCAATCAATGATGTAATATAAAATAGAGGTAGATTATGTTATAAAATAATATAAGCCCTCCAAAAGTGGTACACTAATACCTACTCAGTCAATTGCATGAACTTGCCTCAGTTTCGCGTGGTCAGTCACTGTCAGATTTATAGCGCGAAAGTAAAACTATGCCGTCGTGTGTGATGCGATTTTGCACTAATTAAACTAAAAAACCGGCCTAGTACGAACAAATCTATATAAAATCTAGTATAAAAACGGCAAAAATCACGCTGTGTATGGAAGCCCCCTTTCGTATTGAGTTTATTCTGTTTTTTAGTATTTGTTGCAACAGAAATATATCATCTGTGAAAATTACAACTGTCTAACTGTCACGGTTCATGAGATACAACCTGGTGACAGACGGACGGACAGCGCAGCAGTCATAGTAATAGGGTCACGTCTTACTCGTTTTTTTATGTTTAGAAATTTTATTTATAACCATCACGCAATTTTACTATTAGTAAAAAGGTACAATATGGGTTAATAATAAACTTAAATATTAACATTTCTTTGATACTTTAACAGATGCATCATTTTGGTAATTTAATGTCACAACTGATATTTATCAGTGGCATTTGTTAAAGTTTTAATACCTAAACGGAGGAGGTTTCAAATGTGGAGGTAAGTATATGACATTTCAGTGTCAACCGAAGTTGCTTGGAATTTGATGCAACAAGGCCCTGAGTATGCTCAACATTTCAATTGACCGACTTGTACAGTTGCGTACGCTACTTTATCTACACACATATGATATGTAAGTACTCGAAGATGGGTTTCAGAAGCCGCAGGGAAAGCATTGCTTCTAGTCCTTCCTGTAAAATATCTTTGTTGCAATCGTGGCAGCATTTACGATATCCGGCAGAGTGTTCATATCGTTCTCGGAGTCACTACTACTCATATTTTTAACTAAAATGTAAATTTCAAACAGATTTTTACAATTCTACTTTCGTAACAGCAAAAAACAGCACGCAAATGACACAGTAATGGCGGCAAATCGATCTTCAGTCAAGATTTTTTTTTTTAAGTGAAATCTTAAATATTAACATTTCTTTGATACTTTAACTGTGGGACAGATGCCCTAAAGGGCGGGTTGCACCGACTTACGATTACAGACCGATCAACGTTAAATATGGCGCTGACAGCTGAAACAGAAACTTGTCAAACGTTCCATACATATTCAGATTTTAACGAACACCGCTTACGATTACAGATGGTTTGGTGCAACCCACCCTCAGACAAACGAATGAAGTCCCTATTCTCATGTCAATTGAGATCAAAGGTCGGTTTTTATTTAAAAAAACATACTGAATTGACGTTTCGTATCGATAACTGTTTTAATATCTATGGATACTAGACCCACTTGAGCTTGGACAGCTGATTCAAATTCAAACTCATGACTTTACAAAAAATAATCCTGTAGTAATAAAACACATTAAAGTACTTCCAGATTTTGCTTACTACCACAGACAAGGAAGTTCTCATAGTAAAATTGGTTGTTATAATGCTGGTCATTTCCTACGGTTTCTGAACGCATTTTAGAGCACTAATGATATGTGCGTAAATAATAACACTCATCTTTCTGGGCACGAAAACGAAACAATCCATATAAAACATAAATACCAAACGGACGAGGATAACCAATAACTACGCAAGTATGTTGAAGTTATATTCAGCGCAACTGACTTAGCTGATATGAAAGATTTCAAAAATAAACCGGCCGCGGCGGCCCGGAGCCCCAGTACATCGAAGAAGTGCACGCAATAATGTACGAGTGCTGAGCAAACATGGCTCCCTAAATTACGCGGCCGACGTCTCCGATATAAATGAATTTATTATTTTGTCGGTAAAGTACTAATAACATTGCAGTAACGCTACTTTTATTGTGGCTTTTATGTCGGGCTTAAGTCAAATTCATCGCTATTGTCACGGTAGGTACAATATTTGCTTTGAATTGACAACATTTCAAACTATGTAGTGATGCCTAAATCGAAAACCATTTCGGTAATGATCTTATCTGAACGTAATGAAGTGGTTTTCTCATTTTTATTCTTACTCGTTTCCGAGAAAATCACTAAAATCTGTAAAACGCGGTATACCCCGTGCGTGACGTCATACCTACGTCTGTTGAGTGAAAGATGTGGACAGGTGCCATAGAGAGACATAATAATGACGTGATATTTTACTTACGACCTATTGGAATTCACTACTTTTAATTTTGATATTTTCGGATGAAAACAAACATTTAGGGAGAAATAAAAAAACAGGTATACCTTTAAATTTCATTTCCTATCGAACTAAATCATATAATGGCCCACTTAAAAAAAAATGAAATGTTGTCAATTTATAACACGTAACTATAAGTATCCGCAGAATTAAGTGGCGAGCACGGTCATAAAATATCGTGATCATGCTATCTCTTTCGCACCTGCACGGCCTTATGGAGCGGGCCGTGCATCAATAGTGCAGGTAGCGGTAGGCAGAAAAAGGAATGTCGATAAAGTTATGAAACAAAGAAATTAAATAGTGTGGTATTCTTTTATTCCAGTATTGTATAATTACTATTTAAATATTAAATCAGTAAATTGAAAAATTAATACAAATTTCGTTCGCTCGTTCCACAAACTAATGCTGTCAGCTTTCTTGGTAGATGAAATTCAATTCTTCTTATGACATCAGGGTCTTCTTTCAACTCTTGAAACCACTTTTAACCGTTTAGAATAACCTGCCGGGCTTGCTGGTTGACATCACCTTGTAACTTTATCAAATTAGTTTTGCAAAAATTTTCCATTATGACGTATGTTCACAGTCAGAGTTCGTATAACGAATGAGTTATGCATTTTTATATTGCACCTTTTATATTAAAGTATAGTTTGTTATCAATAATGCCTTATGCCCTACATAGACTACATAGTACGATAAATTATACGTACTATAATTATTTAACGCATTTCTCATTATTAGGTACGACTAATCACGTATTTAGGTAACTATTTAAGAAGTATCTTAATTTTATTAATTGTATTTTCAGTCATTAAATAATTAACCATCTAAAAACAAATTAAGTTATGATATAAGATTTCATTTAAAAATATAACAATTATATCGACGTTTACATCATAAGTTATCGTCATGTTTCCACCCCCTACGGTTACTGACGTTTATGACCCTGCTCGCCACTTAATTCTGCGGATACTATACAGCCGGCGCATCTTAAGATTTGATTTTAGAGTGTCACAATGAGTGTCAAAAATATTACCCGTGTTTCAATTATGATTATGCCGTATTACACCAATTTACTCAGACGACAACCAATTCTAACGAAAGTACTTACTTACGCATCACTATAATTAAAAAGAAAAATTCGTAGAACACAAACGTCCACATATCGAAAATACTTTAGTTAAATAATGAATTTTAATTAAATAGAAACACATAAAGTAGGTATTCATTTCATTTGTAGTAAAAAGAGTAGGTACCTATGCGTGGCGTTTTTATGTAGATTTTTAGTTCAAAAGCGTTTGATTCTTCGAGTTTTTATTGCACTGGATAATGCCAATTTAGGTAAATGGTATGGGTGTTATTACAAAATTACATTCTTAGAATGTGACTGGTATATGACATTACTCATGATCACTTTTCATAACAACCATATAGTTTATGGCAAATTTCGTAAAGTAGCGGTGTTGTCAGCGACGATCTGTGAAGTTCAAAGAGCGCACGGATGGCTTTGATTACATTCGAGCGCAATGTGTCTCCGCATTTATCAAACGACGACATCAAAAATGTACTATACTTACGGCTAAATCATTCGGATATTTTTTGGCATCAGCAAACCCCAGGATTATTTCGGTGCCACTAAACAGAGTATCAGCAGAGTGAGCTAACATAGACCTAAACAAACATACGTATTTGCGGTCCGCCTTACGATTCCGGTGAGAAGTGACATACTGTCCTGGCTATTCTTGAAAACTGTTTAAATATTATCTTCATCTAAAAAGTTCATTATATGAGTATGATATGACAAAATGAGTGTTGCCTATAATTTCCGAAAGTTAGTTCATTGGCGCATCTTCGGTAGCAAATAATTAATAATAATATTTAATGTAGTTTTTATAAATTATATTATACATATACCTACATTGCAAAATAACGAGATACTAAAAATGTGGAAGCACAAACAACAAGTACTCAGATAATAAGTTTCTAAGGTTATCCATGTGAATTTCAAGGATTGATATTGATTTAAATATATTATGTAAATTAAGAAAAAAAGAGGTGAAATATATGCCAAAGGGACATAATAAAGAATACGCAAGAAAAATCACTGAGAAAATATGGGAATGGAACCAATTATAACACCAAGCAAACAAATTTGAAGGAACTGGAACTGATCTCGATAGACCAGTGTGTAATAAATTCCTCTATTTGATACACTATGTAAAATAATAACGGGCCTGATAAAAAAAAAACATAGATACGAAAGACCGGTTTCATTTAGATTCTATCAACCAGCAATAGTCTCTATACACTGTCCCATGCCAGGACCAGCTGTCTCTATGTGCGGTCCATGACACGGACAGGGACCGCATCCGCTCGCTATACTCCTTGCATTTCATAAAATTTACAAAAGGGCCTCTACGTGTTGGTTCAATCGTAGCGTGTTGGTGCAGTACTTTGTAGGTACCTGGTTCCACGCACGCCTCCCAAAGGTCCCGGACACCATTGCTCCGTGGGCGGGAAAAACGGCGCTGATACTAAAAAAACTGAATTACCTTCTTCGTTATCAAGGAGCAGGAGGTTTTAAACGTGGTCAAATAAATTTCGTTTAGTCTTTGTAGGTACTAATGTTCAGACTTTGCTTGTGTTATTTATTATAGCGTTATCTTCGTATTACATAAACAGGTCCATAAAAGCGGTCCCCAAGCGAAATTACAATTCTACTTTGACCCGAGAATACATTTCGTTATATTCTCGGATATACGGCGCTACTCCAAAACACGACCTCAAATATTCGTATAATGAATAATTCATGAAATCCAAAGTGGAAAGGGGGGTCAAGAAACAATGTTTGCATTGTGTTAAAAGAGAAATCGTTCAGCTTAGTTATTTACGTAAAATATGCTTTAACCGGACCATAGTAAGTATGAGATCTTAATCTGTGAGCGAGTGTATTTAGATAATAGATATTCGAAGCGCTAGTGAGAAAACGAACGTCAAGTAAACAGGATCAAATAAAGACAATCTTCAACTAGGTGCACTTTTATATTTAGAGATGCCGTATATTCGGTATTTAACACATTTGTCATAAATCATAATATTGTAGCAAAACAGGGGTACGGCCTACCATCGTTTTCTTGAAGCAGGTGTGTACTTCAAATTTAATTCAATTTGAACCAGTAGTTTAAGAATTATAACTAGTCAATGTTTCTTAATTTTGTCACTCACTCACTGGCTGATGACTGACTGACCAATCATCAAAACTCTTAGGCACTTCTAGCATACATAGACGCTTCAAATTTAGAATATATATATAAATCAAGGAAAGAAACAAAAATATTTTGCAGTTTCGGTCCAGTTTTCAAGGTACACCAACTGCATAAAGAACATAAGATTAATATATAGGATTACAAAGTTTTATTTGCAGTGAATGGGACAAAAAATTAAAAAGCAAGAATGGAACTACTTGCATAGTTTGTATGCATTGATAACACGATAACGTACAAAAAGAAGTGGGATCCCATATAGTTAGGGAGGCGAATAGGGGAATTTTCGGTAATACTCGAGCGTGGCAGTTTAAGATATGAGAGATACCTTAGACCTAATAGAACAACCTTGTAAAGTATTTAGCTCTATATGTAGTGACGCGCGCCTAGGATAGACGATCAGATTAGTAAAAAAAAATCGATAGTCTGAAATACTCGAGCGCGTCAGATGAAGATATTGGGGGTTGATTTTAGTGTTTTAAGACTAAATTTAACTATTCTAACGATAAGTCCTTGACGCCGCCGAGTTATAGGGTCGCGAACTTGTAAAAAAAAAACGTTAATCCGGCATTCTCGAGCGCGATTTTTTTTCTTTTTTTGAAGAAGAATATAATCTAAAACTTACTAAAATTACAAAATCTGCCGGTTTCCGCATGACCGGAAGTGTGGAGGAGCCATTTCGTCTTCCGAAAAACGCGTTGCGGCATATAAGTCGCGAACGATACATTTTACAAAAAAAAAGTTTAAATAACCTCCTGCCGCCCAATGACCTGCATTACGCATGCGTAATGCGTAATGACAATTTTAACTTTTTAACGCCCGCATACCTTTAAAAAGGACTTCACATTCATCTTGTCACAAAACTTAAAATTTACCGCGTATTGAATTCGAATGATTTCTGAACGAATACGTCACAATTGACGTTGACACTAGATGTCAAAATGTGAAACTTCATCTGTCAGTTTTATTCATGTATGTATATTATTCAATAGAATTCAAGAAACCAAAAACGTTTTTCGGTCAGATTAAGAGAACCCACCAACATTTTTGTCAGATTAAAAAAATATGCTTTCAGGATACCGAGATAAACCTCCCCTATGAAAATCTGACGCGCTCGAGTATTTCAAAAAAACTTTATTTTTTTGCATTTTCAAAAATTCATCGTTACTTGTCGTCACGCCGAAATCGTCAGTTTTTTTAAAGGGAGCTTCCTTGGGGCCTACTTAACACCCCTTCCGAAAATCTGACGCGCTCGAGTAATTTTTTTTTTTTGCATTTTTGACTACTTTATATGCCTACTCCCACCACGCAAACCGGCAGATTAGTATACCGTTGTTATCAGAGGCACTTGGGGCATACGTAGTATGAATATCTGTCGCGCTCGAGAATGCCCAAGTAACTGTTTTTTTTTACATTTTTGAAAAACCGTACACGCCAAACCCACCGCTAAAATGGCTTTTACCATACGAGCTTTTCTTTTCGAAATTATTTTATCTTTCGATTTTGATAGGTCTCGACGGCGCCGTTGAATTACGCCATTTAGCTACCTCGCCTCCCTAACTAATAAAAAATAATTCTGCAACTTGGCAATCACACTACTTAACCGCATTTATGGTTTTTTGAATACCTAGAACTATGTAGTATTTATTGTGTGATTGTCAAGTCACAAAATTTTATTTAGTTAGCATGTAATAGCTTGACTAGGCTCAGCGGAAAGAAAGTAACTCAAGCGTTCTCAAGGCATGGGTTGTGTTGGACCACCCTCGGAGGTAGGCAACTGTCAAAATTTATAATTAGCACAGGGCGCCAGACAGTTACCAATACTCAAGCTGAATGACCATGCTTAAATAAAACAAGCTTTGTTCAAACCAAGAAGTATATTTTACACACTTTAATAAAAGGGTACTGTCACACTCAGTCTAGGAAAGTCTTCCTTTGTCACCACATTTCACTATAAATGTCTAAGACGCACAGCATTTAAAGTTTATATACCAAAAGTATCAATACATTACCAGCTATCACAGCTACTTAGCTGCAGCCAGGATAAACCGAGACGCTACTCCAGCGCCACAGTTGCGATGGTCCGCAGCACACCGAGATGGGTATACCGCGTACCCAATGGCGGTGGACTACCGGCAGGCCTTCCTTCACATACACGTTGGAGTCTGTACGTGTCGTACAGCTCGAGATATATTAAAGAGTTGAAGAGGGACCATTCCTCTGGTACAAAGTTATCTAGCCATTATAGACCAGCGGTCATGAGTTGAACCTAACGTAGAAACCTGATTCTGAAACCCAAAGTAGGAACCCTGTGAACAAAAATGTTCAGGTTATAAACTTGGAATTTACGATGGAGCTTTTTAGTCTTTATATTTAAAAATAAAAGTTTAAACTTACCGCTACATGGCGGGTTCAATTATAAAAGGTTAGGTTTGCCACGTAGGCGATAGTAGGTGGATACTGCTGTGGACAAAAGAACACACGAGCATTATTATATGAGGCCCTTGAAACACGGAATACAACCTTTTTTATTAGGTTGGAAGAACAAAAAGCCGTGTATAAAGCTTACCATCATTGTGTTGTGTTTAAAAAGGGGCTTCCGCGAACTACATGTTCACATTTTGCGTCCCTCGCCGATAACGACTAAAAACAGAAACGAAAGGCGTAAGTTACAATGGACAGGAGGACGCAAAGCTGCTCCAAGACCATGTCACTTACCCCGAAATTGGTGATTCACGGTTAGAAGTGCATTTTCGTTACAATCATGAGCCGAGACAAGAACGAAATGCTCCGTCATGCATGACCCTTCAGCAAAAGGTCGCGACATTAAAAAAAATGATTAAACGTTCCGTTTCACATCCATCAAAGATATGCTTATATTGGCGTGGAACAACCCAAAAAGCAAGCAAAGAGAATACACGAGTCCTTCAGGAGACACAACTATCGAACGACATCCACCTGTAACAAAACGTAAATATGTTCGTGGCAACACCAAGACAGAACATAGACTTTCTAAACTAAAAAACCATACCACTCAAATTGATAATTTTATTGTTATAAATAATGTAGACATTCTTTCGATAATGCTTTAGTTATTAAATAATTATTGTATTAATTCAGGATTTTTCTTGTCAATGAAGACCTATCGTTAATGCAAACGCGCGTAAAGCGTAGGCTCTAGGCGTATCTGTGGTAATTACTCATCTGTCAAAACGGACGTAATGTTTTTCTTTTATGCAATTTATCGTTTGCTTTATTTAACAGCTTTATTATTAGTGTTTGCATAATTAAATTAATCCAGAATGGAAAGGTACAAATAATAGAGGCAGTGAGGCATGATTTTATCCACGGCAACGTGAAAGTGCAGTGAATTTTCCACTTTGAAGTGATGAGAATTCCATCATCAGGTTTGTGTCCTTAAATCGCTACTACAAACTATTCTAGCTCAACTGAAGAGTAAAATCAATCGTGTTAAACACTATATACCTTTATAGTTAATGATATATACGCGGGCTACTAGTGGAGTCTGTAATTTAAGTTCTGAAGCTAGGCTTTGTAACTCTCAAATGTTACAAGCAAATAAAGATAAATAAGTATGCCTAAAAATTAGCTCTACGAAATATCACACAACTTATTACGGTGGGAGAGTTTCGACATTTGGCCTCCTTTTTACATCCAGGAATGTTTTTTATGGGTAGGGTTTATTCGGCCAAATGATCCCACAATTGGGTGTCGAAAGTTGCACCACGTCCGTAAGACTTACCCACCGCTACCCTACGCTACGTAATGCCTGGGCGGTGATAAAAGTGCAACAACCGTACAGTCTTTTCGAAGATCTTACGGTTCTAAATACACTGATTTGCCATACGGTAAATAAATAATAATCCTTCAATTGGGAGTGAGAATGGATATTAGCGGTGTTGGCAAAAAATCAATTCGAATTGACGAAAATGACCAAAATGCGTTCAAAAGCGGTGTCTGAATTTACCAAAGGTTCCGAAACATTTTTTTTTTGAACCTGACCGTTGCTATAATAGGACGGACCCAATATAGCGGTCGAACTGCGTGGTTGGAGGGTGGCCTGGGGAAAATCCAGGGGAAGCCTCCGGCACGACCACGCGGGGTTTGAAATTGGCCGATTACGTTCATATTCGTTATAATCGGTGTCGACCATAGGTCCCGAAAACTGTTTCCGATGTCAGTATTGAAAGATGTCCCTCCATTTCGGGACATTTTTTTAAATTGATCGTTGTCACTTTAAAACGATATCTGAGATTTCCAAAGGTTGCGAAACATGTTTCCGACGGCAATATGAAGGATGTCCTTTTTGGAACATTTTCGGGACTTTCCTTGAAATTAACCGATAGCGTTAAAAATCGATATCTGAGGTGCCCAAAGGTTTCGAAACTCGTTTCCGAGGGAAATATTGAGAGATGTCCTTTTTTAAATGTCCAAAAAAAAGGAAACTCCTTCTGTATTGCCGTCGGAAACATGTTACGGAATCTTTGGAAATCTCAGATATCGTTTTAAACACGTGACAACGATCAATTTATAAAAATGTCCCGTAATGGAGGGACATCTTTCAATACTGACGTCGATAACAGTTTTCGGGACCTATGGTCGACACCGATTATAACGAATATGAACGTAATCGGCCAATTTCAAAAATGTCCCTAAAAGGGACATCAATCATGAACATGTTTTCGAACCTCTGGGAACCTCAGATATCGACTTTAAGTCCAGTAAGTAAGTCCCAAAAAAGGACACTTCGAAAATGAAAAGTAATCTTAGGGACTATGGTTAATCTAGATTGAGAATTGATTTAATCCGAATTGAAGATTGATGCGTTCATTCCAATTGATTCAATCGCATTGACCCGTCAATCAGAATTGAATCAATCCGGATTGGTTTATTGACAAGAAAAAATGCGTTCATAGATAATAAAGACTTGTGTGGGTCATAAGCATTAAATGGTACTACTTATAAAACATTGATAGGTAGCTAAAACTAAAATGAAATGAATGAATTGGTATTTGAATATTGTTTTTGTTGGAAATGTCGGTTGAAGAACTAGAACCAGTGTATTTCCTACAGGATGGAGCACTGAATCACAAAAGTAAAATAGCTATAATAGTAAAATAGTTTCGGGAAAATTCCCGAAACTACCCAATCTACCCGATATTTACCCGTATCTACCCCAATAGGCGGGTATAAAAAAAGTTATCCAAATGTTTTTTTACGTGCAAATAAGATGAAATTATTATAGTATTGTGCTAATAATGAGCTTTTAGATGCAGTCAATATGCAATATAAACTGAAATCCATATTTATCATTAAATCTTCTGTGCAAAAACACCATGGACCTTTAAATAAGAGATTTTATTTTGATTTAACCGTGTCTTGTAAAGATATACATCTTTTTAAGACACGGTGAACATTTTAATTTACTTTTTTCAAATAAGACACCTGCAAACTACTTAGCCTCAACGCAGCCAACCAGATCACTGCATTGCAGGTAGATTTGCATTAACGCCGCGAAAGGGTACAATAATTGTCATAGGAGACGGTCATGCGCTACTTATCACTCATACGGTATCTTTGTGTTGATACTCAGTTTGCTAAAAAAGTACCACGTGTGATTTTCGCTCTGACCTTTGCTTTGAATTTGAAATTCTGTTACCTATGGTTTCTCTATTCAGGAGGACGCTTGAAGAAGTCTTCAAGAGCCTGTCAGTTTCTTGGAAGGCGAGGGGAATAGTCATTGGCGGTAAGAGGTTATCAAACCTTCGTTCGCCGAGGACATTGTTCGTTTCGCCTCTCCTGCAACAGAATTTGAGCTCATGCTCGAAGATCTGAGCTTGGCAAGCCTTCAAATTGAACTAAAAATGAATCAGTCAAAGACTCAGGTCATGACCAACAGAACGAAACGCAGGGTCGAGGTAGACGGGAACATAATATATTATGTCTACGAGTATAAATATGGGTAGGTGAGTATATACATATACTGGGTCAGTTAAAGTGTCTTTCAGGTACAGACAAGACATAGAAGCCGAACGTCGGGTCGAAAACGCTTGGAAGAGCTACTGGTCCATGAAGGAGCTAATGAAGGGCAACCTTCCTCTGTCACTAAAGCGGAAACTCCTCGACATGTGTAATTTGCCTGTCCTAACCTACGGTGCACAAACATGGCAACTCACTGAGAGCCAGAAGTCCAAATTAAAGGTTTGCAAACGCGCTATGGAGCACAGTATTCTAGGTGTCAAAAGGATGGATCCGGTCCGAAACACTACACTGCGCTCCAAAACACGCATAGCTGATGTGGGTGCGAAAAATTCCAGGCTCAAGTGGGACTGGGCCGGCCACGTCTGTCGCATGCATCCAAACAGGTGGGTAATGTAGCTACCAAGTGGGTGCCACATGACGGGCGACGCAGACGGGGCCGACGTAGACGGAGATGACGGGACTACCCGGATGTATTCTTCAGCAACTGGGCGGAAGAGGCACCTAGTAGTAAGGACGCATGGAGATCACGGGGAGAGGCTTTTGTCCAGCAGTGGAACATCATGGGAAGACACAAAAAAATGGCCGTTTGGAAGCATTTCCCAGGACCCGACAATAATTCAGTCGTCTGTTTATATTGTGACTTCACATCATAGTGCCTATTGTAAACGAAATGGAAAAACATCTCAGATCTTTCAGATGTGTTGAACCTATAAAAATATTCTTAAAACTAGTTTTAATTTCCTTATTTTTATTATATGAATGAGTTCCTTTTCTAACTTTGGTCGCTTTTATACTAAACATATTCTTTTCTAAGAGATATGTGCAGAAATAACAGTGTTCAATATTTAAATTAGCTAATATAGCTAACCGACCGCTTTAGCCTAGTTGGTAGTGACCCTGCCTACGAAGCAAGAGGTCCTGGGTTCGAATCCCGGTAAGGGCAAACATTTATGTGATGAGCATGAATATTTGTTTCTGAGTCATGGATATTTTCTATGTATTTAAGTATTTATATCTATTATATATATCGTCGTCTAGTACCCATAACACAAGCCTTACTGAGCTTACTATGGGACTAGGTCGATTTGTGTAAGATTGTCTCCTTATATTTATTATTATTATTAACTACTAACATAAGTCTCTCTAAATATTAGCGTAGCTAATATATTTCCGATATATATTATTGATAAATAGATCACAAAAAATAAATACCCACCAATTTGGGTAGATAAGGTAAATACCGGGTCAATTGGGTAAATTTCCGGTATTTATCCGATATCTTCCCGAGGTATTTACCCGGCGCCCATCTCTGCCACTACACTACTTATTGTAGAGTAAGTATGATGTGTACACAAGCTACGACATCGTTGAAGCCTTAAAACACCCATAGAATAAATAAAAACGCAAATTCACCACCTGAACAAAACGAAATAGTACAATCGTTACCAAAATGAGTATATAGTAGTGAAAAAATGGCCGCCATTTCAATAACTACTTAATCAAATTCCAGGATATGAAATATAAATGCATTTTATTCATTTTAGATATCATATTTAATAAGTAGTAATAATTACTGTTCATGACCTACGCAATCGATATCGAAATATAAATAATATAAGTTTTTTCCTCAATACGACCGGGTACGATTCCGAACTGAGTAGGTACAAGTTTTGTATCAAACTGAAATCGATGACATGCGTCCTAAGAACAGATCTTCGTATTCCTTATAGTTACAGATTGGCTCATACCGACCCGTCTAAATAACCCAACCTTTATTACGTGCATCAAAAGTAAAGTAAGGTAATATAGGGGGTGGGGTACAGATGGTAAAGAGTTATTTGGAATATAATGATGTTTTATTTATTGGATAACTTGCTAGATGAAAGCCTCGGGGGCCAAACCTTGACATCTTCCTCTTCTATTTATAGACTTCCAGACAGCTTGATTTGAACTCCGAACGTCGGAGGTTACGTAGACAACCTCTGCAGTACAATGAAGTAATTTAACTTAATCCTGTAAGTTGTCTCGCTAATGTTCATTGTGACGATTGTAGAAGTACACGTATCCTACCCCTTACCTTATTTATAATGTAATGGTTCAGACATGTATATCATTTTTCAAGTACGAATAGGTAGGTACTGGTATTTCTTTGTAATAAGTTACTCCTTTTGACAGCCATAATTTCACGTAGCACCGTTGCTTGAGTAATTAAAATAATGTTTTCTTAAAGCCAATTAAGGGTTGGTGGAGCTTCATATTAAAAGTTTGACACATAAAAAAAACATAAGGCGGTTGAGTTATGGCAATATTTTTTACAATTTGGAGGGGATGTTCTTAGTGACTCTTTGAAATGACCAATATTTTCTTACGCTATAGTTTTGGCACCGCTTACTAAAAGGGCTTAGTACTTAATATAAAAAATCCGTATTAAATTAACAGTATCATCGATAGGCTTAGTTAATCTTTTCTTTTTATGC
The DNA here is from genome assembly GCA_945867215.1 of Epinotia demarniana. Taxonomy (NCBI): domain Eukaryota; kingdom Metazoa; phylum Arthropoda; class Insecta; order Lepidoptera; family Tortricidae; genus Epinotia; species Epinotia demarniana. The sequence goes on along the minus strand of OX244259.1, from coordinate 30,671,752 downwards.
AACACTACACTGGGTTTAATATAATTTTAAGTAAAGAGAGATGATGGCAAAATACATGATGGTGTGTCTTTGGTTCCGTGCAGTTTGGGACGCTACCTGACTTCTAAAGCGGGTGCAGCGGCGGAGAATACCGAAAATCTAAAACGCATTAAATGGCCGAATGGTACAACTTTGTACCATTCGGCGTCGAGACCCTCGGTCCTTAGTTATTTGCGGAAATCGCGAAACGTCTGGTTGACGTCACTGGTGACCGAAGAGCTGGCGCCTTGCTCGCGCAACGCATCATACAAAGTACAAAGCCTCGAGGCTTTTTAGATAATCATTTAATTTAGTTAATGCTTTTTTTTATATATATGTATTTTTTTTGTATACACTTTTGTATGAATCTTATTTAAGTAGGTACTACTAAATTCGAATTGAAATATATGAGACTGCAGTATGAGATAATATGCAACTAGATAAATAGTGAAACTTTTAACAGAGCCATTCGAAACATACACAATTTAATTTTCTCTTTATTGTGGTACAAACAATCATTACATATAGGTAATTACATATTGTGAACAACATTATTTTTAATGTCGATGTTACCGAATAATGGATAATATCAAATATATAATTTAAGGGAAACAAAGTACTCCGTAGATGTACAGTTCATTTCTATCACGAGGAGAAAAAGTTTTTGAGTTTACGGATTGCAATTTCCAGAAATGACTCATCTGATTAAAAAATATATTAAAAAACACCTTCGCGATGGACATAAACATAGTATATGAGCTGCTTCTTTTTCTGTAATACGCAGGCCTCCACGCGGATAGGTAGTATTCGTTATGTGTTCCATTTGATATAATATACCAATTTTTATATTGTTTTTTTTTCATACTATAACACTTTATAGGGTAGTTTCCTTAATTATTAACTTAATTTTATTCGTTCGTTACTTTGCTTACCCTTTCTCTCGCACGGTCACGCACCGTAACTCTCCTGTTTGCAACCTACGTGCGCTCAATAAGCTGGACGCGATGCGACTCTTATGCGATCTGTTTGCGGATGACTGGACGATTGTTGAAGAGAGTGCTTGAATTTGTGTGAGCTGCTTATTTAGTATTATTGTTATGATTTTAATACGCGGCTAAGTCCTATGATAAAAAAATGTCTTGGGATATTTCCCGTAATGTTATATTTTTGTTATGGTTTTGTCTATAAATAAATAAATAAAAACGATAACGGGCGAATAATGTTTTTTTTTAATTTATAATTTCAATTTCACTCTTTTTTACGTTTATGAGAGACAACCCTACTAGGCCATTTGTAAACGATCAGAGCCGGCTGTTCAGCGCACGCGACTTTAACATTCATCATAGTTCCTTAGTTTCGGCTACGTATCTTAAACCCCATAGGTACTCGTACTTGAAAGATTACGTTACTTTATTGTACATACTAAGCTGCGGTAGGAAGGCCCTACTGATACCTTATACCAACTACCAGTACCGATTACCCAACTGCAGCCACGTGGAGATAAAATTACGACAATCAGCACTACTATACATACCGGCTATAAACCCTCACTTAAGGTAAGGTATGACAGTACTCAAATACACCTCCGTTTACTGAATCTATATTGGGAATAACTATCTAAATACTCCTGTATTTACGATGCAACATTAAACATGGAACAATTTAACTGCAGGCGGCATAGTTAAGTAATTAAGCGCAGCAGTTTCTTCAGTAAGGTTCTTTTGGAGTTTCCTCGTTTCTATGGTCATTAGAGCACGAAATCACGTTAAGTGCTGGTCGGAAATTAAACCGGATACCGCTGCGGATACAACGTGACCCGCAGAGAACCTATACACTCGGCCTCACTCTAAGTATTTAATAAAAATATAATAATTATTTAATTATGCTTATTTATTTTTATACAACAGTTCTTAAAAACGCGACTGGCGTGGGTTGCGAATTTGCGATTTAACGCCTTGGGCAGTATAGCATAAGACACAAAAGAAGTATCATTTGACTTTATCGCACCAAAAAATAACGATTCAACATAGTATTTGTTATAGTATGTTGCATCAACCAGTGCTTTATTTTTTATTGGACGGTTAGCAGTGCTCTAACGAGCTATAGACTTTTCCTATATTTTGCTGCGTGAAAACCGTGAGGTAAAGTAGCTTTTTAATTTTGCGGCCAAGCACTGTCATATTATAAGGTGGGGCGGGGTCTATTACAAAAACAACATATTTGAGCTTCATTAACGATGTCCCTTACGTTTTGTTACGAAAAAAAAGATAGACAGCAATAGGTCGATACACACTTCGTCATTCAAATATCAAAGTAGACCCGACCCCCCAATAAAGTGCAAAATAATCCGCTTTCCAAAACATACAATTATTGACTTGTCATTTTAACACATAAGTTTAAATTTCAAGTAATTTGTTTTAAAAAGATTGTTTTAGTTTAGATGAAATAATATTTAAATTGAAAAAAAACATCACAAAATAAAGTTAGTTCTGCAGAAAAAAAACATGTTTGTTGTTCTTGTTGCACCAATAACTACAGTACTTATATTGGTTTGTGATTGCTTGCACAGCGAAATAAAGTACAGGGGCCTTACCACGATCTGTTAACGCGATTCATTTTAGGACCTAAACTGAATCGAAAGCTGTCAGTTACATAAAAAAACTGTCACAAAATGACAGATCAAACCTAAATTGAATTGCAATGGGACGTTGTGGTAACCCCCCAGGAGTAGAAAAACATATTGTGATGAAATTTTCAAAATAACACAAATACATTATTTCATTTGAACAATACTATTAATATCGAGGAAAGTTTAGGCAATCATGTATCGATTAAATCAGATAAACAATCATATAGTCGATATTTATATATCTGAAAATCAGACCGTATTGTTTCTTAATCTAGTCAGACTGGCGTTTCAAAGCACGCGATAATTTCCAATGCACCCCTTTCATTACCAGAGGAGTGGTGTGATTCAAAGTACTTTTTTCAGTAATAGAATATCAATTCTTGTTACTGATACGGCGATGCAGAAAATTAACCTACTCTGAAAATATCAGCTCTCAAGTGGATTCAAAATGTATCTTCTAAATCTTCTCTTTCACTTAGCACAACTAAGAGGGAAAATCCGCGTACAAAATTCTCCGTGCAAACACCGCTAACCCCAGACTTCATTAAAAGTTGCTTCGCCGAAGTCGTTCAACTCAAACGTTACGTTAATCTGACTGTAGGAATTTTATGATTGTTCTTTATGAACTTGCGGTTTCATAATTGTTTTAGGCTTTGAGATCTGCTTGATATCGCTTAAATTAGTCAGTTCATTGATACAATTATAGCATAACATAATTTTATTTCGTAAAGTTTCAAAAAAATGGCGCCGTTTTATAATTAGTACTTACCTATCATTTCACTGTTTGATGGGCATACTTGCTACACATTCAAATTCAAATACATGCTGTAAGACCTGATTTTCTTCTTCAATGATTACTGAAGGTAATTTAGTTGGAGTATGTGTGCACTTTGCGACATTCTCGGATCGCTGAGACATTGTTCTATGATCAACGGATATTTTTGAATATAAATAATAGATCATCAGACTGCCCACCCTAAAGAGTTCCGTAGGCAATAATGGTGTGTAATATGGTAAAAACGGAACCCTAATAGTTTCGTCATGTCCTTCTGTGTATTTGTCCAAATGTAAATATATGAATGAAATTTTAAATGTGTGTTCATAACACGTTATAGTTGTGTTATGTTTTTTTCAGCGTTACTTCGTGACCGTCACAAGACAAGGATATATCACTGTTAAATCTCGCCGTGTCCCAGAACCGCCTACACCACCACACATTATTCAGATGCCTATTTCGATAAAGATACAAACAAGTAGATGACTTACGATCAATTTCTATTCAGTTTTATTCTGAAGACAAATATACACTATTGAGCACGATTGGTTGTTGTAGATACGATTAAATGTCGTATCAGTTACTCAAGGCAGCGATGAGTATGGAAGAGAAATAATGGAATGGCAATTGTCTACGCGCCCCACCGCCCGGTGAAGCGGGGGACAAACCTACCACATATAAACTCCCGCGTCGCGGCATCGGCCTCTTTTTCCGCCGATCTCCACCGCGCCCGCACCTTGCCATTAGGCTATTATATTTGTAATCGTACATTCCTTTGTAATTAAATCCTATGTATATAACAGTCTACAGTTTCAATTATTGATTCCCGAAGGCTCCAACAGCAATTACACCACCGACAAAAGCGCGCCTCTTTTTATGATGATAGTTTAATGAAAAGACCTTAACTAAAATGTCGAGCTCGCATTGAGACCGCTCGCTGAAGGATTGATTTAGGCTTTTAATTCCAATGAAAAGCTCGGCCTTCGGCTTCGCTTGCCTCGCCACTCACCTTCCTTCCTTCACCGCACTTTGGCCTCAGGTCTCGCTTGCAAGACACCTTAGGATAGTGAGTGTCCGTCGGGCTCGCCGTAGGGCCTTCGGACCTGAGGCTCGCATAGAGAGCGCTCTCTAAAAGTATATTTTGGGCAACTAAGTAACTAACACTAAATAACTAACTAATTTAGATTCGAAGAGAATTTGAACTGTTACACGAACTGAACACGAACGAAACGAAATGAAATCTTTTTTTTCAAATTTGTCAATAGTATGGTTAAACAAAATAATATCATGAAAACCATAATATATACGCGTACGAAATAGTATGTAGTACTTTATAAGATGGGATTATAAGGCCGATCGGGCGATAGTTGCCTATCGGCCTTGTCGCTCGATTCTTGTTTAGCATTAAGGTACCCTACTGTTACACATGCTCTTCAGTAGCACGAAAGCATGCTAGTTTTGACACAATCCTCGCCTGCACTCTTGCAATCATTCCTAGGTCAAATATGAAGATCAGCACAGGGTCAATGGTCACATTTTTCTTATAATATACATTGGATTATTTGCTCGTTCAATATTTTTAATAAGTACTAAAATACTCAAAATAGATTTTTACTAAAAATTCACCGAGCTTCTTTCCATAATATGTGTTCTGTGTCCAAATGCAAACCAAACTTGAATAACTTTCTGTATTCCTATTGAGTAGGAGTTATTGGTACAGTGGTTAACTAGTACCCTACACTTAATCGTCAATCTGGATTAATTCGTAAATGATCAATTGAGCCTATCACACGATATGCATACATACGTAGTGACATGCGGGAGTACGTTTAATCTCTTGCTCATCAGACGACTAAGCTCCTATAAATCCTACGATCTAGAAGCGCCCGCCAACGCGCGTCAAGGCGGTGCTTCAAGACAAAGGCGTTGGTGCAGCGTTCGACGTGAGTAAGTTCATATGCGCAGCAGCATGTGAATTGGTACTTATTCCGCAATCCAGTCCTTAATTGGCAACTATGGAAAATTATTACATAATAAGATACAATAAACATCAATTTAAGAAGTAAAATACGTTATAAAACATATACAATGTATTTATTTTCTACTGAAGTATATAAGAGGTCGTAACTAACATTAACTTAATTAAATTAAGAATAATTTATTGAAAAACCTTTTTTGGACGTTAACATCTAAATAACCGTTTGAGGTGTGTTCATGAAATTTGGAGCACATATGTATCTCGCAAGGTTTAATATATGGGCCAGACTTGTTTATGTGAACAGTTTTTAATTTATGAGGGGGTCAAAAGTGGCTTCAAATAGTTCGTACACACGGTGCTGCTCGCCAGTTCTGTTAGCTTGAACTTGACTTGACACGCTTCGGCGTGTCTAGGTCGTCGTTCGGCCATCTTCCTGGCGGGGCATTCAGTGTCTCCTGTTTTATGATCGTTGGGCTTTTTAAACTGTTTGCATGTTGCGCATTTGGGAGGATCTGCCTTGTTTGGGCACTCCTTGTCCGAGTGCCCTATGTTGCAACAATGTCCGCATGTGTGTTCTGTTTGCTTACATGTCTTGGCTTGTCAATTAAAACTACGTTAAATCTAAAAACCGGCCAAGTACGAGTCTGACTCACGCACGAAGGGTACCATTATCTATAAAAACGGCAAAGAATCATGTCTGTTGTATAGGAGCCCCACGCCGACATGCACTTGGCCGGTTTTTTAGTGTTTGTTGAGATAAATCATCTGTGAAAATTTCAACTAACTATCACGGTTCATGAGATACGGCTGTATGGCTGTATGTCACGGGCTCGGTGACAGACGGACAGACAGATAGCGGAGCCTTAGTAATAGGGTCCCGTTTTTACCCAGGTTTTTTGCCATCATCTCTGACAATACCAGGCGGTCCAACAAGAGCAGGCACATTGATATTCATGCAAGAGACCTGAGAATACTGTCATTAAGTTTCGCATTTCATATCAGACATCAAATAAATTATATACATAATAATATAATATTAATGTACCTTCATTGTGGTTAATTTGTTTGCTATAAGATAAATCATACAAATCTAGTGATGAATGCTTCATTTAAATCTATATAACAACTTCCAAGTGGAAAGTTTGTAGGATTATGTTTATGATGTTTCATTAAACCGTATTTGTCAGGACTAATCCAGGGAGTAGGTAGGTACCTGCTTTCATATATAATCTGTATGGGGCTAGAACGCTAACGCGCCCGTCAGAACCATCGCCACGAGTAGTTATGAAAGAAATAGAAACTTGAAAAATACTAAGCGCAATAGTAAATATCTCGCGCCTTTTATTGCAGAAACCTACTATTTATTGGTCCACCATTGGTTTGTGGTAGAAATGGTAAAATACTCGTACCATCCTCACAGTGGACCGATAACCCAAAGATAGTTACAGAGATCCATTCTCAATGTGCTCGGCTAGTCTGCACGTTTGATGTCTTGTTTGTATTGTTTTGAAATTTGCCTTTTATTAATGTACAGAGTAGTCAGTTTATGGTGTTTTAAATCGATTAATATTATGGGTTGGTTCCGAATATCTTACGAGCATTTAGCAAAAACTATACTGTGGAATTATGTACAATTGATTATTTATGAAACGTAATCGATATATCGACACTGAAAAAATATGAAAAATCAAGATAACGAACGGTTACATTTACCGACCGCTTAAAATATCCAATACAACTATGCATTCCAAAATTGAATATATCAAATTAAAAACATAGAAAATATTAGTTACCGAATTAACCGAACTATTTGAGTAAAATTCATGAGTTAGAACGGACGCAGGCGCGCACTCATAGACCGCGACAGGCATCGTCGCCGATGGATAGGATGGGCGACGACAGGCCTCATCGGATGCAACGGTTCCCTCGGCCCAACGGTCTGGCCTGGAGCGGCAGGGCCTGTGGAAAATCGGACCGTGGGACCCCGACTTTAGGTTTGCACTCTTGAAGTCTTGAAAGAGTGGTCGTTATCATGTCACGGTCGATTTTTGAAAAAGATCTTTTCACGACTCTCGTGAGATAATAGTGCAGCGGTTTCCCGTTGCCAGCAGACATTTTAGGGTGTATTTGATCCCAAAGGCTTCTGACGCCGCTTCCGTACGGGTTATACTCCGTCCGGTGTTTATGGTATACCGCCACTGCTCGGTCGCCAGAGCCCCGTTGATTTTATAGCAGGCACCAAAACCGTTGCGAGCCGGTGTAGGTGGTATTCCGATCCCCCCTTACTCCCCCCTTCCCTTAATGTAAATATATCGCCTAACTAATGATAATTTGTACATTCGATATTTGAATATTTCCGTATTTGTATTGTAGGAGAATCAGACATCAATAACATTAGACATTTTGGTTGTTTGATATTTTGTACTTTGGTTATTAAAATACTTACCCTCAAAAATAGCTTACAAAAAATGCCATGATTAAAAAAACTGCATTCCTTCTCCGTATTTACTAACTAACTTAAATACCATTTAAAAATACGTTTAAAAATATGTCACTTTGATATTTGTGTCTGTAAAAAAGGACTCAACATAGAGTTTTATATGATTGAACATATAAATACAGTGCAATACAGTTAAATGCAATACTGCTTGTATATTTCTACAGACGGACAAGACCAATGGCGATGATTGTCACGTAACGTGTGCAATCTATAAAACCCAACCCTCACCCAGGCCCAGGACCCGCGTAACTGCATTAAAAGTTTCTGACTTGCACGCTGGTTAAAAGTTAGTTAACTGGTGCTTTTTGCAATTTGAAAAGGAGCTTTAAAAACTAGTTATACGAAAAATAAATCAGGATCTAAAATTAGGGTCTAATATTAGTTTAAAGCGAAACTCCCGAACATGTACCCAACGTTAAATTTTACGACGGGATTAGAGACGAACATGACCTTTTAGTTCGTGTACATAATGGGACTACTTTCATGAAATATAATATTAAATGTTACTAGATAATGTGTTCACAAAAAATAGAAATCAATAAAAACATCTCTTAAGTAACTTCCAACAGTTCCAACTAAATAAAACCAGATCTAAAACTAATGATGACTTATCTATCAGTAGGGTCGTTTCGCCGGTTACGCGACCACCTTCGGTTGGCGACCACTTGACTGACTAGGCTTCTATTACTAAAGATATTATCATTTCTATAAACCAACTAGCTAAAGTATTAATTATAAACTATTTTTGAAGAGTTCCATTTTAAGTATATTATTACTTTAAAACCGACACCTTAACCTAAAACGAGAAAAAAAAACTTTAGTCTCACATGGCCTTCGGATCGTGTTGAGTGTTGACGTGCAGTGCAATTGTAAAAAAATTAGAGCGACATTTGGCGCCCAAAGGTAAGTTATGTCCTTTAATTTTAGTATTAAACTGAATTTTGAAGTTTCATTGCTTAAATGATTTAGTCACGATAAGGATTTCGTAAATTTTTGACATATTATATAAATAGAATTGAGTAAAAGGGGGTGGTCGGTAACCCAAATGAATAATTGCTTATGATGTTAGATAGCGACCACATAGTATTCTACATGAATTGCCATTCCCGCCAAGGCCAAGGTATAGTCAGTGTTTTTCTTCAAAAAGGCGAGGAAATCAATAAATATTTTCATTAACCTCAAATATCAAAAGAATAGTTTCCTTCCCGCCCTATTTATTTTTTAAATGTACAAGGCCTGACTCATAATGCCAATTTCTGTCAAAATAATGTTTTAATACAAAATACATCAAAATCAATTACCGTGATTGATTCAAATGGGTGATTATTAATTATGTTGGTATTTAAAATGAATATATATTCAATTAGATTTAAATCTAAGCAACTTTTAAGCATGAATATGATTATATATATAAAAGCAAAAACACAATATGTATAAAGATATAGAAAAAAAAAGAAGAATAAAGATAGAAATATTAATCCTCCCCACCCGGCATTGCACCCAGCTCAAAGGTCCCCATGATGCCCGCAGCGTTACCCCGCTGATCGGCGATGGAGACCTGTTGAACCAAATACGACCCGGAGCGGGGGTCAGAGCCCCACTTCTGTAAGCGCCGGCCTAACTCTTTGAAAAGTCGGCGGGCCTCCGAGCCCCAGGGTCCCGCGGTTTCTATGGCTACCGGATGGCTACCGTACAGTCAAGTGCAAAAATATGTATCGATAACATCCTCTCATAAAGAAGTACCAAAACCTTATACCACTGACATAAGACTTATAGGAGATATTTATGAGCAAGTTGTATGCACCCATATTTTTACACTTGACTGTACACCGGCTCCAAGGCGGAGTATTTAGTGTGCTTCAGCTTGGCAGCAGCCTCTGCTACCGAGCCGGCACTACGTGAAGTCTGCCTCAAATGCGATGCTGCAAAAGTGCTTACGCAAATAGCATCCCATAAAAGGCAGCGGCCTCTCCGCCTTGGAACTAGCGTAAGGTCGTCCGGTCTTTTGCCATCTGTGCGGCTGAGGCCCGGTGGCTCCAAGAGGCACGGAATATTGGCAGAAACCATGGCTCGTCGAATAACTTCATTGATGGCGTGATGCCTTGGGAATCGTCCTGCACACCTTTGGCAACTTAGGCCGTGGTGACCATTTTTACTCACCATTGCCCCGCAGCGGCAACGGTGGGCCTCGCACACTTTAGCACCCAACCTAAGGGCTGTCGCTATTCTCAGCGAGTTGTTGTCGAGAAAAGAACCAAGTTAGGCTGATGGTATTGCGTGCAGCCAAGCTCCCGTCGGATCCGCGACTGCCTTGAAGCGCGCCAAGTCTACGCCTGAGGCATTTGACAGTAAGGAGTCGTAAGTTTGTTTGCTCCAAATATCGTCCCATTGCCTTTGGCTGGACGTAGCAACATTTAGTTCATTTTGAATTCAGTTTTGTAAGTATATTTTTTTCCTATTTGAAACTATCTGAGACAATTTTAAAGACGCCACTTCTGCGACTTGTAAAAGTGAATAGGAAAGCCTATTAAGCATTAAAAAAAGAATACGTGAAAATACTTCAGGCACGCTAGTCGCTGCAATTTGCCACACCAACTTGCTATGGTCGGAATGAAAAGTATGTATCGCTGTCCCACTTCAACTACAAGAGCGGAAAAGCCACGATTCCATTTGTATTATTTGACAGAAAAGGACATCCGTAGAATATCACACTTGATTGATGTCTCTTTCATTCTGATTTTGAAGGACAGACACATAAAAGCCAAACATCTTTTTATCCTAACCTAGTGTAGTTTTCAATGTTTTTAACTAGTGAACTGTGGCTGTGAGTGTGGATATAGCTTATGAGTATTAAAAGAACATATTAAGTAATACAAATATTGATATTTACAATATCTACCAACCTTTATAACAAAATATTATCTAACCCTTCAGTGTTATCTCGTAAATACGGGAGTCAGTGTGTGTTATGGTCTGTGTGCGGCATGCAAGTTCCAAACAGCTCTACTTTTGTGTGTATATATGCTCTCGCTTTTATTTCGTATAAGATTGTTACTGGTGTTAGGTTATCATCATGACCCAGAAAAGTTTTTTTTCAAATGGCACCCTCCAAAAGAGCAATAACGCCCAAAAAAAAAAAAGTATTGCCCAATACTCCGACGCAGACATTAAAAAGCTCTTTATGATATTCGAGAACATGGAAAGGGAATAAGGGACACATGTCGTCTCTATGGGATACCTCGAACTACTATACAGGATCGACTTAGTGGAAAAAGGAAGGACGCTTTTGAAACGAGAGGGCTAGATCCTATACTAGGGCTAGAAGGTGAAAAGCAGATCAAAGACTGGCTTTTAAAAATCGCTAAGTGTGGATTCCCACTCAAGAAGCAGGAGCTTCAAGATACAGTACAAAAAATTGTTCAGGACCAAGGGACGCCGAATCCCTTCAAGGACGGTCGTCCTGGACCTGGACAAACCTGGTACTCAAATTTCCTAAAGCCATACCGAGTTGTCGGTTCGGACTGCGGAAAGCATAAACAGAGCCAAAGACAGGGTAAGTGAAGAATCAATTAGAACCTGGTTTCAAGAACTGAAGAGATTCCTAACGGATTCTCACTTTGGACTTACGGACATACTGGAATGCCCAGACCGTATCTTTAACGGCGACGAAAGTGGCTTTTCAATGTGCCCGAAGACGGGCGAAGTTTTAGCGCCAAAAGGATATCCAAACCTGTTCCAGGTTAACTCGGGAAACGAAAAAGACACCTTAACTGTTTTGGTCACTTTTAACGCTAATGCTTAAATAAGTCCGCCGGTGGTTGTTTTTTCGTACCTGCTTCCACTACGTGCGGTTGTTGAAAGCATGCCCAAAGAATGGAGTCTCGGGGAGTCTGAAAGTGGATGGATGCGGTCGGATGTATTCTTCGAATACATCACCAATGATTTTAACAATTGGCTAGACCGCAACTGTATAAAAAAACCAATACTGCTGCTGGTTGACGGCCACAGATCGCACATGTCACTAGCATTGAGTACCATGTGTGAAAAACTTGGTATCATTCTCTATATGCACTCCCTCCTAATACCACCTATATGCTTCAGCCAGCAGATGTAAGCGTTTTTGGGCCATTAAAGTCTTCCTGGGTGAAAAGGTCATTAGATTTTTTTTTATCGAAACCAGAAAATGTGAACGCGTTAGTCAGCAAAACCAACTTTTGCCAGTTGTTCAAAGACACGCTTGAAGAGTTGAATATGACCCATACTATCAAAAGCGGGTTTCAAAAATGCGGGCTATATCCTTTTAATCCCGATGCTGTAGATTACACCAAATGTGTCCAAAATAATCTACAAAATTTTCCTAACGGGCCCAATGTAAACACAAACCAAATTACTAACGATCACCTAGTTAGCACCAAAAAAGTACTGAAACATCTGAGACCTACATTAAAACAAAAAAAAAACTAAGTTGGGATAATTTTAAAGGAGCTGCGTAAATTAGAAAAGCCCATGAGTGAGTGTAATGTGTGTTCCGAAGAAGATACAACAGATAGTTCATTTGACCAATCGACATCCTTTCAAATGGAATGCTCCACGCATGGTGTATCTGTAATAGACCCATCGTTGCCGATTTTAATGGATATTAGTAGCGATTCATCATATTTAAACAACGAAAACAGAACCGAAGAAGCAAAATCTGGCAACGAAGTTTCTACAGCAAAATCTCATACAATTGATGTCACAGCAGAAATTCATCCTGTTCCTCAATCCATTGCTCGTCGAGGTGTAACCGTAACTGATCGTTCATGTACTAAAGATAACAAGATTGAAAAAACTAGTTCTGAGTATGACATTTCCATAGCTGGATATTATACAGTTAGTGTCACAGCGGATATTCAACCACTTTCTCACGAGATGACTCATCCTGAAGTGCCAGTCTTTACTCATGAACTGATAACTGATGACGATGACACTAATTTATCGACGGTCCCTATAGCAAGTACTGGTGTGGGACCAGAAATTGGTTCATTAATTTCTTTGAATGATGATATTGATGATAGTGCGTTGATTACTCTAGACGATGACAGTTGTTTAATTTCCCGGGATAATGTGATCGTCATACCTACCCAATGAGCAATAATATCAGAGATCGATGCGTTCAGCAAATATTTATTTGTTCCTAAACCGCTACTACGAGAAAATCAAACCAAGTAAAAAGTTTTACGAGGACAAAGAAAACTTGAAAGCACAAAAACAGGCGGCAACACTAAAAAGAAAACAAGAAAGATTAGAAATAGCTAACCAAAACAAAATAAAGAAAGATCTAAAGCCGAAACCTAGGAGTCGCAGAAGCAGAAGCAGCAGTCTAAGAAGCAAAACTAAACAAAAACAATAAAAACGATACTTGAAAAGAAATTTGTACAGAATGTGATAATATTTAGATTAGTGACGCTGAAGATGATCAAGAAAAAAATGTTGGGTGCGATTTTTGGCAAAGATGGTATCATCTAAAGTATACAATATTTGTTGAATTGTCATATACCGAGGTGGTGAAAAGAACTTTTAAATGTACAATGTGCATTGCTGACCAAGTCTAAATTCACTAAATTATTTGTTAGGTGTATTCCCGATATTTTTATTTTCTTGTAGAAAAATATCCGTTCGACTTTTTTCTAATCGAAATCTTTACTAGTCTATAGTATTACTAGACGGAAAAAATGCAAATCTGTTTTTTACCCAATCGTAATATTTACTGATGTATAATTTTACTTGTAGAATAAAATCCTAATCTGCTTTATAACCGATCTTAACTTTTACTCATATTTATTTTTGCTTGCATGAACTAATCCGAAATGCCTTTTTATCCGATCAAAATATTGACTGCTATGTATTTTTATTGAAGGTCCGATATCTATTTTATCTACCATATTATTTATTATTCTACCAAAGCCTTAAGTTTAGTCGGTTCATCTAAAAAAACCTTTAGTTTAGTCGGTGAGCGACTCGATACATTGCAATTTAGCCCCTAGGGAAAATATGTATATATATTTATGATTTATAAAACATTTTAATTTGACCACTCACAACAGTTCATTATTACATCCACCAATCACAACTCTTTAAAAAAACATTAGTATTTGCTATCTACTAACCAGAATACAGCTAGACATTAAAATCGACCAATCAGGAAACAAAATTCAATTCAAACATTGGGTGTTTTTCAAGCGCGGTTAACTGCATACATGAGTCATGTATGCAGTTAACCACGCTTGAACGTTTGGATGGAGCTATAGTCGGTCAGAGGCGTTTATTTTTATAATTATTGTAAATTAGGGAATAAAAAACTCCCAATGTTTGAATTTAATTTTGTTTCCTAATTGGTCGATTTTGATGTCTAGCTGTATTCTGGTTAGTAGACAGCAAATACGAATGTTAATTTAAAGAGTTGTGATTGGTGGATGTAATTACATGACATAAGCTATGAAGATTGAGCGGGATAGACTACGCCGCTATTAGACGGTCAGAGGCGTTTATTCGTCTTGTGAATATTTTGTATCTGTGTCAAAACAGTTTATTAAAAAGAATGGCGCCAAATTGAACAATCTTTTCGCCTTGGTATAATTGTTGATTGTGGATGGATAATCTTTGTTTTTACTATTTTCTCGCAGTCGAAGTGAAAAGTAGAGTGTATAACTCTGGTCTAAAAGCCATATTACCCCTCGAACTATTTCCCCTCACTTCGTTCGGGAAAATATACATCTCTTGGTAATATGGCTTACTTTAGACCCTTGTCATACAATCTACTATTAAATAGGTAAGGCTAGCCGACTTTAAGAAAATATACATAAATTTCGTAATGAAATATGTGTGTAAAGTATTGTTAAAATATATTTAAATAATCATATCTACGTTTAACTTAGCTCAGGTTAAACTTAAAAAATAACATTTATTATTTCAGCACTAATGCACTTATCTCCAGTACATCTTTATGAAGTAATGGGTTAATATTTCAAGTACGACAATTTCTCGACGCATCTTTCCAAGGTTATTTCACCAACGAAATAGACATCCACAATTTCCTTAATCTTCGTGTCAATATCAATAGTTTTTTTACTTCTCTTTCTATAAATATCGACTTTAATGCATTTTGGTTGAACTTAAAATCCGGTTCAATTGCTTCTTCTTTAAGCAATGACACAAAAAAGAACAAATTTAAGTCAGACTTTATGAACTTATTCATCTTACTGTGCCATCCCTCAACAACATTAGTCGTCCGGTGGCGATGGTTATAACACGAGATTAAATCTGTATTTTTTGTTTTGAACCATTGAGTGGCTTATTAATTATCAAAAATTTTCTATATTCTTGACACTTGGTGCATTCCCCTGTAACAGAGTTGGGCATTATTCGGATAATATTTTATTTAAATAATTATTCGAATAAACAATCATTCGTTAAAAAAATATTCGCGAATGATTTATTCGCGAATAAATCATTCGGTAGCATTTTCAAATAATAAATGATTCATTCATTATTTTATTCGAATAAATACCACGAATGACATCCATCCATTACACAAATGTTCAGTTCATCGTTTCCATAATTTTTAAAATTATTTCATCAATTTGTTTAAGCTGAATATTTTGTGTTGAATGTAGTGGTAACTCACACTGCCGACACGTCAGTTAAGTTTTTCGAACTTTTCTGAGATACCAAATATATGTATCTATAAAGACAGATTTGAAATGATTGGGATATATATTTTTTTGTAAATACACGTGTCGAAGCACGAAGGTAGTTATTTTATTAGCTAATTATTCGGCAAGCGAATAAATTATTCGTGGAGTATTTTATTCGCGAATAAATCATTCGTGGAATAATTAATTCGCGAATAATTTATTTGCCTAATTTCGAATAAGAATAATCATTCGATAAATGTATTCGTCATTCGCGAATGATTCTGTTATTCTCAATCGTTATTAGTCATTCGAATAAATTTTGCCCATCTCTGCCCTGTAAGGTACTTGAATCGGGCAGATGAGCTACTTGTACACATTTTTTGACGTAATTACATCCTCACATATGGGTATCACAAATTTCCATTTTGTCAGCATTCTTCCAAATAGCTTGTGAGAAGTGAAAAAAACAACCATTAATATTTGTCGAAGGAAACGTACGCTTATAAGCATTTATAGCCGCTAATTCATAATCTACTTTCATAAACTCCGGCACAAAATTAGACACTAA
Source organism: Epinotia demarniana (assembly GCA_945867215.1). NCBI lineage: Eukaryota > Metazoa > Arthropoda > Insecta > Lepidoptera > Tortricidae > Epinotia > Epinotia demarniana. The sequence continues at coordinate 30,655,608 of OX244259.1, read as the reverse complement.
CTGTTCAATAGCATTGAACATAAATTCATAGGTATGTTTGCTGTTTTTTGTCCGGTAATAATATACATGAATGGCATTACTTTTGTGAAATCGTGATTACTACCTATGTCTCTATGGATACTACATAACTGGATGAAGGGTTTTGGTACAATTTTGAAGGTTCCGTCCATGAAAAATGTATCAACTTTTTTATATTCTTCTTAGAATCCGGTGTCATAAAGATGAGCATTTCATCAACTTTAGCACATAAGAAGTTTTCGGCTAGATATTCAGGTATTACGATTTCATCGCAAGATTTCAAACTCAACTTGGCATTCCGGTGCTTATAAATTATATAGCATATCTCTGAGTTTATGAAAAGATGGTAGTTTATCAGCATAAATATAGTTCGGACATGAATTTAGCCATTTCTTCTTTGTAATGTTGTGGGGTATCGGGCGGTAATCAGTAGCAACCCGTGCTTTCAATTAATTATACTCTTTTCAATTTTGATGCCTTCAAAGTCGGGTACGCAAGTATGATGAGATTCTTGTAAAATGCTGGTTCGGTCGCTATTTACCTTAATAGATCCTTTGCAAAAGGTTTGTGCACATGTATGTCCACACCGATGAACTTTTATTTTCCCTTTTTAAGCAGTGTCGATAACCGCCGCGTATCAAAATTTGCCCGCCGTGAGTACTTTCTATGAACTCAAGCTGAACACTTCTTACACTGGAGCATGCAAGCTCCATTATTAATGTTTTTGATAAATAATCTGTATTCAATAATATCTTCCACGTAAAAAACAAAATTGTCGTCCATGCGAAGAAAATAAATGACTAGGCCTATCAAAAATGACAAACAACATGAAAAATATTATTCAAATTTATCACAACAAGAACCTCTTTAAAGGCTTGATTAGATAAAGAGTAAAATCACTTGAAATAACAAGTTTTTATCCCCGAAATCATCCAAGAAGGGGGGTGAAATTGGGAGGGGGGGGGGGGGTAAAAGTTTGTATGGAGCTGCGATATACCTAAACGAGTTCCACGCGGACGGAGTCGCGGGCAGAAGCTAGTTAATATTATAAATGCGAAAGTGTTTAAGCAGTGCAGTTTTTAAGATTCATTACAGTTTCTTACACATAAACCTTTCTGTATTTCTACTGTTAATGCCCATCAGTATAATTTTTGAAATTTACACTCTTCGCTATGTTTTCCGGGTTCCTAACAAGTTACTGATTCCCGTGAATGTGACGCCGACATTAGCGGCAATTGAAATTCAAAACTCAAAGACACCATGTTAGTACGTACACCAAATAAATAGACATGGCTTTTACGGTACTCCTTAAAAGAGGTCTAATTGGCAAGGACAGACCCAGGTGTGAAATAGTGAAAAAACATTATCTCGTTGATACGAGTATTATATTACTTTTACTAGACGGGAGTTAATCGCGTGTAAAAAAAAACACATAAGTACCTCATCCTTTTCATATATTTTATGTATCAATTTATTTATGTAACAAAATAAAATTCATAATAACAGACAGATAAAAGATACAAAATAATGAGTAAAACAAGATAATAAATCATCATTCTCTTAGCGTTATTTCCCGTTGTGCCCCTAAAGGACCCCGGGCCGCTTTGACAGCTAATCCCAAGATTTGGCACAGGCACTAGTTTTACGAAAGCGACTGCCATCTGACCTTCCAACCCAGAGGGAAAACTAGACCTTATTGGGATTAGACCGGTTTCCTCACGATGTTTTTCCTTCACCGAAAAGCTAACGGTAAATATTCCGTACATAAGTTCCGAAAAACTCATTGGTACGAGCAAGGATTCGAACCCACGACCGCCGCTTGACAGCCGCATGCCTGAACCACTAGGCTACCGTAGCTTGTATTAAAACAAGATGATAAATACTAATACTAAATTAGTCGCATCCCGCTCTGCGTCATTTCCGATTCAGAGGTCTCCCAGATGCTTCACATTGACTGAATACTGAATTGTGAATATACCTGCAAATACATTTTCACACGTATTTCTCTGACTCATTATATCTGCACACAAGAATGCATAGCTACCTGAATGTGGGTGAACCATCCATTAGTAACCTCCAACCTCCCCTTAAGAATCATCCCTGTCCTCACATTGTTTACCACACGTAGATTAGAGAATATGACATGTATAACTGAATCATTAGGATAACGTCTGGTTAATGTATTCAATTTTAATTTTATCATATATTTTAATTTTATTCTCAGGACCACGTCCGACTGGTATTTTGGTTATAAATTGGAATTAATTGTTTAATGTAATTGACAATGTGTGATTAATACAAATAAAGATACATCATCATTTCTTATATCAATTGCATTCTCTACAAATCTCAGATCTCTGATATTGTATTCCATCCATTTGAAATTTTGTTTCATAATGCATATGACTATGGATGTTATTAGATTTGGTATCTTAGACGTAATTCCCTTTTCAACACACCTGCTCGTAAAGTAGGTCTTATTACAGCGTATTTACACTGATAATGCAGAATATTACCCATGCCGTGCCTTTTAAATATTAGCAAGAAGTATTAATGTTTCGAAAACAGCTAAGTAGTTATTTGCGTAAATATAAAATTCAATTCAAAATGTGATAAATAATTAAAGAATTTCATGAAACTGCTTGTTAGCTTGTTGGTATTTATATTTTGACGGTGTATTTTTACCTATAAATACCCAATTTCAAAATTTATAAATATGTGGCTGATTAGCTACTTTGCCGGTGCCCTTATCTCAGACTTGCGCGCGCATGCAGCGCTGAGCGCGCGAAAAAATAAAATTACGGCCGCCATCTTTTAAATGGGTTTCTGTTTGTTAAGTTTATTCACAGTATTGCATTTCGTTAGTGTTGTTTTGTAAAATGTCGAATTTAGATAACGAAGAATTACTTATCGAGTGTACGCCGCCAGATATCATAGTTGAAGCGCAAAATGCGAGTCTATTGCCCTCAAAATCAAAAGATAAATACATGCAAGCCTACGCAAATTTCATTCAATGGAAAAATAGCAAAAATGCAAGCTCTTTCTCAGAGAACGTGTTCATGGCTTACTTTAGTGAACTGGCGAAGAGGTATAAACCTAGTTCGCTTTGGTGTATATATTCTATGTTGAAGAGTACCGTGCAGAATAAAAATGCAATTGACATCAAAGCATACACCAATCTAACTGCATTCTTGAAAAGACGTTCAGACGGCTTTTACAGTCGAAAATCCAAGGTTTTAACACCTAATGAAGTGGAGAAGTTCATTAAAGAAGCACCGGATAATCAATATCTAGCGACAAAGGTCAGTTCCACTATTTAGTTTTGTATTCATTATTATAATATTTGTAGGCGGTATTGTGAGTGTTGATATAATAGGAACTAAGTACGATTATTATAACTTAATTATGATTTTATTTATTTTCAGGTCGCATTAATATTCGGAATTACTGGTGCCTGTAGGCGTCAGGAATTAAACAACATTACGACAAAAGATATAGAGAATCACGGAGAGATGCTACTTGTCAAAATTCCGAACACTAAAAATAAAATTCCTCGGTCATTTACTATTCACGGACCATTTTATGAAATAGTGAAAAAATATGAAACTTTACGTTCAACACAAGGAAAATCTGACCGGTTCTTCCAAAATTTTCAAAACGGCAAATGCACGAAACAGCCTATCGGAGTGAACAAATTTGGATCGATGCCTAGAGAAATTGCCAAGTTTTTAGGCTTACCACAGGCTGACGCTTACACCGGACACAGTTTTAGGCGGACTTCAGCTACATTGCTGGCTAATTCAGGAGCCGATATATTGACTTTAAAACGCCATGGGGGATGGCGATCTAATAATGTCGCCGAGTCATATATTGAGGACTCCATCCAAAATAAAGCCGACATAAGTGCCAAAATAACACAAGCAATCCATTTGGAGCCACAATCCAAGAAGTTCTGCCCTGAACCGCGTCCTTCCACCTCATATGCCAATGATGATTTGGGATTTCATACGTTTGCTAATGATGAAACGCAATGTTCTTCTACCTCCTTTCAGAATGTTGCATTATCACCGACATTTACAGTTACCCAAGAACAAAGCAATGAAATAATTAATAATACAATTAAACATACAGTACAAATGCCTCATAAGGCGGTAGCATATCATTTCAATAATTGTACCTTTAATAACTGTTTCAATAATTAAAGTTTTTAAATAACTGTGAACTTTTATTTACTTTTATTCGCAAGTGTGTTGAAAAACGTCGTATGAAACACGTGAGCATTGGTCATTACACTTCTCGTCTCCATTAAGCCTTCGCCTTCGGCTCAGGCTTAAAAACCGACTCGAGTGTAATGACCAACATACCACACTTGTATCATAATGTACTATTAGGCATTAAAACGATATGTATAACTACCATTAGTATGTTGAAATATATGCCTTATAATCATCATATCAGCCGAAAGACGTCCACTGCCGGACATAGTCTTCCCCCAAAGAGTGCCAAAGTGACTGGTACCTTATAATATTTATGAATAATTACCGATAGACCTTTGATCGTTATGGACATCAATTTTCTGACTTTTGTGCTTACAATACTTAATATTATAGGTCATTAATGTTAACAAAAATCATTATTATTTATTATTATTTATTTATTTATCCTCGGTCCGTCTTACCCGGTAAACAAGCCCGGCACTAGTTTTACGAAAGCAAATGCAACACAGAGGGAAAAGTAGACTATTGGGATCCGACCGTTTTCATCACGATGTTTTCCTCTGATCGATGTTTTGATCTGATCTCAAAGTCATAAGTTTAATATTTATTTTGATATCGGCATACGATAGGTATATATCAAATTATATTTCGTTCATACGTTTTTTGACTAAACCCCAGATTTCGATCCCACGAACGAACCTTCAGGACTAAATTAAAAGATAATAATTAGAGATACTGTACCGACTAGTCGGGAAAGCCGACTATCCGGCCTCATTTTGTAATCGGCGACTAGTCGGAATTGGCACATTATGGATCACAGGAAAACGAGACATAAAATAAGTGAACTGATATTGTTTACCATTCGTTTTATATCAATTCAATTTTTCACAGTATTTACTGCGCCAGTGCTAGCGTTGTGTTTGTCATGTACACACGTGCAGATCCAGTCAAAATTTCAGTCCTATGGTTAGTCGTTATTTTCTTGACAACCTATGTTATATTTTAATTTATATATAAGTAACTTAGATTTTTTTAAACGCAGCTCGTTGATTTTCAATTATATCAAAATAAACGTTAGTTCTAATGATAACATCAAATTTAAGTCTTTTTCCTCAGTCCGTTGGCGTCAGTCCTTTGTCCGATATTGCGCCAGAGTACTAAAGTGGTTCCAGAGTACTGACATTTAGCGTGTGTTTTAGTTTTTTTTACTTATTTCAGTTAAAAACATTATGCCGCCCCTAAAAAACCCTTAAAGTATGTATATTGTAAAAGTTTGTATATTCACCCATATCTTATTTTGGGCCACGCAGGCATATAAAAAAGTTATATATTTTCCTGTTGACAAATACCATACCCTATGAGTATTTGTATACTACGGTCACCCAGTCTAACAACTGCGTTAATGAGAAGGGAATATATTATGCAAACTATAGGTACCTGTTTTTATTGCTATTGACTAGAATGTAAAGTCGCTGAAAATTAAAGTAAAATAATAATTTGTAAAACTGTGTAGGTATATGTCTATATAAATATACAAGGCATGACGTATAAGGATTTTAATTCGAGTCCTTCATTCATTACAAAATCCTTACCTCCTAAAGTATGAGTAAGAGATGAAACTGCAATATTTGCCGGGACAATGTAAAAGTTATAAACCGCTTAAATTCCCATCTCGCGCAAGAATTCCCGATTCTCATATACCGTGCCGCCTGGGAGCTTTACACATTTATCTTCCTAGAAACTAATCTACATTCTAAAGAGAACCATTTCAGCATTCAACACACATTATATTTCGAACTTGTGTAGAATAATATTATCTCTGGTAATTTGAATGTTCGCCTAGTATCGGAATTCTTTGTTGAATTGAATAGTCCTCATTATAAACAGACTATCCGCTATTAATTGGGCAGGGCAGTGCAAAAACAAGGCAGATTCAGTAGCAGCGGTTAGCAGTTCAAACGATGGGAAAGTTGATAAAATAAATGTTTAAAAAAAAATGGAACCGACCAAGTTTTTAATTTAGAGCCTCGCCAATCATTAATGAGTCAGACGAAGCGTGTTCGTTAACTAAAAGTGCATTCATCCTTACTTGTCTTATTTGGTAAACTACATTCTAAGCTCAAAATGCATATTTTTAGGATAGAATAGCAATTTTAAACCGACGAAAAAAACGATGGAGGTTCTCAAATCAACGCGTATATATATATATATTTTTTATGTTTGACCACGCATAACTTTTTACAGAGTAGTCCGCTTTTGATAATTCTTTTTTAATAGAAAGGGTATACCTCGAAGTTGGTCCCACATAAATTTTTAATAAAAATTTCAACCCTAAGGGTAGGAAAAAAGGGGATGATTGATTGTTCACTTACCGATTGAAATGTATGACCACATATTATGCAGAGAGTAATCAAAAATATTGCATGTAACTAGTAATTAAGCCACAGAAAATTGAAAAATAAAAACTTATTAACAAAAAAATTAAACCGCCGAAAAAAAACTCAAAAGCAAAAAATAATAAACCTATGTTATTTAGTTTTATAACTAAGTTCTTAAATTAATCTAAATGTACCTAAGTAATTTTGAGTCGGCGCCAACTCAAAATTACTTAGGTTCACTTAGATTAATTTAAGAACTTAGTTATTAAGGCTAAAAAAAAAGGTTTAATATTTACGAGTATATGCTTGTTTAGCGCCGACTCAGAATTACTTAGGTACATTTAAATTAATTTAAGAACTTAGTTATTAAACTAAATAAAAAAGGTTTATCATTTTTTGCTTTTGAGTTTTTTTTCTGCAGTTGAATTTTTTTGTTAAAAAGTTTTTATGTGAATATTAGATCATACCGAGACGACTTTTCGGACATCACTTCACGATTTTATGTCTAGCAACGCTTTTTTAACGATAAAATAGCTGCTAAAAAGATACATTTTGAGGTTAGAATGTTGTTTACCAAATAAGACGAGTAAGGATGAATGCACGATAAGCGTTATTATACAATACCAATATACGTACCATACCTATTGTACGAACTGAAGTTTATAAATCAGTTAGATTATAATTACATGTTTATTCATGCTGATTCGTTGAACATTTGTGTGTAATTTGTGAGTGAACAACTAAGAACTTTATACAAACTTGCAATGTCAAATATCTAAATAAATACTTCTAAAAGGTGTTTTCAAATTTTTCTGATATTCCTAAATCTAAATGACTTTGGACTAGTACACTGAGTTCGATTTTTAGTTACCATTAAATATTTTATTTTAAGAAAGAAAGAAAACATTTCTTGCCTTAAATAAAGAAGCATTAATTCATTCATTCATTTCACTTTGTCTTTTTAATGTTAGAAATAGGTAGTTTGTCCAATAAGCGTGTTATGTTATCATAGTTATGAAGTATGCCTTTGATCCCATATTATTGGCTTTACGTTTCCACTGTTATGTAAAATTTGAGATGTATGAGGTCTATGACTGAGTGAGACAAAATATTGAAATAAGTAATTAATAAACACTCGTATCACGAAACATTAACTTTCACGCCATTTTGATTGATTTCATTTGAACAAATTACGGACTGTAAAATAAACAACGACTAAAAAGTGAATAGCTCTGCAATCCTGCAGTAATTGCTTTTAATTATTAACAGGCGTTAGTGAATCAAGCGATCACGTGGCGTGTCCAACTACAAATCACAGGGAAATCTGTGAGGCAAGTAACGGGCGCTCGGCGAATCATTCATTACTTACCAACCTATTGATGGTTTGGCCAAAAAAATATTTTTGCAGTGAGCAAGTAATTTCAATAATTTCAGATTTGTTATTTATTTATTTATTTATTGACGAATACATTTACGTGACATTACAGTAACAACCAATGCGTCACGAAACCAAAACAACAAATAACGACGCAACCAGAACAACGACGCAACCAGAAAAACCAAAACAACGACGACCTCTGTGGCCTAGTTGGTAGTGACCCTGCCTACGAAGCCGGAGGTCCCGGGTTCGAATCCCGGTAAGGGCATTTATTTGTGTGATGAGCATGAATATTTGTTCCTGAGTCATGGATGTTTTCTATGTATTTAAGTATTTATTTATCTATTTAAGTATGTATATCGTCGTCTAGTACCCATAGTACAAGCTTTGCTTAGTTTGGGACTAGATCGGTTTGTGTAAGATTGTCCCCAAATATTTATTTATTTATTTATTTATTTATAATACTATTTAGGCGACGAAACGGCGTGGCCCCGTTGCATCGTCGTCTCCGGTGTAGGATTCGGCAGATATGTCACTTTACGTGTAGATTCGCCAATAAATGGAGTTTAAAATAATAATTGAAGAAATAACCCTTCACACGTGCAAACATGCAAATAATTACAGCAAACCACCACCAATAATGACGAAACCTCGACACGTTTCGCCTCTACGAGGCATCATCAGGAGGTGCTGGCAGAAGATGTTGCTTGCGCCACGTCCACAGAGCGAATTATCCGTCCAGAACCGTCAGCCATATTTATATTCTGACCTCCCATACTAGTATGCATGCTAGAAAGAGATAGAAGAACACGTAACAACTTTGATGACGCAACATTCAGTGGCGAATTTTACAGCTAATGTCAAGTTTACTATTGTCAATAGTAATTTTGACAGCTTTTGCCAAATTTACCATTGACCGCCACAGGCAGCGCCTGCCCGTTATGAAGCCCTTTTCGAGTGAATCTGACATAAGTTATTTTTCTCAAAAATGGTCCGCAAAGTGAACATAACTCTCGCTACATATTGGAAGGTAAAGTGTATTGTTTAAGGTCAGATCTAAATTTAAAAATAAAAAAAACTTTGCAGGCTAGCCGCCTGGAATGTTATATATAAATTCCTTTATTTGACGAGTACCAAATTTAAAAACAAGTGGGAACTGGCATATAAAAGACGGCACAGTTCGTATTCAGACAATTCAACTCGTGTTTTTCTGTTGCAAACACGACGTTTGCGTATTTCTGGTGGAAAAATACACTTGCGATTCTGTTTAAAAAAAACGGCGGGAAATCGTAAATATTAACACGTTGTGCAACGATATTTAAAGTTCATATAATTCAGTATTTTTTATTCCCCCATATTTGAGAAAAGCATTATATTAGCCTCAGCCGGAATGACAATTGCAGGCTTCGTATTATAATTAAACGGACTCGCAAGCTCGTCCGTTTAAACAAATACTCAGCCTGCAATTGCCTCCTTCCCGGCCACGGCAATATGTACTACTCGTATTAGCTACCCGGACAGAGCACACTAAGCACAGTGGCGTATATTAGTGTCAGGGACCAAGATCCACTTCGGATCACTGAGCCAGCGTAGTAAGTTAGTACATTATATTTTACATCTCTCGTACTCACAAAGTAGGTTATGGTTTACTTTTTTATGTGTTCGTAGTTTAATGGAACCGCTTTAGAACAGCATCCTAAAGTCATCAAAAAAATAACAATGGCAACCTATACGACCCCACTTCCATATTTTTTTTGTCTTTCCATTCATTTCCTCGTATACGAAATGAAAAGTGTGTTTAACTCGTGGAAAGCCACGCATTTCAGCGTCGAACTATTGGCGTCTAAATATCTCGTCAAGAATGGGAAGCTTTCAACCCTCGGTTAACAATCTACTATTGCAATCCATTCCCCTTCGGCCGCGTTCGAAACCAGAGGTTCGTAACCAGTTGCGGTAAAATAAAAAATCTTATTCCGTCGATAAAAAGTAGGTATATTAAAATAAAGCTGATATTTGTCTACCTTTTCTTTTATGCCACTAACGTTCAATTTTTTTTAAATATTAAGCTACTAGTTCATTTGGGATAACATTTGAAAGGCCTTGAGTTGCACTTTTTGAAACAGTTTTTTTTCTACATTGGTAAAATTTCGATTTATGAAGGAAAATGTAATTACCATCCCCCCCCCCCCCCCCTTATCTCCGAAGTTCTCCGAGCGAAAAATATGAAATAATTTAATCAACTTTATGAGTATTTTTTCGTTTTGAAATTCCTATAAGACTAACTAGAAAATTAGTGTAGTAATAATAAACAAAAATAATTCTCTGGTTTTTATTAATCACTGTGGTCTTAATCGTCTTCTTATTTCTGCCCTTTCGTTTCTGGCAAAATGCAACAAAGGCCTGCAGCTATAAACGCTATTATTGAAAATACTAGAGAAGGCACCCAATAAGGACTGAGATTCGCAACGAAAGGGGCCAGCATAGCCCCTATCTTGGAACCCGAAGAGCTCACCCCATAACCCATGTTTCTCAAAGGAGTAGGAAACAGTACGGAGGCCCATACAAATACGACGTTGCAGGCTATGTTGATGGCCCACAGCCCGAGCAGTCCCAAGGTTAAAGCAGTCCAGTGGTCTTTTTGAGTGAAAATCAGGAGTAACATGGTCAGTCCAGTTAATCCCATAATGCTTATCGGTGTTGCTTGCCTGCCAAAAACTTTGTTCAGCCACGTTGCAACGAAGCAAGCTGGCATCTGAAAGGATAAAAAAATCCAAGCTACATATTAAGCTATAGTTTCTAGTTCTCAAAAAAATAATAATCGAGATCGGTTCACGTGATAAACAATAATCGCTAAAACACCAACATACATACTAAGGTGATTGCCATTGCAAGTTAGTACCAAATGTGGCCGATAGATGGCGCTGATCGCATTCCTACTTCGCGCTGTTAAGATTTTTCTAGAATTACCATTAATTATAGGGGTTGGGACGGGTCTGTTTCAATAGCAGGTCAAAAAAAGATCGCGATTCAATTGTCTTGGTAGTTCGATGGTCTTGGTGTAAAAGTTATTCGTTGTTTGAAATTGAATTCTGTTGTGTTGGGTTAAAATAAGTAATTTAACAAATATTTAGACATTTACTTTACCTTGAGTTAATTGTTAGTTTGTACTTTGTACGGAACCGTCGGTGCGCGTGTCAGACTCGCACTTGACCGGTTTTTTAAATAGGACTATGTTAATAACATTTTCTTGTTCTTACCATTAAGACTTACTCATAGGAGTATGAGTAAGTCTTAATCCTAGTTCACCTACAAAGGTCGGAAACATGCATGTGTTGAAATGAAATACCCTAGTTCGTTTGAACCGCTTTCCGCCACCGTTTCTATTTACAACCTGCCCAGAACAGAGTCCTTTGCCCATACATCAAGCACTTTCCGACACATTGGCCCATTTAATGAATTGCTGGCAACTTGTACTGATGACTCGGAAATCTACTGTGATTTAAACCGCAGGGTTATTGGAGGACTTTTTTATCAATTATGTAACGAGGTACCATCATGCTTACCCTCAATTAGTCAAAGGTTATAAGGAAGCATTATTAAACGGTTGATACCTTGCATATACAATCATCATTCCAGAGATAAGGTTGACTTTTGGCCAGACATGGCAACTTTTTGAAGGCACCTACCTACATCGTAGTTCTCAGGAAAACTATTGGGAGAATTGTCTAAAGAAATAGCAAAACTCGCCGCCATTGATTTAAGGCGCAAATTTAACACAAAACTAATTATTTAATTATTTTTGGCCTAATAAAACCTATTGAAATAAATGTATTATATTTAATATTCCAAATATAAAGTTGTCTCTGTACTTCTGGGACACCCCACTAATATTTGGTGAATGGATCAATTGGACAGCGTTATGTCAGAATAGACTAAGCGACACAATGTTAAAAATGAGCTTCAAAGATTGAAAACTTCAAATAGTCGGTGTGTTTACACTTTTCATGTTATGGGGTATAATTTGAACTCTGAAGTTGTAAATGTGTACTTTGTATTAGGTAAGTTCAGAAATTGTTATGATGTATGTTAAATTATATATCTTTCCCGCTCACGGGACAATGATGTCCCGGACCTTTGGGAGGCGTGCGTGGAGCTATAGGTACCTACAAGTACCAAAGCCAACACGTAGAGGTCGTTTTGACAATTTTATGAAATGCAAGGAGTACTCCGAGCAGATACTGTCTCTGCCCGTGTCATTGGACGCACACAGAGACAGCACCCGCTGGGGTGTATAGATGGTTGATGGAATCTGAAATGGGTTATTGGGTTAAAATGATGGACTAATGGGTGAGTGGTGGGGGTTATTGGGTGAAAAATCGGACGCCTGCCTAATAAAACTGTTTCACTTTTTATCTCTAGCAGACGGTGACTCGCTAACTGCTAGATGGGCCCCTATTAATCGCGACATTAAAAAATGGCCTAAGGGCAACACCGGTATGAGAGCTGAGGGGTAGAGGTGGCACTGGACTTTAAACATATAGCCAACACTCCACTTAGGTGTCCACTTCTACCCTCGAGCAACATCTCTTGCGACTCCAGTCTGGACGGCCAGTAAAGGCAAGCCAGAGGCGGGGGGCCTGTCCAACCATCGATCCGATCAGCTCAGCCTGACCACAGGACACCCCCAGGAGCACTCAGGTACGTAGGGTTGCTACTCCCTAACGGCCCGCCACAAGCTGCCTTACGGTGACTGATTGCACCAGGAATCTGGTGGGCGATGGGGCTGTCACATCCCTACACCTTCAAAAAAATAATTAACAATATTTAATTATTCAAATTATAAACATTTTTCCGCTTGATTCTTTAATGCATTTAATCCATTATCTACGTAATATGTTTATCAATAACGTACCATAGGGCCATGAGGGCCATGTTGGGAGTTTCTCTGCGTGACCGCATCAGAAATGAGGCTATCCGCAGCAGAACCAAGGTAACCGATATAGCCCTCCGTATCGCTAAACTTAAGTGGCAGTGTGCGGGGCACATAGCACGAAGAACTGATGGCCGTTGGGGCGGAAAGGTTCTCGAGTGGCGACCACGTACCGGAAGGCGCAGCGTGGGTAGGCCCCCGACAAGGTGGACTGATGACCTGGTAAAGGTTGCGGGAGTCCGCTGGATGCGGGTGGCGCGGGATCGGTCACTTTGGCTTTCTTTGGGGGAGGCCTATGTCCAGCAGTGGACGTCTTTCGGCTGATATGATAATGATGATGATGATGAACGTACCATACGACATTGTTGTCGGTTGATTCTTTATGACATTTTGTTTCGCTCAAAATTAGAAGAAAAACATTATAAGCAATTGGCTTTTGCCCGCGACTCCGTCCGCGTGGAAGTCGTTTATATCGCAGCTCCATACAAACTTTTACCCCCCATTTCACCCCCTTAGGGGTTGATTTCGGGGATAAAAACTCTTCGTCACTCTCCATCCCTTCAACTATCTCCACTTAAAACATCACGTCAATTCGTCGCTCCGTTTTGCCATGAAAGACGGACAAACAAACAAAGACACACATACACTTTTCCATTTATAATATTAATATGGATATCTAGGTTTTTTAATAATACGGAATGTTTGTAAGTTTTTTTTTTTGTAAAAGGTCTTTATTTATCATAAAAACAAGAACAATGTAAGTACACTAACACATACACTTCCACACAAAAATTATGATTAAGTTACTTCATACAGGCTAGTTTTCGCCTTTAAAAGCTGGTTACATTTGATAAAAAGAAATTTAGGTTATTCACATTATTAATACCCCAGGAAAATTACGTTTTTTTCAAACATTAATTTATAACAGCGTTTTATTTGTTTGTTTAATTTTCAAATGTTATTCTAAGATGCTTTATCCAAGAATCCACCAAAATTTCCATCGGGAAGTAAATATATAAAAATAAATGACACATCCATTATGTTTTTTGTGTGATTTATTTATTATTCTTGAAGAGCTCCTGTAAATTAACCAAAACAAAAATTAAAATATCTATTAATATTTTTCCTCTTTTTTCAGGAATTAGTTAAATATTGATGTTTTTGATGACTAATATTTTGGTGGATTTTGAGTCTACGTAATTACTAAAATGATAATATATCAGTTACAGACAAAAAAGCTGCTGTTATGAATTATTTCCAAATTTCCATTTATTTCCATACTAATGAAAATAAAGTGCTTGGGCTATAAGGATACTGATAACATACGTTCTAAGTATGAAAGCCTATACCTCAAGGTATTTATTTAATGTGGCCCATTGTATTGGGTGCACTTTTTGCATAAAAACTTTTATTTAATTATATAAACAGAATACAAAAACTAAAGTTAGGTAGAGGTTATACAGTAAGAAAATAGTTAATGCCGCTTATTGTGGGTAACAAACGTTTTAAAATCACCAGAGCGCTTGGCTGTAAGCAGCATGAATGCAATTTAATTAAACTAGTAAAAGGAAGCGAGTGAGCTACCTCGCCTCCCGCGCGGCCGCGCCACGCGGGTCGCGACGGGGCGACGCGGGTTGCGAGACAGGTCGTTCGAGTGGTCACTCCCGCCCGTCGCAAGCGCAGAGACCACTGTGACGTCAGGCGGAGGAAACAAATAGTAGTGCTGGGGTAAACGGTAAGTGCCGTATCTGTCGATATATTTAAGATCAGAAGTCGTCTTCATGGGAATATTTGAAACCAAGATATTTTTATGATGTTTACATTTATCGAAGAACTTAAGTGTTAAAATGATTATGAATTTACGTAATAATGGAATATTTTTGGAAATATGTAGGTTTTTCAGGTTTGTTTTGAATGGAGTATTATAAGGAATTTTTACAGCTTTGTTTTGGATGGTCTGCAACTGTTCATAATTAGTTAAGCAAGTACTACTCCGTACGGGGCATGCATATGTAAGACAAGGCCTGACAAGAGTGGTGTAAATCCTGAGTTTTGTTCGAGGGCTGAGGTTGGATCTACGGTTTAATACAGGACTAAGAGCACCTAGGGCTTGTGCGCCTGTAACACGCAGCTTGCATGTATGTTTAGTCCAATTGAGTTTACTGTCCATGATAACGCCCAAGTAACGGACTGCGCTGCTCCAAGGGATCGCATGTCCAGAATTTTTTAGTTTCTTGTCAGATGGTTTACGCTGCCGAGTGAAAACTATTGCTTCAGTCTTTGCCTCATTGAGTTTGAGTTTCCACTGTGTAAAGTATGAGTGAAGCAGATCCAGGGCCAACTGGAGGCGACTTATAATGAGGTCAGTATATTTTGATGACGTATATGATGCAGTATCATCAGCGAAACAGGCCAGATGGGTTCGCGTTTGTATGGGAACGTCATTATTATATGTAAGGAATAAATAAGGTCCAAGGATGGACCCTTGGGAAACGCCAGCAGGCACTAGATGCCTTTTAGATTTATTATCGCCTATATGAACACAGACAGTACGATTCATGATATATGATTGCACAAGTTTTACTAAATGCATTGGTATGTTGAGAGTGATAAGCTTATGTAGGAGACCTTCGTGCCACACAGTGTCGAAAGCCTTTTCGATATCCAGTAAAAACATTCCTGACGATTGTTTTAGGTTAAGATGGTGAGAAATATGCTATGATACTCGGACTAGTTGCTGGGCTGTGGAATGCGAGTACCGAAATCCAAACTGTTCATTGATAAGTAGATGTTTGGATGTTGCAGCTAGTCTAACGTAGATGATCTTTTCGAAAAGTTTGCCCAAAGAGGGAAGCAAGCTAATAGGTCGATAGCTGCTTGGTAAGGTATCATCTTTGCCTGGTTTCTTTAAAGCAATAATAGCCGTTTTCCAAAATGAACGGAAATAACCAAGAAACAAGCAAGCATTGAATATATTGGTAAGCAAGACAATTGCCTTCTGCGGAAGGTTTTTTTATAATTAAATTATTTATTCCATCTTCCCCAGGTGATTTACGCAGTTTTAGTTTGCGTATGTACTTTGTTATTTCGTGTGGCCGCGTTGGGTGGTTAAGGTCAGAGATGGTGTAATCATTAATTATTTTTGTAGAATTTTCTATTTCTGGGTCAAGATTGGGGCTAGACCAGTCAGTAGTAAGATTCATGTTATTATAAAAAGAACTAGCGAGTGCATTGCATTGTTCTTCGACTGTTGTAGTTAGAGTAGTGTCGTTTAATTTCAAGGGGGGAATCGTGCTTGACTTGGGCCTGATTGTTTTAATCAGACGCCAGATGTCTGATCTGGGATTGTCAACTTTAGCTAGTCTGTGGATCCATTCTCGGTCACGGTGTTTACGAATTTCAGTTTGTATTTGAACTTGTAGGTAGTTAATATTAGATCGTATGCACCTTTTTTCATCGTGGTTGATACAGATTTGTTGAGCACGACGTAAGTAATTTTTGTATCTAATAAGTTTTTTAATGTACTGTGGAAGTTTAATCATAGTGTCTGCTTGAATACCAACCGGAATATTATCATCTCGAGCCTTTATGATACAATTACCTATATTTTCAACGGCTGCATTGATTTCAATTACTGATTTGAATGTTTGGGAGCAGAGAATAATATTTTCATTTAACGAAGAGCGAAAACCTTTCCAGTTTGCGCTTTGTAAGTAAATCTAACGTATTGGTGTCATTCTAAAAAACACGGTGTGCTTGGGCTTATTGGAACCCTCTCAACCACTAAATTAAGACTTCAGAAAACTGAAAAAGTACAGTCTGAAATAAATGGTTGTACCGAAAACGTTTCTTTTTTGCCAGAAACTTATTAATACTACGCATTTGCAATCTTCATCTTCTATAATATTGTTTTAAACACAATTACTCGTAACGTACCTCTTATTGTGTCGCTTTTAGGCTCATAGTCCTGGATATTAAACACGCGTGTTTTATAACATTACAACATTATGTTTATATCCCGATTAAGTCACGTTGGCACCTTGCAGAAAGATATATGCATGAACACGGTGCATTCTTAAATTAACCGGGTTGTACAGAATGTACAGCTTTTTTTAAAATTCTCGGCAAAGGGATTCTTACTAGACTGAACAAATTAAATCCTTTTTGTTAATTAATGTGCAGTTTGAAGTTTCACTATTGTATATGGATATGTCTGTGTCACTATCCAGTTCGAATTGACACTTTGACAATTTGCGTTTAATATAATTAATTACGAAAGAGGTTTAATGCGAGCTCGGGAGTAAATTGTGATTGTCAGAATTTGACATGATTCAATCTTCTTATGGAACAATTTGGAGATTTTATTTTATATTTTATGTATTAATTTTTGTATATTGACACAAAATAACATCACACGCGAGAAATAACACTATAACTGAACATCTTTTTCGGCACCATGTCAAGGAAACAAGGGTTTGTGGGTTTATACGATTAAATATATTACAGAGCGATACATTGACGTAGAAGTATGAAGAGGAAGAGAAATAGAGTTGTCAATGTCGTAGCATAGACAACTATTTTAATGTATTTAAACTATGTCTCCGACAATGTCAAGAGTTCTTACACAATTTTCGTGCTGACTGGTTGTCATTATAAATTGTTGGAACAACATCTCTTTTAGTAATTTCTTTTAGTAATGCACACGTAAATAAGCCCTCTTTACATGAATCAGATAACGAAACATATTCTGCTTCAGTAGAACTAAGACTCACTGTCTTCTGTTGGCGACTTTCCCAAGAGACCATTGTCTCGCCTATTTTAAAAACATAGCCAGTGTATGATCTACGGTCTACATCGTCACTACTCCAATCAGCATCTGCATATGCAGTGACATCTAGCTTGCTCTTTCTAAACGTTAAACAAAGATTCAGAGTACCTTTCAAGTATGACTCTCTTCGCTGCTTTCCAGTGAACTTCTGTGAAAGATTCGTTAAATTGTCTTAGATAAAACTAACCGCATAGGCAATGTCGGGTCGAGTGCAAATAGCAATATAATTCAGTGAACCAACGAGACCTCTATAATCGTAAGTATTGTCCTTTTGACAACCTCTTGATAACTTCAGTCCCACCTCCATGGGTGTAGGGGAAGACTTACATTCTTACATTTTATATTTCTTCAGTACTGACGTTGTATCACTCGATTGATCGAGAGTCATTTTGTTTTCATCTCTACACAATCTCATACCTAACGCGTGATGAGCTGGCCCTAAATCTGTCATGTCAAATTCTTTCATTAACTTTATTTTATATCCAGCTATTCTCGTATATCAACAGTTGAAATAGTACATTGTGATACAAGTGAGGTATGTTCATAATTACATCAGAGGCGAAATTGTTTTTTTTAATTCTCGGCAAATGGATTCTTACTGGACTAAACAAATTAAATCCTTTTTGTTAATTCATTGACTATTTCTTTTTGTATATGATATAGTTTAATTTAGTAAAACCATTCACTTTTGATAACATTTTACATGAATTAATACAGATAACATTTTAAAACGAAAATATTATTTAGTACTTTACCGCTCGGCAACACACAAGTGCGCTCGAGCCGGGTTGCGCTTACGCAGCGTTATCTATGTGAACTGCAACTTTTTTTACTGTGCTGACAGACATACAGACATCGTGCTCGAACCAAACATATTGATATTAGGCATCGTTTTATCAGGCAACTAGTAAGTAACAATACTATTGCTGTTAAGTATCTATGTACAAACGATATGGTGGCTGACATAGTGTAAAGTTAAGCACTATAATTTTGTCAAACAGCTGATGTTGTTGTGATAGTCATATGTTTTAATTGTTTGATAAGTCTTGATTTGGTCATACAATTAAAATGCTGTACCTTGTTAATAAATTATTTAATAAGTTACATTAATGTTACATCGAAGTGGGTCAGCACAATACACGTGTAGTATATTTTGTTTATTTACTTGCAGTGTAAATGTAATGCACATTGGTGCATACGATGGAAGAGGCTCCGTGTATAGGTAATTTTGAATGCTGATGTTTGTGTATATAAGATGGTATTGGTTTAAGGGCCAGTGTTGGATACTCTGTAAATGCAATACATTCTTACTCTATGGTAGCTGTTTATGTCTACAGCGTTGGCTTTTCATCTTTTGCCGTAGTGCTAGTTAAGTCCGCTGTACGCTCCACTTCTGATCTCGAATACATTCCATAACTGATCAACTTACTGTTTCCTTTGGACCCTAAACCCATCATAATTAAAATTGATAAGACTAAGATAACATGCGGATGCGTATAGGAAAAAGAATGCAGTATTGTGCACATGATACTTTAATTTACTAAACAGCGATAAAGAAGCGTATTACTACAGTTTGTTAGTATGCCATGTACCATTTCGTGATGTAACTTTTACTTGAAGTGAAAACTGCTGCTTCTCGGCTTTAACTAGGCGGCAAAGATAACTTCGACCATTAAATAGCAACGCAAGCGAGAAAAGTTTGCTCACGAAAAACTATTGATACAACCGGCTCTTGCCTGAGCAGTCACGCTCAACGCTGCCCTTGACACTCATGATGTTGATGCTCATCTTGTTTGATTTGTAGCGGTGAACAAATCGTGTGAAGATGTATTCAGGCGAAAGGTAGGCAATATTACAATAATAAGCCACCAAGGCCTTTAAAACTTTATAAAAATTCTAGTCAAGTGCAAGTCTAACTCGCGCTCAGTGGGTTCCGTACAAGCTTTCATACAACATACTTGTCTTTTCTTTTCCATTAATTCTGGAAAAATCATGGACTCAAACATAAAATTATCATGAACTTCAGCAAAATAACGCCTGATTCAATTAACCACATCAAGTCAATAATAGTAAAATGTTAAATTAATAACGGTAATTAATAAGAATAATCTTATCAAATATTAACAAACTGCTTATTTCAACTCTCAATGCTATAGGAATTAACGTCTTAAGCCGATGGCCACCATTCTTGTTACACCTTGTATATTCTCTATCGGTTAGGTTATGAGTTTTAAAATACACTGCACACAAACAAACGCTAGTTGAAATAGCTAGGCAGGATAAATGTTTAAACACAACAAATGGGAGGTCCCTTTTGTGCAACTGGCACAGTTCCACGCCGATAACAGGTAGTAGCTCTCTAAATGCGACTAACGAGAGACCAGCGGTCTGCAAGCTCTCGCAAATAATACTTGTTACGCTTTGTGCAGTTGCTTTTCCTTGTTATTCCATGTGTTTTCCTCTACTTGGACCTTTGCGCATAACACTACAGCAAACATTTGAAACATACTTATTTCAAGTTACATGTAATCTCAATGCTGTGTCATAATCATAATGTGGATATTTTGTGTAAAAGTCTAAAACACAAACGAAATTTGTATAATTAGCAATACATCAACTTGTGTTTTCAATATTGTACCTAATTACATTATTGCCCAACGTTGCTCTAAAGCGTTAAGTACATTATTAAATAGGTTATTCTTTTTAACAGTGACAGGTAATTTTTTAAATAGTATAAATATAATTAAAAAGAATGCATGATGATATTATAACAAATAGATGAATTTGTAACAACCGTATGATTGTTCTTATTACCCAGCCCTTTATGTGATACAAAGGATTTGATTTAGTATAACAATCAGGGCTTACTCCATTTACACGAGGTCGGAGTTCATAATAATTGTTTTGAGTAACTCTTTTAGACGAAAACGTAACAATGGGCTCGCTCTGCGGCTCTTTTATTGTAATGCTGCTTTAAATGTCATTTACACATTTTTGTAAAAACTCGCTTACAGAAAACCTTATAACGAATATAAACGCTTTTATATCAGGGGCGGGATATTAAATCTGATAATTTGTTGGTCTTTTAAGGGTTCCATAGCCAAAACGGCAAAAACTTAGCATAACTAAATAAACTAGCTAAACTTAATTCGTTTCTTTGTGCCTGTCTGCCCGTTTGTCCGTATGCCTCTTAGATATGAATAAACATTTTTTTAATTGAGTGGATATATATTTGAACATAACCGCTCCAATAGCCATTCCTCCCTCTAACTTTCGAATGTTGTATATTAAATATAGGAAAAAAAAGCGGCCAAGTGCGTGTCGGGCCACGCGCAGGGTAGGGTTCCTTAGTTGCCCGTCTGTCAGAGAATGCGGACTTAAAAGGGGCTTATGGGGTTTTTATTACAGCTTTCCCTCGTAAATAATCGTAAATAGGATTATTTTTATAACACACCAATGTATAGGGTCGTGTCGCCGGTTACGCGACCACTTTCGGTTAGGTATAACGAGAAAAAAAATACATCACCAATTTACATGTAGGGGAGGTACCCTAAAAAAAATATTTTTTCAGGATTTTATTCCACTGTTTTGTCGGCGTGATTGGCGTATATAGCCACGCCGAATTGCAGTTTTCTAGTTGTAAGGGTTACTGAGCTAAGCCGAAGACGGACAGACAGACAGACGGCCGGACATGGCGAAACTATAAGGGTTCCTTGTTGACTACGGAACCCTAAAAACATGTGTGGTGACCATCGCACCACACTAGAAAATCACCAGCAGCCCTTCCTGCGATCACCACCGCCAGAGCGGGCCGCGCATGTATGCAGCCCTGGCGCTGCGATAAGGCGGACAATGGCTGACGTCACGCGCTCGTTAGCGCGCCGGCCGCCGGGAGCTCCACTCCAACGCCACCGCTCCGACACACCTTCCACGAGACTCGCACCGAACGCACGTCACCTTGCTCCGCGACTAGCTTACGCGCGATCTCGTCTTGCATTATATCCGCTTAAATATCTAGATCTTTCCGTTCACGCTTAACTGCATTGTAATTAGTAATCGAGTTTAAATTGATTATACTTGTTTATATGGAAGTCTACGCCTATTAATTCTGCACCGAAGTTAGGACTCCATATCTGGTGACCCCGACGTGATTTGAACACGCAACCTTCTGATCTGGAGCAACTCTTCAGCCGTCTGAGCGAGTATGGCATCCTGTTAAACGAGGCCAAATGCAATTTCGGCGTAAGTGAAATCTCTTTTCTGGGCTATAGCATATCAGCAGAAGGCACCCGTCCGCTCGAGGCAAAAGTCACAGCCATCCAGCAGTTCTCACCGCCTGAAACAGCGAAGGGATTAAGGCGATTCCTCGGGATGCTTAACTCTTATAGGCGTTTCCTACCCAATGCCGCAGAGGAGCAAGCAGCGCTTCACGACATGTTGGCCGGTTCACACGTCAAGGACTCCAAGATCCTGACCTGGACCCCACAGCTGCGGGACGCCTTTGAAAGATGTAAGTCCAGTCTATCACAGGCAGCATTACTCTCTCATCCTGTCCAAGACGCTCCGCTAGCCCTCATAACTGACGCTTCTAATTTAGCCATGGGCGCGGTCTTAGAGCAACCGGTGGATGGACAGTCACAACCTCTGGCATTATTTTCAAAGAAGCTGAACAACGCACAGAAGCAGTACAGCGCTTATGACCGAGAGCTGCTGGCCATTTACGAGAGCATAAAACACTTCCGTCACATGATCGAAGGACGTCATTTTGTCATTTACACGGATCACAAACCGATCACGTACGCGTTCCAGCAGAAGGACCGAACCTGTTCTCCACGTCAATTTAACTACCTAGACCTGATCTCTCAGTTCACAATGGACATTCGGCACATCTCAGGTAAAGATAACCTGACTGCCGACGCCCTTTCCAGAATTGAAACCATTTCAACTCCTGTGGACTTTGAGAAGCTAGCTCACCTGCAACGGGTCGATGACGAGTTGACGAACTTGTTAACCAGTGGTTCGTCACTACAGCTGAAAAGTATACCGGTACCAGGTATGAACTTTGATTTAGTTTGCGACGTCTCTCAGTCAAAGCCACGACCTTTCGTCACCAAGGAACTACGTCAGCAAGTGTTCCAGTCTGTACACGGATTGAGTCACCCAGGAGCGAAGACCACAACCAAGCTGGTAACAGACAGATTTGTTTGGCCCTCTGTGCGCAAGGATTGTCGCACCTGGGTCCAGAGCTGCGAGTCCTGCCAACGCGCTAAAGTCCAGAGACACACTTCTGCACCGTTGGGAGATTTCAAACTGACAGGAACCAGGTTTTCTCATGTTCACATAGACCTCGTCGGACCTCTGCCATCTTCCTGTGACTACAAGTACTGTTTAACTGCCATAGACAGATTTACACGCTGGCCAGAAGTCGTACCGCTGCAAAACATCAGCGCTGAGACGGTATCTAAGGCATTCTGTGATACATGGATTTCAAGGTTCGGTTGTCCACAGGTTCTGACTACTGACCAAGGCCGCCAATTTGAGTCGCGCCTATTCAAGGAGCTTGCCAAGCTGTGCGGTACCCAACTGCGACGCACCACGGCTTACCACCCAGCTGCTAATGGAATGATTGAACGGCTACATCGAACCTTGAAGGCAGCTATCATGGCACACGACGAGATACGGTGGACGGACGTTCTACCCATCGTGCTCCTGGGCTTACGCACAGCGTGGAAGACAGATTTGCGATGCTCAGCAGCAGAAATGGTCTATGGTGAGCCACTGAGGATTCCTGGTGAGTTTTTGCAACCTGTATCTTTGGATAAGACCGAACCAGTCAATTTTGTATCGCAATTGAGGAAACATATTGCCAATATTAGGCCTGTTCCTGCTTCGAGGCATGGTTCAAAGTCAGTGTTTGTCCACAAGGACCTGACTACCTCAAGCCATGTATTTTTAAGGAAGGATCAACTGCGAGGGGCGTTAGAAGCTCCTTACACAGGCCCACTTAAGGTTCTGAAGCGAACCGATAAAACTGTTACTCTTGACTTGCAACGAGGACCAGTAACTGTTTCTATTGACAGGGTCAAACCTGCGTATGTATTGACAGACGACAGCTCACAACGTCCTCCGCTCCAGGTCAACGTCTGTCCACCTCCGGCTGTCAAAACAACACGTTCGGGCAGAAAAGTAACATTTCCTGATTTTTATGTCGCAGGGCCATAAATCTCCCAGGGGGGTGGTGTGGTGACCATCGCACCACACTAGAAAATCACCAGCAGCCCTTCCTGCGATCACCACCGCCAGAGCGGGCCGCGCATGTATGCAGCCCTGGCGCTGCGATAAGGCGGACAATGGCTGACGTCACGCGCTCGTTAGCGCGCCGGCCGCCGGGAGCTCCACTCCAACGCCACCGCTCCGACACACCTTCCACGAGACTCGCACCGAACGCACGTCACCTTGCTCCGCGACTAGCTTACGCGCGATCTCGTCTTGCATTATTGCCTTTAGCACACCTCCGCCGCGAAACCAGCAACGCGAAACCGCTAACCATGTTTCGCGGCGAAACGTAGCACACTACCGCCGCGAAACCGATCGCTGGTTTCGCGGAACAGGAGTGTCGTAATAGGATTCAAAGCAAAATGTCGTCGCTTTCGGAGTCAGAGGAAGAAGAAATCTTATTGTGGTCATTAACATTAAAAAGGCGTAGAACCTGGGTGCATGAGATTAATGAAAAGAGGAAAATGTTAGGCGAAAATCGGTTATGTAAAGAACTAGAGTCACACGAAGATCGTTTTTATTCATATGTTAGAATGACTCCGCAAAGTTTTGAAGAGCTACATGATTTATACCACACCACAAAATAGTCTCACTGGAAACCGACAGCGATCATCTGCGGCAGCGTTTGAGGTTAGAGAGAAATTCGTAGAATACTTTACACAAACTGACAGAACTTAGCTTGTAAATTGTTCAAGTTGTTACTAAATAAACGTATTATAATAATAATAATGTATTTTTCTTAAGTGCATACTTACCATCTTCATTTAGGATCCTTTGAATCTCCCGCCAAGCTTGTAACTTTTTAGTGTTATTTTTGTAGTCTGGATGACTAATTAAATAAATTATTGGCCTATTACGGACCTCTTGAATGAGTTTTTCTGTGAAATCAATATCCATTTTAACTATATTTCACTGTTTCGCTATTAAATTCTGTCGACATCGACAGATCATTTGCGAACCACAGGCGAAATGGCGGACCGAGCGCGGAGGTGTGAGCGGCGTGCGAGCAGATCGCCGATACGCGGTGGAAAAGAGACAGAGTCATAGGCGTTACACCGCGTTAGAACAGGCAGCTTAGCGACTGTTTCGCTCGTCATACAACGGACAAACTTAGGCGAAGCAACCGCGGTTTCGCTACTTTGGTTTCGCGGCGGAGGTGTGCTAAAGGCATTAATCCGCTTAAATATCTAGATCTTTCCGTTCACGCTTAACTGCATTGTAATTAGTAATCGAGTTTAAATTGATTATACTTGTTTATATGGAAGTCTACGCCTATTAATTCTGCACCGAAGTTAGGACTCCATACATGGAAATAGCCCTTTTAAAAAACCTGCAACAAAATTATTTTGACCCAGACAGGTTCGAATGTTTTTCAGTAATTGCTAAAAAACTGCCTTAAATGCCAAATGCCGTGAGTTTCCTATGAAGATGTAACCTTTATTTACTTTAGGTATAGGATAGTGATTTTTTAATGTGGGGTAACTAGTAGAAGGTACGGAACTCTTCACTGTGCATGTTCGAAACGCATTTGGCCGGTTAATTTTTACACAACATGTGACATTCACAGTTTGAATGTATTAGTAGTAGGTACAGAACCATTCATTGTGCGTGGTCTGCAAGCACTTGACCTTGGATTTAATTGTCCTGTTAACCTCCTTATCGATAATAGTATATTGCAATCAATTATTTCGAATATTGTAATTTTAAGTGGTCCGCGAGTACAGTCAAGGGCATTCACGCATATGTATTCACTCAAAATTTTATAAATATGTATGTATACTACAACCTTATTGTTTCAGAAATAAACTCTGCCTACATATTTTTGACATTGTGGTGTATACATATTGTTTGACTGTACAAGATTAGATTAGATTATTTTACACGACTTGATCAACTGACTAGGATCAATTTCTGATGTTAGTTACTGTTCATGCACGACTTCAGATTTATTTGAGAAGTTAATTCAAGTTGCCATCCTTTCATCCCCTGCTAGGCCCGGATGTACAGTTGTGGTTAGTGGAAGTTATTGAAGCTCAGTATCCTCGCCACGTATGCGCACGCCCGAACGAAACCGGGTTTAAGCGAATAAAACTAAAAATTGTGCCAACTAGATTGCTTGTTTCCGTGGACGGCATAACAATCTGCAGAACTATCTGTGGAATTAACTTGTTCGAGCTATCAGGATGAGTTTCTAGTTAGTAGTAAAGTAGCAATGCCTTTACTGAACTAAGTATTGTAGATATCTAGAAATCAAAATCACAAATTTGGAGCCTTGTCTTGGCCAATAGCTCCCCGTCCCTCTAGATATCCCGAAGATATACACGGTGTTTTTTTAACCGTCTTAGAGCCGAAGCCCAGGTAATGTATACATTACAAAGAACTTAAAAAAATGTTTTTTTTTGTTTTTATTTTTTTAAAGTTTTTTTTAAATGCATAAAATATTGTTCTTTTTTGTATTAATATTAATTTTAATCATCCAGCTGAGTGACCGCAGTGTCCGCTAGCCGCCATCTTATGTAGATAGGTACGAACTCTAACCGGGTGAATGAACTTCGCTCCGTGCGCCATAGAGAATTTTTCAAACTTAATTACCTTTTATTACTGTTTAGTAATAAAAGGTAATTAAGTTTGAATTTTTTTTTTTTCACGAACTTTTATATACTTTCAGTGGGCTTCGGCTCTAAGACGGTTAAAAAAACACGTTGTATATAGTCCTCAAGACAAATATGTGGTAAAAGCCAGCACAGGCGCCTACTTCAAGATCAGATAAGACTAGTCTCTGAGGTGAACTTCAGTCAGACTTAGGTTTTCAGTATTTAAGAGTACTTTAAAACTTTCTTCTAGATATCTTATGGGTTTACTTAAACCTATATTAGGATATCTTTAAGATATCTACAATAAGTAGTTAAGACTTTAATAATTGGCAGGCTAATATTCTAACTTGATCTGAAGATGACTTACCTAAACAAATAAAAGATAACCCATACTTTCTTTAACACAGTTTTTTTTGTAGATATAAATGGTGAACTTACCAGTTCAAAACATAAAGCTCTAATGGATGATTAATAACATCCGAACACTGAACACAATTTATTACAATAATTTTGTTGATATCCTAGTTCTGCCGTCCTAAGCAAAAAGGACACATCTGACTATGGGACTCGTACTCAAAATAAAATATTAAACGCACATCGACCACTCGAATGAAATATCTTTAGATCACTATAAAACTGATGGGCCTCGTGAAATATAGCGTAAAGCGTATATTTTTCGATATAAATAATTCACAAAAAAAAAGCATAATATAATATTTACATACAGGGTGACATTTTAATCAGTGTCCAAACTTTTTGTAGGCATTTGGTATCACCAATCCATTTTTGAAAAAAAACTGGTAGGTAGTTTTTAAATTATAAATTGTCTATCCCAAAAGAATTATCCGTACAGCGTGGTTACTGGGCATTCAGTACCGCGCGGAGCGGGGCAGGGCCGAGGGAGGGGAGGCGTGCCGTGCGGTAAGGTATTTTTGGGATAACTTTAAGCAGCAATTACCATTTTTTTGTAATGAAACAAAAAAAAACGTATTTTATAATTTTGGTGAAGAATCTTATACTTGAATTTGGACACTGATTAAAATGTCACCCTGTATATTTGATTTCTAACTTCTTTATGGCCGTGGGAATTTAGTACTTAACCGACGTAACCCCGTTGGGTTTGGGCTCGTTAGAATCATTTCAATGAGTAGTTGATGATGGGTATAAAAAAAAGTACAGTCGGCAATAAAAGCCTGTATCAAAAATGAAATTTTTGACAAAAACTTATTTAAGTAACTTTTGTATGAACGTAGCGTTCAAGTGACTCTATTTACATTCATAACTGCTTAGCGCAATAACATTCTTTAAATTGTGCGACTTACATTTTTTAATTACTTTTTCATCACACTTAATCGAAAAGGGCTTCATAATGCACATATACAGAGACATACAGAGCCTATGTTACGCCCACGGACCTAATGGCTTTTTTCTTAAATTGTATCTGTGACGCATGCGGCAGTTACATACCAAAGAGGTTTTATATCAAATACGATGTCTGAAAACGTATTAATAAATAAATTTCAACTTAAAAACACTACTATTTACAGGTTTAGTATGTAGTTTTGTGTCTATGTAAAATGTTTTTAAGTGTTTTCAAATCGTGGCTGTATAACGAAGGGTCTTTGGCATACCTCACGTCAAATCCAACAAAATGGTCAACTGACATTTGCAGTTTTTACTACGATTTGTATTAATTTCATCTAAAATGTATATGTTTCCTCGCAAATGTGATGAAAAACATTGTGTATAACACGGGCGTAAGAATATTGCAAACTCGAGTCATCAAAAGTCCAAATATGTACTTATAGGAACAAAATAACATTATGAACAAGTATTAAACTCTATTTCTTTGCTTTATTGGATACCTATAACAATTGCTGTTATTTAAAAATGTGAGATCTTTAAGTAGGTTAGATTTGACTTGGGCAGTTTTTATCAGAATTAAAATATATATATGTATATCTTGCAGGAAAATGGTCAAAACAGAGATTTGATCAAATCTCTAAGGGATATGATCAAATCGCGCAGGATGTTAAAATGGCGAATCCATTTTATCATTTGCCTAATACAAATCAGTCGTTTGATCAAATCTCTGAATCTGTTTAGTGAAATGACGAAATCGGACAAAAAAGGCAACTCGTTTTTACATTTCAATGGATTTGTTTAGTGATTTGATAAAATCCCTGAAACGCATCAGCGAGTTGACGAAACTAACTCGCAGAGGGGGTACGATTAAGTTTTTTCCGCTCTTTTATAAAAAAAATAACCACGAAGACGGCGGGAGCTCTGCTCTTCTAACCTATCCGCCATCCGAGTCTAAGTCCCAGAACCGTTTAAATGACTAATGATTTAGGAGTCAATATCTGCGAGTTAGTTTCGTCAATTCACTGGCGCGTTCCAGGGATTTTATCAAATCACTAAACAAATCTAGTGAAATGAAAAAACGAGTTGCCTTTTTTGTCCGATTTCGTCATTTCACTAAACAGATTCAGAGATTTGATCAAATGACTGATTTGTATTAGGCAAATGATAAAATGGATTCGCCATTTTAACATCCTGCGTGATTTGATCATATCCCTCTGGGATTTGTTCAAATGTCTGTTTTGGCCATTTCACTGCGACATATCGAAGCTTCTACGGGTACGTAGGTAATCCATTTTCAATGTTATTCTTACAGTTTTAAGGAATTTACTACAAACTATAAACCCAGACTCAATAAAATATAACAAAGTTACTTAGTCATAACAACGACCTTTAAAAACACTAATGAGTATCAAAATCAAAATACTATGGTTGCATAATCTTAATATTTTAAGTAAGTACTAACAGTCCTATTCTACATCTTCTTCATTCTAGTCTTACAAACTTTCGTAATTTTTTTTATAATAACTAGGAACTACATTTACTTAGTCCAAGTAGACCATTCTGTTTTTGCTGTAGTACTGGGTTTTGTTGTTGGTAATCCGGTTTTACAACGATAGATATCATTGGTGCATTTTGACCTTTCGAGTGTTCGTTTTATGACTTTTTTTAAAGTTTCTGTTCCTGAGTAAGACGTT
Source organism: Epinotia demarniana (assembly GCA_945867215.1). Classification (NCBI taxonomy): domain Eukaryota; kingdom Metazoa; phylum Arthropoda; class Insecta; order Lepidoptera; family Tortricidae; genus Epinotia; species Epinotia demarniana. The sequence goes on along the minus strand of OX244259.1, from coordinate 30,625,930 downwards.
TTATATTCGAAAGAATATTTTATTTGTATCTTCATTTTTTGCTTGTATAATTTTATTTTGATGTCTGATAACTTGGCAATGTTGCCCTCTGTATTTTTGTTGAATTTTTTTCCTAATGCGACGCAAATTGTTTTATGTCAATGAAGTCACTATGTGACATTTCTGTCACCAGTCAGGTTTGCCAGTTTTTTTTTGCACTTTTGGTAAGTTGGAAGTATTGATCGGGAGAGTATATGATGGGGCCAGATTTCGATGCTTTCTTAATTTCTCTTTCAATTACTGAGTGAGCACTGTCTCCCTCGTTCTGTGTGTGTCCTTTGACCAAAAATTTGTGCGTAATTGTGTTTATGAACTCAAAATGGTTAACGGCATAGACATATAGAGCAATCATAAAATGATTTTTATGTTGGCCAGTTGAAAATATGACTACCAATTTACATACGCTTGTATCCCCAAGAGGCAGGGCAGAGCACATGAAATGTAGGGTTAATAGATGGGCAAATCGTAATAAAGCAAAGACAGGTTGATAGGCCATCGCCCACAATACACTTAAACCTTGGAAAAAAGCCCTTAACACTTGAGGAAAGGGGGTGGAAACATTCTCACTCCGGCACTACACGGGTAAATTACTAAGACTACTTAATATAAATTACTTGATACCTACCTACTGCTACATATATATTGTAAAATGATGTAATATATCTACTAAAGAAAATAACACTGAGCCTATCTGCCTCCGTAGTACATATTATTACTAGGTACTTCAAAAAACAAATCATTTTGATTTGTTACCAGTTTATTATTAATTTATTTATTTAAAACTAAAATTAGACAAGAACATAAGGAACATGAGATTGCTCCACAAAACTACATTGATAGTTTGACTGTGGAGTCAAAAAATACAGTCATATTTCTCTTAAATATTAGTAGTGCCTTAAATATCTACAATGTATAGGTTGGTATTCCACATTATTTTACTATTACCTACTAAGGAGATTTCTAGAGGACATCGATAAAGTATTTTTTTAGTTAGGATATCTACTTATTTTGAGTTAAGCATAAGGCCAGACATACACTCGCACGTTGTGCTTAAATTTATTATTGGCAATATTCTTTTTTACTCTAAACCACACGCGCTCTACGCCACACGTTTCAGAAAATGCGGACAACGAAGCGGCGGGGTAAACAGCTCTGTTTTTCAAATATGACCAGTATTTCAAGACATTATTAATACAAAATACACTGTATTCTCAAGAGCGGTAGGCAGAACAATTAAATTAAAAAATACAGTACACAGAGACATACATAGATAATATTAATATTTGTATAATACTAATGTATCATGCGTCTTTACTTAAGTAAGTAAGACATGCAAATACAAGGCCGCCTTATGAGCCTTATATAAATTTAGTAAGTAAATAGGTAGTTTTAAATTATTATACTCGTAGTTCTCATAAAAAAGTTACCTAAACACATTATTCTTATTCTTAGATTCAAATTACGTCAACTAACTTAACATATTATTTTGGATAACACTGAAATATTTCATCAACAAGCAGATAATTGTAATGGCTTTTATCGAGAATACAGACTTATTTTGCTAACAAGACTACAAATCTGTCTATTATTTTTGTTAATACAACACATTAGTTGTTAATACAAAATATTTGTATCTACTTTTTCGTGAATACTGAAGTATCAGCAAATGTTTCCTTGTTGCACAAAATATGTAAGCTACTTCGTCGATCTATTTGTCAATACTGCACTGTTGTAGATATAAATTTGTCGTTTTTGTGAAGTATTTCGCATTGTGCCGTTATTCACAAAAGAAATGTAGTGATGGCGTCGAAAGCTGCGGCACAACTGATCATAGTACAGTTTTGCCTATAAAAGGCGTCGAAGTCCGACCAATGGCAGAATGGCACATTGCTGCCATCTTGCCGTTTTGTAACGTAAACGCATGGGCGTTTTATTAACAATAAACTTTAGCGCACTCCGCGTCTAGCTGTATACTTAGTTCAAAAACTGAGTATTTCGGTTTGTAGCGTTATTCTAGAAAAGCGTCGATATATATAAAGATATATATACTTGAATAACTTTATAAAATGACTGATGTAATGAAAACTGGCCAAGTCAAATCTACTTTAAGATCTCACATTTTTAAATAAAAGCAAAGAAATAGAGTTTAATACTTGTTCGTAATGTTATTGAGAAGCTACGGTAGCCCAGTGGTTCAGGCATGCGGCTGTCAAACGGCGGTCGTGGGTTCGAATCCCGGCTCGTACCAATGAGTTTTTCGGAACTTATGTACGGAATATGATTTCATATTTACCGTTAGCTTTTCGGTGAAGGAAAAACATCGTGAGGAAACCTGCATACATCTGCGAAGAAATTCAAAGGTCTATGTGAGGTCCCCAATCCGCACTGGGCCAGCGTGGGGACTACTTCCCATTCCCTCTCATACATGAGAGGAGGCCTGTGCCCAGCAGTGGGACGTATATAGGCTGATGATGTGATGTGATGTGATAATGTTATTTTGTTCCTATAAGTACATATTTGGATTTTGCATAGAACTTGGCACTCATTTAGATCTCCATTCTTTTAGCGGCGAAGCCCACAGCCAAGAATAATTTTTGTACTGAACTTGGCTCTCCTTTTTTATATTTATGTTTTTGGTGGGATATAATTTACTATTTACTTTACTACAAGAATACTTGAAATTTTATGGATTACAATGCCACCGGGCCGGATTGGCAAAGAAGTTTGGGTCCATTGGATCACATTCAATTAGATGTTAGTGACTGATGAGATGATGATTTTGTCAAAGGGTGCCAAATCGTGGGAGAATCTTGAAAAAATGGCTACAAAGAAGCATATTGGTCAACTATGGAACAAATAAAACAACATTATAGAATGGTATACGCCATATGCGTATTTCATTTGATGTCAGGGAATGATTCATCCAAAATAGGTGACCTGAGGAGGTGTAGTGAGCTTTTATCCAGTAATTGGATGTTAGGCGCTAGAATTTCGAATTGCGAGTGCAGCATCTTTTTAGTGGTAGGCTGGTGTGTAGGTCCGAAAAGAAAATTTCGCATTTTGAAAAATTAAGCTATTGAGAGTTAAGAATATTAATTTCCAATTTGAATACATTCTTGGAACCTCACATATTAGCTGACATCCTAACAATTGGACTATAATAGTACATTACAACAGAGGACGGGAAGTAAGGGAATGCCGGCTGAGTACATAAAGACGGCCGAGCGTAGCGTAACGATAGTTATGAGGCTGGCAACCCCTTTCACGCCCATTATGAAGAACACAACTTCAATATTTCATTGCATGTTTGAGAAAATACCCTTTTTGCTTCCGTCTCATCCTACTCGCATTTGGGATAGGGTATAAATAAATGTGTCGCACATACACTCGCAGCACACTTTCACGTGCATTGCATCTCATGCCATCCGCAGTGGCCGCACTGAGGAAATAAATACCAGGCAGTAATTCATGCTGCTCCTCCTGGATAATCACGGGACAAAAAGTACGTACGCTATCAATGCTATCATATTACTTAACTTTGACACGTCGTTAACCACGTAAAAAAGCTGCCTTTAATCTGGTGCGGTGGCGGTCCTAAAGCATGTCCATTAGATTTTCGTACTGTCCGTGCCTTTATGACTCGACAACTATAGATGGTATTGAAGCCCTGTTATTAAAGTAAATTCTAACTTGAGTTTTTAGAACTTTCGCTTGCTCGATAACTACACAAAATCAGCATTCGCAGCTCAAAGCTCTTTAGTTGCACTAATAACTATTGATTGCCTGACTGGTGTTCGTTTTCCTTTGATCTTGATTATAATTACCGTTTAAAAGGCAAAGTGTGCCTTTGTTGAATATTTGTATAAACATATCGAAATATATTTGAATGATTGTCCTATTTTACAAATTGTGTCGGTGGGCTGAGTGAGTCGACCGCCCTAGCAAGAGAAGTCACAAGACAATGTCTGTGTTTATACATGAGTTATGGATTAATTTAACATATGAGAACTAACATTACGCTAGGGATGGTTACTTGAAACTTGTTATTATTCCTGAAAGATAGTTATTTGCAACTTTCTCATGGCTGACCACTGATAAACGGGAGCGCAATATATCGGTCTGAGAGTTTTCACTTTGTTATGAATGGTACTATAAGATATAAAAAAATTGCAGACTGCCTGTAAAGTTACATATAAATTACTAAAATTATTGAGTACCAAACTTTAAAAAAGTAGAAACTGGAATATGAAAGACGGCACTCGGCACAGGTTATATTCAGCCAATCCAACTCGTATTTTCTGCTGCAAATGCGACGTTTTTGTAATTGTCTCAAATAGTTTGCGTTTTCGGTGGAATTCGACTCGAAAGTCGAATTGCCGCCATTACTGCTGTTTGGTTTTGGCTTGTTGGTTTTTTGCTGTTACGAAAATAGAATTGTGACCCCATCTCAGAGTACTTATGATATGTGTGTAAATAGATAAACTAGTGTCCATCCGTTTTGGTCAATTACGAGCCAACAGGACAGAGCGTATGAAGATTTTCATAAATATCAAATGTGTTCATTATACAACGGTTACACTACACAATGCCGGAGACGCAGGAATATAAAACATGAAAAAGCAGTAGAAGCATACTAAAAGGAAAAGTGACTAGAATCATGAACTTTATTACGGGATTGGATTAAACCGACAAACAAACTTGAACTTAGACGAAATAAAGTTACAATCAAGTGTACAAACTCCCAAGACTAAAGTTACCTTTCTACTGCGTTGACATACGCGAATGGCCTGCGTTTAAGAAACTGTTTAAATGCGCGAAGAAAGGAGGATAAGTGCCTGAGCTGCAATTTCTGCAGTACCTGACGGGCTGCTTGAGGGGAGAGGCTGCGAGTTTGATCAATTTCTCCCTAATTCTTGATGGAAACTGCAGTAAATTAATAAGTATACTAGAAAGCAGATATGAAAACCAGCCTATTGTCGTAAATTACCACCTTAAGAATTTCGCGAGTTTTCAATAGCAGAGCTTAGATTCAATAAGTGCTATGAACCTGCCAGTTCAACACTGTGATGTATTTTTAACCGACTTCAAAAAAAAGGAGGAGGTTCTCAATTCGGCTGTATGCTTTTATTTTCAATGTTTGTTACCCCAGAACTCCTTCACTGGTGAGCCGATTCGAAAAATTTTTTTTTGTTTGTATGTATATATTTCCAGGTGATGGGTCCCATTTTTTTCAAAATTCAGTTAGATGATGGAATCCATGAGGAACTGAGGGGACTCCTCAATTTTATTAGGCACGCGTGTAGTGATTTTGGTATTTTCTGTTATAACTCGTGTATGTAGATCCGGAATCATAAATTTGGTGGCGAGGAATTGATGATGAAGACCACAGATGACTTATCGAATTCCTCAATTATCTACTTAAACGTACAAAAGTACGTCACAGGTTCTGATAAGATTCGGTTGAAATAGGAACTAATGAAGTGCCATTGGTGATGATCTTGAGGAATCGATGGAAGCCCTCAAATATTATCGGCCCACATACAGCGATTCGGTTTTTTTCTATAGTAATCAACGCATTTGCTATAGGAAATCAGTTCATGTGGTAAATTGTAAAAAAAAATAGGAAATGTTCTCGTGGCTTGGCGAGGTACTAAATTGAAGTCGGTTAAAACTTTGTTTTTAAAGTAAATTATTAGTGTACATTATCACGTATCCTTGGTAATACTAACAAACAAATAAACTAAATATTGCTGAATATAAATCAAAAATTACATCACATAATTAATCTAGAACAATTTCGAGTATTAGCTGTGGAGTCTTGTAAATAATATCCTTAAACAAACTGTATTAATCAGCCCAACGATCCGCTATTAATAGATTATGCTTATGGATACAATTTAGCGGGATTGATTAGGAATTGAATTAGGAATTCTCCCGAGTTGATTTCATTAAGAAGTCGCATTACATTTTATTATTCATCGGACTCCAATATTGTGTATTACATTTCCAATTTTTAATTATATACTTCATGTTAGAAAAAACTAAAACTGGTGTATTGAGATTGGATGGCATAAGTACATATTGGTTGCACTCGCTTGCTTGCACTGGCTCTAAGCCAAACGCGTGCGCCATACTTTTCAGATTAAAATTGTATCAGATAAGGATTCACAGGAGTTGAAGAGTCAACTGACACTGGACTAACGTAACGATTTATAACACACTTATCCCACCAAAAACATTACATGTAAAGTGATGGCCAAGACTCCCTAGCTCATATATAGTTTTCAGCGTTAAAAAGATATCAGATCATAAGTAGCGCCAAGCTTCCTATCCTACACAGCGTAACTCTACCACTACCAGCCACGCTCTATAAATTCTACATCTTGGCTAAACAGTATAGCTTTGTTGGGCACATCCCGGTCGCCGCATTGATTCTCACGCGTGTATAAATTTTCAGACCCCTAGCATCCAAATTTGCGGAAGTCTCATACGAAGTTCCATCCCCTACTTTAAGGGGTTGGGGGGTAGAAGTTACAATTTTTTGAATTATTTTGTTGATTGTATACTAATACTAGCTTACATACCAAATTTCAGCTTTCTAGGACTTCAGGAAGTACTCTAGAGGTTTTGATGATCAACATCAGTGAGTCAGTGACGAAATCGGCGTTTTTTAGATATCAATAAAATCTTAAGTGTAAGAGCTATGTTACTGAAACCTTATTAATAAGTCCACTATTGAAATCATATCCCGAGAATTTTATTTATCTGGTATAATCCAAACCCAAGTTACGAGGGTTCAAAAAAACGACGAACCGTTTCGAGAAAAGGTAGGTAGTGCCCTTGCGTTGCGCTCCGCTTGGCTCGTCTTGGCGGGGGCACTACCGTGCCCCCAAATATAACTTCAGGGCTTTCTGATGAAGATATTACAAGTAGGCATTCCGTCCGCCATAGTATTCGATTCTGGGCTATCTCCCTCCAGCAGCAGCAGTTAACAATCCCTTGATGAGAGTTCACTACACCTCCCTACAAGAGACAAACGTATGTACGCTCCCGTGAATACGAAATGCAACACTCTACGGGAATGGCTTTTACTGACAACTTTCAATAAATATTTAACTTTGTGACGTTTTGTTGAATAAAACTTGACAGCACACTTAAGGAAATCCGTAAGTACGATATTAGATTCGTTAAAATATCATAATTTCAACTTAAAGCCGTAAGATAGGGATACGGGATAGGGTAAGATCATGATACTATAAATAAAGTCCCTCTTAGGTTCATTAAATAATGGCCATCACGTGCTCGTTTTTACAATAACTTTGAGGTCAATTGTAACTGATGTTACTAAAGATTAAACAACAGCTTATAGTAAATAACTTTATATCTAACTGAAATACGGATGTATGTAATTTATTTCTGCAAACTTCAATTTGGTGCTCGCGAATGGAGGTTACGTGATTCGGGAATCGGGATACATATGCTTACAAACTAGTCGCTAACAGACGCTTACCCCCGCTAACGCTTTACGCAGGCCTCTCTCATAATCTATACATTGCTGGGCTTGGTCGATTTAGTTTATGTTCAAAGTTGAATAGCATTAGTACTCTCGAGTTTATTAAATAAATACGCACTACGGGTTTCAGTAAAATGCTCTTGTTCTTTTCAACTTGATTTCTGTATCTTTTGTCTCAATAACCCTTTTGACTTATCGAAATAAAGGTCTTGCTTCGTAGATCTTGAATATGATGCAAAGTCGGTAGCCAGTTTTTCACTAGGTCCAAGCATGTAAAATCCATAATATTAAAATGACTGGTTAAAAAATTGGTCTTAGTCAAACAAACTCTTATATATTCAGAGTAAAATGACAGGAAAGGCTTTTAGCCAGATATTATAAAGTCCCAGTTGTAAAACTCCGACATAATCGAAGGACAACGAAATCACAGAAAGGGCTTGTTACTTTTTGCCTCCTTCACGTCATTACCACTGCTTTTGCATACACTTTAAATTCGTCATCAGTTATAATTTGGTCGTTGTACGACCACATTAAATTTGTCATTTTACAACCAGGGCCTAACAGAATTTGACCCCAAATCTGGTTCGCTTATTGTATTTTCTGGCCGATTAGCAGTTCGCAACCAATTTTTCACATAATTTAACTTCGCCGAATGATCACGTGTCTATGTAACAAAGACAGAAAACTACGGAACCCTATACTGTGCGTGGCCCGACACGCTCTCGGCCGGTTTTGTCCCAACCTCACTGTTACGAAGTGTATGTTTGGTCTTTTTTATGAAGTCACTTTTTAAAATGGCACTTTTCGAGTAGCAGTGTGCTTTAGTTTGAGTATAGGTACGAGTACCTATACACTTCGTGGTATAATGTTTACCAAATATTTAATTGAATAAGGTTCATTTAGTAAGTCTAACATATAGTGACATTATTAAATAAAGTGATTAAGCGCAACCGCTCACTTGTTTTTATGACGAGTGCCTACTTACCTGAAGGAATTGCATCATTGGAGCGAAATTTATTCACGAGTATACATACCATTTTGACTCCGGTCTAATTATATAATAGGTATTTATTTTTATTTTATTAGTTTTTTATCATGTTGTTTTACCTCGTAATTTATAAAAGCGTTTGTTCGGCTTAGTGAAAGATTAGCTACAGGTATCCCAAAAGTTATGTAATTATAATAATATGATAAATAATAATAATAAATCAGCCTATACACGAGTACGTCCCACTGCTGGGCACAGACCTCCTCTCAGAACGGGCAGTACCTTGTCCATAGTAATCTACTTTAAAATAATTCTACGAAATGAGACGTTGTCATACAAAAATAAGCCAATAGTTGGTTGTCAAAGTGAATCATCAGCGATATCGGAGATAAGGCAGAACACCTCCAAATCTACCTAACACTAAATAAAACAATCAATAATTTTGTATTATCTCGAATAGGATTACAAATATAGTCGAAAAAAGCAACGCAAGAGGTTAAATAATCTCAAATTCATAAGTGTTCAAAGTTTTAAGAGGGGGTATATTCTGTCCTGTCCCTTTTCCGCAAAACGCGCCTTCATATGAAGCGATTGTCATTTACTATGACTCTCGCACATTTTGACGTTAGTATCTGCGAGCGTTTTCTATCTGTAACAATCAATATTAAAACGGTTGTATAATAGGATTTTCGTCACTAGGGATATTTTTTTTCCTTCTTTTTTCAGAGTAATAATATTTTTCTAGTCTTCACCCGTGCCCGTGGTCCTACGTTTACCGGATCCTTCTATAAGTGAGAGCAGTCAACCTGCCTCATGGCCAGGAGTGACGTTTGAATCATTTTCGTATGGAACAACTGTCGCTAATTTCGTCTCGTTAACATTTCGTATCGCTAAATATATCGTTTCGCTAAATATTTCGCCTCCCGTCTCATTAAAATAAGCACATAGAAAAAAATTCCCTAGCAGTGTCGAATCCGTAGACATCATTATTATAATTTAATTGCACGAATATTGGAGTATTTAATAGTTACGCCTAGGAAAGTAATTAATCACATAGTAATTAGAATTAATAACATTGAATATCGATTCAAATTGTATAAATTGGTGATGCAATTGATTACACGACCGAATTGAGTAGACATTAACGTGATCCAAATACTGCTTGAATCGAGTACATTTAAAATTAGTCGGGTAGTACTGTACCGCGTGCCATTTCTTATACTAACCTACAAATACCGGCGTTGAATTAGTGACTTTAAAAACAGCTATACAAATATTAAGTTATTGTTGTTTTGTAAAGTAAATAACAAAAAGACAGATAATATCTGATTAAAGTATTTGTATATTATACAAATACTTTATATCAATTGCAAGTTTATTACTGTTGATATAGTAAAACTGAGTAATTCCATAAAACAATAAAATATAAGCTGCATATTTGTCCCTATACAAATATCGTGCATTATTATTGAATAATGTTCACAGATAGTTGTCCATGTCATGTCATGTAATCATGTTATCAATAACTTGTTATTAGTGAACTAAATTTGTTGATGTAAGTAGGTACCTATAGTATTTGGCTCGTGGAATGGTTAGCCCGACTATAAGATTGATTTTCGAACGGCATTTAAGCACGTTAGTTTTAGTAGCTAACAAGTTTCGTTCATAAATAGATAGGTAAGTACTTAAGTAAGTAATATTTTTATTAGAAAATATCGAACGGGATCTAAGATTGATAGTTTATTTTTTTTATTCCTAATACCTTGGTTACGTACCGCTCTAAAGGAAATAGAAACTTTCAATCTTAGGAATTGTTTATTTCAATGATCTTGTACATTCTTTAGTGTCGTATGTTCAAGACCATATTATAAAGGCAGTACGGTCGAAATTCGCTCGATACACTAGATTGCTTGTTCAGTAACGAGTTGTTTGCATATTAGTTGTAACTTAGTCGTGATTTAATTGACATATATTTAAATTCAACATGTCTAATAAAGCACCCGCTCGGCGTAACTTGCAATTAAAATGCGACATATCGATTGCGAACGAGTTCCCCTCGGACGGAGTCGCAGGCAGAAGCTAATCTTCTATATTATTAGCAATAAAAGTCACACGGATCAAAGATAATGATCACTTTTTCTCCTAATACTAAATGAATTAACATCAAATCTGCTATTTTACAATAAGAATCATAAGAACAACGTTTATATAAAAATAATCTCTAACAAAGTGACAATCTAGGCTATTCCCGCGTAAAATGACAGCTAACGTCAACCGGTTCGCTTAAGGCGTTCTTAAAACCGTCACAGATCCAACACGGCCTCTCCTGACCGTGCATCGTCCTCGACTGCATCTTCCACTCTTCATCACCAACACCCGTAACAGCTGTTGCACGGAGTCAGCAACTGGTGCACGGAGTCGGCAGCTCTTGCACGGAGTCTGCAACTGGTGCACGTAGTCGGTAGCTGTTGCACCAAGTCCGCAGCTGTTGCACGAAGTCGGCAGCTGTTGCACGGAGTCTGCAACTGGTGCACGGAGTCGGCAACTCGTGACTCCGCTCCCGATGATTCTTGCTCGCTGGCTTCTGGAAAACCAGCATCAGTACCATTTGAAACATAGTGACCTTAGTCTTCATACTCATATCTTATTCAACATTACTTCCTTTTCAATCTTCATTCAAACATTCTTATTCACCAGACATGGCAATCATACTTTGAAAGTAATGTTCATCACTAATATCACATCACCACCACTCATTAATTCATCCTTACATCACCATCATATTTGGCATGTAGCATTTACGCAAAGTGCCAATTAAACACAGATCTCAATAAAATGAATTGAATGAAAATATTTCATGTTTCATTTAACAACGTTATATTAATTTTACTAATATTTTAAAAAAATGTCACAATCAATTATACGTTTTACTGAAATCAAAACTATCGATGAATGTTATTGTGAAATAATGAATATTGATATCCCATGACATTAAAATATTCGATTCGATTCTTTTTATACATTGGTAAAAATAGCACAGGAATATTTTATCTGTGGTGACCTTTCCCTATCACATTACCACAACTCAGTTTCACAATCCGCCAATTCTGCCATAATAAAAAAAAGTTTTGTTTTCGTTGTTCGATTACTGTAAAAGTGGAGTGGTAAAGGTATAATTAAAAAAAAACGTTCCAAAAAGTAAGTAAGTGAAAATAAAATGCATTTTCGGACTATGAAAGCATACACAACTTCTGCCGCCATTTATAGTCCTAGATAAATCGGCTTACTATTGTTTGTTGAAAATGTCTGAATCTGACAATGAAAGTGAATTATTAACACCGGAGTTAATCAAAAATGAAGCATAAACAGTTGTCGACAATCTATTGCTTCAAAAATCAAGAAACAAGTACTTAAAAGCCGATGTCAACTTTATCAAATGGAGGGCATCAAAAAGTGTTAAGAGTCCGCAGTAAGCTCGATTCTCCATACCAACGCAGTTACGCTCTCATTTTAAAAATACGTGTTGGATTGTAACGAAACTTTGCATGTAAATACAATAACATGAGGTATACAAGGTGTAAATCATATAACTGAAAACCTGAAAGTAGTTTGTTCAGAATCGAAAGCTGAATCGATTGCATCTTTTAAGGCAGGTTGTATTTTTTTTGAAAAATATTTTTTTATTTTGCCGGGTCTAAAAGTTACGAAGGCAACATACGCGAATCAGAGAAATGTTGGAGGATGTTGCTGTGAGGTTGGATGTTGGAGGTAGAATTAATATTAATACTGGCCGCTTTTCTGAGGATAGTTTTGGTTTTGTCAGTTGTCATTTGATTCGTCAAAGAACTCTGGCTAAATTCAGATTCCTTTCATTTCAAGTTAATTAAAGTAAAGAAAAGAAAAGTTATCTCATCACGATGGCATTTAAATACACAAACATTCAATATTGTGAAATGGTTCGAATACTGGCGCGTTGCAACGACAACGTTAGCTTGGCCGTGCGACGTTTTCAGGAAGAGTTTGGTGTTTCTGTGTCGAACGGGACAATGTCGGCAGCTACGCAGAGGTTGCGTGACTATGGCACGTTTCGTCCGCCAACAGCCGTAGAAAGAGGCGTTGACGCCGCGGATCCTAATTTGGAGGTCGCGATTTTGAACTACTTCCATGAAAACCCCACAGCAAGCACGGGACAAGCAGGAAGGCGATTGAACTGCAGCCATATGCTCGTGTGGAAAACACTATCTAACGACAATCAACATCCCTATCAGCTGCTCTAGGCGTTGTCGCAGTCATTCGCCCGGTCGACGCAGCTGAAGGCGGACGTCGTGCTCACTAAGTTTGTAAGTTTGTACGGGAAGGTGAAATTCGGCCGAGCTTACTGCGGACTCTTAAATCGTTTTCGGAGTCGGTATTTCTAGTTTACTTTCAAGAATTGTCTAAGACTTTGCAACCGTCAACACTTTGGAGCGTGTATTCAATGCTGAAAGCAACAATGAGCACAAACAACAACGTGCAAATAAACATGTACACCAAACTTACCACATTTCTAAAAAGATTTGCTGAAGGTCACAATTCAAAAAAGTCAAAAGTATTGACTGCTCAAAATATTGAGACATTTTTTCAACGAAGCACCCGACTACCATTTTCTTCTGATGAAGGTAAGCAAATAACATTGGGTATTTGAAGCCCAGTGTAATGATAATGAATGACATAAAATGCTTATCAAATAATGTATAGTTCTTTTTTGTTCTAGGTTGTTCTGGTTTTTGGACTTGGAAATACCAACACCGCACTTTGATGACACCTCGGATCCCCATAACAAGAATTTGACAGTTTCACCTTGTAACTACACTAAAACACAACGAACAGCCTCTCTCGACAGCAATCAACATGTACAATACAGTCAACATTCAACTTAACGTCCTGACGTTCTAGCAACAGATAAACAAGCATCTGAAATGTTTTTCGACTGAAATATTATTTCACAATATCATTCGCAGATGGTACAAACGAGTCTACAGAGGTTTCATTTCCTGTGGAGACCGCAGCCCGGGCCGGTTCAGGTCGACGCAAGGACTATGTGACATCTGTCAATGTAGTGAAATATCAATCACCCGTGTTTATATACAACGTTTTAATTAGTCGTATCAAGTTTAAATACTTTAAGTCCCAAGTATACTACGTTTATGCTGAGGAGGCACTGTGCTTGGTGTGACAGTGAACTTTGTATAGAACTATAAATATTTGTCTTTCGTAATGTACTCTCTCATACTCATGGGGAGTAAGGGGATAACGGAAATAACATCTTCATCCGGCCCTAATGTCAACCCCACCTGCACGCGCCCGAAGGCGGCAGCAGCCAAGCGGCTGCTGTGGTGCTCCCTGCTAGATAACAGACGGGGCTCTGGCGACCGAGTCAATGGCGGTATAACCATTCCCCCAGCCGGGCAACCGGAGGGAAGAGGCTATAGCGGCCTTGGAGTCTAAATAGCTCCAAAAATGTCTGGTGTAGAAGGATTCTGGGGCCCCACTGCATTAAAAAAAAAAAAAAAAAAAATTGCCCTTAGTACAGCCATTATGTCAAGACAATCAAGACAGTCATGCGAAGTTTCAGTGAGGAGTATATAAATAAAAATGAAAAGTTTTAATAAGAATAATAGTTTGCCTGGTGAACCGACTAGCGCTCGGCGTCGTGGAGTTGCTGGGCTCGACGATGATAAATTGGCTACTAGCGAAGATCAAAATAAGAAAATTATGAAGATCGGGAAGAAGAAAGAAGAACATATCAGACTGAGTACGTGGAACGTCAGAGGCCTAAACAAACCGGGGAAAATTGAAAATTTAATAGCAGAAATGGTAAGATTGGATATAAATATAATGGGACTTAGTGAAATTAAGTTAGCTGACAGTGGAAATATTGTCAAGGAAGATGCCACGCTATACTATACGGGCAACCCAACACAGTCGAAATCGAATTATCACGGAGTTGGAATATTAGTAAGAAATGAAATTAAAAAGTATATATCAAGTGTAATTCATTTCTCAAATAGATGCATGATGATTAAACTAAATGCTCACCCATTTAATATTAATATTCTACAAGTGTATGCCCCAACGGCTGAGAGTGATGATCAAGAGCTAGAAGAATTTTACGAAGGGATAAATGAATTGTTTAAGGCAATCAAATCACAGGATATTGTTGTCATGATGGGAGATCTAAACGCCAAAGTAGGAAATGGTGCTGTCGGAAAAACCGTGGGAAACTTTGGACTAGGAGTGAGAAACGAGAGAGGGGAGAAACTTATTGACTTCTGTACAGAGAAAAACCTTGTCATCGCAAACACTTGGTTCCAACACCCCCCTCGTCGACTTTATACTTGGCGTTCACCAGCAGATAAAACATCCCATATAGTTAGAAATCAAATTGACTTTATCATGATTAATGATAGGTTTAAGAACTCTATCACAAACGTTAAAACTTATCCGGGTGCAGATGTGAAATCATATCACAATCCTGTTGTGGCAGAAATGAAAATAAAACTAAAGAAATTAAAACCCAAGTCAAACAATATTCGAATCGACCTTAGTCGTCTTAAAGATGAATCCACTCATAAAAATATTAGTTTAGAACTCAATAATTGCATCAAACCAATCTGCGATAGTAACTGTGATGCAAAAACAACATATAGTGAACTAGTAAATAAAATAAGGGATATAACAGTCACGTTGTTAGGTACCAGTAAAAGAGAAAAACGTCAAAACTGGATGACAGATGAAATAATGCAACTAATGGATGAACGTCGAATACACAAACACACAAATGAAGATAAGTATAACGAAATAGATAAGAAGATAGAACATAAAATTAGAGATGCAAGAGAAAATTGGCTTTTAGATAAATGTAAGGAAATTGAGCTTCTACAGAAGAGACACGATAGCTTTAATCTACATAAAAAGGTAAAAGAACTGACAAATATATCTAAAAAACGTGTCCCTAGTACGTTAGTAAATAAAAGTGGTACTGTGATAACTGAAGAAGAAGAAGCTTGTAAGATGTGGGAAGATTACGTACACGAACTATTTAAAGATGAAAGGCAACAAATTTCACAGACACAGGAAGACAATATAGAAGGTCCCTCAATTCTAAAATCTGAATTCATATCTGCACTACGCAGCATGAAAGGAAGGAAGGCAACAGGCCCAGATGGTATAGCGGTGGACATTTTGAAATTACTGCATGAATATAATATTGATCATCTAGTTAATATTTTTAACAATTTCTATGACTCTAACGAGGTGCTTCCCGACGACTGGTTGATATCGATATTCACACCTCTCCCAAAAAAGGCTAACGCGAAAAGTTGTGAAGAACACAGAATGATCAGTGTTATGAGTCATTTTCTGAAGATATTTCTGAAGATACTACAGCGTAGAACATACTTAAAAATAGAAGAAAATATAAGTGAGACCCAATTTGGCTTTAGAGCAGGTTTAGGCACCAGAGATGCTCTCGCTGCAGTTACCATTTTAGTACAGCGTTGCCTAGATGTACAGAAGAACGTTTATATGTGTTTTATTGACTTCGAAAAGGCATTCGATAATGTCAAGCACGGAAAATTAATTGAAATTCTTAAATTAATTGGGTTAGATGGAAAAGACATAAGATTTATAGAACAGTTATATTGGAATCAGACAGCAAAAGTCAAAATTAATAATAGCATTCTAACAAATTCAATAAAAATAGAGAAAGGAGTAAGACAAGGTTGTATCCTGTCACCAAGTTTGTTCAATCTCTATTCAGAAATGGTCTTCAGAAAAGCTCTAGAAGATCTTAGCCTGGGCATTCGTGTAAATGGCACACTGATACAGAATATACGCTATGCCGATGACACCGTACTCCTAGCTGAAAACCTCAATGACCTTCAAACTATGCTAAATAAACTAAACGATGTTCTTGTAGACTATGGACTCAAAATTAATTCTAAAAAGACTAAATTTATGATCGTTAGTAAAAATACCGTAGCCAGTTCACCTTTAGAGTTAGGATCCAACACCCTAGAGAGGGTTAAAAAGTACAAATACTTAGGTTGTTGGCTAAACGAAACATGGGAAACAGATCAAGAGATTAAAACTAGAATTGAGATAGCCCGAAACACGTTTCACAGCATGAAAAAATTACTAACCAACAGAAAAATCAACCTAGCTCTAAGGTGGAGGATGGTCAAATGTTATGTCCTACCAACTCTAATGTATGGCTGTGAGAGTTGGACTTGGAAACAGAATACCATTAGTAAAATTAGAGCTTTTGAAATGTGGATTTATCGTAGAATGCTTAAAATTAAATGGACAGATAGAGTAACAAACGAACGTGTATTAGAAATTATGAATAAAAAATTGGAAGTTGTATTAACCATCAAAAAGAGGAAAACATCATACTTTGGACATATATATAGAAACGACAAGTACAATTTACTCAAACTAATAATTGAAGGAAAAATAGAAGGTAGAAGAGGACGTGGACGAAGAAGAATATCTTGGACGAGGAACATTAGAGACTGGTCGGAGGTGGAAAGCACTGAAAAACTAATTCGCATGACTAATGATAGAAGAGAGTATAGACTAATGGTCGCCGACCTCCGGGACGGAGATGGCACGTGAAGAAGAAGAAGAATGTACTCTCACTTACATTTTGTATTTTGGGTGTTTTTTTTTACTACATATTGTATACAAAATTCTTATGTCTAGTCAAGATGCACCCCACCCTAGATCTTGCTCTTGGAATGTCCCATTTGTGCAGATAACAAACGTTACAAAGGCCACCGTGGCCTCAATATCCATTGCATTCGCGTACCTATCTATGGACGCACCCCGCACTGACCAGCCATCTTCTTCATCGTCGCCACAGAATGTGAGAGTCAATAGATTCCCCAATGCTAGCCCGACTCCAACCTCACTTGCCCAATTTTTGTATACTCTTAAAACCAGCTGTAAGCTGAGTAAGAGAATCCTAAGTAATGTAAGGAGCCCGTGCGTCGGCGGCGAGAAGCCTGGCAGAGTGCATAGCCAGAGCCCTCCGGCCGTTTTGACAACTAAGTTTCGTAACCAGTTGTTGAAAAATAAGAAATAATCTTGTTACGATAGTTGCCCAAAAATAAATTCGATTCCTGAACCACAACTACCGTAGATGACAGTAGAGTTTCGCAACCAGTTGTCGGAACTGAATTAAATGTCTTTGTTTACAACTGGTTACCAAATACAACTTTCATTTCCTTTAGGCGCATAAAACCACAAACGCGAATCACCAACTCTACACAAAAAACCACTTAAGCGAAACACCAACTACGCAAAACACCAACTACGCATAACGCCAACATGAAATTACGCAAAACACAAATCACGCTAAATACCATGTATGCGGAATACCACCTATCACATTACGCGAAATGCCAACTAGCACGATACGCGAAATACCAACTAGATGCCTTGCCGTCTGTAGACTACAGTTTCAAAATAAGTCGGCCGTTTTGGAAACCATAGGTTCGAAATCTTATGTATTAAAACTATTTATAGTTATAGCTTTGACATTCAACGTCACATCAAATAAGAACTTCACTTCGACGTCAGATAGCTTGTGCGTTGTGCGTGGAATTATAAAATCCCATAAATTTATTTAACCTTAACTTAGTTAACTAATATGGTAAACGAATATTTGTTGAGAAGAGCAATGGTGGAAGGAAATAAATGTATTGTTAATGGTTGCTATGACGTGAATCTCCACTCGCCTTCGGATTTCCATAAGGCGATGTTACTGAGCAAATTCAATTAATATTTACCGCCTAACGCAAAGTTATGTGTCCATCACATTGACACCGAAGATAGGGATAATCTAATTAGATCCGCTGCAATGCCTACGCAAGTCATTATTGACGACGAACTTCAGGATGTAGTTAATACATTCCAAAGTGTATTACAACAAGTTCTACTAACAGTTTCTTCTGCGTTACATTAGTAGTTACAATGACAATCAGATCAGCAGAGATCATCAATCATTCATCATCATCATGCATTGCTAGCAATAGTGTGATATGATATGTCTCCAAAAACGAATAATTAATTCATATATCAATCAAATATTTTTTGACTATAAAATAGATAGTAGTAGCTACATATATTTTTGTTATTGACATATTTACAAGAAAGTAATAATTAATTTAGGGACTTTATGCGTCTAAAGGTTGTTGTTGTTGTTGTTGTTAAATTTTGTTGATTGAAAAAAAATATATGACGATTTTTTTGTGATCTCTGATAATCTGACATTAATTAATTACTTGTTTATTTAACCCTTAGCCAGGCCTAACGATTTTGTTTTACTTTTGTATTTTAATTTTTGTACATAATAGCTTTATTAAGAAACTAAAACTAATATCTATTTTTTTTATTATCATTATTTATTTAATCTTAACTTAGTTAACTAATATGGTAAACGAATATTTGTTGAGAAGAGCAATGGTGGAAGGAAATAAATGTATTGTTAATGGTTGCTATGACGTGAATCTCCACTCGCCTTCGGATTTCCATAAGGCGATGTTACTGAGCAAATTCAATTTATATTTACCGCCTAACGCAAAATTATGTGTCCATCACATTGACACCGAAGATAGGGATAATCTAATTAGATCCGCTGCAATACCTACGCAAGTTATTATTAACGACGAACTTCAGGATGTAGTTAATACATTCAAAAGTGTATTACAACAAGTTCTACTAACAGTTTCTACTGCGTTACATTAGTAGTTACAATGACAATCAGATCAGCAGAGACCATCATTCATTCATCATCATCATGCATTGCTAGCAATAGTGTAATATGATATGACTCCAAAAACTAATAATTAATTCATATATCAATCAAATATTTTTTGACTATAAAATAGATAGTAGTAGCTACATATATTTTTGTTATTAACATATTTACAAGAAAGTAATAATTAATTTAGGGACTTTATGCGTCTAAAGGTATATATTGTTGATTGAAAAAAAAATTACGACGGTTTTTTGTGATATCTGATAATCTGACATTAATTAATTACTTGTTTATTTAACCCTTAGCCAGGCCTAACGATTTTGTTTTACTTTTGAATTTTAATTTTTGTACATAATAGCTTTATTAAAAAACTAAAACTAATATCTATTTTTTTATTATCATTATTTCCTAAAAGAATGTGGTCAGGTCAGGGTCGAGAAGTAAAATTGGTACTCAACGGCAAGTGGATTTGTTGTTAGATGAATATAGCGAACGCATTATTTAGTAGTTGCAACTAATTTTGAAGTCGCATATTTCAGCGAAGCAAATTTTTATGTTCCTTATATTTTGCAAAAGCCTTATTCAGTTGCCGTTTCCGTCATTTTAGACATCTTTTCGTAGCCTATGGAAGCCTGCAACACTAGGCTGTCATATTTACATGCCAAAATATAAAAATCTGTACACATATATTTACAGTATTAATTATCACGAAAATAAATTTAAAACCAATCAATTAAACATGTCATAATCTGTAGTGGACTGCGATAGGCGGATGGTGAAATATTCGGTAGCATCTCTAGCTAAAAAATGAGTGCGAATAAATTATAAGGACATAAATAAAGTGCTCGTTAAAAACTGTGACTCTAATTAGCTGCAAATAAATAAGGCGTTTATCATTTGACAATTTTGGTAGTTTTCATGATGACAGACTAACATGTGATAAACTGATAATGATGGATCAGGGACTATTTTACAAAATAAAAACAAGTAATATTTTGACTACTTATTAATTAAAAGCAACAAAACCAATAAAAATAATGCTCCTATACATGGGTGGGACCCATATTCATGAACAAAAAAAAAAATCGACCACTTAAAAACCTAACTGTAAACGGCTATATCTATGGTACCACAAGGTTTTATACCGTTGTTGTTGTTACTACTACTTCAATAGTTTCAACAATATCAATTTTCGTAGGAAGTCTAACGGTTGAATACTATTTTCTTTTAATTTATTTAAATATTTTTTATATTGTACATCGAAACCGATATCGGCATTTCGGCGTCTGCTCTTTTTACACGGGTTTCGTAAGAACTTAACGATTTTCTGGTCATTATATCCCGATTCGATTTTAATTTTGTGTATAAAATACAATAAGGATGGATTCCTATGGATCCTTGCGTTAATTCTTCGATTCCAACCTTCTACAGGGTTGTTTGTTCTGTGACGTTTATAAGCCACGCTAATCATCTCTAAAGGATGTTTGTTCAGCCAATGTTTTTCGAAATATTTTATAAAGTTCTGAGCAGCAGTATTTTTTTTGCACTAATTTGTATTATGGATTGCCAACACTCTCATTCTGTTTGCTGGAAGCAATGACAAATTGGCTGCCAGTCTCTTCATTCTTCCAGTTTCTTTGGACATGTTCATTTCAAGTTTTCTCGCGTTGATTTTGACATCCTTATTCATGTGGAAATGACATCCTGAAATCTGTACTTTTAATTATATACTTTTTTTTATGGCCAGAATGACGGCTTGTTCAAAGTCCGCAGTGAATTTTTCAATATTTATTAGTAAATTGTTCTTAATTAATTGAAATAAACGGATATAAGTCTGCGTGGTTTTATTAGGTAGCAGAGCAAATACGACTGGAACTATATTCACTTCTATGTTTGAATTCAAGTCTATGTGTATAGTGTAAACCTGCGCAAATGGCTGCGGACATGACATAAATGTGCCATTGCCGAAATATTCGTCAGTTCCAAAGTTTTCTATAAACTTTCTTGAGACTTTGCTGCAAAAAATCAAAATCGGTTCTCCCTCTACTTCAGTGTCATTGCATACTAAAAAGTTTTCAGCAAATGTCTTAGGGACTGCTATATCTTCATTCAAAGTCGCGTACTTGGTTTTGTCACACAGCAGAAACTTTTTCCGTGCCCTGTACATCCTGCCCTGCTTTTCTTTAACAGACGGTATATCATTTTTGTTGCAACCTTGACTTAGTAATTTTTCAATATGTTCCTCCAATATTTTTGCCACGGGTGACATCCTCCGGCAGACCTCCTTTTTGCAGGCATTCATTGAAATGAAGATATCTTCACTAACGAGACGCTTACAACAGTGGGCCAATGGATGACGTACAATATTGCCAGCACTATCCAACGTTATCGATACATTACAGCGATATACCCGACTACTTGCACATCTCCAAATACTTGATTCTTCTGATTTGTTGGTTTTTGATTTATTGTATCGATAGCCATTGAGGTATAATGCCGGAAAACCCTTTTGATTCACAGTGAATACAACTTTTCCTGCTTCCGTCATTTTACACATCTTTTTGAAAGGTTTGTTTATATACTGACATATCTTCCTTGCAATCAAATCATAGACATTAGTTTTAAGTATCTAGACAAGTAGGTCCTTATAAAATGAAACCTCTTTAGATAACGAATGGCTGTTGTTGATGAAAGGTATTATACTTCGATTGTAAATATTATATTTTACAAGTTCCAGTTGGTATTTCGCGTTTGTGGTATTGTAAGTGTTTGGTATATTGCGTAATAAATAAAATCGCCAAACACCACAACACGTCAGGTTGGTATTTCGCGTTTGTGGTATTATGCGTGTTGGCGTTTTGCGTAATATTTTTTAGAAGTCCGCAAAATGCCAAAAAACCTGGGATTGTTATTTCGCGTTTGTGGTTTTATGCGTCTAAAGGTTTCATTTCTCATTTAATTTCACAGAATATCCTAAAATCAAACAGACTTATTAGTAATACCTATAGACAAAAGTTTAAAGATGTTATTTAAAAATAAGAATGTTTATTTGACAGATTTGTCGTTCGTCATACATATAATTATACTCATTTTAAGATTCAGTGATGCACATAAGGTTATTTAATATTTATTGCGATTACGAGCGATTACGAGTGATTGTTAATCAAGTGTCCAGTGATCACGCCATTACATCCCGGGCGGGTATTCATAATGTCTACTTCAAATGTATATCCTACAAGTGATATTGTATTCATTAGTACTAAAAGGGGCGGAGTATCGATGCTGTAATTGTACATACGATAATTGGATCGTCAATATCACCGAAAAGAGATTTACGTTAATAAGAACTCGTTCTGGAAATGTTTCATAACAAAAATTAAAAATTGACATAACAAAGTTGTGAATCATAGTGCACACACACTGGTGTGTTTGGGTGATAGCGGTGAACATATTATTAAAAAAAATGGATGATCTCGAACGGAAAACAAGCTGCAATTTTGAGTCAATTCCAAAACAATGTAATGACATGATTCGTGACCTCAAAAATGACGGATTTGAGTTAGTAGCTCAAATACAAAATTTAACAACGTGAAAACAGGCTTATATGCTGGAAGGAATAAAATAGTTGATGCAAAGAAAGAAAGAGAAGAAAGAAAATTTTATTCACTTAAAAAAAACCCTTGTTTTACAAAAACATTCTTCTGCCAAACTACATGACAGTTTGTTGGCAGAGGGGACTCCCTTACAAACAATAGATGGGTAGGCTTAGCTATTTTATAATATATACATATAATTTTATAATTTTGTTTTCTAATGGTAGGTACAGCTCACGTGATCACTTTACTTAAGACTACATTTCCAGTTTAGATTTTGTTTTTTCTAAGAAAAACTCCTTCACTCTAACCTTAAACATTCTAAATGTGTTACATTCTCTTATATCATACGGTATATCATTATATATTTTGGGGACCAAGTACTTCCTACTTCTCTTCCCATAATAATTATTACCACACGCCGGCACCTCCAGCATTTTTTTACTAATTTTTCTTGTTAATTTTGTGTGATTGATATTGATTTTAAATTCGTTTTTATTGAACTGCTCTAAAGCCAGCATCAGCAATACCCCCTCATGAACCGGCAACATACGGCATTCCACGAATAACTCCTCATAATTACTTTTTTTACTGCGTGTTTTAGTTTTTTTGTCCACTAATAGCTTCATAAAGCGTATCTGAAGTAATTTAACTTTGTCTAGATAAGTTTTAAATGTCCTGTCATAGCATGCCAGTCCATAAGAAAGCAGAGAGTCTGCCAGCGCGTAGTATAACGTAAACATCGTGGTCCTATCTAGTACAGATTTTAAGTGGTAAAGCTTTACAAGTACCGTCCTTAGCTTGTCACATAACCTATTGATATGATTTTTCCAAGAAAAAATGTAATCTATTAATAAGCCCAGGTACCTGTACTCTGATACTACCTCGATACTCTCACACTGACAGTTCTGAAGCACATTGTGCAGGCACCCATACGTGTGACCAATTACGTGTGGCGGCCGTCTAACCTGCCTACTGTACGGGGATCGCACATGCATACATTTGGTTTTACTTATGTTGATAACAATTCCATTGTCGTGTGCCCATTTAATGATGTTAGTAAGATCCTCTTGTATTTTGTTTTCTACTACACACAAGTCTTTATCCGCGTACAGTAGACACGTGTCGTCCGCGTACATATACATTTTACAATTTTGTACCACATTGCACATGCTATTCACATGCATGATGTAGCCAACGGGACCAAACACGGAGCCGGTCGGCACGCCGCACGTGACGTGCGCAGGCGCGCCGCTGACGCCGTCAACGACCGTCTGGAGGGTTCTGTCCGTGAGGTATGCGCGCAGCCACCTGCTCAGCGGACCCGCGACTCCACACTCCTCCATAGCCTGAAGCAGCTGGTGGTGCCCCAGAGTATCAAAAGCTTTCTTGAAGTCTATGTACACCACCACCACCTGCTTCCGCTGCCCCAGATACTCGTTGACGTCGTCCGCGAACTGCGCCAGAGCCGTCGCCGTATAGAGAGAGAAGAGATTACGCTTTACACGTGCACTTGACGTAACAGTGCCAAAGAAATTCGAAAATTGCTATGTTTTGATTATATTGACGAAAGCAAGGAATTAATTGGATATTTGCTATATATAAGGATTGTTGCTTAATTTTTCAATAATGACATGACAACGAAAATTAAAAATGTTACTCACTTTTTTGCTAATGGCACTTTTAAGAGTTGCCCAAAAGGGTTCCATCAATTGTATACAACACGGCTATGATGATCAAAATCACACAATTACTCCTATATTTTATGCTCTTTTACCGAACAAGAAAACATCAACATATAAATTGTTACTCAAGTTGATTAAGAAGCAGATTTCAGATTGAAAGCGAACTAAAATTACACTAGATTTTGAACTAGCTGCTACGTATAAATGCTTTTAAGCAAAGCTTTCCTAACATAACATTTAAAGGCTGTTACTATCACTTTAATCGCTGCTTGTGGAAAAAAGCGAAATCTTTGAAATTAAACACAAGAGTTACGAAAAGACACGTATCAAAATGTATTGGGATAGCCCGCTTGCCACAAAATTATATTAATGAAGGATATAGATATGTTTCGGGAAGAAGCCCTAATGACAACAAATTTAAGAAGTTTAACAAATATTTAAAAAACAGTGGTGCAAAAAACATGATTTCGGTAATTCTTGTTCTTGTGCAAAGGAAAATATCAGAACCAATAACAATTGCTGTTGTTGTTGGCACCGGAAAATTAATAGTTTTATCGGACGAACACATCCTACTTTAGCACATCTACTAGACGTGTTAGATTCAGAAAATGCATCGTACGATAAAAAAAAGTTTGTAAACAAAAAAAGAAGAAATACGCGGAGATAGATCAGGCAATTGAGTTGACGTTAACCGATTTAAAAGAAAACAATATTTCTGTTGGACATTGCATAGAAATCATAAGCCCTTTTGTCATGCCTTGGTAAACGGATGCTGATTGACCGAATGATAAAAGTGAGCAAAGCGGCTCCGGTTCAGCTACCGGCAAAAATGCTTTCGTATGTGTACTAATCCAGGTTTCCAGATTTATTATCTGTATGTTTTATGAACCGGCTCACAAAATTTCACGGAATCCTGTCGAGAATTGCGACCTGTAGGCGAGAACATCCGGAAAACCGGACAAATGGACATACGAAAAGATTTTTGCCAAAGCTGGTGCAGAGACGCTTCACTCGCTTTGCTCACTCGGTCAATTAAATATAGGTATTTGATTAAGTTCAGAAATCTGTAACTTTGTCTTAGTCCGGGTACATATTACAATCTGAATTAAGACTCATTCAGATTGTATGTGGCTGGCATAACAGTGATAGAGAACTTGTCATAGTATTGTGTTTTTTTAGATTAGAAATATGATTTTTTTAACTGTTTTTAACGAAATAAATGATTGCTGTCAGAAAGAAAATAGCTTTTATTGTATTTTGTCATTATATTTTTACTCATTTTTATTAGGAACACGCCGTGTCAGTGACGCCATGGGAGTAAGATATATTAAAAGATAGAAATATTAAAATGTTAATGATTTCCTACACCCTGTCTGAGTGTTTCACATAAATTGCAATTGTATTATATTATTTTGTACATGATTGCAATTAATAAATAAATAGTAAAGTAGCAGCGGCACGACGTGTTCCTTCGGGCGATCAAAGTGTTTACGGATAAGATTTTATCTATTTGCGTTAGAAAGCAGTCATAGCCACTTCAATTTATTTCCTATGAAGAAGTAGATAAGTGAAAATTATATGACTATACTATGAGAGTGACAAGTTATATTTTATTTTGCGGTAAATTAAATTTATAGTGAGTTAGATAGTGCAAATGGGGACACTCATTTTCCTGCGTCGAACGGAAACCCCTTATTCTTTCGTAGCCAGTGAGAGCTAAGAACATATACAGTACTTATAAAAATAAGGAATGTGCCATAAAGGCAGATGAGTAAAGCCTAAATAAGCGATGTAAAAAAATAACTTTAATAACTGAACAATGCCAATTACTTGAACAAAAAGAAGATCTTTTCCTGTTTCGCCCTTTTGGCGGGTTAGGAAATGTGACCTATTTGGTGGCTAACATATTTGATAAATATGATATCATAAAAATAACATGTTTGACTTATTGCTTTAAGAAGTGAGTTGTCATTGTCGCTTTGTATAATAGGAATTGAAATTGAACAAAACAGAGAAAAATGTCGAGCTTCGAAACATCACAGGAAATCTTGCGGACGCCAGAGATCGAATGGGAGTGTATATTTCCAGGCTGTTTCCGAACAGACTTCAGACCGGTACCCAACATACTGAGGATAAATTTCTTGTACAAAAAACTATTTTTTTAAAATCACCCGTAACGAGCGTTTGCAGTCAACATTGCGGAGTAGGGGAAAATGGGTGGACACAAATATTTATATGCCCCAACAACCGTACCGATTTCGACGCCCGCCACTCACAAGATATGATCTGCTTAGGTTCTCGTTAGAGATGGTGAATTCCGTGGTGACAAATATGTTAAGCAATGTTGTGGACTAAAATATTTTTTACAACGCGTTATTTTGTATTTTTTGTGAAATTTAGCATATCGAAGCCATGGTATTTTGTACTACCACTCAACTAGGTAAGCTTTATAGCTTACCAAGAATAGCCATCATCTTATTCTTTAATAATTAAAGCCAGATAAATTACCTATTCTTCGCAAAATTAGATAAAAAATCATGATTAGTTTTATTTGACTGAGAATAACTTATTCCCATTCAATTTTCTCACTTACGAATTATTCCATACAAAATTATTCCGGACGAATTATTCCAGAATAAAATCACCGTGATTTTATTCTTGCATATTCTTATTCAAATAATGATTTTATTCTTGAATGCCCAAACACTGTATGTAAGTACTTTTTCTCAAACATGCAATGAAATGTCGTCGTTACGTGCGTCATATCAGGCTTCGAAGTATCAAATTTCGGGCGGAGCAATTCGAGAGAACTGTTAATGAATTTCATACAAAATTGAAGGCCTAGGCCGGGAAGTAATTTTTTTAAAATTCTAAACTAAATATGTCGTCTGTGTTCATGAACAGGCTAAACAGCTGAATTCGAAATCGGACCAAAAATATCCGCGTTAATGCCAATTACACACGAACTGATTTAAGAATAGAAATCTGTATGATTCAATGTGTTGATGAATAAATTTAAAATATTGTCTATTCGTAAGTCACCAGAGACCTAGACAATATTTAAAATCCTCTGCATTTATTTTATTTATATCCTCTGCTTTATTTTAATTATTACAAAAATTAAGATTCTCTTTATCAATTTATGTATAATGGCCCTTATAGGGTCTATTCAAACACTACACACGCGTAATACGGACGACTTCCGTAAAAAAAAACATTATCGAAGGATTGGAGGGAAAATTTAAAGTCTTAAGTCACACCTGGCCATAATGCGAGTTTTACTGCACGCTGCGCGTAAGAATGTGTGACGAATCCAGAATGACACGAC
Organism: Epinotia demarniana; assembly: GCA_945867215.1. NCBI lineage: Eukaryota > Metazoa > Arthropoda > Insecta > Lepidoptera > Tortricidae > Epinotia > Epinotia demarniana. The sequence goes on along the minus strand of OX244259.1, from coordinate 30,597,980 downwards.
ATACGAATTGAACGAAAAACGAATGGGGCGAATAACGCTGACTCCAAATTTTGTACTCAACACGGGCGGTAATTCATAAAGCCCCAGAGCGCATATTTATGGCCCTCACCTTCGGTTCGGGCCACAAACAACTGCGATACGCGTTACGTAATGTACTATTATACTATTGTGTAATAAAATTTCAAAATGAGTTCCGATGATAACAACGACGAAGAAACTAACTACTGTTATGTATGTTTCTTTATTAGTGGGTAGGTTTAAAACTGTTTAATAATTGTCGAATGAGGGTGGTCACGAATTTTGTATAGGCAGTCCTCAAATAGATCTGATTCCGAGAACAACATTGTTTTATTGCTGCTCCTGGACATCCCCGGGGAACCTTCCTGGCGACATACATAATAAACTGGCGACGAGTCGTGAACGAATCGACGTGTGTGCGAACGTGGTGAAGTGCTTGGAAAGTAATATCTTATCTTGTGCGAACGGAATTGAAAGATGTCGGTTGACAAGATGGACGCGTTCGATCGACACAAGGACAATTGGTCAACCTATGTAGACAGGCTGGAGCAATATTTTATTGTAAATAGTGTTGAAGAGGACCGCAAAGTACCGTTGTTAATTACCGTAATGGGTGCAGACAGCTACGATTTGTTGGTGACTTTGTGTACGCCAGCTAAGCCATCACAGAAAAAATACGACGACCTGGTCAAACTTATGGAAAATCACCTACAACCGCGGCCGAGTGTTTTGGCGGAAAGATATAAATTTCGTCAGCGCAAACAAGGAAAAAATGAAACAATAGCTGATTTTATTGCAGACTTACAAAGGCTGACTAAGTACTGTAATTTTGGTTCGTGGTTAGATTACAGTCTGCGGGACCAATTCGTATGTGGATTGTATAATGAGAGTATTCGACTACGGTTGTTTACGGAGACAGATTTAAAGTTTGCGAAGGCTAAGGATTTAGCAATAGCAATGGAAGCGGCAGAGGTGAACGCAGCAGCAGATCGACCGATCGACGACCAGCGGACAACGGTCGAGCCTAGCAACAGGACACCCGTGACGTCACGAACAGCTGGTAGCGGCCGCGTTCAAGGTCAAGCGCAATGTACGGCATGCGGAGGTGCACATGTAACGGAGGCGTGCAAATTTCGTTTTTACGTTTGCCGAGTTTGCAATCGGGATGGGCATTTGAAGAAAATGTGCCCGCGGCTAACTAAGGTAGCTGAACAGAATTACGTCGAGGATGAGTATTCGGAAGAGGAAAAATGCGACTTAGAGGTAAATCTTTCCTTTGTAAAAGAAAGTACGTTAGGTAAATATAAGCCATATTTGATGACACTCAATATCAATAACCAGGATATTACTATGGAAATAGATACGGGCAGTACAATAAGTTGTATTAATTCAGAGATTTATGAGAAATATTTTCCGAATGGCAAGTTACTGCCTAGTAATTTAATATTGAAATATTATTAAATTACTAGGCAGTCGCGCGCGCGCAGCGGTCTGTGCGGTTGTGTGCGCGAACGGTTATTTACCGATGTGATTTATTTATCGTCAAAATGACGAACGTGCTTAAGTGCAATGCGTGCAATGTTGTTATCGACGAGTTATTGTGTTTTATACAGGATAAACTGTCAGTGACAGACGATAACACCTTAGTGCGTCTTTGTTCTTCTTCATTTAACGCTGAGGAGATCAAAGAATCGAAATGTCTCCTGTTTGACTCCGTGCCATCCGATCAGCGAAAAATAACGCGGAAAAATAGGGGCAAGGAGGTGCGAGACCTGGAGGACATTCTAGCTTTGTTCAGGTCTATTGATTCTGATCATGTTCCTGTGTTCGTGGCACGTAAACTGGACAAATTACCCCCCCTAACCGTTGATCATCTGGACTGTACAAAGTTGTTAAAAGATCTCGCAAAAATACGAAGTGAAATACAGACTGTGAAGGATTCGTATGCAACAATAGATCAACTCGAGGGGATACGGCAGGATGTCAATAATATGAAGTATGCGTCACTGCTCCAAGTACCGTTTAGCGCTGTAAACACTAAACGCGGGGCCTGGATGCATGACAGTGGCCCGATAGGGCTATCGCATTGTAGCAGCTCATGCTCAAGGGACGAAATGAGTGCTATCAATATTAACACGTCTACTGAGGCACAAATATCGCCCTCTAAGCGGGCACACAATAATCAGCATGAAAATTCACTACATGACCGTATTGATACGAAAATGTCCAGTGAAAATAATAGTGAGCGGGTAGTGCATGATAGTGAGCGGATAGGGCATGATTTGTCGCCTGTATCTCAGTCGCGCCCAGGGCAAGTTAGAATGTGTAAACAAAGTAGTGTACAACGAGACGAGCAAGTGACCGTTGAGCAATCGATTTCGAATATGCAGTGCGCTGCGAAGGTGATTCATAACCACCCTCATGTGCAAAATGATGATGACGATGGCTTTGAAACTGTATCGCATAAGCGTAAGAAACAGAAATACCGTTATGCGGGCAAACGAGGTACTGCTTGTGATTCAAATGATAATATGAGGTTTAGGGCGGCTGAAAAGAGAATTCCCATATTCATCACGAATGTAAATAAACTTTGTGCGGGTTCTGACATAGCAGAATACATCGAGGAGAAAACCCGGGAAACTGTCACCCTTGAAAAACTTAACATTAAAAATCCCTTGCATAATGCGTATAAGTTTTATGTTCCTGAGAGTAAAGTCTCACTTTTCCTGGAAGATGAGTTGTGGCCTAAGGGAATCATATTTAGGAGATTCGTACACTATAAGCAGAGTACTGCGACTAGAAAGTCGGCAGTGAACGGCACACCGAAACTATTAAATGGATAAAGTCGAAGTACAATCATTTCATACAAAAGATGACAACCTCATACGATCTATTAGTTTAGTTAGCTTTAACTGTAAGAACGTAAAGCGGTCGATAGATCATATTCGACAGTTATGCCAGTCGGCGGACATAATCGCGCTACAAGAGACCTGGCTGCGGCCTGATGAACTTCAGTATTTTAGCGACATAGATGGAAGGTTCGGCTATACAGGAACATCGGCGATGGACACCGCGGCCGGCGTGCTGCGGGGGCGGCCGTATGGAGGAGTAGCGCTACTGTGGAACAAGTCTGTGTTTACAAATGTGAGTGTTGTGCATTGTGATAACGCGCGCATATGTGCTATAAAAATAGCGCTGTCACAAAAATCACTGCTTGTTTTTAGTGTGTACATGCCGACGGATAATATAGTGAACCTAGTGGAATTTACGGATTGCTTAAGTCTGGTGAGTGCTACTATTAATAACGAGGATATTCGATCGGCGTATGTACTAGGCGACTTTAATGCTCACCCGGGCGAGCTTTTTTACAACGAAATGTTGGACTTTTGCAATGAACAGGAGTGGACTTGTGCAGACATTGACATTCTAGGATTGAATGCGGACACATATAGTTTTATTAGCGAGGCCAATGGGTCAAAGCGTTGGCTGGACCATGTATTAACAACAAAATGTGCTATGAAAAGTATCGTAAATGTTAGGGTAATGTATGACGTTATGTGGTCGGATCATTTCCCTATAAGTATGAAACGTAACTTAGATATTATTAGCTCTAAATACGTATGTGATAGTCAGCCGACGACTAATAAAGTTATTTGGGGAGATAAAAATTCTGAGCAAATTAGCGTGTACAGTAAAATTTGTCAAGATCAGTTACGTAAAATTGATTTTCCTAGCGAGCTTTACTCGTGTTGTGATCATGTTTGTGGTGATATAAGCCATCATATCATTATTGAAGACTTATACCATAACATTATAAATGTTTTAAGTGACGCCGCGGTTAAGTCCTACTCCGTAAAACATGTGTATAAGAAGAAACCCGTGGCTGGGTGGAATAAATACGTAGATAAAGCGCATAAGGAGGCCAGAGACAAGTTTAAAATTTGGATCTGGTATGGTAAACCTAATTCTGGCGATTGCTATGATGACATGCAAAGAACTCGAGCCATTTTTAAATCTAGGTTAAAATGGTGTCAAAATCACAGTGAACAGATAAAAATGGATACCTTGGCATCTCATCATGGTAAGTGCGACTTTCGTAGTTTCTGGAAAGCGACTAGGAAGTTGAATGGCAAGGCTTCCTTTCCGGTTAGCGTCGATGGCATTAGCGATCGTAAGTGTATAGCTAATTTGTTTAAAAACCAGTTTTCTGTAGTATCGCCACTAGGGCCATCGCGGTCGCTACTTGATGAGGACCGGAGTGGGCAGGAGATAACCGATAGGTTTACTGCTAAAGATGTGGACAAACTGATTAAATCAATGTCACGAGGCAAGTCTCCTGGCCATGACGGCCTTAGCATAGAACATCTGAAGTATGCAGGCCCACATCTTCCAAGAGTCCTTGCCTTACTTTATAACCTGTGTATAAGTCACACATACTTGCCGAAGGCACTTATGAAAACAGTTGTGGTGCCGATAATAAAAAACAAGAGTGGTGATATCAGTGACAAACATAACTACAGACCCATTTCGCTGGCGACCGTGGTAGCCAAAGTGCTTGATGGTTTGCTTAATTCACAACTTGATAAATACCTAAATATCCATCAAAATCAATTCGGCTTCCGGCCGGGCCTATCAACAGAGACCGCCATTTTGTGTTTAAAGCAAACTATCAAGTACTACACAGACCGTCGTACAGCCATTTATGCATGTTTCCTCGATCTATCCAAAGCGTTCGATCTGGTACATTATGATACTTTATGGCGAAAACTAAAAGCGACAGGCATGCCAACAGAATTATACCATATTTTTAAGTTCTGGTATCATAACCAAATCAACGTGGTGGGATGGGGGAACACATGTTCCGAACCATACAGGTTGGAGTGCGGGGTGAGGCAGGGGGGGATCACCTCACCCAAGCTATTTAACCTTTATGTCAACACATTGATTGAGGAGCTAAGCAGTACCATGTCGGCTGCCATATTGATGACGTGTGTCTTAATAATATAAGCTACGCGGACGACATGGCGCTGCTTAGCGCCTCACCATGTGGCCTGAAAAAACTGTTAAGCATATGCCAAAATTTCGCGCTCAGTCATGGATTGCTATACAATGTAAAAAAAAAGTGAATGCATGGTCTTCCAGGTTAAGGGAAAAGAGTTACCACCTGTGCCACCTATCCGTTTATACGGCACGCCGCTAAATAGGGTTAGCACATTTAAATATCTCGGTCATGTAATAACCTCCGACTTGAAAGACGATGCAGATACGAGAGCGAAGAGCGTTGTGCGTCAGAGCGAACATGGTGGCTCGCAGGTTTGCTCGTTGCTCCGCAGAGGTTAAGTTAACGCTCTTTAGAGCCTTGTGTACCACCTTCTACACGAGCAGCCTGTGGGTCGACTATACGCAGAAGCAGTACAACGCCCTTCGTGTACAGTACAACAATGCTTTCAGGGTGCTGATGGGGCTGCCCCGTTTCTGTAGTGCGTCGGGGATGTTTGCCGAAGCGAGGGTGGACTGTTTTTACACTATAATGCGGAAACGGTGCACATCTCTGGCGCACAGGGTACGGGATAGCGCTAACGGCATCCTGAGGGCATTGTCGGATAGGTTTGATTGCCAGTATCTGAACCACTGCCACATGATTCATGTACTGGCAAACAAACCTGGCAGACCTATGTATAATTATAGATATTAGTGACTAACAATAGGATAAGATGTTTATTTATTAAATTATTTGTAACTAACACATAATTAAATAATGTAATATTATAATTTTGTATTAATAATGTAGCTATTATATTGTATATGATCCTTGTTGGTCGAAATAAAGTATATTTGATTTGATTATACGGGGGAATCAGTCCGCACGTTTGGAAAAATTAAGCCAGTCATTAAGTATAAAGATCGGGTTATGCCGCTTGATTTGTATGTGATAAAGAATGGCAAAACTAATTTACTGGGTAGGCAGTGGTTAGTGGAGTTAGGTATTGCTGTTTGTGGCGAATTAGAGTCTTTAAACTATGTTAAGACATCTGGGGATTTTAATGTGTCAAATTTCAGTTCCAGATTTAAGAATGTGTTTGCGGAGGGCCTGGGGAGGTATAACGGCAGCCTAGTGTCATTGCGGGTCCGGCCGGACGCGCACCCCGTGTTCCTGCGCGCACGCCCCCTGGCGTACGCGCTGCGCGAGCCTGTGGAGCGCGAGCTGGAGCGGCTGGAGCGCGACGGCGTCATCACACCCGTCGAGACCTCCGAATGGGCCACGCCTATCGTACCGGTAGTTAAGTCAGACGGAACGATACGTATATGCGGCGATTATAAGATAAGTTTAAATAAGCATTTAGATGTGGACCGTTTTCCTTTACCTAGGGTCGAGGATTTGTTTGCAAAATTACACGGAGGCCAGAAATTTAGTAAAATTGATCTCTCTCAAGCATATGCGCAACTCGTACTTGATGACACGGCTAAGTATACGGTTATTAACACGCATAAGGGTTTATTTAAATATAATAGATTAATATATGGCTTGTCCTCAAGTCCAGGAATTTTCCAAAGGATTTTGGAGCAAATGTTTGCCGATTTACCGAAAGTAGGGGTGTTCCTAGATGACGTGGTCATTACAGGCGACAATGACCAGGAACACATGGCGAACTTACATAAGGTGTTTGAACGATTGGAGAAATACGGTCTAAAAATTAAAAGAGAGAAATGTTCTTTTCTTGCGGATTCTATTACCTACTTAGGATATGTGGTGGACAAAAACGGCCTTCACACATGCCCTAAGAAGGTTAGAGATATTTTAAATGTCACGACGCCAAGTAATGTATCCGAGTTACGTTCCTTTCTGGGAATGACTATGTACTACGCCAAGTTTGTGAAAAACATTAGTACAATACTCACACCGCTTTACCACTTGTTAAAAAAAGATGTAAAGTTTGAGTGGTCGCAGCCATGTCAGGAGGCATTTAATAATGTTAAAAACTTGTTAGCTTCCAGTGAAGTGCTGGCCCACTACTCGCCGGAGCTTCCGCTGAGGCTGACCACGGACGCCAGTAGCGTGGGCGTAGCCGCCGTGATCTCCCACGAATTTCCGGACGGCACGGAGCGCCCCATAGCCTACGCTTCGCGGGTATTGAATAGGGCCGAGAAGGCTTACTCACAGATAGATAAAGAAGCATTGGCGATTATCTATGCTGTGCGGAAGTTTCATCAATACTTGTATGGCCGTAGATTTGTTTTAAGGACTGACCACAAGCCGTTGGTGACAATATTCGGAGACAAAGTCGGAATACCGGTGATGGCCGCTAGCCGAATGCAGAGGTGAGCAATCATATTGGGCGGCTATCAATATGATATTGAATACGTACACACCAGTAAGAATGGAGCGGACGCGCTGTCGCGGTTACCACCACCCAGGCCAGATAGTAAACGTACGAAGGTGACGGAGGAAGAAATAACGTAACTACATTTTGTATAAGATTTCCTTCCCGTTACCAGCCATGATATAAAGAAAGCGACGGAGAAGGACGCATTACTGAGACAAGTACTCATATACATTAAAGGCGGCTGGCCGGCGTTTTGCACCAGCGATGATTTGAAATCATTTTTCTGCAGAAGACGGGAACTATATGTGGAAGGTGGTTGTATTATGTGGGGTTACCGAATGGTCATTCCTGAAGTCTTACGGGCAGGAATCTTAAAGGAGTTGCACATCAGCCACCAAGGTATGGTTAAAATGAAGAGTATGGCCCGGAGTTATGTTTGGTGGCCAAAGATCGACCAAAATATAGAAGCAGTGAGCCGGACGTGTGTCATTTGCACGGTGGAGGGGGCAGCGCCCCACCGAGCGAAATGTCAGCCTTGGCCGTATTACTCGGAGCCCTGGAGCAGACTTCACGTCGACTTTCTTGGACCTTACGAAGGCAGAACTTTTTTCGTCCTAATCGACTCGACAACAAAATGGATCGAGGCTTTCCTGATGACTAGAACCACAGCAAGGGCGGTGATTAAGGTGTTACGGGAGACTTTTGCAAGATTTGGACTGCCAAAAGAAGTCGTATCGGATAATGGACCGCCTTTTTCGAGTCAGGAGATGGACGACTTCATGAGATTAAATGGAATAACACACACATTTGCAGCGCCATACCATCCGGCTTCGAATGGGGCCGCAGAAGGGGCAGTTAAATTATGTAAGAAAGCTATTAAAAAAGCGATAAGGGAAAACCAGGATTTAGAAGAAACGCTACAAACTTTCTTATTCAATTACCGTAACTGCGAACAAGGAACTACGGGAGAAACTCCAGCCGTGCTACTACAAAGACGGCAACTGCGCTCCAGGTTAGATTTGTTAAGACCATCAGGCGCGGTGGAAACGAAAGTCCAGGAGGCGCAAAAGAAGCAAATCTCGTCAGGGGGAGGGAGCCAGCCCAAGCGAATAAACGAAGGGGACCCGGTGTGGGTTCAAGAATTTAACGCGAGGGACAAGTGGGTATCGGGAACGGTATCAAAGGTAACGGGGTCTCGAAATTATGTAGTGACAAGGGAAAACGGTACCACATGTAATAGACATTTAGATCAATTAAAAACATATTTTTCCTTTTTTTTATAATAATTGTAATTATTTCTTAGTTACGTTTTGTTTTATACGTGTAGTTAAGTCGGTATACCTAGTGACGATTCGACCAAAACAAGAATGGGTCTAACCCGACCATTATGTACTTCATACAGTTAAGGGTCCCGTTCTCGTTTGATCCGATTGGGCTTAATGTACGTAATTGGGTTAAGAAGGAGGGCAGTAATTAAGAAGAGAGGTGTTATGTATGTTTCTTTATTAGTGGGTAGGTTTAAAACTGTTTAATAATTGTCGAATGAGGGTGGTCACGAATTTTGTATAGGCAGTCCTCAAATAGATCTGATTCCGAGAACAACATTGTTTTATTGCTGCTCCTGGACATCCCCGGGGAACCTTCCTGGCGACATACATAATACTACTATTTACTCCGCCAAAATCGAAGGACAAGTACATAAATGCAGGTTGGTTTTTCGAGTGGTGATATTTCTTATTTCATTGCATATGTTTGAGAAAAGCATTATACATGCCTAGCCGTGAAAAGGGCTTGCCGGGTGAGTAGGTATAGACGGCCGACCGTAGGGAGGCCGGATAGTGATACGAAGCCGCTTCTCTCCCGGCGGCTGCAGTAATGTACTATTATATGTACATTTGTTTTTGAAGCCTTAGAAACTACCCATATTTTCTCTAACTGTCTGAGCTCTATTCTTCGTTGGCAACTGGATGTCAAACAGGAATATATATTCTTTTTGGGCAATTAGTTGCCTAACACGACGATACATATTTTTTTGACAACTGGTTACGAAACTTAGTTGCCAAAACGGCCGGAGGGGCCAGAGTAGTATTAATCCAAACTATACTTATACCCAAAATTTCAGCTCAATCGGTCACGAGGAAGTAGGTCAAATTTAACTTTTGCAAGATTTGTCCCATACGTATATACATACATACATACGGAACCTTACACACTTTACACAGTGCGTGGTTCTGGACGCCCTAGACCGTTTTGCTTTGTGTTTTAAGGCTATTAAATATGTGGTCTTAACGTATACCACGTATAGAAAATACAAATATATAGCCTTGTATAACCTGAGATATTGAAATATCTTTTAGCAGTATAAGGTGTAAGCTTGTGTTTTTATTTAAAAAATGTACCAATCTCCTACAGTTGCCTGCAATTTACATTGTCTTAATACAAAACTGTGTTTTGTTAGCGAAGCTATAACTATATAAGGGTTGGAATGAAAAGTAACATAAAAGATGCCTTTCAAATTAATGAGAATAAATAAAAATAAGTGTTGCTCACAATTTATTTTCTATAATTAAAATTATCTCAAGCAACTCCATAAACATAGTGAATTTAAATAAGAATAAATAATGCAAAATGTACGGTGCCTGGTTATTAAATACCTTACAGGGAAATGCCTCTCCTTAATATAGTTTATCTGGTATGGCTGCGGTCCGCAACAAGTTGCGACCCATCCGCTGCTCCGAGATAATTGGATTTTTTTATAGCCTATTGAAACTCCCAAATTGATAGTTGCGCCTTTTCAACTTTTACCGTAGGTTAATGAATTGGTGGAAATATTACCAAGAGCAAATATAGTACAACTTTGAAATCACAACAATAAATAAGTACGTTTGAAAGAACCTCGTCGCACGCAGTTAGAAGCTGTGATGAATCTAATGGGCACGTAGGCGATATTAGCTGTACACTACGGAAAATTGTTGAATGGCTTGGAACACTAAATCTAGATGTAAACCTAAGTAAAACCAAACTCATGCAATTCAGAAATTATAAAACTAGCCCTACTACCCTAAATATAAGTCAAGCAGGAGTAACAGTAGAAACAGTGAACAGCATAAAATTTCTAGGCGTAAGTATAGATCCTAATTTAAATTGGAAGTCTCATATAGAAAAGATGAATAAAATAATAGCTAGTCACTGCTACGCTTTATCCATACTATCTGAAACATGCTCAGAAGAAATAAGAAGAAGCGCATACTTCGGAAACATCTATCAATTGCTCACTTACGGAGTAATATACTGGGGGAACTCTACAGACGTCCAGTCTACTTTTCTTTTACAAAAGAGATGCATACGCACTATTTATCACATTCACAATCAGCAATCACTAAGAAATGTATTTAGAGAAAAAGGTTTCCTTACCCTCACTAGAATCTACATTTTAGAGCTTTGTACTTTTGTCAAAAACAATTCTGAGTACTTTACAAAAATGTATGCAGTAAAAAGCAATTTACGTCAGCAATATAAATTTAACATAATCATACCAGGAGTAAAAAGTAGTATAAATAAAAAGAGTGCTCTCATAAGTGCTATTAAAGCATTTAATAAGTTACCGGCCGAACTTAAGGTTTTAGAAGGGCATAAATTACCATCCAACCAAAAAACCATCTTAAAAACTGGCTGCTTCAGAAAGTATTCTACAACCTTAGTGAATATTTCGCATCTTAGTTGTAGGTTATTTAAGTAATACGAATTGTTGTATGCCCGATATTGGGTAACTGTTGAAACCAATTCTGTCACGTCCAGCTTATGTACACAGTTAGACAATAAAATATTCTAAAAGAAGAGCTCAAAACAGTGGCAGAGAGAAGAAGAGAGGATTACTCCACAGACGAGAGCCCGGCTCTTAAGTTAATGATGATGATGATGATTTTAAATGAATAATTAATTGCATTGTTGGTGACGGACGATCACATGTTTTATGTATTAAATACCTTTAATACATAAAACATGTGATAGTGGTTATTATTTATTTTGGTCTGTTTGTACTTTAATTCAAATTCAAATAATTTATTTCAGGCTTGCACCCATAAGTGTAAGTAATATACAATAAAATCTTAATCTATATTATCTATATTGCGCCGGACGGCCAGCGACCTGCGTTCCCTTTCTACATCACAATTATCATTAATATATGCATAGATGTCATATTAATATTTTATGTTAATTTAATTGAAGAAGTGAGACTCTTTTAAAATGAATAGTAACTGATTTTACCGAATTCTGTTTTATTTTTAATTAATTAACAAAATACCCCAATACCGGTATTAATACCGGAATTCCGGTACTGAGACCTAATACCGAATTCAATACTGGTATTGAGAATCGTCCGGTATTTGTATGCCCTGACATTAGAAGATCGAAAATGAAAACGTCGAAGTACAAAATATCGAACGGTTGAATGGTCTAAATTCAAAATATCGAAAGTTTAATTGACCGACCGATTAAAATATCGAAATAAACATATCGAAAATGAGAATATCGAATTTAAAACATCGAAAGTTCATAATGCCATAGTTTAAAATGTCAAAAATATGAGCTACCGAATGATTTAAGATCAACTCAAAACCGAATCGGAGCACCCTATCATCCACATCCCATAAAAGAGAACGGAGGCGCGGATAAATTTAGATCAATAGTGACTTCCCGTAGCTCCGGCGCTGCGGGAACAGCAGCCCTTCCGCCCTTGCGTGACGAAGCTCGGTCACTTTCGCTCGGCTCCGCAGCTTCGGCTTACTGGTCGCCTTGGGTGACCAGCCTCAGCCACTCGCCTCACTCGTTCCCGCGCTCCGCCACGGCGGGCGAGGACTCTTGTCCTTCCGCTCCTCCGTTCTCTTTTATAAACACTCTAGGGGTACTGGGGTACGGCAGACAAAACCACGTGTATGGTGGGGTGCTCCGACTCGGTTTTGGATCATTTTTGGATTCCAAATTCCTACTTTGAGGTCAAATATCTGGGCCATTTTTGATTTTAGAGAACAGTTTTCCCTACCTTGTATACCTGCCCTGCTGTTACTGTTGATACTGTTATATATCATAGGAGATTAGGTTAGGGCAGTTAGAAAAAGGGGGGGGGGCTCGGTGGGCAAAGCCCCCCGCAGTAAAAAAACAACATAGAATTTTAACGATGGTATTATTTGTAGGTTAGGGTTAGCTTGCGTCCCTTAAAGTGGAAATAGGCACCTCGCGAAGCGGGGTGACGTCGACACGCTGGCGGTTGGGTTAGGATTAGGTTAGGTAATAAATGTTAGCACAACAAAACTAATTCTCATGGCCATAAGAGGGCCCACCGACACATTTAATAATTTTACCAGTGGTATGCAAGTAGACCATATGATGTTATTTATTTTGATGGTTCGACGTTTTACTTTTCGATTATTTGGGCGTCGCCATTTCAATGGTCGATATATTGTCATTCGAAATTTTAATATATCGACTGCATAGTTATTGATATTTTGTACTTTCCATATTTTAACCGTTCGGTATTTGTATTTTAGACCAACTTGACGTCGACATAATAACATTAGATATTTCGATCGTTCGATATTTTGTACTTCGATTTTTCCACTGTAGATATTTCAATTTTCGATCTACTAATACGTGCCCGAATCTAATACGTACTTAAGTTTTATTTTTACATAGAGAGATTGTCCTTTCTTTGTTACTTTTTTCTGCTATATATATAATACACGTAAGTGCCAATCGAAACTGGCATGTTTTAGCATAAGAGTACTTATTCATGCCTGCACTTTATTTCGTGTACGTGTGATGAATTCCAACGCCACTTAGTAACAGGGAATTGATCGGTGAAAGCGTTTTCCAAAGTACTCCGCTGCCGCGGTCGTGGAACTGGCACTCTCAGTTGACAAACTTCACAAATCTTCCACATTAAAAAAATATTAAAAACATATTCAAACCGGTCACAAGCCGCTTTGTTGATAAATGGGAACATTCATTGATGCGCACAAACAATCTACCTCTCACCCTAAACTCAAATCTTCTCCTTTCGGAGTTCGAGGATCAAAACCTTTCGACGTATAACGCCAAAAACGCAATACGCCATTTTGTCATTTCGCGTACTGAAAAAAAACACGCATAACGCCAAATACGCTGTATACCAAAAACGCTAAGGTCACTGTGGGTAAGCCCGTCTACAAGGCAAGTCCTTCGACACGTTATAACTTTTGAATTTGAAAGCGTTTCCCACTTTAGCGTCCAGTCACTAAAGCAGTGTTTCGCGCCAGTTTCCTCACTCTAAAACAGATGGCGCTGTGACAACGAACTTCAGAGCAATCCGCATAAACAAGCCATTGTACGTGTATGTAACTCGAAGTGCTAGTGTGACTGTGTCTGGTAGAAAAATTGGTAAAAATAGTTAATGACAACATTTTGTACGAGAAAGTAACTAAGTACGTAAGTAATATATGAACTAGATATGAGCGCCGCGCCGGCGCGCAGCCGTCGCCGCCAATTTGAGTCGGCGCGCCGCCGCCGAATGAAATACGCCGCGCGCCGGCGCAGCAATTGCGGTTTGCTTTCTCGCTCGCACTCGTAACGTATCCCACCCGCGTTCGTTCGCACGATGGCTTCAGTCAAGTATTTTCCCGACTGAACGCGTGTTATTTTTTCGACCCGCGTCGTAAACAATTGCGCCAAGTTCGATTGCTATTGATGTTTACAAAACGAAAATAACTATATTTTTTGTCATCAATGATCCAGAGCCGGTTAGTAACAGAAAATCTTTGCCAAAATCAAAACTTTGATTCCACTAAAGCTGGGCCAAGTACTTGTGCTAGTTCTTCTAACTTTCTACTGGCACAGCACTAGTCAACGTGCAACGTGATTGCGAGAGTGCAGCAGAAAACGAATGCTGGGAATATTGTAGCACAGCGTGTCCTGAGGACTTAGAACTTTACGGTGAAGACGTTGCAGTACTGGAATGACAGGAGAACTTCTATGCCGTCGCTGTAGAATCTAGCACGCTCGATTTTAAATATACCAGCCACCAGCACGCCAAGCGAGAGAGTATTTTCCACGGCTGGACTCGTGATAACGGCGAAGCGTTCACGGTTTAATCCATTAAATAGGATAGTATTTATCCATGATAATTATCAGTTTTACAAAGAAGCTATAGACCAGTAAACAGTCTTCATCCATAGCTTCTTTGGTGTCATACTAAATATTATATTTAAAGTACTGAAATGATTATTTTTCTTCAAAAATGACCGCTGAATGATTTTATAAAACTTGGTTTTTGTAATTGTAACGCATGTGACTTTTAGTTTACTTGGATGATTAATTTATAATTATTTCACTGAACTAGAGATCTCTAACTGCTTATTTGACTGAGAAAGTGCAATTATTTAATGCATATTATTTCTTAAATATTATACGTTCCCGACTTACCTATTAACTTAAATCAATAATAAAAAACCATTTGTTGTGAGCGCCTGATGAGCGGTGCGATCATAGACACGTTTCATAATTAAAGATTCTAACGATTATATATGCTTCTTATGTTATTTCGATTATAACCATGATTTTCATTGAAAGTGATTTTTTTGTTAAGTTAGTGTGAAACTTTTAAAAATATGATTGTTTATATAAATATATTATACTCGGTTACTTTGTTAAAATAAATAAAACTTTCTTTATAGTAACAAAAAGTAGGTTTTTTTCACAAATTGCTCCCTTATAAAAATCTAAAGCACAAGGTCACGCCGCCGTGACGTGATTTTGCCTATCACGCCGCCGCCGCGGAATTGGCCATCGGCGCTCATATCTAATATGAACCGGCTATCTTTATTCTGTGTTTGAATTGTCAGAAATTGGCTTAGTTTTATAATTATACGTTCCGTCATTTATCACATTAAAATGTCGTTAAGTCTGAAAGTCCGTCTACTATGTACAAGGTAAGTCCGTCATATGCCGGGTTTCCCTTGAATCAGAGGTTACCAACTGTTTTTACGACTTCAATATAATTACGATTTCATAAGGTTACTATAGATAAATGCTTTCGACATTGCACATGATGTTTGTGTTTATTAATAATTTTAATCTCGATACTAGTACGGAAATGTGTTCCTCATCCTCACTCCCATCCTATTAAATAAATAAATTATTAAATAAATATTAGCCCCAAACTATGCAAAACTTGTACTATCAGTGCTAGGTGACGACATATATAAACTTATATAGGTAAATACATAGAAAACACCCATGAGCCCATGACTCAGGAATAAATATCTGTGTAGATCACACAAAAAAATCCCCTTACCGGGATTCGAACCCATGATCATCGGCTTCATATTCCATATTATTATTATTCACCTTACTTATCCTGAGAAATTACGAATGAAACTATTAAAATACATTTTAAAATTACTACTTATTGATATTTTATTTAGAAAACCCGAAAACTAGTGAGTACTTATAATATAATTATTTACTAACAAGTGAAATCAAAAGATTTTTCTTGAAAACCCGACTGCTTTTTTACAAATATTATAGTCTATGTCACTCCTACGATTAAGATGTATCCAACGACACCTCGTAAGTCGAAGTCCGTCAAACGGTTTAGGCTGTAGGGCGTGCCAAAGAAGACATACTCACATACATACATACATATATACATACGTTTGAAAAACATAACCGTCCACTCGTTCCACAGTCGGGCAAAAAAGGTTTACCACCCCATTTACGAAATATACTTGCCTTTGAATAAGAAAAAAATTATTTATTTCGAATCTGAACCTTGTATTAATACGTTTAAAGTACACTTTTCATTCTCTTGTTTCATTCTTTGTAAGGATTCGAATACGAACATAAAAAAAAAAGTTTATTCTATATCATCAACAAATTACATATATGTATGCTGGTGCCTCTTTTTAAGCGTTCAAGACACTTGTGCTAAGAGAGCACCGCCCTTCCGGAAGTAGTTTTTAACAAGAATTTGTCTTAGGTATAGGATAACCTTAACAGTGTGGTACTTATTTTACTAATGATTACATTTACTCTTTGTGTGTGTGTGTGTGCGTGTGTGTGTGTGTGTGTGTGTGTGTGTGTGTGTGTGTGTGTGTGTGTGTGTGTGTGTGTGTGTGTGTGTGTGTGTGTGTGTGTGTGTGTGTGTGTGTGTGTGTGTGTGTGTGTGTGTGTGTGTGTGTGCGTGTGTGTGTGTGTGTGTGTGTGTGTGTGTGTGTATGTGTTCATAAGAAAGTTCACTTATTTCAAATTAAGTTTTCTATGTCATAATAGGTTTTTGTTTGTAGCCATTTAGTTACCTTGACTTTACATTCACGCACGGTACATGAGTATATGTCAATTTGTTTGTTTATTTCATTATAGAGATTACAAGATCGTGCCTCTTGTTGTCTCTTGGCAAACACAGATTTCACTATCGGAGTTTTGATTAGGTACGTTGGTCTTTTTCCTTCGTGTGTGAGACGGGATTAGTGTGTAAGTTGTTTTCTTGTGTTGTTTTAAGATTAGATTAGGTTTGCGAACAGATAGCAGGTCACAGAGTAGGTTGAGATCATTTGTGGGGAATCGAAACGGCTTTTAGTACATAACTTTTAATAGTGCTCTTTGAGCTCTCTCAAGCTCTAGGAACTTAGTCTTTGTGGCTCCTCCGCAAACAGAGATACAATAAGTGAGGACAGATTGAGCTAGTGACACGTAACTTGATTTAGCTTGTTTTTTGTTAATACGTGTCTTAGGTTTTTGAAGGTCCAGATGAGTTTGCGGGTCCTGTTCATAATGGTTTCTGCATGTTGGTGCCATGTTAGACGCTGGTCAATCGTAACTCCTAGGTATCTAGTGTATTCTAACTTTTGGATAGATGGTCAAGAGCAGAGCGCCTGTGTGTTGCAGCAGCTGTGTATCCTGATTAAGTAGTCCTTGTTCGGTTGGGTACGGTTATAGTTGCAGAAACATATAAAGTTGGTTTTGGTTGTGTTCAGAGTGAGTAAGCTTTCCTGCAGCCATCCGGCAATTTTTGTGAGGCCTTTTTCTGCAGATGAGCGTACCTCCTCCCATGTGTTACCTGAGAATACTATCGCAGTATCGTCGGCATACGTGAATATGGTTCCCGCGTCAATACGCATGTTGCAGAGCTCGTTTATGTAGACGAGGAACAACGTGGGGCCTAGTATACTGCCCTGAGGTACTCCGTAAGATATTGACTGTTCATCACTGATATAACTATATAACTACCAAGTTTGACCTTCTGTGTTCGATTTTGAAGGTAGCTTCTAAAGAGACTTAGTGGGGTACCTCTTATGCCGATCTTTTCCAAACGTTTTACGAGGATGGGAACAGAAACAATATCGAACGCCTTTTTGAGATCAAGAAACACAGTTAGACATTTAAGAACATAAAAGCACCCATAGTATGGCTGATATCATTACTAGACGGACTTACCTTAAACTACATGGGAAGTCCGTCTACTCGCCAAATTTTATAAAATACTATTGTTTTTGCTTAATTTGTATGATAGCTAAACTATTATTTATGAAATTCTTCATCGTATGCGATTACAAGCGGTAACGTATGTGAATAATTAACGCAGTGACCTTATGCCAAAAAACGCATAATACCAAAAACGCAATACGCCATTTTTTCGTTTAAAGTATTGAAGAAAAACATCCCTCATAATGCCAAAAACGCAGAATGACAAAAAACGCTAAACATAATTAAAGGAAGAATTTGTACTACTAATTTTGCACTAAAATGTAAGTTGTTGCTCAGTACTTTTTATCTAGTAGTGGTGAGTAGTGGCCAGAAAGCTCGCGAAATATGCATGAAACTGAGTTAAGTAAATTTTTTCCAACCCAAAAAGTGCTCAGCGCCGCTAAAGAAGTTTTCACTTCAAAAAAGCATTCAACTATTAGGTCAAGTAGAGTATCATTTGAAAAGGCTTAAGTTGCACTTTCTGAAACAGTTTTTTTTTTTTCTACACTGGTAAAGTTTAGATTATGAAGGAAGATGTAAAAAAATACCACTCTCCCCCTTATCTCCGAAGTTATACATGCGAAAAATTTGAAATCATTACTTGTGATAAAGATAAACGTACATATTACTGCAAAAGTATATTTTTTCTGTATCGAGCGTAATTTAATTGCCTAGTTAAGTTTGTAATTTGATCAACTTTATAAGTATTCTTTGTATTGAAATTCCTATAAGACTATAATAGAAGTACTCTATTCAAATAAAAAATATCGAGATCGGTTCACGTGATAAACAATAATCGCTAAAATACCAACATACATACTAAGATGATTGCCCTCGCACGTTAGTACCGAATGGAGCCGATAGATCACGCTGACCCCATTCCTATGTCGCGCTGTTAAGATTTTTCTAGAGTTAATGAGGCTGGGACGGGTATATTTCAATAGCAGGTCAAAAAAGAACGCGATTCATTTGTCTTGGTAGTTCGATGGTCTTGGTGTATAAGTTATTCGTTGTTTATATTGAATTGTGTTGTGTTGGGTTAAAATAAATAATTTAACAAATATTGGGACATTTACTTTACCTGGAGTTAATTGATAGTTTGTATCACATCATCAGCCTATATATACGTCCCACTGCTGGGCACAGGCCTCCTCTCATGTATGAGAGGGAACGGGCAGTAGTCCCCACGCTGGCCCAGTGCGGATTGGGGACTTCACATACACCTTTGAATTTCTTCGGAGATGTATGCAGGTTTCCTCACGATGTTTTTTCTTCACCGAAAAGCTAACGGTAAATATGAAATAATATTTCGTACATAAGTTCCGAAAAACTCATTGGTACGAGCCGGGATTCGAACCCACGACCGCCGTTTGACAGCCGCATGCCTGAACCACTGGGCTACCGTAGCTTGATAGTTTGTATGTTTGTACGGAACTCTCGGTGCGCGAGGACAACTCGCACATGACCGGTTATTTATTTATTTAATGGCGACCATTTTGTATTATCGGAATATTACTAATAATTCGATTTCTAAATCATGGGAATTCAACAGGTAAAAGATCGAAAATTCTTAGAGCAATCTACATTACATGGCGCAGTCGGTAGGATATGAACCTACATTAAGAATACATCACTTCATTGTTAATCTACAAAACGACTGAAAGTTTTGGTTATATCAATTACATAAAAATAAAACTTTAAATAGAGGTAGATAAATTGGTCAAGCGTATTCAAATCTACGCTAGCTATTCGAGCATCGTTCACCGTCCGCGGTGGTTTACGGCCCGTTGCGTCCCACGCGGTTCACTGAACATTGACTTGTTGATACATTGCTCATGGCTCTTTAAGCCTTTTCGGTTAGCGTCTATGTGCTTGACCTCGGATGCATGTGACAGCATGTGACTTTTCTCCTTGAATCCTTACACGCTTTTTTTTCTACTTCTTTCGCGGACAATGAATACGGGTCGGTAAAATACCGTCATATTTCCCTAAATAGTGCAAGAATGTACAGTTTTTTAATCCTGTCATGATCTTTGTTAAATATTACATGTAAACTGTAAAAATAACAGTAAAAAAACGAACGTTACCAGGTTTTATTCAGACTCGTCAAAACCTATGAAAAAAACAACGTTAACGGAGCGAGATTTCGCAAAAATCTATTTTTTTGGAGATTGATATTATTATGATAGGATCACGAAAATTGCTATTACAGTTAGGTATTATAAAGAACAGTTTATTATGTACATAAAACTATTGTTAAATATATTAAAAAAAAACTTGCGGTTATTTAATTTAAGGTGACGCGAAATGTTTGACATGGAGTGTAGTAAATTTGTAGCGGTAATGCCATGACTACAAAGTGTAAATAAAGTTGGTCACAGTATACCTCCCTGTGGAATGCCAAAATCAATAACAGTACTGTCAATGATCTTTTGGTCAACTTTAACACAATCGGATTGATTTGATGGATAACTCTTAAACCAGGCCAAGGCGTTACCTCTGACTCCAAGAAGTTCGAGTTTTCTAAGTAATAAGTAGAATCGGGATCAAAACAGTATCAAATGCCTTTGCTAAATCAAGGAATACGCCTACGCAGGCCTTATTTTTATCTAGATCATTTGAGCTAAGCTTAGTCATCAGTTTTACCGCATCTCGCAGCAATGTTTCGCGTCTCATTTTCCACCCATCGCCAATTTTACGATCGGCTAATTAATCGATAGTTATATTTTAATGTTACGCATATACACTAATGTAAAATAAATTCAACCTAGTTATTTGACAATCTCAGACTACTGAAAGTTTTAATTCCTTTAAGGTACTTAAATATATACTCTGCAATCGTGATCAATCGAGTTAGTTGGCTCAAATTTCGTTTTGACACTGCAAGTGACATCAAATTTACTTGTATAACGTAAAGGCGAAGACTTCACTTCGCTAAAACTTGTATCTATTGCATATTTTAGTAATAAATCTGACTTCTCATAGAATTAAATTTTCATAACGTAAACATGATAGTTTACAATGCATTCCTTCATCGACTTCTTTCGAACTAAAAAAACATCCACGATTTCTTTCATGTGGTCATCAGTATAAACCGCATCATGCGTAAGGTGAGATCTCACCTTACGAATCACACCTGTGGCGAGTTTAACAATTTTTCCCCATTCCAAAAAGTGCACAGCGCCACTAAAGAAGTTTTTACTTCAATAAAGTATTTTTTTTTATTTTGTACTACTTATTCATTTTGCTGTGCCATCCTTCTTCTGCGACATTATTGGCTGGCTTTGCATGTAGCTATTAAAATCATGGATATTTTTTATACTTAGCTGGTGTTTCTTCAATAACACAATTGGTACTCATCCTTCAGGATTTTGCTGTTGGGTAAATGGATTTTGCAGCACATTTTAACACGTAATTGCTGCCCTCACGGTTTGTCGAAATCTCTAATAAAGACGCGTGTTTCCAGGCTAGAAGTTTGGAATGTTTCCTTGAATGGCTTTGAATAATTTTTCATAAGTACTATGTTGCTTATTGGGCAGTAGAGCATGCCTCGGGTCGATCAGCAGTCGTGTCAATTAATATATCCTGATATTTATGCTGTTTTTGTCTGCATTAAAATTTACAAATTTGATGACCCTGCCAGAGAGATCGAGAATATTTAACAGAGAGAACAAAGAGAAGAGTGGTTTTATTGTAGAGCCAGTGAAGTTAGAATTGTGAAGTGTACATATATAGTGTTATATAAAATGCTACGTGTAGGTTCTTACAAAGAAAATAAGTAATATATATTTAAAGTAATTGAATTAGGAACTAGGGTAGATAAAGTTTGTAGGGCACGCTTCAAGTTTCTCGCCGTTGATTAATCGAGTAGTCCGATGCCGAAGGAGGTTTGTTGAGGATACAAGTGATGTCATTGGAGGATTTGATAAGGATTACCTTGTATTAACGCTTCTTAACGTACATTTGTCCAACAATATTTATAGACAGCTTCTTTAAAAACAGGTTCTGCATTCGCGAAGAAGCTGATGATTCTCGCGCGTAAGACGTTCGTTAATGTAGACGTTCTGGATAGGTCCATCAATTATCAGATTTTTTGGGTTAAAGCGTCTTAGCAGTAAGATAGAATCGGTCACGAACGTTCGACAGAATCTGACAACAAGCGGCCGTGGGGGGTAGTTACTATTATTTCGCTGTGGCCAAGTGCGGCTCAACGTAGTCTCAAGGGTAAATGCCCCATGTGTAATTTTATATTAAATTAACGAAATTATTTTATTGAGGCTACCTGTCTGCTAGCTTTTTGCATTCAAAACATATTAATTTTATTAGAAGAATCTAAGGAATGTGTAAAGGAATTTATCTATCTTGCAGCTTTCCGCTTAAGAGCGAAAACATTTTTAACTAGATGTAGAAAGATCTTTTTCTATCTATAAATGGATATTAATATCAAGGCGAAATTCATTAAAAATTGAAAATATAGAAAAACTTATGGTTATTTATTACAATAGCACAAAAAATGTACAATAAATTAATAAGCTTTACTTTTTGTAATCCATTTTCATTTTAGTTTTGTCTTTTTTAATATTTCTTTAAGGTCTACAAGACAACTAAGGGCCCGGCCACATGACCACGGTGCGGCGTCGTAAACGTGAAACGTCGCGGCGTCGGAGCATTCCACGTTATCGCACCGTGCGAAAATACGTTGCCGCGTCGTGCAGATACACGTTGCCGCGTCGTGCAAACACACGTTGACGGTGCGACGCGCACGGCGAGACAACGTTGCAATCCTTTTAAGGGGCTCCCATACGCCAATGACCTTCGATCTGAATCCCTTAGTTTTCTAATGTTTTTTGTAGATTATTATATTAACAACAACGGCTTTAAGCAATATAGTATCCCATATTTACTTCAAAGTTCATTGTTTTCGGGATATTTGGCATCGAAGTTGAACAATTTCAGGTCAAAAAACTGGTTTTTTGGCCATAGCTTTAGTGTTAATAAGTAACATTATAAAAACGCAAATCAAAATTATAGGTAAGTTCAGTATGTATGAGTAGGTATGAGTTTCGGGTGTATAAAAGTTTTAATGAGTTAGAGGTGTCGGGTTTTGTATTTTTACAGACCTTTCTTTAAAAATTGACAATTAATTATGTATTAACATTTTTCAAGTTATTCAATATCAAAAATGTTAAACAGGAATCATACTTTCCCATATCTGCAACTGAAAAGCTAGCTTCAATAAACCGAGGACGAGTGTCGAGGTGAAAACTACTAAATTTCGTTGATTTTTGACGGGAGCCCCTTAAGGAACCCGCACGCGGCACTGTGTTCGATGTTTCATTATCAGTTGGTAATTAGCCATATATTGATTTATTTCTTGAAACTAAACTAATGCTTACCGAGTTTTGTCCTTGGTTCCTTAAAAGGATTGCAACGTTGTCTCGCCGTGCGCGTCGCACCGTCAACGTGTGTTTACACGACGCGGCAGCGTGTATTTGCACGACGCGGCAACGTACTTTCGCAAGGTGCGATAACGTGGCGCTAACGTGGAATGCTCCGACGCCGCGAGGTTTCACGTTTACGACGCCGCACCGTGGTCATGTGGTTGAAAATTGTGATCACAGTACTTAAAAATGCGACCAAAGGTGTAAAATTTTCAACTATTTCGATAAATCTCTATTACCGCTTGAATAAGTGACATGGATTATTTTTCTTATTTTTTTCATTACTGGTATACCTTGGCCTCTCACCCAGTAGCAGGTCATCGTTGACTTGTATATGCATACTATGCTTTCAATATTATACTTCACACAAAAACACAAGCGGACTGTCTTATTATATAAACAAAATCTCACAAGTTCCATTTTATAGTCGTCACTACAAGGCGTTTAAGGTAAAGCATTCTTAACTGATATTTCGAATTAAGAAAACGGTGGCACACACTAAGACGAAAAATGCTTGAATTTCGGACGGACCCTCGTTGCTCCAGACGTGCATAAGGGCCGTGACAGACGTAGATGGAGCGTAGGTAGAGGTGGGTTGTAGGTGGATAGTTGGAGTGAAGCAGGGAATGTATGTCATTAACCCCGGCCAAGCGCTCGTACCTATTTATATATGGTTAGTGCTTTCTTTCATTGATCCATTGCTGCTTGAATAATAACTCAAGTTGCTGGCAACACTGGCCATGTAAACATAACAAGATTAAGCTCTTTGCAATTTAAATAATAAATAAATAGTTAATACGTACTGATACTGTTGTGAAGCAAACAAGAATTTGTAGGTGGCACAATCCATCAAACCCACTAAGTTTTGAACCACAAAACGTCACTTCACAAGATTTGGGAACCGATTTCGAAGCGGTAAGAATCATCTTTTGACCGTTTTACTTTTAAAATTTACCCAAAACCACAAAACATTGTGTAAATCTACATAACGGTACCGCTAACGACATGCACAGCTGATTGGGTGAATTGAATTTTGACATCTCGCTTGGCGGTCATAACAACACATACGTCAACTGACAGCTCACGGTCCAAATTGGATTCACTTAAATTTCGGTCCGTATTGGGCTCGCTTATTACAGTTACTTACTCGTCATAAATATGCCTCCTAAAACAATGAAAAAGGCTGCAATAAATGCAATAAAGACATCAAGTCAAGAGAATATTTAAAATGCTCGAAATGTTTACAGATTTATCATATTTTATGCACAGCTAATGTAACTTCCGCAAGATTTAATTTAATGAGTATTGAAAACCGTAGCACATGGAAGTGTTACTCATGTTTTGAAGCGATCAGGCTTACCAGCAAACAGAATAGCTCGGAAAATAATTGTCAGCCAAGTACATCGCACGAGCTAAGTACTACTAGGCATGCAGTAAGACAGCAACACCAGGACAGCCAAATAGCCAAGGGACCCTCACTAGTGCTGCAACGTTTTTCAATGGATGATACGAGCGTACGGTATTCTGAATCAGAATATGACGATAGCCTGACGACTACGCTGAACAGCACTACAAGAAGCCTTCCAGGCTTATCAAACGTAGAGAGCGCGGAAGTAACTGAGCTCAAGGTGGAAATTTCCACTCTTACCTGCCAGGTTGAAAGCGCTCATGCGGAAATTGACCGACTAAATAGTGAAATCTTCGAGTATAAGAACATTCTCAGTGAAAAACAAAAAAAAAACTAGAGCTATATAAAAAGTTGCTTGGAGAAAATGGATCATCAATCTCACCACGCAAATCAACTCTTTCAAAGAAAACCTTGAATAGGCGAAACTCAGTGCCCTGTTCTAAAAATGATAGCAGCTCAAACAGTGTTGCTACGCAGACGGTTGCCCAGCAGGAGGTGACAACCATACGCAACCCGGAAGCGGATAAACTGACAAAGCAACCATCAACTAACAGCCACCGTGGTCATCTAACTTCTCCGCGTGAAAGTGTTGCTCTTTCCACAACCAAGAATAAACTTGCAATAAGAGAAATAATATATACAGCATTATAGAAGATGATCCCTCACTCAGCAAATTTGAATGCTGTCATTTAAAAACGCCCGGAGGAAGAATAAGAGAAAGCTTACACAAACTTGAATATAAATTATCCAACTTTACAATGAAAGACTACTGCGTTATACTGATTGGTGAAGAAGACTTCCTGGAAAACGAAAACTATCCTGACTTAGTGCAGTATATACTTAAAAATGTGACTCCTATTGTTCACACCAATATAATCTTAGCATGCCCTACCTACGTTTGTGGCAAACCCATGTACAACTCTAAAGTCGAGAGTTTTAACATGCTGCTACGCAGCAATGTATCCCTCCATGAGAAACATTTTTCGTTTGATTCTAATCTGGATTTATCTTTCGACATGTTCTCAAACATGACAGGGCGAATCAACAACCGTGGTTTAGCAAATATAATACACCACGTAGGCATGTTTATTGCACCTACAGCGGAAGTGAAACTTAACTCCATGACAGCTAAACAAAATGCAAAAAAAATACAAAAAAAGATATCGGACTACTTTGTATTGATTGATAAATTGACAGCTGATCCTGATCATGGTCCCGATCATGAACCAGTAGATATTTTTCGTGACTAGAGATAATACTTTTAATATATTCCACCAAAATGTGCAAAGTCTAAGACCCAAGATAAGTCAGATTGAAATTCTAGCTAATACTATGAATATTGATGTATTTTGTTTTACAGAAAAATTCCTTAAAAAATTTGAGTCACAAACATTACAAATAAATTGCTACAAAATGTCTGCAAATTTCTGTAGAAGTAGAAAATCAAGAGGCGGTGTTGCAATCAATATACATACAAAAAACTTTGAACTGTATAAATCTTGAATGGATCTCTAACATGTCAATTGAGTCACATTTTGAAGCATGTGGTATGCCTGTACAGAGCTCCTGATGGTGACTTTAAATTATTTCTAAACAAATTTGAACTACTAATAAGTAAAGTAGTATTTCGTGAGAAAAAATTAGCACAAAAACTATTCATAGCAGGTGACTTTAACGTTAATATATTAAGTGATGATTCAGCCTCAAAAGCGTTTCTGTGTTGTTTATCCAATTTCAACCTCAAGCCAACAATACGAGAACCGACAAGGATAACCCACCAAACACAAACATGTATTGACAATATTTTAACAAATGATCATAGATGCGTTTCTGAGGTGCTGAACATTGGAATATCTGACCATACAGGACAATGTGTTAAAATTAAAACAAATCAAAACTTCCAGGAAAAGTTCTGGTACGTAAGAGTAAGGAAAATTGATACTTATTTGGAAATATTCATTAAATACATAGCTCAAGTTAGTTTTTCGGAAGTGTACGAACAAACTAATTCTAATAAGGCATACGAATCATTCATACATGTTTCTTTTAGTATTTAACCTCTGCATACCCTTTGAAGTAAATAAACTTTCGGATAAAAGAAGACCTAATTGGATAACATCGGGTATAATTAAAGCCAGTAAAACCAAACCAAATGCATCTAAAATATCAAAGGACTAGGAATAATCCTTGTGTACAGAAATATAAGAAATATTGTACAATATTAAAAAGAGTAATACGCAAGTCACGTATTATAGCAAATGACAAAGAAATAAAAAATAGTACAAACAGAACGAAAGAAATATGGGGATTGATTAAAACACATACATCTTTAACGAATTTAATTTCAAATACAGTCGATAAAATTAAAGATGATGGTAAAGACATCACGGATCAAAGGGAAATAGCTAAACATTTTAATCACTTCTTTTGTACTCAAAACCAAAATGCTAGGTTAAGCACCACAGACTATAAAACTATAATACCAAGTTCTTGTAATAGTATCTTTATCACTCCTGTAGATTCACATGAAATAAAAAAACCGTTTAGTCTCTAAAAAATAAAAAAAGTTCAGGGCATGATGGCATCCCAATTCAATTAATTAAAGCATGTATTGACTTTATCGCAGAACCCCTCGTATTTATCATGAATCTTATATCAGAAACGGCCATCTTCCCGGATGATTTAAAAAAAGCACTTATTAAGCCATTGTATAAGAAGGGAGCAAAAGACGATATGGTTAATTATAGACCCATAGCTCTTCTACCAAGTTTTTCAAAAATATTTGAGAAAATATTATACTCTAGATTGCAAACATACTTAAATAGAAATAAAATAATAAGTCCTAATCAATTCGGTTTCCAAAAAGGTAAATCTACTTCCCTTGCAATTTTACAAATCTTCAAAGATATATTTGGGACAAAGTTAAACGAAAAGAAGGCTTGCATTGCCTTATTTTTGGACATGTCGAAGGCTTTCGACTGTGTTATTCATAATATAGTTCTAAAACAGTTGGAAAACGTTGGTATAAGAGGGCATGTACTACATTTGTTTGAAAACTATTTATGTAATAGACAGCAAGCGACAATAATTTCCAAATATTGCGAAGAAAATAAAACCGTAGAACAGTTTCAATCAGATTTTGAGCCAGTGAAACTAGGGGTGCCTCAGGGTAGTGTACTTGGCCCCCTTTTGTTCCTAGTATATATTAACGACCTTCCGATTGTTGTCAAGGAGCTTTGTGTTTTATTCGCTGATGATGCCACTGTATTATTTTCAGATGCTAATTCAAATATTTCTTCTATGGAAGGAAACATAAACAGTACACTTAAAACAATTGTGGAATGGTTAAAAACATTAAATTTAAAAGTAAACTTGGGCAAAACAAAACTAGTGCAATTTAGAAATCAAAGAACTGCCCCTTCTAGTTTCAATATCTCTGAAGCCGGTGTACCCATAGAAGTTGTTAATAGTATGAAGTTCTTAGGGGTAACTGTTGATTCACACTGAAACTGGAAGATTCATATTGAAAGAAAAAGAAAGAAAGAAAGAAAAACCATTTATTCTATAACATTATCATCATCATCATTATCATTTATTCATTGCAACTATTAATAAAAATATTTCAAGCAACTGCTATGCTCTATCCATTTTGTCTGAGACATATTCCGAAAACATTGTCAGGAATGCTTATTTTGTAAATGTATATCCTATACTCACATATGGAATCATTTACTGGGGAAATTCAAATGATATACAGTCTACTTTTAGCCTCCAAAAAAGATGTATCAGAACCATATACCGATTGCATGTTCGACATTCACTGCGAAATGTTTGAAGAGAACAGAAATTTCTCACACTTACTTCTATCTACATTTTAGAATTATGTTTGTTTGTAAAAAACAATGCTGATTTTTTTATGGAAAGATCAGCATCAAGAAAAAACTTAAGAACCCAATACAAATACGAAATACTTCTCCCAAGAGTGAATAATACGATGTATAAAAACAGTACTTTCATTTCCGCTATACAAATCTTCAACAATATTCCTGTAAAAATTAAAATGTTGCCTGGAAATAAATTTAAAACTTATTTGCGAAATTGGCTTATTGAAAGAGTGTTTTACAATTTAAAGGATTTTTTTAATTATAAAAACCCAGTAAGAAATCATTAATGTATAATTTGTCAGTTTAGTATTAAGTTTATTATTGTATGCCTGTAACAGGCAACTGTTGATACTTTTCTTATTTGTTCATCCTATATGTACACAGTTAAACAATAAATATTTTCTGATTCTGATTCTGATTCTGAACTAATAAGCTAATGATAAATCAAATTAAAGAATGTTAAATCTCTGCCTGACCTTCCGGGGAAAAGGCGTGATTATATGTATGCATGTAAATCAAATCTCATAAAAAATATTCCATGTAAAAAGAGCCCAAGTCGAAACTCTTCACCCGTAAAAAGTTGTGAGATATTTCGTAGTACCAAGTCTCAGGCAATTTTATTATTATTTATTTGCTAGCTAAATAAAATTTTACAACTTGGCAATCACAACTTTACTGTATTTATGGATTTTTGCATAGTATTGTGTGATTGCCAAGTCATTGTCCGTCGGGGGCTACAGACGAAGATGGTTTATTTTTCCATTATATTCTTTATCTCTGTATCATATCGTTTTATGTATTATTTCATTACTGTCACGATAGTACGAAATAGAATCACGTCGATCCACGAATCGATCGAAACCGACATATTTGACTGTGCCAAATGTTCCGTTTGAAAATATGGCATTGATTTCTGAACGAAACCTTGACTAGAAAACTGTCGATACTGACGACTGACGACTGTGGATCAGATCTCTATCTGATTTCCTAAAAATATTTTTTAATTAGTAATCAATCGATTCCTTTTATTAGACACCATCAATCGTAATCGGATATTATGACAATCGATTTGCTTTAGCCACATCTCTCTTTACTTTGCGTCATATTGGAACTGTCAAGTCAAAAAACCAGTCGCATTTCTCGTAAGGTGTAGACAGATATGTATAGAGGAACATATTCTATAAGTGCCTGCACATTCAAGCCCAGCGTTGTGCGCTTGTATCTCAGGGAGGGTTTGTTTACTCTATAAATTACACAGCTAAAGCAAACAACTAGATACTACTTAGCGACCCATGCGGTCTCAGAATCGCTCTATACACAAAGGTAACCAACTAATTAGTATCATGTATTAAATTAACGCAGTTGGATCAAAATTACGTTACACTGCGAATAGTAGTCACTTAATATTACATTACACCGTTACAATGGAATAAAATGCATAACTTTTTTTTTCAATACTTATGCTCGAAAAATGTTTTATATTAGGCTTAAATAGCGGAGCTAAAGTAGCACATATAGCCCCTAGGGAAAATATGTAAACATATTTATGATTTTAAAACATTTTAATTTGACCAATAAAAATGCCTCAACGTTAAATCTACCAATAACAATAGTAGGGCACGGGTAGTTTCAGGTGATAATGTGGACACGCTGGACAAAAGCACCAAATTTTTTTCAGGTACTTGTTAGGTCCATAGCTTTAAGTTTTTGATAGGAACTAACTCCTCCGTCGGCTATCTTTAATTTCATGGCGGCCGTTTTGTTTTAATTGTTAATTTATCCATATCCTGAGTTCTATTTAACGTAGCATGACAAACTTAGTATCTAAATAAATATACATATTTGGAGTCAAGGAATTCAACTAGATAGTTTTTAGAGTAGAGTTCCCAAAGGATATCAAACGGAACCCTGTTCCTGAGCTTCCGCTGTCCATCCGGCTGTCTGCGTATCAGCAATAGCAAGACTGTTCAAATTTTCACAGAAGTAGGGTTTCTATTGCTGCTTTAACATACATTCACAAAAAAAATAATTAAACAGTGCTCTCATACATGAAACGTAATTTTATGGCGTTTTTTTGCCCGCCCATAACAATCGGTATATCTCTAGAACCGTAATATGTAGACACTTGAAATTTCCGAAGATTATGTGTCACTATAGCCTCTATCATCATATCAGCCGAAAGACGTCCACTGCTGGACATAGGCCTCCCCCAAAGAGTGCCAAAGTGACCGATCCCGCGCCACCCGCATCCAGCGGACTCCCGCAACCCTTACCAGGTCATCAGTCCACCTTGTCGGGGGCCTATCCACGCTGCGCCTTCCGGTACGTGGTCGCCACTCGAGAACCTTTCCGCCCCAACGGCCATCGGTTCTACGTGCTATGTGCCCCGCCCACTGCCACTTAAGTTTAGCGATCCGGAGGGCTATATCGGTTACCTTGGTTCTGCTGCGGACAGCCTCATTTCTGATGCGGTCACGCAGAGAAACTCCCAACATGGCCCTCTCCATTGCCCTTAGGGTGACTTTGAGCCTTCTTATGAGGCCCATAGTAAGCGACCACGTTTCAGTGCCCTATGTCATCACTGGCAACACACACTGGTCAAAGACTTTCGTCTCTAGTTGAGACACTGCGGAATATTGGACGAAAAGATTTGCCGTAGCTTCCCGAACGCTGCCCAGCCGAGTCGGATTCGACGATTGACCTCTTTCTCGAAGTTGGACCTACCTAACTGGATCGTCCGTCCTAGGTATACATAATCGTCTAGAACTTCGAGCGTAAAGTGTCCAATTGTAATGGGAGTTGGTACTACATGGGCATTTGACATGATCTTCGTCTTATCCATGTTCATTCTTAGACCAACTCGCTCGGATGCTTTACTGAGGTCATCGAGCATCGTACTTAAGTCGTCCATGGTCTCAGCCAAGACTACTATATTGTCAGCAAACCGAAGGTGAGTGATGTACTCGCCGTTGATGCTGATGCCTAGCCTTCTCCAGTCCAGAGTCTTGAAAACGTCCTCCAGTGCAGCGGTGAACAGTTTTGGAGAAATAAAATCTCCTTGCCTGACTCCCCGCTGCAGCGCAATAGGTTTGGAGTTCTGGTCCTGGAGTCGGACTGACATGTTCAGTATACAACCAAACCGATGGACCTCAATGCTTACGAGAGTAGGTATTGACCGGCAATAACCATAGACACAATCCGTCAAGTGTCAGTGTCGAGAAAAGTCTTGAAGAAATATTAATTACGCAAAACAGCTACGGATAAAAATAAGTATTAAATATATTAAACAACCAACTATACAAGTGCACTGGGAGCAGAAGAGGGGCGCCCCTTCCACGTTGTGGGGACGACAGCGACGGGTAAGTCGGTCTCTCCTTTCTTTGTGGGTATTAGGGTTCATCGGGGTTTTTAGAATAACGCAGTATACAGTCCACTACTTTTCTCGTGGGTTTACGCCACATTTTCTGGTCATTCTCACCACATACAGAATTAACCTTCTGGATTAGAACCTAATCCTAAATTCTCAAAATTTCTAAATTGTTCCCCATATCGCGAATCGCATTCGCTATTAATTACCCATACGCACATTGCGAATCGTATTATTCGCTATTTTCGATAGTACTTATTTTTATCCATCTTATTCCATCTGACAGAACTGTCCGTGACAGAACAATGGAAGGCGAGGCACAACTATTGTTGCAAATAAATGCGTTGACACTCAAAAAAGAATATTTGTTTAATAAGCTGCAGAAGGCTTACGATTTATCCAAAACAGTTAAGTTGGATAGTTTAGACTCGGTACAAAACTTCATGGTGCAGTTTTCAGAACTCGATGACGCTCGCAGCGACTTTGAGCATATTGTAATGGAAATTGCCACGCTTGAGATGCAAACAGACCCTAAGTTCAAGCCTTCGTCAGGCCCATTAGATAGTTTCGATGATCTGTATTACGCTTGCAAGAAGGTAGCTTTGAACTGCAATTGTATAGGCCAGGAGCCAACCGACAAAATGATTGTTCAAAAAAGTGATGATTGTCTAGCTAGGCCGGTCTTACCAAAGCTAACTTTATTCGAATTTGATGGTCAAATGGAGAATTGGACCACATTTCATGATACGTTTGTGTCATTGGTCCCTAGTCGCAATTTCGAAAACATAGATAAATTCCATTATCTGCTGTCCTGTGTCAAGGGTCCAGCACTGAATATGGTCAGGAGTCTGCCGATCACTGCCTATAATTATACTGTAGTGTGGCAAAGTTTGCTTAATAAGTATCAAGACGTCAGGGCGTTGACCGGCAGGTATCTGGACAAAATGCTGAATTTCTCACCTTTGACAAAGGACAACGTCGCAAATCTAACGTCTTTCGTGGAGACATTTGACCATTCGTTAAAAGCGATTCAGGCCTTAGAAATTAAACATTTAGATGACTACCTGATTTGTCATTTAGCATTGCGTGGGCTAGACATTCATACTCGAAAATTGTTTGAAGAAAGTCGCGATCAAAACAAATTGCCGACCTTTAAAGAATTAATTATTTTCGTGAACAAACAAATCAAAGTGTTGGAACATACATTTCCGACTACCGGCTCCCGGACTAATTTCAATGGTCAACAAATCAAAGTGCAGTCACCTGTCAACTTCACAAATATGCAACCGAATCATAAACCAGCCAGTTTCAAATATTCGAACGCGACCTCGCCCTCGCAAAAAGTTACAATTCATGGCTTGCAGATCGCAATGGTTCGAGGGACCTGCCTGGATGTATGAGTATCATGAAAATTGGCCTGTATCTACATACATTAACAGAAAAGGTACTGAAATCCCGGAGATAAAGGCCAATTTTCATGATACTCATACATCCAGGCAGGACCCTCGAACCATTGCGATCTGCAAGAGCATCATGACGTGTGGAGTTTGCGCTCGTAATCACCACTACTTGCTACATCGGGATGCGAGTGTGGCGCAGCAGGTGCCGGCCGTGCCGGCCCCGCAGCCACCCCGCGCTGCCCTGCACACAGCTTGGCCGTCGCCGTCGCACTCCGTGAGTGTGACGCCTGCATCTGCCGTAACCGAGAATCTTCCTTCCGTGAATGAAAACGTGAATTCTTACGGTGTAGTGTTGGGGACTACGAGGACTCTAATTGTTGACGTCACTGGTCATCTGGTCAACATCAGAATTGCCGTGCAGTTCTTGATTCTGGAGCTCAAAGCTCGTTTATAACTTTGAACTGTGCTCAACGTTTGGGCCTACGCCGCAACAAGTGTCCATTTACTGTGTCTGGACTAAGCGGTGACATTGTCAAGAACTTTGGCATGGTGACCTGCGACATGAATCCGTATAAATCGGACGTTCCGAGTTTCCAGGTGGATATGGTTGTCGTTGAGAAGGTTTCATCCGAGATGCCAAATGTTTCATTTCCACAGGAAGTTGTGGATGAATATAAGAACTTCGAATTGGCTGACCCGTTGTTCTTCGAGAAGTCGTCGATTGACATTTTGCTGGGCAACGATGTCGTATTACAAGAACAATATTTCTTTGCTATTCCGCTAAAAAACGTGCTGGTCTATTAGTGAAGATAAGATGCAATTATTTGCGTAAAAACATGCAAAAAATTACAGCAAACCACCACCAATAAAGACAAAAACCTCGGCACGTGTTTCGCCTCTCTACGAGGCATCATCAGGAGATGCTGGCAGGAGATGTTGCTTGCGCCACGTCCACTGAGCAAATGAGCCGCTAGGAGCCGTCCGCCATATTTATATTCTGTCCCCCCATACTACCGTTCATGCGTGAAAGAGATGGAAGAACACGTAACAACGGTGATGACGCAACATTCAATTGTTCGTTAATAATAACGCCTCTATTGTTGTACCTAATTATTTCTAATTGTTCTAGAACACTTAGACGCAATCCTTTTTCGCAAACATGCAAAATGTTGAAAGAATGATTTTCAGACAACGTATGGTTATTCTCTAATAAATGTTTTGCGAAATTAGATTTGTCCGGGTGATTATGCCGATACGACGCAACATGTTCCTTATACCTTGTGCTAAAACTACGGCCTGTTTGTCCCACATAAACTTTATTGCAATTATCACAGGCAAGTTTGTAGACTCCTGACTTTTTGGCGCTTTCCACTTTCTCCTTGCCATTGCACAGTCTAAAGCGCAAGGTGTTATTCGTTTTGAAAGCCACGTTTATGTCGTTAGACTTTAAAATATTGTAGATCTTATCAGACAACTTGCCAACATAAGTTATGCTTGCTTTGTACTTTTTAGGTGGGTCCGAAGATCGTGCAGCGTATAGAAGACTGTTTGTTATTCTAGCCCGTTTTTTCCTAATAATACCATCCACATGAGACTTGCTGTAGCGAATGCATTGAAAAAGACATGTCCATTGAGGAGGAGTGCGCCTGACTCTGACGGGTTATTGCTGAGGTCTATTCAACAGAGAGTCGTTGACAACGATTTAGTGGTGTCAAAAGCAGACAAAGGGAATTGCATAGTCATCATGGGTAGGGAACTATATAACCAGAAAGTAATGGATCTTATTCAGGGTGATGGTTTTTCGGTTTTACGGAAGGACCCAACGCCTGGTTTCCAGAAAGATCTAAGAAATGTTGTCAAGAACTCTTTGTTTGTCTTTGAAACCGAGCATCAGAAAAACACGGTCATACCCATGAATCCTCAAGCACCAATTCTGTATGGTCTTCCAAAAATTCATAAAGATAATATCCCGATTCGTCCAGTTGTCTCGTATTTGAGTGCACTGACTTATAAATTGGCTAAGAGGTTGAATGGTATCATAAAACAGAAGTCTAATTTTGAGCCAAAATTCTGTTTAAAGAATAGTTTGGATTTGATCGAAAGGATCAAAGACATCAACGTGCCACAAAATGCTATTCTGTTGTCACTGGATGTGGATAGTTTGTTTACAAATGTACCATATTTGAATACTTTAGACATTCTCAGAGCACTCTTTGAAAAACAGAGGCTGCACCCAGGGGAGGTAGATGAATTAATAGAATTGGTGACAGTCTGTATGCGACAGAATTATTTTAGGTTTGGGGGCCAATATTATCTGCAAGGTGATGGTTTGGCAATGGGTTCCCCACTTAGTCCTTTGATGGCAGATATTTTCATGGATCATTTTGAGAACCAACACATTGTAAATAATAATAATATTTTATATTATTTTCGGTATGTTGATGATTTGATTATTTGTTGGACAGGTAGCGTGAGTCAACTGGATACTTTTGTGAATGAAATCAACAACAAACATCCTAAAATCAAGTTTAAGAAGGAATTAGAACAGAATAACTCACTGAATTTTTTGGATTTAACGATTACTAAAGTAGATAACAAACATCAATTCCAAATTTACCGTAAGCCTACGCATACAGATACTGTTATTCCGGCTTCTTCCACTCATCCATGGCAACATAAGTTAGCTGCTTTTCATTGTTATGCACATAGGTTATTGACAATGCCTCTTTCTGATAATCATTATAAAATGGAATTAAGTAATATATACCATTTGGCAATTTCAAACGGTTACAGCAAGTCTCATGTGGATGGTATTATTAGGAAAAAACGGGCTAGAATAACAAACAGTCTTCTATACGCTGCACGATCTTCGGACCCACCTAAAAAGTACAAAGCAAGCATAACTTATGTTGGCAAGTTGTCTGATAAGATCTACAATATTTTAAAGTCTAACGACATAAACGTGGCTTTCAAAACGAATAACACCTTGCGCTTTAGACTGTGCAATGGCAAGGAGAAAGTGGAAAGCGCCAAAAAGTCAGGAGTCTACAAACTTGCCTGTGATAATTGCAATAAAGTTTATGTGGGACAAACAGGCCGTAGTTTTAGCACAAGGTATAAGGAACATGTTGCGTCGTATCGGCATAATCACCCGGACAAATCTAATTTCGCAAAACATTTATTAGAGAATAACCATACGTTGTCTGAAAATCATTCTTTCAACATTTTGCATGTTTGCGAAAAAGGATTGCGTCTAAGTGTTCTAGAACAATTAGAAATAATTAGGTACAACAATAGAGGCGTTATTATTAACGAACAATTGAATGTTGCGTCATCACCGTTGTTACGTGTTCTTCCATCTCTTTCACGCATGAACGGTAGTATGGGGGGACAGAATATAAATATGGCGGACGGCTCCTAGCGGCTCATTTGCTCAGTGGACGTGGCGCAAGCAACATCTCCTGCCAGCATCTCCTGATGATGCCTCGTAGAGAGGCGAAACACGTGTCGAGGTTTTTGTCTTTATTGGTGGTGGTTTGCTGTAATTTTTTGCATGTTTTTACGCAAATAATTGCATCTTATCTTCACTAATAGACCAGCACGTTTTTTAGCGGAATAGCAAAGAAATATTGTTCTTGTAATATATCATGGACTTCCGCAAAGTAACGCCTGATTCAATAAATTATTTGGAAACGATGTCGTGTCAG
The DNA here is from genome assembly GCA_945867215.1 of Epinotia demarniana. Taxonomy (NCBI): domain Eukaryota; kingdom Metazoa; phylum Arthropoda; class Insecta; order Lepidoptera; family Tortricidae; genus Epinotia; species Epinotia demarniana. Next base: position 30,560,930 of record OX244259.1, on the reverse strand, counting down.
AGCTTATAAAAGACAAGCCGATTAATGTCAAATTCGTACATTACGTCGTGAGTGGAAGATTGTACAATGATGGCAAACAACAGTCACAAAACTTTCACTTGTCAGTTTCTCAAGAGAAGACTTTGGATAGAACGCTGCGTGACTTCTGGGAAGTAGAGGAATTGCCGTGCAAACCTGTGCTTAGTGCAGCGGATCAACTAGCTGAAGATATATACGCACTTCATCACTCTCGTGATGAGGGGGGGAGATATATAGTGCCGTTACCTTTCGCGCCTGATGCGCTACTACTTGGAGATTCCCGCGCTGCAGCTGAACGACGATTGCTATCAACAGAGCGGAAACTCGCACGCTCTCCAGTGCTGCAACAATCCTACAACGATTTCATGTTGGAATATGAAAAGCTTGACCACTTGGAATTGTACACTGGTAGCGAACCAAGTAGGTATCAGATCCCGCACCACAGTATACTTCGACCAAGCAGTACGTCAACTCCTTTGAGAGTTGTATTTGGTGCTAGTGCTAAAACGAGCTCCAACGTCTCTCTTAACGATACGCAGCTGACAGGACCAAACCTATACCGTGATATAGGTGCCATTATAACAAATTTTCGATTATTTGAATACTGTTTCGCAAGTGATATTTGTAAAATGTATCGTGCTATCCTGGTACGTGAATCTGATAGAAAATATCAACATATATTATACCGATCGACCGCTGACGAACCCATAAAGGTGTATGAGCTGAAAACCATTACGTACGGGGTGAGTTCAAGTCCGTTCTTGGCTATCCGCACCTTGCTGCAATTAGCCAGTGATGAAGGTGAACGTTTCCCTTCTGCCGCTAATGTCGTTAGACAAGGTATCTACATGGATGATATTCTTTGGTCATGCGCCACGTTCTCTGAAGCGTGTGCGTTACAAGATGAATTAATTAATATGCTGCAGTGCGGAGGGCTAGTTTTAAAGAAATGGTCGAGTAACTGTGAAAAGCTTTTCGAACGTGTTCCAGAAGAACATCGCGAGAAAACAATTGACTTTCAAAAGGACAGGGATGATGTTTCAATAAAGCTTTTAGGTTTGAAATGGTCCCCAGTATTCGATGCGTTTAGCTTTTCCTTAAATAAGCAACATACCGTCAATACAAAAAGATCCGTCTTAAGGACGCTGGCATCTATTTATGATCCCGTTGGATACATTGCTCCTTGCACCTTCGTTGCAAAGTGCATTTTACAGGATCTTTGGAAGCTGGGCCTTGGTTGGGACGATCCACTGCCCGTAGAAGAATGCCAGCAGTGGGTAGAATTTATAGACCAGTTATCCAGGCTATCTGAGTTGCAGATTGAACTACATATTTTGCTTCCAGATGTCACTGAATGCGAACTGGTAGGATTCAGTGACGCATCTTCTCGTGGCTACGCTGCATGCATTTATGTCATTTCACGACGTCACTTGGAAGTCAAGTGCAGACTGTTAATTGCTAAGTCGAAAGTGGCACCTGTCAAAGTTGAGACCATACCTCGGCTGCTCCAAAGTAAAAACAAGTAAGTAGGTTTTAGCAAATTTTACAGGAGAGCCAAAAAACTGATTTTAACTTTCAAAGTTAATTTCTCGGTAAGTAATTAACGTATCGAAATAAAAAAAAAACAGGGGTTCGTGAGTATTGACTTTATAACATATTATTTTTTTATTAATGTAACTATATCCGTTTAGAGATGGCAACCGAGAATTTTTTTCTGCCTGGTAATTTGACAAAAACAGATATCAATCACTTGGTGAAACCAAGTAACTGTACTTACTTGTTTTTAGATAAGTCTACGTTATTGTTTGTAGAATAATACATCAAAGCAAGTACTACTGTAGATTTAGTTAAATCCATAATATTGGCACAAGAAGGTCAGCATAAAACAACTTGTATTTTAGCTAAATATGTATTTATTAATCATTATGTACAGTAATTTAATGTTAAACATCTTGCATCAATGCTTCGTCACGAATAAGATCACCAACATTGTCACTCTGTGGTAAAGCATGCCAAAATGCTTGTCGACTGATTGGCATTAACGGTACTAATTTAGAAATAATTTCTTTTTTTTTTGAAGATCGAACTCCACGTGGTACCGAGTTTTGTTTTGGGAGCTGGTCAACTTTAAACCTTTTTTGAATAAAATCCAGCGTAACATAGGAGGCCTCATCGTCAAACGATTTCTTGTAAAGTAAAGTTTTTTGATTTTTCAAAAACTTTACTTCCACGATGTTTTTTAGCAAAAAGGTTTTGAGGTCCGCAGATGTCGCTTTCTTTTTTTTCTGCCATTTGTATTTGTCCTCACTTTGAACTTCAATGACCTCGTTATTTTTGCGGCTTTTTTTGAGACATTGCTTGTAATCTTGAAAGTCATACACATTTTTTGTTTTATTTAAGTATGTCTCTATATTCCCATGAACACCGTCTGCAGACATGTGCGTATTACCTTTGGTAAGGTATTTAATGGTGATTGAATCAATGTCATGCAAGTTAACGATCACCACCAAAGAAGTAAACAAAATCCAGTTCTTATTTTGCGCACTGCAGTTATCTGCCCATAGAATAAAGTTCTTAGCGTCTCTCTCACTTCGAATAAACTTATAAATGGCGTCAACTATATCTTTGCCATCTCGCCCTCCAGTGCCTTCGTGCCATACTATGCACTTAGATCCTTCATTACTTTCCTTCCTTAAACCACAAAATGTCAAATTTAGTCCCACCAGTCTATTTGTAAAAAAACAGTCTTTAACATCCGGAATCATAGGCAACAAAACAGTTTTCTGTAAGTCCATAGAGTAAATTTTAGTATCAGCATCTTCTTTCAGCGAGTCTTTTTTATAAGCTTCAGTAGCTTTAGCAGCCTTCGTTTTATATAGCTTCTCCCTGCAAAGTAACTTCAAAGTTGGGACAGTTGACGCTTTCAAAACATTATTGATGCTTAAGTCGAAGGTGAGACAATCGTAACACTTATCGTTTTGAGGTCTTCTTAATGAAATATGCATCTCTTTTAGTGTCAAACGAAAAATCTCCTTGCAACATACAAACGTTGGGTTACGCTCTTTGAAATCTAGATACAGTTGATTGAGTCCTATATCTTGGCTAAGATAACGCATTTTTGGAGAATTGTGCCTCCTATAATGTGCTGTACATGGATTATACAAATTGATGAATTCTTTAATTTTTGTTGTATCAGTTTTCGGTTTTGGGTTTGTTCCTCTATTATCTGTGACGATATCAGATGGTTTGGAATTGAGTTTCTTAGAAATAGTGGTCACAATCGAATCACATTTGTATCCTAATGTACTCAAGAAAAAACGTTTGCAGATGTTTTCGGATTGCCCATTGGCGTGTGGCAAAAAGAAGAGTCTAGTTTCATGCCTTTTGTATTTTTCTTGATTAGGATTTCTTCTGGACTGAACGGATACAAGTTGCATATGCGCTGCAGCCCATTTTAATCGATTGTCATGACTTAAACGCCAGAAACAATCCCAAATATTTTCTCTTTCTTCTCTGCTAAAGTTCACACATTTTTTGTTACATTTAAATTCACAAGGATCGCCCATTGGATGTTTTTGTCTGTTCTTAATAATTTTATCATCTTCCGACCGGTTTTCAGTTGTAAAAGGTCTTTGATTTAACAACTCGGGCGATCCAGGATCTTCAAAATTCTGTGCATTAGTCACTGTAGATTGTTCCGAATAATCTTCAAAAGGATGTTCTGGTGTTTCAGGTATAGTAACTGAGGGTTTATTCATTGAGTTGGATTCGATTTCAGACGGTGATGAATTTGCCAAAATTTTTATTCTTTTAGCCTGTCTTTGCCCATTAGTGTCACTTGTCTCGTCACTATTATCAACAAAACTATAATTATTTATGTCCTGATCAAAATCATAATCTTGAAAAGGATCCGTTTTTAGTAACAACTTTTGAGTTTCTTTATAAATACTAAGAAATGAATCACTAGTTGGTGGTAAATCAATTCCAAGATTCTCGACGGTGATGAGTTCACTTGTGCTGAAGATGTTACCAATAGATGTATCACCCGAGTTAGAATTACTGACTGACGTCAATAACGGGTTACAAAGTAGTTCTTCATTTACTGTGGGAGATCTGTAAGCAAAACAACGACCAATCAATATACATTTGTAGTACATATGAAAAAACCGAACATACCATAAAACGGCAAAAAAATGACTTCTCTTGTATGGGAGCTTGCCTTAAATACTTGTTTTATTTTAATTTAGTTATTTATTTTTAATGTGAATATACAACTACATATTCTGCGAATATTCTAAGAGTCTACCTGTTGCCGTTATTAATATCGAGCAAAAAACGGAAAAAATCATATTTGTTGCATGGTAGCCCCACTAAAATATTTATGTTATTCTGTTTTTAGTATTTGTTCTTATAGCGGCAACAGAAATACGTCATCTGTGAAAATTTCAACTGTCTAGCTATAACGGTTCATGAGATACAGCCTAGCGTAACGTACGTTTATACTTTATATACCTACGTGTAATGTATGCACACGAGACTATCGTTTAAGAATATGTACATACATAACAATACAATACAAAATAGTAAAAACAGAAATTAAATTATCATAAACGTTACATAACCTCCATATTATTGCTATGGTACTTACATTTCTTGCAAACTCATGGCGACCAGCTGTCTTCCTCGACTATTTCTTTTCATTTTGCCGTTCAGACACATCAATTAAAACTGCACTAAACGAATACGAACCATGACGATTCTAAACAAACAATCCACCTTGAAACGAACAATATTAATGGTTGTCCCTTTAAATATGTTTTTAATCGTACATAGTAGGGTATCTTCACATTTCCAGTTAAAAAATGTAACCAAATAATGCCTTACCAACATTACGTTGACCATGGTGAAAACACGTAAGTTGTCTATCTAACCATGTTAAATTCAAGTAAGTTCGGATAATTTGTTGTAATTTGTTAATAGGGCAAAGATGAAAACGAGTATGTGCCACGACCAAGGAAGAAACAAGTAACATCGATAGTATATACTTGATTTCAACGTAGTTAGGTTCAAAATACTTGAATATAGCATGGTTCTTGGCGACGTCTTGACTTACTTGAATTCTTTTTTCGCAAATAACTGAAAAACTATGCCACTTAAAAATAATACAAAAATATGAAAATATGTGACTCAGGTCAAGGAATAAGAAAAACTAAAAAAAAATTTTTTCGAAAAAAACGAGATACCTACTTGTTTTCACTTTGGAGCAGCCGACCTAGAATGGAGCTTATGGCTGCCACACTTCTTAGCAAACTTATGAAGTATGCATGTGAATGCTTATCGCGGATCAATGTGTCCAGAATCACAGCACTAACCGATTCATCTATTGTATTGGCGTGGATACAAACTGATGCTTACAAATTAAAAACGTTTGTGTGTAACCGTGTTACACAGATACTAGAGTCAATACCTCCTCACGCATGGCGTCATGTCAACAGCGAGAATAACATGGCAGATGTTGCCTCGCGTGGTGTTACTCCATTACAATTCATGGCTTGCAGATCGCAATGGTTCGAGGGACCTGCCTGGATGTATGAGTATCATGAAAATTGGCCTGTATCTACATACATTAACAGAAAAGGTACTGAAATCCCGGAGATAAAGCCTAACTCCAATACATTCAATTTGTTATCTCAAAAGACGGGGGAAGAAGATAAATTGGAATTTGTTGAACGTCTTGTCATCCAATTTTCGTCTTTTTCAAGAATGCAAAGAAGCATCGCATGGATATTGCGTTTTCTGCGGCGGTTTCGCGGTGATGCTTCTGTCTGCAGCCAAGAGGTCTTGACTACGAACGATTTGAATCAAGCTCATGATTGCTTAATTAAAGTAGTACAGGGCTCCTACTTCAAGAA